>JAWZSL010000010.1:25613626-26968626 GCA_034769285.1 Lutjanus argentimaculatus | reverse complement strand
TGGTGGTTTGGCTCAACAGAATTTAAAAACTTTTGTACTTTTGTAGCATATTAGAATTTTGGTAATTGTGAGCCAAATGTTCATTTTTAACTATCTGAAACTCCTAATTAGATTTTTCAGAGAAGAAAGAAATTGCATTAACCAAATTCATGCTTCATTTATTTTAAGTATCATTATTTAAATCTTAAATTTCCCTGTTGGAGAACAATAAAGTGCCACTTTATGTTAACAGTTAACTGACATTATGAACAGTCACGATAAATGACTACAGGTGTCGAGACCTAATCGCTATTTTTAAAAAATACAGTGGCACTACTAATTCATACTAACATGAAATACAGTGAGAGGAATATATTATTCCTGTATCTGTGCTGTAGTTCAGCTTCTTTTAATACGACATAACTTGCAAACTAAACTAAAAGAATTTTTAATTCTCTGTTAGAGATGCACAGATCCACTTTTTTTTCAGTCTCAATCTGATACCTTAATTTGGATATCTGACGATGCCAACGCTCTAACACATTACAAGTTGTTTCTGTGTTTCAACACTAAAATATCACCAAACTATGGACATGTTGAGTTAACCGGCTGTTACTAGAACACCCAGCTGGAGACTCTCTCCTGTTATGTTACGGTGGGTTCATGGTCCAGCACAAGCTCTGCCTGCATGCCTGCAACTCAGAGACAAAAAACATGAGGACTACTGGATATCTTGTAGAACTGATTAATTACTAATTAATCAATTAATTTGTGCTACAAAATTTTGCCTATGGGCTTGAAACTGCATTATTACATATTTAAAATTCATAAAAACATCAAACTATGGAATCCGGATTGGTAAGGGTATAACCGACTTCAGTCCGATATATAATAGGTGAATTATGGCAGTATTGGCACCTGATACCTACAATGGATCAGATCAGTCCCAACTCAATACTCTGTCCTTTTTGGTCAATTTAGTCTTTCATCTCTCTCTCTCATTTTGTTGGTCTGTCTTTCTACCCCTCTTCATGATTATTGCTCTGTCAATAGCTGTGTCTACCATGCCTTTAGGAATCAATCTAATCACATCTATCAGTCACTTTTATTCTTCACATGTGTCTTTTTTAACAGCACAACAACTACAACATAAAGTCTTTCTGAGGTTTCCTGCCTTTGAATGTGATTCACGTCTTTGTTCCATGAGACTGGGCTGAATTTGGATCTCTTGGAAGAATTCAGAATAAAACATGAAGAGCAGAGGGGAGAGATTCAAACAATTTCAGCTTCAAACACAACATTTTAAATAGATTCAATTTGAAGGAGAAAAAAAGAACATGAGGGCAGTCTGGAGCTATAAGGGTTAGGCTGACAAGTTCTATATCTTGTTCAGATTTAAATGAAATATTACCTTACATCAAGGTGTGAAAGTCTGTAATCTTTTCCAGATGTAATGGTTAGTATTCATCTTAAATCATGCAAAGTTCTCCAGTACACGTTGAATTTCCTCACCTATACCTACAGATGCTGCCTCAGATATTACAATCATAATCATTTGGACAATATGAAGCACAAGTCCCGAATACATGTATGAAAACAACAACACAGCCATCTCATATAATCCAAGACAGCTGACATGAAACTAGGATCTGAGCTGACAGTAACAAGGTGATCTATAGAACCAATCACAGTGTTTGTTTACTTCCAGGTAAAAAAAAAAAAAACTCCTGTCACGTACATACAATTTAATGGCACCAACATGTTGAATGTTCATACATGTGTTTACATCTCATTCATCTAAAATTAATGTGTTATGCTTTCACTAATGTTGATTGGAGACCTAATTTGCCTGTGTAAATACCTGTGTTTGTGTAGTATCAATGTGTTAGTCTGGATCTGTGTTTGGACAGACTCGATACTGAGGTACAAATGCAGCTTTCAACCAATAGCAGCATTTTTGAGGGAAGGCACATTTGCAACATTTTACTATAAAATAAGAAAAAGAGGCTTGGTGACATGTGGAAACTGCTGTCTGTTGTATATTTGTTCACGTTGCTTTGTTGCTGAGAACAATGCAAAATTAAGGTAATAAGTTCCAGTGCTGTAACAGAATGAGGCATTTTTGACAGCAGCTTCACCTGGAACACAACATGTTACCATAAACAAAGGATCCTGATTGGGATTCAATATAGCTGTTGCTGATTAATTAAAATATGCCCCGTTTGGCTCTTAAACTCATCATGCATCATCCCTAACTTCCTCCATTGGACATAACATCAGCCAGTACTGGAGTCTGGAGTAAAGTATGTACACTGCACTGCAAGTATTTGGACAGAAACCCACTGTTTGATGTCTCTGTGCTATAATTACCTTGCTACTGAAATGACACAATGATTATGAGGTTAAAGTGCAGAGGCTTTCATTTGAAGGCGTTTTCAGAGATTGTTTCAAACAATGAGCTGCTTTCAAAATGCATGCTGGGTACTCATTGTAAAATGTGGGAAGAAAAAAAAATCCCCTCTTGTCTTCCATGACAGTGCCTGAGTTGAGCGCATAGAGCAAGTTAGCATGACAGGTAGATAGATTAAGAGAGAGGGGGAGACACAGCCAGTCACCTTAAAGGAAGATGCCACTCAACTGGATAATGATTCTGTCTATCTGCATGGAGGTCTGTCAACAGAGAGGAACAGATCTCATATCTGTCTGTCTGTCTTGCTGGACATTTATCTGACTGTCTGCCTGTCTCCCTCTCTATCTGCAATTTGACTGTCTCCTTTTCCTGCAGCATGACCCAGACAGCAAATAAGCAGCAAGTGTGAGGACTGACAAGCAGTCACCGGCTCCTGAGAGCACATGCTGCTCATCAGACACACGTCTTCATTCAAGAAAACCAAATCTCAGTGAGGATAAAATGCAATGATACAATTTACACTGACCTTCTTTTAAAGCTTTCTACCTGGTAGTTGGTCTTTACATCATTTAGATTTCACACACCAGTCCTCACTCTCCCATGCTGTAGATAATAGCAAAGCCTTGTCGACATCTAGTGTCAGTTAACCTCAGTCTGTCACCACCGGTTCCGTTAAACATACCTTTGCCATTGCTATGGTTACCATCTGTAGCAGCCAATTTAATTGTTTTACTATTCTCACTTCAGAAATTGTTTCTCCTCTCACCTACAGAAGACACCACTTGTTTTGCTTGATAATAACTAAAGAAGAAACTGTCAACAAACAGTAAATAAATGATAAATAACTGATAAATATCAACAGGACAGTGATTCCCAAACAGGGATCCAGGGACCCTTAGGGATCTGTGGCACTCTGCCAGGAGGGCCATGAGAAGTTTTTAGATTCATTCTTTTATGATAAAAAATAGATATATTTATTTATTTACAAACATCTTCATTGTTCAAAAAATAATATTTCAATTTTTAAATCTATAACAATGTCTTAAATTACGTACTAATCTATCAATTGAAAACTCTTAATAAACATATTCATAACATAACATTCCTCCCTCCAGTCAAGCATGCATCACCCACATGTCTGCCATTAATGCTGAAAATCAGTTCCAGACCTATTATTGTTCTTTTTATGATTTTTATTAGGCCTATTTTATATTTTCTATTATTCTCATATTCTATATTCTCTCCTTCCTGTAACTTAAAAGCTACATAAAATTAATTCAAGGGACATACATGAGGGGGCCCCTGGCATATATTTTCTAACTTGTACAGAGCCCTTGGCTGAGAAAAAATTGAGAACCTCAATAATAGGGATATGATAACTGTGCAGGAAATACACTGACACTTGTTTCATGTAGCAGCACTTGCGTTTATATTCCATACAGAGGGACAGAGAGGTAGTTACCCTTATTAAAACCAATAAAATCACCCTTCCATTGCTCAGTGTTGAAACCACTTGTTACTATTGCTGACTCATTATTTGTCTACCAAATAAAAGAAATGGAAAAAAGTCCTTCAATAAAAATCATTATTAATTCCATTGCCCTGTTTCTGATCCTACTTTTTAACTAAATGAGTCACTGCTTTTTCCCCTGCTCATCATCTTTAAGCTGGAACAGACCCTGTTTTATCCTGCCAGCACAGTATACAATGAATGACCAGAAAAATAGAAACACATGTATGAAGAAGACCCAAAGCTGTGATACATTTTGAGCCTAGACTTTGTAGTGGTATTGCATTTAAAGAGTGTTTCTAATAATTTGTCCACCTTATTTACATTCATGGATGTCACTTTGCGTAAATAGAAAATATACAAAGAGCACAGGAACAAGAAAATATAGTAGAAGCCCACCCACACATGATGACACACTGGCAAACAATGCTTAAAATATGTAAAATATGTATGTAAATGTGTAAAATAACACATTCACCTCCTCCGCCTACCCAATAAATATGGCTTCCACACAGAAAACAAAAAAAAAGAAACTAAGTACAGTCTTTCTTACCTGTTTGTGCATCTCAATGTTGAGACCGTAGGACATTTCATAGTACTGTGAAGACAAAAGCAAATGACAGAGCTTCGTTAGTATTTTACACACAGCACACATTAACATTCAGTCTTACACAATATCTCCCATTGAACATCTGTTGCTCAGTGTAACTGCATATGCTGCTGTTTGTCAGTGTGGTTTTAATGAAAGCAAGAGAAGACAGTGGAAAATGGGAGAGAGAGAGTCAGAGTGTGTGTGTGTGTGTGTGTGTGAGAACAACAGTTTTGAGCGTGTGTATGTATAGATAATGAGGTATTTATGTCTCTGTGCGAGTTATGTGCGATCACTGTCCCCACTGTGTGTTTGTGTGTGCGAGAATTTTACAGTTACAGTAGTTTACTATTTGTGCCTGTGCGTGGCTGCTCGTGACTTTGCGTGTGTACTGTATGTTGTATTTCTGCTTCTGTGTTTGTGTGTATGCGTGTGTGTTTGTTTGCCTAAGAAGATGTGTGTATGGTGGCCATCAGCTTAATGAGACTCTAGTGAATGCTTGTGCACTATGTGCTTCTTATCCGGGCAAAGGAAAAACACTTTATTGAACATGCATGCAGAACACATTACAATCCGAATGCAAACACACAGGCCAGTAATTCAACTTTTCACTTTGATGCAGTGATGTATTGAGTGTCGTCTTGATTATTATTACTGTTTTAAACCTTAATTATCATTAAAACCATGTTTGATTACCTCACTCTGAAAAACTCACAGCAATTTACTGTCCAGAACTTGTCAAAGTTAGCAACAGTCTCCCAGGATACAACATGGGTTTGTTTTGTGTCGATGAAAACATTTACATGATGCCATTTCAATCTGTTGAGATGTTTTCTATAGAAAACTTGATGAAATTACTTCAGAGTGTGTGATAGTTTTGGTCTGTACCAGGTGCACTCCAGGACACAGTGATCACTGTTGGGTGTGGTTAAAAGTGTCAGAAAGTAACATTTCTGTCAGAGGTGAAAGAGGCTTGAAACTTTACACCAAACAGGGCAGTGAAAACAGCTTTTGAGCCAAGTGTTAAGTCACTCTTTAAACAAAAATGCCAAAATTCACAGGTACCAGCTTCTTAAATGTGAATATTTGCTGTTTTAAGTCATCTATGATAGTTATAATGAATATCTTTGGATTCTGAACTGTTGGACACAGCAGACAAACATTTGACTTATAGCCACAAGCAGCAATTGACAGGGTCCAAGCACAATGACATGGTTTCAGAGAAGAAAAGATCCCACAGACGTTCCTTTCACTTTAGCCAGCACTTGAGCAAGACATGGGAGATTCTTGGACTTTATCTGCAGCGTTTATTCATGGGCAAACTGTATATTTACTGCCACCATACAACTTCACTGCTAAACTTAAATCCTTCTGCTCTGATAGCCAACACCTGTCTGCTCTGAGTGCAGTAACCAACACTCTTCGATTTCCTAGAGGACATCCTGACATGTGAGTAGTGGGAGCAATTTCCAACCTATCAGCCGAGTTTGGGAACTGTAGCTGTTACCGTTTCAGAGACCCAGATACTTTTAGAGCATAAGAGGTAGAAGAAAGAAGAAGATGAATCCTAACAGATACGACAGGTTTCCAGCAGGCTAACTGCTTGGTCTACTTTCTGACATTTTATAGACCAATTAATTAGTTGAAAAATAATCAGCAGACAAATTAATCGTCTAAATAATCATTGGCTGCTGCCCTTAGTCGCCCCTAGATAATGTGTCCAGGTCATGTGATCAATAACACAACATATCTATGTCAAGCATGTCTGTATGCCTGTGTGTGTGTGTGTGTGTGTGTGTGTTGTGTATCTTAGGTTATTTGCCACCAGCATACTAAACATACCTGTTTCTGTGTACTTGCTAAAAACCTTGTGCTACCACCTCTGCATGTATGTGAGTGCTTGCTAAATGTGTTGTTCTCTCTCCTCTGCGTGTGTGTGTGTACATCAGTAATGTGCTGTAATAGTGTTGGTGGCGAGCGGCATACAGACAGCGAGGATCTGTCATGGTGACAAAGGCAGCCTCTGCCGCCGGATGAGCAACGCTCTGACTGATGAGAGCGAGACACTGCTCTCTGTCTCTCTTCCTCTCTGTATTCTCTTGCTCATTTTCGCT
Organism: Lutjanus argentimaculatus; assembly: GCA_034769285.1. Lineage (NCBI taxonomy): Eukaryota > Metazoa > Chordata > Actinopteri > Lutjaniformes > Lutjanidae > Lutjanus > Lutjanus argentimaculatus. The sequence goes on along the minus strand of JAWZSL010000010.1, from coordinate 26,962,024 downwards.
CTGTCGCTCTCTCCTCTCTCTCCATTTATTCCCCACCTCATTCAGTCCCTCCCTCTCACTCCTATCTCTATCTTTCAGAGGCTGTCAGTCCGTCTTTTCTATCAGCCCTCCTTCTCTCTCTAGTTATTCCCCTCCTTCTTTTTCTAGCTGTCAGACGTTCTTTCGCTCTCCATTTCAGTCTATCGCTCTATTTCCTGTCTCATTTTACTCGCCTGCTATCTTTGTCTGTGTGTCTCTACCCATGCATGTACCTCTCTATCTAAATTCAAATGTGCTTTATTGGCATGAACATAATTAAGTACAGCACTACCAGGTCACATTGTACAAGCTTTACTGTATAAGTGTAATAATTCAGGATTAAAAAGTGAAAACAAATGGTTTCCACATTATTACACTATATACACTACATACATATAAGCTACATGCTATACAGTGACATTAATACTACTAAACAAATGAGTGTAGACTAATCATTAAAAAATAATATATGATGAGAAACTGTTGTGGTGAGATCTACAAAAAAAAAGATCAAATAAAAATCAAAAAGGCTGATTTTGAAGGAGTTCAGTAGTCTCATGTGTTGTTTCACTGTTTTTTCCTGAGGCTGTGACACGCTCTGACATATTTTGCTGCTTCAGTAGCAATGTCAGTTTTTCACCCAAGTATATATTATATTTGGGTGTGGGAGAGTGTGTTGAATTCTTGGTATTTGAGTTTTATTTTTTAAACTCGCATTACACATTGATTTACACAGGTTACCTTACATAAAAAAATTGGGGAGAAGATAGCACTGGTGTGTTGGAGGTGTGTATTTCACTTCTTATAAATTCTTTGCAATAAAACTCACACAATATTTTTGTTATTTAAAAGCTTTTAATTATGAAGAAATGTTGGGTTTTCATAAGCAATAACTTAACACAGCTCCTATACCTCTGAGAGGAAACCTGTAACAGCTGTATAAACCTGATACCTTAAAGTACAAAGAGTGAAACACCAGAGAAAGTCAAACCACAGAGATTCAGTTAGAAGCCACAAAAGTACTGAGAGGTGAACACACATCTTTCTCTCTGCTCTCCTGCAAAGACATGAGTTGAGCACATTTGAACATCATGCATCAAAAACAAACAAACAAACAAACAAAACAAACAAAAAAAACAAACAAACAAAAAAAACAAAAAAAAAAAAAAAAAAAAACAGAAAGGCAAACTCATCTTCCGGCAGTGGGAATGAGTCTATTGGTTATTCTTACCTGGTTTCCCAGGTTGTGCATAAAAAAAACCTGCATACACATGCTATCTATGCTTTAGTTGGTGTTGTTCCTCTGTTGTCACCCTCTTGTCCTGCTTCTCCTTTGTCACCTTCCTCCTTCAGTGCATTTCTCTCACTCTCTCTTGTCAACACCTTTTCTGTCGTTCTTGCCAATTATCCTTTTCTGCCTTTTTTCTATCTTTTTTCCTCCTGTCCTCTCACTATTATTGTACTGTCCCTCTCTCTTATCTTCTCTTGTTTTTATCTATCCGCTGTATCATTTTCATCTCTGTCCTTTACACTCAGTCTCTTTTTTACTCTTATTCTTCCTCCTTTAAGTCATTTCTATCAATCATTTTTCTCCTTTATGTTCTCTCTCGATTTCATGCTCTCTCTCTCTCTATTGCCATTTTCTGCTTGGCTCACTCACTTTGTATATTTGCTCTGCCTTCGTCCTTGTTGAGTGCTATATCTATATTTTCTCCTTTCTCTCTCCCAGTCGAGCTAACCTCCACTGTGTATTCTGCTCTTCTTTCTTTTTTATTTCTCTCATGGACAGACACACAAAAAGTGTTTCATGCACACAGAAACAGGCGCAATCGTTGGCTGGAATCTCTTTCACATGTAAAAACGCACATGTACTTCACACAAGTATGCACACACCTGAAAACACACACATACATACTTTAAAGTACACACGCACACAAATATACTTCAGCTAGCTCTTTGTGTTTCCATGTCTGCCTCTCCTCCAGCCCTCTCAACATGAAAGATATGTGACATCTCTCTTTGTTCTCCCGTTCTCTCCCTCCATCTCTCATCAGGCTCTCTCGTCACCTCTCCATCATTACACCTCACCTCAGCCCTCCCCATCTTTTTAACTCAATTCCTGTCTTTCTCTCCTTATTAATTCTCCCTCCATCTCTCCCATCAGCCTCTCCACCTCTCTGTCATTACTCTTCGTTTCTCTTTTTCACTCGCTCCCCTTTCATTCTCTCCTCTCAAACATCCTCTTTTCATTTAGTATCTCACTTTTTTTCCCACTACGCTAACAGCTGAGTGCAACAACCAGGGCCCTAGTATTTGAATACAACCTTGCAAGTAACAACATAGCTCACTTCAGCAGCCAGCGTCACCAAGAGCTCTCCACTCCGGGCTAAAATGAAGCGTCTGGCTGTATGTAAACAGCATGACATTATGGAGAGGAATGTAATAAAGGTATGATGAGAACGTTGCTCTGTAGCGTCAGAGACAGTTAGGGAGCTTTGATGCTGCCACTGTGCATTCTTGAGAGTCCGTGTACTCAATGGAAAGGTGCTCAGTTCACTTCTGTTACGTTTCATTGAGACTGTTGATTAGAAAATGCAATAATGCATTCCACGGTTTTTAAGAAGTGAGTTTTTCTTCAGCTATTTATCTCTTGGGTTCTTGAAAGTCCAAGGCAAAATGCAAGAGAAAAGATACAATTAATAGTATATTGAATTCTTAAGATATTACGCACAAATCGTTTACACATCTGACAGTGGTAGAATCTCAGTACTTTTACTCAGGTGACAATTTTGTGATACTTTATGTATGTGTTGTGTATCATTTCTCCAGTGCTCACAGGTTTTCTTACGGCTTGGTTTGGCCTGCCTTGTTAGTCTAGAAACAGTAGTACCTGCACCACATGTGACATTTTTTTTGAGCCAACTGTTCAATACAGACAGACGGAAAGAAAAGCCATTTTGAGCAAAAGCCTTATTGTTTTATTATTCTGTTTCTTAAAACTGTTTGCATTTTATGAATTAGTGTTTAACATAACTCATGTGCCACTAGAATCATTTAAATTAAACCTACAATGAGAAAACTGCGTGTATTTTGTATCTTATTTAAAATGTACAAAATTTGCAACATATAAACTAGTTTAACTTATCTTCACCTCCACTAATAAAATATGTCTGCCTTATGTCATAAGATATGAGACCTGCAACAATTAGTAGATTAATCAATTAATTGTCAATTACTAAATTAACTGCCAAGTATCTTAATAATTGATTAATAATTTTGAGTCATTTCTTGAGAAAAAAAGTCCAAATTCTTTGATTTGACTGTGAATATTTTTCTGCTTTCTTTACTTCTCTATGACAGTAAACTGAAAATGTCTGGGTTGTGGACAAAACAAGACATTCAAGGACGTCACCCAAAGGTTTGGGAAACCACTGATTTTTCAATTCTGACATTTTATGGACCAAAAAACTAATTGATTATTGATTGAGAACATGATTGACAGACTGATGGATGATGAAAATAACCATTAGTTGAAGCTCTAGTACAGTATACAAAATAGTTAAACCAAGCTTCACCTCCACCAATAAAATGCTTCTTACAGATCAATGCAAAATAACAAAAAAAAAATCTTATATTATATCTTATATAATATAATTATAATTTTATAATATAGCTCCTATGAATGACACTACAATAAACTGACACACAATCTGCCACTTAAAGAACAAAGAGAATGACACATACATAGATACACACATCTCACGCACCCCCTAGAAGTAGCTGCCAAATCCGACTTTGGGAAACCCTGGTATTATATATTGTAAAATAACTTTCATAGGTGTAGCCCTGCATAGTAAATGTTTTGACTTTTGATACTTTAGGTACATTTTGATTAACAGTACTTTTCCCACCACTGCCAGCACTTCCAGATTAGAAAAGACATGAGCAGAGAAAGCATGAAATCACTTTCTCCGTTTTGAGCGATATACAAGTAAAAGCATCCTCTGAGTAGCAGGAGGTGAATCACTGTGTTATGTACAAATGCCCCCTATTGTATTTCCAGTAGAGAGCTGCAGCACTATCGCTGATAACAATATTAAATTGTGATCGTTTATTGGTCCCTGCAGGATAATTTCCTCTTTGCTCGCCTCCCTTTAGTGGGGTCAGATAGAGAACAGTGTCACCTTCAGGACAGCTTCAAACACTTGAGAGCACAGTTTATTTGCCTGGACTTAAAACTGATTAATTCAGCCTAAAGACGACAAAGCAGTGATTATCAGGCAGAAGTGTTTCAATCTCAAGACTTTAAACATCAACAGGTAACAAGAAACCAAGAGCTGAATGCGTTTTCTGGCCAAGAGCCACAAGCTACCAGGTCAGTTACAACATCGATCAGTTACAGTAACGGAAAAGTTGCACCAGCTCGCAATGTGCTCTTTTAACTGTACAACTCATTCAGTTCCACAATTAGCTGGTCCAGTCAGAGTTTCCTTTGAAGAGGCAGAAAGGAGAAGACTAAGTGACTGAAATGTGATAGCAGTTGTCCTGTGGGTGTAGGCTAGACAGCAGTGAAGTGACTATTGTACTATTTGTGCAGTCTGTACAGCACTCCAGTGACAATGCTCCACGGGAGTCTAGTCTAGTTTGTAGTGTAGAAAAAACTCTGCTTTGTAGTCTGTGTAAATGTAGTATGATACGCAAATGTATTTGTGATTTATACTGCCCTACAAAGCCTAACTGTAGTAACTATGCAAAGAGTAAAACTGAGAAAAATGGCTTAAAAGTTTTTTCACTGGCCAGATTTTGCAGTTACTTCAATTTTAAAACCGCTTTTTTTCTAAAACAAAGCATAATTGAAATCTGAAACTTTGTCACAAGATGAAAACAGATAAAGAGGTCTATTCAACTACATTTTTGGTCAAAATTTATTTATTACTAAAAGTAAAGTGTTATGCACAAACAAATAGATCTTGTTTTAAATATACACCATAGAACTCGACATATTTGGATGTTGTTACATTTATATACAGATTGTTGAACCTCTGTTTACAAACCTGTCGTGCTTGTCATCTGTGAACTTCACTGCATTTGTGTCAGGGTGTTTTGAGACTCCCCTCCTGTCACTCAACTCATAAATGCATTTTTTTCAAAAGGGAATTATCTGCAGCCACATGTCTCATTCCTTTTCAGCCAATTACATGAGCATAGATTCGAGAGGTGATTTAATGTGATTGTGTTCTTGAATCTTAATTGCAGGCCCGCATAAATATACTGTTATAAATCACAAAATACATTCAGGGTTGTTCCAGTACTGAGAGCAATATTGGAAAATGCTTTGGATACTGACTAAAATGCTGGTATCGGTTTCAGCGAGTATGCGAGTCTATGTAATTTGTTCAACCTGAAACAGGACCCCCCTATTTCCAAACATCTCCAAGCATCCTGAATTCTGTTTCTTTTTTCTAGGATGGCAAAGTCATGTTCTATGACATTCATTTTCTCTATAGTTTCCATGTTTACAAAGGCTTTAACCTGAACCAGGCCATACAGCAATGACTTTACGCACTCATTAAACTGGTATCAGATCAGTACTCAGTATCGGCTGATCCGCATAGTTCAGGAATTGGTATAGGGCAGGAAAAAAATAGCACCGGAACATTTCAAATCTCTACAAATTCCTTGTAAGTGAAAACCTACTTGGCAATAAGACCATTTCTGATTCTGATTCAGACTTGTTTACAGTGGTAACAGGTGTACTATGACTCTGTTCTAGACTGCAGCATAGTAATAACTGCACTCTGTGTTCATATGAAATTGCAGCAGTACAGTGTGTGTTTTGGTGTTATAGTCAGTTTTTTTAATTAGGTTCATCCTCTCCTAACTGCCTGCCCCCCCAACCTCCAATTACACCCGCCCCCCATACCCGCCATTCTGCCTTATATAATCCCTCTGTTGTGTCACTGCGTTCTCATTCAGCACTCTGTGTAAGATCTCTTGTCTATGTGGGTTGTGTATGTGTGTGTAGCAGATTGCAAGGTGCATGTGGTGTGTGTGTGTGTGTATGTGTGTGTGGTTGTGTGTTAAGCCTAGCAGAGGGGCACTAAGCCAACTGGCTGACGTTGCTTACTAAGAACACCCAGCACTGCCCACCCAGAGAGCAGGGAAAGAGAACGATGTGTTTGTGTTTGTGTGTGTGTTTGTATATGTGTACTTATAATAGACTACCTTTTTCAATTGAATTATGAAGATTGCAGTGTAAATGTCAAATAAGAATACTTTTTTACAACAAGAAATGTGATCATCTACACTGTGTATCCATGTGAGCAGTAAATATTACAATATATGCTGTACCAGACTGTTGATATTACAGTATAGTTTAGCTGCCTTATGATGAAGAAAGTGAGAAAGTAATCTACTTGGGTTCTTGTTGTATATTCACTGTTTGTTACACAGATTAATATCAGCATCAGCACATATCAAACAAAGTAATCTACAGTGCTTGTAGATTAGAATAAATCCATTATGCTGCTGTATATGACATTTGTTGAGTGCATATAATGAAAGTGCCTCACCATATCATGATGTGAACATTGTTGAGATTGGGTGAACACAGCCGCATTAAAGCAAAATTATGTAACTATTCTGCCTTAAAATAAATGCCTCAAAATCATTTTGATCTGACTTGTAAAAGTGTGAACGGTGCGCCCGTTATTCTCAGTCTGCGCCCTGTACACCTGTTCTCACACTATGTAAATTTGGTGGCCGGGACGCGTGTGTAAAGCTTCATGGCAGGGGTCTTCAGCGTTTTCAGGCCATGAACTTGTTAGCTGATAAAGAGATGGAGCAGGGACTATTTTGGGGTCTTTGGTTGTTTATGCTTACTTATAGCTGCTAAACGAGAAGCAGTTGTGGCATGGCTAATGTTAGCAGTCTTAGCCCCACTCTCTGTACTGTCGCTGGTGGTTTCTGAGGTGGAGGGCGTGTCAGAGTCTCCTTCACGTGAAGTTACAAAATGATTCATTCTGGCTCACAAGAGTGTCTGTGTCTGTCTGTGTCATAGCTCTGTCATGTAAATAATTCCCCAAGAAAATAGCTTTCAATCATTGGTTCCAAGTTGACTGTATTGTTTTTCCTTGTATGTGATTAGTACCAGATTATATAGCAGACACCAGAACTATCAACTCCTCCGTGATCACTTCTTTCTGACCCGTGATGATTTCCATGATGCCCACCCCCTATTTGATTGGCCAGTGCCAGGCGGCAACCGCCAACACTCGGCACAGTGAACTCACAGAGCAAAATCCATGTGCATGCACATGGGCGGCAACCACTTCTTACCGCTGCTGCCATGATCGAAACCGCTTCCCCTCTTTGAAATATGTTACTGTGGTGTAAAAAAGCCTTAAGTAAAATGACACTGGCATATGTCTGAGTATATTTCAACATATAAATAACATCTCATAAAAAAATCTCTGATGAGGAAATAAATCTTTAAATATTGTAATATTGAAATGACAATATATTCATTATGGTAAATATGGACTGATTTCCTTTTATCATTTAAATTCTGCCCCATCTTCCACAAGAAAGACATTTGGGTGTTAGCAGGCTTCAGCACTTTACTTTTTTAAAACCTGAAAACATTTTTGTCATGTGTAAAACTATTTATTGCAGAACTTAAAGGCTTTGCGCACTTTTGTACAACTTTGACAACTCTATTTACAAGGAAAGATTATATGTAATTGAGGGGAATGAAATCTCTGGAGTTTGAAATTGTTTTCGATTTCCGGAGTAAACTTTATCTAGAATAAAAAAGAAAAACATACACACTGAGAGATGTACAGCACAGTCTCCATCTCACTCACTGCCATTATCATCGCTGGAGATTTGGGCTGCTTTTTGGCTCGTTATGTCAGTTCAGCAGGCGGGTTACTTTAGATAAATGAGGTTATGGTGTGATTCTAGTTTATCTGATCGCACTGTAACGTTCCACTCTTCTGAACATCACATCACCGTCTATCTGCCGTTAATAACACACACACACACACACACACACATGCCCTGTCATCATCTGGGCAAGACAGACAAAAAGCATTCCTACATTTCCATCAATGAGCTGCTCTCTCTCTGCTCTCTTTCTGTCTCTTTCTCCTTCTACTCTCATGTTTCCCTCCTCTTTCCACTCTTCCATTCTTCGGGGAGTGTTTGCTCTTTCGTTACCCCCTCCTTCCCTCCACCCCCCTGGTGTTGAGAGAGTGTCAGACGATGGTGCCAGACTCCCTCTCTCTCTATCTCTGCTATGCATTCTGCGAAGAACGCTGGCAGACTTTAAAAATGAGCTTTAGGAAGTGGGTCTAATCCAAGGTGATTTATCTAAATGGGACATTTGTGTGTGTGTGTGTGTGTGTGTGGTAGAGAGAGAGTGTGTGTGCATGTGTGCAAATCTACACTCGGCTTTACAGCATGTTTGTATTCATACAGCATGTGTGTGTGCAAGCAGCTTGTATTTACTCCTGCATGTATTATTTGTGTGTGTGTGCCGCGCGTGTGTGTGTGGGTGTGGATGTGTGTAAAAACCTTAACAAAAGCATTGTTCAATGATGTCTCTCGGGTGAGCTTGTCTTTTCATCTGCCCGCCCACACACTCACACTCAGACACACACACATACCGACGATGTTAAAACATTTATTAGCACGCCGCGCTAACCCACATCAGAGGTTAGGTTAGCAGGCTCTGACTTCTCCATTGTGTCCTGTCAGCGGGTGACGACTAAATCAGTCAAGGCAGACATTCAGCACCACTGCAGCTTCTCTTGCAGCCAGTTTCATCAGAGGGAGGCCAGAACAACAACTGGATACCACTGACCTTGAATTTGAGGGGGTTTATATTCCATAAACAAATGTACACTAGGGGTGGGAGAAAAATTTAGATTTTTGTAAGTGGCAGGATTCTATTTCTACAATTCCTGATCAGTTTTTTTAATTGTTTATAATAAATTAGGCCTGTTACATTACGGAATTACCATAGTGAGCTAACAGAAATGATCATTGATGAAATATCTTAGAATAAAAAAAGGATCCATTTGTACTTCACGTTTAACATAAAATGATGTGTGCTCAAACTTTGGCTTCAGCCATAGATGTTTTGTGATGAACTGCTACAGCATACAAAGATGGTGCTCATTCAGTCCAATTATAGTGTTTTCTCCCTTACCCTGACGTGTTCCCACTTGACCCATAGACTTTACATAATGATGACATTATAGATTTTTAAATCACTTTTCTCGGCTAAACATACAAACTCCATGGATCAAAAATGAATCATACAAAGAGTCATAATTGACCTTAAATTTAAATTTAAGTGTCCTGTCAACAGTTTTACAGACGTCTGGTGGCTTATGTGAAAAATGCCTCTTGCACTGCAATACCGAGAGTGGCAACTTGGAAAAATTGGAAGCAAGGCTAAGTGGCAAAGCCCCGTCTAGTTTCATGTTCACATGCACATTTCAAAGTTCAAATTCATATGTGAAGAATTGTCAATCTTGGAGCTGTGTGCCGTTTTCAGGGATACTTAGTTTTGGCCTAACATCTTTCTTATTTGATTTATTATTCTCATATGGCACTTGCTTGATGAGCAGGAACAGCTAAAGTTTACATTAAAAAAGTATTTTATTTATTACTTTTATGCAGTATAGAAATGATGCTGCTGAAATTAAACTCAGTAAGACTCACTGACATGCAATGTACATTGTTTTTGGAAATATGTCTCATTATATGCACTTTCTAGAAGTGTATGATTTATTTTTTTTCTCATGGTCCAGTGTTAAAAAAGCAAACAATAAATATCTCAATCCTTAAAGGTAGAACCACTAGGATTTGTCTGAGCTGTCTATAAATGCACAAGAAAAATAGTTGATTGCTGAGTCTCATTCACAGGATGTCAAATACTGATGTTTTGGATTGGTAATAACGAAATATTGGGAAATAAGGAAATACAGGCAGAGGGCAGGGTCTCTGCAGACACAGCCAACACCAGAAGGTGAATTGGATTATGTTTGTATGAGTCTGTATGTTGTTTTTTTTAATAGAAAAATGTTGCATATCATGCCTTTACGCCTTTCGCAATACCAAATCGACACCCAAGTACCATGATAACATCGACTCTGGAGATAAGTGTATCATTCCAGCTGTAATGTGTATAGTATGTACGGCAGGGGAAACCCAGTCCATCATTACGAACGCTCATGTCCTGTTTGCTCCTCCTGCTCCAGACAGTTCAGACAGGTTTAAGACTCTTAAAACAGACTCAATCCTTCTCTACATCTGGCGCTGCTTAAATCCCCTAGCCAACTCCCACTATCGGATGGCAGAGCAGCGTTCGGCTCGGAGAGGAGCAATCCCTATTCGGATTCTGCCCTCTTCCTTCCTGTTATCTCACATCATTTCTCCTTCTCTTTCTCCCCTTCTTGGCTTCTCTGTCTATTCACCCCCTCCTCCATCTCCTTTCCTTTCTCTATAATACACGAAAATGCACCCTTTTTGTCTGTGATGTGTTTCTTCTCCCTTTCTTTTCTCCCTCTCTTTGCCAGTGTCCTTGTTCTGTTTTTTTTTTTTTTACTTTTTCTGCTCTCTCTGCCAATGCCCTTGTGCCCCCTCTCTCTCTCATATTTCTCTTTCATCTCTGTCTGTTTTGCTCACTCTATCTCACTGTCCCCATCTCTCTCTTCACTTCCCTTATTACTTCTGTTCACTCCCTTCATTTTTTCTCTCTCTTCCTCCTTTCTCTGACCCCCCCCCCCCCCCCCTTCTCAAGCAGTCTGTGACTGTAATGTTGCTGAAGAGAACACAGTGTGTCAGCCTGAATCAGACAGATGAGCTGGGAGCGGAGTAAGAGGCTGAGAGCACCGCATTAATCCACACACACACACACACACACACACACACACACACACACACACACACACACACACACACACACTTCATCTCTGCCTGAGGGGCTGTACTGAGCGGACGACGCTCACTGATACACACACACCACAAACACACACATGCTCACAATGTTCCAACAAATGACCGCATGGCAGGCATGAGACAAAACACTGAGGCCATGATACAACCCTGATACAGGCTTCAAGATAAAACATTTAGACAGATTTTTTTTAAAAATTAAGAAACACTACAGACGGTAATTTTCATGGAATTTGTGATTTAATATCAAAATCAACCTGACGAAAAAGTTTACAAAAGCACACGCATCCATAAGCAATAAATACTAGGTCCAGGACAGATATACATGTTAAAAAAAAAAAAAGAAGAAGAAGGAAAAATAGAGTTCATGCACTAGATAATAAGGTTGGGAATCTCTTGGCACCTCAAGAGTCAAATTTTGATTCAGATGGCTACAATGCGATTATAAAGTGCTCATAACGTAATTATCAACACATGGGACAGCCTTTTCTGACAGGAAACTGCTGTTATATAAGCCACATACCTCCCAACCAAACTCAAAAGGCAAAACCAGCCATTTTACTTTGCAGAACATTGCAGTTGCCGGTCTACTTATGCCTTGATCTTAGTTTGTATGTCTTATTCTGTGACATCAGTGAATCCAAACTATCCTTCAAAAGCACCAATGTCACATAATAACGCAAACAAACTAACAGATCAAGGCAGTGGTCGACCAGTAACTCCCGTGTTCTGCAAGATAAAATTACTAATTTCGATTGGTTGGCTTGGAGGGAGCAATATTTGGTTTACACAACAATAATCAATCATTTTAAATACAATGCACACATAAACTGATACTGATTTTAGGTGGACTTTTTTTAAATGGCTAAATATCCTTTCCTCCTGACCCTGTCCAGAACATTGTTTAGCTTCTTTGCTGGTACTCCTCTCTGTTTCTTTAAACTAGGGGTGTGCTGACAGGCATCTACTAATGCACTGACTATCGACAAGCACCTCATACAACACCACTTTAAATCCCTTTAAGTCATGATAATAATGTTTGACTACCAATGTACATTTATATGCTATACATAAACTGCACAACTTCTGTAGGAGGCTGAAAGCAAAAGTCTTCCAAGCAAAGAGAAATAATTAAAACAATTATCATGAGGCAACAGCAGGAGGTGAAACATAATAGTTACTATTGGCAACTGAGTTTAGGCTAGTTGTCCAAGTTGTCCTGATTTTTGATCAGTTTTACACAGTGTTAGTTAAAGACCTGCAGGTACTGTTATTAGTGTAAGAAGTTTGATGTTTGCACAACCTGCAATAAAGGTGAGAAATCATTTTACTGCGGCATTACTGTCAACCAGAGCTGTCACTTTTTAACAGAAAAACATGTACGTATTTCATTCAAATTAATCTGATCGCAACCCACGTCGCCTGATCCTAAACTATATTGTAGAACTGACGATCAGTTGGCTCGCGCTGCCTCTGCTGCCTCACTTCAATGACAAGCTGACAGGTTAGTCTGGTTCAAGACCTCTGAATCGATGCCCACGTCTCAGATTTGTTGAGGGATTTGAAATGAAACGAAATGTCAGTTCATTAAATTTCCCCCATGTTTAACAGTTTGAATTTCAAATAAAAAGTCACAGTGTTATTGTCCAACACCTCCCTGCTCAACACACCCACAAACTATACAAACAGGAGTGGAAATATGGTCATGTGCAATCTAATATCACATGTTTCATTTCATCATTATTTTATATAATATATATATATATATTTTTTTATATCAATCAAATTTGAAGCAACAATATTTTGTCTCTTGCCAGCAGCATGGCCATTCATTAACACCACACCCCTGCAGCGCCTCTGTACCTCACTTAAACACACACACAGTGATGGTGAGGCCACCTAATGTGATTCCACACTGTGAGCTGTCACCCTCAAGTAGACATGTCTTTTTTATACTTTATATTAAAGGGTCTGGGCAGTCCACTCCCCCATAAGAGCTTTGTCTTGTGTTTGACAGGAGGAACGAGAGAAAGGCTGTAGAACAGTCAAGACTGGGAAAAAAAAAAATCTGGGGACATTTAAAAATGGGAAAAGCAGGGCAGCAACTGAACTACAACATATATTTGATTGTAAAACCTTCAGTCCATCATAAAGGTTTTTCCACTTTCAGCCAACAGTCCACTACATTAAAATATTGGCTTTTGGAGTTTTATGATGCAAGACTTTATCTCCTCTTCTTTCACATTTCATTGAGCCTTGTGCTTGTGTATCTGCTCTTTGCAAGACTCAACCTCAGGCCAGCAGGGGTGAATGTGGCTCTCCAGGCGAGAGACTTGCTTGCCCTATGTGTAAGTATGTGACTGACACGTCCACGCCCCCTGATTAGCCAGGGCGACAATGCAACCTTATTTAAAAATACACAGTGGAATTCCAGGAGAGCAGTGAAATCTGAGAGCCATGAATTATAAATACAACAGGAGGAGAAAAAGCAAGACGCCTACAGACACTCTCAATGTGTGTGACTTGATGTTTGTGTGTTTGCAGCTCCCGCTGAAGTTATACACACTGCCAATGTCTCTCAACACATACAAAGAAATGAGGCAGTCTAGTGGAGCAGCCAACATAAAACATATACTTCATCCAAAAAGATACAGAGAGTGGGTCTGCCAAACATACAAACACACTATATCCAAACTGCCGTCTTACTGCAGCAACACTCCACGGACAGGAGCAATTTGAGAGGGTTATGGCATCATCTCTCCAAGCGTGAAATGTGGAAAACGTACCCATTGCCAGCTATAGAATTAAAGTAGCAAATGTGAGGAAAAACAAACTTCCCGACTTTGAAAAGTTGCATGCCATGAGGAGATATCTAGCAGCACAGTAAAACTAACACCTTCTGTTAAAACATGATGGCTGGTGGAAAAGTACAACTCTCCAGCAAATAAAATATTACCACAGTCATTGGCTTACTGCAGCCTTTTGCTTTTTGGTTTGTTAGTGTCACATCCTCTAAAAGAGTTAAATGTAGTGAGGACATTTTTAGTCTATTACTCTCAATCACAGAGTGATTAAACTGAACTGAATAATGGTAACTAAATTCTAATTATAAAACACATTGAAAAACACAATACAATTTCAACAGTTTCAAATTACTGTTTAACAAAGATAAGAAAATTGTTTGTGGTTGTTACCACAAAAATATGCTTTTTTTTTCTCCTCACAACAACATTTCTGACAAAGATTTGTAGCATGGTGTGATGATAACCACCTGGCCTCTGCCTGGTAAAAAGACGGAAGAGATGGTGTTTCACCCAAGAGGAGTGAGGGGCCACAGGCCTGTTGAAAGGCTTGGACTGGCAATCCGGTAATTCTGGCAAATGCTAGATAGGCTGGCCCACCTCATGGGCTGCAAGGCCACCATCAGCAATGTGGGGGAAAAAAACTGACCTGCCAAATGCGGCCCTTTTGATGTTGGAACAGCTCTACTGATTGGAGGTTACATAGCCCCAAAATTGGCAACAAGCTATCTATATTGTGGTCAGAGGTCAAGGAAATTATCAAATTAAATCAAGAAAAGAATGGAATTTGAATCATAAATACAAATTAAATGGATAAAGGACAGAAAAAGTGAAAAGGCTGAATGGAAAAGTTCAGAGAAAATGAAAAAAAAAAATCTCACAGTTGATGCTGAATGAGATTTAGACATACCAAATACAACGGAAACAATACTATGGTGTGATTATTCAGTTACAAGAAACATACAAGTTTCACAAAGACATACCTTCACTTTTACCACAGACATTAAACTATGTGTATGCACAATATGACTGTTTGATCAAGACAAGAGCATAGTCTGTAATGGGCGATACAATCAGTTTTTGATGGACAGCGGATTCAGGATTGAAAATGAACCGAAAATGTAAGCTGCCACAATAACAGCCTACAGCACTTTCTCTCTGGCAATTGAGAGCGAATTGAGAGGGCATGCCAAACAAATTGCCAGGACTGAATTTTGTTCATTGTCTGACCCTCCCAGTGGTCATCCACAATGACACCATCTCAGAGGTCTCCTCTCACAAATACTTTTGTGTTTTTATTGACAGCTTGCCGACCTGCATATTGATGGTCTCTGCAGCAGACTCCAACGATCGTCTGCACTTCTTGCAGTGACTCAGAGTTCATGGTGTTGATCAGAAGTTTATGGTTGTCTTTTTATCAGGCGGTCTTTGAGAGCCTAATTAGATGCGGCATCACAGTTTGGTTTGATAACCTCTCTGTGCAACTGAAGTCCAACCTGGTATGACTCATGAAGGCTGCATGGAAGATAATAGGTGTAAGACAGCATCCACCCCTGTAGGCTACCCACAAACAGGCTGCTCTTAGGCTGGCCAATAAGAAAATGACTGACCCATCCCATGTGCTACACACTGAGTATCAGCTACTGCCATTAGGGAGGAGGTTTAGAGTACCACATTGATGACTGAATAGATATAAAACTCTTTTATTCCTCTTTTAATAAAAATCTTAAATATAAGCAGATGAAATAAGGATAAACATATGAAAACCAACAGAGCTCTACGATTACTTTTTTTGCACCACAGGTTTTTATCTATCAAACATCAATGTATGTATTTCTTTTCTATTTTTTACTTTATTGTTATATATTTCAAAATTTTTTATTTTTTTTAGACAGGTTTCTTGTCACTACCTTATCCTGTCTCTTATATATTCCACATATGTGTGGAATGTTTTTGGGTTGTTTTTTTATGGATGCACCATGGTGCTGAACCTAGTCCAAACTTCCCACAATGTGGGACAATAAAGTAAATCTCGGAACTTGGAATCACCTGTGCTCTCCCTGTCTTGAAATTTTAATGTGTTTTTTCATGTATAAAAAAAAATTATAGAATTTAGGTGGTTCTGGTGGCTCAGTTCTACTTAAACACAGATTTTCAGGTGGAGTCTCTAAAGATAAGATTTGGAGAATGCATTTAGAGTAACCGTTTATAAGATCAGCCTAAAGCATGTCATGATTTTCGGGTATTTGCCTCAGAGACACTCCTGAAGCAGGTATGGTTTATTTGTGATATATACAAGAATAAGTGAGCAAGTTATGGTCAGAATTGTTGATGATCAGACAACAACAGCATCAACAAAGTACCTACACAAACTCAAAGTTTCTTCAAAGAAAATAATTAGAAGAGTACACTCTCAAAAATAATATTTGGATGAAATCCCTTTGTAATCGCTAAGTTAGTAATTGTTTAATTACATATTTTAATCTCAGTAACTGTAATGGTAAATTACATGTATTTTGTAATTTAGTTACATCTAACTAGTTACATGTAAGTAGTCACTCTCAAGAACTGTTAGACATTTGTGTGAAATTTTATCAAAATTGTGTGTGAGTTCTTGAGTTATGGCCAAAAACATGTTTTGTGAGGGTACACTGACCTTTGACCACCAAAATCTAAGCAGTTCAAGTGGAGGTTGTACCAAATTTGATGAAATTCTCTCCAAGCATTCCTGAGATATCGTGTTCACAAGAGTGGGATGAACGTGAGGTCAAACTGAATTTTGACCACCAAATTCCAATCAGTTCATCTTCAAGTCCAAGTGGATATTTGTGCCAAGTTGGAAGAAATTTCTTCAACACATTCTTGAGACGTCGTGTCCACAAGGATGGGATGACCTGAAAATATAATGCCTCCGGTCACGGCTGTCGCTGGTGTGGTAACATTAAAAAGGGTTTTAAAGGTTTTTCAAAAAATGTGAATCACAGAGGTCCTGCAGTCATGAATGTGCACACCAAAAAAAAATAAATAAAAAAATTAGACTGATCAGTCCAGCAGTATGTGAAACTAGCTACAGGTTCATTAATCAGGCACACACACAAGTGACTGCATTGCACACTGCACTTGATGAACATAAATATACTGCCAAATGGCATAAATCCTCTAAATAAAACATCAAAATACATAATTTGTAATGGCTGTACAGACTAATAAATGCAAGTTTTCTGTTCTGACACCCCCTTTTGGCAGAACAACAATAGTTCTTTGATGTGACACCACTATAGCTGAGGTTTGGTTAGATTTATGAACAAAAATGGCTTAAATAGGGCTGGGAAAAGACTGTGGTTTGGGTTAAAATAACTACTTGGTCAAGGTTGGGAAACAATCGTGGTCATGGTTACAAGAAACCAGCGCTGACTTACTGTGGGAAAACTGGCAAAATCCATCATTTTGTTGTCCCACCAAACCACATAGACATCCTACCTCTGCAGACGTTGTGGCTCTCTAACAGTTTCACTCTACTTCCACCTTTGTTATTGTCACATTAACGTAACATGCTGTTTTTAGGTGTTTATGTTGCTGTTTTTCTTGGGAGAACAGTCGAATAAAAAATTCAAAAGATTGCCACGATACAGAGGAAAAAAAAGCATGTTTTCTTAAATTTCATGTTTCTTGGGTGTTAAAGTTCACAAAGGAAATGCATCAGGTATGTATCACCCTGTATAACCATCTCCTTACTTTCCAACCCCCTAACCCTAGTATTTAAAGAGCTTAAAACTGATGAATAGTAAAGGCAGGAGCAGTGCAGCGTGGTGAGCAGAGCCCCAGCCTGTGGAAACAGGCCTCAGTGTGGATGACAGGCCTAACGAGCTAAATATAGCCTTCTGGGTTATCTCCTCTGTGGGCGCAGCGAGTCCGTTGTTGCTTCACATTATTTACGTGTCTGTGCGTGCACCCTCTCTCTCTCTTTCCCTCTCTATCTTTCTTTCTTTCATTTCACGCCCCCCCACACAAACACATCACTATCTCTTTCTCTTGCACTCCATGTTGCATACTCTCTTTTTTCTCTCTCTCCATTTCATCCCTTCACAGCATCTTTTTTTTCACCCTCCATCTCTCCTCTCTGCAATTCCGTCCCCTGGTATCTCTCTTTCCTCATTTCGTCTCTCTCATTCCTTTTCAGCATTTTTTCACTCCCTCTTTTCCTCTTTATCTCTCTCCTGCCTCTATCACTCTCTCCCTCTCCTCTTTTATTCTCTTTATCTCTGCCTCCCTTTGTATCCTTCCCTCCCTCCCTCAGCAGCTCCCTGTTTTTTTTTCTGTCTGACACTCTCCGAGCCTTTTTTCTCTCAAGCTATCTTTCCCTTTGAGCCTCTCTTTCACTCCCCTCCCTCTCATTTTCTCTCCCTCTTTCCCTCCCTCTCATTTCTGAGCCATGCCTATGAAGTAGCATAGTGCTGTGTTAGCCATCCACTACACCACAGTGAGCCCCAGTTCAAATAATATAGCCTGGAGTGCTAACCATCTGCCATGCTAACCTATATGAATATGTCATCTGCATCTGCAGCTCCCTGACCTCCTGCCATAGGAAACTGTTGAAGCCTAGTGATGGACTTAAACATATAGCAGACAATACACCAGCTCACTACCAATGGCACAGTGGTCACAAAGGCCGTGACATTAAAATGCACAAAGTTCAATCAAATGTCATCCAATGCCCCTGTCTGAGACAGGGGATAGACAGGGAACTGCATCCATGCTGGCACGCCACCCCTCCTATTGTATGAGAATAGGCGGTGAGGATTTCAATGGAGAAGGTGGATGTTTGTCTGGGCTGTTTGTTCCACACAGTAATTCTGTGAAACCACAGCTAAAATGGGGAGTGCCTGAGATTAGGGAAGTGGGTGTTTTGAGAAGTCTGTGGTTTGCAGAGGTTTTTCTTTGTGTGTGTTCTGCTGCACTGTATCATATTTATGTGCACATGTTGCTTCTTGTATTTTCTTACCACTCTCAAGCATAGTGAGGATATTTTCATGAAATGAGGTCAGTTTGAAAAATCTTTCTCTTTTTAAGGGAACAGCTGAGGGTTGGGGTTAGATCCCAAACAAAACCTCAACAAGTTTTTGGCTTTACAATTGTATGGATTTGTGATTATACAGTGCATGATTTATTCAAAGTTGTATTTTGTTTATGCAACTGCCAGAAAATGCAATAATTTCAAAATGCAATAAAAATGTCCCTTTATAGGGCTGCAGATGTGATGAGGAGATTATGTTGTAACTAAGTACAAGTATACAGAATGACTAACTGAGCTTGTATAATTTTTGCTGAACAGCAACCATATTGGTCACAAGTGACAACTGAAGGACAATGCATTTCCATCCACCGCTTAAGGTTGTCTTGCGTCAGCTGCTTTAAAGACACCATCATTACATCATAAGGTGACCAGACCAGCCAGAAACAACAAACTGATCTCATGGTGAGGTTTTGCTTAGTTCTTTCAGCCAGTGAAATGTTTATTTTTGACATGTTAGAATGTAGTGTAGTGACAATAGCACATGCAGAGATGAGTCACAAACTGGGTTTTCCATCATCACTTTTGGCCAGCACTGAGTCAAACCACACAGCGCTGATTTGAACTTCCATTATCTCTCATAACAATCCTTGGAGTAGGGCCCAAACGCGTTGAACTCGCCTCGAAGCGGGCTGCTGTGACATCTCAAGTCACAGTCGGGTGTTTGCAGGAGAGCAGAGAGCAAGACATTATTAAATATCTCTGTATGTTCAGCACTTGGTACTTTTGTGGCTTCTAACTGAACCTGTGTTGCTGTTTGTGCTTTCAGTTATCTCCTTTGTTTTACTGTTTCATGTTCACTTTCAAGTGAATTGGAGTTGTGTTAAGCTTACTGCTGATAAAAACCAAACATTTTCTGATTTAGCCATTTCATAATAAAAGCTTTTAGCTAACAAAATAACAGGGTTTTAATTGTGAAGAATTTAAAGGAAATTAAACATTTATTTGCCGTTTTATAGCCACTTGATTGGAGCTAAGCTTGTCTTCATTTAAAAGACACTTCTAAGTAGGTAGCCCTGTTTTAATGCCTGCCGTGCTGGGTTGATGTGCTGAGTCAAACCAATCCAGCACATGTGTAAGGAAAAGGGGCTTCAGTAATGTCAGTTACAGAGCAACATTTGTTAGTAATATTATCCACCATAAGATACTGGTGACTAACTAAGGCTGTAGGCTGTAGCAGCACAACCGCTGAGTGTTCTGAATTTGAAAGTGTTGTTTTATTGCAGCTGGGTTCATTTTGTGTCAATTTATGAAAAAAAGTATATATTACTTCTTATGTCAAAAGTAACATTGTCTCACTTTAATTACTATATGTATGACTACTACTAGTAGGCAATTGAGGGAGATGTAATCCCTCTTATTAACCTGCAATCTGCCCTCTCCACTCCTGACAGCAGAAAGTGAGGAGAGGGCAGTTAATGTATAGTTAGTCTAGTCTGTTGACTCATTGGTCTTTCATCTGACTGAGGTTTGTGCAAGTTAGAATCTATGGCCCTGACCATGACCCTGAAACATCAGTAGCATATAGGTGCTGTGTACTGATAAATCCATGATGCTGTCCGTGGTGCTGAGGTGGCAGACAGATTTGTAATTGCTTCAGTTTTGTCTTGGATTGGTGGGGGAGTCTAATGTTGATTACACAGAATGACAGTATTATCATTATGTCATCAGTAGTACAATTTTAAAAACACCTTTGGTAAAGTAGTACTATGTGGAGAAATATTTATGTAATTTTGACAGGTTTCAATATCATTTGGCACTTATTACTGTCTGTTATTGCATGAATTCAAAATTAAGATAACTGAGGCCTCTTTAATGGAAGGTTCTCATAAGAACAGAAGAACATGGGTGTGTGTGTGTGTAAAGTGTAGAATGAATGAATTTGTGTATGCTGTATCTCCTGTGTGAGTGTGTATTTTTATCTGTTTATCATCTGCCTGCCTGTCTGTGTGCTTCTATATCCACTTGTCTGTTTCCCTGTCTGCCTGCTCGTTTTTCTCTCTCACACTCAGTCTATCTGCCTGTCTGCTTCTTTCCCTCACTCTCGCTCCCTCTCTTTCTGTCTATCCATCTGTGTGTCTATCTAGCTTACGGCCCTGATCCTGCCTGCTCTCCCAGGTTTATGAAATGCGAGCAGCTTAGCAGATGGTGCATATCGTATTCTGGTCGGCTCTGTGTGGGTTTTGTACCACAGACGAAGGCTTACGATACATGTGAGCCTTTAGTCGCACAGACACACCGACACAGAGGGAGCTCAGGCTGTTAGCACACGAGAGAAAACACAGTGAGGAAGAAGAGACAGGGAAACAGACTGAGGAAGATAGAGGGTCTGAGGGAGGAAGGAAATGGGGATAGACATGGGAAAGTACGTTTGAGAGAGAGGGGTATGAGTGAGCAAGATTAATGGAATGAAACAGAGAAAAACACATAATACTTGTTAGTGATAGTTTGTACAACTTCTGGAAATTTTAAACTGTAGTATTACAGATATCTAAGATTATGTGATTAAGAACCTGTTTTATAATGACATTTAAAGATATTTATGATAAAAAAAAGACGCATAGTCTCTGAATTTTGGAAAGCATATGTCTCAGTGCTGCCCCCTCAAAGTCAAAGACTCAAATCATTAGTCAGAGACCCCTCAAATGACTGAGATTCTTTCAGTCGAGCAGTCGTTTTTTTTTCCTTTATCAGTCAGTGTGCATTACTGTAACAGGATAAAACAGATAGAAGCTTACAAAAATGCACAGGGAGAACATTTCAATGAGGAATTCTAAGTAAAGGAAATCATAAACAGAATTTTAGATTAGCCGGTGCACTTATTTAAAAAAAAAAAAATCCTTGTAACAATGTGCACTGGTGGTTAACTGGAGAGAGACAGTGAATAAAGTAGTTGGTAAGTTTTAGCTCTTCTTTTCAGCTGTGTCATTGTACACAAATCATACAACAGCATGGCAGGCTGTAAACGTTACAAACCAAGTCTCTAAACTGTCACAAAACCAACTGTGATGGAAGCAGAGAGAAGTGATAGAAATGGAGGACAGGTCACATGTGCAAGGCAGGTGACACTTGTTAGTTTCCTTGTGCTTGTTTTTGCCACTGACAGGTATAGATTTTCATTGTAAGTATCTGACAGCTTAATGGAGATGACTGCTGCACTGAGAGGCCTGTTTTTAAAAAGTGAGAAATGTTTTGTTTAACCAGAAGCAGCTGTTTTATTGCTCTTGCCAAACTAACCAGACCTTTGAAAAAAAAACGGAATTTTAACTCCATCATTGTAGCTTGATTCAAACTCTATAGAAAAAAAAAAAAACCTCACCAAAAATGTCATGGATTGTTTTTTCACTAATCCAACAATCACCAACCCTTAATTCACGCCGTGAAGGAACGTGGAACATGCAGGCCAAATGACGCACTGCATTCAGCAGCCTGGCCTGAGAGATGCTCCATGGTGCGCTTTTATACTGAACTATAAGAGGACAAACATTTTTACCTCCTCCAACTGTGTGAAAAATCTGATGTGTTCACATCACAGATGATGAAGAAAGATGCTAAAATGTCTTATTGGAAAAATATGCTTATGTGGCCTCATACATAAACAATGAATTGTCAAATATTTGTACTGAATGGCCAAATCTGATTCCACTGACAAAACTCTTAGTCTGGGACATCCCTGATATGTCTACTTCCTTGTTATTATTTTTGTCATATAAACAGCCTTCTGATGCAAATGTAATGAGAAAATAAGTTGAAATGGTGACAGAGAAAGAAATAATGAAAGGAAATACAGGATGAACACAGGAAAGTGGAGAGTTTTTACTCCTGTATGACATAAGCCCAAAACAATGTCAATCCAGCTAATCAAAAGCACAGATACAACTCCCCTGATTGTAATTCCTGTATGAGAACCCATCAGACTCTTTCCAGAGTTCCTGAGTGGCCCAGTCAGACTAACAAATCACTGTACAGCACTGGTAAAGAACTGATTGGACTCACCATGATGTAGTGCCTCTGCATCTCAGTCTTCTCACTGGCCAGCTTCTCACACTCCAGCTTCAGGCTGCACAAGGACGAGAAAGGACACACACACACACGGATTAAATGGTGTATTTGCATCAACTGAAATAAATTATAATTTCCACAGGATTTAGATACTGCAGAGGTCAAACATAGTTTAAGGCCGAGTAAGGATACCAAAAAATGATTCTTAGTCACACGGTTGGGCTACCTATTACTGTTGAAAGTGACACTGAAAAATATTGCCTTCATGGTAGCAACTGCAGGCAGGGTGTGTTTTATTCACCAGTGCAATTCATCACAACTGTGTGTGTGTGGGAGTCAGTCTGGTCTAGTTATATATGTCATGTGTACATTGATGTGTTTATGCTGGAGAAGCAGAGGTGGGAATTAACGCAGCATAAATACTTTGTGACTGTACCTAAGTGGAGTTTTCAGATATCTGTACTTCACTCGAGTATTTATTATTCCGACAAGTTTTTACTTTTACCCCCCTACATTTCAACACAGATACCTGCACTCTTTATTACTTACATTTTAAAACACGCCCATTACTTTACTTTTAATGGATCTGAGGGGAATTACTGATAAATGTTTAATTTGCATCACTGCACGCCGCATTCCCAACATCAAGACCAACTTCAACCTAAATGAACGGGACAATAACAGATAAAAAAGACGATTCCTTGCTGTATTCATCAGTGCATATCATGCACGAAATGACAAAGATGATGTAAAAGATGCAACCAGCTCCAAAAAGGATGTAACAAGATGCAAATTACTTAAAAGACGTAACAAGACAAAAGTGACGCTAAATACATGACAAGAGGGAATCAACGTAAAAGACGTAACACCACAAAAAGGATGTAACAAGACAAAAATTATGTAGATGACAAAGACAAAAACTTCAAAGAAGTAACAAGACAAACTTTACTTAATAAGACAAAACAAGATGAAAATGAACAATATCTACTTCCACCTGAGTAAAGAATGTGTGTACTATTGTCACCTCTGCCTGAAAAAGTAAGTTTGTGCCTTTTTGTTGTGCTTTAGTTTGCTGCTTTAGTCCTGCATAAAGTCCAGGTTTGGTATTTTCAAATGTATTTTAAATGCTTTGCATTAGTCAATAATGGACGAAATAAAGACAAAACTTTGCAAATGCAAGATTCTCAAAATCCCCTAAGGAAAGGCTTCATTACAGGTACATTATTATAGGGTAGGTCCATCTGTGTTCTTATGCACAGATGCTACTGTTAATATTAATATTACAAAGTACATATTTGATTTTTATCTCTTTTGGCCTTCAATTAGCAGCCCAGCACTGAACAGGCCTTTGTGTGTCTCTGAAATACTGCCAAAGTTTCAAATGGAAACTTCACTCAGCCGTTAGCAAAAAGCAGTGACGTAGGTTAGAGTGCTGATGACCCCCCACCCTCCCACCCAACCTAGGGGGTTTATAGGAACATCATCATTGCAGAAACCTACTTCAGGTCATGTGGGAAATTTGTTTTAAAAGAGTTTGGGCAAACAGCACTTTGATTCTAAAACATTTTCACTTTGACCAAAATTTAAATGTTGGGATTTGAATACATAAACAACACAGCTGGGAAGCTACAGACTGATACAGAAAACCTCAAAACACCAAAAAATAATGGGCCAGCCCTTTAACATGTATTTGTTCTGGACTGTTTAAATTGTCAAGTTGAGGTGGGAAAGAGTGTATGAGTTTACCAGCCACTTTGTCAGGCCAATATTCAGAAAAGGTTATGCAGACCATGAAATTAACTGTAGGGCTGGGTATTGGTATTCAATATCTTTAAAGTATCGACCAAAATAAGGTAGTACCGAGTAATATTGAAACTTCTTGAGTCAAATGCTACCTGCAGTCAATCCCTTTTTTTTACCCAGATCCATGGTTTTCACCACAAGTGTTCTTGGATTTAATGTGACATTTGATTGGTTCACTACAGCAGCAGCTACATGCACTACAGCACAGTTTATTTGATGGAAAATGACACACTGCAGTCATTTTCAAAGTAATTCCATATACATAAGCTTATGTACAGACCTGTGGCATCTGATGAAAATAATATGAATAAAATGTAGAAGATTTATTTCAGCCATGCTTTCATTTGCATGGTGAGTGTTGAATGAAGTAGAATACAGGGTATCGAATGAAGTACACTGTTGGTTTTGGTATCACTTTAAGAATATTTGTAGTGGTACTGGTATCATAATTTTTTGAACCAGAACCAGCCCTAACTGACAGGTAAGTCAAGTAGTTTATCATTTTTATAAAGCTATAGCATCATGCTGGTGATTGGCTATGTAGTGGCTAATGTAAACATTTATAATGCACAGGATAGAGATTTGTAGCTGTTTCCATCTTTACGTGTGCATGTCAGTTAGACCCAGCGGTCCGATGTGTATGTAGCAGTAAAGTGGTGTTGCTGTATCACAGCAGGCTGTTCAGCCTGCCCACTGAGGTGTGAGCAAGAGGCTGTTTGTTTTAACCTACAATATCTCTCTCGGACAAGGTCACTTCTGGTCAGCTATATGATAAAATGATCATTGGTGAAATTTTAAAATTTCCGAATACAGAGTTTCTGCAGTTTTCAACAAGTGAAATTTAAGATTTTTTAAGACCTTTTTAAGACTATTATGAATGCAATAAGACCTACTTTGTTTTAATTTTTGCAAAAAAATTATGTTAATGAATTTCTTAATTAATTAATATTATTTAATCTTTTAACAAGCTCTGCCAATTCAAATCACATACTGTGAGACACTGTCCTTTCCACACTTGAAGGTCATTAATGATTACTGATTCGATGGTTTCCTTTTATAGTTATTGTAGTGTTAACAAATTTTCCCAAAATCACATTTACAAATGAGACTGAAGTTAATGCAACTTGATAAAACTAATGTTATCTTTATAATCCAATCAGTTTTAAAGACCTGTCAAAATCAATAAAAGACATTTTAAGGCCTAAAATTCAGATTACTGGATTTACGACTATTTAATGACCAACAGAAACTTGAGTACTATCATGTGAGAGACTGGAGATCTCAGTAATCACACTCAAACAAAGATGCTGTATGGAAAAAGAATACTGCTAAGGTGAATGTAGGTAAAAACTATGACCTCTTATGATTTCCCTTATTAAAGCAAATGTATACCTGTTATTAAGAAGACAATGTACAGATTTAGACAAAGATGATGAAGTGTTTAAAGCTTTGAGACGGTTGATACTGGATTCAGTATGAGGGGAGGCAACTCACTATCAGTCTCCAATATTTTGTACATTCAGTGCAGTAATAAAGATTAAAGGACAGCACACAGCACACTGTCATATTATCTTTACTGCTTCATATATTCAAGAATTCAACACCCACTTCCACTGAACTGAATTACAATGAGTTGTTTCTATAATTATTACATCTAGTGTAGAGAATATATGATATTAAAAAAAGTACAAAAGAATGATTCTTCATATCAGTCATACCAGTTCTTCTTGATTAGACAAAACCGAACTATGTTAACCATTTACATTTCTAACTTTAATATTCATAAATACCCTGTGGACATTTGTGTATGTGTACGTTTCCATGCATGTCTGTATACTGTCTATGTCATGTGTGCAATGTGATATTGTGTGTGTACCTGTGATACTGCGCCTGGAGGAACTGGAATTCCTCCTTGATACGGTCCAGAGTTTCCAGGACTGTGAACTTGAAAGACTGGCCAGGTTGCAAGGGGACCTGCACAGGAAAAAGAAGAAGAGAAGAAAAGAAAGAAAGGATGAAAAACAGATACTGAGAGGTAGGTGTGTGTGTGTATGTGTGTGTGTGTGTGTGTGTGTGTGTGTGTGTGTGTGTTCCTGCACAAGAAAAGAGAGTGTGTACATTGTGCCTGTAATGTATTTGTGTTGGCACATGTGCACCTGAATGCGCCATACATTTGAGTGTGTGTGTGTGTGTGTGTGTGTGTGTGTGTGTGTGTGTGTGTGTGTGTGTGTCAGAGAGCAAGGCAAAGGGAGAAAAAAGCCAAGATGAAAGTGAGAGGGAAGGTCACTTCCCCTTCCCACACATCATAAAGCCGTGTCCTCTCTCTGTTCTCCTCCTCCTCTAATGACTCTGCCTCCTTCCCTCCACTGCCCCCATCCTTTCTTCCTCTCCTCTCCTTTCCCTCTCTTCCACATTAGCATCCTCTCCACTCTGCCAGGTTGCTAATGTATTCCAGCCTACAAAGAGCTGAGAAGGGAGGAAACGTCAAATGAATAACTTATAGGGAATCACGGCACCGTCTCTCACCTGCTAAAAGCTAAAGAAGGCCCAACAAAACAAGCACCTCCCTGGGGTCCACCCGCCCTCCATGCGTCCTGTCTAAAGCGCTTTCGACAGCCACCCCCCTCCTCCTCTATGGTCTTCATGAAGTTTTAGAAACAAGGGCACTGTGTATGTACAATATTTGTTGATGTTGTAGTCATTTATGTTTGGGGATGGGGCTTAGTTTGCAATCAAGCAAATCTAGAGTAGATTTGTAAAAAGACACCATTTGTTTTTGCATTCTTCTTCCTTTTTCTCCAAAAAATACATATAATTGGATTGGCTGATTTTCCCAGCACAGTGGACCTCCCGCTGTTAGCCTCGGGAAGATGCAGCCTGCCAGGTGCGTCTGCCACTTCTTTTCAGCCACTTCTCATCACCTGTCAGTGTTCAGCCTCAACAGGAGGATTGAGGTTCACACTATCATGCCTGGATGCCACCTCCCTCTGCACAAGCGCTCTGACGCTGCTGGGGAAGAGACAAGGACACTTCAACAGCATCTAACCCTGCAAATACAGCCCACTGTGTGGATAAGTGCACCCAGCCGAACCCCAAGTGCCACAGCTGGAGACTGAACTCAGATCCCTGCAGTGTTAGGCAAGTGATTCTTCCTCTTTGCCATCCGGACTACCTACTACAGATGTTCCAATACTATTTTTTCCTTCAAGATACAGAGTCCAATACCTTAATTTTATGTATCGGCTGCACCGATACCACTTCTTTTCAGACCAAGTGGATTTATTTATCAGATTAATTAGTCGAGGCATTCAACTACTTTATGCCCGCCAGGACTTATTGGACAGCGGCTGGCTGCGGTCTACAGGTGCACTCTGCATGTTTATTTCAGTTTTACATGGACTTACATGGAATTTTACGGAAAATGGCCAAAATCGCTGCAGTCATTAGCGGGTGAAGTTGAGGACAATGCGTCTCTCACGGATAGTGTCGGCACAGCCAAGAAAAGAGGGTAAGCATCAGCAAAACTCCTTGAACTCTGAATCGGGTTGGTTCTTTAGGTGTTGTAATTTGTTTTATTAATTCAATGTTTCCCCTGTCTTGGTCCTCAGGGCTCACTGCCCTGCATGTTTGCATTCAAATGATCAGCTTGTCATGAAGCCCCTGCAGAAGCCTGATAATGAGCTGATCATTTGAATCAGTTGTGTTGGAGGAGGGAAACATCTAAAGCATGGAGGACAGTGAGCCCTGAGGACCAGGGCAGGGGAAACGCTGTATTTGTTTATGTCGAACGGCTACTTTTCCTGATGTGGTATCGGGTGTGGGGTATCGGAGGAGTTTTATGAGTAGTACCTGATAGTACCTGATACTGGTATCGGTATCTGGAACTGCTGATAATATCAATCCAATACCAATGCATTGAAAAAAAAAGAGAAGGAAAAAAAAAAAGAAAAATTATATACAGAGAATGAATGCAGCGTCCCATTAATAAATTACCTGGTATTGGATTGGTGCATTGATTCATGTACTAGCCGATACCTGATACTCGATACTGCATTTTAGGCAGTATCAAAGGTATTTTCCCAGTACTGGTAGTGAATCAGAAGAACCCCACTACCTACAACAATGTTTTCAGCCTAAATTACAAACTGATACAGCAATAGGGACAGGTATTGAGAGTCAGTACTAAATTGATTCTGGCATGTGATTTGTCCATTCCAAAATATTGATTAACTCCTGGATAAATGGTGTTCCTATCGGTATATATGTAACATTAATTCCCTCTAACATAGCTGGCATTTTCAAATTTCTAAACATCCCTTAATGATGATGGAGCTGCCAGCGTAAGACGATTAAGTTTCATGATGCATAACAGCGTGTTTACATCCCGTGCTGTCATGACATGAATAGATTTACAGCCTTTCAATCAGTGCAGTCCAGCTGGTTTAGGCTCATGTCTAGAAGGGAGTCCTTGATTTGTGAAACTCTCATGATATTTGTAAGCATTGTTTCTTCATTGTTCACCTTGTACAGACCAATTATGTTTCGTAATGTTAAAATGCTGTGGTTAAAATGTGGGGAGGTTTAGGGACAGAAGACATTTGGTAGGGGTTAGGGAAAGATCATGGTTTGGGTTAAAATGATCACTCTTGCGAGATCTTTTGTGGGTCTGAGGTTCCCTTCTAAACATAACCTTAGTTTAGCCATCAGTGGCCATTAACCAATAGCTACAGTAGCATACATCACTAACTGCTAGGTAGCCAAAGTTTAAAGTTGGTGATAGCTGTACTGACAACCAGAAATAATTAATTTTGTATTGCTTATGGTTATAAACAATGACCCCAATTAAAAGAATTAAAAGAATCTTTTCATGTCGTGTCTTTATTTTTTTTGCATATTATGGAAATATTATGGAAAGAGTAGTGATAAGCATCTGTACAGATAAGCAGTATCGATATCATTATCAATAAAATCCTAATGATAGCCATTCTTATGCAGCAAGCAGAGAAAACTGAGCTAATCTAACCCTGTTCAAGTTCACTGATATTATGTTACATGATTTTGGCTTCTCGTGGTCAACAAAATTTCTATTCACAATGATTTGGCGCTGGCAAACAGCAAAGACGCAAAATGCAGCTTTGACATGGGCTGGGATCAAATTTCTCAAATAAGGAAGGTACCGTTTCATTGGGTGCAGTCAACTTTACAACTTTACAATACCTCTGATGATTCAGTGACCTTTAATCTAGCACCCCAATCATAAAACATATGGGGAATGTCTTTTGACTTTGTAATGCAATGAATCCATCCATCCACCCATTTGTTCATCTGTTCACAAATCCATCCATCCATCCATACGGAGCAGCACAGTGCAGTCACTACAGTGCAGCTGGGTGGCTATCGGCCTGTAGCTACGGCTAAAAGATTGGCGGTTTCAGTGGCGGGGCTTCATTAGTCTAGACAAGCACAATTCAATTAGATTTCAATTAGTCCGATGGTGGAGGTCAGAGACGCGGTGGGTTCCCCAGTAATTAATCCATGGAGCCGAGCTGAGCTGCGCTAAACTGAGCTGAGGCAGGCATAGCAGGGACATCTAGATGGCTGGATGGGCACAACACACATAAACCCTCTGGGTGTGTGTGTATGTGTGTGTGAGGGAGGCGTGGAGGGGGGTGGGTGGGATAGATGGGACGGGGGGTGTCTGCCAACAGATCCCCACTGACCTTGATTCACACCACACACACTCAGCAGGGGAGGGGAGGAGGGAGGGGAGGGAGCAGCGGGGGGGATAGATAGTGATCTGGCACACGCAGATACACACACACACGCACACACATAGCCATGAGTGTATCGAAAAACACGCACACAAACAAACACACACTGTCTATTGCACATGCAGATTCACACTTTACACACAACACAAACCCAGTGTGGGAGGACAGAGGGATGGATTGACGAGGGGGAAAGGAGGCAGAAGAGAGATAGATACTCATCTGACAGACAGAGGGATGGATGGACTGAGGGACGGAGGGAGTGATAGACTGGTCTGACATCCTTACAGAGGAATGAAAGAGCGAGCAGAGAGACAGATGATGAAAGAGCGGCATGGCTGCTGACTGAGAGAGATAGCCAGCCATTCATCCGTCTGACACTGAGGGGATGGGAGGAAGACGAAGAGAAAAAGAGAAAGAGTCATGCTGTCTTTGCTGTAGTCAACACAGTTGAGTCGCTCTGCCCTGCGCACTGTCCATCGGTCTGTGGTAATACTGCTCCCACCATCTGCTGCCATGAACACATGCACACACAGACGCATACTCATGCGGATGCACACAGACAAAGTGCTGCTGGCGGGTTACATCAGCGGCACTAAGTCATATAACAAAGCCCCTAGTCACAGATCAGGCTTATACAAGAGATCTGCGAGTGTGACAACTGTCGGTGTCAACATGGCGTCTTCTGTAGTGTGCTGCTGATGAGAGAGATTTGAATTTCTTTCATCTGTTGGACAAAAAAGTCCAAAATGTCTTCCTTTTGATTTGCCAGTTGCACCTTTCTGAATGAGTTTCATGGACCCCGGAGCTATAAAACTTCTCATGAGCAAAAAGGAAATGAAAAATACACACGCACACACACACACACACACACACACAAAGTTATAAAAAGGTCCTCAGGCAAAAGGAGAAATATTCCCTGCCTGTGCTGAGCGCTGCCTGACAGGATAAAGAGACAAGTATGGAAAGCTGGTATCAAATGAGTTCATGCTTATTAGTAATAATAGAAGACTCACTGTTTTGCTCAAGGACACGTCAGCAGGTAAAAGCAAAACTGAGCCGATGTCACAGTTTGGTCAGTAACCTAAAACGCAGCATGTTGGAGGTACTGGGATGTAAACAATAGAATGGATTACACTCTGATTATTCAAATTAACCATTTTAGGCCCCAGTAGAATATTATAATATTCCCACAGTTCACTGAGAGTCCACATTTAAAAACACAGCTACAGTATTTTAAAAGAACAAACAACAGTAATATAACAGTAAAACAGTAAGTAGTGTTCTTGGCAGCTTATGTGAGAAAAAACGCTTAATCTATATGCACAAAAGTCGCAACTTGGTCAGTCCTCCCTTCTGATTCTACCTACTGACTAACAGCAGAAAAAAAAACAGATCTCAATGTTGCAATGAATATTTCTGGTTCTAGTTATGATGACAACAAAGTATCTACAACACAAAGGTCAGGACTTTTTTCTGTGTTTTAATACA
This sequence comes from Lutjanus argentimaculatus, assembly GCA_034769285.1. NCBI lineage: Eukaryota > Metazoa > Chordata > Actinopteri > Lutjaniformes > Lutjanidae > Lutjanus > Lutjanus argentimaculatus. The sequence continues at coordinate 26,930,102 of JAWZSL010000010.1, read as the reverse complement.
CTGGGAATGATTTTTGAATAATGGATGGAGTCTCGAGTGTTAAGCCAATTTTAGGACGTCTAAACCTTGAAAAAATTCAGGAAAATGTGTGAAAGCTTCTAAAACTCACAGACAAGGACTTGATCAGCAGGAAAGGCCGTGACATTCTGAGAAACTAAGGTTAACAGGTGGAGGAGATCCGTTCGAGCTGGCTCCTTCGTCTTGGAACGATCCAACATTGTGAAATACCTCATTTTTTCGCCAAGCGCACACACAGTTGAAGACCTATAACCAGATGGTGTGTGGATGGTGATAGAGGCTCAGTATCAGCTCATCAAGGACTTATAGTGCGAAAACATCTACTGATCTTTATATTTTGTACATTTAAACATATATATTATATAACAATATCTAAAATTTTTAGGATATAGGATTTTAAACATAAATTGTTTCTTTCCAACCATTTAATTAGAAAAGTGAATTGATGAGAAACTAGCTAGTTGTTTCAAGCTTTTAAAGGATTTTTCACTGTTAATGTTTCTTTTTTTTGTTTTGTTTTTTTCACTTTGCCCTGTTGGGCAAGTGGGTCAGAAATGCTCAACTTTTACTTACCCCTGTACAAATGGTTTTATTCACTGGCAATTATCAAGCAACGGCAAAGACTAAAGTTGATTGTTGTGTGTGCTGAAACGTAGAAAATAGTGAAAAGTTTCCATCCCAGTTATTCAGAGTCCATGATGATGCATTTAAATGTCTTGTTTTGTCAGTCCAAAACCCATTTAATATACAATTAAATGGAGAAAAGCAGGATATCTCCATATTTTAGTGGCCAAGAGCAGGATTTTCTGCCATTTTTGCATTAAATATTACTTGAATAATCAATCAATTATCAAAATAGTTCATTCTTTTTTATCATTGCCTGGTTGGGCAAGTGAGTGGCTAGATTAACTTGCTCGACATGGCATTCACTTGTCCGGGGCAAGTGGACAATCCATGCTGAGCCCTGTTATATTTGGTTGGCCAAAACTGACCATTTTGAGCAACAAAAACAGGAACAGTTGTGAGTTTGGTTGTGTTGTTTATAGTTAGTACTTGAAACATGGTGGACCTCCAAACTGATGAGGTGCCAAAGTGAAATCGCTCTTTATGTATATGTTATATATGAGGATATATGTGCATCTTTCTGCAGTGTTTACAAAGATGGAGGCATCATCAAGTCATGCCGTATGTATACCAGAACAAACATTTGTTGTTGGAGTGTGTGTGTGTGTTTGGTCTCTCCTGTATTGTGACAGATGGCAGCCCAGACTGTTAGGGGTCCAATAGCGCGTCACGAAGGGCCAAAAAAACAGCCTACCGCCTGTGTTTTCATGTGTGTGTATGTCTGTGTGTGTGTGGTGTGTGTGTGTGTGTGGTGTGTGTGTGTGTGTGTGTGTGTGTGTGTGTGTGTGAGCACCGTAGCAGCCAGCATAGGGGATCCTGAAACCCAAAACTGATCCGGTTAATCTAGGAGGTGGAGGTGGTGGGGGGGGTCACTTGTGTGCAAACCAACACACACATACATACACACATGTAGACACCATGTGGGACAGCAGTCAATCACAATTTGGTCGAGCTGGCACGGGCAAGCAGAGAATTAGGAAGGATTATCTATGGTGGGGAAGGAGGGAAGGAGGGAGGGAAGGCGAGGAGGTGCGGGTGAAGCCCATCGTGCTGTATCACATAACAGGACGGAGGTGGGAGCCACTGGCCGTAACAATCACCTGTCGGTCAGTGTCTGTCTCCCTGTGTGGTCAACTGTCAAGGGTTTGATCGTACAACTTGATAAACTAGGAGTATATGTGATGTTATAACATGGAAACACATTGAAATGATAAAATGATGAAATTACACTAGATATCAAATGAAAAAAAAACAGCCAATGCCATCAGAATTTTGTGTGGCTTCTACAAACTGTGATTCAAGAAAAAATCTAACACTGTACAATATTAATTTTGGCCCTTTTATGCCCATACTGTACTGAGTTGGACATTTTACACGACTGATTGATTAAAGTGTTCTCTGTCCATGCATTTTACCATCTTACCATGCATTTTCTATAAATCTTGCTAAGACAAAAATCTCCTCCATAAAGAGCCAATCATCTACAGACAACCAAAACAAATGAGTTCTTCAACTGGATTTTTCAAACAGATGGTTCCTCAAGTCACTGTACACAGGGCACTGAAACAGAAAATTAAATTCACCCTCAATGACACAGTTTTACAAGTGAAAAGCAAACTGGTCAGTGCTTTGAGCATTTCTTTACTGCAATTTTTTGCTAATCATCAACCAACATACACTCAGTTGCCAGTTTATTAGGTACACCTAGCTGAAACTAATACAACAGCCCTGCAATAGTCCTACTGTTCTGTTTTAGAGAGACGTTAAATGAACTAATTTTGGAAACTGCAATTTGTGGTGCAGTTTAGTATATTGTTATATTGAGGTCATTTTTCCACCCCAATGACGGGAAGACTGACTAAAAGAAATACCTCTCAGTAAAATGCACTACAGTACAAAGGCACTACAGACTACATCCTCTAAAATTTAACTTAAATCAACACCTCCCCTCTCAAACAGGGCCTTTCAACATCCAAACGTCTGAACCAAGGTTCACATTTTTGTTACACTTTACATTTCATCTGGTAAGTTTTGGTTTCAAAACTTAACTACGGAAGTGCACTAAAGAATTATACATGACATACCCACATCCTGCCATCATCACCTACATGAATTGTTGACAATTCAGTCTGATATCAGGCTAGAGTTTTTCCAAACTGACTCTTTATAAAGTCCTCAGACCAAATGTCAATTAAACAAAGTCTAAATCATCAAAAAAAAATGTATTTTTTTTACACAACCAAACTATGACTTAAATTTGATCCAGATGAGACCGCCTCTTTTGGTTGAACCATGGTTTGGCTGTGGGCCCTTTTCCATCAAATTAGCTCTGATTCTTAAATGGGTGAAAACAGTGAACCAGGACACGTTTCCACTGGATTTGGGTGGAACCATTGTAATACTGGATGCTCATCAACACAGGGTGTTGTGATGCACAGTAACCTGCAGAATATGACACACTTTGGATCCCAAGGAAAACTTGCTAATATTTTAGTTCCACCTGGGAACCAACTTTTCGCTTTCTGAACCAATTTATTTTTGGAAGAACTGCTCAGGATGGTTGAAATGTAGGTGTGGGAATCGGAATGGGTCTGGTTCCATGTTGGTGGAAAAGGCTTATGATTGGTCTGGACCATGGTCCGGGTAAGGTTTCGCACTTGTAATTTTGGTTCAGATCAGAGAGAAGAGAAAGTCTGAACCAAATGAGGTTGGTCTGAAAAGGCTCTAAAACAGCTTCAACAAAAGTGAACATTAGAATCATTGTGGACATAGATTTATTGCAGAACTGTATTATTTTTTTAGATAAGTGTACCTAATAAACTTGCCACTGAGTGTATAACCCAATACCATTATATCTGAGATAAGCTAATATCAGAGTTATCAGTTGAGATCAAGTCACTCACCCTTTTTTCTGGTATGCATATTAGAAGTTCCAAGTTGAAGTGCCTGGACAGCATCCTGCTTGAAACTCATTTATCCCAAATTTCTTACACAAGATGAAAAATTTAACCTTGAGAAGTAGCCTCCTCAGCCTCCAGCTGACGTTGCAAGTTTGACTCCATCCAGTGACTTACATTACTTATTTTCAGTCACTCCTCAGTTTTTTCCCCCAGTCTTTCTGAGTATTAGCTCAGTCTGGTCCTATCTGTCTCTCTGTGAGTCTCTCTGCCTGTCTGTCTGTCCTTCCGTCACATGGAAGTCTTCTGTTCAAGCAGCTGCCTTGTTTTTCCACCACTGGCAGCGGTGCATGAGTGAGACAGCAACTGTGAAACAGATGCAGGTCTGGGAGTGATTGGGAAAGAAATGATTCTATCTATCTGCTTGTCTCCTCTGACTATTTGTTTAGCCCCTGGCACTTCTTTCTACCAATGCATAAGTATTCACATGATATAAGCAGGCATGTCTATGCATGGATGCATTCATTCAAACAAAAACACCCACAAACAAAACATTTTCTCTTTCTTGTGCCCTTTCTCTCGCTGCTCCATCTCATCCCTCCCTCCTTTCGTTCTTTACTTCTCCTCCTAAGACCCTTTGTTCTTCCTTTTGCCTGTGTGTCTCTGAGACAAGCAGAGACACATTCAGATAGCGCATGAAATAATAATTGGCTGGTGAAATATTTAGGAAAAAGGCACATGAATAGATGAGAAATACCAAGTGTGGCAGAGGAGTGTCAGTGCCCCTTGTGTATGTCTGAGTGTGTGTGTGTGAATGTGTGTGTGGTTGCCTCTAGTGAAGTGAGCAGCAATGAACATAAGCAACAGCTCATTGGTTTGGACTGTGTGTAGATGAAAGACTGAAGAAGAGCTGCAGGGAAAAATGGAAATGTAACTTACATATCAGCCATCTTTTTATGACGCCCTCACATTTGCCTCGTTCTCTCTGACAGTGTTGTCTGAATTTCCGCAGCAGACCACTCAAAGGTTTTGATAAGTTGAAGAGAGCCACGCTGCCGGCCGGCATCCCAACAAAAGAAGCTCATTTAGATTTAGTGGCCCTGAGCACCAGTGGATCTTTAAAAACAGATGTCTACAAAGAAACTTTTTTGGATCTAATCCTTAAAACACCCTTGTCCCTGATGGCCTAGATGCTGATTTTGTATTTAAAAACCTTTTTTCCCCTCTATTTGTGTCCTTAACCTTATTCACTTCTATTTTTTTCTATGATAATCTTTCTGTATGAAAAAAAACGTATTTACGCTCACTATGTTATTTACTTCTAACTAAAAATGTTTTTTTAAATATATTTTTTCAAATATTTTTCTCATATATTTCAAATGTGCTCAATCTAATTTTACTTGTGGGATAACATATTTATTATTTTAGGGCTACTTTTCAGGAGACAGTCCGAGACAGGAGTGTGTTTGGTGTTTTTCCTTAAAATAATACCTATCTGGTCTCCCTTAGCAGGGCTCAACACTAAGACTTGCCTGCTTGCCCAGAGCAATTAAATTGCCATGTTGGGCAAGTTAATCTGGCAATTGACTTGCCCAACTGGGCAAGTGATAAAAAAGAATTAAACTATGAAACTATTTTGATAATCGATTAATCATGAATTAGATTTGCTGCTTTGCTTCATCATAAGATATCATGAACAGTTTCAGAGTGAGAAAACCAGACATTTAAAGACATCATCTTGGACTTTGAAAAATTGGGATGGCCATTTTTCACTATTTTATGACTTTTGTAGACTTTGCAGCCCTAGATTAAATATGATAATTAACTCTAGTCTTGTTGTTTTTTGATAACTGCTGATAAATCCAACAATTTGTACAGGGGCAAGTAAAAAAATCGACCAGGCAACATTAATGCTGAATGCTGTTTAAAATTATATGCATCGATAAGGCAATATCATTAACACTTTGTCCTTCACTACACTGAAGAAGACTGTCATGTCAAAACATTGGTCAAATAAAGAAAAGTGTTTTTTGCATCATGGCTTCAAGTGTGCAATTATTTTCTCCCACCTCCTGTGTTTTTTCATGGCCTGCACCTCTCTAACAATGGTGTGTGTTTCTCCCTCCTACCAATCCCACCAGTGAATCTTTACCAATCACTCATTCTGCCAGCTAGCCAGTCATTCAGTATGACAGTCAATTAACAAGCCAACACTGTCAGTCAGTCAGCCAGCCAGTAAACCAAAAGTCAAACAGACAGTCCACCAGTTAACCAGTCAGCCAGTCAGAGAGCTTGTCAGTTAATGCTGCAGCTCACCAGTCAGCCACTAAGCCAGCGGTGGATTACAAATCAGGGAGAGATTGGCAGCCAAAAGAGTCTCTGGACTCCATCCAAGCCTCACTCTGATCATTTCTTTTAACGACAAAGAAAAGAACACAGACCACAGGATTTGAGGATAGAAAATCGCCCGTTTTTTAAATCAGGGAGCAGATTTAATCTGGGTTGCTGATGATGAAGTTGTTGGTTGCTTGTTCTGTGGGTCGTCTCACTGCAGCAGATGTATTGTTGTTACTTGACTTTTTGCCATTTTACGGGGATGCCTTTGAAATGCTGTATGAAATTAAATGTAAACAAGATGAGGACAAAGGAGAGGAGGGTAGAATGTCATCTGTGGGAGGTGACAGCAATCCACTGTGCTGTTTACCGTACATGGCTTTCATTACAGCCACAAATGTTGGGGAAAAACAAACTGCCTGACACAGCTAGATGCCAAAAAAGAGGTCCAGTCAGCGTGCATGAAAGCAAACAGCGCACAGTTGCATATCCAAAAATCTCTATATACACATTAGCAAGCAAGGAATAATAAGTAGTTAAGCATGTCCTGCCACTGCAACCACAAAATTAACTCAAAAATTCCTTAAAAAAATCCAACTTTAAGACACACTAACACTCTTATAGTGTCTCTGCCCTCATTAATGGAGCATATGTGATTTCTGTGGCCACATATTTGGCATTAGTTTGTTTACTTGGCCATAAAAATAAAGTGTTACCCTACTCATGGCCAAAGAAGAAGGAAGCCCTCCCCATGCGCACACACAATTTTATATTTTGGTTGCAACGATTTTCCAACAGTTACTTAGATTGTACCACACACACTGGCACACTTGTGTTCTCATTTCTTATTCAGCATTTCTTCTCTTTTTTTCCCCAACACAGACACACACATGCACGTACATACACTCCTAACATTAATTCAACAGATGCTTAATTGTTATGACAAACATTTCCAAACCAGAAAGTGATTGAATGATGTTTATACATGGTGTAATAATAATGATCAGTGCAGATTTGATTTGATATAGTACTGTAAGTCCCTCTCTCTCTTCATCTATTTAGCCATTTTTGCACTGCATAAAAATTCCACTAACATCTGGCTTTTTTCTGCAGTTAGAAAGGGTACAAACCGGCATTCATTCCCAGTTCAAATGAGTCTGCTCGGCAGTGAGGTAAACATGACACCTGAGTGGACATGCTAATTTTTGCCCATTTTCAGGCGGAGTCAATAAAAGCTTATTGCCTCTGACGGTAACTTCTGCTTATGTACTCAGCTGAAGACTACCCACTTGAAGGTGTGTATCTAACCGCTGAAGTGCTTATCTTGACTGTAAATCAGTGGATAAACACATTTAATTTCCTCTGAATTCTTCGCTATAAAAGATCTCCATTTTGTCAGAACATGAGTGTATGTGCAAGTATTCTAATGATTGTTATTTATCTACTTTTTGAATATGTATACATTTTTTGAAAGGACCTCCTTAAAAAATTATTACTTTTCTGATTTGTTTTTGTTATACTAATGAGATGTGTACCACATGGTGGATAGGTGATGAATTAGTAGTATTTAAGATGGTGACTCTGTATACATGAGGAGTAGTCTGAGCCTGGAGCTTGAAACATCACGCAAATAAATTTCTTTTTTTTTGGTGTGCGGATCTTTCCTTCTCTGTTCACTATGAAAGTATTTAAAACTTTTTATTATGAAGTGGCAAAATGAGGAAATGTTGGGTTTTCAGTAACTTAACACAAATCCTATCCAGCTGAAAGTGAACATGAAACAGTAGAATAAAGCTGATACCTGAAAGTAAAAACAGCAACGTGTAAGAGAAAGTAAACTTCAAAACACAGAGGTTCAGTTAGAGGCTACAAGAGCACTAAGAGCTTTTTAAAAAAAAGTCTTTCTCTCTGCTCTCCCATACAGACATGAATTGAGTCTCAACTTTCCAGAACACTGTGACGCTGAATGTGACACATCGGAAAAACAGAAAGGCAAGCTCAATCTACTTGCAACGGGAAAGGAGTCAGCCGCTTATTTTCAACGATTTTACTCGCGTTTAAAAAACCCTGCATGCACGTGCTAACTTTGGTGTAAAAATACTATTTCATACGTTCGCTGAATAAACTCTGTCTGATCATCCTTTAGACTATAGCCACCACAACTCCTAGGTCTGAAGACAGTTTTGTAGTACACACACATACACACAAACACAGCAACAGCTTTAAGTTTATACCCACACAGTGGCAAAACCTTTCTAGACTCAGGATTTTTAAGGAAACATGCCGAGAATACAACAGAAACCTGCATGTTTGTGAGGAGGCGTGTTTGTTTGTACTAACTTACATCAATATATATGTCTAAAATGATGTAAAATACAAATGTGTCTGCATCTGAGTCTGTTTGCAGGCTAGCAGTTGTAGACATCTTTCTTAACCATGAAAACACACAGTAAATCCTCCCTCCCCCTCCCTCTCACTAGGGTGTGGCAGCCAATCAAGGGCTTGTACATTCACAGCAACAGTCGAGGTCGGACTGGAACATTATTTATTGTTATTGTTGTTGGCACACAGCGCCACACACACACACAACACACACACACACACAACACACACACACACACACACACCACACACACACACACACACACACACACACAAAACCACCACTGCTCTCCTTTCCCTTTCCTCTCCTAGATCCAAATACACATACACATTCACAAACACACACTTTAACAGCTGAAGGCACACACACACACAAGCGTTTTTACAGGAACACAAGGACAAATACAAACACGTACAGGGTGCACAGACACACCAACACATACATATACAGTACATACACACAAAGACACTTAACACTTAAGAGCAGATACACACATAAAACAAAACTGAACCTCACACAGGCACACACACACCATCCGAGTCAACAAACACAAGGCAACACACACCGTTAATACTAAAACACAGAGACCCACAAAGCACTAAAGAGACACGGACACATAAAAAGAAATCCCACACACGGCAAATACGCACACACATTAAACAAAAATACACACGTCCACACACACACACACACACACACACACACGCACACACACAGACACACACAAACACATTCACACAGTTCTGATAACACTTGCCACAAAAATCCAGTGGAACCAATTACAGCTCCGCTCGCCTGGCAAATCAGCCCTCAGTTTTAACCTTTTCCTGCCAGAGACCGAGGAGAACAAAGTCAGACTTCTTCTTCTCTGATAAAAAACATAACACTGCTCAAGCCTTGGATGTACATTTTATCTATTTATACTGAAGACACCTTCCTTATCGTCTCCAAAAGGGACACACAGAGGGGTTGAGAGGAGCGGCATTTCGAGGCATCTCTGTCCTGTCTGACAGGAAGATGTTTGACTGACACCAGCAGGGACACATTAAGCCTACTAGGTGACCAGAGTCAAGCCTGTTTACTGGGAAATCACTTCAGTAGCAGGTGTGTAGTTGTGTATTTACACAACACCATCAAAAATCTGTAAGATATGTTACATTACTGCTGACCGTTTTCTAGGGGTGTCACAATTTCAGTATTATTGAAAAGTGATCTAAATGATATTTCAATGTCAAGAATCAAAATCAAAGGCAGAATCAGCTGGGTTTTTTGGTCTGTTTCTCTCCAGCATCACCAACTTGTGGCATCCAGCACGTGTCTGAGGAAAAAACAACACCTTCAAAGACGATATAGCGCAGCTTACCGGCCGTTATAACACACTTAATACCATATAGACCTTTTAAAGTAGAATTTGAAGATGTACATGTAAATGACAGCTGTCAACGGTCTGTTGATCTTTACAAATCAACACTTCTCTATCAATGTCATAGCAAAAATATGGTTAAATCCTTAAGACCTTAAATTCAAAAGTCAAATTGAATTGTGGATTTGGAGAATCATGGCACCCTTACCCTTTTCACACAATGTCATTTTAAAGCAGATTTTCTTCAATTTCAAAGAAGCCACTCAAGTAAATTATGGTATGAAAATCAGCCTGAAGAAACTCTACATTTGTGTCAGAATAAGACTGAGATTTCTTTTTAAAATGTTAATACTATAATAAATAAAAATGTAAATGTGAGTTTGAGTAAATTACATTTCATATCCGATGCAATCATTAATTACCCAAAACTGTCAACTGCCATAAAACCTTACAGAAGAAGAAAGCAACAAATGCAATCACATTCAGTGTGAGTGGGAGGCCAGGTTTGGTATTGAGAGGCAAAGTCCCTCCCCTTCTGATGGACCACTATGGGACCTTATTTTGGAAAAAATATGTACACTAGTTAATGGAGAAAAGAAAAATATTTTTATGATCCCTTTTGAATTATGCCATGAATAACAAATATGTTTGTCAATTTAAACGATAATTTTTTCAAAGTTTTTTTTTTTTTTTTTTTTTGGCATTTTTGCCTTTATTGGATAGGACAGCCAGAGAGTAGACAGGAAATGGGGCAGAGAGAGAGGGGATGACACGCAGCAAAGGGCCAAAGGCAGGAGTCGAACTAGCAGCCACTGCAGAGGACTAACAGCCTCCATACATGGAGCTGAGCTAAACATCCACCCCTAAACGATAATTTTAAAGGCCAAGAAAATCGCAGGTCACAAGACTGTGAAGATAGGCATTTAGAAAGACTACACACTCAATGGTTGTGTCATCATGACTTTCTCCCTCCAAAAGCTAATGAGTGTTTTCGTACCTGGATATAGTCACACAAATATTGGGTCTTGTTCGTTCTTTTGCTTCTGGGCTGATAAAAAAGACCAGGAGTGGCTGGATAAAACACTTCAGGTAAGATAACATTACAAGGTGATGGCCATGTTGGTGTTTCACTGAACAGGTTCACAGGAAACTACCACAAACCTACCACAAACTGTGACTTTCTTGACTTGAAAACGGTGCTTTAAATTGACAAACGTCATATGTGTAATTCCTGACACAATTCAAACAGGATTAAAAAATGACTTGTCTGTCGCTATTTACTGCCATTCATATTTTTTCCAAAGTAAGGTCCCATGGGCCAGACGGGAAGGTCAGGGACTCCACCTTTGTGGTTGAAACGTAGCAGTAATACTGCTGAAAACACGGAGAAAGAAGTGAAAAAGGAAGCGAAAACAGAGTCTTAAATGGGATTGACCACAACGAGCCGACACTCATGGCACAGTACAATACTGTATCTCTTTATATAGGCTTTTTTTTTCCTACCAGGGGATACTTGGTCAAAAAATATATACAATATTGAGAAAAAAGTTTAAGAACCACTGCTCTATAACAGTGAACAATCCATCACTTCTACTTTTCAGCCAACATTACATTATCATCTTGTGGTAAAGCTGTTGCAAGAGGAGACTATTTTGAAAACTGCCACTGTTAGTGCAATCAAGAATGAGCTGACATCAGGCTTGAAAGTCAACTGCTGAAAAGCACAATGCACCAAAGCTTTTCACACTGTCCAAGTGTGCTTATGGTTTGGCTTCTGATTTTGTTTTCTGGCAACATACATCAGCTCTTTAATGCAATGCTTTCTAAAAGCCAACTATATTTTTTTTAAATATTGAATCTTGAATGCAAAGAGTAATGCTCTTCTAAATTTACAAGGCCAAACACACACATATATGTGTATGTAAATGTAAATGCATACGTATGTGCACACACAGTCTGTCACCGCAAACACACACACACAACTGTTCTTTGCACCCTCACACCTCTTCACAGATCACATTTCATAGCAACACCAGAAATAAAGTTCCACTGGCAAAGGAGGGCTGCAGAGGAAGGAGGAGAGAGAAAAAAGACAAGAGAGGGAGAAAAACAGAAGAGAGACAGAAGGAGAGAGATGGAGGCTATCGATCGGTCGGAGTTGGCTCAATCTGGGATTGAACTTTATCACAAACGCAGAGCATCGCAGCAGGAAGCTCTCTGATACGCCTCTAAAGGAGAGAACAGAGGAATGTTCACACTCTATTCTTCCTTTGCATCTCTCATTCATTTTCATTTCTCTTTCCACCCCCGGCCGTGCCTTTTTAAAGAATTCTTTCTCACTCTTTTTTTGTTTCTTTCTTGGCTCTTACATCTTTCACTTTCTCCCTTTGTTTTTCACTTCTCTCTTGTTTCTCTCAGCGTCTCTCTCTGCCTTCTATTCCAGCGGCTGGCTTATTAGCATTCTCTCTGTACATATAATTGATTCCTCATGCCTTCCTCTTGTGAAAATGTCATTCATAATTCTGTGTGATAGCTAGCTGGCTGGCTTGCTGACTGACTGAGTGCTTGGCTGGCTGGCTGGCTGTGAGGCAAAGTGGCCACTGACCCATTTGTACCAGATACAAAGAGACTGACAACCAAATCTGATTATAGCAACCGGACCTGGGCCCCCAGTGAAACGAATGGCCTAAGCCAGACTGAGCCTAAGCTGTCATTCATCCCTCTGTGCTTTTTACTCTATGTATTTAACCTTTATTTTACCCGGGCAGGTAAATTAACAGCAAATTCTCAGTGCTGATGAAGGGCAAATCTGAAGGAGGGAAGAGACTTTAAGGAGGTATTAAAGGGGGAAGTACTTGTGCACTCATGACCTTTTTTAGTAGTAATGGAAATGAATTAAGTGGAATTTAACTATCAATTAAACGGTCTTGTGTGTGTGTGTGTGTGTGTGTGTGTGGGGTGTGTGTGTGTGTGCACAAGTGTTTGCTTAGCAACAGAAATGAGCAAATAGCCTGCTAACAGTTGGACCCAATTTACACACATGCACACACACACACACACACACACACACACACACACACATTGATACAGACAGATCTCCTCTCTCACACATGTTGCTTCATACACACATACCCAGAGATGGCAAAACACTGATGCACACTGGGTGTGTAAATAACAAACTAATTAACTAATTAAGTAACTAATAAAATGTCAGAAAATGGTGAAAAATGTAGATAAATGTGTCCCAAAGCCCAAGATGACATCCTCAAATGTCTTGTTTTGTCATAAAAGAGTAAAAAAGCAAGAAAATATTCACATGTAAGAAGCTGGAATCAGAACATTTTGACTTTTTCTTCTTAAAAAATTACCCAAACCATATAGCGTTGGTTTGTGCATAAAAGTAGACATTTGAAGATGTAATCTTAGGCTTTAGGAAACAGAGATCAGCATTTTTCACCATTTTCTGACATTTTATAAACCAAACGCCTGATCAATTAATCTAGAAAATAATCAACAAAATAATCGATAATGAAAATAATCATTAGTTGAAGCCCTAACACAGACATACACATATACACTTAGAGACAGCAAAACACTAATGGCCACACATAAATACACACACACAAACGTACACACACAAGCTGACAAGTGCAGATTCAGTTATATGCCACCTACACAGCAAACCATCAACAAGATCTCAAAGGCACCTGGTTGCAGCTGACAGAGAGAGGGAGGCGGTGTGTGTGTGTGTGTGTGTGTTGTGTGTGTGTACATAACAGGGAATCTCTTAGCCCAGACACCCCCTCCTCCTCCCCTCATGTCTTGCTCCTCATGTTACAGTACAGTCTCTATAACTAAACAAGAGAGAGGGACAACAGAGACCAACTGAAAAAAAGACAGATAGCAGGACAGAAAGACAAAGACAAGAAAAGACTAAGAAGCAGCGAGAAAGAATAAGAGGAAAAGTAAGAGGAAGAAAGGCACAAGATAAGAGAGGCAGAGAGGCATGAGGAGACATGGAGCAAAGAGAGGACAGAAAGGACATAGAAGTGACAATCTGAGGCATAAAAAGGGGACAGAGATTGGAGACAGACAGTTGGAGAGACAGATAGACAGAAAAAGAGTCAGACAGACAGGAGAAAGAGACATAAGGACATACTTACCGGATGCCTGCCCTGAGGGTACATGATCCCAGGAGAGGAGAGGCTGCCAGTCCGTTTGATGGCCAGGTTAGTCCCCTGGCCCTCCACTCCTCTGCCCTCCACCGGTTACAGCACAACCACACACACACACTCTTACACACTCACACACACACTCTCACACACTCAGTAAGTCCAGTCCCTGCTTGATCACAGCAGTCTTTACTCTTCCAGAGTCTTATTTTCTTCCTCTCTCTTCTCTTCTAAGGTGAATTCCTGTTGACACACAACTGAGGAGCACTCAATCCGTCGGTTCATTTATCCAACAATGTCATGATAAAAAGGAGACTTAACCACCTTCTTCTCCTCCTCCTCCTTCTTCTTTTTCTTCTTCTCCCAGTGAAACCAAAGTCTCAGTTTCTCCTCCTCCTCGTCTTCCTCTCAGTGTCTCTCCCCCTTTTCCTCAACCTGTGATCAGTCAAGGTCCACACGTAAGTGACATGACACAGAGAATTTCATCCAGGCAGAGCGGGCAGGCTTCCCTCTTCTCCTCCTCCTCCTCCTCCTACTCTTCTCCTCGTGCCCCCTTCACCCGGCCGTCCAATGGCGAAACATACAAACATAAACACACACTCAGCTCCGTCCAAACAGTCTTCTCCTCTTGCTTTTTCCTCCTCTTCACCCTTCTCTCTGACACACTGAAGCCTCTGCCTTGACTGCTGCCGCAGAAAAGAAGAAGAAGGATAAGAAGGAGGAGGAGAGGAGGAGAAGAAGAAGAAGGAGGGAGGGGGAGAAGGGAGAGAGAGAGTGAGAGCTTTGTTTTTAATCTAAATGTGGAAAAAACGCGAGAGGAAAGCAGGAAAGAACAGCAGGTCAGTGGAGGATCCAGCGGGCTTTTCAGCAGCAAGCCCTAGACTGTAATATATTGTGCCTGTTGGCTTCAACACAAACACGACAGGCTGCTAAAGCTGCTCTTAAGGTGGAACTGAGCAGATAGAGACACCCAGTCACACAGAGAGGGAGGAGAGAGAGGCAAGGAGAGAGATGGATCCCTTTTCAGTTGTGGTCAGGCAGACAAAGCAATCACTCATGCACAAAGACTTAGGCTCAAACTGATATGAATCGAGATTTACACACACACAAACGCTCAGACACTCATACACAAATTCATGACAGCTATGTGGACACACTTGTTACGCAGCACACACACACAGTTACACACACACACACACACAAAACAGTTATTTGGAGTGATAAGTTTATTACTCAGTTTACACGTTGCATTAAAAAGTGTCTTGGATGATTGGACAGCTAGACAGTCATGCTTTAATCGCATATAAATCCAGGTGTAAAAACAAACTGATGAACGCCACTGATCTGATGGCTCAAACTTCCTAAGGAAGTGGTCACAGACACATTGCATCCAGATGTTTGTCAAGTGTAAATACATCAACAAGTTAAACCACATACGTCAACTTGTACCTCCTTCAAACCAGAGAAACTTCATCCAAAGTAGCATCCCTCCCAGTCAACCTCCAGTCCAATTCTACAGTACATAAAATAGGGGCAAGAGAACAGAAGCACTTCATTTGTGTTTGGGGTTTGTTTGCACAGGTTATAGATAATTTTACTTTTAAACAACACCATGATGTTTTTTGTGCATAAAAACACCACAATCCACCCATTTGATTGTATGACCTATCTGTTGTGCACGCGCAATGAAAACAGAAACAAATCAAAAACACTCACGGCTAGGGGTGGCAATCTCTTGGCACTTCACAATTTGATGTAATTCCAATTCAGTGAGCTATGATGTGATTATAAAATGATTAACAATGCATCTTGATGCATCAAAATGTTTGATTTTTACACATGATTTATTTTTCTCACTGTGCACCTATTTGCTTGTTTTAGACATAGAGTATTTGTAGACACAACTTGCATACATGGTGGCTCTTGTTCAGCCCCTTTTTCCTTAAATTCATAGAAGTCAAAATGCTTCAATACACTGGCTTTTATGCCAAGGGGACACTGGTCATATTGCATCCATCTGCAGTTGCTCACCCTCACCCATTTTCACAAAAACTGAAAAAGTAGCCTAGTTTTGAACATAAACACACTGCACATGTTTAAGTCCATCTTGTTTCACCATCCAATTGGCTCAGACATAATGAAGGTACATCACAGTCTTCCAGTCTTTTCTGCAATTCATAATCTTTCAAGAATCGTGATGCCTCTACGAATCTGTTTTTTCCCACACCCCTACTCAGAGCATGATTATTAGAAACATTAACAAGTAACCGTGATGTGTTCATCAAGTAATGCACCATCAGATTATGACCTGAATATAAACCAGTAAACCAGTAAAAATGTCAGTTGAAATAAACAGACTATTGCCTTAATCTGGTAAAAATTAAATCAGGCTAGTTAGCATGCATGCCGCTTGATTTCCCATGTCTACAGAAGCATCATGATGAGAGACATTATGCAAACATAGTAGGGATGTACTGTTTATGAATTTCTGGGACCACAGATATGTTTAAAACAGCAATATGGCTGATAGCTGATGCCCAGTAGGTGATTCGAGGGGGGATGAAAGGAGATGCCATTCCCCTTATTAGTAAAATGACCAAAATGCATCCCCCTTGTGAACCTGCCAACCCCCTCTTCATCCCCGAGCAGCAGAGAGAGTGCTGGGACAGACGGGTTGTTTTGTTTAACATATTCCTCTAGTCTGCCTGATTCATTGATCCTTAGTCTGAGTGAGGTTTGTGCAAGTTAGAGTCTATGGCCCCGACCATGGCTCTGAAATAAGTGTGCAGTGTACTGCAAAATCCAGGGAGCTGTCCGTGGTGCTGAAGTAGCCGAATAGATTTGCAATTGTGACCTTTTCTTGAGTACCACTCTCTGTCTGATCTAAAATACAAAATATATATAAAATCATTATATATAAAATATAAAAATCATGGACCCGTTGTTCTCTTACATCATACCAGAGTTTTGTCCAGCCAGTGGCCTCTTCTCCAAAACAGCAGCTGGGTATACTAGATACTAATGTCCAAGTCCAACTAACCAAAACAACATTTAGTGAGCGCAAAATTGATGCAACACAACAGATACATCAGCTTCTGCCATTGGGGATGTCATTTTATTTGCCAGCAGACTGACTGCAGTCAACAAGGTGTAAATCAGCTGATACCGATGTTCAGGCCAATAAATCGGTGCATCACTATACAGAAGTATGCACAATGTGGCTACGGTTGATTTGTACACTATCTGGATATAAGTAACATGTGCCAGAAAAACGACCTGTGTACACACAGTAAAGTATATTTAAAAGGTAGACTATCTGAAACTGTTACGCAGATCTAAGTGACTTGCTCAGGAACACAGACATGACTGCTGGTGAGAATCTCACTTTTAGACACAGGACAGGATGGTCTCTCAAACAGACTCTTCACCATCGAACATATTAGATATTTTCCAATATGCTGAAGCAAGTGATAACAACAGTAAATCATTCATGATACGTTTAAGTACATACTAATGTTTCTATGGCTGCTCTCATTTCCAGGTGATTTTACACAATGTTGATAATACTCATACCACGTTCAGCTTGTACTTTATGCTGTTATGACCACCTGTTGGTGGGTGGTCTTTAGGGGAAAAAACACTTGATGCAGGAAGTGACTGATTGTACTTTTCCTTGAACAGCAACAGTGGTTTGTTTCAAATAAACAGAAGAACAGGGCAGTTTCCAAAAAAAGACAGCCACCAAGAAAGTGGGCTACCTACAATACATATTCCAAGAAAATAGACATTATAGTAGGGGTCACACACTGTGTAGTGATATCTGGCAAAAGTGCAGCACAGAAACACCATAGCTACATCCACTTACCACCAAAGATGTCATCAAAATCAATAAGTCGAGTATCTTGAGGATTACCACTCTAACACCCCACAAATAACCCCGCTACAGCGAGATAAAAATGTCTGTCTGCCTACTTTTGACTGCTGGCTCCAGTGCACATGTTATTTACAGGACTGCCCAGAATGGACCTGGACCAACTAAGACCTGGTATTTAAAGCCTTTCCATGTACAGTACACCAGTCTGGCTGGGTCGTCTTTTGGCGCTGTTTATAATGAGTTTATCCAGGGCAGCTCTGCCTTTGAACTTGATCAAACAGCCATTAATCCGACACTGTAAAATCGGACACAGTCAGTCTTGGCATCCATGGAGGGTTTCCAGTAAGACAGAAACTGCATTTGATAACAAGCGGGTTAGCCAGAGGGCAGCCCCAAAGCCTCAATTAAGGTCACATACAGACATCCTATTATCCAATGCAGTCTATTACCAGACACTATAGATCCTTTTGAGGAAAGCCTAATGCTGGCTTATGTTAACCTTGGAAAGTTTGTTTGAATCTGTACTGTGACTAATTTAGCATTTCCCCTAATATCTGATGGTAAGAAACCACTGTGCTATTTTGAGTAAGAACAATGTAAAACTTTGTCTGGATATTAGAAGGGAAGTGGGTGGATGAGTAATTTAGGTTTATCTGGTTTACACAGAAGAGAGGCAGGTCTTGGGCACATTTAACAAAAAAATACAGTGCTGTATCAACTTGAAGTTGCAATGAACACAGTGATAAAGGTCTTTATTAACAGCATCAGATCACTAATACTAAGCAGGCTGAAACTATTACCCAGCAAGCAGGATTTAAGAGTACATACATTCATTTGTAGCTGGGGGAGGATGAGGTTGCGCAAGTGTTGAATTTTTCAGAAGTGTATTTGTTAATTAATTAGCAGATTAAAGAAATATTTGTAAGTTAATTAATATTATATAATGAGTACAAGTGAAACGGGTAATACAACTATCATACTATCAGATTTGTCAATTTTATCATTGTGGCTTCATAAAATGAATGTATTTTTTAATTGCAAAATGGCTACATTTTACTTTTCTAATTACATTTACTAGTGTGTCATAGTTGATTTATTTTGCATTTTGCTCTATTTAGACTCCATTTCATACACTCTGCAACTTGAAATATCAATATATACCTCTATTTACCACTACTACTACTTTAAAAAAAAAGCAATGTCATATTCATCAGCTGACAAATTAAAATTTCAATCCATAAGTAATGAAGCACAACCTTGTTAAATTATACAGTACACACTTAGAGGTTTTGCCGCTTCAACTTTAAGTGGTTTGGTGTGACCTATAGCTTTCTGTTAACTACTACAAACTTTTAAAATATATTGCTGCTGTGTATAACATGTTACTAAGTCAATTCACTCACTTCTCTACTTGCGCTACTGTCACAGTACATTTTAGCCTGTCACAGATTTCATTACAACATTTCAATGACTTCATCACCAAAGTAAAAATGTAGACATGTTACTGCTTGTGATCCTGTTCCACTCGCTATTATTCAGGTCACCTTACAATGATGTCTTTAAAGCAACTAATACAGGAGATCCTAGAAAACTAAGGTGAATTCAATGTACTATGTCATATAATTACCACTCGTGGGCACAGTACTCACTGCTTAACAAAAGTTACTTAAACCTGCTACGACAAAGAGTTTGTAACTGGTTATGAAATGGTCTCAGTTAAATACTGATACTCTACATGACCTACATAAGCAAGGCCATCTGCAGGAAAACTGGCTATTTCTATATAGTTATTCTTAATACCTGCCACCAGGTCAGATTCATGAAATCAGATGAATTAAGTCTGTTTACATTTTCCCCAGCCAAAGTTACAGCAGTACAGTTAAATGACAGAAGGAGAAGATTTTTATTTAGATAATTTTATTTTTGACATTATATTTTGTGGTTATGGCAGAGGAACACTACCACTTTTGTCCACAGGGGTCTCCGAAAATAACAAAATATGACAGCTCCTTGTCCTCCTTGCTTTCAGCTGTGTTTCATTCACATATCCTCGGCCCTTGGTATTGCAAAACAGCATACGTCGCAGGCCACTTGGGCAGCAGAGGGAAAGTGGTTGGGGGATTTAATCGGAATGCACTTGCCCTTCCAGTCAGTAGTTACAATGGATCGTTGACCAGTTACGTGTACGGTGCTTTATTGTGCCAGGTATTTCACAATAACTACTGATGCCTTTCAGTAAGGAGCTCTCTCTTTGTTTGACCCTTAATACCATGATAACATAAATAAATAATTCAGTAACATGGGTAATTCTAAATGCAAAAAATTGTTATATTCTAGTTAAGTAGGCCTGATTGCATAAACCAAATTCCATAGCATGATTACTCTTACTGATTGATTATCTGGGTATTGTTACCTACATTTGCAGATTATTTGCTCAGACACTCTTTCTGTTTATTTCAATCACAACCATTTGTTTTAAATACTGTAAATCAGCAGCTTGTTGATATCATAGTAGAAGTGGCACATTTCATGGTCGCAGTGCTGAGTGACCACTGTTGTTGAATTTTCCAGAGAAATGGAAAGACACTTGCCATCGGCAGAGATTCCCCGGAGGGCAAGTGCAGAGGGGAATCCAACAAGGGCCTGTTGAACGACTAATGAAACGCAGCCTTCGTGTCCCTTTAAAGACAGCTTTGAAAGAGATGCAGTGAATGTGCCAGACTAACATATAAATAAATAAATAACCCACAGAGCAGAAACAAGAGCTCTCATTGGTCAGCATTATTCTCAATGGGGAACCCTACCAATTATTTAGAAATCAAGGGCACTGATAATAAATATAACCAATATATGTACATTTGCAGTAAAAATGGACATTTTAGCCAAACGACTTCTGTGACTTTCCACTCCCACTATAGTTTGGAGGCAAATGTTGACTTTTTACTCAAACAGGTTACATTTAGTTGATAACTTCAGGTACTTTGCAGATTCAGATTATTGATATAAAATATAAAAGTATTATGAACAATAATGATGTATAATTATAAATTAAGCTATGCAGCAGTATAAAAAATAGGCCTCATTAACAGTCAGATAGGCAGAGTGGGACATTGACTGCATCAAAGATAAAATAGGGGCATTTATCAATCAATCAGATTTTTTAAAAAAAAACAAACAAAACAAAACAAAAAACAATTCTGATAATTGTAGAAATCCTAAATATCGGATAATTGGTCGACCCCTTATTCTCAGTGTTTGAACCTCTATCATCGCCCTCTGTGAATCCCCCATAACTTGAGCCTTGCAGCATTGACAGAGTTGCCTTAACCTCAAAAGGTTTGAGACTAATCACTGTGGAGTCAGAAGCCAACAGCTGTCAAAAATTGCACACAAATACCACCGCCATCTGCCTAACATTTCCACTAGTAAACATCCATCCATCCATATTATTCACATCCAATCCATTTAACCTGTAAAGAGTTGCATGGGGCTGAAGCCTACCCCACAACCCACTGGTTGAGAGGCAGACCCTAAAACAGGCACCAGAGCACCTTCACATCTACAGTACAAGCAATTTCAAGTAGGAAAAAATGCAAAAAAATCTAAATCTAAAAGGACATCCTTACAGACAAGGACTGAACATGCTAACTTCACAAAGAAAGTCACAAGCTGTCCAGGAGCCAAGGGACTTCATGCTGTGAGGCAACAGTGGTAACAGTCACTTTCTCAAAAGAGCCATTACAGCCCAATGGGTAGATTGTCATCAAACTGAGTGAGGAACTTTGTGCTTCCCAGAAGATGAATCCTTTCCATTTTGGACACTCTTTAAGCTTTCTGTACAGACCTTTCACTTTATCTTCCTCTTTCCTGCCTTTCTTCCCATCTGCTTTCATTCAAAAATCTGTCTTTCAGCTTTCTCTTTCACACAAACACAGACATACTGTACACCGTCATTCACTGGCACCCCCACCACCAACACCACCATTCCCCATGTAGCTCATTGTACTAATCGGCATTATCTAATTGTCTAGAATGGATTATGCAGGTAATTATTCCCCCGACTCCTCACACTGGGTTTCAGAGAGACAGATGGGCAGGCATACAAACACACAGACAGACACAGACATCATCACAGTCCAGAAGTTACACAAGTTCAAAGCTTGCAGTTCTTCATAACTTCATAATACTGCATTGATCTTCAGCGAGTTTCCACAGCAACGCACTATGTGGTGAGACGTTTTTGTCAGGTCATGTTGACAATGTGAATGCCAACAAACTGCATCACTTATTGGTATAGTTTGAAGGTACAGAACCACACAGATTTCAGCTGTAAACTTTAAGACCTACATAATACATCTAAATTTTTTACAGTATGGCAAAAACTTCAAAAACACAGAGGGCTACATGAGTTCCAGCAACAACACAGTGAGACTCAGTCACAGAGCAAGTTTTCCTTTAGCCCTTTCCTTTTTATCAAACATTCTTTTATTGCAAATGTTTCTAAACAAACAAAAGACAAACTGTTGACAACAACACAAAAGATGTATAACTGCCAATTTAAACTTAATTTTACCAAGAGATGCAGAAATTCAGAAAATAAACTGCAGTTTCTCTATTGATTTTGAATGCAATAAAAAAGAGTGCCTTTTACTGACCTCTGCCTTTGTAACGCATGAGGAAGTTCAGGGATAAAGGCTGAGGGGATCCACAGAGGAGCGTCAGCACCTTCAGAGTGATGGTCAGCATCTAAAACACAGGGGAACAGAATCAGCTCCTGCCACAGGAACAGTAAAGACACATAATCTCAGCTCTCAAAGCCCTAAAGTGATATTAGCTGACTACTAAAAATGAATACATAACAGGTAATAGCAGTAGTAAATATTTCTAGTGGAATAACAGCACTCATTTGTGTCAGCTGGCAGGCTGGCTAAATAACCCCAACTGGTCTTCATCAGGTTATTGTCTATAAATGACAAGGGTCATATTATATACTAAAGCACTATTAAGCTCCTGTTGCCAAGGACAGTTGTTACCAAACTGAGGAGTCCTGGAGGTCCACAGGTTCAAACTCTGCATGGCAGTTTCATTGCAGGGACAGTCAACCTTGAAAACAAGAAGGCATACTTTCCTCATACCTGTAGCACTATTTATCCATCTAGATTTTTTGGGTGTAAGTCAACAAGTTTTGGAGATATTCGCTGTAGAGATGTCTGCCTTCTCTTGAATATAATGAAAGTATGTGGCAAAAATTATGTCCGTCTTCAGAAGTCATTACACGTTACTGTGTCACTGCCCAGAAGAAAGTGTGCATGTAGTCATGGACGAGAGGCTTGTGCTTGTGACAGTGCAAGGTATAAACAAGATGGACATGTTGATGCATGTTGAGTTTTTCATAGGTTCTTTGAGCACCACTAGCCCATACTTCCATTAAACTGGAGAGAAGGCAGACAAGATACAAGACACAAAAAACGCATAATGGGACACTAGGTCTCCTGCTTTCCTTGAAGACTGGCGACCCCTGTTTGACAGAGTTGACAAAAAGGTCGTGATAATTTTGTCAATTTTTATTGTAAACCTAATAAACTGTGCTACAGAAAAACAGTTGTTAGGTAGCTTCCCAAACTTAGCCTACCTGGCTAACAGAACGAAGGCTGACTTTTGAGCCAGTTGGAAGACGAAAGGTTATCAAAAAATACATGAACTCGGACCTTTAAACCAGAAAATAAAGGCCGGTGGAGTAACTTACATTCAAAACAGGTCACCTGTCAGTCAGGTAACTGTCCATGTCTTGTTGCTACTTTTTCTTACATCAACAACAAGCTCTAAAAGTGAGGGAAACTCAAGTTTAATACGCACACATCTCAATTTAGACTGAAAGAGAGAACACCAGCAAGTCCTCCGTTCCACCTTAAAAGCTCTTCCTCGTCTGAGGGCTGTCTCTGTATTCTGATTGGCCGGAGGGATGCCTCGCTCTAACCAATCGTTCTAAGGGTACCCCACGTTGGGTCCTGATGTCATGGGACTATCAGGCCAATCGCGAGCCGACCCGGCCGCTGAATGGGTGTGGGCGACGGCGGGGGAGGAGGGGCGCTGAGGAGTCTGTGGGGATTGTGGGCATTGAAGTCCCAATTATTCTGTACACACACACACACACACACACGCACGCACACACACGCCCGCGCCCACGCACGCTGTCAGTCACGCTACATAAATGCTCAGTAAATTCCGCCGTTAATTTCTATTTCTACTGCGCACGCACACACACACGCACACACACACGCACAACAACCACATACACACACACAAAGTGGGTAAACACCTCACTTGTGAGTTTTTTTTTTCTTCTTTATTCCACTTCCAACACTGAAATCAAAATAAGTAAAAGAGGGGCCTTCACATGTCTAAAATTAAAATAATAAGGAATATGGAATAACATAAATCATAACCTGCAGGGAAAATAAGAAGTCAACAGTGACACACAACCTGCACTGTCTGTGTTCCTGCTTTCAAATACTACAGTCAATTTACTCCTGTTGTGTTGGACTGTTTAGATCTTTTCTTTCTTTCTTCCTGTCTTGTTCATATAAAAACTAGAGAGAGAAGGGACTAATTTCTTATTAATTATTATTCCAACTTTACACAAAGTTGCATTTGTTTAAAGCAGAGCCTGACTGATATATCAGTTGACTGATACTATTGGCCCGATATTGGCCCATCACAACTATATCAGTATACATCAGTATCAGCAGATATATTGTCTGATATGCACCTATGAAAACCTTTTAATAACAAAACATCAAAACAAAACATGACGCGGATTGTTTATAGGCAACATTTTATGTACATTTGATCCCTTGTCTTAATTCAATTTTAATATAGCCTATACATATATTTAGCATATATTTGTGTTCTTTTATTTGTAGTTATTTGTAATTTTTAAAGATGGGAAAAATTTACTGCTCAGTGCCCTGATATAATTTTGGACATTAACGTTTATTATTAAACTTTCAAATATCAATAGGTGGCACACAAGTGACACATTTTTGAGAGATCACTGCAGAAAATGTGTGTTTATGTATATATTCTATATTGCGTATATTATTTTCTTTATTCTGTAAAGAATATTGGCTGATATATCGATGTCAGATTTTATTTTATTTTTTTAACTTCCTAATATGGTTGTTGGCATCAACCCCCAAAGTCCAGTTTAATTTGAGCCCTAATTCATTCTAACAATATTTTATTGTGAACAGCATACACATGTCCTTAATCAATAACAACCAGTATTTAAATGTTGGATAAATGAGTCAGACACCATCAGACTGAAAATTGATGTTGTGTATTGTTATTTTTGCCCCTCTCTGTCGGGACAAATTTAACAGTTGAATCATTGGACCACAAAACAAGTAAGTACTTAATATTTCTGGAATGCTCATTAATGCTTCAGTTTGTCCTCTAAGCAGATGACCATGTTACTCTCAAATCAGTTTATTGTGTTAAATGTCATAATTGCATTAAACTAGTCCAATGCCTCAAATCCACTTTAATCATCTCAGTCGTCTCCTCACATTAAACATTTGGACAGGCCCCAGCAAACACATCTGGACTGATGAGATCTCTGCTGGTCTTCCTAACCCTAATTCTGGGCATTTACTGCAAATACAATGAGCAAAGAAATACATCCTTAATAATAGCAGGATAAAAGTAACACCATGTTACTTTTGTCCCTCCTCTGTCCCTGTCAATTTACCCTGGCTACCTAAATCCTCACTGATACCTAGCCCACAGGCAGATCTAATGTTTTGATAGTTTTGACTTTTGAAGTGGAAAAAAAAACAAACAGTTTTTCTACTATAACTCTGGCAAAACCGATCGATTGCGCTGATTTTCAGCTATGAACTCAATGTGGACTTAACAACATGTTGAGGACAGGTCCGTGTTGCATCCCCCCCACCCCTTTTGGCTCTGCTCTACTCCTAGCTCTAGTAAGAAAGTAGGTATAGTTTCAAAAACACAAATAGAAATTGCAAACACGTAAGCACAGTCCCAATGACCCAAGCAATCGATTGTTCTGGGGTCCTTTGCCTCATTGCTGCTCATGTTCTGTTCTTTCTCTGTTTTTCTATATGTAACACAAGAAACACACACACAGTCCCTCTCTGAGCTCCTTGCCTGTTCCATACATCTCATTCCAGGGTGATACTGTGATATTTGGTGTGTCTCAACACGCTTCGCCATGATAGCTCCCGTCACAGACCACATTTTATAACACTGCTGCTGCTGTGGAATAAAAATAAAAACCTGCTGACTTCAATTTTGCTCACTTGTCTTGTCTCTTCTTGTGTGCAGGGCTGACGTAAAGCTTTATGGACAGGGTACATGCATTTTTCTCTCAAAGAGGATAATGTCATATTCATGAATGTATGGCTGTGGAATGTAATATGCATGGCGGGGAAAAAGGTCCTGACTGTTGCTGCTTATCAAAGGAAACATCCATGCTGGGGCCCAGTGAGATCATCACAGACCGGGATGTTCAGCACATGAATACGTAATTGGCATTTTCTATGTAGGCCTCCCTGCTCCTCCTCAACCTGCCTCACCCACAGAACATCTTCTTCAGTTAGTGATTTTGAGTGCCCCTTGATGGTGGTGATAGTAAGCGAGGGTGTTTTTGACCTGATATGAAGTGTGTAATGTGCAGCTGCATTGCCTGCATGCTCTGTTGAGGCTGCTGTTAATGGAGAAACTGGCATCTCTGCTTCTTATGCAGACGGTTTATCAATCATTTGATCTTTGACTGAAAAAGTCTGGAACCCAAACCCGACATTCACCATTGTTGATTTTCATTATTTGAATTGAGACGCATGTAATATTAAACTGCTTTGTAGTTTTGCGTGACATCAAAGTTCTTTTTGTTTGTTTGAAATTTTATTTAAACCTCTTGAAAGAGTAATGTCTGCACACTGGACACAGACTCTGATTTTCAGTTGTATTAAATGCTAATTAGCTTTTTCTGTACCTTATGTTAAAATTAATTATCTTGAATTCAGTTCAATTTTCTTCCGCCTTGCTCTATTTCACTCTATTCAACTGTGAGTGTGAAAGTTACTGACTATATCTGGACCTTTCAACATGGGTGGATTACTGAATGGGCCTACTGCATGGGCACAGGCACAGGGGCCCAAGGTGGCAAAGGGGGCCCTGTGCTAGAGCATCTGTTTGAGGTGACTGTTAAAGTTTCTTAGTGAAAGTCAATCATACAACTACAAAAGACAAAACAACTACAAAGGACACACAGCTCCACAAGGAGACACGAAACAATAAGAAAAAGATGTAAAACAACTACAGAAAGACACAAAACAGCTACACAGGGACACAAAGCTACTACAAAGATACAAAAAACAAAGATAATGGGACACCAAACAATCACAAAGAGACACAAAATGACTGGAAAGAGACACAAAACTACCACAGAGAGATGAAAAACAATCACAAAAGGTCACACAGCTACCACAAAGAGAAACAAAGACCTATAAAGTGACACAAAACTTCCATAAAGACATGCAAAACAACTACAAAGAGACACCCAACAACTACAAAGAGACACAAAGCTTCCACAAGAACACACAAAACAACTACAAAAAGAACAAAAACACGCACAAAGAGGGAAACACCTACTACAAAGAGATACTAAACAAGCACAAAGGGACACAGCTACCACAAAGAGATAATAACTACAAAGAGACACAAAACTATCACAAAGACATATAAAACAGCTACAAAGGAGCACACAGATACCACAAGCAACAAAGGGACATAAAAGTATCCCAATGAGAGACAACAAAACAGAGACCGTGTCTCTTTCAATCTGTGTGTGCTCCTATAGAGGAGGGGTGGGGGGCCCTTTACATGTTTGGTGCCCAGGGGTCTGTTGTCTCATAATCTGCCAATGCCTTTCAACCACATCTCACCAGCTTCATCAGCAGATGGAGTTTTCCAGTTGTCATCACTGGTCAACCAATAAGAACATCTGCAGATGAGGACTATGACATGGTATGCAATAAACTGTGGGGAAAAGCTAGTAAACGGTCGCTGAGTTAAGATTTGTTTGTCAAAATCTCTATTGTTATTTCGTACTTTGTTCTGTTCTTTAATAAAAGGATATATGGGTATGAAATGAAAGATGAGGACAGAAATCCATCATCAACTGACCTCCTCTCTCTTACACACACATGCATGCACACATGCACACGCGCACACACAGATACACACACAGTTGTCAGTCAGTGGTCGGTCGGTCAGTGAAATGCTCTGCAGATCTTCTCTGACTAATCCACACAGTAATAAGAAACGGCAGAGAGGGAAACCCTATCCTTGTGATGTGGGATTCTGGATAAACTCTGGTCTGGTTTGATGGTGGATAAATAGATGCCTATTCACACACACTGGCAAACACACACAACCATTCGCACACACATACCAGCAAACCCTCACCACACACAGGGCGAATAAAACTGCCATGTGTATGTACCTGCGGTGTGTTACAAGTCCCTGAGCGCCTGCAAACACATGTGATCCCCTGACCTTGTAGTGCAAACATTTGGCTATTCTGTGTATGGATATATGTGTCTGTGTGTGTTTTTTTTTGTGTGTCTGCTTGTGCGTGCCTTGACGTGTCTGGGTGTGATTGCGTGTGTTTTTGCAAGATCAGTGTGACTTCCTGGCTGCGTGCGTAGCGGGTCCGTATGTGCGGGACATGTGCAGTAACACTCTGAGCCATAATTAGCTTCATCCAACTTATTTCCTGCTCCTGGCTGCAGGAAAGAAACTGTGTCAGTCTTGTGCATGTGTGTGTGGACACTAGTGACATATTTCTGTTGTTTCAGCTCCGTGTTCAGGGACATTGTGTGTCAGTGAACATTGCAGGACATGAAGTTATTTTTTATACCTTTTTTTAAGACATAGTGCACCAGTTTTAAGACAACGCAGCAGGACAATTATCCTGAGCAGGAAGCTAAAGCAGCCACTGAGTTCTTCATGGACAAACACTGTACTGGTCTTGACTGACCACAGCAGTCAGTGGCTGATTATGTGTTGCACTCAACCCTGTCAGCAGGCACAAATGAGGATAATGTACGATTTAGCAAAAACAAAAAAACAAAGTTCTAATTCTTATGTTCTATTACAATACAAACCCCTCAAATACCATAACTGAAGGCAATAATTATGGCTAGACTGTACTCTTTGTAATATTATTTACAGAGACCCAAAAGTTCCAACAAAGACCAAACAACTGAGGCAACAGTGGTGAACATCTTCCTTTTTGATTGGCAGAAAACTCAAACGCAGAACCAAGCTCTAGGGGTGGGCAGCCATCCGCTTCAATCAAGGGCACACCATTCTTGTACTGGTAATCGATGTTTACATCGGACATAATAAACGGGGAGTTGCAGAATCGTCCAAAACGGACATCATTCTTAGGGATATTCTGATGGTTGCACTTATTAATAATCAGACTAAAGATAAAAATCCCATGAAACGGGAAGAAAAAATAAGCTGGGATCAGTTCAGAGCTGACAAAGGAGCAAAAGACATGAAGTGTCTGCTGATGTTATTGGGTCAAAGACTTCAGGCAGCAATTGAATATTAAATATGATTTCTTTAACTGTGGAATGATTAAGCGAGCCTCTGTCAAGTGTTTAAAAAAATCTGAACACTTTTTAACTTTTTAGAAAATCCTTTAACTGGCATTACTTGAGGTTCATGTTTTTTGTTATATTTGTGTATTTTGGTATGATTATTTGGGTGGATTGATATTTCTTTTGTTGTTTTCTTTCTATATAATTTTTATCTTTTAATACTTATTTTGTCTATGTCATTTTTCCTTTCTTCTTTTATTACTTTGTTTTTTTATTTGTTTTTATTGTACCTCTCATTTTTATCTGTGTGAGACCTATGCTATAAAAAAAGAGATTTAAGATTCTGAATCTAAAATATTTAGATTAAAAATCATAATCAGTAATTGCATTTTGCATTGCATTTTGATTTGCTCCAATTTATGACTGTGGGAGATCCATGACAAGCCTTGCAGGCCTTTGGCCTCACTTGCATATTCTTGTTGTTATTTTTATTGGTTTGCTTATGTTTTTTAATATGTGCTGAATAAAACAAATCAATCAATTAAAGAGCAGGAGCAAATAATCTTGTTAGTGGTGTAACAGCACACTGCTTTTTCTCCATGTAATATCTAATGAGAGTTACTCTTTAGTTATTGTTCATTTGTCCAGTTATTTTTGGCACTTCAGAAACATTCTCATTCGCAGGTTGCCAAATATTGATGTTTTGTCATTCACCTCACTGTCTCATACAGATGCACAAGGCATCTAGCATCTGTATGAGACGCACCAGGCTTTCAGGTAAGTTCAGTGTAGCCTAAACCCACCTGCATCAGGTGACATAGTATAGAAGTAGGAAAAGAAGGATCAAACAAACACAGGACTTTGACCCAGGACGACAGCCCAGAGTTTGCGTCGTGTGTGACCAAAAGTCAACATTATCTTAAGTTTTAAATTATTTAGACATGATGTATGTAACGTAACATACTTACTTTAACCCAAACTATGTTTTTTTTCAAAGCCTAACCCAGTAACTTTATTGCCTGATCCTAACCAAATTGCGACCATTTCACGTTAGCCACCTGTTAAAAAGGCTTCCTGGTATTAACCTTATGCATCAGTATGGGATGCAGAGCGGCGTGACAAATATGTTGGTATTTGACAACCTGGGATGAGAACAAGCTGTTAAAATCTGCTCTAATTCCTCCATTATTCACATGACATGGATGCAAATACCCTTAAATTAAAGCTAAAAGATAACACTATAACCTGAGTCACATGGTTTGACTTTAAGTCCAATGTGCCAGAGTATGAAGCCATACACTAGGAAATGTGCTCTCATCCTACTATCAATGAACTGAGACACATAAAGATTGAATCTCTAGGAAATAAGGCAGCTGAGCACAATGAAGTCAGTGTCAGTCACTGTCTTCTCCTGACATACATCGACAGAAAGAGACAGAATCAGAGAGGCAGCTGCATGTTTTAGACGTACATGTGCATCCCAGTAGACCTGTTCTATGAATCAAGTTAGTCCAATGACATTTATTTTATATACATATATATATATATATATATATATATATATATATTATATATATATATATATATGTATATATATATATACATATACACTATATATGCATGTTTTTTTCTATATGTGAGGTCGTGATCTTGCATGTAGAGCCTTCTTTAATTTTTATGTAGCTCTATAGGTTATTATGTGCGTATGGATGCCTGTTCTGTATCTGTCAATGTACATCTTATGAGCTCTAATGTGTGTTTGTCAGTGTGCTCTTCTGCCTTAATGAATGAGTGTGTATGTAAGTATATGGTGTATGTATGTAAACATGTGTGTACTGAGTAAGTGTGGGTGAAGTGCATTAGTACACTGTAAGAGTTTGTGTGAATTGTATATGTGTATGTGCCATGTGAGGAGAGTCTGTGCGTGCAGTGTATTCTCGTATATGTGCTTATACAACATATGCGTGTGTGAGTCGGTTGGTGTGTGTGTGTAGCACAGTTTATTTGTGTGTGTATTTTCGTGTGCATAATTTACGTGTGTGTGTGTGTGTGTAAAGTCCCTGCAGGCTGTAGTAGACTGTGATCAGCCTGCTTGGCACAAGACAATTGTGTGACTAATAGGGACTGAGGCAGACTGCAGTGAATAAAATACCTCCTCCTCCTCAATCATCACCTCTCTCTGTCTCTGCTTGAGTCTCTCATGAATGCATGCAATGATATTTAAAGGGATAGTTTGAATCATTTGAAGTGGGGTTGTATGAAGTATACGTCTTAGTAGTCAGTGTATTACTTTCAGTGGACGCCGGTTGTTTATAAGTTTACTTGCTGGTCCCTACCTTAAATTTATTGTGCCACTGCCTCAATTGGTTTGTTTGTTTGTGTTAGGATTTCACAGGCTTTTTGGAGGATTATTGTTGCCAAAAATGCTCAATTTCACAGCAGCTTTTCGAAAGAATTGTGATATTTTTAGGCATTTTTTGCAATGAAATCACAGGAGCAAGTGAAAATTACAAAAAAAAAAAAAAAAAAAAAATTGCAGGGTTTTACTTTGTATAATTCATTAAAAATCAAAGGCAACTTGTTCTGGAGAGAATAAAAACAGGGTTCTGAGAGCTCTAAGTGACCTTACCAAAAACCCTCAGGATTACAATTATTCAAACAAAATATGCTGTATTTGGAAAAGTGCATCTGGGGGGTGTTACACAAAAAGTCAAATCTTTTTGGAGCTCAAACTCAGTCAAAATAGCAAGCACAAAATTATGACATAGAAAAGTGCACATCTAACACTGATAAATTTCAATAACAATGTTCTTTTTAGTACCTGTGACAAAATAAAAGAAAATAAAAATGCAAAAAAAATAAATAATAAAACATTGAGTCGGGTCATTGAGATGCATGACATTTGCGAAGGGGGCTGCGATGACTGGTGGAACTTGCAGCAAACTATGATGATTGGTTAAAATTTGCAAGGTTGTGCAGAATTGACAGGGATTGGTTGAATTTTCATTAACTGTTGCAATTGCAACATGGCAACTTCCTGGAGTGGCTGCTTTTAAAACACAAAAGTCACACAATTACACAAACAAACTAACACATCGAGGCAGTGGTAGACCAACAACTCTCTGGAGTTTGGTTGGAATGGAGAGAGATCGATATTTGGCTTTATATGGCAGTCATTTCCCATCAAAAAAGGCTGTCTGGTGGCAAAGAAAAACAGTGAAAATATTCTAAATATAGAATATACTTGAACTGATATAGATTTTTTTGGGTGGACCTTCTTGAAGGTGCTAAAATACCTTCTGTTGCCGTCCCTGTCTACAGCAATGAATTGCTTTGCTTCCATGCTGGTGCTCCTCTCTGCTTCTCCAAACTGGGGGAGTGCCAACTGGCATCTACTGTAGGTAACACACTGACTATGGATAAGTACCTCATACAATCCCACTTAAAATAATCCAAACTATACCTTTAATTCTCACTTTTTCTGTCACACAAGCTTAAGCGTAAACATTTACAAATCCCCAAAATACACAAAGATGCATTAATATTTTTTTCATTCACTAACAGTGCTGTGTTTTCAAAGTCAACAGCATAAAACAGAACCCCACTGAGCTAATACTTTCAGTGGAACATCGACATTTCCTGTGTGTGTGTGTGAGAGACCTCATGTGCTACTTCATTTGTGCCTCTGCGTCGTTTTTTCTTTTCTTGATCATTTCCACTGGCACTGGGCAAATAAATCCATGCAGCTCTTTACTTTGTGATAGCCGGCCATTTATCCAGCAGCAGCAGCACAGCACAGACTCACTGTGTTTTGTTTTCCATCCCTGCATGCTGATCTATACATCCTGCATACCAAAATGCTTTCCCCTCGATTTCTCACACTCACGGTCTTCACTGGACTCTTACGTCTGTACTTGAACTCAGTATGCCTCATTGGACTGGAAAAAAATTGTTTTATCGATATTACTAATCAAACAGCAATATAAATATCTTACTCTGCCTTTTCCTTTTCCTCTCTTTTCCTCCTTCTCTCCCTACCTGTCTCCCTTTTTAAACATTTTGACAGTAGAATGCATTATGTAAGTGTAAAATGTACTGGCAGGGGTTCCTGCGACCAGATGCAGAGTGTTCGAAAACACACACAGAGGAAGACAGAGAGGTGAGACAGACTGAAAGAGAGCAGATGCATGTATGCGTGTGAGGAATGCTGGATTGGTGTGTGTGTGTGTGTGTGTGTGTGTGTGTGTGTGTGTGTGTGTTGTGGCCAAGGTGCAGATGGCGCATGTCAGTGTTGAAAAATTCATGATGCCATGTTTGGAGATTCCTGGGGGATATCTTCTTGTTCAACTGGCCCTACAGAGCACACACACACACACACACACACACACACACACACTTACACACACTGGACCTGTGAGTCCTGTGTGTGTTTAAAGATATGGAATCAAAAACAGAGTTAGACGTTTGAGAGATATGGAGAAACACCGATGCAGACGCAGAGAAATGAAACATCTTTTTTTATTTTGATTTTCTCTCTCTCTCTCTCTCTCTCTCTGTTTTATCTGTTTTGGAGATGTTTTTGTCAGCCTCTCTGGGATTTCTTTGTCTCACAAAGTTGCCAGATCCATCTAACTGTCAAGTGAATATTTCACAGAGAATAATATGTTAGTTATAGCCAACAACTACAAATACATTGACTTATTTAACTTCAAACAAAATCTGTTCCGACAAAAGACAAGAAGGAAGAAAAATCAAGAGGGGCCTGGAGTTTATCAGTGTTGGGGCAGTTTGTTGGTTAACATGAAGGGGACAGCAGGTATGACATGTTTCATATTTTATGACAAAATTTACTAGTAGACCCTTTTCAAAGCAGCCATTTGACATCAAATAGTCAGGTAAACACACGTGTTATTAATGAAACTAAACAAGATCCTGTTCCATTCAGGTCAAACAGAGTCAGGGTGCTGTTATTGTGCATGTTGGCTCACTGGAAAGGCTGTGCTACACTAAATGGAACAGGACCTTAATTAGTATCATTGAAAACATCTGTGTTGACATTATTTTACATCAATTTAGCTGCCATGAAAAGGGTCTATTGTCAAAGTCACTTTTACAGCTAGAACTATGCTACTCTATATAAGTGGAATTACTCATTTTCAAATCAGTCAATAAGGTAATCAATCTTCTTTACAATTTAAAAATGATTAGATATCATATACTGTGTGTGTATATTGAAATATAAGGAAATTTGTTAACTAAATTTATCAAACTCAGTAATGTACAATCATGTTTGATTTGATGGGACAAAAAAGAGCTAACAAACATGCTAGTAGCTCTGTGAGGCTGCACTTTAAAACATGCTCACAGTGATAATGCTTACATGTTGTTGTTTAGCAGTTATTATGTATATTATGCTTGCCAGCATAAAGCAAGTATGGAAGTATGTGGGCAGTGGCAGTTACATTGTTCAAAACTGGCTTATCTATTTTCGTACATAAAAGGGGTGTAAAATGAGCTGACAGGGTGTGAATGAAAACGGGCTGGTTAATATCTAGAGGACTGATGAGGAAAGTGGAGACAGGTGGGTGGGACAGTCAGGTGATGAGTAAAGGAGGGGATATCTGGGGGCATGTGGTGAACAGGAAGATAAAAGCAATAGTTTGAAGAAGTGGGAATGAGGCTGGGGGGAAGGACAGACAGGCAGAGTGTGACAGATGGGAATGTCATTAGTTTTGCAGGTATTTGGTTGAAAACTAAACTATTGGACAAATTGAAATTTTGACCAGATGATGGTTAAATAATAGTTATTACAATTCATCTGGAGGGGAACATGAATCTTTGTACCAAATGTCATGGGTGTCCATCCAACAGTTGTCAAGATATTTTACTGAAAGCCAAAAGTTTCAAATTCCAGTGGTGCTAGAGGAAGTCCATCAAAGTGAGTAGGAGTCATCGTCTGGACACCTTGAATGTCTGTCCAGAATTTCATGGCAATCCATTCTGTAGTTGTTGAGATATTTCAGTCTGGACAGAAGTGGCGGACCAACTGACAGACATCACCATCTCTGGAGCCATACTGCTAACGTGGCTGAAAAGCTGCAAACAAACAGGGAAGGTACAGAGGAAGAGAGGGGAGGAAAAGGAAAACAGAGATGCCTTTATTGCATAATGTAGAAGCTCTGTGGCCTTAAGTAGTTTCTCATGACATTCCAATGTTTGCCCCTTTTTTTCCTTCATGTGTGATGTTTGTATTTGTATGCATATAAAACCCAGTGAGAGCAAGGGGAGCTGGGAGAGATGCATACATGCTTTCCTTGTGTATGAACAAAGTGATCCCAACTCCCCATTACACACATTACTCCATGGCTGCTCCCCTGACAGTGTTTGTGGAGTGAGGTGTACTACACATTAGCGTGCCAAGACCATTTGAGCAAACAGAGCACTCCGAGCCCAAGTGGAGCGGGTTCGGACTCTGCACTAGGTAATGGAAACTGGCAGCGACTGGCGTGACAAACCCAGAGCCTCACACGGAGTTGAATATGAGCCCCAGTTTTCATTACAGCCCCATTTTCTACTCAATTTCTACTTTTTTTAGTCAGTCACTGCAGCTCGGTGTATTTAGACGGAGTTGTTTACAACACGTTGGCTCAATAGTACCATACAGAAGTCAATATAAAGTTATTTGCTTTGGCTCTATCACTTTGTCTTCTTGAATTCTTTAACTCGCTTCTCGGTGCACAGATCATGACAGAGGTCACATTTTACTGTTGTTTTACTTGCTTTAAGTTTCGGTTTGTTGGCTGTGCTTTTCAAAATATATATTGGAAATATATACTGGAGGTTCAGCATGGTGTCTTCTTTCTGTAATCAATCTATAAAAAGGCACTTTTATGATACTGTTTTGTCTTGGTAAAATAGAGGCTACAATATTTTTCTTTGTTGTCAGTAGAAGAAAGTAACTTTTAACAGTCAGTACAGCAGGTAAGGGTCTCAATATCCTGTTTATAGACATTGACACACATGAACTTTCAGCTGCCTTGCATGCCATGATATATCTGACCACCTAATCCTTGCTTGGTTAAAGGCCACCGTTTCCATTCCCGATCATCACAGTTGATGTGGTCTGCATTGCAGATGTGAATGAAGCTGGGTGTCAGCATCATTTTTAAGTGTTCAACCAGCTTCCTCCACTATGTCTCATCCTCAGTTTTCTATATTACTTAACATGGCTACTTTTTCATCAATTAATACAAGCAGTCAGATATATCTGAACTCCCTTTTTATTTAGAAGCAGCTTTCAAAAGTCAGACTAGAACAGTCTATAAAAAGCTGCATATTTTCAGTATCAGAACTGCCATTATTTGTGTTATTCACCTCACCTCTTTAGCTTTGAAAGCTGCCACAGATCACAGATTGCATGTTTCTCTTCCCTTTCTCAGAGTTGCATGGCAAAGTTCAAAGTACCTCCTCGAATTCTTGGCTGATTAGCTGGCTCGTTGTATTCTTTATGGTTGCAGATGTTGGTTCAGGGTGAAAACAGCTAACATGATTCCTCAAATTCAGTTCTAGTATTTAATTTTTGAGAGGCAGGTTTTATGCACAGTGTGTATCTTGTCCAGTTCATGCTTCTCAGTAGGTTCATAAATTCCGAAATGTGCCCAGATGTTTGATTTCAAAATACTGGGTCTGTGCGCTGGTCTCTACCTCTCCCCACCATATCTCCCA
Source organism: Lutjanus argentimaculatus (assembly GCA_034769285.1). Lineage (NCBI taxonomy): Eukaryota > Metazoa > Chordata > Actinopteri > Lutjaniformes > Lutjanidae > Lutjanus > Lutjanus argentimaculatus. The sequence continues at coordinate 26,893,073 of JAWZSL010000010.1, read as the reverse complement.
ACATCCAAAACTAACTTGAGCCATGGCATCTTTGCATTAGCCAAATGTGTGACCACAGTGCAATGCAAAAGAGTGACACTGCAACATAACAACGTAAATTTACTACTTTATTGTCTGAGAAAGCATCAATCATCATTTTCCTGTCATTTTTTTTAAGCTGCAAACTCCTGATTATGTTGTGTCACTGCATCAATCGATCATGATGCATCTTAAAATTTATAAATTTCCACACCTCTTTACACCCTTCTCCGCAGATGTTTGCAGAGTAGCTAATGTGTGACCTTTCGAATCTCAACAGCAAACTGTGCAGACCTGTGCATCATGCAGGTGGACTGGTTGACCCAAATCTTATTAGGAGGTGGGTTTACTGTAGAGAAAACAAAAGTTTAAACATTGCTCTTGTTGCATGCTCAAGTTTAAATAGTGTCTCTGCGCTCTTAAGAAGCATGAATCAGCCTTCAGCTGAAGCTGTTCCCTTTACATTTGTGTTACATGCAGAAACGCTCATGCTCTCAGGCTACCACTCAGCTTTCAACTGACTGCAGGCTGAGATAAAGACATTAGATATTATTTCTACTTGTGGCGCCTACCTACTGCCTTGAAATACTCTGTCATGCATGTTTGCACACACAGAGGCGCTCATAAATGATCTATACTTATACAAACACTATTGCACATATGTGTGAATAAACATACCTTCATAAATAAATATATACAAATTTATATATACAAATTGAAGCACAAACATGTACACACACATGCACACATATGCACATGCAGACATGAACCCACATGCTTGTCACTGAGGGCAAATTTGCACACATATCAGAACAGGTGCACACACATCATTACACACATGAACACACACACACTTGGCACTCTGCCCAGGCCATGTCACGCCAATTAAGTTCAGAAACTAAAAGCGTTCCACCTGGGATTTCCACCCCTACCCACATTATTAACCCTGTCCTGAACTGAGACCAGACACACACACACACACACACACACGCATACACTCATGCACAGTTTAACCCACCAACACAGTGACTTTAGTAACACTAATCACCTGAGCGACAGATACACTCTATTCAAACCAGCCATCAAACTCACACAACTTATCTCCTCAAATATTAACCTAGTTTCCTTCCATCACCTCTGCTTCCTCACATGCACCTACACTCGAACATTCCTCTTTGCCGTGGCAACCGTATCTATGACAGAATAAAATGAAAGGAGGAAATGGTATCATCAAGAGCTAACAGATATGAACTGAAAACAACACGAACAGAGAGGGGAAGGAGGTAGACTGAGGTGAGAGAGAGTACAGGAAACACTGGGCCTCATTCACCAATATCTTCCTCAGTTTTTTCATAAATTTATTCTCAAGAAAGCCCCTAAGTCTACGATTCATGAATGCCTTCCTAAATCACAGAATTGTTTGTACATATGCTGCTTTAATGATGAATCTCAATGTCATCGTATGTGCCAGTTGTTCCTAATTCGCATAAGTAAATGCCCCACCAATCTGCATATAAGGGTCTGAGACTGCAGGCTGTGTGAACACACAGAAATCACACACAGAAAAGTTCAGTCAAGAAATCCCAAACAAAAATCTAAAGATGATGGAGCAACAGACTCTAAACACTGGAAAAACTTAAGAGAAGAAGATAAGCACTGAAAACATTTTTTTTCCTTCAGTGACGTGTGTGTTTCTTGAGATTAAATGTAAGCTATAAATAATGACACTGTAAAAGTCAAATTAATTTTATTTATTTTAAAACACAATAATGGTTTGTAAAATAATGAGAATAATTATTAAAAATATCATAAATTATAAAGATTAGGGCTATAACTCATGATCATTTTCACTGTTGATTAATCTGTCCATTATTTTTTAATTTAACTGATTAGTTTTTAGGTCAGAAAAAACTAACTAGGTCATAGCGAGGTCATAAAAGGTCAGAAATTTGTGAAATAGGTTGTTCAGTGTTTCCATAAAGCCTAAGATGACGTCCTCAAACATCTTGTTTTACCCACAATCCAAAGATATTCAGTTTACTGTCGTAAAGGAGTAAAGAAACCATAAAATACACATTTATTTTTTCTTTAAGAAATACTCAAACCAATTAATCAATTATCAAAAATAGCTGGCAATTGGGGCGGATGTTTAGCTCAGTGGGTAGAGCATCCGACCCATGTATGGAGGCTGTTGGTCCTCTGCAGTGGCCGCTGGTTTGACTCCCGCCTTTGGCACTTAGCTGCATGTCATTCCCTCTCTCTCTGCCCCGTTTTCTGTCTAATCTCTGGCTGTCCTATCTAATTAAAGGCAAAAATGCCAAAAAATAACTTTAAAAAAAAAATAGCTGGCAATTAATTTAATAATCAATTACTAATCGATAAATAATAGCAGCTCTAATAAAGATATTATTGTTATTGTAATCCTACAATATTATACAACTGCAGAAAACGCAGTAATCAGTTATTTTGCACAAACATGTCAGCACTCAGATGTGTGCAAATGTGCTCTTGATTGTGCGTAGATTCTGTTCTTATTTAAGAACAAATCTGAAATAAGAAAACAGTGGTGAATGCCAGAAGTCTCATGAAAACTGCGTCAGTGGGTTTTTAAAGAAAATTTCTTCTTGAGAATAGTTGGTGAATGAGGCCCAGTGAATTGTCAGTTGACGGTTTGGTTTGTAGATTATCTAAAGCCAGTGGGAGTCTGTTTAGTTTTCAAATGTACATTTTCCATAGCTTTGAGGACTAAATAATTTTTATATTTTGGGTGAAGTGAGCCTTTAAACAACTTGTTAGGGTAGACATTTTTGCGGGCAAGTGGAGCAGGGTAACCTTGTCTGGCCAAATGACACCATCTGGCAGGAAGCTGGGACAACATGGTCAGCCAGGGAAAATATGTGTGCGTGTGTGTCAGGTTTGTGTGTGTGTATAACTGTTTGTGTCTGCATTATAGAAATTGTGTGAAGGGTTTATGTGCAAGAATGTCTGTGAGAGAAATAAGGTCTAGGAAGAGAGAAAGGCAGAGTTTTTGTGTTAAATTTTTAAACGTGTGTCTTTCTGTGTGTGTGTGTGTGTGTGTGTGTGTGTAACAGAAAGTGATGCTGTGTGTCTGGCCGGATGAGTTTCTGGCAGCAGACATGGGACATCTAACTGAAAACAGTTATGCAACACGTTCCACATCCATCACTTTGAAAAGGGAAACTATTAACAGCTCTTAAAAGAGACGTAAACTTTGGATTTTACTTCCAAACAGACTGAAAAACACAAGATCCAACCCTGAATGCATCGTAGTGATATACAGTATACCTTATTATATCATATTGTATTATTGTGTACGTGTAAACTACTGAGTAAACTTGTAAAAATTTGCCTTCATTTTATGACACATCGTCCTCAGTGACAGCAGCGCTCCCTGAGAGAGTAAATGTCAAAGTGACATTGAGCGAGCATCAAGCCAGTCTGGGCTGTGTGCGTGTGTGTGTGAGTGTGTGTGTGACCTAGTCTGAGCGTCCCTTGGGACTGGAGCTGGCTGGCTGACTGTTCCCAAGCTGTCACCAGACATTGACTCAGAGCGCTATACACTCACCATCGACACACTGACTCACCGAGCTCCATCCATCCATCCACCCATCCATCCATCATAAAAACGTAAACACATGCAGAGAAACTTCGAATCTTGCACTAAACTGAATTCAATTGGTTTTCCCTCAACTGAATTATGTTAGAAAGCAATATTTTTCAAATCTCTTACTTGTTACGCCTGGAATTGGATTTGTTTTCAGGAAATATTTGCTTATTGAACTCTCCACCAAGAAGTATTTGGTCCTATTAAGACTTCAATGATTTCACTGGCAACATTGTGCATTCAAGCCACAAGCAACCACACTGTTGTTCTCTGTCTGAATCTGCTAAAACACTGCCTGTTGTACTCGTGGAGTTTCAGGGTAGGCAGGATATTGACAGGCTGCTAACTGTAATATGAACACTCATCATTTACAGGTAATATTCTGCTTTTTTTGACCTCTTGTTCTGCGTCTTGTTTCTGGGCCTCTGTACCGTGTGCTTCAAATAAAGTGCTTGTTAGATTGTCTAAAAAGCTCTAAGCAGCTCTAAAAAGCAAAACAGATGCATTCAAAGGCAGAATGAAAAGCCTGTATCAGATAGGTTTGTTTACACCTGGTATTGACATGCATCCTGGGTGATCCCATCACAAGTGGATCAGTTCACACCTGCCATTACAATGCATCTCCAGATGTTTTTCAAGTGACCATTTATAATTGGATCATGCTCTATATGCAAATAAAGTACTTTTTTGTTAGTTGAATGTCCATCACTGTCCATTTGGCAGTTCAGCATGAAGATTTGACAACTCTTTTTAGATTTCACGTCACTGATGATGAAGAAAGGCATTAATGACAGAGTCAGAGAGGTACCTGAAAACAGGACACAGAACAGCTGCTCAATACAGTCTTAGTCAAAAGGTAAGTGTTAATCGTCAGACCTGGTACTGCTCCTTCAGCATCCTTTTTTGATGGCAAGAGAACTAACTCAGCTCAACTGAACTCCAAGACAATCAACGGGATGAGATAACTTGGATAATCTGATGCAGGCAGAAGTCACAACCACAGGTGCAGGAGGGCAGACCAGAATAAAGGCAGCACCAGTTCAGAAACAGACAATCTGGCAGAGGCTAATTTTGAAGTGCCTCTTATAAATAGTGTGTATGTTGTGAACATGACTTACTTTAGAAAACAAACAAACACACACACACAAAAAAAAAACTACAACAACTGGAGACTGTGTGTTCTGTTGTACGAGTTAAAATGTCCTCACCTACAGGCGAGTCAACAGAAGATTCAGATGAGATCTTCTCAGCTTTGTAGGCTTGTTTTTCTGGCAGCATCCTGCATCAAGGATCAGCTCAAAACAACCCAAATCAGGGTACCAGTAACTGTGAGGCAACCACCTGAGTATACTCCAAAAATAAATGACCCATACACACATACATGTCAAGTTGTCCTTTGACTTTTGTAAGGCTGAAATAAAGAGTGTGAAGTCATATCAAATGTATGAGAGGCATCCAGTTTGGTATGAAACTGTATTTAAATTTAAATTTAATCAGGAATTAGGAATTTAATTAGGAATGGATGGATACTTTACATTAGAGCTACAACAATTAGCCAGTGTATCAATTAGTATTCAACTATTTAAGGGATAGTTCACCCAAAAATAAAAATTCAGTCAATATCCTCTCACCTGGGAAACCCAAGCTGCAGAATCTCCCAAACAATGTAAGTGCGTGGTGACCAGTTTTCAAACAGAAAAAACAATCAGCAAAAAACAAAATGACTCCACACTGCTTGTTTGGTGTAATCCAAGTCTTGTATAGCCTCGACATGCCGTTCACACACCATCACACCACACACACCCAGTTCAGACTGTGTGCATATGCACGTGAACGTGGCTCCACGCTAAAGATCTACAGTAGAGTGAAGATTTAGGCTAAAGACATGGTGTAAATGATGTCTTTCACATCAACTTGGCATGTCGGGACTTAAAGAGACTTGGATTACACCACACAAGGAGTAGGGAGGCATTTTATGTCCCTGGAAACATTGATCATCATTGTTCACCATTTCTGCAATTTTATAGACCAAACAACTAATTGATTAATCCAAAAAATGATCGACAGATTAATTGATGATGAAAATAATAAAGTTGCAGCCCTACTTTACCACATCACAGAGCGACCACAGGAATAATACGGAAATTGAATAAAGTGATCACATATTTTTGATAGATTGTCAATTCAGCTCTTAATACAACTATAAACATCTAAATCATCAGTGCTCCTGGAGTATCGTTTGCTCCAGAATGTCATTTTAAGATGAACTTTCAGATACATTTTCTTTATCTTTCATACTGATGATATTTTGTGTGGTCTAATATGTTTTACCGCATCTTACTAAAGGCTTTATTGATGTACTGCGCGATGAGCTCACCAAGGAAAGTACTTAACTTTTACTGTAAAGGAAATAAAGTTAAGCATTAGAGGACAGTCTTCACCTTTCAGTAGGCTCCCCTGATATCAGGTGAACAACAACATATCAGCCCTCTGCTTGGTGATGTCACCCATATCTCTTACTGTCTATGGATGCAGGAGTAGCACATTGTATTTGAAACTAATGGGATATTTGTATCACTTAAATTTCTTTGCTCCATTGCAAAAAACTGCTGACACTTATTTTTAGTGTTGCTTATTTCTGATAATGCTAGTTATCTCTTCTCACTACGTAAGTGTGAGCACCGAGCACTGGAGTAAACCAGGGAAACGTGGATTAATTTGGTATCAGCGGCAAAGGATAAACCATAAAACTGACAAACAGGGCTAATCTCCACAAAAACTTGGTGTATCCTTTTTAAAAGTGCTTTTCAGAGCCTAATCCCGGGCCTCCCGCTCTCCCAGAGATCTGTGTCGGTGTTGTTAAAACTCAGCAGACAGCACTGTACAAATATAGCTGAGTAACTAGGCCTACTGCAAATAGAACAGAACTGAATTTAATCAAATCAACACAGCATGCTCTATGTTCCAACATTCACCCTCTGGCTGCACCCCTCCTCCTGCTTCCTCTCTGCCTCTCTGTCTGCTCTCTGTCTGACTCCGTTTCTCTTTCTTGCCTCCTTGCAGACGGTGAAACACAGACACACACGCACAAACACACATTTAAGCACAAAACATTACCCTATTACTGCACTTTCCCCCTGTCTTATCCAAAAACCTCTTACACTACTTGCCTTCTTTCTGGATGTAATTGTTTCATTTCTGTGCTCCTTTTCCATTCATCTCCTTTCCTTTTGTTCATTAACCACTCCAGTGTATGCAGATTTACCTGTCTAAAAGGCAGAGGTTTGGACTCCACTCAGACTTGAGCCACAAATTTGATGACTTTAGAGTCGAATGGGCAAAATCAAAAAAGACTTGGAACATTACTTGGACTTCCAACATCAATGACTCACTTTTGACTTGAGCCAAAAGATTAAAAAGTCTGTTATTTAAAAAGTGTCCCACAAATCAGTTAATTTCCCTTCATTTCCTGGATCAGCTATCGCTAATGCTATTCATTCCCAGGTAGCTGACACTAATGCTGCTTTCCAGACAACTTGGAGTTTGAACATTTCCAGCTTCCAACTAAAAAAAGCACAATGAAACACCACTCAAAATAATACATTCTAGCATACAGTAAACTGTGCTGCATGTAAATTAATGTGACAATATGTTGTCAATGTTAAGTGACAAAAAATAAAACGTATTACGGCATCTGTTACCTCATGCATTGTTTTACCTCCTCTGTCCCGTCTATGCAAGGAGGCTGCACTGCTCAGGGTTCAATTGTCTGCACACTTGCCAAAGAAACTCATCAATTTGTCACGGTCAGCCATATTTTTTGTTTACTGTTGGCAGCCGGCACCTGGAACTCTCTGAGGGCGTAACTAAGTTGGAAATTTCAAATGGGAAATTCCGACATCCGATTGTGTTGTCTAGAGGGCAAAATTAATTCCCCAGATCCACTTTGTTTTGAACCAATCTGACAGCATCCAATCAAGTTGCAGGAGAGAACCATGAGGAACTAACATTATGTTACTGAGCTCCGGTTGGAAAAAAAAAAATGAGACATAACAAAGATATTTTGTTTGTGTTCAAAAACTAAGTGGTGGTCAACAAAAAATGAATGTCAGGATGCAGAAATTACAGCCAGAGATGCAACCACTTCCAGCTTCATTCGACATTTGAGTTGAAAGAATGGTAAGTCGAGGCCAATATTACCAGAGTTGGTTAGGATTAGCTTAACCGCTAAGTAACTTTGTAAATCAATGAGACTGGAACCTCATTGTTACATTATGACTTGTTTAGGATTTGGGACTTGACTTGGGACCTGCTCTCTTGACAGGGCACTTGAGTGCAAAGATTTGAAACTTACCCGTGACTTGCAAAACAATGACTTGATCCCACCTCTGCTAAGAGCTAAAAAATACACACATTCTTTACTCAAATAAAAGTAGAGATACTTGTGTAAAAAAGGACTCTGGTAAGAGTAGAAATACTGATTAAACTTCTTTTTTCAAATAATAGTGAAAAAGCACAAGAGTATAAAGTAGAGCTGTGAAGGACATTTCTACTGGCTATGTCTGTGCAAAGCAAACTGAACCTCAGCTTTTCTCCACGGTCAAGTTTTCTGTCTCTTGTCTCACATCTTGTATATTGTTTTTTAAAATCTTGGTAAGTCTGTCATCTGTGATACGCGCTGATGGAAACACCAAGGAGTTGTTTATTTCACGTGTTCTTGTCCCATCAATTTAAGTTGAAATGAGTCTTGATGCAGTGATGCAAAACAAAAATAATCATTAATTCTACCCAAATGCATTAAAACTAAAGCAATGAGCCTGTTTTGAAAATTTAAAGAGTAGAAAGTAAATATATATTTGTTAACTCTACTTACTCTACAGTAAGTAAGTAAGTGTTTGTACTTTGTTCCTTTCCGCCTCTGCTGTTTGCAAAACAAAGACTAAGTCTTCGTCTCTGCTAATAGCTCCATGCCGCTAAACACATACTCTTACCCTCGTACAGACGCAGACTGCACCGTCTGTCTCTCACAAATATATCATAGTTCTCATCAGCGGACTAAAACATAAACCACCATGAGTCATCATGTTAATCATTCTCTGCTTTATCACTGACCAGCTCTCTGCAGGTTGCAATTAAGGGATGATAAGTGGGGTTTTGGTGGTATTGTCAGAGTATTTAGACAACAGGGGGAATTAACCTGGGAACAGAACAGCTCCGGGACACTGATGGCTGGCCTGTGTCTCCACTGACACATGAGCAATAGTTTATGGCAGGCTTGTGGTACTGGTAGTGTGTATTTGTGTGTGTATTTGTGTGTGTGTGTACAAGCATTTGCACTACTGCCTCAATTACGCAGCAGTCAGTCAGTCAACCATCGGGCTGGCCAGCCAGGCAGCCAGCCGGGTCCAGACAGGGTGAAGCAGCAGGCTGGTAAGCAAAATGAACCGCAGTGGCAGTGCAAACAGACCACAGTGAGACCACATCACAACCACACAGCACCCTGCCATTTACAGCGCTGCATATGGCTGTCTGCAGGGAGGAGGAGGAGGGAGGGAAGGCAGAGAAAAATGGAAGCATAGGAAGGAGGAGATTGCACGATGGAAGGGAGGGCGGACTGATGAGATGGTGGGGGCGAAGTCCAAAGGAGGAAGAGTGAAAAAAGGACACAGTGTAGGAAGGAGAAAGGACAAGAGGAGGAGAGTTGGCAAGAGGGATCGAGTGCTGTTAAAAAGGTATGAACAGACTGTTGAGGGAGAAAAAATAAGGAAAGACAAGCAGAAACACAAAGATGAAGGAGGTAGACATTTACATAGACCAAGAGCCCAATTTAAGTATTTTCAAAAAATGTAGCTTTCCGTCTTCATCCCGTCTGCGTGAAGGGTGCTATATTTACAGCTGACAGCTGAGTAATTCAGCTGACAGAGGATTCGCTGTGGAGAAATGATTTATTTAAAAAGCCACCTACATGCAGTCCTTAATGTTATATTGCACAGGTAACCAGAGATAGCTAGCTGCATGGGCATGCTACCAGTACACACATTTTAGGTTTCTGTTTCAGTCTCATGATGAATCAGTGGTTTTAAAAGCATCGAAAGGCTGACAGAAACATAAAATAAGAGGTTTAGATTTGGTTCATCTTGTATTTTTAAATATGTGCTGCAGGGTTACAGTATGTTATTATTTGCATGTCTCTCGTCCTATTGGTTTTATCATTCTCGCCTCTGCATCTGTATGCAAGTAAATTTAGACGTAAGAAAACCTCATTTTAAATTTAAAATCATATTCACATTCATACCACAAACTGCTAAAAATCCAGCCTTGGAACAGAATCTAATGCAGCAGTCGTTCAGTTCACTTCATGTGTTTAAAAAATAATCCAATGTCGGTGTTAAATGAATATTTCTGTTTTTAGCGGATTTTGACAAACATCATCTCCGCTTTGCAACTAGTTCAGACTGGTGTAAATGTTTTTAAAAACAGCAACAAAGCAGAGATTTTAGCTAAAAATGTCTACATGTGGGTAGATATCATGGACAATGGAAAAGTCAGCAGTTGGGATGATGTATGTCAGGCTATAGGCTGCTAAAGAAGTTTGTTTAATGTTGTTAAAAATTTTCAAAGTATAATAGCAAGTGCTGTTGTATATATTAATTCATCTTAGAATATAGATATTAGATATTAGATATTAAAGATATTTCTGACAGTCCTCCATTTACTATTAGCTGGAGCTTGTGTAGCTCCAGTGGTACATGCACCACAGTTTGAGAAAACTAGGCAGTAGAGGGCATCGCTCAGAGCTAAAAGTTACACCAAAGAAGAGGAAGAACAGTCAAACAACAAAAATGGTGACACTAAGGTACCTCTTGGGAAAGAGTCAAAAGTGGCGGCAAAGCTGTAAACGGTGGCGCTCTGCAGCCATTAAATGCATCACAACATGCTGATGGACAATTCTTTTCCACTAACTACTAATGACAAATGTCATCTCCAATCAGGGACGGACTGGGACTAAAAAACAGCCCTGGACTTTGACTCAGCCCGGCCCACAACAATCGGTGCGCGGAAACTCAACATCAACGCCTGGCACGAGTTTCACAATACTTTAATCATGGCTCATGATACTATACCATCTAAATTATACCAATAGCACTGATGTTGACTAGATGTTGTGTTAAGAGCATAGTATTCCGGTTTAACTTGAATACTCACTAGGCTAATTAATCTTACCGCACAAATAATAATACTACATTTTAATGAAAATACACCATTACAAATGTAACTTCTGTATTCAAAATCTTCAAAGTTTGTAAGTATTAACTGTAACATTACCAAAACTTTAAAAAGTAAAAGCACAACAGTCCCTGTCAGTTTTGTACTATTTTTTTATATTTCTTAATATTACTGCTGCATGTGGCATTTTACAGCTAAGATGTTTAAAGTTTAGCTGTTTTAACTACTGTAATCATTATTTCATTTCATTTTTTGCATGAGCAACACAAACTGGGTATAGATAAAAATGTAGCAACCTGAATAACATTTGCTAACATCAGCCCTAGCAAGTAACTCTCTTTCTTCCTCTCTCATGTTGCCCTGTATCTGTTTGTGGAACTTCCACCAGCTCATCTCTCTGTCCCTCATCATCACATGTGGCCCCACTCACTTCTTGGATGCTGCTAACATTGACATGAACTTTGCTGCTGCTGGCTGTGCTGCTGCCACTGAACATTTCAGTAAGTTTGCGGATTTAGCGGCTTCACCCTCTAAATGTCGCATTTTTTTTCCCCTTGTCTTCTCAGCCCCACCCTTTTCTTTACGTTTTTTTAACAGTGTTATCCATATTCCATATAGTCACTTTACTACTATCTTCTTCTTCTTCTTCTTCTTCTTCTTCTTCCTTAATTGGCGGCCACGGGCGGATGGCATCCAACTCAAAGGTGCATTGCTGCCACCCACCGGACTGTAGTGTGAAACAGTAGATTAGCAGGGGAAAACACAGGTGATGACTGCGTGGCGCAAGTACTGCGGCCCGCAGCCGTTATACCCTTGTGTGGCAGGGCGGCCGCCGGCCGTCCTGGAGCACCGCCCATTCTGTGATTCTCCAGAACACACAAATGGCCAGTCCGCCCCTGTCTCCAATACTGTGGTTTTTTAAAACTTCTTTGTCGTGTCCAGTGATTGACACTGTCCCACACGAGTGGTGGTATTGCTCTGTTTCGTCCATATTTGTAAGCTTTCAGAGAAGGTGCACAAACACGGACAAAATGGATGTGAGTTTGGACAGAAGTGTTTGCCCATATCCGTATGCCGTTCTAACATTAAGCATAAATAAGCCTAAACATGCTGGTGTTTATGTTAACCATATTAGTTGCTAAACAGCTCTAAATGCAGAGTACAGCTGTGGTGGTGAGAATATCACTAGTTTTGAAGGTATTTGGTCATAAACGAAAGTGTTGGACAAATGGCTGATGACAAATTGGCATCATTCTTTTATTTGACATTTAGCAGCCAAAGGTCCTGCAGTTGTGTGACATGTGGCTCAGCTAAACTGTGCTGCCCAAAAACTTGAAAAATGTGACTTGATGACAGCACTCAGTGGAGATCACCAGTTATACAGTTCATGATGGTGTATATATAATTTCACGGTCAATCAATAGTTGTCAGCACAACTCATATTTCATTCTGGACCAAGTCTGTGGATCAACTGACCATCAGACAGACAGACGCTGACATCCTTAGAGCCACGCTGTAGCATGAATTAAAACCCAGTGTGGACAGACTCAAATGGATTTCTAACTGCTGGGATGTGGGCTGGCAAGCTAACACTGGGTAGCATATCACAGATGACAGCTCAAAACACTTGTATCACAGAAGAATCAGCATTCCAGCAATTGAGCAAACCTAACATTTTATAGCCTGACAACCATGTATTTATGAAGTCATAAGACTTTGAATGCTTCCCAGACCATAACCGGAAAAAAAAAAAAAAAAAAAAAATACAAAAACATTGAAAAAAATTCTCCTGATGTGAAAAAGTCTAAAAATCCAAACATGACTAAATGTCTTCCACTGCAACGAGCAGCAGTTCAGACTGTTTGTAACCTTGATCCCTGAGCAACAGTGCTGCAGAACAATCATATGAATTTTTAATATGAACAACAAAGGACAAAATAGAAAACCAACAAAATTAGAATTCTGGAGTACATGTTGGCAGGAATATATTTGTGAAGCACACAGAGGGGCTGAGAGGATCTAACATTAGCATTACTGTGTTTAGGAGAGTAACTACAAACAGACCATTATCTTGTCATTGGCACTCACTGTAATGCTTGCTTTTAGGGGCGAGCTCGGATAAATGCAGCCAGGAAAAGAAAAGCAGGGAGAAGGGGGAAAAAGAAAGAAGAGTATACACAGAGAAAATAGGAGGCAGCAAACAAAAAAAGGGGAGGCAGAAACCGAGAGAGGCAGATGATGAAGAGAAATAGAAGGAAAAAATGTGAGATAGGGATTTTTTTTTTCAGGTATATCAGAGGAAAAGAAAAGAAAAGCAGAGTGGGTTTCATGGCGTGAGGAGGAAGCCAGGCCGCTATTGTAGTGAGTTAGCCCGAGGTGTTTTCATACTTGAGCTAGCGCTGATGGATGGAGGTCGTAAGCGGATGAATTAGTGATGAGGATCAGGATGAAAGTGCTTTCCAGAAACTATACGGCCGTCCAGACAGAGTCAGGACACATGGGAGAGGTAGGTAGCCTGTGCCCGGGGTGTGAGGCTGGAGTGATGGACGGGACAGGCCCGACCGTGAACCCATGAACTGTCAACACATATCATACAAAGCAACAACACTTCAGTACGATCTGTAGACCTGTCAGTGTGAATGTTGGCTCATTTTAGTACAGTCTGTATTTCAGCTGTAATTCCTTTCATATACCATTATATTCCTCAATTTAAGTTTTTTCCCCAGAGTTTTCCGCTTGGTATTGGCAGTTTGGTGCTATTAAAACCGAGCTAGCATATTAACGAAGCTTTTTTTTTTTTTTTTTTAATTTTATTGTGTCATAAAGTGATTCAGAACAAGTGGAGACAAGTACAGGGACACATTAACAGCCAAAAGAGATCTTACAAAGTAAGAGTTAGACAAATGACCAAGACAAAGGAGACAAACTGAGGAATACAGCATGAGTTCAAAACGTGGCAAAAAGATGGGCCCAAAGTGGAGATATCACAGCGACACTACAGGGGTGCAGAAACAATTAGATAACTTTATGTTTTCCAGTTTTTTAAGGGTTAAGTGGACACTGATTAACCAAGCTCTAATGAATTAGAGAAGATTCATTATTCATTGAAAGATTTAAAAGAATCAACAAAAAATGTGAAAATTAAGACCCTGAGCATTTCAGAAGTGATTTAAAAGTCTAAACCAATTTATCTGACACAAAGTCCTTTGACAGGTCGTTCCAAAGTCTACAGATCCCTGCTGATGGCCTGACAATGTGACCACTGCCTGAGATTCCTCTCAGACTCAACCACCGAGAAAATAAACCTGTCCCCTAACAGTGTCTCAACAGTTACGAGGACCATATACCTATTGAGGAACATTTGTATTTCCACATTTCACATCCATACACATTGGGGCTCAGAAAAGAAAAACCCCATGTGTACAGAGCTCTGTGGTCAAAATCAGACACTGGCACATAATCGTCTGGGTGTAAAACATCTCTTACCCAAGGGCGGTATGGGTGCTGCCACGAAAAGGTGCTTCTGTCTCTTGCTGACACACTAGAGCCAGGCCTTTCTCAACAAAAAACCAAAGCTGGTCGATGTGGGAAGGAGGCTGCAGTTCCTGGAGGTTGTGCATACAACCCTCTGTCTGAACATTATATTGTGACAGTGCTGTGGGAGGAGGGGTGCAAAGAGGCCCGTGAGAGAAAGTCCTTGAAGTACAAGCTCCTGGTTCAGCAGTGCAAGGACAAGAGATGGCAAGCATGGTTGTTTCTTCTGGAGATTAGCTGCAGAGGCTTCTGAGCCAAATCAACATGGCGGCTGTTGTCAGCTCTGGGCCTGGACAAGAGGAGCAAGAAACGTGCAGCTTGCACGATGGGAGAGAAGGCAGAATGAGTTTCCTGCTGGATATGGAGCAGGCAAGAAGAGGGAAGCTGGAAGCCAGGAGCAGATGGGTACTGGTTTGGCGACCACTGCCAGCACATCAACTAGACAGTGTCATGGTTAAGTTTGAAACACTCAGTGAAGATTGGCAACCACCTGATGACATCTGCTCAGGACCAAAGGCTATAGTCACCTCATAAGGTAACTGGAGAATGCACCCTAACAGGTGTATGTTACAAGCAAATATTAGTATATTACTGCCAATTTTACATTAAACAAAATATCCTCTATCTGTAACTATCACCAGAGAGTCTGTAATATTATAACAATGCCCGTGTGTGACTTTCAGATGATTCCAGTTATTTTGGGAGGAGGTTTTTGGTGTACTCAGTTAGCACTTTATATATGTAACTTAAAACAACACCCAGAGAAAAGGCGAGAAGTTTCCTGCTGACTTGTTCTGGTGTGCATTTATTGCAGAAGGGCCTTTTTCTCAAAATGCATGTGGCTGCATTGTTTTCTCGTATTTCAAGGCAACTGTCAGTGAAACAATAATGAATTCTCTTTGTGTGATTGTTAAATATTGGCATCAACTGATGAGCTTTGACCTACTCATTGATTAAACTCGACTGACGTCAAGTCTGAGGTTTACTGTTGACAGTTTAGGCAGCTGAAAAGAAATGCGCTTTCAAACTTCGGAAATGTTGTCTGCACTTGGCCAGATATTTGCAAACAAGAAAAACATACCGTTACAGCAGCAACAAAAGGACCCAGAAATGTTTTTGCGTGAAAATTGCTGTATGAACTGTTTTAAACAATTTATTCAGAATTTTTTTGCACTTGATCAATGGAAACATTTGACTCTTTCCGCAGAGTCGTACAAAAATGCTCATTTCTCAACTCATAAAACTTTGGTGGAAATATTTGAATGAAAATGAGCAAACACACAATAAAAAGCATAAATGAATGAATGAATAAATACATAAATCAAGAGACCCAGCATTATTAAATACATCATATGTCACTGTGGTTGTAAAGCACTTATAAAAACAACACAGTTTATAAAAGTGAATTACAATGTTCACCTGAAGGTTAAAAATCAGCGCCACAGATAGAGGGCACACACTGGGACAGAACATGTAGTTATGCATCTCCACAGACCAAGAATAAAGATGGATTTCATTTTGGATGGGGGGGACAACAGTAGCAGAGGCCAGAACCCCCCTTGTGTTTGTGTTTCAGTGACAGGCATTAAGGATGTCACAATTCTCCAAATCCATGATTATATTTTACTTTCGATTTTAAGGTCACGATTTGATTCGATTTTCTACTTAAACGATTTTTTTCAGCACTTTCAAATTTCTTTTAATTTCCTGATGCCAGCACGTTGCTGCAGTCAGAGAGGTGCTTCAGGCTCTAAGGGGTAGTTAACTTGCTTTAGTCTGCTGTAATGTGGTTAAATGTGTATTGTGTAATGTCAGAAGAGAAATAAAAAATCTCTGCTCATGCATTGTTACTACGGTGTCCTCCTGCATTCCTCACAGCAGTGTTATGTGAAGCGCTACTTAGCACAGATAAATGTTACCAGTGGAAACACTGAGACAGCGAACGGTAGTGACAACAGACAGCGAGGGTCAGTCAAAGAAATGAATACCTCTCTTACTCAGGCAGTGGAAAGTCCAGCAGCAGGCTACTGGTAAGCTACGCGGTGTCATCTTTGAAGTGCTTTTTTCTTTGGACACACACAAATAATAGAAAAAAGAAAAAAAATACTGTGCAACTTCTTTTGATTTCGATTATTGAAATTAAAAGCAGATTCAGATTGATTTTGCTTGATTGCACTGGTTAGCACTGGTTAGCACGGGTACACATCTCCAGCTGGCAAAGAGGCTTTCAGGAAGAGGTACAGTTTAATTACACAAAAGTGTGGTTAACAACTTGGGTATGTAAAGTGTAGTATGCGATTTTGGGAGCAATGTATTTTCCTTGCCAAAACAATCTTAACTCAAGGTCCACTTACTGCTTTTTTATTGAGCTTTCGACCACATTTCAGTGGTAGAGGTTTGCTCAGATGCAAAGTGCACCCGGTCTCCACCTGTTAAGAACGACCATAAGACACAGCTGAAAGCCTCAGAATTTGCGAGTAAGTGGACCTTGATTTATGATTTTTACAAGAATGAATTTTCACACTTAGTTGATTTACATATGTATATACAACTTATGTTTGTGTTTGAGTCAGACTTGTTTCATAGAAGAACAAATACCAGAAATGGAGACAAAAATGAATGAAAAAAATACAGAGTGGCAGATAAAAATATGAAAAAAGATGAGAAAAACTGAAGATAGAAGAAGAGAAAAAGACCTGGTTTCTCCTCTGGCAGCCAGGAGACGAAGACGAGGAGGAGGAGGAGGAGGAGGAGGAGGAGGAGGAGGAAGGAGGAGGAGTGTGTCAGGCTGCAAATAGAGCTGGAGAGAGGAGAGGAGAGAGAGCGAGGGCACTTGCTAAATGAATTTGGCTTTCAGCAATGGGGAGTCTACTCCACTGCTGTGCCGGTAATGTGTGTGTGTGTGTGTGTGTGTGTGTGTGTGTGTGTGTGTGTGTGTGTGTGTGTGTGTGTGTGTGTGCAGGCATATGTGCTTGTATGTTCATATCCTCATATATATATACACATGTATGACTGCCAGCGTTTGTTGAATTGTTGCCTCTGAGTGTGTGTGTATGTTTCCCTGTATGTGCGTATCTGCAGCTGAATGTGTGTCTGTGTGTGTGTGTGTCTTAATACACAAATGGTTTTGCAGTATGTGTGTGAAAAACATTAGCGTGCGTGTTTATGCATATCTTTTGGACAGCCGACTGCATAATGTTCCTAAACGATGGTGTGTCAGAAAAAGACAAGGCAAGGGGGTGTGTGTGTGTCTCTGTGTGTGTGTGTGTGTCTGTGTGTGTGTGTTTTAGGCACACAGTCCCCAGGATTGGAAGTGACAGGCAGGAAGTATCAGAGGCAGCTGGGTAACAGCCCACTAACCACACAGGGGAGGGCTCTACACTGAACAACATTACCAGTGGGGGCAGAGACACTATAGAGAGACTGAGGGGGAGACGACAGAGCAAGGGGATAAAAAAAAAAAAAACAGGAGGAAAACAAAATAGAAAGAAAAAAGAGGATATAGGATATATATACAAAATGTTTTGCTGTTATAAAACCAAGAAACTTCAGAGCATCCCCACATTGTCTTTATCCTGAAGTGATGGAGGTTAAAGGGATAGTTCAGTTTTTTGAAGTGAGGTTGTATGAGGTACTTATGCATAGTCAGTGCATTACCTTCAGTAGACGGTGCTCAGTGCGGTCCCAGTTAGCAGAAGGAGAGTAAAGTCCCAGCACGGGAGCTCAGTATTGTACTGTTGCAGACGGGGTAGGTAGAAGAACATTTTTTAAACACTTAAATAAAGGCCTACGTAACAAATGAATATTTCTTGAAGTGTATGTCAAATTTATAGTTTTTTTCACCACCTTACTTTGCTACCAGACTGCCTTTTATTTTGGCCTACATGTCCTCAACCAGAGTCCTTATATTTGTCCCTATGCATGAAACTGCCTGCGTCAACCGCGTTCCATATCACTCCGCAAATCAGCTCTTTGGGTCAGACTTACACCTTTATGAATCAGAGGACATGGAAGAAGAACGTCTGCAGAGGGACACTGAGACAGAAAGGGGGAAATGTTTAGAGAAACTAGAGGCTGAGCTTGAGACTAGAGAGCACAAGCTACTTGCTGCTACAAACTATAAGCCCATGTCCACGGACACAGAGAGCTACTGAGTGGGACTTTGTTACAACACAACCTGAGGACCTCTGTGAATTAGAGAATGTCAACGCCTCACATACAGTCTGTATCACCAACCATCCAGAGCTCCGTTCTGCATTAAATGCTGGTGTCCTGCGCATCTTCTTCGGTTTCTCAAAGGTAAATAAAAATGTCCCTGCAGAAGGGTCTAATGACGATTTGTCTTCAAAATAAGTTTTCAGTTTTCGCTTCATTTAATTGTATAATGACAATTAGACAGCTACAGTTTTGTAACCTACTATCCCTGTTCATACCCTACGCCTATAGTAGAGAGAGTACAGGAGCAGAGGGATTGTTTTGTTGAATATGTTAGTCTAGTCTGCCTGACTTATTGATCCTTTTTGTGCAAGTTAGAATCTATGGCCCTGACCCTGGCTCTGAAATATCAGTAGTCTAACTGTGCTGTGTATTAATAAATCCATGTTGCTGTCCATGGTGCTGAAGTAGCAGATGGATTTGTGATTGTACGTTTTTCTCTGTCCCACACTTCTGTCAGTTTTGTCTTGGATCTTAAAAATGCTCTAAACTATATAGCTAGCTTATATAGCAGGTTACTTAAAAGAGCGGGTGTTCTTTAGGGTGCCCCCATTGCAATAGTATCTCTCTGCAGACCCGGAGGCTGCAGATTCAGACCCACCGTTTTGGGACTGCATTTCTAGGACCTCAGGTTTTCTGCGACAGCGCCACCAACTTAGGTTTAGGCATATGGGGGGAATGGCTTAGGATTAGGGTAAGAAAAAGGATAGGGATAGTCATAAGATGGTAGAGAAAAGAGGAGAGGAACGTGAGGTTAGGTTTAGACACAAGGAGGGAGAGGTTAGGATTAAGTTGAGAAAAAGGAGGGGGAAAGTCATAAGAAGGTAGAGAAGAGAGGAGAGAAAGGTGAGATTGAATAAGGGTGTCGCTGCAGAACCGGAGGCAGGATGTCATCCGACTCGCAAGGTTGCACTGTTGTGAAAACCAGAGGGTACTAGAACTGCGGTCCTGAAAGTGCGGTCCTGAAACTGCTGCCTCCGGTTCTGCAGGGACACCCTACTCCCCCATTGGGCCATACATCCTTTACCTTGTAGGGTAGCTGGATTTGTTGCGAGATCACAAGATCACAAGATCACAAGATCACACAAGAACCCATCTTGCCAGGCTCCAAAGTTATCTATTTGTGTCTGCACCAGAGGTGGTGCGAGCCATTCAGCCTCCTTGGAGACACTACTGGCAGCTACGGGTGTGGCTGCAGGTGCGCTTAGAGTGACAAGTGTCAATGGAAACGACTCGTGTTGAACAAACAATGGCAGCTCCTAAAGAGGTTAGTATGTGATAGCATCAGATATTTCAGAACTGGCGAGTATTTCTTTATTGAAAAAAGAGCAAAGAATGGCATTGAAAGCTTTTTTCAATGCAAAAGATATTTACGCTCTTCTAATTTCGCTCTTCAGGTTAATTGACCCTGTTATAATTAACAAATTGCCCACTGTATGTGTATGTGCCAGCAAAGGCAGGAAAAACAAGTCTTATTACCATACATAACATCGTACCTCAGTCATTAAATAAATAAGTCACCTAGTTTGCTGTCCTCTAGGCTTGGCTTTGTAGTTTGATGACAGAAATTCAATTGATATATTTGTCAAAATGTTTCGAAATATGTTTATTTGCTTCTTGCTTGGAGTGAGATGAAAAGATTCAAGTCTGTAAGGTAAATATTAAGTCCAAGCCAGCTGCAAGTCAGCTTAGCTTTGCATAAAGGCTGGAAAGCCCGGGTTGTGATTTTGTGGTTTTAGGAGGAGTTTCATGTCGGAACCATTTCATGTCATCATGAGATCAGAAAGTTTTGATGCCACTGTCCCTGAACAGTCACCAAACCCAAGGACCTGTGCTTACCAAGCACATGTGGCAGTACATGATATAGCTGGAGACACTACACAAACATGCTGGGCGCAAGGATAAACTATTGTTCATTTTTTCATTCCTGTGTCTGTGCAGGTTAAACATTATTTTAAAGACACATCATTTAAAGTCAACTTTAAAAGTGTTGGTAAGTATATTTTTACACTTTTACAGTTTTGACGTTAATTTGTTAATCTAAGTTATGTACACATGGCTAAAGATGTCCTAGCACAGGCTCTAAAACACAGATATGAGAGTGGCCTCATCTTACCCCTGGAAAGAAAACAAACAAGCTTTCTCTTGGTGGGAACTGTTGGGTTTCTGTAAATAATGTGATAAAGAGGACAGTCTAGACCTGCTCTATATGAAAAGAGATAACTGAGATAACTTCTGTTATAATTTCGTGCTATGTAAATAAAACTGAGTTGACTAGACTACGTCTCAAAATGTCTCAAAGTATTCTATCACATGCACAAGCTCAAACAACAACTGGTAAAAAGGGACAACGCATTGACAATTTCTTCAAATTCAAAAGAAAGAAAAAAAGAAAGAAAGAAAGAAAGAAACGATGAGGCCATTGGTTGAAGAAAGCAAAGTCATTAGACAGTAGAACAAGAGAGATTCAGAGACAGAAGCGAGCGACAGAGATAGATGGTGAGTAATAGAGATAAGGCAAGAGTCGTTATGAGTCAAACATGAAGACGGGATGAGAGATGCAAAAACAAAACTGGAAAAGAGGAGTGAGGGAAAGAAAAGGGGGCGAGATGGCGAAGAGAATAAATAATGAGCAAGGAGGAGAGAGAACAGAGCAGGAGGGACAGAAGGTTAGAGCGACTTTTAAAAAAAGATGAAAATATCAGAGGATGGGAAGAGAAAGAGAGATAAGGGGAAGAGGAGGAAGGTCAGCGCAGGAGAGAAGAGAGGACAGACAGAGCAGGTGAAGAAGGCAGAGAGAGGTTGTTTGTATCTCATATGACTCCATTAAAGTTTGAATAGTTCTCATCGCTCTCTCTGTTTCCTGCTGCTGGAGAAAAGCAGCTGCTGCAAACATACACGCACACACACAGATACACAGACATGCATGTTTACTTATATAATTCCTGGGGACGTTACACAGACTTGAATTAAGTTCCTGGAGATTTAACTCCAAGGCCTTTACACACCAACAGCAATGCAATTAATCAGCGCTATATTGTGTGACACAATTTTGGAAATAAATTACAGTATTCAGCTTCTTTAAAAAAATCACATTGTGGCAGAACAGATGGAATCAACGTCAAGTGATGATGACCTCTGATTCCTTTTACTTAATAAAAATAAGAAAAATGACATACCTGGGTGCTCCTTATGCTGAAAAGAGAGGAGAACTTGGTGAGTTCCATTGCTTGGTTCAAGGGCTGAAACTGTAACACAGGTGCCTCACGACATATTTCAGGATCAGTTTGAAGAAGGAGAGGAGTTCCAGAGAGCCGATTGACCCGGAGCAGCTGCTAGCTGTGTCTGAGGTAACAGATGAGACAGGAAAGGGGGAGAAAGAGTGGGGAAATTACATGCAGCAAAGGGCCTTAGATGAGAGGGGAACCTGCGGCCGCTGCCGAGGACTCACAGCCTCAGCACATGGAGCGAATGCTCTAACAACCGAACTACCAGATCACCGTTTTCTGTAGACTGTTGAAGTTTGATATACATGCCATCATCATATTGTAGCTCATTTGCTATTCCTCACGTTGTCTTTGAAATAGTTTATTCTGTAGTTTTTCCCCTTTATTATATAACATGAAGTTCTGTGAAACAAGCAGTTCACCATGTCGTATGTTTTGAACATGACTTTGTAACAACACGTACTTTGATTGGTCAAATGGTGTTTACTCAACAAAATTCCATTGTTTGCTTCCAATGGCTGCATACATGTTCAAAAAATATTATTAACATGCAAATTAATTGCTGGTGTGCAAAGGCCTTAACCCTTACCCTACACTTAACCTCAAAGTTAAGTGTGGAGGATTTAGTGACATCTAACGGTGAGCTTGCAGATTGCAAAGAACTCGTCTCACCATCCCCTTCCAACCAACGGTGGCAGTGAAACTTGTGAAAAATGCAAAAGGCCATTTTCTAGAACCGGTGTTTGTTTTTTTCTGTTCTGGGCTACTGTAGGAACATGGTGGTGCAACATAGCAGACTGCGCAGAAGAGGACTTCTGCCCTCTGTCGATATAAATGGCTCATTCTAAGGTAACAAAAAATATAACAGTTCTTAATTAATTTCTGGTGAAAACATACTTATGAATATTATATTCTACAAACTGCACCTTTAACCTAACCCTGCTCTTATCGCTGACCCAAAAATCTGCGTTTTTCCAACTGGAGACATGACTTTTGTCCTCAATTGCATCAGCTGTCCTCAATTAACTGGTCGTGAGTCTAAAACGTGTCCCTGAAAATAGCTTAAGTCTCACACACACAGACACACACACACACACTCGCACACACACACTTACAGATACAGTGTGCACACAGGTTTTTACACACATGGGCACACCTCAAACATGCATGAACTTGCACACACACATTTGCATATGCCTTGCAAACACATAAACAAACACACTAAGGAAGTTTGTCTGTGTGTGTGTGTGTGCAATGGGGAGCTGCACAGAGAGAAGACAAGATTAGAAAAGCAGGCCAAGAGACGGTTTCCCATGGTGCATCTCTGGAAGCATCTGTATTAGACCGAGTTGTGTCAACACTGACTGCTCCTCCAGCTGAGGCTGAGAAGGAGGGAGACAGATACAGACATAGTCACAGACAGACAGACAGACAACAGACAGACAAACAGACAACAGACAGAGAGAGACAGAGCCAGAGAGAGCAAGAATGGGAAGTAAAATTTGTGTGTTTCCATCTCTGTGAGTGAGTGTGGCTGACAGACACGCAGGGAACGACAGATCACTCTGGATGCAGAGGAGGAGAAAAAAGAGGGACGAAGATAAATAGAGGAAGCCTTTGAACAGAGGAAGAGAGAAAATTTATATATAAAAGAGTCTCAAAGTGGCAGGAACGAGTGAGACAGAGAGGGGAAGAGAGGATGGAGAGTGAAAAAGAGTGACAGTGATGGATGGGAGAGATAGATGGATGGATGGATGGAGGGATGGATGCGGCGGGTTAGAGGATGGAGAGGCGGCAGACGGAGATTGACAGCCTCCTTTCCCGGGGACGGATGAATAAACCGGAGCAGGGGGAGGAGGAGGGGAGGGAGAGGAGGATGAGGACGGATGGAGAGAGAGAGATGAAGGAAAGGAATGAGGGATGGAGGAGGGGAGGTAATGGGAGATAGAGTACATCTCGTAATCAAGCCATAAAGGAGAGCGGGAGCGAGGGAGCGAGGGGGAAAAGACGAGTGGGCTCTGAATGAGTCAATCATGATTAATCAAGACGCTTCTCGCACTCTCTCTCTTTATCTGTCTCTCTGGCTCTTTTTGCTCAGACTCATCATCATCATCATCATCACCACACAGACAGACGCACAAAACCTGGTTTTCTGTGCACCCTTCTTGTGCATACCTATCAGGACACATGCATTCATATGTTTTCATGTCTTTAAAAGAGAGGTTTGTTGGTTTATGATGCTTTAAAATGAGGTTCAATCACCCAGCTCACATTGAATGGGATATATTATAATAGACGGATATGTGCAACACTGATATTTGGTTTCTAAGGCTTGGACTTCATCACTCCCCACAGCAGGCTCAGCACAGCAGGGAGTGACAATAATACTCAGAGTCTACAGGTGGATGGATGCTGGGAGTGTCCACAGCAAGTGACAGCAGAGGTTTCAGGTGAGCGGGGTGAAGAGCGTGATGGGAAAAAGAATGAGCTGAGCCAGTAATACAACAGGATGTGTGATTTGGTTATAGATCTAGATTCTAGATAGAGTATTAATTTAATAATGTTTAAACAAACTGTACTCCCCTGTGGAGAGAGAGAGTGAGACAAAGAGGTCATGCACATGGACAGAAGTGGGGACATGAAAAACAAACTGATAATTTGATCATGAAGCCTGATATAAAGCTTCATAATTCTCAGGTTTATCGTGAAGTGTATGAACTGCATTGCTGACTTGAGCCACTGTTAACAGCAAACAGAGTGACAGCTGTCTCATATGAATGGGTCCATCCCTGGTTGAATGGCATTAGTAGAGTAGCGCTGTCTCACTCCCTTCTCTTATGAATAAATAAATTATCCTGGCAAATAAATGCAGAACCAGTAAATCTTGTACAGCATTTGGTATGATGTCATTAAATGGACTGAGTTTCTCTCAGCACCCTAACTCTGACTTCTAGCATAGCGTAGAGGTTTGTGTCAGACTCGATGGCCTCGACCATGGCTCTGAAACATCAGCAGCCTAACTGTGCTGTGTAATGATAAATCCATGGCTCTGTCCTTGGTGCTCAAGTAGCACAGTTCTGCCCTTCTGTCACTTTTGTCTTGATCTAAAATATTCTCTAAAATATGAAAGGGTGAATGAAATACAGCAGGTCCATCCCCCTGTTCAAAATAAAGAAGTTACCTACTGTAAATAAGCAATTTCCCGAAAGAATAATTTTTACCAATGTCACCAAATGTTAATGCTAACAAAAACATAGCTACAAAACAGCCAAACGGGGTCAGCTGCATTGTGGCTGAGTTGCCAGTTATTTAAGCACTTGTTGTCATCAGTGAGCGCTACTGTGTAGAACACAGCGAACATGGATCATTAAACTGCATTTTTTTGGTTGATGTCAAGTTAAGAAAAAGGGTAGGCTTAAATAAAGCTGTAAACTGGCTGATGGAAATAATACGTTCTTCTTCTACTGCTAACACGGCAAAGGAATTTTGAGGACATGGGAAGCAGAAGTGGTGAAACAAAAACATGAACAAAGTTGAGGCCAGCTCAACTTTGATTCTTAGCTCTTCACGTTACCTCACAAAGCGACAAGTGTCGGACGTCAGTTTCTAGCTCCATGACGCTGGCTTCCATTGAAAATGTATTGTAGGCTGATGCTTTGTTGCTGGTAGTGGAGTCAATAGTACATTGAGGACTATTTTCAGACGTGAATGAATACAAATTTGATGCTTTTGTGATTATTTACAGCAGCAGGATGGTGTAACTGAGTTTGGCTTAAAATAAACTAGAGTGCCCATGTTTATTGTAATGAAGGAACATGTCACTCAGTGTAACAGTGTGGCTCACTGAAGTGTTTTTAATAGTTTTTGGACAACAGTGGATGTCTGTGGCACAGAAAAATATCAGGCAATAATAATTATTGGCAGGATAAATTCATTGTCTCTGGCTGTTTCATGAGATTTGTTGACAATAGGAAAAACACATAATATCATCAGCGTTATCCTTTAAGGTGCCACTAATTAAACAACTTGAGTGTGATTGTGGCACTTTATCTTTTTTCCACAGGCTCTAATGTGCTCTATAGAAAAGGACTTGGATGAGAGAGAAAACCTCCCCTCTGCTGCTGCCTCTGCGTCGCTGCTTGTGAGGAGCAGCGTGTGAATCCTCAGACAGAAAGAGAAAAAATAGGGCACTTTCATATTTATTCAAGTGTCAGATCCAGAGCTGTCTATAGGGAGAGAGAAGGAGCGAGGAAGGGAGGAAGAGAGGAAGGAGGGCTGCAACCACAGGAACTCTGAGGTTTCACAAGCCTTCCTCTTTCTCTTTTCTATCTCCGAACACACACACACACCACGCGCTCATCTGGCTGCATGGACACATGGGGGGAAAGGCAAACAGAAGGAGGGAGGGAAGAAAAAGAAAGTTAGAACATAGAGAAGGAAGTGGAGAAGAAAAGCAAGGATGTGCTGTCATTCCACACAGAAAAACAAGAAAACATCCACTACATGTGCATCAATCAGTGAGCATGTGAGTGAATGAGCTGTGAATGCAACAAACCAAGTTATGTCTCAGGACTTAATAGATGGAGCATCTAAATGAGGATTACACGCAGATGCCAAACAGCCTGTGATCCTCTGTCTCTGAGATGTCACATCAATTCTGGGTACATGCGCCGCTGAATAGATAAACCTTCATCAGCGCAGCCAAAAGAACAGGAAGCTCCCCTGTCGAATGTGACACACAAACACTGGAGCATATGTGAGAATACCTCAGAGCAATTACCTGCTGAGTTCACCTCAGCTTGCAAACGTAAATCAACACTTCCTCCTGGTGGAGCTGCTGTGAACTACAGAATCCCTCAGGCAGTCAGAAGGCAGAAGATCCTCTTTGAATTTCTGTGTTTATTTTGAAAAATCTGTAAAAGCAAAGATCTCAGTTTCACTGTCATTTATAGCTTGACATTGGATCCTAAAGAAGGTGGACTAACAGATGTAGGATGGGGACACTGAAGTCAGCATATATCCAAGTAGGACCCGAAGACACTTCTGTGCTCTTATGGAAAGTTTTAGCCTCACAAAGCCACCTAACATCATACAAGCTCACGTTTATGAGCTTGTAACTGAAGAAAACTGAAATAAAATCACAGAGAGACGATTATTTCACAACAGATACTTCTGCATTAACTGCGCCGGGATGTTTGGACTGTCTCTTGTAGTCTTTCTTTTCCATCCTAATAGATTCAGGTATGCACTGGAGAGTGTTCTTATCAAGCCCCTCTGATGGTTTATTAATATATTATAAGTATAAACAAATAAACAAAAATAATCAAATGTTGCTTCCCCACAGGTTTCTTTTTCTAAAATCAGCCTCTCTGAAAAATGACAAAAAGAACACTTCACACTTCATACTGTGAAGGAGGATTTTAATGACCATTTCAGTTGTTTTACTCCATTAACTACAAATGCTATTAATTACTTTCCAAAGCATACTATGAGTTGAGATTAAATTTAAATCTTTGAAGTTCAAACATGCATAAGTTTTTAAAGTTCTCAGAAGAACAGAAATGTCAGCTGTTACAATTCCATGACAACTCAGCCCATCAGCAGAGGAAGATTGCATGATGATCAAAAGCTCCAGAATAGCCACTAAATGGACCTTGTGATGAGTTTGTTGTTCATACATCAAGTATTTAGCTCGTTTTCCAGATAGGATGGTTTCCAGTAGGGATGTCAACATGTCAGTGGTATTGGCCGATGAAGGCTTTAAAATAAAATATCTGTATTGGTCCAGAATTGAACATTTCTGCCTATATGAAGGCAGATAAGCTGACGCTTTAATTAAGTGCACGTGACACAAGAATGTCTGTGGTGTGGAGGTTTTTCAAATGTTTGAAACGGAGAGCTGAGTTGCTATTTGCAGTGACTGCTCAGTGCCTGTGTACCAGGAAGAGCCAACTCTCATTCCTTAAACATTACAAATTTAATTTCCCATTTTGAAGAACTGTCATCCCGGCAGATTTGGCTGTCAAAAAGGTTTGCAATCGTGACCCACTGTTTTAGAAACCTAAAAGAAGCAAAAATATTTGATCAATGTTGTGAGAAGAACATTGTGAATTTGGTTGTTTCTAGCATTACTGAAGCTGAAGTGTTGGACTGTCTTGAACACACTGATATCAGAAACCAAATTACTACTGCATTAAGATCATGTGACATAAAGAAGAAATAAAGGATATGAATTGTTTCCTGTGATGGATTGCCTACTGTGACCAAGTTTTACATCTCCGCAAGCTGATTTTCATACCTTGGTGAGATTAACGGGAACCTAAAAGGAAGAATATTTGACAAACTCTTGCTTGGTCCGCTTGGAAAAACATTTAATAAGCGTGCAGGTGCATCTCTTAGTTAAAACTTGAAATAAGAAGCTGTTACAGGGATAAAATTATTTAGTCAGAGTAAAGGGGTTCTAAACACCAAACCATCCACCCCGATCAGGAGACAATCTGCTGTTTGGCAAATTAAAGATTTAAACAAAGAGACGTTAAAAAGAGTCAGAGAAGAGCAGGAAAAGTTTCTTATGATTTGATTGACTTTATTTGTAAGGCACCAGAAGTCCTTCCTTACTGCAGAACATTTCATATTATTTATAGTAAATGTTTGTTTTTTTATAGTTTCTTTTTTTGTTTCAATGAAGCTATGATTTCAGACACAAAACATTTTTTTTTTTTTGCCAAAGTACACACTTTCAGGTTTTACATTATGCACAAAATAAGAAGTTAAAAAAAGACCTTTACAAAGCTCAAAACGCTTACAATGCTTCACGCTATGGGGGCAAAAAGTTGGGAAAGAGGGACGTGGCACAGGGAGTAAAGGGGACTGGAGGCAGGTCAGAGAAGAAGAAGAAGGGGTCAAAGGGCAAAAAGGTCAATGTACTGCAGTTTCCCCCCTGGTGTCACATCAGTTTTGTAACACAATAGCACAAGAATCATCCAGGACAGACAAGAGAAGATGCAGCTATATACACATAAAGCTTTCTATGTATAACTGTATACAGAGGCAGGCGAGGGCCTCCAACTACTTTAACAAATACATAGAATTTCATTTGTATGTTTATAACGTCAGCGTTGTAGTTCTCGTTCTAGTTCATATCGATTAATATTTCAAAACAAAGAAGAAAAAAAAACAAGTGCATTGATCACAGAAAGTTTGGACCAAACATTCTTTAAAAAAAAAAAGTCTCCACTAGAAAGAAATCGATCTCGGTACCCCCGCAGACATGCATTGATGTGTGTGTTTGTGTGTTGTGTCTTTGTCTACACGCTCTGCATTTCACTACGACGAGCACAGTATGTAGCTAGATGGGAGAACGTGTGCTGCGAGCTTATTTCACAAGCAGAATAGCATGTTAGCTTTAGTTGGATTAAGAATAGGAACGCATTTTATCTCATCGACGACCAAACCAGCTGTACAAGTGTTTATACACACCGTGTTCATGTATTCACATACATACACAACAATGGGCATCAGTGAAGGAGTCATCCCACCAACGTCAATGACAGTATGTCATCGCAACCTTCAGACACATGAAGGGTTTTAGTCTGAAATTTGTCAACAATTAGTCAGCAATAAATGTGCTTTTTCATTGTCATCATGCCAATTTTTTTTCCAAATTAAAAGGAACTGTTATCTCACGGTGTAGCCATCGAAACAGAAAGGAGGCTAAGAAAGGGTGTTTGTGTGTGTGCTTCTCTCTGTCTGTGTGTGTGTGTGTGTGTGTGGGGTGGGGGTGGGTTGTATAAAACAACTCTGTCTTCAAATCGACACTCAGACAGACACAGGATGTCACCGTCCACTCATAGTTGATCAAACAATCTTTGTGCCAAGGTCAGGGTTCAATCGATGTGGTGTTCATAAAACGGCCTAAAAATGTCAATTTGTCTCAACTTGTAGAAAGAAGACATTTAATAGGGACATTTGGGCTGCCTTACTTGCCCCGTTTAAATGCCCCCTTCGGGAATCGTGCCTTCTGCATTGTGATGTGGACAAAAGTGGCCAAAACTTTTGCTCATATGTGACTCAGATCTGTTTTTTCATGACAGCGTGAATAGCCAAAGTCAGACTGAATCTCATCTTTTAAATTCTGACTTGGGCCACTGTCATATGTGGTCCTAAATCAGACAAAGGTTTTTGTTGCAATGTGACCTCAGTGTGAACAGTCATATCTGAATTCATGCGACTTTTGCATCCCTTGCCTGAAGTGTCTTGCTGCCAGACTCTCATGGAGAGGAGCTGACAGATGTAGTTAAAAGTACCCCAATATCTTGAAATTTTGGATGAAATCTGTTTCTGTGAAGCCATTCAGGTCACGATCCAACCATTCCTAACACTGAAATCTGATATTGGCCACGTTTAACAGGTAATATGAACAGCCAAACAAACAAAAAAAAAAAAAAAAATCTGATCTGAGCAATAAATCAGAAGTGAGCACTAAGGCTTGCAGTGTGGACATGACCTTAGACTTTGTTATGGAAAACAGGAATTCTTTTTTCCAGGATGCCTGAAATTTGCTCGAGTGTTTCTTTCTCTTAGTGCTCTCCATTTCTCTCTCCCGTCTCTCACTGAGGAGGATGAGGCACAAGCATGGATGTGTGAAGGAGAACTGAATACAGCTGGTGTGAGCAGCTCTCTATCAAGTCACATCACGTGCTGCTGTATTGTTGAAGAAACAGTAGACTTTTAGAGTTCATAAATTGGCAGAAATATGGGACCCCAGAGCAGTCTAGCAATATCAGAAAATTGGAGATCAATCATCTGGGCATTTCTAAATGCAAAATAGTTGCTTGAATGGCGAGAACAGCCACTAGCAAACCTACATCCCTTACATTTTTCAAGGACATGCTTTGTCAGAAAGGAAGCTCTCCCCTCATTCTCCTCAGGCATGTGACTTCTGCATGTCACTGCCCCAATATGAAGGGCCACCCCAAAGACTTTCGATTAGTTCTGCAAGGCAGTTTTTTTTTCTCTAGCAAAGAAAGCTGGAAGATTGACAGTCTCTACTGACCAAAGAAGTTAGACTTGTGAGTCTACCCCGGGAGAAAACTGGGAGAGGGCAATGTAAAATGGGAGTCTCCAGGGAAAAATTGGGAAGGTTGGCAAGTATGACTTCTAGTGGTAATTAGGACTGGGAAACTCTGATTTTGTGAAAGCTCCGATCTGACTTGGGCGTTTAATAATACAGACATGCCTGAAAGCCAAATGAACATGGATGCCTCACGTCAGGCAAAGTTCATCGTTAAGTAATTAAACCCAAGTAATTAAATGGAGCATTAGCCTGCAACAAAGGTCTTCTACTTGAATCAAACTGGGGACGTTACCATTATTTGGTCCGTGTTTTAACCAGCAGGACACCCAGGATGTGAGAGTTTGGGGGGAAATTTTTTCACATTATTCCCAACATAGTTTCACCCAACTTCCACCTGACTGGAGGCCTTATCGGACAAGGTAATTGAAAACAGCTGAGTAGGTGTGCAGGGCCTGCGAAGCTGAGGGGGAGTTTGGGTTTATTACTCATCAGAGCAGCTGTGGAGGACGCTTGTGCTTCATCTGTGTGATCTGCACTGATTTAATTCTGCTAGGTCATGAAGATTTCCCACTCAGTGTGGTATGTAGGTGTTCAATCATCTGTAAATGTAGTGTTGGTCTGATGTGTGACAGACAGAGCTGTATATGTACAGTGAAACAAAATGTACAGTATTTAAATCTGAATTTACATATGGATCAAAAGGAACAGCTGTGTTTCTGTTTCACGCTGAGAGGTTCCTTAACATAGACCAAAGAACTGGATCATGACCACATGCACAGATTAATGTGTCCAGTCTCGTCTCTGTATATTAAGTTTGTACACACAGAGTGGATAAATAAGCTGTTCCCCTTTGTGACACAGCCTGCACTCTGTCATTGTCCTGTCCTTGTTTTTGCTCAGGCCTGTGAACCCAGCGAAGAGGAGGATTCCTCAAAGACACACACTGCCCTCTGCTGTCAAACACACAACATGCACACACACACTCTCCCCCCTGTGCCTGGTCTAATATTAGTGCACATTAAAGATGAAAAAGGTGGTGGTGGTGGGAGGGTGCAGGACTCAAGTGGCATCTCTGTTCATTTAACTGCTGATGAAAATGTTTCCGTTCGGTTTTAAGGTGCTGGGTGGATTTATCTGACGTACCTCGCAGGGTCAGACAAGGATCGTATGTTGGGGGGAGGGGGATTCCTTACGGAGGTGGGTTTGTAATCTAGTGAGACAGCTCTAAGAAAGTGCTTTTCCTTTTGCCAAATAAATTTAGGATTACACACATCTCTAGTTTCAAATCTGCTCTAAAGGCAGTTTTTGGTTGGGATGTTTCTCTCTTTAGCCGGGACATGAGGGCACTATTTAAACACTTGGTCTGATCTGATCCATAACAATCCACCGTTTAAACTCCAAGCCAACTTTTAGCTTGGAATGAACGCATGCAATCTGCCAAAAAATAGCTACACCACTGATGTCCATAAGACGTCTTTCTTCGGAAAATTAAGTTTGCAGGAATCCTATGTTGTGTCTGACAAGTTTTACAGCTCACCAAATAATCCTGTGTTTAACATTTAACCTTTTTTAACACCTACGGTGCAGTGCGTTCAGTCTCACAGATCAGACCTGCTTGGAACAGAGGCAAGAGGTGGGAAGAAGAGAGGCAATGGAGGGGAAGAAAAACAGAAACTAAACAGGAATAAGAACTGAGAGGCAGAGCGACAGTGAGGCAGGAAGGAAAAGAAATAGAAAGTAGTCCTGATAAAAAAAAAATAAACACAAAAAACTGAAGCTTAATAACATACAAAAAAGAGTCTGAAAAAAAGACACTCGGAGGGAAGACAAAGAAAAAAAAAGTATGGAGAATATGAAGACATTGGGACAAGTCTGACATGAGAGGCAGGTGCCAAAACTCTCCCAGTGATGGGAATTGGAGCTGTGGTGATGGGATTGACACCCATGTTAGCTAAGGTCAGAGAGAGGGAGACCAGGGGAGAGGCTGTAGGCCAAAGGGGGCTCAGATCGGGGGATTCAGGTCTCTGGATAAAAACAGAGACCATCTAATCGGACTTGTCTCCATCCTCCTCGCGGTGGCTGTCGACTCCGTCACGTGACGCTTTCTCCTCCTTAGCCAGCTGGGCTTGGGAGGCCAGCAGGGAGGAGAGGGAAAAGAGGCCGGAGGAGGTGGTGACGGCGGGGAGGGTTGGCTGGCTCAGGCCCAGCGGCAGAGGGGTCATGGGCAGGGCCAGGCCCTGGAGCTGAGACAGCTGGTGAGCCTGGAGCTGCTGCTGCATGGAAGACAACCAGACGCAACTTAGACACACAGCGGGACAGACCCAGCACACAAATCACTGCAAAATACTGAGGGAAATGCAAAATCTGTAATGCACAGACCTATTATACATCACAAATTATGTTTAATATATAACCCCCAAGGCACGGCGCTAATAGCTCAGGCACAATAGGAGAGATGGAAGGCTAAAATACATGCTCGGTAGGAGATGGAAAATCTGCAGCACACGTAACTTATTTATAATAGATGCAATTTTCAATGTATACAACCTCAAGAAAACAAGCAAAACAATGGAAAAAATGTCTTATAAAGGACACAGATGGTCCAGAATGAAACACATGAAATACACATGACAAATACCCGCACATTTGATTTTAATGGAGAAGAAAAATTGTTACTGCCAAGCCTGTGCATTTTCATCACTCCCTGCTGTACACACATTCAACATGATGACACATCAGTGGGTTGATTTTATGACAGTCCTGACTGACTTTTCATAAACAGTATCTAACAGCCCCAGTCTGCACAGGCTACACCTAAAAAGTCAACAGCTCTGCTTTACATTCAGATCCACAGCTCAAATGCTCGACGTCCTTTAGGTTAGTGATTCTCAAACTGGTGTCCAGGGAATTTTTATCACTCAATTTATTTTATAAATACAGAACTAGCATTTTGTCCATTAGCTTGATGCTAACACATAATGGGAATTATCATTAACACACTAACTGAAATTAGCATTGCAATAATATTATCTTATCTCATAATATTATCTAAACAAACTGATCTATTTTACTTTGCATAATATGCAACATTTTCCTAAAAACAATGTATAGACTTAGATAAATATAATCCCTTTCAGTTATCATTTAATTATCCATAAGAAGTGTGTGGTGGTGCCTGTATCTGTAGCGACTCTGCCCTCTGCCTGGATTTTCCTTATTTTCTCATTACTTTGCTGTGCTCGAGACGCTTTACCAACCCAAAATGTCTGTATTTTATGTCCTGGGTGTGACACTCAGCAATCAATATTCAACTGTCTATCTGGTGCGTTTATGAGCAGCTCAGACAAATGCTGCTGATTCTCCCCATGTATTTAATATACATACATACATACATACATACATACATACATACATACATACATATACATATATATATATATATATATATATATATATATATATGTACATGTATATATACATATATATGTGTATATATATATTAATTCTATTATACACATATATATGTTATATATACATTACATATAATATATATATATCATAATATATATAATACATAAAACACATATATACATGTACATATACATATATATGTGCTTAATAATAATACATAATATATATATATATATATATATACATATATACATGTACATATATATATATACTTCTCTGCTCTGTAGAAACAAACTAATAGCTGCTGACTTCAATTTGCCAACTCAATCCGCTACAGCAGCTTCAACTTTCCACACTGACCAGCTACAGCAACCTCAAAGGGTCAAAACTCAAACTCAAAATTCCAAGTGGGTTTAAAAATACAGCCAAGGGCTCTACTAATTTTGGCCTCACATCTTATTTTATTATTTACCACTCTCATATGCAATATAGCAATTATGCTTCTGAAATAAAATTCTGAAAGACTGACTGATATGTGATGTACTTTTGTTTTTGTAAACACAAGTCATGATATACAGTTGCTAGAAGTGTATGATTAAAATTTTTCCCCATGGTCTAGTGTTGAAAAAGCAAAATCGCAATAAATTGTACTTTCAAATCTGAAGCAGTTCATAGATTATGTTCTAATATAACACAAACTGTAACTCTTCACTCCTGCCTGCCAGTCCAGCCTGCATCTCCCGCTACCATGGTAACAACAAAGCATTTAGTTAGAGTTTGGTAGATACAAAGATGGACAGATTATGGCTTCGGCAACAAATGGAGTAAATGGGAAAAAAAAGTAAGGAAATACGATGGTGAGAATCTCCATATGGCTTTATGGAACTGGACAGGCAGCTCATGTCTTATGTTTTCAGAAAGTGAGGCGATGAAGTCTGCCAAATTGCATTTTATTTAGCTTATATATACACAAAGCATGACACACTTTCTCTTGATTTGTATTCATATATGTTCTGCAATGCACTTCAAATGAGCTCTCTTCTCTTTAATTGCCTTTTATATTTTACTTAGGTATAGTGTTACTTGCAGCTAACTGAATTGATTTGATTGATGAATAATTGTATTATTTTAGGGAATTTTTTAATACATGTCTAATATCTTTGTAACAAATTAATCTTGTGTTGGTCTTTCATATAACAAGGACAATAGAAGTGTAATGCCAAATTATTCCAAGGGACACAAGGAAAAAATGCTTTTGGTATATATGGTGTACAGTATAAAGAAATGCAGGCATCAGAGAATGGACCAAATTGTTTGGGTCACTGTACTGAGAAGAAGAGCCAGTCCAGTCCTATAAACAGGCCTGTGCAGACCAGTATCATCTGTATCTGAAGCAGCAGACACAAAGACAAAGGGAAGGCATCTCTTCGAATCATGCATCACAGTGATGGAGTGGCTAAGCTAGCTAACACTACACCCATAGTAAAATGATGGAGTGGCTCAGCTAGCTAATACTAAACCTTTGGTAAGATGATGGAGTAGCTAAGCTAGCTAGGACAAAGCTTATAATGATAAATTGTAGCTGGCTAACATTAAAGCCACAAAGATGAAGGACTACGGCTAATGCTACAAATGCCCCATCCATATTGATTCAGTTTTTTATCTAGCTAATCTTATATAACACTATTCTAATTATCAATATTATGCCAGTGTAGTGGAAGGGGGGAAGGTATCATTCCATTTATCCCAAAGCTAAGAGTTGTTTAGCCCTTTGGCACTCAAGAACAGGACATTTTGTAAACTTGCTGTTAATGTTTGTGAACTGTACACCAATTTTACACATGAAAATCAGACCTACTCAGCCTCAGAAAACAGTGTTATAATGGTCCTGTTTACACCAGGTATTCACCTGCATCTTGGGTGATCCAATCACAAGTGAACAGCTCTAAGCACAGATGTGAATGCACCCAAGAAACATCAAGGAAATACTGAGATCCAATCTCTCAGACCACATTCAGAGGTGGTTTTGGCCACATTCTTTTAGCAGTCTGGTCTTTCGGTGTGTCCTGAGCCACACTGAAAGACCACTTCCTCAATGAGTATGTACTTATTCGAGCACCAACCGCATTATATTAAATGCATGAAAATACAAAAAGAAGCCACAACCAAAGACTTCCTGTGGATGGACTACACATGAAATATTTCCACTTGGGCCAAAGTTAGAACAAGAGTCAGCCTCAAGGTTTTTGTTAACTACTTCTTCTCCCTCTTTTAATTTCAGCAGACTAGGCACAGGAAGTGAACTGCCATCTCCAGCTTGCGAACAACAAAAACGCATTTGGTCTTTGCATACAGAAATGATGTAAGTGTCTAACTGCATACAGAGCAGGGAAGTGAGCTCTGATAACAAATGACATGTTCAGATGCATTCTAATGCCAAGTGAGTGGATGTACTCATAACTGTCCACTTGTGATTGGATCACTCAGAAAGCATGTTAGTGCCAGGTGTAAACAGGGCCAGGGCTTTCTAAAATGACCCAGATGATGTCACTGTGATGTCATCAGGGTTATCTCACCTTAGTGTGAGAGACTACAAATTTATAACAGAAAGCCTGCGCAATAAACTGTGAACAGGGAGTTTGAAAAATGTGTGCAAGGTCTTTCATAAGCTCTCCTTCATAGTGCAAGTGCAACACTGGAATACATGGTTAAATTTTCCTTTGAACTTATTTAAATCAACATAACTTCCTTAGCATTTATTTTCTCATAAATCTTATTATAGTATTATTATATTATTGTTGTTGAATTCAGTCATCCATTCATTCTGGTAACTTGATTCACATTATAATGATTTATGAGAAGGATAGGCTATATTAACATTTTTCAATCAATCCTTTCTTTTTTAAACAAACTGCATGGTCAATGAAAATCCTAACCTTTTTGTTAACCTCCAAATAATAATTATAGCTGAAGAAGCAGGGTAAATTTAATTTACCTTATTTCCAACTCCTTTCCAAGCATAAATATTTCGAACAATAAGTCAATAAATGAAGGTCATTAAGAAAACTATAGAATTTGTGATAATGATCAATAATTACAGCCTCAAGCAGGGCTGGGGGCTGGAACTTCATACCCTTATGATGGAGTTCATCTCTGGAGGGGTGACCTGCTTGGCCCTCTCTATGGCTGCCAGGACCTGCTGCTGGTGCTGGAGATGGTGGGTGAGGGTGGTGGTGGGGGGAGGGTGATGACAGGGAGAGGAAAGTGAGAGAGACAATAAAAAGCGAGACAGAAACAAGGGGAGGAGAGTTTGGGAGGGGGAGAGGTGGAGAGGTTAGATCAATATCAATAGTCCCAACAGAGAGCCAACAACCCTCTCTGGTGATGCATCCCCCCCTCCGGTCATTCAGCTATTCATCCAGTCCATACACACACACAGACACACACACACACAGAACACACACACACACACACACAAAAAAGCCTTGTGTGACACCGGTGAATGGATGGTTGGCTGGTGTGCTGTAATGGGTGGAGGTCAACGCCCTGGTGGGCAGATAAGAGCATGGCTTATCTGAATCACACAACCATTTATTACACTGACACACACAAACACACACATGTATAAAGGAAAAGAGGTGTGGGATGGAGGAGGAGGTGGCGGAGGAGGAGGAGGGATGGATGAAGGGAAGGAGGGGAGTGGAAGAGGAGGTCAAAATGAGAGGGGCTGGGGAGAGCTGGGAGGACAGATTGAATATGACACAGGAGAGTGGGGGAGGGAGGAATAAAGCGAAAGTGAGGTGGAAAGGAACACGAGAAGCAAGTGATGATGAATGACGGGAGGAGAGAAGTGGAGAGGAGAAGAAGAGGAGGGAGGGATGCTGAGCGAGGGGGTCACGGAGGTGGAGAGGTAATGAGGCGGGAATGAGGGTGATCTCATTCCAGGATGTAAGGAATCGGGCTGAGGGTCAGAGGGTTAGTGACGTCTTTGTGTCAGTGTGTGTGTGTGTGTGTGTGCGCTTACCTCCTGAGACAGGTAGGGGAGGACTTGTGCGCAGATCCCGTTCAATCTCTTCACAATCTCAGCCTGTGGAAGGAAGGAGACTTGCTTCAGTTAAAGGATAATACTGGTGTTACTCTTATTTTTTAGTATTGTCTCCAAATTCCATGAAAAGAACAAAACCATCAGTGTGTGAGTCAGCGTCAACATGTTCCAACATCTCTGCCCTCTCTGCCCTCTCTGTGGCATCCAAACCCCATTTGTTCATTGAATCAAGGTCATTTATTATCATTGTACAACACAGGGCTGTACAGCTAAATAACAATCGTAGTTCCTTCATGCTACACACAAAATACAACATACAGATAATTAAATAAATTCAATATTGAACTGGATAAAACATAAAGCAAAAATGAAAACAATATATAAAGTTATTTATACTTATACACGTATACATTGAGGAAATAATTCTGTAGTGCAATTTTGAGTTTGTGTCAGCAACAAGATGGTGATGATATAAGTTCGACCTCTGGGAAACACGGTCCATCAACTGTGACTGTATTTCTGCACAAAGAATCATTGATGTACAACACACAAATTGTCCTGCTGAAGTCTTGTGTGTTGCGTCTCTGTCAGCTTGAAACTGGTCAACCCGTCAAGCGTAACTGCTTGATGCGCGATTTTGTGGACCTGGTCTCTCTGTGTGAGCATAACAGTCTCTGGTTTCCCGTTGCTTGGTCAGCCTGAGTCCTATTTTGTCTGGGAGGGCACTGCAGTTTTTAGCGTTCCTAAAATTAGTAAAAATAGTGTATTTGTTGGGTACTATTTTCAGATGCAGATGAATACACATTTGGTAGTCTAGTGAGTATCTGCAGCAGCAGGACAGTTCCCATGATCACTGTAACACAGGACCATGTCAGCCAGTGCAACAGTGTAGCTCGCTGATGTGTTTTTAAAGCCTCTACATACTCTTAGTTCACCCACACAGGTGTTGTCACTTTTGATGCCTGATAAGACCTCATCTCAGGAATATGTGGGCGTGCTTGATTGACATCTCCCTCACTTTCTTGTTAGATTTGTTGCACCCTAGACCTTTTTCACGGCAGCCAACGAAGCCTTAATTAGTATCATTGGTAACACCTGTGTTTACCCTACTATTTCATGGCAAAATGGCTGCTGTGAAAAAGGTCTATTACCTATGATTTCATTTGGCCATGCCAACACGACACTTGCTATGTAGGAGCAACGGTGGGGAGAAGCAAGACTTTCATTCAGGTTTTGAAGCACAACCATAGGCCTCTTTTCATGAAGACATTTTGACATGTCAGAGTAGGAAAAGCACAGGCATGAATAATACAAATTATTTAGCTGCTTCATTTTCAGGGGCCTGATACTGTGCATACCAGCTGACTGTCACACTGTCAAGACTGAATAATTGAATATAACAGAACCACCATTACTGTTATTAATAACGCCTGCAGCCTGTTGCACCAGCTATGTATAAGTTGAAACTTGATGGAGATAAAGAAAGACTGAGATAAAATGTCAGAGAATTATATTCACTAATGGAAAAACAGCAGATTTTTCTGACACACAGCATCATTTTGCAACACCGTAATATGGTAAAGATAAGGGCTGGGTATCCTCCAGATTTTCTATACTGGTAACAATACTGATACCCTGATTTCAATACTGGCTCTTCAACAATATTACCAATTATATAAATTCCATTTCAATAAAAAGAAAACTACTTTACATGTTCAAGTAGAATTTCTCACTTCAAAGAAAGAAGCTGTTCAAAGACCTGACAGCAGCTGAAAAAATTATATACAAATACAAATAACTGTCAAAATGAATATTAACGACAAAGAAAAGTCTGATAACCCAAAGAAGAAGAAGAGAATGACTTTGGCTGTGGTACAGGAAAATAACGACAGAGTGAGACCTCGTTTGACTGTCAACTTCAGGTGTTTCGCTGCTTTGACCTGTCATTCTGTAAGCAACACCATGTAAACCGTCAGAAATGCTCTCCACCTCGGCTCCAGGTCATCCCACCCCGCGGAGGCGAGTAGAGGATGGGCCAAGACTACATCTGAATGGACATTTAGGCAAACAGACCTACCCACAAGCTAACAGGTTAGCTGCAATAGCTAGTTAATTAAGTGGCGCTTACTGTTGTTCACTGAGTTATCTGTGCAGATCATTGCTGGTTGATAGGACTGAGGCAATTTGGTCAGTACCAGAAAAGTATCAAAGTTCAGTACTCAGACCTATAGAAACCTCATTCATTGATATTTCAATATTGATCAAGCTTACTGCTAAGGACTAAAATGCCAAGTGGCTCATGCCAGTCGAAAGCTAATGTGCATGATGGAACTCTTATCTTTGATTAGCCACTTGCCTTAGTTATGACTTTATGTCCAAACTAGTTTACTACTTTATGCCCAAAGTAATCATGGTGCAATCAATTTTAATAGCTGATTTAGTTACAAACTAACTAGTACTTACTAAGCATCTAGTGTCGACTTTGGACTGCTGTTCTTTTCCTACTATTACCAGTAAAATGACTGCTGTGAAAAAGGCCTTTTGATTACAGTATCTACTTGTACATTGATGACATCACATACTTCCCAGCATAGCTCCACCCAACTTCATTAAAGGTCTTATCAGCCAGAGTAAATGAAAACAGCTGTGTGGGTGTGCAGTAGGGCTGAACGATTTTAGGAAAAGATCTAATTGCGATTTTTCTGGCAGATATTGCAATTTCAATTCGATTCACGATTTTCTTCAAATCAAGCTTCAGTGCAATATTCACAATGTACAGTAACATTTACAAACATGACAGAAAATTACATTATACCATCAAAGCAACCTGGTTGAAGCAGGTGCAGGATGGAATCACATATCTTCTGTCCAGCGTGCGGAGGAGGTTTTTAAATCCGTCTTTAGGGGTCCAACAGATCAAAAAACTCATGGTTAGGATTATATCACGGTTTTGAGTCACGGATCGGATCATTCTTCAGATCAGCAAAAATCAGCACAGACGCACTGTGTCACAGACAGGGCGAGACAGAGCTGGACCGGTGATCAGGGAGGAGCTGTGTAGAAGTTAAGACTGCTGATATCGCCAAAGTTTCAATAATTATCAGTCTTATGAACTGTTTCTTTGACGGCATAGTTACATTAGTGAAAAAAGTCATAGCCTGGATTTCACTCAAGACGATATGATGGATTTTAAATCAGTCACTCTTCGCAGAGATGCGCTGCACACAGCAGCATCTGTCCTGTCTTTTCACTGCAACTCTGCATTGAGATTTTGGGTATTATAACTTATACAAAAGTAACAGTGACAGTAAAACTATGATGCTCACACGTAGTCCGCAGATCACATGCGTGCCGAACTGTAGAAGACTATCTGTATGAAACAAGGATCAACTGCAATCCGTTGCACCTCTAGCTGAAGCCATTTCAAAACACGTTAACGTTACAAAGCAGGAGCAGGTTATTACTGATTGATTAGCGTGACTTGTCCACGAGTAGCATGCCGCTTCTGATTGGTGAGCTTGGCAGGATAGTAGGGAGACGGCACGTATGTGTAAAATAGTTGACACAACAGATCCTGGGTCAGTCAGGAGCGCTGCAAAGAACCGCAGCTTTGGCAATCACATGATCGCGTTGTCTGAAATCGCAATTTCGATCAGAAAACGATAAATCGTTCAGCCCTAGTGTGCAGGGCCTTTAATGGAAGTCTGTAGTACAAAGAAATAAATTATAATCAGGGTTTGGCTACATAAACAAAATTTGTTAGTGGTTTCATGGTTGGTTTTGGTCTTTTATGGAATTTGTTGACAAGGAAAGCATATAGAATATCACTAAACTTCTCCTTTAAACCCTCGTGATTCAAACCCACTCTCATCAGTATGAGAAACATCTGCTATGACCTTCCCAAACTGGGGCACACATATTTTGCACCACACACTCACACATCAGACATATCAGACTCCCTATATTCACCTCATTAATTAAGTTGCTTGTACTTAATACTCTTTCTCAAAACTCTTGGACACGCACGCGCGCACACACACACACACACACACACACACACACACACACAGTGACAATCAGCCATGCCAGCGTGCAAGCAAACACACACACACTCTTTCCTCCGCCTCGTCATGCACATTGCCTATCTTTCTCACATACAGGTCTATTATCACATTTGGTTGGTAATCATCCAATCCGTCTGAGATATGCAAAGCAGCAGTAATTGTGTTAGAGCGTAATTCGTGGCGCGATGAGGAGAGAGGGCCCTCCTAACAGTCATTAGGCATGCAGAGCACAGCTCCCCATCAAGCGCTTCACTCCTATCCGCTCATCATTACACATACACACTCCCTGACATATCTAAAATGTCTCTCTAAAATGTCTCTGCGGGACTCACTCCATGCTAACTATGGCTCTTCCTCTTTTTCAGTGCCCTTTATGCCATCTCTCTTCCTCTTTTCCTCCCAACCCAGCTTCTGTCTCTTCTTTTATCTCTGCTCTCTATTATCCTCCTCTCTGTGTCTCTCCCTCAGCTTTTTTCTGTCTGAACGCCTCTTTCTCTCTTTTGTCCTCTCTTTACATTTTATTCTGCTTCCTTCTAGCTTTCCTCAAGTGCCACTGGAGCACACATTCACTGACAAGAGCATTGTATGTGTGCAAATAAAACATGCATAATATAAAACTGGGCTTGGAAGCTGGACTAACACATCAAGGATCTGACACAGACTGAATTCATTGCTGCTGGAGATGTCTTTGCTGCTTTTTGCCAATTTAAATAAGCTTTATCTTTTGTAATTTGAAAATGTAGACCCAAAAGGGAAAGCAAACACAGAGACAAAAATGTGTTCAAGTTGATTTAAAATGTGTTTCAAGGAAGCATGGAAGGCAGCCTAAACAAACCTAACATTTCACAGACTTCCTCAGGGCGTCCTGCTTTCGTCCCTGAATGAGCTTCAGTTTTTGAGTGTCTTATGTTACTGCTTCCTGCCAAGAATACAACAGGACATGATACTTCATACATAATTTTTAAATACCTAAAAATGAGTTCTTCCTTGGACTTTCAAATGCCACAACTGGATCTGAATCACATGCATGTTGTGCACAGTCACAAAATCTGACAAGCAGTAGTAGACATTAATTAAAGCACATTTACTCAACCACTGTTTGTAAGTACTTTAGGTGAGTATTAGTATAGTCCTAGATGTAATCTTCAAAT
Organism: Lutjanus argentimaculatus; assembly: GCA_034769285.1. Taxonomy (NCBI): domain Eukaryota; kingdom Metazoa; phylum Chordata; class Actinopteri; order Lutjaniformes; family Lutjanidae; genus Lutjanus; species Lutjanus argentimaculatus. Next base: position 26,849,480 of record JAWZSL010000010.1, on the reverse strand, counting down.
GTCTTGTTATGCCTGACTGAAGAGTACCAAACCAGATACAGATCCTCACAATGTCTCCATTGTGAGGATTTGCTGTTTGAGTTTGAGCTGGGAAAAAGTTTGGAAATGTTTGGCATTTTTGCTTGAAAAAATACTTACACATATTTAGACTATTCATTAATGCCAATTAATTTTCTGTCCATCAATTGATGGACATTATTTTAGCTCTACTACTTTGACCTAAAGGGACAGTCCACACATTCAACAATGCTGAGGGGACTTTGAACTGTGGAAGACCTCTGGGGTTGTTACGCTTGTTGAGCGTGGTGAAAGAAGTATTTTGATCTTTTATTCAAAAGGGACATTTTACCTCAAATCAAAAAAATATATATTTTCCTCTTACCTGTAGTGCTATTTATTTATCCATTTTGGTTTGAGTTGCCAAGTTTTGGAGATATCAACCAGCAGTAGAGATGCCTGCTTTCTCTTGAATATAAGGGAACTAAATGTGAAGTGTCAAAAAATAAATTTAAAAAACTCAACAGCAATGTCTTTTTCCAGAAATTGTGACTCTAATTCACAAACCTTGTAGTGAGCAGTTTCATGTGGAAACTTAAACTTAGAAGTAAGTTGTCAATCTGGCAATAAATGGACAGTATATTTTACAGTGGTTCAGTCAATAAACGCTGCACCTTCTCAAGACAAGAAAAGTCTTGTCTGTTATTTCCCAATTACTGGAAAAGTGACGTTTTATCCCCGAAGTATGAGCCCTTAAGATGTGCAGGAGTGGCTAATGTTAAGCTAATGCTAACGTTGTACCTTTACAACATTCTCTTGGTGCGATGATGATAAATCCAACACTAAATGTCTTCTGCAGTTATTTATCCATTTTTCAGTCTTGAAAATAGTAGTTGTTGTGGTGTTGTTATTATCTGCCTACTGGCAATGCAAGATGCGTTGGGTGGAGTCTGTCGACCAATCAGAGACTGTGTCCCTGACTTGTCAACCAATCAGAAGCTTCCTGTTTCTGGCCCTTGTGTGACAGCACTGATCATTAGGTGTATTAATACATCAGTGCTCTGATCTCAACAGAGAGTGACCCTTCAAAATAAAATTTGCAGTGATGACGGTAATGAGCTCAACCCTGCGGTAGACATCACATGACCGCAGTAATGTGGTAATGCCGTTAGCGTCACAGCCCTTCATCTAGTTCCATTATACTCGAGAGAAAGCAGACATCTCTATGGCCAATATCTCCAACTCATTCCAGAACAATCTTGATAAATAGCACTACAGCAGCACTAAAGGCTAAATGGAAAATGTGTATTTTATGTGTATTTTATTTTTGAGATGAGCTTTCCTTTTAAATAATGGATCAAGACACTTCTATCACCGTGCCCAACAGGAGTAACCAGCCCAGAGGTCTTCAACCAGTTCAACCTATAGGCACAGGTCCACGCATAGATGAATGTGTGGGGAATTCGCTATACTGTACAGCATATATGATGACGACCAACTGACAAAAGAATGTACATTATTTAGACACACAATGAAAGCACCTACGTTATATGCTGCTTGAACAAAACATAGATGTCATGTTGTCAGGTGGGACACACATTCAAGGGTAAACATAGAGGAAGAAAAACATGGTGAGAAGACAGAACAATAGAAAGACAAAGGGGCAACAACGCAGCTTCATTCAACATATTCCCAGTTCAATCCACAACTCAACCCTGCTTCTCCTCACTAAGACAAAAGAGAAAAAAGAGAGAAAGAGTGAGCAGACAGAGTGGAGAGGCATTTTTTGAATTGAGTAGGACAGAGTGATCAAGAGGGAGCAATTGAATGTGTGAGAGTGCAAGAGAGAAAGAAAGAGGGAAATAGAGACAGAGGTGGAGAGGGAGGAGGAGGAGCAGAAGAGGAGGAGGAGGATGTGGAGGGGGGGACTGGCTGTGCACAATAGGCCTAGACATGAATGCTCCTCGACACTCGTTTCCACACATCCCCTTCAATTTCAACTCTCTAATAGAACTAGCGACTCTCCGCACCCACTCACAATGTGCACAAAGAAAGACGCACACACACACACACACACACACACACACACACACACACACACACACACACACAAACAGGAACACACAACTGCTTATAAACACGTGCCACTAACACACACACATGCACACACAACAATATGCGCTAACAGAGGGGGACACAGGCACACACTCACAAATGCTCGTACATGCAGTCTCAACCCACACACACACACACGCACAAAAAAGAAAAACTGCGGCGAGCCAATACGAAAGCATGTGAGCCAATGTACAAAGTCTCGCACGCACGCATGCACACACACACACACACACAAAAACAACATGCATGCTAACACTCACAGTCACTCGTGACTGTGAATTTCATCCCTGTCAGATAAAGGAAAAGTGTGTGATGAGCTGCACACACACAGCTCAGTGTTTGTGTGTTTGCCTGTAACAGTCTGTGCGTATGTGTGTGTTTTCCCCACATGCATGCAGTGCCTGTCTCATGCTTCCTACCTCAGAGTTTGTGTGGGTGCATGTAAGTGAAGGTCTTTAAATCATGGAAGCTGCTACTTCCGTGTGTGTGTATGTGTGTGTCCATTTGTCAAAGCATACTCGGTTCTCCCAATATGGCTGTCAGCGTGCGCCGTCAATCATAAGACAGTGTGTGTGCATTTGTGTGTGTGGGGACGGGCAGCGCCAGACGAGGTCACCGATAAGGGCTGGCCCTTTGGAGGCTCATCGCTCTCTCCCTCCTACAGGCTGAGCATAAATTACTCCCCCAGCTTCAGCCACACAAACTGATGTATGGACATCGGCTTCTCGCCCCTCCCCTGCCTGAGTGAGGGCTTCCTTTTCTTTTCTTTTTCAAAATGGCCAACTGATTCCAACTGCACTGCCTGGACTGGATTTGAAGATTTAGGGGAGGCTGCTCCTCCTGATTTTCTGCAGATAAATGATCTAACTGTTGCAGAGGTTATTGCTGTTTAACTTCGGATTTGTTGCAACATTAATATCCACATTGTGTGCAGTCAAATCTAAACTTGAAAAGGATAAAATTCACTTCCTTATACACATTTCCATGCTCACTATTATCATGGAATACAGTGTATACCGGGTTCCTACATGTCATGTGCAGATGGGTTCTGAGTTCATTCAAGTCCACATGTACTCATACATCTCCCACCTAATACCCAAATGTATTTTATTTTCTCAAATCTAGAGACCCGCACCCACACCTCTACCTGTCTCTGTAGGCTTTAAAATGATGTCAAGCAGTGTAAACTTTCTAGGTGATTTTTTTTCTTATGTGTTTTATTGATGTCTAAGTGTTTTCAATTTACTTTAATGATTAGAGGCTGCTTTCAGTTTTCTTCCCATGCACACAATAATGTTACTGCAGCAAATATTGTGGGACATTTAAGCAGCAAAACTTAAAAATGTAGTTATAAACTTGACAGGACACAGGAAGCTCTTCAATTAAGTTATGATGCTGTGCTTCATGCGTAAATGCACCACAGCACTCTGTCTGGCGAGACACTCCCTATTTCCCACCTACGACCCATCTGCTATTAATCAGAATGTTAATCTTTATGACCCATCCCACCTGACCAATGGAATAACTGCAGTGCTTGTGGTTGTAACTGTAGCACATGCATTGCTAGCTTCTAAACATTTTCGATTTCAAATTTCCAGACTTCTCTGTAGATTTTTCAAAGCATGATGGATTCTCCTGTGATTGTGTGATCTTGTGATCTCATGAGTCCAGCTGCCTTGCAAGGTAAAGAAGATTGTAGCTTTACCTCAAACTAATTGATTACTCCTATGAATAAAGTTGAACAACATTCCACAAACATATTGGCCCAAAGAGGGAGTAAATTAACCGGCACTACCTATACACATATTATTTGACCGTAAAAATAATGTCTGGATTTGGTTGCGTTATGAGGCACTGCAGTAGAGCTGTGTTGCAGGCTGTGACATACAAGCAAAGAGGCAGCTCTGCATGAGTGTGCATTCAGTCACACGCCATATTTCTTGCCTTGCATTGGATGACATCAAGCTTGCTCTGGCCTGCACTCTCTCACAGTGGCAAACATATTGGCTGGCTGACTGCTCCAAACGCCATGAAAAACACTCCGCTTTTATGATCAATTCATCTTTTAGAAATTTTGAATTTTATGTTTTAGGAAAGAGACTAGGGGCAATAGTCTGGAAACAAATATTTTTCCATATTCACTTTCCTTTTTTCCATACTTATCCAGACCTGGAAATGACTAAAATCAAATTCACACTTTTCCATACTATGTTGGAACCCTGCGTATACTCTCAACTGAAACTGATTTGGCAACAGCAGAGAAACTAACCCCTTGGGCCTGCATTTTACACACAGCCTCAGGTGACATCATTCAAATGTCTCTGAACACTCCCAAAGTGATGGGAGATTATCTCTGCAATTCACACCTGCCAATCAGTGAGCTGCAGGTGCACAGTGGGGGAATGAGGTTGGGAATGCACAGCTGTGTCTGCATCAACAGAATAACAAAGTGCAAGGAGTTATTTTGGACGTTCAAGGTTCTGGAGGTAAAAATCCTGTTTTTTTTGTTTCTTAGCTGACAGGCAGCTGGAACAGCTCCAAGGTTTTGATGGCCATGAAACTCTCCTCAGTTGAATCATCAGTATGAACAACAAGCAACTGCAAAGACGGACTGCGATAAAGGAAACGTAGACCTTGAGACTCAATCCAATCGCCAAGTTTAAAATGATGCTGCCTGCACCACCGATGGTGGGCAGAAGTTAAAAAACTCACTTCTGTATTAAAGATTCATGTTAGATGAGTTCTAATGAATTTGGTGTGGTGTGTTTGTTTCCTGACTGCAACAGCAAATTGTTCAGAAATTCCTACAGCACTTACATGTGACTCTTACTGGTTTCTCAATAGCATGTCAAAAAGAGTAAGACAGGTGTGTAGCTGAATGAAGTTATGCAAAATAAAGTAGGACATTCCATTTCACTGTCAGCAACAAGTTTCGAGAAAAAGCAATGTTTCACTCATAGATTTATCTCTGGCTTCTCTCTAGCAACAGTGTCAACAGCACTGTAGTGTCCATTTACCACAGCAAAAATGGATTTCTCAGACACAAAATTAAATATTCTGTTGGCCATAACATAACTTTGATCTTGGCGTGTCCTGTGTTTGTAATTTACTGTCACCTGCTCTCTGCTTACTTTGCTACTCTAAACGGAATTCTTTTAACTGTTAATTGGTCGTTTACAGCCAGCGTTCAACATTAATGGTCTTTTTCACTTTCCCGGTTGGGCAATTGGGTCCATTTTTACTTAGGCCTATACAACTGGTTTTATTTATTAGGGGTTATCAAATAATGCCTTGCTTATGCTTTGGTAATCAGTTTTCTGATTATCTGACTTGCCTCAGAGTTCATATTTGTTGGCAGCCCTCTTAGCTGCCATGCAAGCCAGATGCTGTCAGCTCTCGTTGTGGCATTGCAGCGACATTTTGGAACACTTGACATGCTTCTGAAAAATGACCCAGGTTTTTCCACCTTGCTCTTGAACTTGCCACCCAACCTAACTCCTGTTTCAAGGCTAACACAAATGCTCACTTGCTCTTCATCTCTTAAACACTGTCTTTACTTGCTGCCATTTTCTCATCAGGATTATGCATGTGCAACTCTCAACAGAGATGAGAAGGGAACAAGATGACTCACTCCTTACCTACTTCCATCATCAGCTATGTGATTTTTTTCTAGTATATACTAGTAAATCTCACAACTCTAGTCCGATGAGGCATTTTACTTGCTCTGGCCAGTCTTTATTGTTGCGCCCTGATTACAGCTTCATCTTGTGAACCAGTCATTTGCTTAATATGGGCCTTCGGCTTTAATACTGTACTTAAAATGCTGCATACAAAATGCATACAGAGATTAGTCTCAGGTATACTGCTGCAGAGCAATATGGAAAATTTACTGTTATTTTATGGAAAGTCTCACAGTGTACATTGGCACACAGAGTATAAGGACAACATATCAAGAGCAGTTATCAACTACAGCAACATAGAGACCTTTAGCACATTCAGCAGATACCAAAACAGTGTAATTTTTCTGGCCTTGCTCCATAAACATGCCCTTGGTTTGAATCCACCCTTCCCACGAGCAAAAATTGCATCCTTCATTGTTCCAGTATTTTTTGTACAAGCATATTGCTATTCATGGTCAAACAACAGTTTTATGTTATGTGATGAGCACAGAGGAGTTTTTTTTTTCTAAAAGGGTTAAATATAGACTCACTTGTTTGTGCATCTCAATATTGAGCCCATAGGACATCTCGTAGTACTGGGAATGGAGAAAGAGAAAGACAGAAAGAAAAAAGTTATAACACAGACATTAAATACCTTTGTCAGCACCCAGAAAATCTTCAGCACAAAGGCTCCATACATCAGACAATACATCATTGAGTCCCAGTCCCCGAGACCACGCCCTCTTCTGGGGGAAAGATCACAGTTCATATAATAGGAGAGATAGTGTATAAAACAGTTTAATTTGTTTAATTCAACACAAATTCAAACAAACTTACCAAAAGTGCCGTTCAAAAACGAACAAAACTGAATTGTTGTACCTGTTGTGCCCATGTGATGTATGCTAACACTTCACTATGGACCATTTACTCTGGTGTGTGATGTGCATTTGGATATTTGGATAACACTGTAATAGAAAATCTAACTAAATATTTTGTTGTAAGACAACAAAACTGTGCATCATAATTCACTATATATAAATCACACATATATACACACAAACACAATGTGATGACAAGCCTGTCCGGATGTGTTGTGTGCAAACTAGACCTATAAATACACGGTACAATTTTGAGATGGTGAAGGTAAAATCTATATAATAAAAGCCCAGACAGAAATAATACAAAATTATCCTTGAACACAAAGTAGATCAACCCAACTCAACCCATCATGACACATCTTAGACACATTAATGACTCCCAAGATCCGAGATTTTGACTCTACAAACCTAATCCCACCCCACACACAGCTGCATGCCCCCATATAAAGAGAAGAGAGGACACACAGCTACAAATAGGAAAAGGAACTGTGAGAGAAAGGGAGACAGTAGAGAAAGAGCCTCTGTGGTGAGTGAGTGTGTGTGTGTGTGTGTATGAGTGTGTGTGTTCAGTGTTAATGAGAGGGCCACCCTCTAGGCGTCAACCCTGTTAATCACCCACTCTGTCTGCAGGGGGACTGGCTCTGTCACTGGAAAACAAACAACACACAGATCTCTCGCACGTAAATGTGCACACAGACACGCGCGCGCGCACACACACACATTTCTGTCTCTCACTCACACTCACGCGCACACACCATTGTTGTTTTCTATTCTATCTCACACTGACTATCTTGTGCGTGAATGCATGTGCATGCACAGACACACTGATCAAAACACATATACACACACACACACAAACACACACACTCCTTTTTCTGTAGCTGCTCGGGCCCACGCGGAAGCTCCCTAAAGTAATTACAGCGCTGGGGAAATGGAGGTGCTGCCGCTGGCCGGGGGAGTGGGGCAACCTGATATGCTATTAGAGGAGTGTGTGTGTGAGGGGTGGGGGGGATCGTCGTGGGGATACAAGGCCCGGCCTGCCACTGATGGAGTGGAAGTGCGATTGAAAGCGTGCGTGTGCGAGGTGTATGTGTTTGTGCGTGCATGTGCATAATGACTGTGTGTGTGTCTGTGTGTGTGTGTGTGTGTATGAGACCGAGGGAGGGATAAGCCATACTGCATTCATAGTTCAATTTTATTGCAACATTTTGAGCTGAATCTGAAGACAGTTTGGACTGAGGAAAATCTCTTTGTATTTCAGAGGAAAATATAAATAACACTGCAAATGACGTATTTGATGACCAAACTTAATTACAGCTAAAGTAAAAACCTGGTTTATACTGTTGTGTCGAAATGTCACATTCTCATTTAGGGCTGTCACTTTTAAAAAATGAAAAGTTTGCAAAGGCAGCGCAGAGCTTGACTGTAAAATGTGTTGCAGAATTTACATTGTTCCATTCATTTGTGTTGCTTCCACTGCCTCACTGAATGTCATACGGACAGGTGACTATAGGTTTGTTGTTGTGGTAACCATGTTGCAGACAGCTGAAGCAAATTCACAAATTTTCCAACTGTGATTTTAAATTCAAAATGTTTCTACACATAAGTTAGTTAGATAGTTTGGTAACATGACTATTTGTTTAGTAGAGCTCACATGTTTTCTCCATTTTATGTTAAGATGCCATGTCGCAGCAGTCCATGCCGGGAACTCACTAGAGGACCTGGCATGGACTACTCAAATCATGATGGATTGCTGCAGGAGATCATGTATTTTTGTAGGCCAACCCAGAAGGCAGTATTACACTGGTTCCAACCACAATAAGCCAATGGGATTTTTACTTTCGATTTTATATTTTTACAATAATTAGTGAAAATAATTTCTGTGGCAAACATAATTTATAAACGCATTTATTCAGCAGATAATCTCACAAACGAACAACACTTATGATTTTGAAACATCATAAATGAATACAACAGGGTGTGAAGGCATTTAATGTCCCCGATAACCTCTGTAGTCTCATTTAGTCACATGTAAGCAACCACCTTTTTTAAGACACGTAACAGCTTCAAAATTCATGCGTGGGGTATTTACTGACGTGCTTTATGTCATTAAAAAAATGTGAAAACTCTGAAGTCTCTTGTATTTACCACAGACCTGATTTAAAGTATTCAACCAAAAACCCTTTCAAAAAACCCAATGAATTTGAGACAGGGGATTCTGAAGTGTTAATATGCTAACTCATTTCAAGGTTTTAGGATTCAGTCTTGCAGTGCTCTATAGATTGAATATTTAATTTTCCTCTCTCTAAATGATGGCAACTGATCGGTCTGCTTAGGCTGCTTTGTATATACTCTTACATGTTTCCTGTGGCAGTAAGGTTTGCTGTAAGGTAATATATCAAGGAGCAAGCTGATGAAATCCAGCCTTGTAACGTGTCCTTGACAAGGTGGTGCTACAACATTAAGAAGGTTTAATCCTACAGCTGAACTTCCCATCAAATTTCTACTTTTTCTTTACATATACATGGCTTTGTTTGGTTATTGCAGTGTTAAGACTTGTCACATGCATGCTTTTAGTCAACTGAAAGCAAAGCCGTGTTCTTAAAAAACCTAAAGACAAACCATGGCTAGCAATTACAGAAAAAAACACTAGCAGGGGGGCAAAAACAAAACAGCTGCAAGCCCTTGATTTTCCTTCCCTTACTTTGTGATGATAATATCAGCCTGTAGGCTACCACACATCCTGCCGGACATCTACCCAACCATCAAAGAAATCATGTAAACTTGCATAAATGGGGAAGCTTGCAAACACTTAATTCAACTATTACCTTAATCTGGGTCATTTACTGCAATTAACATAATAAATGCATAAGAAAAATTATGATCATGAATGTCATGTTAGACAATGCAGCACATCCTAAACTAGACATTTCTGAATTTAAAATTTGCCAATTTTTTCATTATATCGTTATGTTTGTAAGATTGTGTGTTTCTTTCTATCAGAATATTTGTGCTTGTGTGTGTGTACAGCTTCTATCAGGCTGACAATGCCCGAGTATATGTGTGTGTGTGTGAGAGAGAGAGATTGTATGCACTCGTGCCTGCCTGCAATAAACAGAGATGAAGTGTGTGTGAGTGTGTGCATATGTGTGTGCCTGTTGGCTGGCTGATGGTGGAGAGAGCAGTGCGGCGGCACAGATTAGATGAGATTAAAGCCAGTCAGAGGATCAATTAGAGGCAAAACATCAGACGGCTACACAGCCATGGCCAGCAACAATGAGATTAGCCCCGAGGTGGAGCAGGGAGAGGGCGAGCACATCTGTGTGTGCGTGTTTGCGTGTGAACGTGCATGTATGTGTATGAGAGACAGAGAGGAATGGGGGAAAGAGAAGAAATGAAGGGGGTTGGGGAGAGGGAAATCACACACAGAAACACAATGGAAGTGAATAATCCAGGACAATTTCAATTTATTTAAAATATGGTCTTATTGTTGTAGCTTTGGCTGTGTGTTTGTATGTGCATAAGGTGGTTGGGGGGGGGTCGAATGGCATAAGATACAAGACTGTGGTTCTCATCTTCAACAACTGTAAATCGATTCACACATTTGAAAATCGATTCATACTTGACCTTTACTACAACAGTTTTTTCCATGCTCTGTTGATGGAACAGAAAAAAAGGTCCCTAAAACAAACAACAAAATATGTAATTTGTAGCTGCTCCAGAGGTATTCTCTGATGCGACACACCTTTTAACAGGACGGCAGTGAGTGACTTCCAAAACCATTACAAATCATGTTGGAAAAATCATTCTGTTTTATGATCTTCATGACCCTACTGTTAAGTTTGGTTATGTTTAAGCACAAGAAATGAGTTGGTTACTGGCAGGGAATGATCATGGTTATAGTTAAAAGAAACCAACACTGACTGTGAGGAGAAAAAATGAAATAATGCCAGCAAATGTGGAAAAGGGGTAGACAGAGTTCATCTTCAATAAAGGCAACTGTTTAGGCACATAATGTTAGTAACAGCAGAGTGGAGCTCTCTTATGCATTACATGTAGCTTAACTTCTGTTTGAAGGTGCAACAAGCAAAATACAGCCACTTGTCGAAAGGAACTCAAAAAAAATAGGGGGCAGCATGTCACCAGAGTAACTGCTAACTGCTCCTCTCTATATTTTTTGCTGTAACTGTCTTTGACTGTAGCTAGCCTACTAGCTGCTGTTAGCTCAGTTAACCCTGTAGCCGTATGACTCAAGTGTGCTTGGACCTGCAGCTTGGAACCAGAACCAGACTCAGCAGCCTTTCAGTGAACACGGTCAGACCAGGACCGAACACAGCCTCCAAAGCCAACAGAGGCCAACTTGACACAGGGAATATTGTATCGAGGTAATTTACAGAGGATCCGACCAGAACTCTGACTCCAGGGACGGTGAAGATGGCAGACAGGGGCAGGAGAGGTGTGCAGCGTAAAGGAGTGAGAGGGAGGTCAGGCATCTCAGAGGCAGCAGGGAGCCGGAATGTTTTCACATCAAACAGGGTAGAATAGGGATTTATTTTCAACCAAACCAGAGTTGGTGATTGTAGAACAGTGGAAAGACAAACCAACACATCTTGGTGAGTTTAATTTGTTTCTGTTGAGTTTTAAGTGTGTTTTATGAAGCTCTTTCAGTTAGAGCAGTAAAAGTAAAAGAGTAAAAGAGATAAACTTTCATAACGTGTATGGGTTATTACAGATAGCTGAAAGAATGTTTACCTTCTTGACATTTTGTGAGAATATTTTGTTTATTAAAAAGCTAAAACAGCATGTGAAAGCTAGCCAGGGCTAGCTGTTAGCATGCTGACTTTAGTAGATATGTCTGCAACACAATACATAAGCTGTTTTCACAACTACACTCTAAACTAAGTCCTGAGAATCAGGTCTGAACATTGTCCAAATGTGCCTTTTTTACGCATGCAGCACACATTAAGAGATTGTCTGCATCAGACATGTTCACATATGTTGAAAATAATCTGTACGGTTTAGGTGAGGGGTGATGCCTGTAGAGCATGCAGAAGGGGGAGGACTCCACATCCATAATGATGTTTGCTTTTGCACTGATATCAATAGAGAGTCTCGAAATTGACAACAAACTGTGATGGAAGTAGAAGGCTGTATTTTATACTCTGCATAAAAATGAAACTGTCAGTGGCTTCAGAGGCCAGCAGCTGCACATCGTGCAACGCCATTAAAACGCCCACTCGCTTGCACCGGACTCTGAGCTACACATGCAGCTCACCCAGACTTATGGCTATGGAGCTGGCAGGGTTAAGTTTGGGCCCAAAAATGTGGACATTTGTGTTCACACATACAGCTTTGCTGGGAAGTTTGTAGATAATTGCAGAGTTGCAGCACATGTGTGAAAGAGGTTATAGATAGCTTTGATATACCACCAGAACTTCACACATTCTTTTGATGTCAGTTTATTTTTTGAAAGTTTACACATTTGCACCTTAAAGACATTTCTGACAGAGATGTGTCCCTTTTCTATTTTTTGAGCTTTTTTCTGCAAAATCTGACTTGTGCATTCCAAGATCTCAGCAATGTTCTTGCTGTGTAAAATTTTTGTGAGTACATGGAACAGATGGCCAAACCCATGAAAATAAGATCCAAGTTGTAATAAACCAGAATTACCTTTTAAGAAACAAATTTTAAAATGAGCAGCAAGAAAACAAACACGAAAGAACAACTGCACTGCAATGGGAAAGTGGTGAAGGAAGGAGGGGGAAAGGGAAAGAAATACTATTAATTAACAGAGGGTGAAAACATAAAAACCACAGTAGGTCATTATTTGCATATAAACATCAACATCTCAAGTGCTGTATTTGCAAAAACTAACAGGAAGATAACAGAATCAAAGAATAAAATCTAAGAATCAAATATTACATTGGGCAAATATACTTTGGAAAAATTACATTTAAGGATAAACAAGCCATCATCTTGAGTGCACAACACACACACACATACACACACAAAGCTTCACTCACCATGATATAATGGCGCTGCATCTCTGACTTCTCACTGGCCAACTTGTCACACTCAAGCTTCAAACTGTGGAGAGAGGGAGAGGAGAGGAGCACCGAGTCAGACCTTGTTAGTCAGCTCGACAGTCTTCCTTCTAAAGTGCTGACACCAGGTGACTTCTGCCCCCTTCATCATCATTACCTCCACTTTCCCCAACGGCACTGTCATCGCTTTCATCATCACTTCAACCCTCATCACTGCCTCCACCTTCATCATCATCTGCACCACCTTCATGACCATCATTTCGGCCACCATTACCATCTTTATCATCATCACCACCTCCATCATCCTCACCTTTACTAGTCAGTGGTGGCAGTTTTTTGCCAAGCTTGACAAGGTGTCAATTGATGGGGGAGGTCAAACTCATTCTGAACTCCAGAGACGTGTCTAGCCAAAAATGTCTGCTTTCTAAATCAGAGAAGAGGCAGTGAAGTACAAAGTCTAAATATAGTGTTGGAGCATTTCCTGCAACCCAGTCCCAGCGACAGCCATTAGCTGTAATCATGTCAGTGTTGATGTCACGCGAGGCGACAGGACAAAGGAGGACGCGTCAACAAGTCACCCTGATCGTCAAATGAAAACGACAGTAGGGAAAAAAAGGGAAAAGAATTCCCCTCAATGCCTTTGATTGAAGCAGCCAGTTACTACGTGCCAGCCTCAGAAGGCATCGTGTGATGTGAGGACTGGATAAGACTCAGATCAAATAAAGATATGCACAGGCACATGGTGGATAGTTTCAGATTTAGGATAAGTCTGAAACCTGTTTGATGGTGTGTGTATATTTATGCTGGGATGTTCTCCTCAGCTGTCTGCAGGAATGACAGCTCGATTACAGCGAGCGCTGGCTGAATCTTCATTGCTGTTAGTCTTAACTGGCAGACTGAAGACAGTGTTACACATGGCCAATAATGTGAGGTTACTAATACACACAGTATTGTGCTTCTTCTATAATTATCGCAGCAGCTGCAGTATTAGCTGGAGTTAGCTTACATTTTGGTTTACCCTTGCTTGACTTAAAGTTTTGTTATTAATTAATGGACAGTATATTTGAAATATATATAATTGCTTGAGAACAGGACTTGGACTCCACTTTTACAGGCAATACATGGTCCTCAATCTCTCAGATACACTCTAGAACCAGTAGAACCAAGTTAGCTCAGATGTACTCTGATGTGACAAATGTAACTAGAATTACCACCTTGCAGTTGTATCAAACACTCAAGTTTCACTTTATATCAATGTTTGTTCAGACTCATCTAATATATTAGTAAAGATTTTAAAGGAATTAAATAAAAGACATCAAGTGTATTTTTTGGCAACTTTGAAGCTATGACTATTGACGTATGATTACAGTGAATAACTTCCAGTACAGAGGACTGATAGAGAGCTGAACACTGAAGTTAACCTTTGAACTTGTGGATATAAGATGTCATCACCTCATCATTTTGTCCTATTAGACATCTGTGTGAAATTTTGTCATAATCAGTATAAGAATTCTTGAACTTGGCCAAAAACATGCTACGTGAGGTCACAGTGACTATGACCTTTGACCTCCAAATTCTAATTAGTTTCTCCCTGAGTCCAAGTGGACGTTAGTACCAATTTTGAAGAAATTCCACTGAGGTGTTCCTGTGATAGAGCGTTCACAAGAATGGGACAGACATGAGGTCACTGTGACCTAGGGAATATATTGCCTATTGGCGATATGCAGAATCCACTGCTGATTGGGTTTTTTGGGCAATTCTGTAGGGTGAGATTTGTCATTTTACTTTGCTAATGTAATGGTCTGCACAGTGACGGGTGCTGCTCCACAACATGCTCTGATGCAGCGACACAGTACACACAACCACTCAACCAGACCATGAATCTGAGGTAGGTGAGGACCTGGAGGAAGAAAGCCTGAAGAGCCAGGCTCTTTAAACATCTAACATGGTGAATTAAGGATTTTTAAAATTTATTTTGTTTATTGGAAATAGTGAACTTATGTAGCGTATGTAACGTAAGATCCACTGGCACCTGTGGCCGCACCGAGTCAAACCGTGCAACAGTGATTTATTTTCCATTGCCACTTTTATCACACTGAATCACGCCCCAGATGGACCTACTCTGGAGAGGGGCCAAAGCAAGCCTGACCCACCTCCAAGTGGGCTGCGATGACGTCTTCCCGACCACGGCCAACCCATGATGACCCCCTTTTCTCCCCTTCAAACAAGCATGTGTTATGATACTGAGCTTGTGTGTGCAGGAGAGCAGTGAGAAAAGTGTCTAAAAGTGTCAGTGACTTCGTGTTCGGTTCTGAGTTCTTTAGAAGCTCATCTCTGTGGTTTGAAGCAAAGCATGCAGAGCATGTGAGCTCCGCTCCTCGCTCATGGAGCTGTTTGACCCCCTGCTCAAAGCTGCACCAGGCTGCTCTGCTCATTATCGCTCCACTCTCAACTCAGATTTCATTCTGCTCCGCTCAAATCCCCCCCCCCCCCCAAAAAAAAAGAAAAATCTGCATTGTAATTCAACTTTAGTTTAAATCATAGCCTGTAGGCTAAAACACACTAAAAGCTTCAAGATACATGTGTCAATTGAAGCTTCTATGGTGCACTGCAGGCTTCAGATTTAAAATTCCAACACCACAGAACCAGCAGTAAAAGGTCGCTATTCATATTTATTTCTTCGCTATTATTATTGTTAATAACAGTTTATTTCTTCAATAAAATATTGTCCTATGAGGGGAAAAATCTTCACCTTTTTTCAGCTCAGTCTATATAATGACTAAACGGTGCACAATATTCATGTTTCTGTATTAAGGCAGCAGGATAATTTACATCAGTTTCACTCAGTTTACATGAGTGAGGATGTTTTAGACCACAGCAGACAGCAAACTGACCACCAACACACACTGAGGAGATGAAGATGGAGAGACAGCTCTGGGCAGTTCATCAACAGGGCAGTTCAAAATAGTGTGGGTCTCTGTGCAATGGGCACTTGGGTATATGTCAGACTTGTGGTGTGAGTGGTACCTGAGCAAAATTGGAGTGGGACGGAGCGGGAGATAAGGTGACGCTCCATCCTTTTAAAGAAGCCGCTCCACACTCCATCCAACCCTCCCCTGCTTGCGCTCCCCGCTTGGTCCCGCTCCACTTCACTCACATTCTCTGGAGAGTTTAGTTTCTCTCCTGTGTTGCTGTTTTAAATAGTGAACCAACCGCTCACACACATCTCCCAGCTGAGACTCAGGAAGACGGGAGGAGGTGGGAGGAAGTGATAAATATACATCGTGGTTGATGGGCTGACAGTGGCCAACAGGAAAATTTTAACATATCACCCAACCCTACTGTGACCTTTGGGCCTTTTCCACCAGTGCTTTTGGCTGTGCCAAGTCAAACTGTACTGCACCAAATAGCATTTCCATTATTACTTTCAGTGCTCTGAACTGCGCGAGCCCCACCCAAGATGGACCTACTCTGGAATGGGGCCAAAGCGAGCCTGACCCGCCTCCAAGTGGGCTGCGGTGACATCTTGCCAGCCATGGCCAAGTCGTGATGACCCCCCTTTTCTCCCCTTCAAACAAGCGTATTGTGATACTCAGCTTGTGTGTGCAGGAGACCCCACCCCTGAACAAGCGAGTGTTGTGATACTCAGCTCATGTGTGTGCAGGAAAGCAGAGAGGAAGATGTTTCTTAAAGTCTCTTTATGTTCAGCTCTCAGTACTTTTGTAGCTTCTCACGGAGTCTTTATGATTTGAAATGTATTTTCTCTCCTGTGTTGTTGTTTGAACTTTCAGGTATCTGCATTATTTTAACATTTCATACTCGCTTTCAGCTGTGTCGGAGTCGTGTCAAGTTACTGCTGATGAAATGAAAACATTTCCTGTTTGTGCTGCTTCATGATAAAAGTGTTGAAATAGCGAAACAACACGGACCCAGAGACGTACATGAGTGGTTTTTTCCACCACTACACAGCCGCTCAACTCGAGCCTCCTCGGACTCGTCTCCAGTTAACACACACACACACACACCATCAAGTAGGTAGCCCTTTTGCAATGGAAATGCAAACCCCTGCTGTGCTGAGCTGACAGGCCGAGTCAAACCAAGTCGAGCCAGGCCAGCTCAGTGTATGGAAAAGAGCCACTTGATCTTTGACCTCCAAAATCATCATCAGCTCATCCTTGAGTCCAAATGGATATTTGCGTCAAATCTGAAGAAATTCCTCAACACTTTCTTGAGATATCACATTCACGGACAGATGGACAGACAAACGGAAAACATAATGCCTCCAGCCACGGCTGTCACGGAGTCATAAAAATGCATCTGCCTCACTCCACCGTATGTACTGGTCATGTCCTTCTTTAGTTAAGTTTTGGACATTAGTCCTCCAAACTATCTTGGAAATCCTTCATCACCAAATTGAGCAAAATCCTTTGACTCCCATTTTTGGCATTAGTCCAGACTTGTATTTGCCAAAATCAAAACTGAATGTATTAGCTTTTAATTCTTTATTGGCTCAGTAAGACATACTTAAGTATAAGGATTCTGTCCCTCTTTTCCACTCATACTGGATCAGAAACTTTTGTCCTGTATGAACCTGGAGTAAATCTATTATACTATTTGGGGTATAGAGCACAAATCTTTAAAAATGTGGTGCACCTTCTTGACATTTTTTGAGAAACCCACTACTCTGAGTAGCTATCCTTTCCTCTGTTTTTTCTTTTTCTTCTCCCATCTTATTCATTTCCTATTTTTTAAAATCATTTCTTGACTTATTCTATCTGTCACTATTAGGGTATATTATAGACATTTTCTCTGTATCGATGTCTATGACTCTATTTATCCATAATTTATAACATAACTTCTGTGGTCAGCTGTGGTTGTCTGTTTTTGTTTAGCCAAATGGATGTGCTGTGACAAGAATGAGTGTTCTTCAGAAAAACAAACAATTCCAGCTTGAGTTCATGTTCGTGCTTGTGTTTTATATACAGTACTGTGCCACCATGCAACCCACTTTAGAAACTATTGCTTGACATATTTATTCAGAAAAAGAGCACACAGAAATCAGACATGTACTGACCCAGAATCTATCTTTCTGTCTGCTCACTTGATGCTCATTATTCAGTACACTCAGTGCACAGAAACTCTTTCCAAATGTAAAAGTTAACAACCTAATATCAGCATCCTGGCATCACTGTGATCACATAACTTCACAGAAGTCACAGTAGATGTTTTATATATACCTTCTGAAATTAAATGAGGGCCAGCTATGGCCTCATGGGCAATTATCCTTACTTGAAATGATGTTTAATTGCTGTACATTAAAGTAAAAATGTTTTTAACAATCTCAAATCATGCTGTAATTATTCTTTCTAGCAGTAATACAGAAGATACTTTAAATGAAAAAAGAATGGTGACACCATTGTTTTTAAGATGTTTTTGCTGTGATGTTTCTGCACTGTACTGGCCAGAGATGACCTAACAAGGGAATGTAAGCAACATTGTGACATATTCGTTGGATCATACTCTATCACTGATGCTAACTGCTTCTCCTACTCTCCATCGCTTGATGTTTTTTTGGGGCAATATTTGTCATTTTATTTAGCTAATTTAATGGGCTGCGGTGCAAGGGCTGCTGCTTAGCGGCATGCTCTCATTCAGCAGCACAGTGCACAGCCACTGAGCCGCAGGACAAGTGTACTGAGCTGGAGGACAAGTGAGAGGATAACACACAGTAGAGGAACTATTTCCATCTAACACGGTGAATTAAGGATTTGTTTCGACCAAACCTGGGTTTGTGATTGTTGGAGCAGTTGACAGACTAACAAAGGTGTTTTTTTTGTTTGGCTGTTTGTTTATCTTTTTGATGAGTTTTTATTTCATTAATTGGAAATAACAAACATACATAGTGTAAGTAGTGTAGTGAACTTGCAGTTTGCACAAACGGAAGATGGTGGTGGGGAGGGTCGCACATACACACATGTATGAATACATTGGCAATCACCGCTTGCAAGGCTGACGGTGGCTGATTGGAAGATTTTAACATATTGCCCAACCCTAATGTGTTCTGCTGTATGTAAACACAGAGAGTGCACTGAACAGGATGATCATGCTTACACCATAGCATGCAACAGATAAACAACCTGATCAACAGTCATAGAGGAATCGGGGGGGCTGAGGGTTTCTTTGTTGGGGTGATGGGCAGGTTTATTCTGCCACCTATTCCTGTGTCTGTATGAGCAGCCTCCACTTATCCAAAACGCTCCCCTTCCCTCCTACATAAAACTCTTCCTGCTTTCCCTGTGTACATGCGTAGGCTGTGTGGTGGGTTGTCATGACGACAGGCCTCCCTGCTGCCAGCCTACCTGGGATTGGCTTTGTGCCTCCTCTGATTGGTGCTCAGCAGCCCCCGGGCCTGCACCGCTGCTCTCAAACGACACTTTGATGGAGTTTTATTGCCGAATCTTCCGTCTCTAAATCGCTCCTGCTGTCATCTTTATTTTGATTTATGTATTCCCTGATCTATTTATGCATGTGAACGAGGGGAGGGGAGGAGAGGTGGGAGGAGGAGGAGGAGGGGGGTGGAGGAAAGAGGAAGACAGCGACAGCTACAATGCTTGCTACTATACCCGGGGGAACGCCTGCGGTACATTTGCCTTTAAAAGGCTTCAGCAACAGACAAGCGCAGCACAGCAGCAGAATGCTACAAAGCCTCGTCTGTGGATCCCAAGCCCCCCATCCCATCGCAGCCCCCCTCCTGAGTCAATAGGCACTGTATGCATGTTCTGTACGCTCAGACAAAAAAGGTATTCTTTCAACTGTGCCCTGGCTCTCTGAAGAGGGTTAAACGGTGCTGCTCACCGTTATGGGAATTACAAAAACCAAAGGCGAGGAAAAAGACACACAGGGTGTTATTGCCGTTTCAGAATCCTCCGCAAACAAGAGCGATCAGGATTTTGCACACAATTTGCCAGGCTTTCATCTGCCTTCGTCTGTCTGTGAAACCGGCAGAGGCAAGCCTCTGGAAGGTTCTGGGAGAACAGGTACAGAGGAACAAACCAACCTCCTCAGGAAGGAAGGCGGGCTTCAAAGACTCCACTCGCACAAAGAGAGGATCTCTCGCTGAGATTCAGACCCCGTGGCGTCCCCCCTCTTTATAACTGCTATCAAACAGATCAGTTGAGGTCGAATCAGGCACTTTGGAAGTGCCTCAGACTTCTGGCACTGTAGCGGTATTTAAGCAGTAAAGGGAGATCAATGGCCTAGGGTAAACGAGATTGATTTAGGTATGAGTCAATAAAGGATGTTTCCTCTGTGTGCAGAGTGGTGGTAGAGTTGAGGTATAGTGGAACAAAGGCAGACATCTTCATTTATCACAGTTGACTACTGAGGTGTTCCGAGTTCAAGCTACGCTTTTCTGCAAAGCTTTATTTCATGATTCTGTTATTTTGAAAATTTCAAAATAATTTCTTCCAAGTTTTTTGGAACTAATGCAATCTGTTTTACAAGTAACAGTCTCACAAACTGGTTGTGAGACTGTTACTTAAGTTATTTAGTTGTGTTGAGTTATATAGCAGCTACTGATTTCCAGAGGAATTGCCCTGAAAGAACTGCTCTATTTAAACTGAAGCAAAGATTTATTCATTATTCATTTATTGTTGGAAACTTTATTCTTCAAACATGTTGAATTCTGTGCTTGCCTGCTGACTATTAGCACATTTTTCTATGTTCATCTGAGCTGCTGTGCACTGACCAAAAGTTACAGTCAGTAGCTTAGCATCCAACAGGAATTTATTAATTGGAAGTGTACCAAGTGAACACTGTCTGTCTAATTAATGCCTAATTATATATTTATTTCCAGGGAACTTCCCAGTAAATTGTTAGAAATTTAAAGTCCTGTAAAATAAAAAGTGGGCTGGTGTCCAAAGGTTACTGTATGTGACGACATAGTGTGAAATTAAGTGTTGAAAAAGACCATACATTCACATCAAAACCCATTTCAGCTTAAGAATACGGCAGGTTCTTACATCCATATTGCAGCTCACTTCTACAGTTTAACATTGTAGCTACAGTTACAATTGTTTCAACAAAGAAAAACACTTAAGTGATGCATGTATAGCCTGGAGATACACTCCTTATTACAGAGAGCTGCACTTATCAGGCTGGGGTATGTAACTGTTTCCCCTTTGTATTTGTGCGCTTGTGTGAATGTCAGTGTTTCTGTTTGCACCTGTGGTATTGTGCTTGGAGGAACTGGAACTCATCCTTGATCCTGTCACAGGAATCAGACGTTGTGAATTTCAGCTGCTGCGATGAAGCCTGCCAAAGAGAAAAGCACAAGAAAAGACAAGGTAAGAAACAAGTGGAAAGAGAAGAAGTAAGAAAGATGAGGAGGGGTGAACTACAGAGGAGGAAAGCAGAGTGAGAGGAATAATTAAAAACATGAACATAAAATCAAGCAGTTTTCAATTTGACGCAGTCCAACGGGTATGACATTACTAAGAAATTGGCTGCCAAGTATGTTTCCACACACAAGGGGCCAAATGCATAAAACTGTATGTAGATTCAAGACTTTAGCTGTGCATTCACAAAAGCAGAAACATGCATACCCCGTGTTTCTGCCAGATTTTTAAACTCCTGCGTATGCACTATTCTGTTATATATCTCAATCACTGTGAAGTTATGTGCCTGCACATAAGCCTAACCCACACACAGCCACAATTAACCATAAATGGATATCGACACACCCCTATTTAACCTTCTATAGACATAACCCAAGCTCTTTCTGTTCTTGGTCTGGCACCGACAGCTTCTTTACAGTGCTGAAGCAACCTTAAGAGTTATTGCCCATGGAAATTACAAACAAGGGCATATGTTGTGTGAGCCATAACAGCCTACTGATTGATGACACATGACTGAGTCCAATTTATAATCTAATTTGTGTTATTATTCCAGCCCTTATTGTTATTCCAACATTCAATTTGGGTGACAAATACGTAAACCTACTTACTCATGCTAGAATAAATCTTGCTAGTATAAATAATGATGGTAACACACATTTATAAATATTATTTTAAGGAACTTCTTTAAGGCTGTGTTGAGTCCTTTGAGGTGTTGAAAAGATTTAGCTCCAAATAAAAAAAAACATTCCCTCACTGATGTCATCGTTCTCCTTTCCACATTGCAGCATCACACTAAACTGGTCACTCCTAGAAGTGCTTGTACACATGGAGATGAGTAAAAATGCTCAATCACAATACAGATACAGAATTTAAATTTTGGTAGCGATATTCAGTATATTATGCACAAAGTGAATTGAAACATTTTACAGTTAAAATAGAATGTTAGTTTGTGACTGATCCAGTAAATTAAATACCTGACAAGACAACATAACATGTATCCATTGTCACAGGTTCTGCTTTTATTTCCTCTGATCGTGACAAGATTTGGGAAAAAAGTTCCTGGAGCTAAATTCAATACTGCTCAGGACGTGCCAAACACTGTTGTGCTCCCGAAATTGGGATGCAGTACATAACCAAACAGAACTGCTCCATCGTGTCTGTATGCTTGTGCTAACCAATCAAGTTGCAGTTTATGCCTGTCCAGACTAATATGAAATATGTACTGAAAACTTTGAAGGAATTCAGTGTTTTTTTTGTTTTTTTTTTGGCAAAATGGAAATTTTCACTATTTTGACATGTATGATTCTACAGAAGAATTTCCAGTGAGAAACATGATGTCTTCACTCCGAGACTATTTTTTTTTTTACAAAGGAATACAGTAACAATATCAACATCACCTCTTCTTGTGTTATCACACAAGATCAGTACCATTGTTGCTTTTTTTGCAAAATATGATGAAAACACAGGAAAACCAAGTACCAAAGCCATGCATTATTCTTAAAAGTTCTGGTGATGGGAAAACCCAGGTTAGTGGTTGCCAAGTTCCTGCATGGGGAAAAAAACCCTATGGTGATACCTATCAGCAGTGAACACAAATAATACATAGCCTTACCCCAAGCATTGTCCCATGTAACTTAGTCTAGCCAGGGTTTCAGAATTTGGTCTGCCATACTATAAATGTTCACTGAAAGGCACTTTGGATAAAACTATACACCAAATGCCCCCCATGTCAAGTCAAAAAGACTTTGGGCCTCATACAGCAAGCTACATCATCGTTCTCTCACCTAACCTGGATGTTGCTATTAGCCTTCATTGCAATTCTGTCCACACTACATTCCCCAGGCAGTGGTGGATGGCCTGGTTGTGTGTTAGAGCACAGCAAGCATCAAATCCAAATAGGGACAAAATCTCATTATTTCTCAGCAGGCTGCATAATGGGTCAGGTAGGGGAGAAAAAAAAATCGACATTTTCCCTCTACGATTGAGCAGGCATAAAAAACCATCAGAAATCTGATTGCAGCACTTACGGGAAGCTAGCCCGCCGCTGTTGGGAATGACCTGACGCTTTGTAGCCTGCTCCCCACGGCATGTCGCTCAGCTTCATTTTTAACTACAAATAGGCTGCTTCACATTCACAGAACCATGGCCAGAGAATATGCTAAGCAACAGGATTGCTTCAGGTTGTAGGAAGAGACCTGCTTGCTTCAAAGGCTGAATTACTTTTTGCTTTGTGGCTGAGTAGGCAGTGTTTGAGTCTAACATGGTTAAGGGTTAGGGACGAATTCTTACTAAAGCCTCCCAGTTTAAAAACATATGGTATTATATCAGTTAAGCATTTTAGATTATGTACACACGAAACGGATTAACACCAACACAAAACCAGAAAAATTTAGAAGGATTAAGGTTGGAAAAGAAAGACAAACAGTTCACCGTGTCCTCTTAGGAGGTCATAAAAAAAAAAAAAAAAAAAAAGGCACAGTCCTGCAAAACAGTGAAGAGCACAGTGACCCCAGCCATTACACTTTCAAATGTCATGAGAAGTGCTGACATTATCATGCCGCCGCCACACACAAAAACCCCCAATCCACACAAACCAAGCCGCTGCTTGGAGACACAGGCTCCGACTGTAAAGCAGAATAACCTTTTCCATTATCTCTCCAGCCAGTATGGCATGGACCAAACTCAGCAAACAACAGCTCGGCTATATGGGTCTGTGCCACACGGAGCCTGTGTCAACACAAGGCACTTAGCTACAGGCAGCCATGAGACTCATACTGCAATAACTGTTCCCTGCGCTGGCATGGTTTCTGAACACTGTGTGT
Organism: Lutjanus argentimaculatus; assembly: GCA_034769285.1. Lineage (NCBI taxonomy): Eukaryota > Metazoa > Chordata > Actinopteri > Lutjaniformes > Lutjanidae > Lutjanus > Lutjanus argentimaculatus. The sequence continues at coordinate 26,825,569 of JAWZSL010000010.1, read as the reverse complement.
GTGTGTGTTTGTGTGTGTGTCTGCCTACAGGTTACCCCCTGTGCCTGAGGGTAGAGTTGTTGCCCTAGATCTGATTTCCTCTCTGTGTAGCGCAGTATGCAAACGTTTAAAATACCAAAGTTTCACTCAGTCAACAGCCCCAGGTAGGGCATCCAGCTCCACAGGGAATACAACAGGAGACAGAGAAGACAGACAGAAGAAGAAAAAGACAAGGGAAAGGAGAGCAAGAACTTTTTAAAGCCAGAGCATCATAAAACCAACCAAACAAAGGGCAGGAGGGACACATAAGGACTTTTATGACTTAATACTTTAATTTAATTTTAATTTAATTTGAGTAACTTCCCCAACACATAGGCCAAGTTCAATATGTTAGCAATTTTGGCTGTGGTGACAGCACTGAGAGGCTGTATTTGGATACCACAGGCCTTTCAGCTAAATGCTAACATCAGTATGCTAACATAGTTAAAGTGACAATGCTAGCATGTAGATGTTTAATAGGTTTTATACCATCTTAGATTAATGTGCGAGCATGCTAATATTTGCCAATTAGCACTGAACATGAACTGCATCTGAGGCTAATGAGAATCTCATTCATTTTGCCGGTCACAAACTAAAGTATGAATAAAATAGTATGGATTAAAATTGGAAGTACTTTCTTTCTATGGAATAAAGAAAAGTAGCTCCCACCTGAAAACTGCTCACAACAAGGCTTCCGGATTATCTTAAGTAATTGTATCATGATTTGTTTAGGGTGACAGTGCGTTAGACTTTTTCCTTTTTTTTTTTTTTTTTTTTTTTTTTTTTTCCAAGAAGGTGAGCGCCATCTACATACATTATATTAGAAAGAAGGCAAATGTCTGTACATTAATATTTATCAAGTCAGGGCAGCTCACAACAGAACAAACTAGATGGAAAAATAGCACTACATGCCAGAGTAAAAACATATAGTTTTGATGAATGTCTGAACCAAATTAAAAGACAGTAAATTTAAAAAACTGTTGAGATGAATTTTAATAAAAACAGAAATGTTAACCTCATGGTGGCGCTAGAGGAATTGCCAAAGTATATTATAGCATATATGTGTAAAAAATTCCATTATTACATTTTTCACTGTGCATAACTGGAGTGATGATATAAGTGTATAGTCAAACATTCTATCTAATGGGTATTTCACTAAATACAAGTGACTCAATGTAACTAATTAGGTAAACAAAGTTGTGACAAACACTAACATATAGATTTTGTATTTGAAATGTGTTAGTAGGGTAAATTACATTTGGTGGAATATTTAACTTCCGTAAGCCTAACCAGATTGTGTCAACTCAGAGCAGTCTTAGATTTTTGATATGGAGATGCAGAGAACAAATAAAAAATGGAAAGCTCTCTGTTTCTCAAAATAGAGTACACTGTTTTTTTTGCAGGAACCTGAATTGCTTTATTTATTTTCAGAAACATGTGGCCCATTGTGTACCTGCTGCTTATCAGCCATACTTTGACTCCAAACCTTTGATGATGTTTCTAAATGTCATTTGCTTTGGTTATGCTTATTTATTATTGGTGGTTCTGTCTCATGGATTATCAATGCTCATCAGCTGTCATTGGGTCTGTCTCTCTTTCAGTTTTCCTCTACACTTTCAGTTGGGAGTAAATCATTGTGACAGCAACACTCTCATTAATGCAGATGATTCTACAGTAAGGACAAGCAGATTTATGGGATTTTTAATGTGGGAATGGTTGCCAATGGGGGCAACCAGACTAAAGAGAGTCGTTGGCAGTGGTCAACATCTGGATGCCTGGAGCAAAAAGATAACTGTCACACTTCACCATCTACTTGAAATGTTTAACAGATTTCTAACATAGATGAGAACTCTACAGTTAAAGGGATGTATTTACTGACCCCAGATCAAATGTTGCCATATTTGGCCGGTGGCTGGCAATAATTTGAAAGTTTAGCTGGAGGTGATGTTAATGTACACGCTAGCTTATGACCCTGATGGGAAGGGAAATGGGATGATTTAAGCCAAGGTTTTGTTATTAAAAACACATCAAATACAGAACCCCTGCACTCAGGAGAAAGTCCACCACAACAGTCTTGCCAAATGTGTAACACACATAAATGGCACAAGTAGTACAAAGTCTTATGACATGGTTTTGTCTCACTAGTGATGTAAAATACCAGTCAACTTGTAATTCTCAATCAAGGTCTTTACAGAATAGGGCTGCACGATTATGGTCAAAACAACAATCCTGATTATTTTGATCAATACTGAGGTGCTGATTATTTATCACAGTTATTCATTGATTTTTAGGGACAAAGTGTTTTAATGCACTTTCACATTTAAATAAACAGAGCATGGGCTTCTCTTACATGTTGTAATACATTCCTGCTAATGTACAAACCTGTGCATCAAAATAGGACTGGTGCTTACTCACAATGCATCTCCTAGGAGTAAAATAGAAAAAATTGTACCAAAACATTTTAACAATAATTAAATCAACAGAGCACTGCTTTCACTTTACATTGTGCTAAATGCATAAAATGATGCACTGTACAGCTGCGTAACTGTTAAGGATTTCTGAGTTGATGCTAGTTAAGGACAGGGATTCAATGAGGAAATGTTAGAGGCGTTATTTTTTGGCCCTGGCATTCATCGTACTGCAGACTGTGGTGCTTTTTTCCTCGCCTTCGAAACCAGACATTTGATTTTTGTTTTGCCCATCTGCTCTCTGTCATATATTATTCTTCTATTTTGACTGTAGTCACAATATCCAGCAAATTTTGCACTGTTGCACAATTTAGCTACAGTTGCAAGGTGCACAAGTGGAGCACACGTTTCAATATCAGCATCAATAACACTCTTGATCATGTTCAATTGTGGGAAGCCAAAATCGTGAAAAATATTAATATTCAGTTAATTGTGCAGCCCTATTACAAAACAGCCTAAATCATGGGTAAAGCATCCAGCAATGTGCAGGAGTTTGAAGGACAATTCGCAAAGTGCTGTCCTGATACTTTTGCCACTGCATGACCAGACTATGCGGGTCTCTCCTGGCTCCATGCAATACACACAGCTAACAATGTTTATTATCTCTCTCTCTGTCAGTGACCAAAACAAGGTGCTCTATGGGGGCCTGAGAGCCCACAACAGATGGATGCCCATAATGTTAATGAAATACTGCCGTAATATTGTGACACATGCCATCTGCTGTGACAAAAAAAGGTACCTACACGCTGCGAGTGAAAATGTGTTTGTGCATGAGAGAGGCTAGGCTAACACGTGTGTGTTTGTGTGTGGTGTGTGTGTGCACGCTTTTGTTTGTGTTACAGAGGAATAGCCTATACAGTGTGAATGTGACGGAGAAAAATATGTGTGTTAGAGGAAAATAGAGAGCCTTAACACTGAATAGGTGTGTGAGGGAGACAGATTTTGTGTATGCATGCGCATCTGTGTGTGTGGGGTGTGATACGCCTCTATGTATGATGCTGGGCTGCCAGAGGAACAAATATTCACTGCCATGAATCATACACAACGATACAACAGCCCACACACACTATTCCTACATGCAAAATTTGCATAATACACACACACACACACAACACACACACACACACACACACACACACACACACACACACACACACACACACACACACACACACACAGAGCACCTAAATGTAGGACAATCTCTAATTTGATTCTGCCCTGCTCCTTTGAGACGTAATTAAAGCATTAAAAAGCTTTGTGCGCTGGTGAGGCAATTGAGACAGTCTTCAGCGAATAAATGGGATTCATCGTTTCAGGAAATTGCTGCCCCACCCCCATCCCCCACCCACCAACCCAAAGCCCCCCCCCAAACACACACACACACAGCCTTCCTGGCCTCATCATCTGGTCCAATCCATGTGAAATCTACTGTGAACCATAATGTCTATTTTAAATAAGAATCAGGCTAAGGCTGTTTCTGCTCCATAGATCAGTCGACAAAGGCGATGGGAAGGGATGGAGATTACAGGGAGGGGGGCTCAACTTCTCACACACACCGACTACACTACAATGATTAGACACACCAACAATACATGAATACAGTACATATATCCAGTGGAGTATTTAGACACAAGCAAAAGCACACACATACACAATACACACAGACACACAGCAGGATACATCGGAAAACATCCTCCTCAGTATAAATCCTGCCTGAGGGTAGCGGCAGTGTGGGGATTGTATTTCCTGGAGCACTGCCTGACTGTTTACATCTCAGTTGGAGTGTGTTTGTGTGTGGTATATATGTGTGCGTGCGTGTGTGTGTGTGCGCATTGGGGGCAGGGATGGAGCCTTGGCATTGTAATCACTCACTAATGACTGGATGTTATCTCACTCCCACTTTTAAATGAATGCAGAAGATCTACACTGACGAGCAGTTGGCCTATTTCTCAATGCCAGGCTGTCTGTTTGCTCCATAGCAACAGTCCCAATGATGCCATTTGAGCCATCCACCTCCACTGTCCATCACATTGCCCAGTTTGAGTGTGGAGGATCGACGCAGACACATTATTATTCAAAGATAACACAATGACTGGAAAGATGGGGAAGTATTTCTCTTGAAAGCAAAATAATCATTTGCCTTTTTCAGCTGAGTTTGGTGGCAAGATTAGAAATTGTAAGGGTAAATTAAAGCCTAGACGTGAGTGCAGTATGTGTGCTGTTTAGAAAAATGCCTTGGCGAAAAGTGCAGAGAGCAAGTACAGAAAGTGGTGTTTAGATGTGATGCATTATTGTGATACATTAGGAGTAATTCAACACAACTCTCCGAAGATATTCCCATTTTCTGGGCCCATTTCCTCTAAAATATAAGTTTCTACACAAAGAATTCGCCATACTGAAAGGGATAATTATGTCCCGCTGTGTGTACTGGTGAATACAACACGTGGGGTATGTATTTAACATGTAGGCAAACCTCTCAGCAAAAATCCGTCATGACATGATTCACTGAGCCAGACGTTGTGGGCTTAAGCCTTTTGCTAATACACCAGCACCAAACAAGATCACATCCTCCATCTAAGAATAGCTCCAACCAAACAATTCCATCTAAATATCCCAGATTAGTGTTTGGACTAAAGCGTATGTGCCCAGTGATCTGAGAGAGGGACAGGGCTAACTGGCCCACGTCCAAGCTCACCCCAGCCAACTCTGTCTGGGCCAAGCGAGCCTCGCTGTGTTAGCTGCTCAGTGTGTGTGTGTGTTTGTGTGTTTAGTATGTGTGTGTGTGAGAGAGAGAGAGAGGAGGCTGAGGAATAGGATTGTGTCTTCAGCCGCTCTGGACAGGGGCTTTAGAGCGCGGGGAGAGCCTAATCCTGTTTGGGCCAGGAATTTGATTTTGATTATTATCTCTCACGAACCAAGCCAAGGCTTACCCCCATTTCTGCGGCGTTATCCCCACAACACACACACACAAACACACACACACACCTCCCCCTTGCAGCCCAACAGATTTGACCTCGTTAAGACGCTTTAAAGGGGATTATTCTACTTTTATCACTTCGAGTGAAGTGCCCTTGCTAACATAGGCTTGGCATGGCTCGGCCTCCCTCTCCACTCTCCAGAACTATCTTGACCCCCTGTGCAAGGCCAGCCAAGCGCGCAGTACAAACACACACAAACATGACACTTAAGGCACACTGCCCTGCAATGTGCACAGACGCACAAAAATCTGGTAGACTTTATCCGTAAACGCGTGCACACAGGCATGTACACAAACACAGCAGACACAAGGTGGGGGCAGGCATGCTAAAACACAACACACACACACAGACACACACAAATAGTGCAGAGATTGCAAAGCCAAGGGAAATGGGCAATTTGTCAAGAGTGGGGAAAGTGGTGAGGCCGACAGGGCTGTGGGTTTGGAGACCATGGCTGAGATTAAAGCCAGCCTCGCAGAAGGGGGGCTTTAAGATTACACCCAGTACGGTTGTACAGATGATTGATGCCTGCTTGTAAAAACCAAGGTTATTACTTACAACAGGCAGCGAAAGAGGGAAGACAGGGAGGGAGGAAAGGAAGATTAGTCCCAAAGTTCACAACAAATAAGTGGACAATGAAAGCAGAAAGCTGGAGTGCCGGCATGTGGCCAACACCAGGGAACTTCTGTTTCATCTGCTCAAGTGAGGAGCCGGCACTAAAGTTCTGATGTGTGCACATGTTAAAAGTTTTAAGATATAGAGCTATTTTTCCCCTGACTGCAATCCAAGTCATTTAATTTTGAGTATCATCTAATGAGTCCCAATCTAATCTTTATATTGTGCTACAGTATAATGAAAATTCAGCATGTCTTAGGCAAGCCTCCTCATTCATTTCAATAACACTGGTGCATTGACAGTTGCCTCGCTATGTGTTTGATTGTATTCAGACCAAATCAGGTGTTGTGGTGATTAGCACAGGATTGTGCTGTTGTGTGCAGGCATGTTTATTTGTGCTTAGAATGGGACCACTGCAAAACAATCAGAAAGTAACATTTAATTTCTCAGATTCACCAGCTTTCTTGCTACCCTTGCTGCCTCTCGTTATTCACTCTCTGCTTGCTAGACCACAGCTTCACATGCTCTCTCTAAAACAAATGGTCACAAACCAAAGGAAGCTTATTGATATCGAAGCTTATTGCAATACAGACAGCAGGATGTCAAAGCTGGGTACTCAAAATAAACTAAGCTAGGGCATAACTGGGAGAGTATCATCGTTTGGTCCATGAACTCCACCTGGACGGAGCACAGCTTTAGCAATATTTCAGGCTGACTGTGGAGCAGTCTGATTGTTGGCTTACTTGAGTGGCCATCGCAGCGAAACATCAGGCTGCATTTCTCCAAAACTTGACTATGTTTCAAATTTTCACGGCGGCTGCTGACTTTTTTTTTTCAGCATCCCCTGAGGTCCCCACCCTGCAGCCTAAAGGGACTACCTCTATTCAAATAAATGAGGACTGCCGTTGTTGCCACAACACCTGAATTGAAACCAACCATTCAACAAGTGAGTCCACTTGCTGCCACAACTATTGGCCAGGAGTGTAGAGGTGAGAAAGTACATAGGGCTTGAACATCTCACTAGTACTCACTTTTTTATGTCAACAACATTTAACAACTACTTCTGTCATTTCTCATATGTACAAACAGGTGCAACATTGTCAATGCCTTAAAAAAAAAGAAAGTCCAAAAGTGCACACAGTTATTCCCATATCTGAATGATTATCACGTTTCTCCCGTCTCTATAGCAGCAGACTTTTCAACCCTCATGGGTGTGGCCATTTGAAACAACTATAAATTCTTTTGCCTTCAGACATGGTTGGACAACACATTGTAGAAACAAATTTGTTTCAAGCATACCCATGCCTTCAATGCAGGACCATCTGACCAAAAATGGAGAAAGGTTCAAATTTCGTAACGACACAATGCACCTTCATCGAGCAACACTCTGTATTAGCCAAATAAATACAACACATTCCTCAAAGAATACTTTATGACATGACCTTTCTGTTAATCACTCTCTACAAAATGATTGTCACCATGGTAATTTTCCAGTCGTAAATTGTACCACTCTGCAGTGTTTTGGTGTCTGATAATCCTGCAGACTAATCAGTGGTTGTGTCTAGAAGGGAACCCAAGATCATGTCTAGAAGGGAACCCAAGATTTGCAAAACTCTCACAAGATTTGTGCCTGTTGTTTCTTCACTGTACATGTTATACATACTAATTATATAATATAATATAATATAATGTGACAATGCTGTGGTTAAGATCTGGGGAGGTTTAAGACAAAGAACATTTGGTTAAGGTTAGGAAAAAAATTATGGTTTGGGTAAAAATGATCACTCCAGCACAATCTTTCACAGTATAGGGTTCCTTTCTAGACATGATCCTAATCAATCTATTACTAAGTCTGGATTTCTTGGATATTATTTATCTCATCCTTGACAGTATAATTAATAGTGGATGGACCTTCCATAATGTCACCAATAATCTTCTAAAGAGCCATTGTGAAGCTCAGTGTGGTGGCTGTAGCCATCGGCATCTTGGCAATGCCTGACCCCGGCTAACACCTAGCTAATCCAAAAATGGGCAAAGAGCTGGTGCTTGAGTGAAGCTGAGGTGGCTGAATTAAACAGCTACCTAGTGGCTAGCCACCTGAGACAGCACAGACCTGTCACTTAACCAGTGCCTTAATTATGCATAACTTTAAGCCTTAATATAATTTAAACCAGTGAGTTCTATAAAAAAAATCACCCCATGTACAGTTGTCATGAACAGGTAAATTAGCCATGAAGGCCAAACAGTTTTTTTTTTTTTTGTTTTTTGTTTACCAGGCTGTAAACATGTTTATTTCTGCTGTAAAGTTGGACACTTTAATATGGGGGTCTATGGCGACTGACCTGCTTTTGGAGCCAGCCTTAAGTGGCATTTCAAAGAACTGCAGTTTTTTTCTCACTTTCACCTTGGCTTTACTTTTCACCCCTAGAGGTTGCCACTTGATTCTCACTTGTACCTGTAGTGACTCACCCACAGCAATGCAGCCCATAGTGGTTTTGTAAACATGGTTCTATTTTCAGTCTGAATGCCTGCTTACACTGAGAAAATTTCATTAGCCTGTGTCCCACAACTGACAGGGTGTCCTTTTGCAAATATCAAGCATGTTTAATAAGGATGGGACTGGTTGCACTCAGGACTAGCGGGGTGCCAACCTCACACCAGGGTGGTGACAATTTCTGCCAACATGTATTCTGAATACAACATGATAGAAACCATTCCGTCTCATAGGGGACGTCTGTCCTCACAAACTCCCCCCTCTTGGACAAACAGACTGGACAAGGGAGGTTTTCATTGCCTTCCTGTGAATCCTTGTGGTGTCTGAATGAGACCTCGGTGGAGACGAGGTGGCATATTGTTCCAGTCTGGGCCTTACTGCTCTTAGGCACACAAACAGAGCAGCTAATTCTCTTGTCTGAACTGGTGCAGTGCCTTGCGTTTTGGCAGGTCTAGGGGCCCTGGCCAGGCCGGGCCAATCAAGCAGCCCCCCGTCGAGCCGCTTTGTTCCAGCCCATCGCACTGTTCTGCTCTGAGGAAGGACTGCCCCACCCACCACCACCACCACCCTCCCTCCTTCCCACCTCCCACACACTCCTCATAGGGAGCCACTGCTGAATACTGATGCAGCCGCTCCACTCCACACACACCCCCACCTTCACTCCCACACAAAAACACAAACACACCACCCGATGAGCTCTCGACAGCGTGTGTGAACGTGCATGTAAACACACGCAAGCACACACTCATTATCACTCTTTTTTCTCTTCATGCACAACATCCTTCAGCGCATGCACGGACAGACACACACAAATCTGCACATACGCAGACAATGCATATCCACATACATCCAAAAATGCTGCAGAAACACACATTTTCACACCAGTGAATTCGCATAGATCCTGCAGACTTGAGCAAAACCAAAAACATGGTACGACTCAGTTGCCATCTGTTTTTATTTAAATTCACGTTCTTTAGGGGTGAATTTGCTGCGGTACTAAGTCAAAGTGGTAAAAGCAGACAGAGAATACAGATACAATCCAGTTTGTAAAACTTGTCTTCATCAAGGTTTAGGAGGAAAGCCTAGTTAGCAAATTAACTTAATTTTGACGATTCGTATGTATGCCATTTTTTGTACATATCCTGGGATCCTGCTAAATAAATACATTGCTTACTTGGATGTACATTTTTTTATGACTATGATAAACCACACAATAAGCCATCTGGCATTCTCTTGGCCTGTATGCCACTGCTTCTTTAGTGCGTCCATATAGATTCCTCTGCATTTATTTCTGTCAACACAGTTAAAGTCCTGTAAATGAATGGCCCGGCAGGGGACTGCATCATTCATAAAGTGATGACATGTTTTCTGTCGCCTTGATTCAGTATTTCCATCAAGCTAGAGGCGGCTCTGGTGTACGCTGTGAACTCAAAAGGGATGATGTGTGTCTGCAAGTGCATTTGTTTTGCTAGCTGTACTCACCCTAATGTGAACACACCTTAAGTTGTATAATATAAGGCACCAAACAGACTTTTTCAAAAATGCTCTCCAAGAGAAAACATTTGAAAATGCTGATATACAACTGCCATATTGGAGTCAATATGATCCACATCTGAGAAAGAAATTTTGGAAATGGTAGACACCCACTTGACAGAAGTTGTATGACACTACTGGCTCATATAGCCTAAGCCTGACCAATTAAATGCAGTAATGGCATTTAATTTTCCAGATAATGTACTAAATCACAATTTATACATTTCAGGGCTATATATCAGGATATACAACGACATATATTGTGCTTATGTAACGGTGTCTATATTTCGCACATCCTGAGCTTTATGAGTAATGTAATTTTGTTCTATCTACTCTATGTGTATGTGCCATCAGCACACGAGGACATGTTCACATACAGACACTTAGAGACAGTGCAGTGTAAACAAAACTGCATTCACTGTCCGACTATATTGGTCACTTTGTCAGAAAGTGGAGTAATTTAACAGTAGTGCATAAAAAATAGTGGAAACAGCAGAAAAAGATGAGCCAAAATATTTTTTAAAAATGGGTTTTGAGCTTAGTTGTGGTGGAATGTTAGTGTATTGCTAAAAGTAAAATATGACAAAGTGCAATGGAAACAGACATTTTCCAACCCACCACTGTCAGCCCATCAACCAGCGGCTCTCACTTGTGCAAACTATTAAACTAGCAAAACAAAATGACAAAAATGACCAAAATAGGCCGACTGTGGATGGACTCAGTGATATCCAATATATGTGCAGAATAAATCACTGCTTTAACATCCACTCTAGCTTCCACAGAGGGCACACAAAATTTGGACAAACTCATAAGATCTGTGTGACCCGACAAGGAGACCATAACCTTCCTCAAATTAATACAAACACAAATACAATATTTCCATTATGTTTTTGTTAATTTGAGGTTTGACTGGCACTCTTCTAATTATGTCATCTTATTGCATCCTCTTTTTAATTGCACCTAACTGGAAAATTAGCACCAGCCATTGTTGATCTCAATGTGCCCAACTCAAATTGTATTCTCTGGAAATCTGGCTACCATTTCTGCAAAATTTGAATGGGTTTAAGGGCACTGTGTTGGATTTCTTCTGTTTCTCCTGTCATCTCTTTACTGTTGCCAAAAAATAATTCATGTTCATCGTGTTTGAATGTGTATTTACATGTTTGAATGTGTATTAACATGTATCTTCTCTGCCTACTTAAGTCCAAGTCAGTGTGTATATGTTCAAGAGCAGTGCTGCACCAGTCTACACCCCTCCCTTTCAACCAACCCCCAAAGCATTTTGACAATCATCCACTGTGGCCCTTCACAAAAATCAACATCACCTGTGACTCATGGCTTCAACTTGGCCACTCAAAAGCAGGGCCTCCTACAGGGTGGGGGTGTTTGGTGGTGGGGGGGCTGTGGGCCTCTGTTTGTCATGCTAATCAGCTGGCCTAACCTTAACGACCCAGACATCTGCTGCCCTGCATGTGTCAAGCCCCACATTCAATTTGTTCCCCAGATACAAAAAGCAGGTAAGACCCTTGAGGATGGTAAGAATGTCTGTGTGTTTGTGTGTGTGTCCTTGTTCCTGTTGTATGGGTGAAAGGGAAAATCCTTTTATTTCTATGCATGTACTAGAGCAATAATTACCAGCAGAGAACAAGCTTAAGTGTGTGTTCATGTATTCTACGCTATACTCATGCTTTTTTCAGCCCCCATTTGTGTGTGTGTGTGTGGGGTGGGGGGCGTCTTTTCCCCCCTATCCCCCTACATGTTGTATGTGGTGTGCACACTTTAATGTCCGGTAACCCCCACCAACGCACACACATACAGCCAGACTTGTTGCTCACACACACATGAACACGTGCATGTGTGTGTGCAGCAGAGCAGCGGAGCAGGGGTGGGGGGAGTTTGTTTAATGGGCGAGACAGGGGACCATGGGGATTAAGCTCCCCCCAGCTGGAGGCTTTAGAGGAAAGGCTGGGGGCTGTCCTGTTAATTCAAGTGGGCTTAATAATGCCTGTGCACCCTCTGCCCCTGACCCTCCCACCACTACATCAGATCTGGGAGGAAACGCATGATAAAGGGAGACAAGCAGGGGGAGGAGGAGGGAGTGTGTGTGTGAGTGTGAGTGTGTATGTGTGTACAACCTGTGGCCATCTCTACAGTCGAGCATGGGCTCAGGGGACTTGAGAGATTTCGCCTCCATATTACTTGCATGGCTCTCTGGCTTTGGCATGGGGCCTTTCTGTTGCTCCACTTTCACGCCACAGCCAGCTTTGTTGAAGCTGCATTAGGATTAATCAACACCCAAACAATATGGCAAATGCTATCAACTGGGTCAGGCTCTGTGCCACTATCAAATGAGGCCTTTTCCTCTTAAACCAATGAACTGTGCCCATAAACTGTGACAGTGGATTAAAATGCCCCCATTGACATAAAAGAGTCACATGAATTCCTGTTAAACCTTGGTTGTATTTGTATCTAAATGGGAGAACTATCTGGAATAAACAAAATCATTGTTTTTCATTTTTGTTTTCCAGATATATAACAATATTTTGCTCAATTTATAGTTAAATAGAAAATAAATCCTGGTAAATTTATTAAAACGGACCAAAAGGTATGACTATAACTTTTGAACACACAATATGCACCAACATAACCAAAACAAAATGTTAAAGGGGTAGTTCAGATTATTTAAAGTGGGGTTGTATGAGGTATTTATTGATAGTCAGTGTATCGGCAGCCTTTTCCAACAGGAAACAGCTGCTATATAAGCAAAATATTGCTCTCTCCAAACCAATTTTACCTCACAGAACACTGGAGTTGTTGGTCTACCGCTGCCTTGATTGGAAAGTTAGTTAGTGTTATTGAGTGACAGTCTTTTAAAAGGAAGTTTGGATTCACAGAAGTAACACAAAAACACAGACAAACTATCTGACTGAGGGAGCAGTAGACCAGAAACTCCAGTGTTCTGTGAGGTAAAATTACTGATTTCACTCATGGAGTTTGGCTGGTTTGGAGAAAGTGGTGTTTGGCTTTTAATATGGCAATTTCCCATCTGAAAAGGCTGTCTGATGACGAAGTAAAGCGTGAACATTTTCTAAATATAGTGAACACTTAAACTGATACTGATTTTCTTTAGGTGGACTTTTTTTTTAGATGGATAACCTTTTGTGGCTGACCCTGTCCATGGTGTACATTGCTTAGCTTCTGTGCTGTGCCCCTCATGCTTCTTTTCACTGGGGGCATGCCAACCACCATCTACTGTATGTAATACACTGAGTATCGATAAGTACCTCATACAACCCCACATGAGATAATATAAATTATCCCTGAACTATCACTTTAACTGTGAAAGATAGCAGCCAACCTGCAATGAGTACCCCTGGAAAGAGAGATACAAGCAACCATCCAAATACTTAAGAAAAATGGCCTGGACCAGCGTTAGACAGGAAGATCTTTCTCGTGTGTAAATATGAAACAGCTAAAAGGTAATTATCCTCTGCTATATGGAACTTTCACATACACTTCACTTAACATTAGAGGCAAAGACAACGCCTTCAAAGATTACACAGGAAATGCTTTAACATTATTTTATGCGATGTGACCACATCCCCATCACCAACAGTACAGCTTCCCCTGCGAGTCCCCTGCTGCTTTAAATTAGACACATTATAGATGAGGGGATCCTTCATGGTATATATCCAGAGTGGAAGAGGATGGCTTTTGTTCACATCATATGCCAGTATGGAACTTTAACACTAATGTTACTACAGAGTGAACAAAGGAAAATAAAAGGAAAGCAGATTCGGTGGTGAGCGAGTCAGTTTGAGAGATCCATCATCTGTCATTATGAGGCAGCGCTGTTACTCTCTCATCCTCCACCTCCTTATCTTTGACACTCATATCTATATGGATGTCACACATTCTCCCCATCCTCGGGCCCCTGTGACAGCAGCAGCAGCAGCTGAGGAGAAAGAGGATTTGAAGAGGGAGGATGTGTGTGTGTATGTGTGTGCAGTATATTTATGTTTAAAGCCACGGTAGAGGGTGGGGGGTCAATACGCAGGTGTATTTGTGTAGGGGGACTTGGAAATGGCTTGTTGTAGCAGGTTAAGACGGAACCAGCTGCAGCGCTGGCAAAGAGACACGCTAAATTCCCAAACCCCATTTTTAATCCTGTGTGTTGGGTTTTAATAGTCCAATCAAGCAGCATAAGGGCACTCAATTGGATTAGAAAAATAACCTCCTATCAGACAGGCAGGCAGGCAGGCAGGCAGGGCAGGAGTGGAGCGGCCCAGCTGCTCTCACCTTGGAAAAGGTGACTGAGTTCTCACCCCATCAGGAGGTGACTGCTTCACCACTTCACCCAGAAGGCAGAGGGTGGTTTGGAGGCAGGGCTCTAAAGTGACTCCTTGTACCAGTAATTTCCTGAAAATTCTTAATGGGTATTAAGAACAGGCATCCCTACTTTGGACGCCAAACTGAATACTGACTACCAAGTATTACAAGTATTACATTGTCCATACTGTACAGCAGGGCTTGTCTGCAGACCAAGCTCTGGATGTGGACCGAACACCAAGTCAATCTAGTCCCAGCTCATACCTCCTGCTAGGAATACAATACGTCATGAAGTGTAATGTTTTCTATTTTGAACTAAATTTTTATGTGACTTATTTCTGACATCATTGCCATGGTGATGTTAACTGCTTTGAGTGTTGCTGCTGCTGAGTTCACACATTACCTTTACACTACATTATGTACTATCCGCTCTTAAGTTTCCTTTTCTCCCTCTAGGCTTGAATGTATTTTGGCAATACTTTGACAGCCATTTCAAGCGAGAGCCTTATTGTTTTATTATTCTGTTTAAATTATTTGTGCTTCATAACAGGATGTTTCACATTGCTAATGTGCCACTAGAATTGTCTAAATAAAACTTTAACTGAGAAAACGATGCATGTTTTGTATTTTAATCATTTTTTATAATTAGTCAATTATTGATTGTTAACGTTTTCAACGATCAGTCAAGGAAAACGCACAAAATTTGTAATTCCGCAAGTGAAGACTCACTGGAAGTGCAGAAATTGCACGTCTTCACCTATGCCACTTCTCGCACATTTGTGTAGGTGTATCAGCGCTGACAAGCTAGCCAGTGGATGGCTTGTTAGAAACTACTATGTAAATAAGCAACCTACGAGCCTTTCCAATGCTTAACGTAAAGTTGCGTCAAGTTAACCAGCACTTTGTTTTTGTCTGTATCTGTTATAAAAAGAAGCATATCACAAAACTACAATAATAATCATTTCCACAGGTATTTATCCAGGCTAAATGTCCTTTTCAACCACTGCATTACTTTCTTCTGCAAAGCATGACAACACTTCCCACAATACTTCGCATCAAATACAAAGTGTTAAGGAGTGAACCTGACTTTGCGTCACACTGCATTCACTGGGCAAATATTACAACTACTGTGACATGTACCAAAAGAAATAGCTACTTCAGACAAAATCTACTTTTACTGTTCATGTCGTCAGAAATTCTAAGCCCAGCTGTGAACTATGCAACTGCTAATATGAAATGGTTACTGTTGAGTTGTGGAACAAAAGTATAAAAAGCACAAAATGTTCATGAAGTCTTTCTTGTATCCCAACAATGCATTTTCCCTTTTCATGTAAAAATTACAGATATGAGTGTATATCTACAGACAACACCACCAAAACTGTAGTATGTTTTTTGATTTGCAGTTGGAATTGTAAAATATAAATACATAATTGTAAAATAAACTAAATCTTTTTAGATTATCAGTTTCAAAATACTTAAGTTGAAGTCGCTGGGGACACACCGCTTATGCAGGATTTCACTCATCTGACAAGACAGGCTGTGACCAGAGGTTTCCAAATCCTCCTATCCTGCTCCCGAGTCTGAGAACACACATCAGCTGGCTCACATCAGCAGCAGCACCACAGCGCAGCACAATCAGGCTGCCACACAGACTGACTGCCAAAGGGCAAACCATTCATGTCACAAAAGACATTCAGGTTCTAGCTTCAGCAAACAACTCTTTGCCTTTCAGCAGTAAAAGAACTACTGGTGGCGACAAGACGTTGCCAGGGAGAAGCAGAGGGCACAGTCCCTGGCAACATAACAGTCTTCTTGCTGTTGTGTTTACCTGCGTCGCACTTACACAAGTGCCTTTTTGTTGTATTTGCCCTTGCAAGGGCAAGGTGAAATGGCAACCAAAACTGGGAGATGAAAATACAGGCAGGCCACCATAATTTGGTTTTAGGCAGGTTTCTTATGGCACTGTATTAAGCCAATTGAGATGCTTTTATTTTCAATTAGAGTCTGGGTCCCAGCCAGAAAGACAATTCTTTAATTTGAGCCCTTGGCTGAAAGAATCACTGCTCCAAAGCAGTGCTGACATGACTGGATATTTCTACAGTGACAAGTAACACAATTCAGCTAGTCACTTAACATAAATGTTTGACCAATGGGCTGAGAGTCCTCATCACTGATGAATGCATGCCCTGGACTGAGTTTCTGTTACCATGGAAACTTGAGATTTAGGGGAACAGAGAAGATGTGTGCTTTTTCCAGTCATAAAAACACCCACCTGCACATAATAACATACAGTGAATTTTGAATGGTTCAGTGGCCATACGATGAAGGAAAAAGACCACTTCTATTTTGCTACTCTTTCTGAGAAACGCTATTAGGGATGTGCAATAAATATCGGTGGACTTATCACAGCTACATAAGCCCATATTCATAACGGCCATATATTTTGTCCAATGTGCTCTACGCATTTTTTTTTCTTACACTTAAAATCATTTATAAATTATTAAAAATACCTGTCAATATTTACTGTTTCAGTGCCCTGATGTCTTTTTGGACAATTAAGTGTATGTATATACTCTAGTGATGCACGAGAGATATCGGGACTGACAAATTATCAGTGGATAATAGAAAATTTATATAATTATTTATTATTCAGATATTTACTTTTCCAGCTATAATAATATCTGAGCAGACAGATTATGTCAAAACATTTAATTTGAATTCTTAGGAAAAATGCTCTTTAAAGTACAAAGTACATATGTGAAATGGTTTAATGTATTTTACAACAAAAAGTAAATGAATATTTCAAGAGTCAGAACTGTTCTTTGCTTTTGTCGTAATGGTGATAACTGTTTAATTTGGTTCGGTCAGAGCTATGAAATATTCAATCATCCATCTTTGCTCACTACATCTTAGCCATTCTGACTCTCAAATGTGCATGAACTACAGGTTATATGAACTTATTTCTAAAACACAGTAATGTGAAATGATAAGTTATCCTACTGGATTTGGCCATGACAAGCAGGTAATTACTGGTTATCGGAAACTGACTGAAAAAAAAATCCATATCATGCATCCCTAAACAGATAATCAACACCTGGTTCTGGCAGTTTGGAGAGTGCTGGAGAGAGCAATTAGAGATGTAACAATACCAAAAACTCAAGGTATGATAATACCACAATAAAAAGTAATAAATCACACCAATAAACTGGAATGAATTTTCTTTGGCAATGAATGTCTGAAGCGTGTACAAACTAGTCCTTTCATAAAATAAAATAGAAATAACACTGTGGTAGATACTGTCACAGTCTGGTATGATATCGAGACATTTTTTTAAATTACGATATTGCGATATTCAATATATCATTACATCCCAATTTGCATCCCAAACTAAACTGACACAAGGGTG
Source organism: Lutjanus argentimaculatus (assembly GCA_034769285.1). Lineage (NCBI taxonomy): Eukaryota > Metazoa > Chordata > Actinopteri > Lutjaniformes > Lutjanidae > Lutjanus > Lutjanus argentimaculatus. The sequence goes on along the minus strand of JAWZSL010000010.1, from coordinate 26,807,728 downwards.
TAAAAAATATCATATGGTTGTGATATAACAGTATTCATTAGAGTTGTTTGATTTTGGTTTTGATTTGCTATCATCTGTGTAAAAAAAAAAAAAAGTTTAAGCCTACATACAAAAGGTTCACTCTTTATATCCAAGAACCACACACATCTTCTGCAGAACTTAACACTGCAGTTATAAACCAACATTAAAAAAACCAAGTTGCACGCATCATTTCCCCACCTAACTAACCTGCCTGTGTAGATCACCTGGTGCTTAATATCTGAACAAATGTCAAATAAAAAAAAGCCACTTACTGAGTGTCTTGATTGTGGAAACATCATGTCAGTTGCTTGTTTGTTGCTGTCCTCCCCCAAACACGATCAACTGAGTGCCCTGTGTTTATATTTTTCCTCGCGTTGGTCCTTTGTCCACAGCTAGCCCAGCCTTAAACAGGAGCTGTCCAGCGTTAGCAGGATGACTAGCTAACAGTAGCTAGCGGACCCCCCCCCCCTAAAAAAAAAAATTAAGCTGAATATGAGTAACGCACTTTTTTCCGCCGTTAGCGAGGTGAAACAGTCCGGGTGATGCAAGACCACTCAGCTGTACCTGTCCCGACCCCCGTATTTACTGCGTCTGTGAACAGGAAACCACCACCATCACTGGCTAAAGCTAGCTAATTCTTCAGAAGCTGTCAGTCAAGATGATCCATCGCTGCTGCTGTTGCGAGCGTTCCGCTTTAACGCGCAAGCGGCAGCGGCAGCGGCGCGGCGGCTCAACGCATGTAAATTAATAACGTTAAACACACACACACACACACAGAGAGAGGCGGTGTTTAGATGTAGCTAACGGGCGAGCGGCGGGTAATGCTTTCTTCTTTCTTCGCCTTGTGCTCGAGGTCCTTCAAAGCTTTCAGTTCCCTCTCTTCTTTCTACTACACTGGTGAGAAAAGTGTAAAAGGGAAAAAAAAAACAAAAAAAAAAAAAAAACACGATCTAATTCTGAGAAATAACAAAATGTCTGCGGGTTCGTTTAAGTTGAATCCCGTCTCGTCCAACGGCTTCAAATAAGTCTCGCGAGTGAAAAAAAAAAAAAAAAAAAAAATCTGCGTTGTCGCTCAGGCGGTAAATCAACTTCAGATAGAAAACGAGCCCAGGCTGGAGTTAAAACTCTGAACGTTTGTCCCTCGAACCGAGCGGTGGAGGAGAAACGGTGCGTTTGTCAGCGGTGGTGAAGCTAAGAAAGTCAGTCCATTCCTGGAGCTGCTGGTAAGTACAGACGCGACGCTGCTGCTGCTGCTGCTGCTGCTGAGCTGTACGCCCCACACAGAAACACAGCGCATAGATGAGCGGTGACATCTACACACCGCGGATCTACCTCATCAGCCGGCTGATGTCTGAGCAGCTAGCGCCTCATGTGGACAGGTCCCCACCATACAGTCTATGGTCCCCACACACTCTGACAGGATGGGTAACGTGTGCGTGTATCAGTGGTTACGGGGCAGCGATGGCCTGAACTTCACCCCCTCTCGTCCCACATGGAACAGGACTGAATCAAGTTCCCAATACCAACATTAAGAATAGTACATATAATGTCCCATCCCATATTTTGCACAGATTCTTCTTAGACTTTTTACATTTTGCACATATTTTTAATACTGTATGTTAGGGCTGCACAATTTGGTAAAAAAAAAAAAAAAAGAAAGAAAGAAATTGCAGTATGCAATACCATTAGTGGAGATGATTAGTTTTGCATTACAATTTTCATGTGCACTGAAAAAACACTTAAAATTGTGATTATGTGATATCTTTTTTTAGGTCTGTACCCAACAAACATGGTTTCTTTCATCTGGAGAACAAGATTTTTAGGCCAGGTCATCTCTGCAGCACTACAGTACCTCATTATAATGCTGTTTTCTCATATACTTTTCTTTTTGCCTAAAATTGTGATTCAGTCCTGGTTCTGCAATTTGGATATTGCACTTGGTCATATGTGTTTCACTGTTTAATGGAAGGTAAAGGAAAACTGCATACTTTAACTGCACTTGACTTGAAACCTTTGAACCTCTTTGCACAGTTTATGGCTCGTACATAATGCGTCAGTTCACCTTTCACAAAAATGATTTTGAGAACCTTTTGACAAAACAATGTGCAGTTGTTTTAAATAGTTACACGTTAAAATCATTGTTGCCTTGTTTGCCAGTTAGCATTAATCAACACTTCTATGTGAGTCATATCCTTATTTGGCCTCAACCAGGATTTTAGAAATACTGAGAAACCAACGTTACACTTTGTTTCGAAGCAGTGTACTCTAATTTGGCCCTTTAACATTTCTGCTTCAATATATTGTCTTGTTGTGACAAAAGAGGGGTCAACCAATGGGAAATCAGTGCTATGTGACATGAGGAGTGGAGTGGAGGGACAGGAAATTAAAGAATATGTGATGGTTTTGTTGGTTGCATGTGACAACTACTCAAAATTGTTTTCCAGGAAGTTAAAGGGATAAGAAAGACATGACACCTCTCATTAAATCTGAGTACTTATGAATATTTATGACTACAATCATTAAGTGTCATTCTTGCAATTGTTATTTTTTAATGCAAAGTAAAAAAAAAAAAAAAAAGTTAAAGGTGACAATATTGATCGAATGCACATTTCACATTTCACAAATTAATTTTTGAATTCAACTATTTGCTTTAATGTTATTACCCCCATCGTGTTGTTTTTGGTAGAGAATACTAAATTCCTTTTATTCTGATTTATTTAAGTCACTTTATAAGCATTAAAATATATCAAAGTCAGGCTCAAAAACCCAGTATTTGACTGAATTTGTAGCCATGGTTCCTCTTTGTTAACGCACTTTGTCTGTGATGTTAAAATTGCTCCTTTTGACATTATACATTTTTTTTGTATGATGCATCTGCAACTTGCACACAGATAAACCTGCAAATGCACCTTTATAATCACACAAGTTGCAGAAGACTCACACAAAAAAGTGCATGTTAAAATTAATGTTTGTGTATTTATATTTGCGGTTCGTTTTCTAGCTACTGTATTGTAACAGCAGTCTATAAGACTCGATACCTAACACAACTAAGACACACTAACAACCAGCACTAACTCAAAACTGTCTGTAATACATGTGTTAGCTTGGTATAATAAATTATTCTCTTGAAACACTGAGAAAAGAAATCACTCATCTTTAAATGTGCCCTGCTCCATCATGCTGAGCCCCCTGCATCTCCACACAAAAATGTGCCTCTAGACAAAAAAAAAAAAGGCCATTGTGACATCAGGCCCATTTTGATGTAACACATCAGAAATACACAAATAAAAATAGGAAGGGTTGCTCTCAACATCCATGAGATGTTGATGTTATTATCCTACATTATATGCTAAAGGTTTATTTGAAAGTCTTCACTTTGCAGCTGGCTATGAAATTCTGATAGACTATACTAAATCCCCTTCATTCGGATTTATTTCAGTCATGTTTTAGAGATATTTAGCATTAAAATGTCAGGCTAAAAATGTTATTTGATTAAATTTATAGCTTCTCCTTGTGCCATGTTTTAAATAGCTCCTCTTAACATACAGATTTTTGTATGATGCACCTGCAAATGCACCTTTGTAATATTTTTTTTCATGATTCAATGTGCTTCAGTTTTAATGTCAGTGATGACAACTTAATTGGTATTTACCTTAATTTACAAACAGATGAGTTCAGTCTCAGGACAGCAGACAGTCACAAAATGCTACAGGGAACTGAACCAGCGACCTCTCATCACTCCTGCATCTACCCTAATGAGTCCTAGCAGAATTTGTTCAAGTTTTAGTCCATTTAATTCAAATTACACATGTACAGTGTATATTACAGCTGCCACCTAGCCATTTTTCAAAGCATGCTATGGTTCTTAAGATGGTTTTCCTTACAGATGGTAAATACTAAAAAAAATACCTTCAAGCAGCCCTTGTCTTCAAGTAAGTCATAATGGTATAAATAATAATTCATAAGGGACTGGTACTGTGGAAATCAAATCATTCTGTTTTTCTTGATCAAAGACATCAAAATTCCAGCACCAGTTGGAGCATATAGAACAATAAAGTTATTTAGATATATTATATAATATATAAAGTGCCCTACAGCCCTTTTCCATGCACTTTGGAAGTAGGTGAAGTTGTGTCAGAAACCCCTACTCTACTTTTTTGGGTTCTTGTATTTTTGCATAATAACTGTCTTAATATTAATTCTGTACTAAAATGAATGGAAACCCACAGTCCAATGGAAGGCAGGCAGGCAGGCTGAAAAATTGTGGCATTAAAAACTGGTTTGGTCCTTTAATCACAATACTTAAGCAAACAATTTCCCACTCCAAAAGGAAAAGTACAAGGATGCAATAAGAGAGTATAGGAACATATTTTATTCCAATTTAAAACATTTAAAGGAGAAGGCTATGAAAATCATTTTCATGTTTGAATGAGGTTCAGGCAACAGTGGTTGAAATGAAACATACAAAAGAGAAATATGGCTAAAATACTGTAAATCAATAACCATTAGGACCCTTTTCATGAGGGTGTTGCATGAATACAGTATCTCACACCACCCACTCCCTCCCCAACCTGACAAACACATGCAATTAAAATGACATTTATCTTAAAAACAGCAGTTCATCATTAATCTTAAATATAGAATAAAATTGTCCTTTTTTTTAGTTAATTAATCACATACTTAAGTGTTTATTTGTTTTAAAAACTGGACCATGAAATTCACAGGCCCTCTGATTTTCACAACATTGGCACTTGTTAAGAATCTGGCTTTACAAAGAAAGGGGATTGGCACACTCATTGTACATAATTTACATTTGGTATACTCAAAAAAAGAAGAAAAAATCAAACAAAAATACATTACTTTCAATTTGTACACCACTACACAAAGTTTATTTTAACTCTTTTAAAAAAGTCTGTCATCTTAAGTGGTCCTAAATACACGTGTTAAGGTGTGTCAACCTTACAAAAGAAACAAAAAAAGATGCAAAGATAGCTTTTTAATATCACTGTATGTCCATCCCTCTAATCAGAATGGATCTCAAGCATAAGCAATAGCCGTCAAAAGTGTACACATACATACACACACGCACACACACCTCAGAGTACCAACGAGCGCGCTTGAACGGACATCTAAGTTGCATGAATGCAGGCCCATTGCAGTGGTGCAGTTTCAGTGCCTTCGACCCAGGGAAAGAATACACAGTCCAGTCAAGTAAAGTGGGGATAAAGAGAGAACGGAGAATGGCAGACATGTAAACACAGCAGATTCATTCACTCACTTCCTATAATAACCATCAAATTATTAGATTGGCCGTTTCAGTACCTTCACTTGGCAAGTCTTTCAATAAATACATTAATACTGAGGCTTAACACACAAGCTTCATTTTGGAAAAGAGAAACCATTGTGTAAAAGTGGTTCAACAAAAGTTTTACCCCAGAGATCTGGGTCGGGTTACTACAAATTTTGAATTTTTGATATCTTTTCTGTGATCGAGTTTGTTTGGCACAGTGTTTTGTACTGGATTGTCGTACAAAGCTTCTCCAAAATGCAGAATAAAGCAAACACAGTACAAATCAATGGAAAGGACTCAAAATAACCGACCCAGCTCTGCTGTTGGCTCCAATCACTGGTAGTGTTGCCATGTGACTTCTTCTTAGGTTGTGAGGTGCTAACCAGACAAGGCATGAAGTACACATGAAGTGAAAACTGATACGCCTTCCTGCCAACACTGGTCTCTGGAGTGGTCACCTTCATTTTGTTCATCATCCTTATAGCAGCCCGTTCAAGTCCAAGAGACCACATGCCTGCCCTTAAAGTGATAAGAACACAATATTCTTCTCCAAGCTCAGTGAAAGTCTTAGTTTATTCATCCACATACCAAAATACAAAAGCTCAATAGAGTACTGAATTGTGGCACCCGCAAAATGAACTTCTATTAGTGAGCGTGAAAAGCATCGCCCTACACATGGGACAAAACGTTTCAAGAAAAGGCCTTTAAATGTTGGCTGAAGCACCAAAGATTAACCCATTACCAATACATGCTGGAAAAACAAGATCACAGCCAAAAGAACTTGACTTTGCAACATCTCCATTATTGTTTAAACTCATACAAATTGTGGCACTTTGCGTAAATATACATGTCCCTTCTTCATTAAGTATCTAAACATACAAAATAATGGCTTTATCAACACAAGGTAGGTGCACATTTGCACCAGACGATTACTCTCACTGGGTGCATGTGACAGTCTCAAGGCCAAGTCACACAAAGGGTGAGTAAAATCCTCTACAAGAGATCATACTGCTTTTCTAAATAAATTTTGACTTCTAAACCTTTTGGCATACAATTTAAGATACACAATGAATAGGATACGATTTGTGATACTTTTCTTTTAGTCTGACCCTTTCAGCTTTTTCAATGTGCACAAAAAGGTCAAAATGTCCTAGGCACTCCATTTTTTCCCTGACGCCAAACACAGCTGATGCCAGAAGTCAAACATGGAAACACTACCAATGGGAAGATAAGCCAAATATGCATAACCACATAGTGGAAAATGTAAAGCCAAAAGGATCAGCAAATTATTCATAAGAGTAAGAGGACCTTAGGGAACCCCACTTCTTTTGACATTAGCCATTCTCCTCCTCTGAAGGCAAAAAGATAGTGAACAAAGAGCCAAACAGCCACCGGACTCCCCTCGGGGGTGTCATGTAGGCATCTGTGGACTGCTGCATTCCTCCCTCACTGAACCTGCGGCCATCACCCTCAACAGGATGTCAACACACTCTTGATTCAAAGACCCCCCTTCGTTAATTAATTGCACCTTTTGCTCTATGCCATCCATAGAGTCCTTTCATTTCTATCAAAGCTGCTAGTAGTAGCCCTTGTGATGAAAAAGTTATGAAAACTTACCTGAATTACATTGTGAAGACAAAAATAGCCATCTATCAACTTTCAGCTTAATGGAATATTTAAACAACTATCAGGCAAGAGACACGATATGGGATTGGTACCAATAGCCAACACATATCCTCAAAAATTACAAAAAAATGCAAGCATCCTTGAACAGTAAATATTCAACCACTAAGTTTTTTGTCTGTTTTCGTTTTCCTATTTGCATAAAGCACAAACCCGACAATGGAAACAGCGTTGTCCATTGTCAAGCATTTCAAAACAGAACTGCAACAACTAAATATATGAAGTATCATTAGAAAGAACACTTGTCCATAAAATACTTTTGATATTTTACAGCAGTATAAAATCTCCTCCTGTCTCCTCGGTTGGAAAAACGTTTGAGCTGAAACTAGGGAGGAAGTCTCATTTACTGTATCAACAATACATAGATCTGATTGATAAATTAGACATACAAAAAAAGAACTATTTACTCTCTCGCTATCCATTACAGTTTATCAAATGTTGGCCGAATAATATGGCAAAATAACATTGATTACAGAGAGAAGCCATATGGATAATCAAGACCAACATGGTGTGACTTAAGCTAACTGGCAGCGCAAAAGCTTTGTTTCATCTACAACTGACTGACTATTGCACTGTACTAATCTGGTATTGTCATTAGCACGTTGTGCACAGGAAGATTATTTTCACCATTAAAAGGAAACAAAGAAAATAAATCACAGTACTAATACATGTGTGATTCAAGACAACAGTTGACATGAAAAATGCCACACAAAGTGAATTGTTATGATCCATCATGGAGAAAACTTGCACTTAAATTTGGCAATACCAGTTTCCAAATATGTTAGTATCTGAACCACTTAAGGGATGAACAGGATACTGGCAACAATTATATTTACAGAAAAACAAGTAGGTGGTTTTAATTTGGCAATGTGATACAAAATGACGGGGAATTGATATACAGTATGTAAATACCGGTAGTGTTTTGTTTCACAATGTACGTTAACACTTTAAAATGAGGGGCAGTGTAACAGGAACATACTTTTGATTCTTTCTGGAGCGTTGCATTCATTTGAGTAGTCATCTCAAATTTTAATTGGACAATAGTAGTAATAATATAACCAAGAAGTTAACATAGCTGAAAATATTCAACAGAGAGCAAATAGTTATCTCTGTCTAGCCCTCACTCTGTGTGAGCAGCATGAAAACGTTATTTACATTCAACAGAGCTCCTGTGCTCTGATCTGGGGCAAAAAAAGAAAAAAAAAATCATGAACACAATTCAAGATCAAGGGGAGCCAAGTACCTCACTGCACCCCAGCACTGCCTGATAATAAATTCCTATCATCATAATTAGTTACCCTTTGCAGATGAGCAGAGTCCAGGGTCTGCAGCCCGGCCTCCTGCCCTCATCCTGTAGTGTATCGCATGCATGGGTTAAATAAGAAGACAGGGAGAGAGCCCTTTGTCCATAAAAGCTTACCCAGAGAAGGCCCTGTACCCACCTCAAACACACTGAAAGCACTGGAGATAAATGTAGTGTAAAGAAAGGAAAAAAAAAAAAAAAAAAAACATGAGCCAGGCCCAGGACCAAGAGGAGCCCAAGAGCAGACCAAAACCCCAAGCAGGGGGTAGGCAAATGGAGGGAGTGTTATACTTGAGTGTTTCATGTGTATGTGTTTATACAAGAGGAGCAGTTATTAGAAGCACAAAACAGATAACCATTCTTTAAAAAAAAAAAAGGGCAAACCAACAACCAAGGAGCTAAGTGGACAGTAGGGTCAGATCATGGATAGTGTTGGTCTGGTAAAGTGAGCAGCAGTATGTTTCATGCAGATGTGTGTTTCTAGAAGTGGACTCTGCATTGTGTGTGTGGTGGGGGGCTGCAGGTCTCTTTCTTTCTTGCTCTCTCCCCCTTTCTCTTTCCATTTCTTTCCTCACACCAGGTTGTATTCTTTGAGGTTGAGCTGCAGGATGGTGTCTTTGACAGCGGCAAAGACGAAGCGGATATTCTCCGTGTCGGTGGCGCATGTGAAATGGGAGTAGATTATCTTGTCACTGTCTGGGTTCAAGTCCACAAACATCTTCAAGATGAACTCCCGACCTGCTTGGGCATCTCGCTGGGGACCTGGGAGGTGAAGAGACCATTATTTATAGCCTCTATCAATCATCATCGTGTTAGCATCATTGAACCTTTATTGATTTTCTTTACGTTTTAGCATTTCTAGAACATTCATAACATTGACATTCAAATTCTAAATCAACATTCAAATGCTGCACAGCTTTTTTTGCACATCTCTTCAATCTGTTTAAACTCTCTATTTCTCCAGTTGTAGTAAAAGATTAGGCTACACAAATATTAATGGGCCTATTTGTAGAACTACTTTCCAGTGATGGCTGTGGAGGATTATTTCTGACTTGTGGGATCCAAACATTTCCAATTGTGGTAAAGCACTGTAAACTCCACAAGTCAAAATTTATTTTTAAAAAAAGATGTAATCCTTTCCAAAATTCACGACATACTTTTAGTTAATGCAATGTTCTGCTTCAGTTAGCCTTTAGCCTTTCAAAAACATTTTCACTTCCATCAAAAACCTGTTTGTTGCACAATCAGGCAAACTGGATGAATTTTATTCATTAAAGAAAGTTGATTTAGTGAAAATTACTTAATCATTTAATCAGATGACTTTATTCAAATGGAAAAAAAACAACAAATAAAAAAAAAAATCACTTCTGGATTCTAGATATGACTGTGTGCTCATTTTTAACTGCCATGTTCAGTCGAGCCAGTTTGTGCTGTAATACAGCATTATAACCACAGGGTGTCACTGTACAATCAAAAATATCAGTGAAAGGTACCTGCCTAGATTAACTTATAAATTGAATGTGAAAATAAAAATCACACTGTGTGTGCAAACAATGATACTGAAACTATTGTGATATAGCCACCTTTACTCTTTAGTTAGCAAGCAGTCAGATGGTCATAATGATAAAGGGGTTTTTAAAACAGTCAAGTTCCTGGCTAAATTTAGGCTGAAAAACAAACAAAAAACAACAAAGCCACATTATTACTGATGGAGCTTGACTGATAGCCCAACTTCTCACCTGTATGGATAATTAAGTAAATCCTGGTACTGAATTCCCTGCTAAGGTTCAGCTGACAGCACGGTCCTGCACTATACACCCATTCAAGGACAGGCAAACTGTATAAAATTTATACTGTTAAGATAGTTAAGATGAAGTTGAAACAAAAAAATCACCGTCAAACTCTGGGAAGTAGTCAACCAGATGAGAATACATGATCTTCTCCTCCAGCAGGTCCTTCTTGTTGAGGAAGAGGATGACAGAGGAGTTTTGGAACCAGGGATATGTGATGATGGTCCTGAACAGAGCTTTACTCTCCTCCATACGGTTCTAACAAAGGCCAGGAAAGACGGAGAGAAATAGACAACACAGGGTAACAAACACAAGGTTAGAATATATTCAGAATACAAGATCAATCAAACTCTGCTTGATTCACTCTTCACTGTGAATGCAATCATTCAGCAGGTTTTACTATATCTGGCCAATGCACAGATACCATTATTATAAAATATTACAAGGTACACATTTGATTTTCAGGATAATCTAGAAGTTTTTTGCGTTGACATTCAATTAGCAGCCCCAGTACTGAATAGGCCTTCGTGTGTGTTTCTCTGAGATACTGCCAAAGCAGTGTTGAGAAGTGTCTGCCAGGCATATTATTGGTGGTGAGTCTGTGAATGTGAACAAGTACAGCCCTTACTTCCTAGTCTTTAGCTATTTAGGTTAATGAAGTTTTTACCGACATCTGTATTGGAAGAAACTTGGAAGACTGAATACAGCTAACAGCACTGACCAACAGAAGCGTGTGATTTCCGGTGCAGTAAACTTCAGTATGGCCAGTAATTTTGTCCGGTTTCGGATGGAAGGGTTAAGGGTCTCTGGACTTGTGCCATAACAGGACCCAATTCAAAAATAAACTGAAACAGTCAGCAGAAAAAATACTACTGGGGATAATAAAAATGCAGCCAAATGGAACAAACATTCAGTTTCTCTTATAGACAAACACATGAAGAAACAAAAGTTACTGTTTATTTACCTAAACCTGCAATAATATGTTACTGTCACTTATTATATAGTTGCTACCATTGCTAGCTTAACTGTGATCAATTGGCAGTAAAGCTAGTGCGCATACTGTTTCATCAAACCCTTCATCAATGTGCAAAGAAGAAGCGCTGGTTTGTTTATATTTAGACACTGTATTTTTCAAGTACTTTTTCTGACACAAAAGATTAGCTTGCTAATAGTGATGGACTAAAGTTGGATGGCATCATGGTGCAGCAGTTGGAATTCAGTGAATACTGTGTGTTGTAATAACAGATGAGAAACAGCTAGGGAACGCTCCAAGGTTAGGCTACGTTTTGGCATGGGAAAGCTGGCACAGCCATTTTCAAAAAGGGTCCCTTGACCTTGCACCTCAAGATATCAAGAGTTTCCAATTCGCATACACGTCCACTTAATGATAATCCCATGCAAAAACCACATACTTTCTGCATGCACTATAAATATTCTATTTTCACCTATTCTACAAATGGTGTATTTTAATATTGCTGCATACTGGGTCCCTGAACAGTACTGGAATTGCATAAATTGAGTATGACTTGAAAACTGAGACTCTTTTGGATTCAATGAGCCCAATTGTATTGTATGTAATGTATGTCTGATGATGTTAGTCCCCAAAGTGACCATTTTATTGCAGTGAGATTTTTAGAAATTTGAAAATGATACTGGTTACTGGTTGGGATTAAATGTAGTTACTGGGGGCATACACTTATTTATAAATTTATATTTCTGTTATATTGCTGTAAAGTTGCCTGATTGCTTGTAAAGTTCTACATAATTCATAATGTTTTAAGTGAGAAGATTGGACTTATCGTCCCATTTATTGTTTTCTTATTAAGTTAACACAATTTGGACCCAGGATGCTTGGGTACTATACCATTACACTATTCTATGCCTCTAAAAGCAAAGAGACTACACTATACAAAAATACTTAATCAAAAACTTTGCAAATCTGCGCTGGTTGCAGTGCAGTAAATGTTTCACCCTCTGTCGCCTGGCAGAGATCTGCACTCTACTGATTGGACACTTCAAGTTCCTCCACAAAAACTGTCTAGTAAACAAAAAGCGAAGCAAGTGGAGCTGAAACCTCCTCATGTAAACTACTAAAAGCTAAGAGCAGCTGTCAAATGTGACTCTTCTTTGTCTTTCTGATCTTAACTCCTTGCCAGCATCACTCCCACAGTTTAGTCTTGGCAAGTCATAATATAATCCTAGCCAGACTTGACCCGATGAAATCAAAGATGTTTAAAAGCAACCTCGACAGGCTCTGCCTGGTCTAAAGGGTCAAAGTCTCAGTCTTGAGCCTGTCAACACGACTGGATAATCTCTGTGGTGCCTAAACGCTGCCCAGCCTGGTCTCAGCCGTCAACCATTTAGAGCCTCAGTAACAGCATCAAGGTGTGGCCTACCACCTGTGACCATGTAAACATTACAAGCAGGAAAAGCAAATAAACAGCAACCTGCAAAATGAAAAGATATTCCTGTCCTTGTGTGTTCAATAAGGCCCCACATCTGAACAGGCCCAGTGAAGACAAAGTACTGTATACAGTGTGCAGTTAAACTGTTGAGTGGACAAACATCGACCCCATTAACTGTTGACCATGAAGCTGTAGTGATGTATAGCAGATATAGTGAGTCAAGCTGGCAGCTGTGTCTGGTATATGAAACCCAGCTGTCATATGATCAGGTCAGAGAAAGGGTTTGTTGTCAGGAGAGGAGCAGAGGGCATGTAGCGGCTGATCACATTAGGTTTATTAGCGATAATTCTATCTGAACAGAGGAGAGTCAGAGGAGACAGAGGCGATGACATGTTCAAACAAAATATCTGTCTTTTCTGTTGTCAGAGAATCATCAATAATTAATGTCTACCAGCCTGTATGTGCACAAGTGGAGATACCCTCAATGATATCTATTTTCTCCAGCCCCCCCCCCGACAGTGTCATTTGGTACTTCAACACATAAATCATAAAATTCCATTTTAACTATGTAATGTTCTCTGTTAAACCATTAATTGACAGAACAGTTAAGGTTGCATTAAACCTGCTTTGACTGATTTGTTTTACCACAAGTAAAGCAGAACAAGCTGTGAAGCAAACACTGACATGATATGAGCTTATAAAGTTGATGTGGTGAATATGTTAGCAAGCAGTTGCTTATTTCCACATCTAGCAGGCACAGACCAACATTAACAATCATTTGAAGTCCAGTTTCTGGCCACCTGACAAGCACAAATCCAAAATTCATTCTGGTTTTAGCTCCTTTTTGATAGCCACAAACTCCTCAGTGAAAACAGAAATATCTGGCTCCTTAGTTGCTAAATGCCCCAATAAGGCCAGGTCACACCAAGGATGATTACTATAACAATAACTATAAATATGTTTTTTTTAAAAATCATTTTACCTCAAGTTAGATAACGACAGTAACGCACATAGGGATCACTTTCCGATCGAACAATGAATGACAGAAACACTGACAGCCAATCAAAATCACCTGAACTTAACGGGTCTAGCCTACAACTTCTTAAACACTTGGATAACGTAATAGGGTGCAAACTTCACATAAAAAATTGAGTTTTACTTGAGACATACTGCTAATGTTTACTCATTCAAAGGTATGGATTTGTCTTCAAAAGATGGCAATTCATGTACCAGAGGGATTCCCCTAAATCCTTTTGTCTTGGAAGAATTTTGCAAACCCATCTCCTCCTGGTTTTCTTTTTGTTTCTCTGCATAATGTACAGCAGTAACAGGTCATGAATATCCATTTTCCTAAGCTGTCGACACTGCTGGAGCACGCAGCACGTGGTTGGCACCACCGTTTACAGAAAGTTATCGTTAGTCAGTGTGGAGGCTCACATAGTTATCATTATAGGCAGTTATTGTTATAGATCTCATTCTTGCTGTGAACGGCCCTTCATGCCCACTAGTCTGTCAGCTGTTCAGTGCTGAGCAGGTGGTGTTAGTTTACAAAGGGTTTTATCTGATCTTTGTCGCAAAAAACAGCTACCTGCTGCTGCTGGAAATGAAGTCGATGATAGGGGTGCAGGCTGTAACACCAAAAACGATAAGCTGGAAGTCTGAACATCCCATTCCGTGTCTATCCATCAACTCGGTCCACCAAGTTGCATGGTATTCAACTGGCTGTTTTTAATTCAAGTTATTGACGTAAAATAATTTGCTCACAAGAGAGAAAACCTGCAAATGTCTTGTGATGACAAGTTGAAATATGAGACTTGAAGCCTCATTATGAATATAGTGTGATGAATGATGTGTGTACATTCAATAATGCAGAAATCACAAGTATTTCTGTCTTACCTCGTTGTCTGATTCCACCAGGACCTGGTCATACTCGCTGAGCGCCACAAGAAACATGATGGAGGTGACGTTCTCAAAGCAGTGGATCCACTTCCTCCTCTCTGACCTCTGACCCCCAACATCCACCATCCTGATTGGAATATGATGGGATGAAATGAAGGGCCACCAAATAGAGGACGCAAAGAATCACATACAAGAGAGGAAATTACAGTTAGCTCTAAATCTATCAGTTGTTTGATCTTCATGGTTTATTTAGTTGTTTTAGTTGTCGGATTTAAAGTTTACATTTTTGGAACTACCATGGGTGTCAAACAAATCAAACTTGAACCACAGAATACATGTCCCAAATTAAAATCAAATTAGCTAGTAAATTATATTTAATGTAATTCATTTTACATTTCATAACAAAGGCACCAGAGGAAACCCTGATGTGATCCAACTAAGGACAAGCCACCACCCAGGAACCTGGTCCCTTCAGGACAGGAATATGATTTTCAAGTAGAAAATTTATCAGTGCAAAGAGGCATTCAACTTCTAAAATGTTGCCTAATTTTTCCATTTTCATTTACACTTAGCTTTGCGTCCGGTGTTGGCCAGTCAATATATTACAAGGCCAGAGTCGTCTAGATGCATTGGATAGTAGGCTGAAGTAGTACTAATGGTCAGAGTAGTTTGAGCCAAACACCCCTTTACACTGAGAATATAAACAGAGGAAACGTGAAGCAAGAATCTGCAGCGTGAATCACAGAGTGGACAGAGAACACCCTCCCTACGGTGAACCAAAATAACTTCAAGTGTATGTGTATACAAACAATGCCATCCCTCTCTGCAAAACAGATGCAGGAGAGTCCATGCAGGAGAATGAAAGTAGTACAGTAACATTCTTGTTTAAAGTGCCTATAAAAGGTGCTCTATGTGAGGGATACATGAGGAGCAACAGGTCAAGGTTGGAGGAGGACAAGGGGGAGTTTGAAGGAAAAGAGATGAAAAAAGAATATTAAAAACTGGGAAATCAAGGAAGAAACATTGAAGGAGGAGAGAAAACTGTAACATGGGTTTGTGAGGCATATGAGTTTAGAATCTGGGCTACTATACATGGATCGACTGTTGGACGAACTGGTTTTCGGTCTCTGTCATTCTAGTTTTCTCCTGAAATCTGCTCTATGTGAGTAATATGCAGATTTTTTAAATGCTGGTAAACATGCTTAAAGTAGGCAATTGACTCCTTTCCGATAACCGGTGGACGAGTTTGCCTTTTTTTTCCCCTGATGAGTCATGTCAATGTCACTAACAGAGTTAGCAAACAGTAGAAAGCAGTCTGGAGGGCAGTAACAATGTTAAGGTGGTTACTTTTTTAGATTTTACTTTAGTATCTCTTTCAGTCTCAACACCAACAAATATGGAACAACATTCGAGCGCTGCTTGAACAGAGATGGATGGACATGGTGGCTGAGATGACAAAGAGCTGCAGAAGTTACCAATGAAGGTGACAAACTTCATAGCATCTAGATAAGGGGAGAACATTGGCATGTGCACCTGGGTGTCATGTTTCCATCACTGCCGATGGGAACGTTTTTTTTTTTTCTTATTAAGTGTAAAAGGGGCTTAAGTCACTATTCCAGAAAATGTCTCCCATTATCATTCAAAAGCTAGACAGTGAAACTTTGATCATACATCACAAAGGTGAGCTTAGTAAGTCTGCCAGAAGGAGGGATGGCATTGATAAATTGAGTCCTTCAGAAGAGCCAGCCTAAAATAAAACTCCTTCACATCAGACGACCTCCTTTTTTTCCTCTAGCAAGGATGAGTGACCTACTTAGTCCGATAAGCTCTCCTATGCTGGATAAGCCAAGTAAAATGACATTTTCTGTGACTTCAAAAGCCAATTAAAAGAGAAGGAAGCAAGCCTAATGGAGATGTTTGTCTATGAAAGGCTTCCTTGTTGCAGCTACAGCCCTGTCAACTGCAAGCTGAGGCAGTATGATCCCACATGTTCTTGTTACATATACATAAGTCTCAGGCTGTGGAACTTCTCATCCTGCATAGAGTATCCTCCATGTTTGATTACAGTAACATGACATGGCTGTTCTCATAAATCACTAAATTAAGAAAGCTCAATAATCATGCTCTTCTTCAAATAAAACCTGACACCTCACATTTATTCCCACTTCATATTTGTATTTTCGTCTGTTAACACAAAACTGATGTCATTGAGAGCATGTAGTGATTCATCAGCAGCAGCACAGCCAAGCAGAGTAGAGCCTATCGGCTAGCTGCAGCAGGGCTGCTGGGAACCTCTTCAGCACAACCTCATTGCAAGCAGAGTTATTTCTAGCCTTGCCAAGCGTAGGAGGGGGCTGACATGATGGCTTCCTATCGATTTGCACTCTTCTGTAATCGCTCTTGTTCTCTGGGTCCATCTCTATCTCCTCATCTTCTCTCTTTGCAAGAGAAGGAGGAAGGGAAGCTGCTCTACGTATTGGTGGCGGGTCCTAAAGACTGTCTCTGTGCCAGATCCTCAAGGCTGTGTCTCTGGGCTATGAAGAAAAAAACTGGAAGGAGTATTATGTAAAAATGCTGCTTTTATGAGCCTTCAGTTCCTGAACATGCACACTTCTTAAGAGTAGTGGTTTTCAAACTGGGGTCTGGGGACCAACAGGGGTCCTTGAGTGTGTTATAGGTGGTCCCTAGCAGAATATTTTAACTTTTATTACATGTTTTGACAGTTGGAACAAGGGAGGAATTATTTTGGCCATTTTGCTTGATTGTAATTTATAGATCCTAGTATGTATTATAGATTTATATATACGCTTAAAATGATTAGGCCCTATTTCATTTCCTCATCACATCAAATCAGATGTTACTGTGCTATAAAAAAAAAAAAACATGTTTTGTGATAGCATTCTACAGAAGGGTAAAAGGAAAATACAAGTTTCCTGTTTCAAAATACATTACCTGTCTTTAAATACATCTTATAAATGTCATTTTTGGCATTTTTTTTTCAGTGCGTGACTTCTAAGAAGTAATGGAACAGAAAGAGAGCAGCTACAGTGAGCTGTTAGATGAAGAGTTGCAGGCAACAGGCTGCAAGGTAACAGACTCCTGACTGTGTTCTGGTGTTGTCTGTGCGACTACTCATACCGTGCACAGTATGAAATCAGATCACGGTTACTCATAACATGAAGGAAAAATCGCAATTAGTGACTGACTTCTTTATGAAAACATTAGTTTGTTTGGTTGCACCATAATCCGACACATCATTTGGTCTTCTGTCTGTAATATATCTGACAAAGTCGTTGCTTGAGGAATGTTTGCTGTAGTGTTGAACCTGTTACCTTGGTAACCACAGGTGTCCCCAAAATCAATACAGAACGAAATCTTGTAGATTACAACTCTAAATGATCTACTGTAATGCTGCAAACCGAATTAACTGTAGACGACAGAATGGATTGGGGACATTCTGACAAACTGGGGACATGAAGCATGTTGTTAATGACTTAAGATGGGCTTCAAGATTTTAAAATGAAATAAGAGAACTAATAGGGTACAGAACTAGGGTTAGTAAAAGGAGCATAGTTGTTCTTCTACCTGAAAATGATGCTTTGCAAGTCGAAAGGGTATTCTATGATCCCAGTGGTTGGGATTCGAACCCTAAGCACATCCTGTTGGGTTGGCAGATAGGACGATTCAGCAATACGATCCAGATCACTTAGATAGCTAGAGACGGGAAGGACAACAAAAGACAAAGAGAGGGAGGAAAGAGAAAGTGAAGCATAAAAGGAGATACAGCACACCCCCTCCAAAAGCAAGTGGATCAGTCCAGATGCAACCACAGAAAACCATTCCCAAGAGTTATGAGGGGATTAGGTAATGTTTTGTACCTCTACCCCCAAATTTTCTCTTGGAAATTTAGCTTCATCCTTGATGGCAGCTCCAAAAGACAAAACATTCCTCAATTTCATATTCTTCTCCCCCTCAAAGTACTCCCTTTGAGGATTTACGAAAGCAGAAACTTTTAACTTGACTCCAAAAAGATGATTTAGCATTCAAGAGGCCAACTTTGACTGCCTGGGTGAAAATAAAAATGACTGCCTTCATAGTGAGACAGGAGGGTTGGGGGCCTGTTCTTGAGGCCAGTCTTTGAGAGTGTACCATCAAGGATGTGTTAAAGTGCTGAGCCCTGGTGTGCAGCACAGGGTAGGTGGAGACAGCGGCATCGACGGTTTCCAACTGGCTGACCAACTGTCGAGCAGCTAGTCAACCAGTGACATCATTGGCAGCACTTGACACCAGTACCTGAAGATAATATTCTCCAGGTCAAATGGGTACTCTATGATGCCGGTGGTGGGCACTCGAACCCGCAGCACATCCTGCTGAGTGGGCACGTACCCCGGAGATCCTATTCGTTCTAAATCATTAAGATAACTGTGGAAGGGGAGGGAACATATGACAAGAGATACACGTGTAGGCAAACCACCAGTCTCAACCATAGGAGACCACATGCACATGTATAGGACACAAACAACTGTTTTCTGTCAAAAAAACATACAACTACAAAACAACGTTCACACAAATATGCTCATAGCCAGCAGTATACACAAATACATCTATGCATATGGGTTAATTTTTTGGACAATCCTTCACTTTTTAAAAGAGCCATATTAGTCTGAAATGGATTAATGCAAGTTGGAATTAGCCCTGATATTAATAGCAGTCGTTTATAAACCTGCCAACATTTCTTCCTTTTTCCAGACTCTCTCCATCTGCCTCAACCCTTTTCCCTTCCTCCAGAGGGGTGCATATTAACACAGGTAGAAAATGCTGAAAAAGGTCTATTAAAATTATTAATTCATCTATGATTTCATTACTCATACCTATACAGTATAAACTTACTTATTTATTTACTAATTCCATCACATTGGATTAAACATATGCTGGTGGTCACAGTTGCCCTGTGATATAGCTTCTGCACATCAGGACAAGAGATTCATTCTAGCAGATCAATAGACTGTTGACGTACTATTTGGTTGAATCAGATAGTTGGTACTCTCTCCTGCGATCGTAGGCCTCCTGGATGCCAGGGTCAGCCCATAGCATCTTTATCGCACCAATGTACGGCTGATCAAAAGATGAAATCTTCTCCACGTCCACCTCACGCACCAGCTGGGCATTATTCTGAGAGAGCGAAAACACAAAGAAAAAAAGCACAATATAAACATCAAACAACATGTCAATTTAACTTAGAATTTTATGCTAAATTAAATTCCCAAGTGCAATTCAGAGAGGTGACAGCCTTCAAATTTCAAATAAGTAGTAACAGGTGGTTTCTTTGTGAATTACGACTTTCTTTTTAAATCCAAGGGGATATCATGTCTTTCTATATTGGCCATGTTTACTTCCCCTGTAGTGCTCTAATACTTACTATACCCATACCCTCCCTTTTCTAGAATACATAGCATGTGGTCTGGATTCAGTTATAGTGATAAATTGTTAGAGGTCATAGTTCACTCCAGAGGAGAAGTTTATTTTACTTTAAATTTCATCTTACTGCCAGATTTATGATCTACTTGAATGTGGTTTGCATGACATTAACTGGACAAGAGCAATAAAGCACACTGATTAACAGCCATGTGGACAACAGTGGTCAGACATTTCACAAGAGATTAAATGAGAATTCACACTGAGACAGAGAATGGCGGGTAACAATATTACACTCACTATAATGTTACAACCATAAAAAGACTAAAACACTGATCAAAATTGATAGTCAGTGCTCTCTTCCTCCCTTCAGGCTACAGGTGTCTGGTCTCACTTCTGTCAAACTTTCAAACTTGCATTTTGAAAAAAAAGACTTGTTTTGTAACTTATTAATTGTTAATGGTTAATCAATTATGGATTGAACGTGTTGAACTAGCAGCTGAAGAAAATGCACAAAAAATTTGCAACCCTAGTTCCTATTAGGATCCCATTACTCGTAGTAAGAAGTTGATAGAGGAAATGTCTTCAGTCTTAAGCTATTTCAATAATTCACTTTAGACATTTGTATGGAGTCATGTTTCAGTATCTCAGAAGCTGCCCAGCAATGTAGTATGTGCTTCACAAATCAGCAAGTACAATAAACTATTTGGATGTAGACATCCCTTTCAATAACATAAGATTCTCATCCTTCATGACAGAACATACCTTGTTCTGTTCATACTTAAAAGGGATTTTGAGGGTCTCAGTTGCACGGATCATGGCCTGCATTGAGGTGAAGATGTTCTGGTAGACTAGTTTGGTGAAGCCCTTCTTATCTTCATCTGTGTAGCCTGACCCATGAATTATTCTCATCTGCTTGATGAAGGTGCTCTTGCCACTCTCTCCAGTACCTGAAAGAAAGACAAGGTGACATTGGACATTAGCCGACAATTGAAAAAGGGTCATAAATAAATACATGAAATTGCAGAAAATGTGAAAACACCTAGCTGATATGATGCAGGAATACAGCTGTGTATTGTCAAGAAACAGGTGACAATACATGATACATGATACAGGGGTTACGATATTGCAGTACTGTAAGCAAGATGATATATTATTAAATATATATATATATATATAATGTTATATTGTATTTTTTAAAATCTAATTTTAGGAAAACTGTTATAGCATACAGAACACACCACCGTATGCATGACATATGAGTTAAAAAAACAGTCTATTTTTTATTCAATCAGAACAGTGAAGATGGATAACAACACTGTTATCTTGTGGTCGAAGGTTTACTCAACACAAAATGAACCACTGCCACGCATCTTTCAATGTATCACAATATCATGATACAGTGTTTATGAGAATCAATACAGTATCACAAGCATGATATGGCGATACTCAAGTGTATCATTATTTCCTTACACCCCTACCCTGGAACAAAATAGAAAGTTAGAGTATCCTACAGTTGTAACCTAAAACAGGAAAGGAAAGAAAAAACTAAAGAGACAATGAGATAATTCTTCTGTGCAGATAAATTGGGAAAATTAAAGAGGGTGTAATGTGAAACCTGCTAAATGAGGCAAGCAATGCTAGAAATGAACAATAGTACAACTATGTATGAATTCAAACATTTGTTTGAAAAATGGGTCAATGCCACAATACCCAAAAGACAAGCGTTAATCCATCCAACCCTGTCTACATAATTAAAAATACATCTGATGGTATAATGTCGTTGCTCTTTCACATTAATGCAGTCAGCAAATTTATTTCTGCTGCTCTTAGAGCAAACTAAACCATAAAAGACCTGCGGGTGCTAAGCTGTTCTCAGCAGAGTCGACAGAGCACAGCTCCAACTTGGTCAAACTGTGGCCTTTTTATACTCATTTCTGTGGTAATCAACTGACCACTCTTTGCAACAGACTGACCCCGTCTGTCCACCTACACCTTGGTGCTGGTGCTGATACACAATCATCTGTGAAGGAATATGCGCCATCATACCCCCCAAGGCAGTGGTCAAGACCTCAAAGCCAAGTCAGTCCCTGTGTTTTATCAATACAATATATGTACCGATATTAATTACCTTTTTATTCCATTTAAACTGAAAATATTCCCATCTTCTGTTAGTGTATTCACAGGCATGAGAGTTATATAACTCTTTGTAAGTGACTTTAGATAAGAATTTAAACAAAGTCTAAAATATACATGGACCAATGTTTCTGGGCCTAATTGTGGTCTAGCCCATTGTCTCATGTCATCTTGGTTCTGGTATCCTGAGATGTCCAATGTTACAATGCAATGTAATCATTGTTTTGGCTGGGGTTACCACAGAGGCTCCACGACAGTCTGGGTAAGTGGAGAAGCCCAGAGTAACCGCATGAGGGCTACACGGCTCACCTCAGCTCAACAAAGAACCGGGTAAACTGAGTTCACTCCTCCAATTTTGTATCACAGTGACCAAGCATATGCACCCGTGCATAAACACACAGAAATATCTAGTCATAGACAAGGAAACTTGCAGAGAAAGAATGCACAGAACATCCAAAGGTCCCTTTCACACACATCAGCTTCTCCAGGAGAGCTTCTAGAGCAGGTTCTGTATCTTTAAATGGACATATTCAGTGACAAAACTACCACTCCAGGCTTAAGAGATGCCACAATAAAGATGAAAGCATGAGAGTTTTGTATACTGTGGTCAACAACCAAGAGGAACACTGAAAAGACAAGGCAGGTAGCGGTTTAACCCAAACTCAACCTCTCATTTGAATGTGCAGCTCCCTCTCCAGAGCAATCCTCCTCTCTTCCACCCCCATTCCACCACCTATTTTCTTCCTCTAAAACCCTGCTTGAGCTCTCCACCACTCATCTCTCCATCTCACTTCTCCCAACATTCAAGTCTGAGTCACTGCAGTTTCAGTTACATGTATACTCTCTGCTGGTCTCTACTTTTCAATTTTGTCTTTGTTTTACTGATCTCAATTGCTCCTGCAACTTAATTATTTCACTTATGAAAATAATCTACAGATTAACCTTCAAACTGCTAACAGTAAGTTGTTTTGACAGTGACAAAAACCAATGCATATTTAATGACATATTAAACTGATATGGGTAAGATGTGCTCAAGGGTTATAGATACAAATCTTTAGAACAGTGACGCAACACAGCCTGCTTTTGCCTCTCTTTTTCCCCTCTGGAAAGAATGAGCAGACCATCAATATATGGTCTACACAGAAGCTAAAAGATGTAGCCTGAAGATAGAATATGTCATTTCTGAACATATATCATGCAAATAATGAATTAATTTTCACAAAAGTACTACAAACAACTTGTTGCATCCACATAGCTGTGACTGTCCTGACTATGTCAATCTTGTCTTAAATCTCATCTACACAGGAGCGCATCAGCACAGTAGCAGCAGCAGCGGCGGCCTCAGTGCTCCATCTGTGTCGACACAGGATGCATGTTATAGTTCACCATCGTTTTGGCAGCACTCAGAGTCCCATACACAATCACTGTAGCTACATGTGTAAAACCGGAAAAAAAAAAAAAAAAAAGCACAAAAATTTGCTCCAGTTTGCGTTTACGTGTCTGTATGAGACAGCTGTTTGAACAACACCACTGAAACACCTCCTGTGTAGACACACCATAAAACACACACCCTGTGAGAGTCTGCACGGACTGTCTGTTTACATCCAGTGTGTCATAAACAGAAATGCATGTGCACCTATGTCCAGCAGCGACAGGGACTGTCCCCAAAACAGCAGGTAATGTTTAAGCGCAGAATTTTTGACATGAATATTTGGGCATGTCCCCCAGTCCGCCTGTCCAGCAGGAGATACACTTTTATAACTGAACAAGATGTAAACTTAAACTTTCCTGACTGTGTGGAAATCTGATGTTTTCACCAAAGAGATTACAAAGAAAGGCATTAAAACAAGAGGTAAAAGACTTGTGTAGGCTGATATTGAAGGTTATCTGGGGCAAGTGGTGCGGGTTTGTGCATTCACACATATGCACCTTAGGGTAATGTCTAGATAAATGCAGAGTTGCTGTGCATGTGTGAGATGGATTTTATAGTTTACAACCATGCTAGCGGCTTTGTGAGGCTATGCTAAAGCCCTGTTTTTAGTGTTAAATGTTACTGTTTGCATGGTAACATAATCCTAAATGACAATACTAACATGATGATGTTTAGCAGGTATAATGTTTACCATGTTGACCATCTTAGTTAAGCATATAAGCATGCTAAGATTTGCTAATTAGCATCAAGCACAAAGTACTGCTGCACCTCATGGAAATACATTACAAGTATAAGAGTCATAAAAGTTAGAGAGAAATAAAAATTTGAGGTATCCATTCAATAGTTGTTGAGACATTTCCCTGAAAGCCACCAATATCATGCTCAAGCTGATTTTTCAAGGAAATGATAAAAATTAAATAAATAAATAATCCTCTGGGCCACATGAATATCTGTACAAGATTTCATGGCCATCCATCCAATAGTTGCTGAGATATTTCTGAGCCAAAGTAGATGACCAACAGACATTGCCATCCATAGAATCATGTTGACAGCATGTCCAAAAAAGGGATTTGATACTGTGTATATTGAAGGGGACACATCAGACTAATAGAGGGAGTTACCACTGAAAGGAAAGTTGCATATTGGGAATTAGAAATAACAACTTGGGAAGCCACAATGTCAATGCAGAACTACA
Source organism: Lutjanus argentimaculatus (assembly GCA_034769285.1). Classification (NCBI taxonomy): domain Eukaryota; kingdom Metazoa; phylum Chordata; class Actinopteri; order Lutjaniformes; family Lutjanidae; genus Lutjanus; species Lutjanus argentimaculatus. The sequence continues at coordinate 26,783,159 of JAWZSL010000010.1, read as the reverse complement.
GTGGCTGATTAGATAAATGGAATGTGCTTTGTGTTATTAAGTACAGCTGGTATTCCCAAGACAAAGCTGAAATGTCTTCCAAGGATGATGAGAGTCAAGTTTGACTGTCGCTGACTGAAGAGCACAGTTGAGTGTACAGTGAAGGAGTGCCCTGAGCACTGCCTGCCCTCTAACCAGACAGGATCTTTCACCGTGGAAAGCAGGTCAGGCAACATTGGAGTTTCCCCTTCAGACAGAGTATGTCTTTGAGAGAGGGACATAAATAGCAATTGTCAAGACGCTGTACTGGAGAGTTCACTTCTCATTGACTAAAGAGCTGAACAAAAGGGAGGGGGGTGTTACTGGGATGTGAAGGAGTAAAAAAAGGAAAATACATAAGAGAACATTTTCTCTGTTTTCCTTTCCTTTCCCTTACTCTATGTTACTGAGCACAAACAGGCAAATTTAAAACTGACGAGCAGGGAAAGGAAGGTAGTGGACAAACATGGGATAGATACATCAGCTTCATTGGCTAATTGAGTGTGTGTATATTCATGTGTATTTGAATTTTCCAAACACACACAACCAGAGGAGAGGGGCATGTCTTGCAGGCACGATCAGCTTAATTCAACAGATCCCATTGTTCTCCTGCCGAACTGGAAAACCCAGCAGAAGCATTTCTCACGGACAAGCTACTGTACATTCACTGGAGCTACTCCTGAGGGGTAATGCTAGTTCCCATGGCAACTCCTTTGCTGGACTCATAAATACATGGCAGAAAACACCAGCTGATAGGCCCAGCTGATAGGCCTCAGTACGTCTCCACAGAGCCCAGGCAAACATGCAACTTTAGCATGCATTTCTTAATCCCACAGCGTCCTAAGCCAGTACTTTACTCTGAGCCTATGGGAATGAAAATGTTATGGAGGCAAATAATGGAAACATAGATTTGAATCTCAAAAAAAAAAACAAAAAACAAACAAACACTTATAATCTCCTCCAAATACAGGTTACTATCATCTATCTATCATATCTATCTATCTATATGAATAGTGAATTAAATTTCCCAGTTTAGTGCTCAATTTCTTATAAGAATAAAATTTTTATGGCCATCATTGGCTTCCATAAACAGTATGTGTGTGTGATAATATACACATTTATAAACATTCATATACTTTTAGTTGTCTATAGTTTATTGGGTACACATGGGAAAAACTAATGCTGTCTGATATAACAGGCCTGCAATAAATCCTACCTTCACGAAGATTGTAATTTATTTATTTATTTATTTATTTTTGTTGTTGTTAAAACGTTTGTCTACTCATTTTAATATAAATGGCACATAGCCACACCCCCCAGCATGGTCAAGGGCACCTCAGCAGTGCCCAGGAAGTGAACTGGCACCTCTTCATCTACTAGTCCACCATGTGTACTGTGATCTGCGATGGATTTGAACCAGTCACCATCCGGTTCTAAAGCCCAATCACCAGAGACAGCTACCGCCTCCCCCACAGGGACAGACGCTAATATTTTTAAGAACTGCCACCATGGGCCACGGTTGCCAAATTTGGTTGCCAAAGTACATTTTTGGTAGCCCAAATGTAAACATATGTAAAAAAGAATCCATAAAAGGCAATTTACCACAACTTAACACAGCTGTCCTGAACTGTGACAAGTGTCCACTTTTCCCAAGAACTGTAATGTAGTGTTTCCTGAAGGCATCGTTACTGATGAAAAATGAGCTAGACTTCTCGGCTAGCTACAAAAACTGCCGGCACATGCTGCAGTACATTACGTCCTTAGATGCATCACATTCCAGCAACTTAAAACTCCTGCTTCCACTCACACCAACTTCAGTTGCCATTTTGTCTTTTCATAGTCTGCCTTTTGTGTATCTGGTTCTTTTGTAAGGTTCTCATTAGCAGTTTGAGTAGGCTTAGTGAAGCTAGACTTCGGTAGCCCCACGTATCATAATGAGCCACCACTGACTACTATTTGCAGTCTTTGTAAAATACTGAACTAAAAGCCACACAGGAATTGGGATGTTTGCGGGACTGTAAGGTTGTGTTGGTGAAGGTTTACAGTATGGGGATAAAACTTGATGGCCACAGGAGCCATGTACATGGAATATGTGGTAGCCACATTATGGTTACTGTTGATCCCCATATTCACAGGCATAACAATTAACCGATTAATCAATATACTAATCAGCAGAATAATTAATAATTAGAGTAAATGTAAGTTGGAGCACTGAAAATAACTATCATTATAATATAACGTTGTGATGGTGTGATAAACCCAATTACAAATCAGAAGAAAAGTAGATAAAAAAAATAAATTAATTAAAAGCTTCAAAACATTAGGTTGCAGAGACACATACAGGTTTAGCAGAGACTTTGAGCAATTTTGAAATCCCCAACACAGCAAAGCCAGAGGGGGCAGGGTGAGGAGAAGCCCAATAATCACACAGCCGTGACCATTAACTGAGGCAGAGCCATGTCACTCTGCCCGCATCATGGACTGACCAGAGTATTAGTCATTCTGCTAAATAACCATTAACTACAAAGAACAGGAAAAAATAGTTGAAACAGATCCATTTCATTGGAACGGGCCAGCTGGAGGCCACAGCAGACATTTCAGCTGTGGTTTACATGAAGACTAATAACCTGAAACAGAGTTTGGCATCCACATTGAAAGGGAAAGAACAAAAGAGAGTCAAGGAGACGAGAGGGGAGGAAGGAGGTGCAAAGTGTGACAGAGTGAAGGAGAACGGCGCTCTAAGTAAATGATTCCTTAAAACTTCCCCCAAGCACATCAAACAGGAAGCTATGTCCACTTCAGCTCAGTGTTGGGAAAAGCTTTGCTGAAGGCTTGTCTGACTGTACAGGAACTGAATGACTGAATGACTGTCTAGTGGTCTGCAAGAACTCCTCCAGCAACATTTTAAGAAAATTAAACCTGTATTTTGAATGTAGTAGCAAAATTCTGGGTCTAGTTCCAGGGTCATAGTTTCTGCATCCCAAGAGGTGCAGGCTCCCTATCCAGTTCTGTTGGTCCAGGAACTATAGGGGTTAACTTTGCCACACTAAGCATCGATCAACATAAAAAAGTTTTACAACTGCTACAAATAGTTTACAGCATTTATCATTTCATATTTCAGCCAGCAAGCATTAACTGTAGCAATGATATGCACTGGTGGAAAGTAACAAAACACATTTACTTAAGTGCTATTTTGAGGTACTTGCATTACTAGAGTATTTCCATTTTTTATGGTAACATATTGTACTTTTCTATCACAGAGAAGCAGCGGAACTGTGTCTCAATACCCATGCTACCATACTATTTACTATGCCAGAAAATATATTTTATGTCTCAATACATAGCATGTCAAATACAGTATAAGAAAATAACAGGGTGTCCTACTGCACGCAGTGGCATTTTGCAGTATGCATGCTTTTCTGTCTATTCTGACTCACAATCCTCCACGCAGCAGAGGATGCATACATTGACTGATCCGCCAAGAGAGCACAGACAAAAGACAGCTCAGCTCATAGGCAGATGACAGAATGGGCAATGACAGATGACAGTGCGACAGATATATGAGCAAAAGGGTCAAAGTTCAAGGAGCATGTTATGACAAATCAGTATGTCCCAACTGTAATAAGAAGGAAAACTATGCAATTTGGAACACACCTATAGAGCTTTTCCACTGGCACTTTTGGCCAGGCTGAGTCAAACTTTTCCACCCTGATTTGCATTTCCATTAGCACTTTTATTGCACTGAGCTGCATCAGAGATGGACTCACTCTGGAGTGGGGCCAAAGCTAGCCTGACCCACCTCTAAGGAGGCTGTGGTAACATCTCACCGACCTCAGCCAACCCATGACAACCCTCCTTTCTGCCCCTCAAACAAGTGTGTGTTGTGATACTCAGTCATGTGTATGCAGTACTTTTGTACCTTCTAACTGAATCTCTATGCTTTGAAATTTAGTTTCTCTCCTGTGTCGCTATTTATATTTTCGGGTATCAGGATTATTTTGCTGTTCCATATGCACATTCTGCATAGGAGTCGTGTTAAGTTACAGCTGATGAAACCCTGAATGAAAACATTTCCTGATTGTGCTGCTCCATAATAAAACTGTTTAAATAATAAAACAGGGGACTTTTACATGGAAGAATTTAGACATATATGAACAGTTTATCTACCGCTTTACAGCTGCTTCGTCAAGCTCATCTTCAGTTAAAGACACACCTTCAAGCAGACTGCCCTGTTGTAATGGAAATGCAAACCCCTGCCATGCTAGGTTGACAGCCGAGTCAAATCTAAGCAAGCCAGGCCAGCTCACGTACAAGGAAAAGGGGTACTAGTGTCTTTACAGTAAGGTGTTGGAGCACTCCAAGGTGAACCGTGAACAGCTTGAAAGCTTCTTGGCTTAGATTCTCAATGTCTGTGGAAGTCTACTGAACACAATTTTTCCAAAATAAATTCCCTCATTTGGTGTTTTGGCGCTTTATTAACACAAGTCAAAAAAGTCTCTGGTGAGTGTCAACTGGGTTGAAATCTGGTGACTGCAAAGGCCATAATATAAGATTCACACCATTTTCATACATAAAAACCATTTAGTGATTCCTTGTGCGCTGTATGAAAACATCAGCATGTTTTTTTTTTTTTTTACTTATTTATTTTGATTTTTCCTTTGACTTGTCCCTACATGTTTAATTCAATGCCATTAGGTAAGTTATTAAAACAGAAAATCACAGTGAAAAAAGAATCAGCCAATCCTTGCTTAAAGCGATATTCCACCCCCAGAACGATAATCCACTCAATATGTACTCACCCCTGTGCCGATGTGAGGATGGGTGAAGATCTTCAGTTCACAAAACAATCCTGGAGTTTCAGCAGAAAACAGGGTTGCAGCCAAATCCAGTACAATGGCAGTGAGTAGTGACCACGGATAAAATGTAAAGAAAAGAACACAAAACAAATACAAAATGTCTCCATCCTGCTCGTGTGGTGTAATCCAAGTGTCCGTGAGCCGCGACATTAAAATTTAACCACAAAAGACGGCATTTACACCATGTGTAGCCGAAATGTCAACTGAAGCCTCTCAGACTTGAGCCGGATGCACAAGACATCTCGCAATATTTTCACACGTGCATCCATTCAGAGATATACGAAGTCTCGCGATACATCAACGCCATGTTTACATGCTACCTGGGAGGCTACAGTTGACATTTCGGCTAAAAACATGGTGTAAATGGCGTCTTTTGTGGTGAAATTTTAATGTTGCGGCTCAGGAACACTTGGATTACACCACACAAGCAGGATGGAGACATTTTGTGTTTGTTTTGTGTTCATTTTTTTTTTTTTTTTTTTTTTTACACATTTTATCCGTGGACACCATTCACTGCCATTGTACTGGATTTGGCTGCAACCCTGTTTTCTGCTGAAACTCCAGGATTGTTTTGTGAACTGAAGATCTTCACCCATCCTCACATCGGCATAGGGGTGAGAACATATTGAGTGGATTATCGTTCTGGGTTGGAATATCGCTTTAAGAGTGAGCAGGTGTTTCCACCTTGTGATATTTTCAAGAATCTGTTCCACTTTTGCTGGTTTCCTTAATATAACCATTAGACTTGCACACCAGTGAGTCACATAACACAATCAATATTAATGCCCTTGAAACAAAGCCATTGCTAATCCACTGTCTGATTTGCCTAACTTTTGCAGTTCTTGAGATGTGGTAGAAACACAAACAAACTTTTAGATCCCCAGGCGACTTAGTTCCTTAAAATTATTTCATCAAAAGGCTGGGTCAAACTTTACTGTCTCTGCGTGGACTGACAGTGTCACTATAATACTTGGATTGCAATATTAGCAGATGATACAATGCACAGCTGCTATGGATACAGTAACTCCTGCATGCTTGAGAAGAGGGTGTGTGTGTATGAGAGAGAAATAAAAATTGTTTCATATTCATTTCCCATGCTACAGTTCTGTCATGAGATGGAACCACTCCGCCCCCCCAAATCCTCCTCCCACTGTTTATATGTATAGCTACAGGATGACAGAGACCACATGGGACATATAAAAGAAAGGGAAATTAGTTATAGGTGGAAAGCATGAAGCTTCATCTGAAAGGAATGGGGAAAGAAAAACCGTGAAGACGACACACTGTATTTTATAACATAATTTCTGCTACAGAAGTACTTGCAGATATTATCAGCCATAACTGACATATTCATAGCTAGACACTAAATCAGCACAAATGGCAATCATTGTATTACATAGGTGGCTATAATAAAAGCAAAATCCTCACAATATACATCTTTCAAGTACAACCACCTTGAAACCAAACCAATTTAATGTTTAGGCAAATTTTTTAACAGGATGATATTTCAACACTACGGCAATTGGTAGTTTGTATCTCTATTTTCAGATATAAAATACATAATGCAGATTGTATTGTATCGCTACCAATTGTAGATTTCTTGTTTATTGTTTTGTTTCTCATTTTTAGCTGTCTGTTTTTCCAGCTGAGAAATGGGTTGTTAGTTTATAATAATTTGCAGCATGTGAGTTGCAGGTGAAAAATAATACACCCAAGGAAGCCAATACTGGCATGAATCAATTGAAAAATTAACTGTGAAATACCCTGCCTCTGTCTGGTGCATACAGAATATTTGGCGCCTATCATCTTCTTTAAAGAAACAAAAAAAACAAAAAAACAAACAAACAAACAAACAAAAAAAACCAACAACTTGAATTTCCCTGTAGTGGCATCTAGCAGTGGGCTTGCAGATGGCAAAAACCTTGTTCTCACTCTCTCCCTTCAAGCATCTAGAATCTATGTTTGCCACAAAACTCATGCAAAACATAAAAGGCTTATCTAGAGCCAGTGTTTGATTTATCTGTTCTGAGCTACTACAAAAACATGGCGGTGTACACAAACAAACACAAGAACTTGTATTTTCAAACAATTATACGTTAATGAATACATACTTATGCATATTATATTCCTTTTCTCCCATAATCTCCCAATAAATCCTCGTGAATCTGGACCTTTAAAATTCAAATCATCCATCTCCTAGTTCAAAATGCAACAGATGGACTAGTGGGCAGTGGGCACCAGGCACAGCCTGTGAGGCCAGGCCATTCCTCCAAATAACTGTCTGTGTCATGGCATTAACAGCTACATCTTCATCTACTCAATTCAACGATGGTCTGAATGACCCAAGTCTCTCCTGTGCTGCATATGGATATCTGAAAAGTGTCTACATGAAGTTGTCTGTAAGACCCTATCTAGATCTCTGCTAACAGAATGAATCATTTTGCCTGTTTTGGTTCCCATTTAATCAAAATTCTGGTTTACTGGAACCACAGCATTTCCCCCTGGACAAAGGCTTTGCAGTTTGCAATCCTTCAACTAATTCTGATCCGTCTTCAACTTCATTTCCTTCTTCCTAGTCCACAGACTTAGTTGGGAACTTGCCCACTGCTGATGTGCTGCTGTGTGAAAATACAAAAGGGCTTTTTGTCTTTTTAGGTATCCAGACCTGTTTGATTTTTATATGCAAACACAACAACACACACATACACACAGAACTGATAAAGCAATGACTTACACACATATCATCCATATACTATTAAAGTCACGTCATTTGTATGCAAGTCAACAAACTGAAACAAGCCACTGTTGCCAGTTAATTTGATAATTCAGTGTTTTTCATAACTGTGCAAGTGATCTATTTGTTTTTTTTCTTGACAATAATAAACATTTGTCTTAGTGTCCCAGTCCTGTGACATAAATCAAGACACTGAAGGGGCCATCCATATCAGTAATAATAAGCCAAACAGGCAGTGACATGAGACGCACTGGGCAGTCTTTCACAGGCCTGACTGCCACATAACTGCCGAAACTCTGGGCGTGTCAGCATCAGTTTGCTCAACCAACAGAGCCGCCAGACAAACAGAGCAGAACTACGAACACCTACCTGTCTTGCTTTCATACCACACTGTGAAACTCAATTTTTCATCTACCTACCAGGCACAGACTGTATACGTATGCCTCTGAAAAAAAAAAAGGCTTATCCACTACAGGTATACTTAAACTACACATATGTTAAGTGGACTAGCAAGTCGTTCTTATACGTCAGAGCACTGACAGAACATAGGTTCTACTGTGGCTGTCGATAACGTTGGACTATTGTCACAACTAATGCAAAAGGGGCATAAGAATTTGTGCAACAAGATTTTAAATTCCATTAAGTAAATACATAAAACCCTGCCATGTCTATATCCTTTAAGTCAAAGGAATTTCTTCATATGTTTATCCGCAGTACTTTTCACAGTATGGTATATCCATTGATATAAATGGGATGGACAAGTGAAAAAAATCTCATTAAAATGAAATGCCTTGCAAAAGCAACACACAATACAGCACCAAAAAAGAACATAACACTCTAAAACAGCTTAATAAGACTGAACATTAAAACCTTCATAAAGGCAGAATTTTTAGCAAGAATGTTAGGCCTATAATTACACTACATTAATTTCAGCTAGGTGTATCTAACAACTGAACCATGCAAAAAATTTAAATAAAAAAAAAACACTATTAAGTTGTCAGCTTAATGTCAATCTTGCACAAGCCTTAAAAATGCTATCACAAGTTCCTGGTAAAAGAAATTGCCAGACTAATTTAAGGTTGCAACAGATTATTTTAAATGTATATTAATTGCAGAGCTGCAACAATTAGTTAATTAATTGAATTAATAGAAAATTAATCAGCAATTTAGAAAATGTAATGTTTAATATATTAGGGATGTCACAGTAAGATTTAAGAAATTGTAAATGTCATTTTTTCCAATATTTAACATTTCTTAGTCTAAATTGTTAGATTAATTGAGAATGAAACCAGTATACAAAAGGTGCCATCAAATTTTTCAGATGAAAGAAGTTAAGACTTCCAACTTACTAACTTACTGAAGCACCTCAAAGATAGAGTTTCAGTTCATGTTAACATTACATTAACAATGTATCCAAAGTGTTATCCTTGTTATGCTTATCCTGAAATACTTATTACCATTATTTTGTTTGAGACAACTGACATTGCTGTGTAGCAACATTTGCAATGGCAAAACATAATGTTAGCGTTAACTCAGTCACCATGTCAGTAAATTAAACTACTGTTTACCCTCTGAGTTCAACTTATATTCAAAGTTAAGCAGCAGAGTCATGTTTGCACTCCATTACTTTCCAGAAATGGGAAACATGCTCCCCTGACAGTGATTTGCCTCAGCCTTAGCAAATACCCCCTTCAGCCTTTCGTCCTAGAAGCTCATAAGACATTTTTTATTATTGTTTTTGTTTTTTGTGTGGTATCGAATCAAATTTCAAGAATTGTGGAAAGTCACTGATATTGGTATCGACTTCTAAATTTATGGCACCCTTACATCCCTAATTGTCAACTATAAACATGTTATGCCTACCACAACATATACAGTGCTGGACCACCAATGCTTGCTGTTGCCAGGAAAATGTGCTATGAAGTCATAAGAAATAACTAGATGTCCTGACCGTAATTTATTGAGCAGTGTAATGAAAATGTATTCAGTCTCCCACTGATAGTTGTGACATACAGCCAGGATAACTAGTTATATGGGTTTGATCTGTTTAGACACAATTTACTGCTAAGTGGAACAAAACTGAAAGTGCATGTGATTTTCATGGTGGACAGAAAACTATTTCAATATAAACCAAAATGCATTTGGCTAAACTAACTGGTAGTTAGTTGGCTCAGTCACACCAGAGTGCCAGGTCAGGCCGCAGGAGTCTAGCAATTTGAGATTTCTGGGAAATAAGCTCACGTGGGTGATGATTAGCATTATCAACCTTGGCTGGGAGTCAGTCAGTGCTGTTAGACATACAGTTGTGGGAGTAAGGATACAGGAAAGCATCTGCCAACTCTGCCTTCAGCAGTGCTATTGTGCCTATGAGGATATCTGGGATACCACAGGGCAGCCCTATGATGACCCACACTGTAACTGTATACACACACACATTCTCACAAGTCTCTTTTGGGTGATTTTATCCTCTTTGTGTGTAGGTTGTTCATTTGCACTGTCTGCAATTTTGTTATTTCTATAAAGCCTTGTCATGCCTGTCGTTACCTTGGCAGCAGCTAACAGGGATCCAAATAAATATGGCTAACACAGGGCTTATCTGCTTGGCTTACTGTAAGACTTGCTAAGAGAAACCACAGGCGTAGGTAGGCTCTATGCATGAGACATCCTTGGGTGTTGCCAAAAAACAAACACTCATTAACCCAGATACTACCAACCTGTTTGAGCGGTGTGCACATTGACAGATGAAGTGCATGCTTGAAGTGCATGCTTGAAGTGAGTGTGTGTGCGCGTGTGTGTGTGTGTGTGTGTGTGTTGTGTGTGTGTGATATATATATGCATATATATATATATATAATATATATATATATATATATATATACACACATATATATATATATGTATATATATGCATGTATATATATGCATATGTGTATATATATATATATATATATATATATATATATATATATATATATATATATATATATATACATATAAAAATCTTGACTCCTATTTCTGCCTGGGGCCTTCACTTATTCAGGTGTAGAATGTCTCTCTGATGTCGTGGATTTGAATCTGGCTCATAGCTGCAGCTGCTGCTGCTGCTAGGAGCTCTCTTTCACTACTATCCTTTATATGGAGCTTTCACATGACCGGCGCTCTGCTTAATACCCCGACAGGCAGTGACAACACAAGAAGAAAAGAATCCAGGTAACTGTGTTTGAAAAGTATGTATGACAAAATTAGATCAAATTTCAAACTATTTTAGGTCTGAGCTTAACGTTTTTCCAGGAGTGGTTTTCTATATTAGACATTGTATTGCTGCTGACTCATGCATGAACACTACCCTGAAAAAAAATATATGCATGTCATATTTTTACATGTCATTACGTTCTTTGATGCAGATCACACGAAAACTCTATGTACCTGATGACTCAGGAATGCTTAAGTAATATTCTGAAGGATGCAATGCATAAAACCTAAAAAAAAAAAAAAAAAAGAATCTACATATGCATGTTGAACATTTGCCGACAATGCTTAAACTCTGCTGCAATTTAAGAAAACAGCATCAAACTGACTTTATGAGAACTTATGAGAACTTATACCAATTTTGAGTTTATCATTGTTATATTAAAGTAGTATTAAGTTCCCCTCAACTCTAATGAGATTTGCAGCATCTTTCAGCTCATTGTTTAGGTTTAATGAAACACAACTTTACTGGTCTGACTTCCAACTTTTACTTTTGATTTCTGTTACTGCTGACCCGAAAGCTTCAAAGCCTTGTTACAATAGCAACCGATGTCCAAATTAGTATTTGAATACCCCCCCCCCCCGGCCCCCAGGAGAGGAAGGAGATGCTACGTCAGCTGAGCCGAAAAAAGAGGCAAAAGACAGATAAAGTCTGAGAAATTAGATAGAGCTATAGAGTTCCTCTATAGCATTTAATTAGTCTCAAAACCCACACACATAGAAACCAAGCACATTCATGTGATGCAATTGCATAGAAAAGCTACCTCACAAAGGAGCATTTCTGCTCTATATGTAGAAATGCATAAGCTTGACTTCCCATACACACCGTTACTGATGTATCCCATCCAGTCCTCATCTTTAGACTCATAATTACAATAATAGCAAACTATATGAGTAAATAAGTTCGAGGAAAGTATGGTAGCTTGTGGTGACAGCCCAAGCATGCTTGCTTACACAGTAAATATTGAAAATAGATGTGCTGTTTCCACTAAGCACTTGCAATATTATTTTACCTACTCAAAATACGTCAAAAACATTGAGTGTGGAGTACGACACCCCCACCTGATTGTGACTGACCCATTTCTTCATACCTTCGTACCTTTATAATGCCAGTTTGCTGAAATGTAAAGAAATATAAGCAAAAACAAGCAGAGCTCAAAAGTAGCCCACAACACAACTCACTGAATCAATGGCAACATTATACTTCCTGTTAAAACCCCCCATAAAGAGTCATGGAAACTGTAGTTCCAAAAGTTGCACCCCAAATAGAAGTAAGACAAAGGATAATAACAACAGTGACAAAATTTGTTGTTATGATCCAATAATGCACCATTAATATTTTTTGGATAGTACTAAAACAAAGTGTTTTGATTTTGTCTGATGCGGGTGTCATGTATTGTAAGAATTTGAAAATCCCAGGTCAAGGGATGAAATTTAAGGCTTTTGCTGTGTCATATGGCACAATCATTGTTTTTGTTATATTTCCACTGACATACGCATGGGCTGTCGGAATGTCAGGTGAAGCAACACACCTCTGTTACAATAGTCTGCTGGAATTTAATAGTTGCTGCATTTCTCCAACAGGCTACAGTACAGGTGGCCTAAAAAGCTTTTGATTACTGTGATAAAAAGAGAATATTTGTCTGTTAAGTTTCTAAAATGATGAGACACAACTACTAAAAAGCTTTTGATTACTGTAATAAAAAGAGAATATTTGTCTGTTAAGTTTCTAAAATGATGAGAGACAACTACTGAAACCAGTCCTCAAACATACACAATGGTGACTTGGCAATGTTTGACTAGAGTAAGGAGAACGGAGAGATTCACTGCATCCTTTTTATCTTGGAAAATGCATAACTCAAGATCATTTCGAAATTATATAGTATGATTTTGTATTATTTAATGTAGGAACCACAACTGATGCAAGTAAAAGGTGAATCAAAAATGTTCCTGATTTGCCTGCTCTGTAACAGGGTTGTACAATTTAAATACACTTGGACAGGAATGGATCCACATTGGAAAAATGAAAGTCACTGTCCTGACTCACTGTTTACACATTGCAACAAAGCATGACATAAACCTCCCTTTTCTTAACACATCTTTTTCTCTCATTAAAACAATATACTGTCATATTAAGACATTATATTATATTATTACAACATCCTATTAACAAGAAACCTCTCTCATTGATACGTAGTTAGGATTTTTGTTTTAATAAATTACTTGGTATAGCATAATCCAGAGAAACATAAGAACATGAAAGTATCTCGTCACAATGTGAAAGGAGGACTTTTTCCATAGAAACTGATCAAATTCAAGATAAATGAACATGCCTGTTACTGATAACTGTCAGACCCTTACCACTGCACAGGAACCTTATTTATCATCACATCCCCTGTATACTTAAAGGGACAGTTCAATCAGCATGAGGGTGAGTAGATAATGACTTAATTTTCACTTTTGAGTGAACTTTCTTAGTCCACAAAGCACTGCTGGAGACAGACAAGAAAACAGCATTGCAGAATCACCCAAACAATTTAAGTGAATCATGATCAATTTTCAAAGGGACAGAACAACTGCTTTTCACTTAAACTGTTTGGGAGATTCTGCAACACTGTTTTCCTGTGAAACAATGTTTTGTGGACTATAAAAACTAAACCCGACCTTCAATCGGGATGAGGGTAAGCAGATAAAAACAAAATTTTCATTTTTGGGTGAACTATCCCTTTAAGAATGTATCTGCTAATCTCAGTAAGGAAGCTACCAATGTGAAAATCAACATCAGCAGTTTGACACGGTTGCACTAACAAACAAACAGTCATTTCCACATTTTGAAAAAAAAAGGTCCCATTTACTGAAGGAAGCTCACAAACTGGTGTTGTTACTGCAGCTCCCTGGGCTCCGGCTGTACACATTTAATTACTTGTGACTTTCATTAGCTACAGAGCAGGCGGCAGAGCACTACTCTGACCCTGGCTCTTCCTCAGCCTGTTCTTGCTAACCACACCACTGAGGAAAGCCAGCCTGTTGCTGATAAACAGCTGGAATAATTGCCTCCGCTTAGACATCAGACAAAACCACCAATGCTCCTTATAGGTTGCAGATAAGTATTTCACACTGCATCAAAACTTCAACCATTTAAATAAAAGGTTTTGAGCTTCATATGTAATTTAGAACAGCTAAGTCAATAAATATGAGTCAAAGTAATACCAATGGTGAACATTTCCAACTGAAACTGTTCTACCAGCAACATTAGTAAACAACCCATCAAAACTTTTTTTGTTAAAGTTTTTCCCCAGTCAGTGACAGAAACAGGAAATCCAACAGAGAATTTAAGAAGTCACAAAGCCACTATTAAAAGATTTAAGGCACAATATATATGCAGCCAAAAACATAATAAAAAGCTACACTATATGTGGAGGTCTATAAAGGGATCAAAGACATCCATAATAGGTTCCAAATGAAGTGAGACAACCAGAGTGTACTATAAATCACATTGTAGCTAGATACTAGTGCTTAGATCCTTTTCACACAAGCTTAAATAATGTGACAGCAGACTGCCACCACAAGCTGGAACAAAAATGGCTCCTGCAATTTGTACTTAAAGGTTTTCATCAAAATTTGGGCTGTGAAGACGGAAAAGGGATGCCTTCCAAATCAATTTCTTTCAATGAGTCACCACCATCCCAGCATCTCATCTGTGAGCAGGAAGAGCAGGACAATAACAATACGTTTCTCCGCCAACAACACTTTTATATTTCTAATCAATGTTTGGCAATATGTTGACCAACTGAACCAACAGATGCCTTTTGTGTGTTGCCAACCATGAACTCACAAGCAAGGCTATATTATATGTAGAGAAGTGCTCTTTGAAGCATTAAGTCACACTAAAAAAACAATAACAGTCTCCAGTAGTTTTATATTTTTGTTATAGCTTAATGTAGATATATCTAGGTCATTATACAGTAAGTGAGGTCTTGTGTCATTGTTACTGGTGGGTATCACCATTCATAAAGCACTCTGACTTCTTCAGCAGCCAAATATGATTAGTGGTATCTGATCTTATAATAATAAGATAATTTCTAAAATATCATTGATTGCATCTGCTCTAACAGTAGCTTAACAAACAAACCCCATATTTACACATTACAAATGCAGTTTAATACACTTTTGTTTTCTCTCAACCCCATATATGTGTCTGAACTTGCAAGGCCACAAATCTGACATCTGTCTTGGTTTTCTCATGACACATGCACATCCTGGTTGGTCCTACTCCAGTCAAGAATTTGGTGGTAAGGCACCACAAGCTGCTTGGTAATGACTAAAATCCTGTGCACTCTGGCAATTTCTACATTCAACTTTACTTTTATTGTCCCTAAGGGGAAATTTGTGAATACATAATACAAAAATGTAAAGACATTTTAAAAACTATGCAGCTCACATTCTCACCTTTAATAACCGTAACAGTTTTGCTAAATATTTAGCAACTAATCATAAACTATAACTGTAACTCATGCCACTAACTTTGCCCATACAGAATTGATGTTTTCTCACCCACACAGATGATACAGCCCTGACCAAGAGTCAGATTAACACTGTGACAGTCAGACGGATATCGGCTGGCCAATATTATCGGTCCAATATTAGCCTATCACAGCTAAGAATAATGGCCAAACCAATATTGTTTGAACTCTATCCTGTATGACCGCAGGTTTCAAAAATGCTCAAACTGCTTCCTTCCTGACACTTTAGTGAGAGACTTTCAGTGTATTTCTAATTATTTCAGCTTCCATGCACAGCTTACTGGTGTAGCTCAAGTTGAAAGGAGTAAGGATTATATATGTGTCTATGAGAGACACTTTTTTTCTCTCTAATATCATTGGTTTGAATTGTGTTATGCTTTTTATTGAGTCCTTAACACTTCAGCTACATTGTTCATGAGACATTCAGGCCAATAAAGCCTATTGAATTGAACAGAAATTGACACATGGGTTTACAACTTCTCAACATCTGGCTAGATTGCTCAAAACGCCTCCATAGCTATAAAATACACATGAAGTGCCTTAGTGTAAATGGCATTAAAGGCCAGTTGAGGAGATCTTGTCCTGTGCTATCACTCCACCAGTCCAGACCAGTTGTTGCACCGACATCCATTTAAATGATTTTGTAGATAAAGGGTTTCTTAATGGATCATTCTGCAAAGCTATTACAGTTATTCTAATAAAGCTATTACAACGATTTTTTTTCAACAAGTGCATCTCCCCTGATGTTCTGACAGTGATATGACATACACAAATTACTTGACAACAGGTACAAGAAACAGTTATTTCTTATATGCTGCTATTCCTTTCAGTGTTGGAAGTTGTTGCAACTATAAAGCAATATTCAAACCCAGAAAGTGTGAATTCAGTCACATGTGAAAACAAACCAAGGAGTTGGTGAAGTGTCATTATAGAATGATACTGAATCCTTGCTTGCTCCACTGATACTGCTGATAACATTACGTCAAAACGTACAATGGCTCTGTTACTCTCCTTTAAACATGAAAATTAGTCTGTGGATGGCACGGCCTGTTCTCTGGAGAACAGTTATTTCCCACAGCGGGCCAGTCAGTGAAGGCCTTTTCTAGACCAGACACCAAGAGAACGCCGTCTCCCTTGTAGGAGACTTAATTAAAACCAACTCTTTTTCATTATTTAAACCATGTTTTACAGGCTGATAAAACTACAGTAATGTGGAAGATGACTACAGGAAGGGTATTAATATGAGGGAACTGTTGACAGCTGTTTGTGAAAAGCTCTGCTTAATTTCAAACACATGCTTGAAAACCTACGTAATTCAGCATAAGTCCTATGGTTGTGAATGACTACTAACAAATGAATACGAGGATAACAAAGTAGATTTTTATTACTATCACATAAGTGTTGATTTACAGCACACAATACACATTTCATTTATAAATATGTCCATTTGACTAGTCTTAAGAAGTCTGTTTTCTTGTGTAGAGTGGTTGTATTGTCTTCAGCAAAATTTATATTTCATTATATAATTTTGTTTACAAGTATTACAGTAAAGTTACTCTTCCTTCTTGATACACTAAATTGTAGTCAAAGACTAAATAAAATGTATGTAACAAACCATGGCTTGAAAATTGAGGTCTGAACCAAACCATGGAGATTCATAACACCTTTTTTTAAGCTTGTCAACAATCATGCAATATAAACTTGTTTAAAAGAACCAGTGTGTAGGAATTAGTGGAATCTAGAGGTAAACTTGCAGACTGCAAACACCTCATGTTACTCTCTGCTTCCAAGCCTGAAGGAGAAACAACAGTGGCTGCGAAAATCAAGTGAAAGGCCAGGGTTTGAGCCAGGGTTTGGTTTGTCCATTCTGGGCTACTGTAGAAACATCGTGGTGCAACATGGTAGATTTGGTTGAAGAGGAATCGGGCTTGACCGACAGTGGATTTTTGGGGCCAATGCCAATACAGATATTAGGGATTTTTTTTAAATCCAATACACTGGCGAATATTCTTTATACAGAACATAATATACAGAATATAGAATATATACATAAACATATTTTTACGATGATCCCTCAAAAATACTTGTGACAAAATTATTTATACCATGGTCTGGGTGAATACTCGATTCTGATTGGCTGCAGGGTGTCCGTTAAAAAGTGTTGTAGGACACCTATAAAAAAGTTCCGGTCAAATAGCCTGATTGTTCTAAAAAAAATAAATAAATAAATAGAAATAAATAAATGTATATATTAAACATGAATTAAGAAAAGTATCAAATATACATAAAATGCTGCCTATAACACTAACAAATAAAAACAATCTGCATTATGTTCTATACAAAAAACTTTTCATATGGACGTGTATACAACATACGAATGCATATGACTATACCAGTATAGGCAATGTCTGCTGTTAGCTCTCTCTCTCTCTCCACCAGCTCCCGTTAGAAATACCATCTGAATTTTGATTTGCATATCACATCACAGACAAATCCTGTGGTGACCAGGTTTATGTGGCTTGTGCAATTGTGGGTGCAGTGTTTTGCATGCCAAACTTTTACGATGCAGTCGAATCAATCAGCCCAAGCACTCTGGTTTGTGTGTGTATCAGAGGTAGAGATGAAGTGCAAGTGTTCAGCCATGCCATGCAATGAAACCTTTTAAATACAGGCTTAACTCACCCAGCAGAAGCAGCTTCAGCTCCCTTCTTGCATCTCTCTTGTCTCGCCGGAGCTGTTTCTCGATCTCAGCGTTGATTCGTTTGGACTCCTTCGCCTCCTCACTCAGGCAACAAGCCATCATGGAGTCTAAAGTCATCACCGCATGAGCTGAAAAGCCCGTCTGACAGGGGACGCCGGGCTACACCTCACACAAAGTATCAAATAAATGAGCAGCTGTCCGTTTTCAACAGGTTATATATCCAGGCGACGGTAATGGAGCTCGATAGGCAGAATCTGGCCTCTTCTGTTGATGGTAAAACTGCTGTCAAGTGTCAAATATTTGACAGCTTTAGTCAAAGTCTTGTGTAAATCCTCAGCCTACAGGGACTGACTGCCGATCACAGAAAAAATACAATGCGACATGTCCGCAATCATCTCAGATGACCACCGACAGCGCAAATAACCATTTTACTTGATGCACTTTCCAACAGAGCTGCAGTTAGTTTGAAGCGCTGACTAGCTTGTAAGCTAACTGCTGCTAACGGTTAGAACCAAGCTAACGTGACAAGTTGATGGGTTTTCAACACTTTCTAACCCTTCCCCGCGTTAGCCCGAAAGCCTGGTACAAATTTTTAATCACTATTTTAAACTACCAACTTCGGTCCCAGAGACAGTGGGGACGCCGCTGGCTGCCGCTGCCACATTTGTCCAATCCCCTCTGCTGGTCGCCCGGCCGAGTACGAGCCTAGCCGCCCCGAAACCAACACCGTACGCCCGCGCAGTGACAATGAACGCCCGTCAAATTGTCCATCTACTGAACAAACACACCGCCTAGCCCACTGCCTCAACCCTCGACGGACGATAAACCTTACAATAACCTGAATTAAAGCTAAACTACCGCTTTACAACGTCGCTCAGAGCCGTTATCCTCTTGCAGACTGAGGCACCCAGTGACCACTGTGGCTAAATTGGCAGGCTAATTGTTAGCTAGCTAGGTTAGCTCAGCTAGCCATCCCTGGAATTGCAGCCGTTACTGGCTAAAAACCAGACAGCTCGGCCTGACAGAGGACTTTCATTTTGTTCAGATATTCTTCTCCAAAAAACGCCTCGCTTGGTCCAAACCCTCAAAATGCGAAAACGTCTAGCTGACAGTCAAACGGACCCTTGTAGTCCGTGCATTTTATCGCTCCTGGTATTTTTTTTTTTTCCTGGTGGTGGTGATTGCTCTTCGTCACCCACTCCTCAGCCCCGGTGTGGCGCTGCTGCTGACGTCGCTTAGGATATAATAGATTGACACGGGGCAGAGCCAATGAAAACAGAGCATGTGGGCGTTTAGGGTGGGATTTTTTTCCGGATGGTTAACTTCCCAAGTTTGCTTGAGAGGAAGTCTTCCTCTCGGAGGCGTGTCAGCGAAAGCGACTGACATTTGGCTGGATGGGCAACGCCCATCTCCTGTCAAAGACTCTGTGTGTACTCATCCTGACTGTCACAGCTGTTTGTTTCTGTGGATCTTTACACTTTCACAAGTTCACCTGGATACACATTATTCTACATATGTTTTACACATAGTTTATAATTTAATACATCACAAATATTGCTATCAAAATTTGTAGTTAAAGCGATGTTGTGGCCTGTACCCTGCCCGTCATATGGTTCAGGTCTTATAAGCACACATCACACATTCTTAACATACATTTTAAAATGTTATGTTTGCCATTAGATCTGTATTTGATGATTTTGCTTTTTTTTTTGTAGATGTGACATCTAGCTATATTCCTCTGTTGTGCTCTGCTTGTTTTTTCCCTGTTAAAAAGTTTTTCTTTACTCCTTTGTGCGTCTCAAAGGAATAAAGGGGATGTCACGCTGCTAAAAAGCCCCTACATAATATATTCAAACATCTGTTTGCAAGAAGTGGTGGAAAGTACATTTACTTTGCAGTGGTGGAAGAATTATTCAGATCATTTAGGCTAAGTGAAAGTAGAAGTACAGCATTATGAAAATACTCCACCACAAGCAGAAGTCCTCCATTCAGAACCATACTTAGGTAAAGGTGCACAATAAAAGTAAAATTTACGAAGTATCAGAAGTGAAAGTAGCTCATTATGCAGAAAAATACTTCCTAGTGTTTTATTATTATATATGGTGTTTTTGTATTAATATTAATACTGCATTAACATGTATGTTGCATTTTACATATATTCAAAGTTGCACTAGTTTTAACTTCTCCATATAACTTCCGCTGGGTAGTTTAATCTCCTGCAATGCATCATATTCTACAAGTTTGTAGTGTAACCCCTTTTTCAGCTTTGTGATTATGCATTTTCCTGCTAATCCAAGACCGTTTTAAATATTTTTTTAAGAAGTAGAAGAATTTCCTAAACCCATAAAGAAGCAATAAATCCTTAAGTGTACCAGGGAAAAACATCACATTCAAATCACCAGATTTAGAAATATGTCATTTTCAGTGGACAGGAAAGGTAGAAAAGCTGTGAGACAAATGGAGTGGAGTTAAAAATACAATATTTACCTCTGAGATGTAGCAGAGTATTAAAATCTCATAATATTCAAATAAAGTGTAAATGTTGTTTCACCACTGCTTAAGTAACAGCCCATAATTTTTGCCTACTTGTATTTTACTTGGTTATTTCTGTGGTATGCCACATTACATTTCTTCTCCACACTTCAGTAGGAAAGATCCCTTTTTTTAAAGCAAAGATTGTGGAAAAACTCTAAAAAATTAATATAAAATTGTGTTGCTGAAATTACTTTTTTATTTGTTCCTACCCTACCCTAATGATCATTTTATATTTTGGACATTTTGGAGGAGACTCGACCCCTACATTGGAAACCACTGGACCTAATGTTATGCTATATACAACTATACTTTAAGTATATTTACATAATTATACCTCTGCATTTTTACTTAAGTCAGATTTTGTATGCAGGACTATTCCCACATTGCTGTATACTGCAGTAGTACTGAGTGTTTCTTCCACTACTGTCCACAACACAGAGCCTGAAGCAACACTGTCCAAATATAGCACCAAAATTAGCAAAAACCAACAAACAAACAAAAAAACGTGAAAAAATGTCAAAAAAGTATATACCTCCAGGCTAATACAATACCAGCTCTGGGTTCCTCCCAAAAACTTTGTTTGTCAACAAAGAAAACAGATAGCATCACAGATACTGTCAATATTTGAAGTGGTTTTCCTTCTGTAGATGATAGGGAAAGCTGCCTCATGTTTTCCAGCAGAACCTGGTATTAAACAACAGAAAGTCTTGTATTTACTTTGTAACGTCACACATATGATACAAGACCAAACCACAGACACAGTACAACAGTTACAAAATAACAGAGAAGTTTCACAGTTATTTTCCTTTTTACAAACAGTCATGACCCTGAGTCATCTACCGTCAACCATATTTATCTGAACATATTTTTCCTGATTTTGAGGGCATGTCTACATGTTTGTCTCTTTAAAAAATCTTTACATGTTAAGTTTTAAACTTGAGTTTATCTGGGATATGACCCGGGAGAAATATAGAGCGAAACAAAGTTAAAAGTTTATGTAGGTAAATAAACAAAACAAAGCTCGCTGATGGTAACATGCTGACTTTTATTTCACTAAAATTCAACTTGAATCCTTATTTATCACTTGCCTCCCCAGTGATTGTTAGTGATTGATAATAATAATTGTGGGTTGGGGGCACGTGAACTTTTTTCGGTTTCTGAAGGGTGGCATGCCAGAAAAAAGTTTCACTGTACTACAGTAATACCACAATGTAAAAAAAAAATACTCAGTTATAAGTATTAGTCCTGCATTCAGTACTTTACTGAAGTCCAAAAGTATTAAGAGTGAAGTGTAGGCCTACTTTACTATAAGTATCAAAAGCAAAAGTACACCCTATGCAGACTCTTTTTTTGCAGCTTGCAGTATTATAAATTACACTATTGGAACAGCAACAGGGTGACCAGTGGGTGATAGTGGCATCCCTGTAATTTGATTGGCTTCCCCAGATGCCACCTCAAAACTTCTGGCCTCCCTTCAAGGCAGGGGAAATTGTTCTTGCTAGTGTGTGCACAAATCAAGATGTAGTGAAAAAATTGTGTTCCATGTGCACATGAACCAAAAATAAGCTCCACCCTCATATAACACTCCCTGTAGGTTCATGGTGAGATTTTTTTTTTTCTGAACTACATTTGTGTTCTCTTGCAATATTTTTTTTTAGTTATCTCACAATAACTTTGACTTTAACTTTGACATTTAGTTTTGCATTCCCCGAGATCCATAGGAACAGTGTGTTGGTTCAATCCAGTTACCAGTTTAGGGAAACACTCTGCAGATACTTCAGAATGGAGAGATGATGTGACACTTTTCATTTATTGCTCATTACTTCTTTCAAATGTTTTTTGAATGAAGTTTTTACAGCATGCAGGCACTGACTCTTACCTGGCTGTGGTGGCTGAAGCTGAGATTGTGGATGTGGATATTGGACTGCATTTGGCCACCATAGCTGTCCTGTGACTTCTCACTACTGCTCCTATTAACATTAGCTTAGAAAGTTTTCTTAAACCACTCAGGATCTGAACCCAAGATGCTCATGTCAGGTATGACAGATGTGTGACCTTTACACCACAGGAGTTCAGGAACACAATATCTTCAATTACACTCAGCCAACACAAATTAACCATGTATGTCAATTCACCGCACACACACAACACTGCATGAAGTTAGTGTTACACCCTTTAAAACTACTGTGTCACAGCAATAATCATCACAATCAAAGCAGAGCCACAGCTGCAATCACAATCACAGCAGCAACCCCTGGCTGCAGTCATAATCACAGCTACAATCTGTCTCAAACAGCCTTGACAGCTGTCAGTCAGTGAGTGAATCAGGTTTTCTATCTAACTGCAATGATACAGACTTGTGCCTGAGCAGCTACAGTTGAGGATGCATCCAGTCATGCTGTGATCACAACCAGCAGAAGTCTTCTACGTACATAATACCATATCATATGTTCTATGTGTAATATGAATGAATATGATTGCACACGTGTCCTCTTTCTTGTCTCTCATGTCATGTGTATGTATAGGTATGACTGTTTAGGGGGATACTCTGATACAGTACATCAAGGTATTATTATACTCTATATGTTTGTTGGTAAAAGTTTAATCTTTAACATTACATAATATTTTGTGTATAAAATGTTCATTTTCATAGTAACTATAGCTATCAAATAAATATAGTGGAGTAATAATTAGTACATTTCCCTCTCAGATATAAAGAGAGTTGTGAACTGTGACTGCAGAGGTAAAAATGCTTGTTGTTTTTTGTTTCTATTAATACATTTAGCTTGAAAAAAACTCCTCTTACAGCATTCTTGGCCTCTTCGTCAGTGTTTGAGTTATTATTCATCCTGATGATATTTCAGTCCTCTCTGACAGTGATGACGGTGATTATAACAAAAGCAAACGTATTCACCACTGTCATCATCATCCAGGTCGTAACAACAGATTTTCAACTCTGTCAGTCTGTGTTTAAATCCCTCAGTGTGAATGAGCTGACAGGCACTACTGCTGAGCCAAGTGACATCTTGTGGATATGTGATGTAGTTGCAAGAGTGAGTTCTGATTAAAATGCTGAAAGGTTTTAATCTTTTGCATGAAAAGAAGTGCTCTCTGTGTTTGACGTGTATCAGGACCTCTCTTTTACACGTTTTACCCAATACAATTTTCAACCTAAATATCTGGAATCTTTCTTTAGGAGAAGAAACCACCAAATGAATGCCTTGAGGCTAAAATCACATTCAAATGTTCCTTTACAGACATTTATTTAAATAGGTGGAGTAAATTATGGGGTTGTGGCTACAGGTAATAAAGCCATTAAATCAATTCAGATATCCTCGATAGTTCACAGTTGGCTCAGGTGGGTGGTGGGTTCTTTCATTTTTAAACCTCTGGAGCTCAAAAGCCAAAGACTCATGATGCAACATCAAAGAATGAAGTGTATCAGACTTCAGCCAACTTATCCTTGGTATGCTCGGTATGATCAGGAAAATCTTTGGTCATGACTCATGAGTTTGCAGCCTGACCTGCTCACAGCTCACTGCGATTTAACTCAGGATGCAACTGCTACAGGCCCAGCACATGACTTGCAACTTTATTCACTCACTCTGAACTATCTGCCATGTCATTCAGCTTACCAATGCTTACTTTTTATTTTGTAGACAGTGTTCATATGTTTTTTGGTTTTCTCTTTGGTTTCCTTTTTTCCTTTATGGCTTTTTCCTTTTAATTAATTTGTTCATATGTCTGTGATTTGCTATTGCTAATTTAAAAAAAATTTCAGATTTTTCCTTTATTCTTTACCTTTTTTTTAATTTAAAGGCAATCTCACAAGTAAGAACCCTGCACTTGAATGATTATTCTTGCTGAACCATTTGCACAAGTTAATTTATTGTTAGAAGTGAAGTTAGAAGTGAACAGACTGTGGCGCTCCATCGTCTCCAGTATGTCACAGGTGTCAGATGAATCACTGATCATCCAAAATCTCGTCACGCTCTTCTTCCTGCTGGTCTCTCTGCCTGTAAGCATTCTTGTACAAGATGATACAAAAGCAGATAGATTACAATGTGTACAGTGTGTTGTATCATTTTTGGAGATTCAGATGCACTTGTTGCCATCAGGTGAAAACCGCACGTATCTGACTTCCTGTAACTGGAAGGATGAGGCAGCAGGTTACTCTACTGTTACTGTCAGTCCACACCCACCTGCTATACAGGACTCCCTACCTCACTTTCTTTCTTTCTCTCTGAATTTCTTTTTTTAACATCAGTTTCACCTTATATCATATTGTTAGTTAATGAAAGTTAATGGAAAAAACTACCACTACTAATTATAATACTATTAAAATCATTTTCTCTCTTGAAAGAACTGCAAATACTGAGTGTGTATGTATCTTTTTTACTTATTTTTACAAATAGAAAATAGATTTTATTTCAACATTGTTTTAATACACAAGTTATAAAACATCAAGATAACCAACTGAACAGTTAACATATATAACAAAGTCTCAATAAACAACACAAATAAATATTACATGTCCAAAGGAGTGGGAGGAAGTACAATACTTATCAAGTCCTTAATCCTTAATCATTGAACTCAGTGTTTAACATACATAATCAATATACTGGCATGTCTCAACACTCACAGAGAAACAACAAGCAAACAAATAATAATAACAACATCATCATCAGCGATCATCACTTTCCTGCCCCTTCCTCAGGTCTTTACCTCTCAAAAAATATTTTTATTTTACATCTATTTAACACATTGGCATTTCTTCCTTTGTTCTTAAATTTAAACACACATACTCTTCAGAGGTAAAAGTTAATGGATATAAATATTATATAAATAATTCATATAAACTGACTCTCTAAGCACCAGATATAAATGCATGCCCTCAACAGGGATGTGTTATGGGCTATGTGGCCTTACACTTATCTAACTTGTGCTGTCTACATGAAATTTATCTCAAATATCATGTAGCACACACACAAATGCCCTTCAGCCAAAACACATTACAAGCATTACAGAAATAACACCTCTGTAAAATAAAGTTCATGATGTTCTTCAGTATATTGGTAGTAGGCCTGGGTTTGTATTAAACCTTGCATTATGACATTAACCAGAACCCGTCCAAACACACACACACACACACCTCTCTTGCTCTTTCACCTCACCTTGTTCCCATGGCAATGCAGAGCTCAGGCGATCTCAATATGTGAGACTAAAAGCCTGGACCAACCGGTTCTTCTGGATGAGACAAAAGATTGACATCCAAATAGCAGCCAAGGAGGAGGAGGAGTGACTAAATACCTGTTGTACACTTCAGCACTACTCTGAAAACACTTGCAAGATGATTCACAACCTGCTGCCCTGCGAAAAGTCAGTCTGGTATTCCTGAATGATTCCTGCAGGCATCTAAATAGTTTATACAAACTTTGTTTTACAGACCGCTTAGGTTTGTATACTGTGTGTGTTTATATGTGTGTGTTTATATTATACCACATGTAATTAATTTAGAATGTTTATATTTTTGTTACATTTTTCATACTAACCTGAAGAAAACTGAGTGATTTTAAAAATCATTATAATGTATTTACAGTCCTCTTAATGATTAGTTAAGCTCCCAAATGTACAAGAAGAAGAGGAACAACAACAACAAAAAACAATTAGAAGAAAATCTTAACTATTCATATTTAATAAAATATCATTCGTAAAACTTGTGCGCGTCCGTGATTTCACTCCGGCTCAACTGAAACATGAAGCAGGGTTGGAGCCTCTGCAGCAGCCGAAACAAGCAGCCGAAACTTTATCCGCCGCGCAGCGCACTCATTCATACTGCTGTCAAACCTGAGGGAATTAAACTCTATCAACTTCCGGTATGAGCTTTTCAAAATAATTCTGTGTACTGACCCAGCCTCATACTAAACACTGAAGTGAGTAAATTAAATGTACAGTTATACAGAGATCATCTCTATTTTAAACAAACATTTTAAAAAACGTTTATGACTCACTGCTTAATTTGTAATTTTGAGTTGAATTTCTCTTGCATAGTTTCTACTTTTAATTTATTTTTCTCTATCTTCTGAACTTATTTCTGCTGCTTGAACACCTGAATTTCTCCTCTGTGGATCAATAAAGGCTTATCATATCTTATTTTTACTTTTTACTGGGTTTTGCTCAATGCCTTAATTGATTATATTATTTGAACCCATAGACACCTAGCAATTGGGCCTAACATTGTATTGTACATAGCTTCAGACTACACCAAATACATCAAAAAAGTTTGGTATTTATTAATTTATGACTCTGAAAGTGGGAAAACCAGTAAAATACATTATCATTTAGGCCATTCTCTGTGATTTCCTTTTTATAACTAATATAATAGCTTTAGTAACACAACTAACTAATAACTAACTAACTAACTAACTACCTAATATTCACTGAGCCATCCCTGAAAGTGTTTGGAGCCCCTGAAAACTTCTGACATAATCCATTTAAATTCTTTTCCTTCTTTTTATTATACTTGCCCAAACACATAAAGACATTAGAATTGCCACAATATCAAAATTTCAAATTTTGATAAAACAGTACTCAATAGTTCTTCTGATGCCATGCACAAAAGGGAAGATGTAGGAAGACAACATATATAAATCTGTTTTTAATTAGGCTATTAGTATACTTTTAAACACATGGTATTGGAAAAGAATTGACATATCAATACGTTTGACAACCTTATGGAGGAACAGCACCTGTGAAAAACAACAACAAAACAATAGCAACAAATATAAATAAAGAAAATAAAAGTTAGCATCTGCCATTGGACTTGCTAAACTTTTTGAGATAAACTACCAACAAATAACCTAAAAACAGACTCCAACTACTTCCTTAAAGTTCCAATGATTCTTTCATGATACATGATTTGAAATTTATTCTCAAAACAACATTACACTCAGGAGGCAATCATTGCTTTGTTACTCAAGTCAGAGATAAATTCATGTCCCATACCCCTCCCCAAACAAAAAAACAAAAAAACAAAAACAAAGAATGAGTGGGAGTTTTGTAAATCTGATCTAACAGTGCCGGTATAGTATCATAGACTGGAGTTTTCATGTCAGTGTCAGACATCAAAGACAGCATAAACTGGACCTTAGCTCCTATTACATCCTGCAACACACGCCCATAGACAAAAGCTATCATATTAAATTTGCTGTCAACCGCAGCGGTTTTGGTTGCATTTAGAGCAGTGTGTATTCTGTCACATCTGTCCATGTCATGCAATAACTGTGAGGCTTATTGACTCTGGAACAATATACCCAAGGAGTGGTCAGCATCAACAATGATCACATTCTGCAGGGCAGAAAACTACTGCGTCACTACTCTGTGGATTCAGCTTCTTAAGCATGTTACACCTTTGGTCACAGTCAGTCAGATGTTCACAACTGATGGAAAATTACATTCTTATTTTGATTCAAATAGCTAAAATAGCTGCAATGCCTGTGTTTCAGCTGAAACAACAAGAATACTACAAAGACAAAGGCAAATTCTATTTGCAAAATAAACAAATAAAGCGTTTTTATGTTCCAATTATTATAACTTTCAAGTATTTATGACTAATTCTACAAAGGTCAATCAGAATT
This sequence comes from Lutjanus argentimaculatus, assembly GCA_034769285.1. NCBI lineage: Eukaryota > Metazoa > Chordata > Actinopteri > Lutjaniformes > Lutjanidae > Lutjanus > Lutjanus argentimaculatus. Next base: position 26,754,906 of record JAWZSL010000010.1, on the reverse strand, counting down.
AATAAAATAAATTGGGATTTAATTTGTGTTGTTCTTCATTTATCTGACTTAGTTTAACAGGTGTTAAACCCTTTACATTAACACCACAACATATCGTATATCTTGTCATTATTAATATCAAGCGGTAATCAGAGTTGCAATTAAAGGCTTGGGTTGCCTGCAGAAAATTTACAGATTTAAAAGTGGGTTGTGGCATTCTCAAGTTTGGGAATGGCTGATCTAGTGTATATACAACATGCTTAGATTTATGTTTGACAAATGATGATATGTACAATAAAAACAGTGTGTTTATAATATGCGATGCTTTTAACTATATTCCTTTTTTTACAACTAGTAAAACCCAAATGGTTTCTTTTACTTACAGTCCAAGTATTACTGTAAGCAAAATAGTAACAACATGCTCTTATTTTCTCGACATACGGGCCTGACTTCCGGTGCAGCTGGGGTCATTTGCCGCTCTCTTGCCGCAGCGCGTCGCCCTGAGCGCATTCCAGTTACAGACTGTTTTCAGCGGACCTCAGAGGCTTTACATTCCTGTGTAGGCGCGGTGCACTTTGCCGAGCTGCAGGTTCTTTCGTGTGAGCCGGAAAAAAAAAGATGTTTTAACTCTGTTATCAGTGGACTAATGACGCCGTTTGTGCGACAGTAGCTGCTCGCCGCTAGCCGCAGGTGGAGTGGACAGTGGGCACGGTGGGAAATGGACCAAGCAAAGCAGTCGGAGTGTGTACCTGCTCGCTTTCAGGGAGTGTGACGGAGTGACTGGAGGTGAGGAGCTGTGTTGTTTTCTCTTTCTGTCTGTCCAAACTCCTCTAGAAATAACTTTTATTGTCATAGCAGCGGGAACTGATTGAAAAATGACTCAACAGGTGAATATATTTATAACCGAGCACCTGCTGCACTGTAACTACACTGAAAAACCATTCAAGTTAACCTCTGACCTCTTATGATTTCAAAATAAGATTTCCGGGGCAGCAGGTGTGTTTTAGAATAAATCCCGACAGGTCTAATGAATAAAAACTAAAAACTACTGGACATCAAGTGGACCTTGGGCATCTTAAAGTGATAATTCACATTATTTGAAGTGGGGGTGTATGAGGTCCTATCCATTGTCAGTGGCTTTAGAGAAGCAGAAGGGAGGACCAGCATGGAAGCTAAGAAATGTACTGCTGTGGACAGGTTCAGCAACAAAAGGTATTTTAGCCACTTAAAAAGGTTATGAAGGCAAGGAAAGGCTATGTGACGGCAAGGTAAAGCTGTGAAAATATTCTAAATATAGTGTACACTTAAACTGATTTAGATTTTTTTAGGTGGTCAAAATACCTCGTGTTACTGACCCTGTCCACAGCCGTTCATTGCTTAGCTTCCATGCAGGTGCCCCTGTCTGCTTCTCCAAACTGGTGGCATGCCAATCACCGTCTACTGTTGGTAATACGCTGACTATTAAGTCAGTACCTAAGTAGCTCACAAAATCCCACATCAATAATCCAAACTGTCCCTCTAACAAGGAGTTTATTGTCCTTAACATCCCATTTACAGCTGATTATTCATTAACCGTTTCATTTCAGGGTTTTTTTTTTTTTTTTTTTTTTTTTGTTTTTTGGGGCATGGCGGGCTGCTGGCAGTGGTGCTGTGTGTGCTGTCTGTCCGAGGAGGAGAAGAGGTCCATCGCCGTTGACAAAGAGATCAAGAGGATCCTCAAGCAGCAGAAGAAGAAGGAGAGAAGGGAAATTAAAATCCTCTTGCTGGGTCAGTGACTACACACCTGACAGAGCACCTCACACACAGCTGTTTGTTCCTCTTTTACAGTAATGGTGGCTGTATCAGAGCACCATGATGCCAAATAGATTTATTATCAAGCAAATATAATACATCAAACTGACACTGCATGACTCTGCAAACCAAGAAGGCACTTAAAGGGAACACCCTAATTAAAATCTGCTTGGCCTGTTTGGTAACCCGCAGCCAAGAGAGAAAACTATGTAAAGCATGTGTCACCATGTGAGTATGTAAAGAATGGTCCAGGTTGGGATTGGCTATGTGAAAACCAGAGGAGACAGTCCACAAACCTACAGGCCTAGTTCACAGCTGGTTTTGATGACTTCAGACCTGATTGGCAGCAGCGGTGTGTTGCTTTGATGCTTTAATGGAGGCAGGTACACTACAGCTGCCTGGAGCAGGATAGTAATGGGTTATTACAGGGGCACAATCAGCTGAAACTATTAGTTAATAAATCAAGATCATTTATCAGCAACTACTTTGTTAACTGGTTATTTGTTTAAGCCATTTTCCACACTCTCAGCCTCAGAATTTAAGGCTTTTCTACAGTTTTCTAAGGAGCATTAAACTAAATATCTTTGCTTTCTGACTGTGGGTCAGACAAAACAAGCAATTTGAAGACATCATGTTGGTCAGTGTAATTGTGATAGGCATTTTTTTAATGATATTGTATAGATCAAAAAATGCATTAATCAAATTGAGAAACCAAATTGCAGATCCAATCAGCAGTTTTCAAACTTTTTGTGCCTAAGGTGCACCTGTATTCATATCCATGCCACATAGCCTCCATAACACGTGTCATCACTCTTATTAGTCTGTAAATGCTTGTTTTTAGCACGACATGAGACACGACTTGGTAGGCGACTGACAAAGTAAATTAAAAAATTAATTCATAACTTTTGTGTAGTTGTATATTGCAAAAATAATGCATGGTTTTCAAAGAAATCGCATAGCACACCTGGACATGCCTCACAGCACAGGGAACCACAACATTAAATGATAGCTGCAGCCTAACTGGAGCTAACTTAAATGCATAAATGATTCACTATAATTTTTAAAAAATATTATGACTTGTACTTTACTACTTATATGGTAGATTCAATGCTGTAGATGATATGATAACTGTCAGTTTTCATACCAGCATGTGCTGCAACCCTTGGAGGCAGAGAAAAATGCATTTATTGGCCGATACTGTAAAACAAATATTTCCATGTATTCTTATTTTAGGGCAGTAAATTTATACACTAATAGTTATCATTTTTTCAATATTGCTTTGGAATAAAAGTATTCAATATTTGAGATTTTGTGATACCATTGTTTCCTTCCCTACACCTATTGAATATTTGAACTTTGCGCATCGGGTGATACAAGTACTGATCAGATAACAGTACATATAACAAAAAACAAAACAAAACAAAATAACAACGTATATAAATAAAAATAAACAATGTATAGCCTGACTCAGGTAAAAAAAATGACGTATTGGAAGCTGCTGGGAAGTAGCAGGGGCTAATAAATTACGTGTTAACGATGTCAGATCCAGCATTTTACGCAGTACAAAAGGCATTATCAATATTGGTATCTGTATTGGAACAACCCTTTTCAAAATTAAGTGATAAAATGTTGAAGTGATGTTCATCACATTGAATAAGATTTTTTTTTGTCTTATAACTGAACAAAAGTCTATTTATCTTTTAAAAAGATCTGTGACGTAGGGGTACAATTTATAATTATATTCGTTATTGATTTATGGGTTGATTATTTTTACGATGAGTTTTTGTTCTACAAAGACAAAAGTATTAAGTATTAAGTAATTTACAATAAAACAAAACACAGAAAAGTAGCTAATTCTGACATTTTAAAAGCTGAAACCAGTGAACCACAACATCTTGATATGACGATTGTACAGCTGGTTTCCTGCAGTTTTTTATTGTTTTATTGTGCAGGTGGGCGTCCTTGACTAAAAGAAAGACCACATCATAAAAACTAATACATTCTTGAAAGAAAACACCAGTGCAATGGAACAGGGCCACGATTTCACTCGTGCCTCGTATTTGATGAGTGAGTCTTTTGTTTAGTCTGTTATCGGCAAACTAAATGATAACAGGATGAGATGAGGATCTTGGGGTGTATCACTGCTGCTGAATAATTTCCTGGGGGAAACCCTGCGAATGACATGGGGAGACAGTAAACAGTAACACTGAATTATTGTCAAGTCTTATTTCCTCTATCACTATTTTGAATGACAAAAGTGACAAGATTTGTGTATGGGAACAGGACTGTCAATAAACCAACACAGTTTGGCTGGAGGATTATATGCTAATCCTTCAAACCAGAGCTGAGAAGTTACGGGAAAGAGTTTGGTAGACAACATGCTAAGACTTTTAGCTTCCTCTTGCAGACTTAATGACAGATACAGCACTAAACCTAACCCAACTAAATAATGACTTGTTCTCAAATACAGAAATACAGATAAAATAAAGGAAGCTGTGAAATATCAAGTACAGTATTCATTTAAATTATTAAATCAGGTCGTCATCTCTATCACAGGCTCTTCCTTTGAATTTGACTTTAATCTCTGAGGCTGAAAATGAACATGAAAAGATCTTTAAGAGGAACATCCGGTCCAAACGCGTCACCTTTTTCTTATGTTGTGGTTTGTTGGTTTTTCTTAAAGGCCTGAGAAACAGCACTGTCAATAAGTCACAGTATTGTCTTGTTGAAATTCAGCTTCAACTTGGATTTTACTGCGACTGTGCTTTCCTAAACAGTGAAAAACCCTGACCCCCTCTCATTAGCTGCTTAATTCCCCACTACAGTATGTTCACCAGGTAGAGAGCTTTTTCACAGAAAAACATCTGCCTGCTCCAGCTGGCAACTGTGCTGATGAGAGCAGTGACAGTGAAGCTGCGGGTCTTAAAGCCAAAACAATGAGCTGAAAGACATTAAAGTGCTGAGAAGAACGGAAGACATGACTATGACCTGAATCTAGTTAGTATTTCAGAAGAGTGATGCAGTGATTACAGTTGTATCTGCTGTGTGCATTTACGCACGAGGCACAGCAGTACAACTTCAATGATTACTTTAATCTGCCAAAATGGCGACAGGTTCAATCAGGATCTAATGTTAAGTCATGTTTTGTGTTCATTTACACATACTGAAGGTCACACACAGAGCAAGTCTAGTTCATACAGTGAAACTGTTTGGAGTAAAACAGTCATTCTCCTGATAAATCCTGAGCAGTGACATTATTACAAGCAGGGAAACGTCCAAAATCACTGAAAGCAGCCTCTCTAATCATTAAAGTAAATTGTCAAGGAAAACACTCATACATCAAAACAACACACAATAAAGAAATCTCTTGGAAAACTTAATGCTTCTCCTAATAATTTGAAAGGAAATATAGCCCACAGAGACTGGTAGAGGTGGAGTGATGTGTCCATTTGGGTGCAGATCTCTAAATTGGAAAAAATATTTTGTTTGGGTGGGTGGCGGGTGGATGATTCATGTGTACATGTGGTTTCAGGGGTCTGCTTCACAAAGCAGGTTTAGTGAAAACTCTGAGTCTGTTAACCGTGAAATGAGGGAAACTCTGAGTTTTCCGTTTCAAAAAGGGAGGTAACTCAAACCAGAGAAAGAGGGTAACTCTAGCCTGTTTCAGAGAGAGAGGTAACTTAAGCTCTCGGTCAGTTACCGTAGTAACAGACTCTATGAACCTAACCTGGTCGGGACCAGGTTTTTCTCAATGAACCTCGAGTTTCTCTCTGTCTCCGCCCTCTTTCAGCCACACACGCTATTTGATTTCCTCATTCATTCATTCAGTCAGCAGGCGAGTTTTGGCGTAGCCTAGTTCTGCCATCTGTCAAAATGGCATGTCCTTTCGTTAACGATCCAGTGGATGAAGGAGCAGCATTACTGCGCAGAGAATTAAATATTCGTCGGGAGATTGTTATCAGACCGCGCATAGATGTTCTTGCATTTCCGACAGTTATCTTTTTGAGCGGTACGTTTCACGTCACAGTCCATAATCTACATACACAACCTAATTATTAATTATTAATTATTAATTATTTAACAGAACATGATATGGATGAAGACATTTAGGCTATATGTGGGATAAAACAACTGCACGGTCAAACAGCCACTTAATATTTAGGCTACTTTACAATGTAAAACATGATCAAAATGAGGTACCTCCATGAGATTATGCCGAGGTCTTACTGTTTGAACAATGTTTTTTTTATTTCATCTTAAGCTGCTGCACGTGCGCTTCTCCCCCGCGGGATTGCACCTAAATAAAATAACTTAATAGGCTAACATTCAAACAGTTTCCCCTGTAATATTATTGTGATTGCAAAGGACTACATTTAAACTTACGCATTGACCCGGGCAGCAATGTTCTCCCACGCCGTCTCCCTCTCTTTTGCAGCTGCAGCGGTGTTGCACTTCTTTCTAAAAACGTGTTCAAACTCGCCATATGAGCGCATTAAGATTTCCAATTCAAGTGGGGTGAAAAACGCAGCCCTCCTCTTCCCCGTTGCCATGGTGACTCGTCGAATCGAGGCTCCATTGATGCTGGCTTTTTATAGTTGTGGTGCACGCGCTTAACTCCAGGTGAAACTACTCCGAGTTGATTAAACCAACTCAAATCAGCTGTTCTGGAACCGGAAACTCAGAGTTTCCTATCTCAGAGTAGATCAACTCAGAGTTCAGGGTTACACTCAGAGTTTGTTGAACCTGCTTTGTGAAACGGACCCCAGATGAACTCAGAGCTGATATGCACATCATTATTTCAGACTATTTAGCCCCAGAAAAACTCTAATCTAAACTGAAGTAAAATGTTCCTCTCACTGTCCCTCATTCCATACAGGTAGAACTGCAACGATTAATCGAATAATCAATTATTAATTGATTATTAACAATTATTGAATAAATCATCAGCTATTTTTATAATGGATTAATCCGTTTGAGTAATATTTTAAGAAAAGAAAGTCAAAATGCAGCTTAAATGTGAATATTTAGTGGTTTCTTTACTCCTCTCTGACACTAAACTGAGTATTTTTGAGTTTTCTGATATTATATAGACAAAACAACTAATCGATTTATCATCAAAATGACTGAAGTCCTACAGACAGATAGTCAGGACAAGCACACCTATGAGCATGTTAGAGTTTTAAACTCAGCTGACCTGCTTGTGTTTGGGCTGTGCTGCTCACCTCTGAGCCTCCTTGTTGATAGATTCACACTTTCTATAATAATGTCTGTTAGTTAATATTTCTCCCATGTGTTTTCTCAGGTACTGGGGAGAGCGGGAAAACCACCTTCATCCGACAGATGAGGATCATCCACGGTCGAGGCTTCTCAGAGGAGGAGAGGAGGGCCTTCGCCAAATGCATCTTCCAGAACATTTTCACTGCCATACAGGCCATGACGGGAGCCATGACCACGCTCAAAATCCCCTACTCCAACCCAGAGAACGAGGTAGAGTCGCACATATACAAATGTCTATCATCATCAACAGCACCTGTCACACATGAACATGAACACACACACACACACACACACACACACACACACACACACACACACACTCTCTCACAAACAAACAGAGATGCTGACGCAGGTGTACGGGCATCAGGGTAAGTGCTCTGAAGTTAGTCGAGGGATTACGTCCACTTTAAAAAGTGGCATCAAACACATCAGGGCAGAAATACAAACACAGCATGTTGTAATCTATAAACAGAAGCTGGTACCATCACCATGAATACACACAAGCCTTGACTAAGGCAGATGTTGGAGAACTAATCACACAGAAAACCTGCAACAAGATGCCTAATAACCTTATTGCTAGACAGATCTTTTCTACATGTCAAACACTTAACACCTCCTAAAATGCTGAGTGTCTCGCTGTCTTTCAGATCTACGCTAAGTGGCTGCAGGATGTAAACACAGTACAGATCACGCAGCTGGAGAGGGGCTACGTTGATGCAATCCGCCGCCTCTGGGCAGACATGGGTATCCGGGTCTGTTACAGTCGTCGTTGTGAGTACCAGCTCCTGGACTCCACTGAGTAGTAAGTATCTGGTAGTCAGCAATCTTTACACTGCGCCACACCCTGACAGACCCTTAGAGCTAGGAATCAGAGAGTATCACATGATAAAACACTGTTAGCAAGTTACCAACAATGATACCACAATACAGGAATGTATTGTGTAATGTATGATAGACAGTCTGCAAGACAGGACATCACAACATCTTTTAGAAAAGAAGAAAACAACGCAACTAACATTCATTTATTTTCATTCTATATTAATCTGCTGATTATTTTTTCATTACATTGATTAATTGTTCAATGAATGTCTATGAATTGTTTAAAAGACTCAGACTATTTCACAATTTTATGTCAATCAACAACAAATGTCTGCAGGACTAGACAGCACTAAGAATATGACCTTGGAACACAAACAACATGTGCATGTGCTATCATTACCTCTGCCAGGGGTGTTTTGTTTTCTGTGCCATATCTTTTTGTGTTTGTCAGCAGGATTGTGGAAAAACTACTGGCCTGATTTTCACTATAACTTGGTGGGAAGGGTGTAGCATGGGCTCCATTAAATGTTGGAGTTGATCCAAATCATGGGAGAGATACATGAAGTATTTTTCACTCTTGTTAACATTCCTAAAATCCATTATATGGTAGTTAAGTTCAATAGTGACATAGCCATACGATGACTCCATATCACAGTCCACATTGGCTGGTACCAGTAATCTTCTGGGGTCGTACACATGTAGTTCATACAGAAAGCAGTCATTAAGGAGCGCTCGGGGACAGTGGTGTCATGGGAGAACTGGTACAACTATAACATCGCCACATGTAAAACAAGACATTTTTCTCAAACCAAAGTGTGGCTATGGAAACAGAAATACACACACATTATGGAACTAATAATTATGCTCTTACTTATATCAAAATGTGAATTGTCTACAATGAAAATTTTTTTGTGTATCATAGAAGAGTGAGCTAGTGGCCATGGTGGAGGTCTGCGCTCTCCGAGTGTCCTTCTAGTTCTCGTATCAAAGAGGCATAAAACAGATAATCAGAGCCTTAGAAAAAGGCTGAACTGTTCCACAAGTTAAATAGTTATATATTTATATATATTATAAAGTTCAACAGCAGTAATAACATTACAATTTCAGTACCATGATATATTGTTTGTTTAATGCCACAACTGACCTTTGTACCAAAACTTACAAGTGGACACAGCAAAAAAAAAAAGGTCAACTAGGCAAGTTTTGCTTACTGTATCTTACTGTTCTCCCCCCCCCCCCCCGTTTTTATATTCTCAGTCTTTTTTAAATTTTGTGATAAATCAGTTATCGGTTTACTTTTATTTTTTGTGATCTCAAGAAAACCATTGTTTTCAGACACTTTATCTTTCACATTTCCAAACCAATCACATTATAAATTTGCTTGATTTTTGCCTTTGTTTCAGCTGCCCATCATTACGTTTCATTGAGTAGGTTTTATACTTTTATAGTGTATTTAGTCCTGAGACCACTGGAGGGGGCTAGTTCTTTACAGACTGTTCTGTATCCAGACCTATTTCCAGCCATGTTGAAACCACCAGTATTTGAGGAAAACAGCCAACTGTCTTGTGAGACTTGCCACATTAATAATCTTCAAAAGCGAGGAGGAAAACCTAAATTAGTCATCATTAAGATTACCACAAAGTTACCCTCAGACCACATGTTTTTAATCACCATGAAAAGATGTAACATACAGTAGGAGGTGTGAGCCTCACGCTCCAAGTATCTGATGTGTCAGAGAACAAAGACTTGACTCAGCCTGCCTCTGTTTTCTCTCTTTTCTATTGCTGTTCTGTTCTGTGTTTACCCAGCAGCTCAATCATCATGGTGTGTGCATGATAAGAGACAGGCAGTCAACATTAGCTAATGACAGCTTGTATCAACACAAGCCATAAAGCCGTCGTCTGTACACAGGCTGATATGGACTCACTCCACTCCCTTCTTGTATTTTTAATCTGTTTTTTTTTTTTTAATCATCACTAGTTCATCATATATCTTCTGTCACTTCAGTTTCTTTTACATGGTGGAGGCTGGATGTGATGTAAACAAAGGGTAATATGTTTTTACCACAGTTCAGAAACAAACTTTGTAGCCCCCTCATAAAACTTTCCCCTTCTTCTATCTATCTTTCAGCTACATGACTAATCTGGACCGCATCGCCGCCCCAGACTACATCCCCACAGAACAAGATGTGCTGCGAGTTCGATTCCCCACCACAGGCATCCACGACTACTCCTTCACCATTAAGACCATCACATTAAGGTGACCGGTGTTCAGGTTACCAGCCTGTCAGAGGGACAAATCTAATACCGACACTATTCACTGCACTGTGAAAAAAATACTATTGACTCTTACTGAGGCTTTGTCTGCTCAGGCCTGTGTGTGTGTGTGTGTGTGTGTGTGGTGTGTGTGTGTGTGTGTGTGTGTGTGTGTGTGTGTGTGTGTGGGATCATGTTTCTGATTGCATTTGTAAAAAGCCCCTGCCTGGAAGTGAGGTGTCGGACTCGGTTTATTTTCAACATGTGTTAGCATTGTTTCTATCCAACACCAGAGGGGGGCTCTGGCTTCAGCTAAATAGACAAAGATTAATATTCATTAAAAAGGAACGCTGTGTTCCCCATTTAAAAATAACACCTGCACTTGAATCATGAGGAACAGTTCAGGATTTAAACATTATAAACTGAAGGAAAGGCTTATATCGATTCTTTGATCACAAAATAAAACAAAGCTCTGTTTCTTTCAGATTCTGAGACCGGATGTGGTCATTTACAGTAGTGGTTGATCAATATGAATTTTTCAATGGCTGATGCCTATATAAGAATATATGTGATGCCAGTATCAAAACAAAGATTACATTCTACTCTATAGTTATCTTAGCCAGTAACGTGTTGTTTTAGATTAATTAATGAAATTGAAAAATACACTGGGTTACACCAGGGGTCAGCAAGCTTTACAATCAAAATGCCATTTTTAACCAAAAAAAAAAAAAAACCCAAAAAACATTCTGTCTGGAATTGCAAAGATTAAATTCTCCACTTTGATTGGAGACTTTTCTTTTCATGGATTTTACATCCATAGTTAGCTTGTGGAGAATTAAGAGTAGGGGTCTGAGCCAAAGCTGTAGGCAATGATGGACATTTTAGCTGGAAAAATATTAAAACATTTTTTTCACTTGAAAAATGTAATAATTGCTTCAGGCCTACAACAATGATGAATGAAAATGTAAAAAAAAAAAAAAACAACAGAAAAGTCACAGGGAGCCACTGGACGGGGGGGCAGGGTTGGGTTACACCATAGATTTCACAAAAGTGGTATTTAAAGGGACAGGTCACCCTCAAATCAAAAAAACATATTTTTCCTCTGGCCTGTAATGCTATTTATCCATGTATACTGTTTTGGTGAGAATTGCCTAGTTTTGGAGATACTGATTGTAGAGATGTCTGCCTTCTCTCAGCAACAAGTTCTGTGTTGCACCAAGCACCAAAAAACATACATCTTCATACAAATTCTAAACCCGTTTCTCTTTCCAAAAACCATGACCCAGTTGCTCAAAATAAACCACAGACCTTGTTGTGAGCAGTTTCACATAGGGGCTACTTTCTTTCTGCAGTAGAATCTACTGGAACTTCTTTAGAGTCTACCGGAACTACTGTGTTTCTAATAGAAAGTAGTTCTAGTCGTAATTCTCCCAAAATCTCACAAGGGTGAGCGCTCTTTCCACAGCAGCCACCTGACAAGCTGCCAGCAAATGTGTCTGTAGACTTTTTTTTAATCAGCCTTGTGTGATGCTGATTATCTCAAAATGCCGAACAATCGGGCTGCTTAATTTGTTAATTACAAATTTACAAGATAAAAACACTAAATGTGGCCATGTTGCTTTTGTCCAGGCTCAAAAATGTCTTTGGAAATCTACACTGATATGATTTTACATGTGACAAAACAAGGCCTGTCATCTGCAGGAATCTCACTGTGTTCAAGTGAACCATCATTTGTAAGACTCAGAATATTAAAGAAACAGGCCTTTTTTCTAAAAATTTAATTTTTTGTCATACAAAATAGAAGATCAAACCATTTTTTTTAAATTATGCTCGCCTTGTATTTTAATTTTAATGTTTTAAAATGAAAATCAATAACCATTTTTTTTTCTTTTGATACACATTTCTGACAGGAAAATCCAATGACCAAAAGACACACTGATCTCTCCTTCACCTTTATATTCCATAGTTTGAAATAGGGCCTCTTTTTATTTCACAATTACTCCTGTTATGAACACGGTTGCCAGTTTTTTTCAAGAGTCACACTGAGCTGTGAAAACTGAGGAAGAAAGAGTGACATGTGACATGCTTGTTTCTGGTGTGAAAGCATGTCACATTAGAAGGTGACATGCTGTAAGTGTTACAAGTGGTACAGTCCATGTCACAAACAGGCATCATTGGATTATTAGCAGCTGTGTGAGAGCCACATGTGGCTGTGAGAGCAGTGGGTAAGCACTGAGTAGTTGCAGTCTTTTTTTCCAGCACAGTGGATCTGACGAGTCTGTCATGGACACAACTCTGTCCAGTCTGCATGGACTTACAAGACACTGCTTGCAAACAAATTTAAACATGTTCAAATTAAACAACCATATTCATTTTTGATTATCTTTAATCTCAACAATATCTTTAACCAGAAAAATAGAAAATGTAGTTCTGTATATATCTTATGTGGTTAATTTGAACTGCATTAGTACTGATCAGTTGCCCATTTGAATCCTTGTTGGGAGTGATAGTAAGCATGTCCTTATCCTCATCCATTTCCATATTGGAGTATAAAAAAAGACTACTTGACTTGAAGTTGACTAAAGGGTCTCCAATTGATGACTTGAATCTTTGACTTCCAGGCGGCAGCCCTACTTTAATTGTTCCAGGTCAATTCTGAATAAGACATCAAATACAAAGATTGAATTTTGTTTACCAACCTGCTTTCTTTTTGCCCTAACTGTTCCTGTCTTCCTCGGTTCTGGTCCCTGACAGGATTGTGGACGTGGGCGGTCAGAAGTCAGAGCGTCGGAAGTGGATTCACTGTTTTGAAAACGTCACCTCACTCATCTTCCTGGCCTCCCTCAGCGAGTACGACCAGGTCCTGGAGGAGAGAGAAACCATTGTAAGAGCACTGAATGTGTACTTCTGTTGTCACAAATTTGTGATGTGCCCTTTACTCAGTCTACCCCTGCAGAAAGTGGACAAAATAATAGAAACGATCTGATGAAAAGGATTTCTCTGGGTGAGAGTATCTCTCTATCTACCTCTCTACCTATCTATCTATTATAAGCTGAATGTTTGTAGGTTTCGACTATTGATTGGACACAACAAGCAGCTTGAAAACCACCTGGACTCTGCTAAACTCTGATGGACATTTTTCATTATATCTGACATTTTATAGACTAAGCACAATTGAATATTTTAAAAAAAATTGCCAAATTAGTTGAAAATTAAAATCTTAAATTGCAGTCCTATATAAATGGATTATTATTACCACTGCATTAACATATAAATAGCCTTTTACTTATGCACTTGGTTAAGGTGGAGCTCATTCTAACTTCTTTATATATACGGTTTGGTAATTTCATCTTTATTAACTAGTAACCAGGGTGAAAGTAGATTGAAGTTCTTGCCGTACTGCTACTCCAACCTTCACTGCTTATATTGTTCTCCTACCGCCCCAAGCTTCATGCGTCCCTGAAACACGTTCAATCTTTTAATGCCTGTGAGGTGAAGGGAGAACATCATATAGAAGTACAGCACAGAATAATTTGTGAATGTTGACAAAACGTTATTTTGTTTTATTTTAAAGTAGAAGAAAAATTCTAACTAGATTGATCAACAACATTTGAACTGTTTACAAGTCTCTGTCTTTGAATTTTCAGAATATTGGACACATAAATGAAAGAGGAGATGATGACGAGTAAAATGTCTCAAAAGGTATCTTCTGTGCACATTAAAATGGAAGATGACATGTAAACCTTTTTTTTCATCAAAGCAAAACACATGGGTGTTGATTTGGTTGTTAAAAAAATCACAAGTACAGGAACAATAAATCAAACGCACCCTTCCAAGCACTATGGGTGTTTAGGAAGTAAAGTGCGTACTGTTATCATACTAGACTTAAAGAACAACCATGGAAGTCACATAGCTTCTTTGACCTCATTGTTGTTGGAATAAAACCGAACATCATGAAACATCACAACTATTTTGTCATTTCACTTCTGAGATTTTTACAAGAAATGATGCCCTCGATATTAGACCACAGTGAAGTTTGATATCAGACAGTCAGACTATATCAGGGGTGCTGTATCGTATTGTTCACGATTTAATGATACGTTCAGGTGTCATATTTACATCAATGTTAATCACAGCTGGAGCCTGTGACTACTGAAGAGTTATTTGATGTGGGAGTGAATGCAGATTTTACCCTTTCTCAATGAAGACAAAAAGCCAGGTGTTAGTGGGATTTTAGTTCTGTGTAAAGGGGCTTGGCTGTTAAATAAGTGTAGTGGAGTAAAAAGTAAAATATTTACCTCAGAGAAGTACAAGTACTATCTATCTATCCATCTTCATTCATCCTAACCTTTTCTCATTGTCGTCCTCACTGCAGTCATTTCATCCATCCACCAGCAGGTTTCACTCTTGCACAAGAAAACCTCTCCCTCCTCAGTCTCCTCAGCCTTCTGTCATCGTCCGTCCTTTCCTTCCTCCCATCCTGTCACTAAGCCCTTTATCTCTCCCAGCCATTTTTTAGTCCGCCAACACATTCATTAACCTCCACAGTGGCCCGTGTGCTCCTGACCCCCCATAAACTCCCCCCTCCTCTCTCTTAAAGGACTCCTTCCTCTCTGCTTCATCCTTAGCCGTCTAAATCCATCTCACCATGCCTGAGAACTCGTGTTCAGGTCAAAATCATCTCTCAAAAACTTATTGGTGTAATCCTTTTATCTACAACTAAATCTCCCCCCATATATTGAGCTGAAGTGCTGCAGCCTTCAGTATGATATTTGACTCTGTGTTTACTCAGAACCGTATGCATGAGAGTCTGGCTCTGTTCTACACCACCATCCATTCTCCATGGTTCCACAACACCTCCATCATCCTTTTCCTCAACAAGACTGACATCCTGGCTGACAAAATCCAGACCTCTGACCTTCAGAAATACTTCCCCAGCTTCACAGGTAAGCAGTGGATGCATGTGTGTATTTGTTTAAGTTCATAGTGAGGTTACAGTACACTTAGAGCAGTTGTTGGATCAACTAGATAAGTGTTGAAATATGTTTGAAATGTTTTTTATTGTGATGCATCATTTTCAAAGATAAAATATGATATTGCCATGCTTCTTTTCCATATAAACAAACATGATGTCAAAACAGAGGAAAACATACTTCCCACACGTCAAAAAATAAAGAGTAAATAAACAAAAGAAAGACAAAGAAAAACATAAGACCTCTTACCCATAACTGACCTCCAGGTCTCCTCTCGTTTACCACATCAGCATCCCAACCCCAGACTGGAGTTGAAATTTGGTTCCTTCTGCAAGATGAGAGAGTAGTTGCCAAATTTTCTCAAAATTGTGGTGAAGGTGGTGAAATAATTAATTGATTAAACAAATGAATGAAGTTCTGATACTCAAGTTAGTTGGTTTGTCGTGCTAAACAAATGTGGAGATTTGCTGTTTTCATTATAAATTGAAGACTCTTGGGGTTTGGATTGTTGGTAGACCGAACAAGCAGTTCGGTGGGTTGGTTTCACGATTTCCAGCGTGAAATTGGTTTATATCGTTTTTTTTGTTAAATATTTTAAGAAGTATTAGATGGATTATCATGAAATTTGGTTCAGAATAATATGGTAAACACCATCAGATTGCAATCATTTTGACAGATATTGTGATTATTATGATTCACAATAAATGGGAATGATCATTTTTGCATTACAATTTCCATTTTCACTGTGATGATGTGATGTGATATTTGCAGCACTGCAGTTCTTCACTATAGGGCTGTTTTGTAACACATTTTTCCTTTATCAAAAAATGCTTTGACATATTGTGATTTTGATAATATTTTGATTAACTGTGCAGCCCTACTATTATTGAAAAAAATTATCAGTAGATTAATCAAGGAGGATTAGAAAACACTCATTAGTTTCCACACTTTACTAGGGGAACTACAAACTTTGAGTAAAATTGATCAAGAAAGTTATCTGTGCAGTGTTAAGGCGAGTAACAAGAGACACTTGGAAAATTAGGCTTAAGTATACTGGAGCACACAAACTAAAGACAACAGTGTTACTTACTTTACCTTTTTTGTGTGGTTATAGTTTTGTACTTGGGGTCAGTAAATGTGGGAACACTGTAGGGCTGCCACGGGAAAATTGATGCTTTGATCAGACAAGAAGACCCTGAGTCATCTCGCCATTTTGTAGTTGAATGTCTGCACTTTTATTTTTTAGCTTTAGCGTCATTGCACACAGAGCACTGCAGGAGCAACAGCATGGCAGGTTGTAAACTTTAAAGGAGAAGGATTATAGAAAAAGGAGCACAGCAGTGGCTGCTCCAACACTCTGTGCTCTGGTGATGAATGTCAGTGAAGCTGGCGAAACCACTTTAAACCAGACGGCAGAATGACCTCTTCTATAACTTCCGCCCACTGTGATTGACTCTGACAGTGTTGTCAGCAGACGGATGGGCGAGACGCTTTGTGGCGTGCTGGGATTTTATGAGTTAACTATGAGCAGGACAAACACTTTAACTTTCTCCGACTGTGTAGAAATCTCATGTTTTCACACCACAAGTGACAAAGAAAGGCAATAAAACATGAGGAAGGCTAAAACATGAGACTTGTGCAGGCTGAAGTGGGAGTTTAGTGAACTGCTGAACTAGAAAACAAAATCACAAACAAAAAACAAAACAAAACATGGCCAATAGTCAAATCTTCATATTGAACAGCCAAATCTTATTTGAGTGACAAAAATGATCAGCAACAGCCCAAGAATACTGACAGAGTAAACCAGGTTTGAAATTGCAAAAACAAATTTATTAGAGCATCATGGCCAAAATGTAGGGCACCAGGGGCAAAACTGATGGGGCAATAACAATAAGTGATAATTACATTATATAAAGATAATATTAGAGACAATATTTATAAAAGTACAACTAGCTGATAATTAACCTGATCAGCTGCCGTCAGAAATCAATACAAACATACATTTTTAGACCATTAATTAAACCAGTAAACATCAGACAATCTTATCATAACATTACTTTAGCAGTTACCTAGTGTGTGGAGGGGAAAATATTACGCCAGACTCTTTACGTCTCCGTGATAACACATGATAAAAGACGTCATGTGTCAAGAGTCTTCTTGTCAATTTCACATCAATATATTCCAAACAAGTCCTGCAGTGAATTGGTGGCTTGTCCAGGGTGTACCCCGCCTCTCACCCAATGTCAGCTGAGATAGGCTCCACCTCCCCCATGAACCCTTCAAGGATAAGTGGTTACATACAATGAATGAATGATTAATCCAAAGAAAGAGAGAGAAAATACTGCCCTTCACCTGACCTGATTTTTTTCACGTCTGTGACATATTCTACAGATTTAGACACTGAAACTGCAGTGAAAGGTGTGATGTTGCTGGCACGATGACGATAATAACTATCAACAGATCATTTTCACAGTCTAATATTTTAGCTTAGAATTGCACATGTCACAAAGAAAAAACAGGTGGGACGCCAAATCTCTAGATGAAGCGTCGCTGCAGATGCACTGCACACACAGGCGGCTCTAACCTGTTAACATGAGTGCTGAAATGAGAAGCAAGACGTTTTGCAACACATGGCAAGCAGTGTGTCCCAGGCGTTGTAAATGAGTAAATCTATTATTTTCTTTCAAGGGTGAATTTGGAACAGGGCAAGCCAAACTGGCCGTGTGGATAGAGGGGCATTACAACCATACTCCAGGGCATCTGAGGCACTGGCCATTTCACTGTGGTATAATTCCTGCCCTGAGACATCCAAATAAGAAATTACAACAGAATTCAAGAAAAAACCTGGGGGCAGATTGTATTCAGCAACAGATTTCACCTCCATCAACAACCACAATTGCAGCTTCTTGTCTGCAGGTGTGCGTTCTCATTACAACATGGACACAATCATGTCCGGGACCAAAAAAAGGGTTGTGATGTTGTTTTTCTCTGGCCAATTTGCTTTGGGCACGCAGCTATCTCATCACATCCTACTGCATGCAATGGAAATAATGCCTCATTCTCCCCCCAAAAATTATTTGATTTCAGCCTCAGTATGTCCCCGACTCTGAACTGGAAAGGTTGTCCCTCCATCACCTTCCTGGTGTCAGCAAAGCCAGCAATCATTATAGCTTTTTAGCTTTTTTTTTTTGTTTGTTTGTTTTTGTTTTTTAGCTTTTCTTAGCTTTCTTTCTTTCTCTTTCTCTCTCTCTACACACACACACACACGAGCGCACACACACACACACACAGAGTTGCAAATGAGTCACTTCCAGGTACTTGGTGTGCTTAATGATGTGGCTGCAGCCTGTAGCTCTGCTGGTGTGAAAGGCTGTAGAGTGTTGCCCTAACAGTCTCCACCCCCCAAGACCCCACCACCACCCTCTCTCCCTCTGTTTACCCATGGCAACCACAGACAGATACTGTGCTTCCCGCAAGCCCTGCACCCCCCGCAAACCTACGGGTGTACGTGTGTGAGGTGTGTGTGTGTGTGTATGTGTATGTGTGCAGGATGGGAATTAGTGACTGTGAGCAATTATTTGTGTGTGTGTGAGTGTGTGTGTGTGTGTGCAGTGTGCCCACTGTGTTTTACCATCAGCATTAGCAGGGTAAAATAATGACTCATACAGGGTCAGGCTCCTTGATGTCAATTTAACCTTAACGACAACTCTGAGCAGTTCCCACCATCGGCTGCTATTTGCTGCTAATGCCGTCGTGCTCCTGTGTGGAGACTGTGTGGTCCTTTTTACTGCTGCTCTGACCATAAAAGCTACTGTTGTTAAGTAGCCCTGCAGTCCTCTTACATGTTCACACAATGAGAAACTGGACTGAATTGGAATTGTGCTACAATTATTAGTCAATTAAATTCTTAGTCTATTGATGAAAACAAGTCAGAGTCATTTGTTAAGCCAAAATTCCAGATAAATCAGTGCTTCCAGTTTTCCAAATGTAGCATTTACAGCTTTTTCTGTCCAGTTAGGACTGCAACAAACAATTATTTTCATTATTTTATTTAGCTTGCCAATGTTCTTGATCAATCAATGAATCATTTTGTCCATAAAATGTCAGAAAATAATAGAAACAACCATTAAAATTTCCCTCAGCCCAAGGTAGTCTATTTTGATAGCTTGTTTTATTCAACCAACAGTCTAAAGCATCACTTTATTTTCATAAATGACAAAGAAAGATGTCAGATCCTGAAGTCTGACGAGCTGGAATCAGCAATTGTTCGGCAATTTTGCTTGAAAAATGACAAAAAAAATCAAAACGTGAGTATAAGAGTAAAGGCAAAAACCAGTGCCTAACAGAATAACAACAGAAGTAAGCCAGGTTAAGTTAAAAAAAAAAAAAAAGCTAAAATAAACTTTAAAAAAAAGTTGTATTGGCAATTAAATTTAATGTAATGTTGGCAGTGACACTGAAAATATATAAAAAGTAAGTTGCACCTGATTTTTAACATAATGCTGTACATTAAAAATAATAATAAAAAGTAATTTTACACAAGATTTTGAAAAAGTAATATTGAACACAATATTGATATCATTGTTCTCAATTTTTCAGTTGCCTTTCCTTCAGAAGGGAGAGGAGTCATTCAGTTTGAAAGCACGGTGGACTTTATCGATAATGTCAATAATTTTGATTTGCAGCTCTAATAAACTGGACCCTCTACTCTGCCTCCTGTTGCCTTTGTCACGCTCCAAAGTTTTTATCATGCAAATCACGCAGGCTATTTTTCAGCTTTTGCTTTAAGAACATCACAACATCCTGAGGACATGACAGAGGTTGTTATTAAGGAATAACTAGGATAGTATTTACTGAAATAATAAACAAGGGAAACCACTAAAATGACCAGCAGCCAAAACAGTCGATTTTGATTCCTGTGGTCCTTCAAATAAACTTTATGAGAACTGGCTGTAATCATCTTTTCATTCAGTTTGCACCGTGAGCTTAACTGCTGTTTCTCCGTCACATCTGCTAGAAAATTATAATGCAGAACTTTTCTCAGGTGACAAATTATTATAGAGTGAAGAGGGACTAAGTTTTATTATTCCAGCCTCAACAGTCTTTCCCAGGATTTACACTTTGTATCATTTGACAATCACGTTGCCTTATTGAAAATATGGTCGTTAAATAAGAGATGATGTACAGTGAGCAGGTCATTATTGTGAAATAAATCCCAACAGGATGATACAGGAGGGGAGGGGTCTTAAATCATCCTGATTCAGGAATCTGCTCACTCTACATCATTCTGCGAATTATATACAAAAAGACTGGCACGCATGTACTGTATGTGACACAAAATCTGAGTTTTAAGATGATTTCATGGCTTTATTTCACAATAGTGACTTGATCACTGTACATAATTCTGCTTGTTACATGGTTATGTATAAAAATCAGTTATTTGACACAAAATATGAATTTTAAAATGATTTTAGTGGTTTAACAATGACAGTTTGGTTTATTTATGGTTTATTGTTCCTCTAGAGTCTATGATCAGCAACAGTCTGCTATACAGTAATAACAGACCTTAGAATGTTGTAATTGACCAATCAGAATCAAGTATTTAACACAGCCACGTAATAATCTATTTTAATGTAATCTAGTCTCTAACATATGTAGTTAAACAAAGAAAACATTTCCAAACGTTTCCTTCCCTTCAATACCTTAATTTGTTTTTCTATCAACTCAAACTAAGGATGCAACTTACAATTATTGTCATTACTGATTAATCTACCGATTATTGTCTCAAATACTAGTTTGTTCCATAAACTGTGAAAAAAATTGTTAAGCACAAGTTAATGTTTTCAAATAGCTTGTTTTGACTCTCAACATTCCAAAAATTCCAAATTATTGATTTACTATCACACAAGACAAAGAAAAAGCTGGAGGATCATTTGTTATTGTTGCCTGAAAAATTACTTCTTCAAACAATGAATTGGGTATGAGAATAGTCACAGATTAATTTTCTTATGGGAGAATATCCTAAAAGAGAATTAAATGATTTATTTGGAGCCTGAGAGTGTGCAGACTTTTCTCCTTCGTCCTCTTCATCTCCTTTTAACCTCTGTTACAGGTAAGAAGCGAGACCCCGAGGACGCCAAGAACTACATCTGCAAGTTGTACGAGCAGCAGGCCATCAACCACGACAAGAGGGAGGAGAGGAAGACTCTCTACCCGCACTTCACCTGCGCCACAGACACCAACAACATCCGCAGGGTGTTCAGTGACGTCAAGGACACAGTGCTGCTCAAGTCGCTCAGGGACTATGGGGTCATCTGAACTTTCAGTGGAAAACAGACAACAAGCAGAGGTTCTTATAACTGTCTGGACTTTTTACTTGTATGAGCGAGGACCAGATGAAGGCCAAAATGTTATGTTATTTTTTCACTTCTCCATGACAATCAGACCATTGCCCATCCTTCATGCAGGTGGAGATAGAAGGGACAAATTTGTACTTGTCTCTCACCTCCACCACCATCACTAACCTCCTCCTCCTCTCAAGGTAGAAATCCTGAATAAATTCATGGATATTGGGGATCATCGAGAACCAGTAATCATCCTCATCTCTCTCCACCAGCAGCTTTTTCACATTTTGATTGTTTTTTTTTTTCTTTCTAAAAGATGAAGAAGTGTTTGGATCATGCAATGACTGAATTGATCCATAATTGAAGCAGGGGCAGAGATGCTATGAAGTGCTCTGCTGCCATTAACAGAGTAATGACTTTTACAAGTGGAGATGGGGTCATGTTTTGGTACACACATTTTAAATGCTTTATTTGTATCCACCAGGTACATTCAGGTATAGAAGATGCTCCACAGGCTGTTAACACACAATCAATTAGAACCATTAGTGGCAGTACATGAGTTAAAATCTAATGCACCTATTATGATTAGACATCCTGAATCTGGGGATTTTCTCTGTGATTGTCACCACAGAGTCACAAACACTGTGCTCCTGTCAGTGTACCAAAATCCCTATTGATTACAGTTATCTCACGCCGACAATAGCTCCTACACATTATCTTATTTTAACACATTGTTCAGCAGTGTCATCATATCATGCACAGAAAGACTGTAACTGCCTCCTCGCTGTGCCATAACAGCAGTACAGTATGTGATAACATTGTTACATTCACCTCAAGTCTGATTGTCACGGTGCTTCACAGCCAGTACAAGCAGTGAGTCATAAAAAGTAAAGACAGAATCAAAAAAGATGTGATGTGGGTGAAAGATAAGCTCCTATACTTTAAAAATGTAGAAACCAAATGCTTCAACAAATGGTTATTTCTAGATTCTGTTCAAGAGTTTTGCACAGGTTAAAGCGCAATTTCTTCCAATTTTAATATTTATATTCTCTGATTAATTTTCATTTTTTAGTCAAACACCAATTAAGGGTACTGTGAAGCAGCTGTGCACTGGGTAAGGAGGCAGTAGGTTGGTGATTATGCGATCAACCTGTTG
Source organism: Lutjanus argentimaculatus (assembly GCA_034769285.1). Taxonomy (NCBI): domain Eukaryota; kingdom Metazoa; phylum Chordata; class Actinopteri; order Lutjaniformes; family Lutjanidae; genus Lutjanus; species Lutjanus argentimaculatus. The sequence goes on along the minus strand of JAWZSL010000010.1, from coordinate 26,732,312 downwards.
TTGGCATGCATCTGTTTTACTGAAGTGCACTTATGCAAGGCACTGAATCCTAACTCACTGCTGCTGCTACCAGTCAATATCAGTCAAAATAATCACAATTAGATATTTTTTTCCAAAAGAGCAAAGTCCTGAACATTAGAGCTGTTAATGGTCTCCAAGATGTTCATCACTGGTGCCTTACTGGTTGGGAAAGGTGAGCACATGAAGGAGGAGATTTGGGGCATTTCAGGCCAAAACACTGGGGAAAAAGTTCTTTAAAGCTGCTATAATCAATATTTTTAAATAAACAATGGATCACATGACTACTTGCATTCAATGGGGAGCCAGCTCATTGTTATGAATTAATGCAAATTTAATGTTTTCGTTCCCTCTTACCGCTCTCGTAGCTGTTTCCAGGCAGCTGTTTTAAGTGAAAAAGTTTTTATAAAACCACTGTTCACTACCTACGACAAGTTAACGACTAGCCAGTGAACACATTGGAGCATTTAATAGCTAAAGACCCTGATATTTCTCTGAGGAGTTGGTGGAGACCAAAAACTGAGCTATTAAGTAGCATGAATGTTGGACTTAAGTTCAGCAGGTCACCAGAGGCACAACTAAATGAATGCTAATGTTAGATTGTAACTGCTGGATGTGTAATTTGCTAACCAAGTTGGCCATATCAAATTAAAAGGTGAAGCTTGTTTCTGCTGCCCCCAAATAGGGATGTAAGTGATTGAATTTTATCATATCAAAGACCACCACAATAGATGCACATTAGACCGCAAAACTTTTTCTTTTAATGTTTGAAAATAATTAAGTTTCTATAGTCAATCAATAATTAAATTAGGATCACTATAAATTATTCAATCAAACAAGGCAACCCTATTTCTTTCCTTGTTCTAATTTCCAAAAAATGTGAAAAAACTTGAAATATTCTGGTCTTCCTTTTCCAGAGGACTCCCTACAACCTACTATGGACCCCAGTTTGAAAACCACTACTCTAGCTGATAAAACATTGCAATGCTTGCTAGTTGGCACCGGAAATCCTAGTCTGTTAAACTAATTTAAAATAACTAATTTAAAATTGATATCTTATTAATGTACAATGCTGGTGAACTGTTGCGTCTATAATGTTATGCAGCCACCATTAGCGTGCAGGCGCTAATGCCCGATGTAAACCAGTAAGGTGGAAAGTGGAACAAAGATGACATCTCATAAAATCAGCGTGGTTTTGCAGTATTTTGATCTAGAAAATGAAAATACGGTTATAATTAGTCTGTGTCAAAATAAACTGGCATATAACCACTAGACTGGAGCAATGTGTAACCACATTCAGCACAGACGTGGATGTTAACCTGCAGGCTGCTGGTGTTAGGACTGCTAACATTAGTGCACACTCGGCAAACCAATATGACAGTTTACTGCCCCTGAATGTGTTTACTTTTAGACTAGTCTAAATTTAAATTTTTGTTTAATCAACAGGGAAATTAGGAATATCCCCCCCACCCCAAGTGCCTAAATAATAATTTTAAAGCTGGTTAAAGTGCCTATTTATAGTGTATTTTTCAGTGTGTTCTGTGAAATGTGCCTGTTTGTACAACATTTAGTTTCCATACAGCAATAAAGCCAACAGCAACTTTTAAACAGTTTGACTGTTTTCAGGCAGCTTAATTTAAAAGATTTCTTTACACACTGCCACTTTCTTGTCAACTAAAGGCAATTCATACACTTCATTAAGATCAATACCATAAATTTGAGCACAAATCAAAGTTTGGAGGCTGACAAGTTTTAAAAGGTCATGAATGAAGGAACTGAGACTTGTTTGACCTGCGAGAAAAACAGCTCGATTCACACCGACGAGTTCAAATCAACCAGCTGGGAAAGAATATTAATATGAGGTGGCAGCAGTGTGAAGTCCTGTGTGACCTATTTATATCAGTGTGTGGAGAGGGGAATTTTATAATATTGATTAGAAGCGTGAGTTCCACCCCCGTCTGCGTCATTGAGTGTCGAGTGTGTGTTGAGTGGAAAATGACATTGAAATTCATTAAATTAACTGAACTTGATGGGAAGCTAATATTAGCTCACAATGTGTCTGTTATGTGGTTTCGGCTGCTGTTTTTGTTAATTGTGCATAAAGTGTTTTGATCTCTGCTACATTTGCATTGTGGTAGCTATATTGTTGAATCTTTTTTGATGCCTTCAAACACAAATGTATAGTTTTACTGTACATTTACTGATGACTACTATACCCTGATTGATTTTTACCTGCTGTATTTCTTTTATTATTGTTTGCCAACAGCACATAAACTGTGACTGGAAAGTGTGTTTTCTAGTGAACTGTTTTTCATGCATTGGGAGACATCCTCTCATACGGTGACAGTGAATTATTGTGTGTAGACTCGGGTGGAGGAAGAGGGCAAATATTGTTTTTCTAGTTAATATTAAAAACAAACTTTTAAACACACACACACCCCTCTGCTGGCTTTTGTTTGTCCTCCCTGGCAGATCTGGACAGAGGGTGTCCTTGTCTTTCTGTGTGATGTGTTTTCATCGTCACCAAGACAAATATGGTTTCACAGGCTGCAATCACACACTTGCTGTGACTCACAGTTTGCAGATAAAACAGTGCAGAATTTGCATGGGATTGACACATGGGATTTTTTTACACAGTGCTCATTTCCATAAACCAGTACGTGTGTGTCCGTAAAACAGCTGTCACATCTGTTGAGGAGAAGTTTTTGCCATGTTCACAGTCTGAAACTGCAGATTTGACAGTTGAGGGCAGTTCAGGCTTTACACAGTCAAATAATAGTTGTTTAAATTCAGTCAGTTCTCTTAAAGCGGGAATCACTGTGATGATACCCTAACAACAAAAGTAATGACACAACCCCAATTTTAAAAAAGGTGGGACGCCGATGTAAAATGCAAATAAAAACAGATTGCAATGATCTGCAAATCCATTTCAACCTTTATTCATTTGAAAACAGTGCAAAGACAAAATATTTAATGTTCAAACTGATAAACTTTATTGTTTTTGTGAATATAAACTCATTCTAAATTTGAAGCCTGCAACACGTGGTGACAGGAGCAACAAAAGACTGGGAGAGGCACCGAATGCTCAAAAAACACCTGTTCAGAACATTCAAAAGGTAAACAGGTTAATTGGTAAATCGTCATCCTCAAAAGGCTCTGTTGTTCACATGCAAGGATGGGGTGAGGTTCACCACTCTGTAAAAAACTGCATGGGTAAATAGTCCAGCAGCTTAAGAATTTTTCTCAGCACACAATTGCAAGAAATGTATGAATTTCACCATCTACAATCCATAAAATCATCAAAAGATTCAGAGAATCTGGGACAAGGCTGAAAAATTACATTGAAGGCCTGCAATCTTTGACCTGTCAGGCTCCGCTGTGTTAAAAACTGACATTGATATATATATGAAGTTTTTAAATATTTGTGTATGGTATAAAGAATAGGACATGGGCTCCGCAAGAGAAACACAGAAACATATTCTGCCATCCACAACATCTTTTCAGAAATGTCCCTACTTATTTCAGTAAGACAATGCAAAGACACATCATACATGTGTTACAACAGCGTGGCTTTACAGTAGAGGAGTTAAGGTTCTAGATAGACCTGCCTGCAGTCCAGACCTGTCTCCCATTGAAAATGTGTGGTGCATTGTGAGGCACAAAATACAATGACATTGACCCCTGACTGTTGAGCACATGAAGTCATATATCAAGCAAGAATAGGAAAGAATTTGAAAGTTGAACGATTAGTGTCCTCAGTTCCCAAATGCAGAGGGTTGTTAAAAGAAAATGCGAATGTGACGGGCATCAAATTTAGAAATAATGTATATTCATGAAAAACAATAAAGTTTCTTAGTTTTAATCTTGTCTTTGTACTGTATTCAATTGAATAGTTTGCAAATACTGCATTCTGTGTTTAGTTATGTTTCAGATGGTGTCCCAATTTTTTTGGAAATGGGGTTTATAATATTTTTTTAATACGGCACCTTTTTATATAGAGTGTGCTTTACAACAAAGTGAAGAGACAAGAGAATGAATAAAAACAGGTGAAATCAAGAATAAACACTGCACAATATATCCAAGCAATCAAATCAATATCAAATAAAAGAGGCAACAAAAGGCAAAAACAAGTATGCAGTGATGTTGAATAAACAGTTTTCCAATTGTCATTTAAAAATGTTCACAAAGTTTGCATCTCTTACAGTCTTGGATATTTTCCGTAGTTTTGGTGCAAAGTTGAAAAGCTGCTGATTTCATTATTTGTGTGATTGTTTGTAGTTAAAAAACCACCAACAGAGAATCTATGAGGCCATGAAGGATTATAAAATGACAAAGAATCAGTAATGTAGGCCGGTCGCAAACCAGTCAGAGCCTTGTAAACAAGTAATAAAACTTTAAAAATCAATCCTAAAAGATACTGGGGCCAGCCAATGTCAGTTAAAACAGGAGTGATATGCCCTCTCTTCCGTACTGAAGTTAAAATCCCAGCACCAGTCCTGAAGTAATTGTTGTTTTGTAGTGGGTTGTTTTGGGTAGAAAAAAGCATTTCAGTCGTCCAGTCCACTCGAAATAAAAGCATGCACAGGTTTGCCAGTATGTTAGTCTGCACACGCCACATGACGCACATTCATATTCAACAAATATACAGACAGAGTTAGTGAAGCATGTCTCAGAGTAATTCCACTGTAATATGCACAAATGAACATGCACACACATACTGTGGCTGGTAGAGGCTGTCAGAACCGTGCACCACAGGAGCGTGAGAGTGTGATCCTGTGGCCCTGGTGACTGTCAGTCTCATCCAGACGACCTCACATTCTCAAGTGTGTGTGTGTGTGTGTGTGTGTGTAAGAGTGAGAGTGGTGAGGTTGTGTCTGAGCGTAAATGTGCTTGTGCATCTGTGCGTACAAGAAAGTACTGTATGTGTCAGCATGGCTGCACAGGTGTACATCTGTCCCTCTCTGTGTGTGCTTCTGAGTGTGTTTCTGAGTGTGTGTGTGTGTACCTCTCAGACAATGACAGGGCCATGGAAGTCTCTTCTGTTTCACAGCTCTGTCTGCTGTGAGAGTGCCTTGTTACTGCAGTCTCGTCACTCCTGAAGCCTCTTCCACCTTCAGCCAGCATCACTGCAGTCCATTAATCATTAAAATACAAAAAAAAAACAGTGATTAAAACAAGAGACCATTATTTAAAGCGATATTCCACCCCTAGATGATAATCCACTCAATATGTACTCACCCCTATGCCGATGTGAGGATGGGTGAAGATCTTCAGTTCACAAAACAATCCTGGAGTTTCAGCAGAAAACAGGGTTGCAGCCAAATCCAGTACAACTGGCAGTGAATGGTGACCATGGATAAAATTTTAAAAAAAAGAACACAAAACAAATACAAAATGTCTCCATCCTGCTCGTGTGGTGTAATCCAAGTGTCCGTGAGCACGACATTAAAATTTAACCACAAAAGACGCCATTTACACCATGTTTTTAGCCAAAATGTCAACTGTAGCCTCCCGGATAGCATGTAAACATGGCATCGATGTATCGCGAGACTTTGTATATCTCGCGATATTTTCACACGTGCATCCATTAAGAGATATATGAAGTCTCGCGATACATCTCGCGAGATATACGATTTTTTTTTTTTTTAAGTTTCACTGTATATTTATGTGAGACTTAATCTACTTTGCTGTCACGTGAATACAGACACAGGAAAGCTTGACATAGGCCTTCAAGGTGAAATGCAAAAGAACATTAATTGAATCTTGTAGAAAACCATACGACTGGGTTAAGAATGATGACTCGACACACACGTGCATTGTTGGGTTGGATGAAGTACCCAACAAATTCTGATAAGTCAGGATGATTTTTTAAAGGGTTGGACAATTGCCAGGAAAAACAATTGCATGAGAAAAGCCAGCAACATTTGCTGTGTGTGGCTCGTTCGTGTAGAGCTACACAGGCAGTTGAGACATCAGCCAGGAAGTGTTATCGTCATCCAGTTCAATAATGCTGTTGACTCCATGTGATGATTTGAAGATTGGGCATTCATTGATGATATGTTTGACAGTTTGTGGTTTCCCACATTCACAGAGATCAGTGGCAGATACTCCGATCATTTGTTGATAGAGTTGGGTCTTAGCAACTCCAGAGGAAAGTCTGTTGAGGCTGACCCAGGCATTCTGTGGTAGGTCACATCCAGGAGGATTGCTTGAGGGAGAGTGGATGAACTTAGTGTAGGGTGGTGAAGTCTGCATCCAATCCGGTGCAAGTCTCATCAGGAGGTTACGTGGGCAGCGGCCTAGGCAACAACTTGTTTGATGTGTGAGTTGAAGGTGAGGCTTCAGTCAAGTAGGAACAGAGCCTCAGGGGACCCCAATCTTTAGTCTTTTTCTCTTACTGCGTTGTCTGTTAGAGGTCTCCTGTTCAAAAGTCAGAAGCCAAAATCTTCAAGTAGAGGCCTCAGTGCCAAACTGTATCATATGCTTTGGTGAGGTTGATGAAGACTGAACTGATCCAAACTTCTGTTTCCTCTGGAAGGCGCTTTCAATATCATGAACCAGGTGGGTCACTTGGTCTGTTGCTGATCACTCTGTATGCATGGTATTAGTGAAAAATGACAACTAGAAGCAATGATAACCCTACAGTATGACTAAGACACTGAGACTATGCTCAGTTAGGCTCTAGCATAATGTGAGAAATGAACTATGGGTCTCAGAAAATCAGTGGACACAATTAACGTTAGCATTAAGAAAGTCAGCATGTGAAATTCTTTATTTTACATATTTTATTAAAAAAAAAGCCAGAAGATAAGTTTTGTTTCTACCTAGAAGAAGCCACCACAACTGACTTGAATCTACTGCATAAACTCACACAATGGGCTCCAGTTTGGGACAGACCCAATTTTGCAAAGTCTGACATTTAAAATGATTGATTCCTGCAGGACTGTGTGTGCGAGTCTCCCAAAAATTGGCTGCGCTGAAGACGATGAGGGGATTTGACAACAGGTGGGAAGCCGGGCCTCGGTGGCCTTTACTGATAATGAGGGATTTGTTTATGTAAATCTCAAACGACGTACACACATTCGGCTTCTCCATCAGATACCACCGCTGCTGCTGTTCTGATCAACCCCCAACATCTCGGCCCAAGCTCGAGCTTGCAGCGATCAAACAGTGAGGAGTCCAGCGGCTTGTGATCTCCTGTGCAGAAGCAAAGCTGAGATGTGTAGCACAGGTTAGCCGGTGGGCTTTTTTAAAACCTGTTTTGCTGCCTGGTTTGTTGCTATGGACTGCCTGTTGCTGATAAGAGCCGGTCAAAGCTTTTCCATTTCCACCAATGTTCCTCAAAGCAGATACACACCTGCTGTGCACTTATCAAACATGCGCTCCACATATACAGATACATACACATATCCTACCGCAGCAGCAATCACAACAATAACCTGTCAAGATTAGTGTATAAAAATAGCTGCAATAATGTAAGCACCTGTAGGACACAATGAAAGCAAACACAAAGCCCTGCAACAGCAAAGCGAGGCTTATAATGATCAGAAATGTGCAGATTTAACTGCATGCTGATTGTTGTAGCTGCACTTTGTGATGTTGAATTGAATTGCATCACTATATAATGTAAGATGTTGCTGTTGTTATTGTGTGCCCACCCTCTATCTATCCACTGTGGCAAAAGGAGATGTGTTTTTCACCGGGTCTTTTCAAAGCCATTGCAGCATATGGGCACAAAGAAAAAAAGGTGCTTATCAGCCCAAGAAATGAATCAATTTGCCAGCATGAATCAACACTCGCTTTCCCAAAACAGCTCCAGCATTTGCAGTGGCAGCTGGCCCTTTGTAGCCCGAATCTCCCTCGCTGTGTGCTGTCTCACACACATTGCTCAACTCAGAGGGGGCAGGAGTGTCTGAATACTGTGCATCGATGAATCCTGCAAGATCTTGACCTGGTATAACAAGAAGCCTGTCGATCAGGACTGAAAACCATTTTAAAAAGCACCATTACTACGAGTTTATTACTCAGTAATAAAATCCAAAGTATGTAAGCTGTTTATTTCTGTTCTATCACCATTATGTTTATGGGATTATCTTTTGTTGTTGTTGGAGCTGCAGAAAATGATATGATGGGAAAAAAATATGGCAATGATGATACTGGTGAAAATGGACAAATAGATAGGGTTGAGTACTAAATTCGGTACTATTAAGGGTATTAGCTGAATTAATTAAGTGAGAGAGTGACTCCTGCAGCTTGTTCAAGTCACAGCAAGTTAGGGCAAAAGCGAGCAAGTGGAAACTTAAATGTAGTTAAACGTTTAAAAAAAAATACACAGACAACACTTGCACCAGTATCGGTAACCCAGTGACATAAATAAAGATGGATGCCATGTCTCCATTTTCTCCCACTGTACAAAAATTATGCCAAAATATACCAGATATGAGCGCTGCCATCTTGCACTTTTGACGTCAGAGTATGTGCAGTAGTGATCCGGATCCAGACTGCAAATGAATCGCGCATGCGCAACGCCGAAGCTGATCCCGTCCTGGCTGACAGAGCGGGATGTAAATGTTTCTTCACTGTCACCCTACTATCGAATCGTTATTCCGTATAACGTCGTGGGAGAAACAAAAAGTGAGTAAAAACACCCTAAAACACCCTTTTTTAAAAAATTTTGCCATTGAAATAGCCCATCACTTCTCAAAATATCTTCATGACTTAAATGCTTTGTCTAGACCCACATTACATAAATCAATTTTGTCCTGTATTATTAAATGTTAGAATATCAAATTTAATCAAAAGACTGGGTGGAATTGCTAGCTCTACATCCAACCCTCCTCCTTTATCCGGGCTTTGTTTAGTTTTCTTAAGTTTGGTTTAGTTTCTAATCTTATACTCCACTTAAAAGCCTACAATAAGTCACAGTAAAACATGAACATTTTTTGCCATAACTATAACATTTTTAACAATTTTTTGTATAGACGGTTTTATGAAATGAGATATTAACCCTCCGATGTGTATTAAATAACTTATTCCTCTCTACTACAGCGTCCATTACAATTACATGCAAATTGCCAATCATGCGAATTAGGCAGTGACGTCATTTAGCGACTTCTAGCGACTTTTAGGACAGCCAATAGCTACTTTCCTTACTGAGGAGTTGGCAACACTGATGATGTGAAGCCTGCTTTTTCTAGTATCATATAACAAACTGATGAGAAAAATGAACACTGTCCCTGTTGTCCATTTCTATATATGTCAGCGGTCTGACGTGATATAACATCTGGTCGAACACAAAATATATCTAAAAGCTGAAGAGTATAGTTTTTATAGCCTGAAAGCCAAGTCTTCGGCCCAACACTAGCACACCTGCAGCTAGCACCCAACAAGTTTAAGTTAATCCTCTATGGACAGCAAAACTTTAAGTGAGGGATCAACAGCTTCGTCAACATCCTCAGGTGATTTATTAGCTGGGTGGATAAGTTGTTGTTGAGATAACTGGGCTTTGACTGTCTTGGTGGACAGAAACTTAACATTTTACTCATCTGAAACCTTAGCATGATACGGATTGTAGACTATTAATGGGGAAATATTACATTATGCAAGCACTAGGGTAGTAATGGCAACAACAGCATAACAAGAAATACACATGTAGTCCTCTGAGACACAACAGTGTCCACCAGGTGACAGTCTGACTGACAGGCTGGAGGTTGTAGGGGTGGATTTAGGGGAGAAGAAAGTCCAGGTACGTTCTAAATAAGTAACTACGCTGACACTAAGAAGTTTGGACTTATTTTTTTACATCTGAAATTACATTTTTGTTATCACAGAGGGAGTAAAGTCCTGAACAAAGGTCCAGGCCCAGGTATCAGTATCATATTTGAAATGTTACCCAACCCTAGAAATGAGATGACAAATAAGAAGATGATGAAGAGGAAAAGTATCTTTTCTGTGTTCTCTGCTCAGTAACACCTGGCCCGGACTGCATCTTGTGCATTAATGAGTTTTTGAGAAACTGCTGTAGGGCTTTGGTTTATTAATGTGGAGGAGGGAGCAACACAAAATGTTCCCAATTAAAATGAAGATGAATTGCAGCAGCGGGTCCCCTGTTGTGGCTCTACTTTGGTCTCTAAATCTCTGCCATACAGACAGGTCATTAAGCACTAAAGGCTGCTTTGGTCCCGCGGCATCACAGCCCGAACACATCACATCCCTACCCAAGAGGTCTGTGTGTACTGTACACCAGAGCCACAAAGCTATGCAGGGTGGAGGGGCGGAGGAGGCTCAGATGGACTGAACTCATTAGGATGATTTAATTTGGAGAAATCATTAATATGCATAATTCAAGTTATAGCGTCTTTAAGATGACCTGGCACTGTGAAAACATGTATCCCTCAAAGTTTTCAGGAACCTCCTTTGTTTTATTTTAAATTTTCTTAAAGGTGCGGTAACAGATGCTGGTGAAAGACAGCTGGTAAAGTATCATTCCCAGATTGGTCGCTCGACGATAGTTGATTGTTGAGACTAATTCCCAGATTGTCAAATACTGTCAAATTATCTTTTTGATTGGCCAAATTCTCTAATCATGAGCTACATTTTCTGGGGCCTGAAAACAGAGGAAGGAGGAGCAGGAGTCGCATTTTCTCTTAGACCACTTGAATTACATTACACTTAAAGGTTATTATGGAGCTTTTGCCTAATGACGCAAAAAATAAATTGCTTACCCCAGCTTTAACTTACAGAGGAGTCTACTAATCTATTAATTATTAATCAAAAACAGAAAGGGCACAGAGAGAAAATCTAAAAAAGAACAAGTATAGTTATTTAGTCACTGAGGTAGTGAGGTGAATTTAAACACATAATCTTCTTTACTTTTAAGTCCAGATTTGGGAACGGCTAGTTTTCTGAGGTTTTCTGATTTGAGGTTGATTGTGGATCGTGTGCGCACACAAATGCATTCTGAAGGTGGACCATGAGGGGCTTTACAAGTAAAATCTTGAAATTTATTTTCAAACCAACCGGAAGCCAATGCAAAGAGGATGAAACGTCACGTGTATCACACAGTGACACTGGTGACCCATCATCACCAGTTTTTTCATACTGTAGGTTTTTTCAGAGAACTGAAGACACAACATGATTCAGCAGTTCTCAAGAATTAAAAAGAAAAATTTGGGGGAAAAGAAGCATAATTTTGTAAAGTGTACATTATGCTTGTCTAAAATATTTGATATTTTAATAGCTTTTTCATACCACGTTTAAAACATTACAACTTTCCAATAATTATAGCATGAAAAGTACAAAAACTAAGTTAAGATTGAGCATTTGGACGAATATACCACCCACTGACGATGGGCTGAATCCATCGCTGTTTTGTTTTTTTCTGGGGACCAATTTTTGGGATGATGTAATGGTCTGTAGAGTGACAATCGCTGCTCTGGCGCTCAAGTCCAGCAGCACAGTGCCCACCCACTCAGTCGGACCGTGAGTGGGCTGAGCTGGGAGGTGAACAGCCTGCACAGTTAGAGACTTTGCACTCTTCACACAGTGAGCCAATGGATGGGCTGACAATGCTCAACTGGAAATTCAAGAAATCAGTTCAGTCTTTATTGTCCTGCCTGAAATTTGACTTGTGGTTGTGTTCAGTGACTGTTTCTGTACCAGAACTGTGTGAAATTAAAAAAAAAAAGTATATATCACTATGTGTGCCTTGATTTTTTTTTTCTTTATTCAGTGGTATGGATAGAGGAAAAGAATGTCGTTTTTTTTAATACTTGTATTTCATTGAAGTTTAAAATTCTGGTATCATGAAAGTGTTTTTTCCTTTGATCAGATCCTGTTAATTGTCTTGTGACGCCTCAGATTAATCGTGCAGCCTTCACTGCAGAAATTTAGCTGCTAATTCACTCTTTTAATAAGTGAAAGTCTGATGTGATAAACTGATGTGAAGCGATTTGATCATCATCACTTGTTCCTAACAGCTCAAACATGTCCAATGTTTTTTCTATCATGGACAATAAAGTTCTGTTCTGCTGCCGTGATGTCTTCGTGCATCACAAGAGCCTTTTGTGTCTTTTTCTTTCTCTTGTCTTTGTCACTCTGCGTGGTGCCACTCTGATCACTTCATCTAATGGAGCACAAAGCAAAAAGAACAGAGAGACTGCTGATCATCCGCTCTTATCTCCCTTGGGGTTTAATGTTACATGACACACACACACACACACACACACACACAACATGTTATCTGTTCTCCACACACAGAAATGTGTCTAAAATCTCCCTCACCTCTCCCTTCTCCCACACAAATACTGAACAGCAAAGTTTCAAAAAAACCCTTCTTTTTTCCAGTTGGGCAGACGTGCAGTGAGCTATACGCTGTTTACCCCATTATCGCCCCTGACCGCTGACACCAAATCAAATGGAAAAGTACACACACATATATTTGTAGCCGGGGGAGACGCTGGTGAGATATGAGATCCACATCAGGTCAGCAGCTTGGCGCTTTCTAACTGGAGAGGTTTTGTCTCCGTGGTCCACTCCTCTCCCTGAGGGAATACATTGTCTGGTCTGGTCTGGTTTAGAGCAGCAGTGCAGTCTGTAAAATGCTTTAAAAGCTCATAGTTGTAGTAATCTGAAGGGAGTAACCCGGTTTGCCTCTAATGATGGTGGTGGAGAGTGTGTGAAGAGGCATGAATAAGGAAGACTGAAACTTCCTAGAATCAAAGGTCATTTTGAGTTTAATCTCTACATGTACAATAAATTCTAGATGATATAAAAAAAAAAGCCTTCTTAGCTCAAATGACTCAAATGTGTAGTTTTCATGTACAACTGACTGTTGCTACCACCGAAGCTGTCCATTCTCATACCAGATATACGCAGTTTACAGTGATAATGGAGACAGATTTATCATCAAAATTCCTATTGCATTACTGTGGAGACAACAGATAATGGTGCAAACAAAAGCAACATTTTCATTTTGTTGTGCTGACTGTCAATTATTCTGGCTAAAATGATAATTGTCACTGATAGATTTGATCAGCTACAGCTAGCTAGCTTATTAGGTACTGCGCCTTTGTTCCTAGAGCCCATTATCCTGAAACCCCAATGTCCAAAAAATGTCCCATTGGACTGAAAGCCCATTTGTCTGAAAGCCTGTTATGCCAAAAATGAAAGTAATGAAGAGTAATGAAGGCTCATTACTCTGACATAACTAACAAAATTATTTTAATGCAAACCATCATTTCTTCATAAACCTAAACAAGCAATTTGTCGCCTTAATCTAACTGGACTGCGACCCTTTCACAACATTAACCACACGTTTATTATTGCTACCGTCATGCTGAAAATCCCCCGACTACGATGATAAAAGTCACTTGACTCCAGTGGTACCATTGCCACCAAAGTCACCTGACATTTGCATCACAAAAAACACAAAGATATTAAGGCCGCAGAGTGTATTTTTTGGAACAACTGGCCTGTGGAGCAGTGGGCTTTTGTATTTGGGATAATGATTTGTGGGACAATTGGGCTTTTGATCCAATGGGGTTATTTTTCGGCCTACTGGGGGTTCAGAATAATGAGCCATAGGAACAATAGCCAGTCCCCACATATCAAGCTAACATTAGCTCAACGAGTCAGCTGAACTCACCATCTCCAGCTGACTTTTTATTGTTTCCAGTTGTCTGAAAACGAGGAAACCCGGTAAGCGTGGTCTCAAATATGCACTTGATGACTACAAACATGGAATTAATTTAAAAGAATGAAGCTAAAGCTGCATGTGGCAGGTACATACAGTAGTTAGCATCCTCACTAGGGTTCGAATTACACAGTGGCTTTTAGGGGAGCCCTATTTATAATGTACTTGTTTGTCTTGAGAGTAACGTTTGGTTACTAGAGCCACTAAGCGAGGTAGCTGGACATGCTAACAATTGCAGCTTCCATTAGCGCAAAAAATGAACTGAATTAATAATTCTTTCTGCTTTTGCTCTCTACAGCTCCATCCACACCACCTCTAGATTCACAGACCCGCTGTGTCTAATTACGGCTGCTAAGCTATGATTGGACACTTGCTGTTCTGAGGCAGAGGTTTAGCGAACGTTCAGACTGATAATGTAATAACTTATTACAATTTGTTGCAATTTTTGCTTTTGCTCTGCAGCAAGCTCAGATTTCAGCTGCTGAGAGATACTTAGTTAATTAGCAAGAGGCTGCTTGAAATTGATAATCTAACATATCATACTGCCATGAAGTGAAACTTGTGGTTGCCTGGCACGCTTTGGAACATGATCAGCAGTGATGTTGAGTTTGAGGGAGCTGACTAAAAGATGCAAAAGCACAGGGGATGTTGGGAAAAATAGGGAAAGGATACATGGCAGTGGACAAATAATTACTTTAGCACCAGAATAAAAGTGTGTATGCATGTGTTCTTATACAGTATGTGTGTACTTCGGCCTGTGTGACGTACGTGTGTGACTGACTGGCAAAGCTGTTGAGGAAATGTGAAACCTCTTCATCTATGAGTGCTGCTCAGGCTCCTGAAATGTGATAGTAATTATGGCATTCAGCAGTGCATGTAGAAAATGCAGATAACACCGGCTGTCTGAGAGAACTCTTCAACAGTGGCTGTGCTATCTGTCCTGCACAATTACAGGCTGAGGAAATTGTGATACTTCTTCAGTGAACCACTTAAGCAACCACTTCTGGTTCTTCACAGATGCATGTTGTACCTTAGTACCCATACTTCATTTACATAAAAAGAACAGATAATATATTCAAAATGGAAACATGCACCAACAAAGAAGCAGCCACTAACAAGACATTTTCACATTTTACTTTCACTGTAATGTTTTACTTTCAGTATTTTGATAACCTAATTACATCTCAAACCTTTATAAAGTCTGTGATTACTCATAAATTTGCACTCACACAGTTTGCATCCTCTTTGTAGATACATGGCACCATATTAATTTGTAGTAAGTAGTACAATAAAGCTGTTGTCACTGGGCTTTTAGCTGATGTTCTTTACTAGCTGTTAATAAGGCTTAAATTCTCAAAAGCTTCCAGTATTTTAATTTTATTTTTGTTATGCTTTGGGAATTTGATCCAGTGGTTACATGATTCTGGTCCAGAAGAAGTTACTCTTCTGCAGTAGATAGCTTTGTGTGGTACACATGCATCACTTTTTATATTGTATATCTGCATGCAGTGTAATAAGTGAACTCTCAAAAGGAAAACACCATTTGGAAATCCAGATTTCATGGTTTTTACCATCACCTGTACTTAGGACTGTAACGGTTCATGTATGCGTGCCAAACTATCAGGGCCACTGCAAGCAGCCAAACTCAGATTACACAGTAGTGTAGACTGATGCATGTGATGGGATCCAAAGTTAACAATTACAAGTTCTGCCTGAGTAACTTTTATCTGCACACCCATTAGAAACATATTGCAGAGGTTAGCCCAACAAGCTGACTGGCATGTGATTGCAAATGAAATATCTGACCTGGAGCACCTGCCTGCGTCCTTTGAACTGTTGTAGGATACGTCAATGGAAACACACTGAACATGCTAACGAACATTCAGCGGCACCACCCAGACGAAACAAAACATATTCTTAAGAACTGAACTCCAACACCAAACCGTGACTCCTAAACCGGGGTATGAACCAAATCATGACTTCTGTGTGCAGTTACATCCCTACCTGCACTGTACTTTCATAACTTCTCAGAACTAAATCTCAGTACATCCTGAAAACCAATAACAATCAATAGCCTCTTAGCATCTGGCAGAAAATTGAAGTTCTAGATTTTACTAAGAAACTCATTATTTTTCTTTTTATGAGGGGAAATTTGTCTGATCTCTCTTGTGTATTTTTCTTGACATTGTGCAGTGACTTCCTGGAGTCTTGTCGTCACTGTGAGATTTCCACAAAACCAGTGTGGACTCCAGGAAGTGACTGTGCTCTGCTAAGAACGTCTGGCCCATAACCCTCTGCAAACCACAATTTTCTATTTCTTACACTTAAAGTTCTCATCATGCCACTATCATTGGCTGTCCTTAATTTAGCCAGAGAAGCAAAACAGTTTCCTGATTTGTTCTCCCAGGCCATTTTCCCATTTTTCCCATTTCACAAGACAGGGAAAGATCCAACAGGGTGCACTGCCTACAGGCCACTCTGAATACTGACTATAAATTAGTAACTAAGATGATTGCCAAGAGGTTGGAGACACTGCTTCCCTGTCATATCAATTCTGACCAAATTGGATTAATACTTAATAGGCTCTCCTCTAATAATTTAAGATGTTTTTTTGATATTATCCATTTTGCTCAGAAAAGTAACAGCCAAGAGCCTCATCTCTTCTGAGTTCTGGAGAGATGTGACTTTGATAATTAATTTGTGGATTTCATACAATCATTATATAGGTTCCCTAAAACTAGAGTTGCAGTGAATGGTGTTGTTTCAGACTGTTTCCCCAAAGAGTAGACTCAAATATACACATTTTTGAACTTGGACCTTTTACACAAAATATTGCTTTTCGCAGATGACATTATTCTATTTTTAACAGGTGTTGAAAGTTCCCTCTCCCATTTAGTAGATTTGTTGAATCTGTGCGGTTCCTTTGCTGGTTATAAGATTTATATGGAAAAGAGTGAAATACTACCTATGTCAGAATTAAAGTATGATAGTATCCAACACAGTTTTCCTTCATGTGGTCTCCCAGTGGGTGGAAATACCTGTGGATGTTGGTGAACAAGACCTAAGGAACTTAAAGTAGCTCAACCTGTTGAGTTTGTTGCAGAGTGTGGAGAATGACTTGAATAAATGGATGAACCACCCTCTTACTTTATTAAGCCGAATTAATGTTATAAAAATCAATATATGTTTAAATCCCTTCCAATTCATGTCCCCTCTGCATTTTTTGCCTCACTGGTCAAACTGATTAGATGGTTAATCTGGCAAGGTAAATCCCTAACGGTCACTTTAAATACACTTAACCTGGATTACAGAGAAGGAAGGTTGAAATTTCCTAATTTTAGACTGTAGTATTTGGCCGCACAATCTAGATTTCTAGCTCAGCTGTTTGATGATGACCCCCCCACCCACATGGTTGAGCAGTGAAAGCCTAGAAGTGAATGAGATTATTTTGTCTGATATTTTATATAAATGGGATGTGAAGTCTATCAGAACTATTACCTCTAGCCCTTTTATGGTCCACTCGGTCCAAATTAGGTTGAGAATACATAAGATGTTAACGTGAGAAATTCCCTTTTGAGGAAATAGGCTTTATTCCTATTATGTACAAGAACAGATATTTTGAGTCCTGGTCTAAAAAGGGAATCTTTGAATGATGCTTGTATGTCATTTAAGCAGTTAAAACAAGTATCATCTACCAGACAAAGATTTTTTTTCAAATGCCGACAGTTCAGACTTTTTTTAAAGGGTTAACCTCCAGGGACAGTGGAAATTACCTAAAATGTCACCAAATGAAGTACTGTTTCATGATGATCAACCAGTGGTTAAAACCATCTCTAAGGTGTGTGTGTGAAGTTTTTTTTTTTTTTTTTTTTTTTACCAATACCTGAACCAGATATTGGGAGAGAGATTTAGGGACCAACACAGGGCTGTGGAGGGACTTATGTGGCAGCGGTGTCATGTGCACACTAAACCCAAAATAGAGATTAATTCCATTTAATTTTTTACATCACATTTTTCTCACCCCCACAAAGCTGCATGGTTTTAATCCCAATCCCTCCTCCCGGTGCATTACATGTAGTTGTAGTGTTTTTGGCAGGGCATGTGTGATGCTTTATTCACAATATATGGAATGCTTTCCCATGGGATCCTGAGGTGTGCCGTTTGGGAAACCTCTCAAAGTCGAGTTTACAGATATCCTACTGGACATTGCTTAAAAATGCACTGCAATGAAATGGAAGTCAGATGTTGCGTTACCATGATTGGGGCTATCAGCATGACCGTAGCATACGTCTGGAGAAGATAACATATTCACTGCAGAATGAGATTAAGTTTTTTCTATAAAGTGGCAACCCCTCAATGGAGAATCTCCCGTCCCACATGATTGAGTGATCATCTGCTTGGTTTCTATCTTCACCTTATTCTGATTGAAGCTAGTCAAAATGGCTAGTAGGCCAAACTGCCAAAATGTCAGCATAGACCTTAATGAGTAAGGAGTTGAAACAAGAGAGAGACACCAAAGTACAAACCCCATGAATTAGTCAGTAAGTCAGTTACTCATCCAGTGTGTGATATTTCTGCAGGCCAGCCCAGTGTGTGGCTGCTTATTTAGCCTCAAAGCTGCAGGGAGTTTTGCAGGAGCTCTTAGGTTCCTTCCAGGGGAGAGTAATGAGAATTACAGAGACAGATGTGTGTTACGCGGTGGCTGATGGTTCTACCAGTGTACTCCACAGACTGGGAGCCAGAAAGACCATGAGATCCACAAAGTTTGGATCCCCGGGTAACAATTTTCCTGAGCATCACTTCATTGCACTGTGCCGAGGCACAATAGCGAGCTCAACTCCTCATGTAGCAGAAATTAAAGAAGATGATTCAAGTTACCAAAATGTACACCACAAGCATAATGTATGCAGAGTTAAAACTTTCCTGGGGTTTTTAATGTTTAATGAGAATCAGCTGTCCACAGTGTTTGTGTCACAAATTACCCTGCTTTTTGGCTCTTTTCTCCTTTTCTTTCTGTTTTTTTCTCGTTGTCTCTTCAAATTCAAGTGCATTTTGTTATTTAAACATTATAGATACTACTGAACTATTGTTTTCTCTCTTCATTGTTGATTGTGAACGAGGAGGTCTGTGTGTGTGCTTATATGGATGAATTTGTGCATGACTTCATTTTTCTTCAAACATCAATAGACTTGCCTTTATTTTGTGATAAAGTATAGGCTTTTTTCATGCTGACTTGATATTCATGTGTAGAGTATCTTTAGCCTCTTGTTCAAACTGGTTCATCTGGTTTAACTGGTCATCTAAAAAGTTACCTAACATGTTTGCCTCAGTCTATTACATAAGCATAATGTATTGTTGTACCTCAGTTACTCGTAAATGTAATGAATTGGGGGCTGTTAGTATTTTAGGACTATAAAGGATTGTTGGGTCAGGGAGGGGGTGCAATCTTATATTCAAATTTCCCCTTTAAATCAGCCCTTTAAGATAATGCTACCCTCTAACTCTAATATGTTGATAGCAAACTGAGTTGGCACAGACTGACCCTGCTTTAAAAAGGGCAAGTAATAAAGAATTGAACATTGTGTAGTCTAAATTAAACCTCAATGATTTTGTCAATGGTGACTAATGTACACATTAGAAGTGAAATTCTTACAGATCAAACAAATTAAAATGATAAATATCCCAGAGATTTTATATTCTATGATGTAGACACAAGTGAGGGAAGTAATGACTCTTGATAGCGAAAACATCTACCTGTAAAGATCCACATGTATTTATGTTTCTTATAACTGTTAGTTCTATCAGTTGCTTGACTGTGATGGGAAAAGTTAAGCCCTAAAACAGTGAAAAGTTTTTATTTAATCTGTTTGCAAGTTGCACTTTATGTATATATGTATGTTAATTGAATTTGACAGTGGTTACCAACATTTTTTCCTTGTGACTCCTCAAAATGAAGCAATCTCTACATCTCTCTAGTGCACATAGTGAAGACAAAATTGAAGGCAGCTGAACCTAAAATGTTGTTTTTTTTTTTTCCTTTTTGGATTGTTTAATTTAAAGATTTTAAAGAACCTGATGAAGTGAAAGTATCCAATATTTTGTAAGAAAAAAGGAAAATTGGGGAAAGGTCAGAAACCCCCCCACAATTTTGTCAATGTCAATCAAAGTTGTTTTCTTTCTTCTTCTTGTTCCTTTTAAAATCTTGGGAACCCTGAAATATGAGACTCAATCCCCTGAAGACATGAATTACAAGGCATATTCCAATGATAGAATACTACCTCATGAACAGAAGTAAACAGCAACATTAGTTTGGATTTTATAGTCAGTATCCCTCCATAAGAAATACAGTAATGGTTGTATTTTGTGTTTCATGTTTGTCATTTATATATACATATAATATGATGAAAGTAAATTACTTTATCAGACCGGAGCAAATGAGTCATACAGACTGTAAAGATCTCTGTATGAACACAGTAGGACATGAAAGCAGCAATGAAATTATCAGCACTGTGTCACCTGGACTTTCCTGTCCTGAGGGCGGGCTCTTAATCTCTGCTGCCCGTCAGCCTTCAGAATAATAAGTTTCACCCACGCACAGCCTTTGTTCTTGTCCTTTGTCTGCGTCCACAGCTGAAGGAGGAAAAGGGAAAGGCGTTACGGAATGATGGAGCTGTGAACTGGTGCGTCTTCACCAGTCGGAGCAGGAGTACAGCACGCTACATGATGCGTCATTACAGCGATTCCATAATGGCGATCTAATTGGGCCCAGGCGGCACGGCAGCAGCGTTTCATGTCAATCATTTCTTTTTCTGGCGCTGTCTTTCTCTGGCTGTCCTTCCTGCCCTACCTTCACCGGCTTTCCTTTCAGTCTATCTGCACCTGTCTGTCTCTCTCTGTTTTTCATCTGTTTCTGTCTTTTATCTTCTCAGCCTCCTACACTTTTCTTAGTCTTTCTGCTTTCACAAATAAGGAAAAGATACATGAAACACAGACACAAGGAAGAACAACAAATCTGTTTCTCAGTGTAGGAGACTCAGGTGAATCACTGTGCTTTTAATGACAGAATCTGTACTGGTAATGTAGGGAACAGCTTAGAAGGAGGATGGAATACATGAACAATGACAATTACAAAGCTTCACTCATACTGGCCACCTACACATTGTGACGCATACGAACTCTCACAGAGGTGAGTCAAAGGCTAGAAAGCAGCACGGGGTTACACAAAAGACTCTAAGCCGTGAGCTTTTTTCCACTGAGCATCAGCCAAAACAAATCCATCAGGGAATTTAATTGAAAATATGTACATGTACAGTCCACTAAATTATGTGTTTAAATTACATTAAATGGAAATTATTACAAAATAATATGAATTAATAGGAATTAGGGTCAAGAGGACAAATTAAAATACAAAATGAAACTGAAATGTGTGGATGACCACGAATTTGAAATTACAAAACATGTGATGTGCTTACAAATCACTCAAGTCAACCCCCAGAGCCTGTCCATATTATAAGTGACAGCTAATAACTGGGCACAGACAATTTAAAAGTCTTTACTGCCTCTACTTACTCAGATGGAGACAATGCTTCATGGTGAAACGTTTGTGGCTGCACCTCATTAAAAAGCTCTAATTATGAGCTTTCAGACCTCATCAGCCCTGATGCTGTCTTAATCGTCCTGTCTGTTGGGGTATTTCCTCATCAGGGTTCATGCACTTTTTCATTTTTGGAATCCTTTGCCCACCAGACTTCATACACAGGATTGTCAGACCTCAGAAAAGTGCCATTTTCCCACTGTGGCCATCCAGTCCCCACTCCTGCACAGAAAGATGGGTGATGTTCCGCTGTCAAACATCTCAAGCTCTCAACACCAATGCTACCTATACTCCTATTATTTCCATTAACATATTGAATAAGTAATATTATATTATTGTTACCTCCATATTTTTTAGTCTCCTTTATAAATAAGAACTGTAAAGAGATCCTGACTTTCAGATCCTTGCATTTACCAAGTTAAATAAAAACACTGAATACTATATTTCCCATAAAACAACCAGTAGCATCTTTCGTTAGACCGTCCCTCCTGGTAAACATCCACGTCTTTCCAACTCCCCACCTTCATTTTGTATCGCAGGCCTAAGCTCCAGCTTACAATACATAACGCCATTAACACCATCAGAGTTCTTTTGTTCGCACTTTGAAAAGGTCCTAAAGTGCATCTGGGAAACAAACAACTGTTTTCATGGGCTGAGTAATAAAATCAGTGGTAAGCCCCCTTTTAAGTCATCAGTCAATCTAACCTGCAAGTGCTTGAACTGTGCTTATATTAAAAGATGTATAAGTCGAATTTACTGGTCCAATATAGGTTTTAACACTGTTTTAGCTCAAAAAAGGTCCTTATGTGGTGTTCCAAGCATGCAACACAAAGCATATTTCATTACACAAGGTGACAGCTCTCTTGTCTTGTAATAACAAAGATTGTGTAAAGCAGCAATAAATGTATGTTCTGAGTTTGTCACATCACAAAAACATGCTATTAACCACCCAGCCAAATTTGAATGTTAAAAAAAAAAACTCTAAGTATGGAAAATTGTGTCTCAAAATCATGAAAAAACACACGTCTCCACAATCACAAAACAACTTTCATTTATGTTGTTTCTCCAGACAGGAGTGAGAATAAGTAAAGTGTCCTTTGAACATATTGTCTATCAGCAATAAAGTGTAAATATTGAATTAAAGAGTGTGCGTGCATGTGTGCTTTTGTCTTTAAAATTATTCTCACTAATAACGGATAAGGAATTATTATGAAGCCCAATAAATCTCAAGAGTTGCAAGGTGCACACAGGATGGGATCACATGGGATGGGATTTTTTTTTCTACAGCTGCAGTTGGTGTTTGGGGAGAATTAAATGGAATAAAAAAGGCATGGACGTGAGGAGCGAGTGCTGATGGAGATTTAGCTCCAACTGAAACCAGGTAAGAGAAAAAAACAAACAGCAAAAAAACCAAAAAAAAAACCAACACGCAACAGAGAGGGAGGAAGGCAGAGAGGGAGAGAGCGTGTGAATATGGACAGATGTGCCAACTTGATAAACACTTTTTATGATCATGAAACATAATATTAACGCACACTTCTGTAGTATGTGATTTTTTTTTTTTGCTCCAAGTCCATTTTGTGTACTTCTAAATACTTAATTACTCCCCGCCGATTAATCATAACAGCAAAGGAGGAGAGAGAGACAGGAGAGAGGAGGGAGAGCGTGTGAGTTGCCGACTGATATGAATATTTTTTGATGATAAATCCTGATGTTACTGAACAGTTCCGTGACTCAAGTATCTGTCTCAACAAACAGACGCTCATCTCCGCCATGAAACGTTTGTCACTTCGCTGCATTATTGTAAGTCACGATGAAGAGTCCAGACAGCCTCTCCCTCTTTATCTCCTCGTGTGTGTGTCGGTGTTCAGTTTGCTGTCTGCTGTGGTCTAAAACATCCTCACTGATATTAACTGAGTGACACTGATGTAAATGATCCCGCTGTCTTAATGCAAAACATGAATCTCACGCAGGTGAGAAAAGGTGAGGATTTTTCCCCTCAGAGGACAATATTTAAGAAATAAACTATTATTAGTAACACTATAGATATAAAAAGATGCATACAGACAGCTACCTTTTCCTAAAATACTGCTGATTCTATGGTGTTGGAATAATATTACAACACCATTGACGCGCGTCAAATGAAGCCCGCAGTGTGTTTTGTCCTAAAGCGCCAAAGACTTATATATCTCATCTTGATTGTGCATATGTGAATTATATGTTTTTCATACACTCAGAATGAAGTCTCTCCTAATTGAAATTTGTTTGTTGTTCCCTCCGTCACAATTACAGAAGTCTCAGAAGTCTCACAACAACCTAGATAATAAACAACAAATGAAACCATCACACTAAAGTAGGGATCTCAAACCGTTGCTATCAAAAGAGCCATTACTGCCTGAAAAAAGAAAAAAAAAATCTGCTTGGAGCCGGAACTATTCAATTCAATTATTCAATTATCCATTTTCCTCTGAGACTTTTCTTTTTTGGATTTGACATCCATAGTTTTTACATTACAGAGGGAAACGTGTTGAGCCACAGAGGTAGGTTATGACACATATTTAGTGTTTTTTTTTTTTTTTGGTGCATTTGGTGTATAGACTACACATTGCTACAATTGGAGAATGTAAGAACCACTTTAGCCCTACAACTATGAGTGAAAATTTAAATGTTAAAAAAGGAATGTTATACATTTCCACATATTTTTTGTCAAAGCCACAGGGAGCCACTGCAGAGGGACAAAGGAGCCACATGTGACTCTGGAGCTGCAGACCACAGCACTAATGGAAGAACATTTCAATTTTTAACAGACACAGCCTCATCTGCATTAGTCTTTAGTCCTTTTGTATCTCTGAGAGCATCTTGAAAACACAACACAGATGCTCACTGTAATTTCGACAGACATTGTGGCTTCGCTCCAGAATGTGCCTGCCTCCCTCAGAGCTCACACCAATTAAACTAGATTTTGTGTCAGTGCAGTTTTCTGTAAGTATACACCAGCTTTTTCTTTGTCTGCTCAGTCATGGTGGTTATCACAGTTTAAATTACCCGGTTCTTCTTCTGTTTAGTTTTTGAACAATCTGTCACGGCTTTAAAAAAAAAATGTAAAACACAATTTATGTTAGGAGATTTCTCCTGAGAACGCACTCCTAAAAGAAAAAATTGGGCTGGCTCATACCTTGACTTTCTATTGCATTTTATTGGAGATGAACAGACATAATTTATATAACATTCATAGGGTACAACATGTCTGTATATTATAGCTTTTTAAAAAAAATTGAAGGTGTTCAATCATGAAGAAAAACAATAAGGCAAAATAAATTCACTCTTTGACTGACAAGACAAGCTCCCTGCAGTCTTTTGTCATTAATGGCTTCAACATACTGTGACACATGCTGAGACATGATGTGACAGGATGTCATGTTGGTTTGAAGACCTCAGGGTGTCACAGACACAGGTAAGAATAATTACAGCTGCAAGCAACGGCAACCAGGCTCCAGTGGAGAAATTAAGTCACAAAGACAATGAACATCATTCAAAAATTAACCTTTAAAAGTCATCCTAAGAGCAACTTCAGGCTGAAAAGCAGTGTTTCACTGCCCTCTCTGGTTGAAGTGTTGCACCTCAATAAAACTGAGACACGTTTAAAGCCAATGTGAAATACTCTATAAACACACACCTGTGGCTACATTACATCAGTATTACTGCACCAAATCCTTCTGCTAAATGTACTACATTGCATGGTGGAAGACAATTATGGTAACTGTGATTATTATAAATATAAATATTAGAATTATTACATTTTCTGTTGCTGTGTGTTTATTTTATGAAACCTTGTTGCCGGGTATGTGGAGTAACCATTTTATAACAGCAATAAGTCAAACAAGGCCATGGTTTACAGTAATTTTAGGACAGCTAAAAGGGTTTTAGGCCTAACAACTGTCCTTCGCTGTACTAAAATCACTGTAAATGACAGCCTCTTAGTAACCACATCCAGCAGTCACAATGTGATGGAGTTTGCCTACATCACAGCAGCAATTTGAGGAGTAAAACCAAGAACAAAATCTGATATAGTTAATACTCACGTAACCTTTCTTTTCATAACATATAAGAATATTATTTTTGGAGCATTTAATGCATTTATTAGATAGCAATAGCAGAGAAGTGACAAGAAACATGACAGAATTTGTTTTGCATTTTCTTAATTGCTTAAAATATGATCATGGATATCCAACTGTGACTAAACGTCATGCGAATAAAAATCTAATAAATTACCTTGTCGGAGAACATGATTTTTTGCCGGAGTCACGTCAAATAGATTTTCATCAGCAATGGAGGTTGTTTAATGGTGGGGGCCCATGATCCCACGCTACTTCACAATGTCAGACTACATCTTGTTGTTTTGAGATAATTTCTACAGTCTTTTTTTTAAATCTTGAGCACTCTAGATAATGACTTGTGTGTACAACCATGTAACAATAATTAGTCACCTTTGGGGACTTAAGGAGATCTGAAAATAAATTTTGTTATGAAGAAAAATGTAACAACATTTATATTCTTTTTTTTTTTAATATAAATATAAACATACAGAAGTTAGTCATGAAGTTCTTATGTAATTCAAGAAGAACCAGTTAAGTTATATCCTTTCTTGATCCTCATAAAAGCAAAGATATTCATGATCCCTGCTCCACAGGGGAACTGAAAACATTTGATTCACTGATTCAGTGGCTCTCTGCTCAGCAGCAGGGTGCAGGGTGTCTGCCCGGGCTATAATTACAGAGATAGATGAATATAAGGGTGTAATTACCTCGAGAGAAGGTTCACTGCAACTGAGCCCCACAAAAGTATGTGTATATGTGGCTGAATTAAGAGGTTGTGACAAAGGGGCTGTAACCTGTGTACCTCAGGGTAGGTGCAGAGCTGGGTGGCCTATTTACATATTGTACACTAATGGCTGTTTGATTAGACGAAGTGGATGAGCCTGACCTTTCCTTTTCGTATGAGAGCTGTGATGAGGGCCGTGCCACACTGTGAAGCTGTGACACATAAACACACGCAGACATATTCACATAAAGCAAGTTTCACATGGTGGGAAATGCGTTTATTTGCTTTATTGCAGAGAGTTAGATAAAAGGATTTACATACCTTCATATATGTATTTTAAATGTGCAATTACCACCAGCAGCTTGTTCACTTAGCTGAAAGTGTGACAATGACACATTTTACCTTACACAATACACACACACCACACACACACACACCACACACACACACGTATATTACATTATTATATGTGTATAATTTGTAAATTAATGGCCCTCAAAGGTTCTGGTAGGAATCTTTTATGTTGGACGAGAGCCAGCTGGTTATCCCATTTTTGTGCTAAGCTAATTAGTTAACCAACTACTGGCTCTAGCTTCGTATTTATTATATTAGAGTGGTATCAATCTTCTAATCTAACTTTTGCCAATTAAGCTGTATATTTTCCAAATTGCTGAACTATTCCTTCAATTATGGTACTAGCTCCTTTTTTCAGAGATATTTCAGGCTGACTGTAGAGAGTCTGTTTGCCAGCTCGTGATTGGCCACCGCAGCGTGACATCGGTTTGTGTTTCCCCAAAAGTTGATTCTACCTTCTTGGCCACCAACATCAAAGCCCAAACAGGCTACCACCATTCAAGAAGTCCTGCGTTTTCACCACAGTGCCTGATTGAATCTGAATGAGGCTGTAGGGACAGACGCTAATATTTTTAAGCACTGGACTTGGTAAACTATGGTGCCCATTGGTGGTCCAAATGTACAAGAATACAGAAAAGGCCAGTTAACACAAGTTAACACAGCCTTTCTTCACTGTGACACTTGTGTTGTCCACTTTTCCCATGAATTGTGAATTGTGGTGTTTCGTGAAGCCATTGTTTCTGCTGAATAAAACAGTGAGACATCTCAGCTAGTTGGGGAAACTGTCAGCACACACCACAGTACATTACATCCTTAGATTTGTCATATTCTAGCAACTTAAACTTTGCTTCCATTCACTCCTAAATTTTCATTGCCATTGTCAACATATCATAACAAGCGAGTGATGAGTGCAGTTTTCATAGAACGTTGAGCTAAAATGAGCTGTATATGTCGGCGAAGGCTCACTGTTAAGGGATAAAACTTGGTGGACACGAGACCACCCACATGTAATATTTAGTGGCCATAGGGTGACTTTTTGTGGCTTTGTCAAACCATGTGTTGTATCTCACTTGTTTAAGTCAGACACAAAAGGAAAGCTAAAAGCATCAGTGTGTGGTTTTCCTGTGTTTGCTGTGTGAACCAAGGCAAGGACCTCAGTCAATATAATATAATACAGCTTTAACTTAAGTCAAAACTGTGGACTCCTGTCAACGTATACAGTAAATCAACAAAACAAACGTATAGAGAAGAGAGGGAAGACGAGAGAGATTGAAGGAGAGTTGTCACACAAACACTCAGTGTGTAAATTGACTAGTTAGGTACAGCTAACATAAAGTCAGAACATTGGCTGTTTAAGGTGAATACACACTGACTACACGTGCTTCAGGTTGGCGCCATTTAACTTTGCAAGAAAAGTGTGAAAATCTACTTCACAGTATATCTGATACACACCTTTAGAGGCATCTGTAGGTGATTTTTTTTAAACTGTGAACAGAGCTGTTTCTTCCTGTTTCCAGTCCTTATACTAAACTAAGCTAAGCACACCTGACTGTCACTCCATTCCCACAGACAGTCCTATCAATCTTCTCATCTAATTCTCTAAAAGATTTTCTTTAAGCAGTGTAAACCAGCTAAAGCAAGCCCAACTTTGCCAAAAGTGACAACATCAAGTACTTCTCTAGGCCTACATGATGGACATGCTAACTCCTGCTAAAACCAGCAAGGGAGAAGCATTAAGAGACACACAGATAAAGACAGAGAGAGGTGGAGAAAAGACAGTGATGTGGGGAGAAACACTGAGATTTCAGATGAGTGGGGAGCAGATAAGAGGGGGGTTTGGATGGGTATTTAAATGCACTCTCGACCTTTCACAGCAAAAACATTATGGAGCATTTACCCAAGCCAAACAAGACTGTAATAACATTTTCAAGACGGCTCTGGGTGACCTGCAAGTCCCCATTTGTGTATCTACTGTATGTGTGTGAACTTGGGCATGTAACCAGTATTACTGCATTATGCAATATCTCTGCATTTTGCCATAGAACAAATCATAAAGGCATTTTTAAATCATCTTCATCTTGAAAACAGCATGTTTTATTTATACATGCAACCATGCCTGCACCTGTAATGTACCCTCACATTATGACGCGTTTCATTTCTTGACTCATCATTATTCTCATAAAACAACTCAACTGTCTCTACTTTCTCACCATCCTTGTGCTTCGTCTGTGCTGCAAAGCCCAAACTAACCATTGTACATTTTAATTAAGGTCAGAGGGTAACGCAAGCCCATGGTTGATAAATTACGACACAGTGGCTCATCTTTATTTCACAAATGTTGAATAATGAGCTCCAGGTCATGTTTTTGTTGCCACTGAATATCTGGTGTTACAGCTGTCATCTCGCCTGCGGTGCTGAATCTGTCTGCAGCAAAGAGAGAAATCCCAGCCTAAAGCTCTGTGCAAATCAACCCAGGTATATAGAGGCAGACACGGAGAACAAAAAGTAGACGGAAAGCTCAAGTGCACAGACACTTCAGGGTGAAAAGTAATCCCTAAAAATCCATGAGTGACCACAGAAGTACCTCTGACCTCTCATATGGTCCAGATATCATTCTTTTTCTAACTTTGCCAGAGGCGAAGAACTTACTGTGTTTAGCTGAAAGAAAAGCACCAGATGGTCTCCTCTGTTTCCTCTCCTGCTCCGTATCAGCAACATAATCTAACAAACCTCCGTGGGCCAATTAAAGCACATATCATGGCTCTGATCGGATCACTGAGCTTTGATGTGACAAGAAAAAGCACATGCCAACATGTCAATACTGTATTATTATAATACTATCAGATTTACATAAGTGATACAGGGCTCAACAATAAGGATTGCCTGCTTGCCTGAGTCAAGTAAAACACCGTGTTGGGCTAGTAGGCTAAATCTGGCAACTCACTCACCCAACTGGGCAAGTGGTAAGAAAGAAGTAAACTATTAAATTATTTTGATAATTGATTTAAGTAATTTTTCATTCAAAAATGCAGAAAATGCTGTTTTCAGGCTTACTAACATGGAGATTTCTAGCTTTTCTGTTTATTATCCTATTAAACTGAATATCTCTGGGTTGTAGACAGACAAAATGAGACATTAAAGACATCACCTTGGACTCTGAGAAACTTTTCATTATTTCCTGACATTATATAGGCGTTGCAGCCAGAGATTAAACATGAGAATTAACTTAAGTCTTTGCTGTTATTTGATAACTGCTAATAAATAAAACAATGTGTGCAGGGGCAAGTAAAAATTGAAAGAAGCAGAAAGATTTCTGACCCACTTGCTCGACCAGGCAAGTGAAAAAAAATGGAACCCTGTGATGTATCATAAACTCTTATTATTCGCTAGAAACTGTTTTGTTTCATGAAGCTGTGACTACTTAGATCCCCAAATGTTCATGTTTTTGTTCTGAAGTGTTGTTCTCTTTTAAAAACAATTACCTCTCTGTCCTGGGGGAGATGAGATGAGTCTTTCGCTGTGAATTTGCAATTTTAGCAGAACAGCTGATGAGCTTTTCTGCTGAGAAAAAACACTGCAGTCGCTGCAGCTGTCGGGGTTTTAAAAAGTTGTAATCAACAGAGAGAACTTTCCTAACATGAGGAAACTTTGACTATAGATCTCAACAATGTTTACCTCAGCTTACATGATCCAACTCGTTTAATCATAAAATATGTTTTTATGTCATTTTTATTTTGCAATAAGACGGATCCAGATCACTGTCTTCATCTGAAATTTTATTTTCAGCTTGCCATGCTCATTGGCTGTTTCGCTGTTTCCTTGGTTGACATGAGAATCGAGCCAATCAAGCCAGAAAAACTGCTACGAATCGCTAACAAGAGTGGATGAGATCAGAGCAGCTGTGCAGGTTGTTGTGAGTCAACTTGGAAATAATTTATCTTAAATTAGCATATTTATTTAAAGATCCTGAAACATGTTAAGTGCTCCTAGCAACCACTACTGAAGCTTCTGTGACGACTGAAAATTATGTAGCTGGGACAGTTTAGTCAGTTGGTACTAATTAGGATAGTTAGGGCAAAATATCAAAACATAGCAAAATAACCCCCAAAACAGAAATCAGAACAAGAACATGATGCAGGCTGCATGGATGACAAGAAATGAAATGGCTGTTCAGTCTGATTATCAGGCTACAATTGGAGATGCCTCTCATTCAACAAAGCTAATAAGATGATGATGATGATGATAATGAGTTTCCACCATTTTTGACTTTCTTGTTCTTCCTGTTCCTTTACAGAACCCTGTCATGGCAGTTTGCAATTGGCAAGTTCACTGATTGCAGCAATACCAGTGAAACCAACTGATTAAAAATATGGATTTTGTAAATGTCAGTGTGACCAATTTTTAAGACAATAGTTTAGCATTTTGGAAAACAGGCTTACTTGCCTTCAAGCAGTAAATAAAATGAGGTGTCTGAGTTGTGTTGTTGTTTTTTGTGCCAGACTATCTCTGGGGGGGCACAATGACTTCCTGAGCCCCTCGTCCGTACATGTGCTGGCTTAGCTCGTTTTGACACACGGCAGGGATGTACATCTCCTTTACAACAGGGCTTCCCACTTGGGTGTGTTTTTAACTGACACACACTTGTCTTAAGTCAAGCGGCTGTAAAACTGTGCATAAATATGTTTGAGCAAATAGCAAAATCAGGAAATTACTTACCACAACTCCATTAGTAAGTTGCAGCTGACTCTATCCAGTTGAAAGCTAACATGAAACAGTAAAATACAGCAGATGAGGTTTGGGGCTAAGAGAGGCTAAGATGAAGTGAGTAAAGATGAAACAAAGAAACAAAGAACAGTTCTGACTCTTCAAATGTTGTTACAGTTTTCCAAGTAAAATACATTGAAACAATTTCAAATTATACCTTGGCTTTTATAGACCACTTGCTTAAGAATTCAAATTAAATGATATGACATAATCTGTCAAATCAGATATCATTTCATCTGCTGTTTACCAGCTTCATATACATGATACCAATATATTGATATAGCTGTGATAGGCAATATGGCTGCTAATTTCTCGGCCTCAATATTTATCACGCATCCCTATTCATGTATGTGAGAACAACATGTGATGGTTTACAGCAGTATTTCCCAATGTTTTTTTTTTTCTTCCCAGGACCAAAATTTTTAAAATGACAAACCATCGTGACCAAATTCACAACTCATTGTTTTTTTTTTTTCCTCTGATCTGAAAAAACAGTATATTTTAGCCTACTTCATAAAAGAGACAGAATAAGTGCAGGCAGTGGAATTAACAGGCTATTTTTTCCTCATTAGTAAAACAATATGCAAATTTTAAATGCTTTATGGAAATTATCCTACAGATATAAATGTTAAATTTGCAGAATTTCTTCCATAATCTTCTATTTTTGGGGGAACCAAATAAAACCCACCCCTCACCCTGTGACCCACCTGTGGGTCCCGACCCCACATCTAGGAATGACCAGTTTACAATACGAAGTGAATGCATCATTAATAAGCAATTTTTAACACATTTTCATGACAACCAGCCAAACATTGTTTTCACAATATTCAGTTAAGTATTTAATCATGTGCATGGCAAAACACAACCATTTTTAACATTAATTAAAATAGTCTGGATCAAACATAAAAAAAATAAAACTGTTATGGTTCAGTTTTGGTTGGCATAAATGGTAGAATAACCTCGGTAAAAAACTGACACTTTGCTGGTCTAATCCTCACAGCCTGCTGGTGCTGCTCCAAACCAGAATGACATTAGGCTTTTAGAGATAACAAGATTACCCCCGCTCTCCTTCATCATCGGAGGTGTAATTAGACAGGTAATGGAGAGGAAAGCAGCTCCAGGCCCATCTTTCTTAATCAAAAGAGTCATAACAATGCAAATACTGACCCTTTGTTGACTCAGATGCCTAAAAGACTGATATCATTTTATCTTTTAAAGCAGCAGAGAGACACCAGAGCCCAGCAGAGCCACTGAATTCAGATGAGGAGACACACTTTTTAATTTACGGGAGGAAGAAAGTTATGAGTCGCCCCGGATGAATAAAATGGGTAATAAAATTGGGAATGAGGCAGTGATGAGGCTTTTGGCCTCCTTCCCCTCCGCCTTCCCGCCCACCTCCTTCAAAGCCCGTCCACCCACTCTTTCTCCCTGGCACGAAATGGCACTGACTGTCTGCTTTTCTCTGTCTGGTCCAGTGTCTCTACTTCTCCTCTGTCTTGCTCTTTCATTTTCCTCCACCCCGTCTCTCTTTCTAACCCCCCCACCCCCACCTATGTCTGTCAGTCTCACTCTTTTTCCCTCTTATCAGACAGGCAGTGAAGCATGGGGGAAGCTGTACGCAGTGAAGACAACAGCAGGGGAGCACAGGGCCGTGAAATGCAGGGAACAGAGACTTAAGAGACTACAAGGCTGAGGCTGAGTGACAGAATTAAGGGCTTTAGTCTGAAATAAAAGAGAATATTTAGACTTAAGGTCTAAGGATGAACATTACAAGCTGAGCATGAGCTGAGAGTGTTAGAGGAGAAACTGTAAAGCTCCTTGTTTTCATATTAAGGCTAAAACTCAAAAAGCTAGTGTGAATGAATAAATAAAGTCAGTTGGAAGATTTCCATGTCATCAAAAATGTGATACTGTACAAAAACTGGACCTAATTTGCCCAATAAAGTTGGATGAACATTGTTCAGCGCAGAGCACTTTGCATAATTAAACAACAATGTTTTCATGTGCAAGAAGACATTTAAAAAACATTAATTAAACCTTTATAATCAGCACAAATGAGCAATCAATGCAGTTCATAAAGTGTGGCAATCTGGGGTGATCCAGACTACAGACAGAATACACGACCAGGAGACACCACAACACTCACTAAAGATATGTTTTCACTGCATGGTACAGCTTGGTTCTACTCAACTCAACTTACTTTTGGTACCAGAAATAAGGGTTCGAAAAGGGTTCTCTCTGAAGAGCTCAGGTTTCATCCAAAACCATTTGCAAGGATTGTTGAAATCCTTGAACTCTTTCGTCAAGGGTTCTTTGTACCATAATATAAAGGATTCTCAGCGGAACCCAATGAGTGGATTCAAGATAAAACCCTTGAAATATAAAATGTCTCTCTGTAGAACCATGTAGGTGGGTTCTACATTAAACCCTTGAAATATGAAAAGGTTCTCAGTAGAGAACAGGTTCTTGTTTGCACACTTTTATGTGAAACCAGGGTCCGAAATTAACGATTTAGCTCACCAGCCAAATGTCAAATGTCAAAAGTACCTCAGTGTAGGCAGAATTCTTAGCTGATCGTCATAGCGACACCACATAAAAATCATCAATGCGACAAAAACACAGCAATACATCAAAGAGAGACAAACTTCGTTTGCAGAGAAAAAAAAAAAACCAGCAGAGTTTGGGAAATCCTACATCAGAGTGCAGACGACGGAATTTGGGTGCTTTGTGTCACTTAATTAATGATTATCTGACCAATCAGTGGTCAGCTATGTTCCCACTCCACCTTCTATTATTGGCTCAGCTCACTTGGAACCATGACCAAGGTGATCCCAAAAAAAACTACCAGGTACCAGGTACTAAATGATGGTAACTGGACTGCATTTATATAGTGCTTTCTAGTCTTCTGACCACTCAAAGCACTTTCCAACACGGTCACATTCACCCATCAACACACACTAATGGCAGGAGCTGCCATGCAAGGCACCTCTGCTACTGAGAAACTATCCATTCACACACACTCACACACTGAGGGCTATGCCTTCAGGTGCAATTTGGCGTTCAGGCCAAAAACACAGATCTTCAGTGTCTTGCCCCAAAACACTGATCTTCTGATAAGTGGACAACTGTGCTCTACCACTGAACCACAGCCGCCCCTATTCACAACTTTTGATGATGAAAAACCAAAAAAGGAGTCAAGTCAAGCTGAGCTGGGCTATACCATGTAGTGGAAACACAGCATAAGGAATCCCAGGGCTGTATCCCCAAATCAAAGAACCATTTGCCACAATATTATGTACAGAAAACACAACCTTTCATTTTTAATGCTTTTTTTTACTTTAATACAAACTTGGAACAGTTATTTGCATGAGACCCCATGCTTCTCAACCCCAGGAGCACATTTAATTTTATGTAGGAAATCAAATGAAAGGAATGCTGAAGGAGAGATTGCTTTGAGTTGCAGAAGCCAGTGGAACAGATGCTAACCTAGAGGTGGGTGACGCAGGCTCTCTAGGGCGATTCCTCCTCGTTTTCAAATGCACCTGTGGTTGAGGAAGGAGTTATTCTAGGTGTCCAAGGTTATGGGAGTAAAGGTCTGGTTTATTTTCTGCAGAGTCGATGCTAGATGACTGGCAGTTGGAGCACTTTTAACACTTGAATGGGTATGAAACGCTCCAGGTTGAATCATCAGTACAAAAGATAAGGAACTGCAGTAGAAAATATCTGATTCAACGGGTAGAAGCCTGTGCACATAAAATTTTGACTTCAATTCATAATTTAGTAAGAAACATGTGATGAAAGAGCAGCAAACAACTATGTTCCTCCATTACAAAGGCAGCAAGTTAAGTCTGTATCTGCACATGCACAAAAACTACCTGCTGCTTTCCATGCTAAGAAAATGGATTTCAGGTCCTGAAATGTTGTAATTTGTCAGACCTGCACAAATTTACTCATGCTGATAAGTAGTATTAAATAATGATAAAAGCGAAACAAAATTAGCACAAAAAAAAAGACATATTACTTTTTTATTTATCAAAAAGTTTGTTTTAAGGTCACCACATAAAAAGATAACTTCTATGTCTCAATTTCTGCCTCTATGTCTCGTTAAACTAATAAAATCAAACCTCTCACAGGATAATTTTCATGATACGTTAACTGTAAATCCATTAAAAAATTCAACTTGAAAGTTACACTTTAAAAGTCTCTTTGATGAGCCGAACCTAAAGCTATGCCTTAGATCACTTCACTTTAAGATTCTGCCTAAAAAAAATCTGGATTAATTGAGTGGAATATTTTGCTCCCAGTTGCAACAACAAAGTTTTCTGAATTTGCTGCAGCTCTGATTTGTGTCTCTAACTGGCCTGTTTTCCATAGCAACAGCAGCTGATGGGTACTGTGGTACTCAGAAACATTGGCCATAGCCAGGAGACTCATGTGTTTCTAGAACAATGAACACTGAGGAAATGATTAGAATAACACTTTGAAACAGGAGGCACTTCTACCTTGCAACACTATTTACCTATAAATGACTGAAGCAGTGAATGGATTGTGTATGTTTTCAGAAATGGCTTTTACAAAGTAAGAGTGTAACAGGGTGTAGATGGCAGTTTGATATTATTGTTTAGAATAATTATAAACCACAACAATAATGCAGCAACTCATAATAAGAACAAAGTTGTTTCAACATGAGCAGTAGGCAGCCACGAACACTTTTGTCCACCTGTGGGTTCTTTCTTTCTTTCTTTCTTTCTTTCTTTCTTTGTCTCCATCAACAAATCATTTTTTGTTTGATCCTCATATTTTATTAAACAGCTTTGGCTCTGGAAAATTACACTGTTTATTATGTTAAGCTATAAGCTTAACATAGCGTTACCTTGGCAACGGTCAACATTGAGCAAATGAGAGTGTGATGTCACTTCAACACAATGCAGATACCCTAAAGCCATGACGCGGTGAGGAGATAGACAGTATCTGTGTGTGTGTGTGTGTGTGTGTGTGTGTGTGTGTGTGTGTGTGTGTGTGTGTGTGTGTGTGTGTGTGTGTGTGTGTGTGTGTGTGAGTGTGCGTGTGTGCCGGCAGACTAGAGGTGAAATTAAAGAGGGGATTGGGAGAAGATTGCGCAAAAAAGGAAGGATGAGGTTGAGAAAGCAGAGAGATAATGCTCCCTGTGGGGGAAAGAGGCAGGGGGTGGGGGGTGAGGAGGACTGAGAGAATCTGAGAGAGAGACGAGTATTAGATTCTAATGAAAAATCTGCCTGCAGGTATTCATCACACAGTATCTGTAGGCATATCATTTCACATGCGACCGAGGGACACTGATGTATTCATGGCATTTGTTTTTAACACACAAGCTACCTGTTGCTTCAACTGGAAGATAAGGCCAACTGGACCAGCTTTTTAAGGGTAAACTTAAGAACTTTCAAGCAGGTTTGTTAGCCAGCATATACCAGCTTTTTGCCAGCATCACATGTAGTTGTACGGTACATGAAAATATAAACTTCCAAAATGTCCAGAGGGAAATGAGCCAAAAAGATTTACACATACATATAAAATATCTCAAATAAAAATTTTAAACAAAATCTAAGTGAACTAGAGAGTGATACAGAGCTAAATTAAACAGTTATTTGTAAGAATCAGTTGACATTAACTGGCACATCTAGCTGAGTAGTGCTATTCACAGTACTGAAAGGAGTGTTGGAGATTTAATTCTGGCATATTAAATTTACATTTTAACCTTTTGTCTTGTTTTATATGATCACAACCTCTATGTTTCTGGATGAGATAAGGGCAAAGAAGTGAATTTGATTTAAATCATATGTCTGGTATATGGCCAGAATTCTGGAATATTAATGATCAT
The DNA here is from genome assembly GCA_034769285.1 of Lutjanus argentimaculatus. Lineage (NCBI taxonomy): Eukaryota > Metazoa > Chordata > Actinopteri > Lutjaniformes > Lutjanidae > Lutjanus > Lutjanus argentimaculatus. The sequence continues at coordinate 26,695,211 of JAWZSL010000010.1, read as the reverse complement.
ATTTTATATTTATATATCATATTTTAATCTCTACTCAAAATAACAAAACTACTAAAATCGTGATGATGTGACATTTGTTGGGGTCTGTGCCAAACTACGTGCCACAATACAGTACTTAATTTTCATGCTGTTTTCTCATACATTTTTCTTCATTACAAAAATTTCCGATTTGGTTCTGGTTCTGTGATTTGGATATTGCACTTGGCCATATTGCAATTTCGATAACATTGCAATTAAATGTGCAGCCCTAATATTGGCCATCTAAATAAAAGTCTAGCGTAAATGCCATTCTCAAAATAGTACCTAAACCAAAACTTTCCAGACTCTCAAAAGCCTTTATCATCACTGCTAAATTACTACTATAATATAATATTAGGGATGCACCGATTGACAGGCCAGAGACCGGAACCGGCCGGTTTTCAGCGTGACCGGTCAGCGTCACATATCTGATTCTGTGCCCCTCATTGTAACACGTGTTCTGCACGATGGTCACGTCATGCGCACAGCAGACATACTGGCTGTGATATACACCCACCACAGCACTGATCAAGCTACACACACTCAGACACATGCTTGCATGAAGTTGGTATCAGCAACAGGTTCCAAGAACAGGATAAAGAGAAGACGAGACAGAGCAGCTGACAATGTCGCAGAACAGCCATAAACTTTGTAGCTCTTCATGCTAATGTTAGCCAGCAGCAGACTGCTGTTCACAGAGGGGCAGTTAAAATCTCGCCTCCTGTTCTGTCTGAAGAATAAACAACCTGTGTTGATGCGTCTCCTCAAACATTTTCTCATCCAGACTCATCTAACTTCTGCGGCTGTTTTTCTCAAGGCAAAGTTTTACTGCAGCAAACTGTTGCACCGCGTCTGTCTCCGGTTTGTTTACATCTGCTTCCACAGGAGACCACGTGAAATCGGGCCTCGTGTAATCCCGCCAGATTCAATGATCTTGCGAGATCACGCTCTCCCTATTCATAATCTTAATATTAAACTATAATAAGGCCTGGCTGTAACTGTATGACTTTGGAGAAAATGTAAAATTGTACTGAATGAATAATTAATGAATATTGAATGAATATTTAATAGTCAGTGTTTTATTATGAACATCTAATTTAATTTTTACAAGAAAAGTTGCAAAAATGTTTGTGAATGCTGTCAATTATAGTTCTTAGAAAAGACTGAAAATCGGAATCGGACAAAATCGGAATCAGCAGGTCAGACCCTTAAAAAAAACGATCGGCCGAGAAAATTGAAATCGGTGCATCTCTATATAATATACTGTATTTAAGAAAAGTTTAAGTTTACATTATGTCCTTTATGTCACTTTGTTTATCAGCTGTTCATATGAATTGTGATTGTATATTTTAATCATGAGTAAGCAAGCATATTCCTCCTAACCTTGAAAACATAATGGTTAAAATTCAGCATTTTCCAGTCCAGATTTTGTATGAACCCTGTGTTTACCGCTGTTGAAGCCAGTTTGTTGGTATGTGTGTTTGTGTTTGTGTGTTGAAAAGGGTGTCTGGCCCACATAGATTTGAACAAAATTACCTCTCTCATCCCCAAATGGTTTTGTTGAGGCTGGATGCCTCTTGACCCTAGAGTTGGGTCTTATTTTTAAAAAGAGTGGCAGCATCAGTTCCTTCAGTTCCTCATGCCTTAGTTCACCCCCAGTTAATGTCTACATGGACTGTGATCAAATCCAGTGAAAGAAAACCACAAGCTGGATTTCACCCTGTGGTCACACGGGATAACAAAACTGATCCCCCCTCTTTCAACCACAAAAGCTGAGACACCATGAAACGAAGAACCAAACCACAGAACATGTTCTCCTTTTGTGACAGTCTGGTAAAAACCAGAAGTTCAGGCACAAGATGTGAAGCACTGGGAAAAATAAATTCTACATTATTTGCTGATATTTTATGTTCTGCGTGTGAGCTCACACAGATCCATTATTTGTCCTTTAACCTGAGAGTTTTTGCTCTGGCACTCAAGCTGTAGTTATTACGTCAAACACACCGTGGAGGTCACAGATATATTGAGTAGGCCCTTTATCCTTAAAAGAACACCAGAGTGCCTCTCACAGACAGTAAACAAAGCCTGAAGTACGTTGTGTGTCCTGTCTTTTACTATTATTTGTCTGTGTATTTATAACAGAGCAGAATGGTTTCATGAAAAATAAGTTGCATCCAACAACACAAATAATTCACTGTATTTATCTACCATACATTTTAACAAACATACAGCCAATCACATACCAGATAAATACCTGAGACCACAAGACCATCGCAACACTGTTTTCATAAAGATGTTTGTCTAAAAGTAGATTGGGGGAAACTATCTTGGATTGAAGTGTATGTTGTTTAACCATGAAATTATGTTGACCGGATTAAAAATCCTATAAATCAAAAGAAGAATCGATTAATTTAATGTGAAAAATCTGTGTTGTATGGACATAAATGCTGGATGTAGAGGCAGTTGCAGTTTACTTACTTTACTTTAAACATTTTAAAGCTACTACAAAGAACTTTTATATTTTGTTGATTATGGAGGACCATGTGGACAAAAGCAGTAGTTTCTATTGTAATAACCACATAATAACCTCAGGAATAACTTCAAAGAAATAGGCAACCTTTCACGCAGATGGTCTTGTTAATTTATGTAGGTCATGGCAGGACTAGTGATTAAACTGAGACTGTTTCATAACCAGTTAAAAACTAGCTGTAGTAGCTTTAAATAAAAAAGAAATTGCAAAAAAAACAAACAAACAAAAAACCAAAAAAAACGGTTCAATAAGGCACACTACCTGCAGCTATTTGATTTGATTGACTATGAGGTCTTAAAGGCAGTACAGAGGGCTTCTAAATCACTAACCAGAAATATTATTATTAAGACTGAAATTCTCGCTCCCAAATACAGATCAATACCAAAGTAACCCAAGGAAATGCACAAGCTTTCTCCACATAATAGCACATGTAAGTAAAGCTTAGAGCTTAAATATCATCACAACAATTCAATATTTCCTCAGTTTGGCACAAAAGAGAAAAAAATTCAATCAAATATGATACCAAAAAATCAATTGGATTTCATAAAAATTTAAGACGCAGTATAAAGTTCAGGTTTGATGATCCAGCAGGGTTTCATCTGAAATGCTGACACACAATTTGGTAATAAACTCTTTATCTAATTGTGAGGACTTTAATCAGCTGTGCAAAGGTGCCACAAAGGGTGACTTTTTATGAATGGTTATTACACACCCTGAAAACACATTTTAAGAGCTGCTTCTGAAAAACAGAAATTAAAAATGAAAAACCAAAATGAAATGCATCTCATTATCTTTCATACTCAGCTGCTGCGCGGTGTTGTTGGCTCATCTTTATCAATGGTGTTTGTAAACTGTGAAAGGTAGTGCACATTACTAGCTTCTACATTATGCATCACAATGTAACAGTGGATTCTAAAAAGCTGCTGCAGTGTAAAAAGAAGTGCAATGTGGATGCTAAGGCAGAGTGACAGATTTATTAAGCCACGTTGCAAAGGAAATCTATATTCCCTTGTCTGTCTGCTTTTTAGGAGCACATGGCCCTTAGCTCTGCAGAGAAAAAGCAAACCAAATCTAAAGCTAATCCCCTCATCGCTCTCCTAAATCTGCAGCCAGATACCATGTGACCAGATGGGTCTGGGGTGGTGGGTTAGAAGAGATGGGGGAGGATGACAAAGACAAGAAGAAAAAGGAAGAGGAGACTGAATAACATGAGACAAACTAGGGATGCAACAGGCTGAGATTTAATATCACCCACAGTTAAGTGTGGAACATTTAGGAGGCTCTATTGAAATATATTTTCCATATGCATGTTTTCATCAGTCTATATTCACCTGAAAATAAGAATCATATTTTTGTTACCTGAGAATGAGCTGTATTTATCTACATAGACCATGGAGTCCACCGTGCTGCACTGTCATGTTTCTACAGTAGCACAGAATGGACAAACCAAACATTGGCTCTAGATATGGCTTTTTGCATATCTAATTTCGCAGCTACGTAGGTCGTCCTACAAGCTTGGCAGGCAAGTTAGTTGAAATATGCAATTTCAACACTAGATGCCACTAGATCCTAAAAACTTGTCTTTCAAACAAATGGTTTTAAAGTCTTTTTCATTGAGCTCTAATGCTAACTAATTAACAAGATCCCATTCCATTTAGTGTAGCAGAGCCTTTCCATGCAGCCAACAAGCACAAAAGCAGCACCCTGACTCTGTTTAATCTGAATGGAACAGAACATTAATTGGCATCATCGGTAAAACCTGTATTTACTCTACCCCCTTAAAAGTGTGTCTGTATTTTCAGTGCACTGCTAAAGCCTTTACAACCTAATGCCCCTGCAAAAACAGCAACACTCCTTATTTACAGTTAGGAGATAAGGGTGTCTGACTTCGGAAAAGCCTTGTGCATGGTTAAATCACAGAAAATAGTGTCTTGTTTGCAGAACCTGGTAAAGACAAGGCAAAAGTAAATGGTTAAAATGATTTCTGCTATAAAGGCAAGAAGCTGGACTTTACTTTTAAGTGCTTAAAATAACTGAAAGCATTACACAATTATTTGTATTAGTAGTTAAAGTAAAATTTTTGTAGGAAAAAAGTGTCAAGCTCAGGTAGAGCTGGGTATCGGTACCTGTATCGGTTCTATACCTTTAAGCTACTGACAGAAATAACATAGTCCCAAGTAGTATTGAATCATCTCTATAAAACAATATCTGCATTCAATCCTTCTTGTTCTCAGATCTAAAAAATGACTATTTGTACGGTTTTGCTAGCAGCCAATTCCCACAAGCATTCTTTGATTACTGTGATGTGTGACTGGCCCACTACCACAGCAGCTACAACACTGTCTGCAGTGAAGTCGTGTATGCTATATTTGATGGAGTTGGCGTGATGCTAAAGTTCAAAAGTATGGCAATGCTACGTGCCTGCGGCATCTGAAATAAATGCATAGAATGCAGAAGAATTATTAAGCATCTGCTAAATGAAATTGTAAACTGAAAATGGTATTATAGCTTAAATTCACAATGGGTATCAAATGAAGTTGAAAAAAAGGTACCAAATGTAGTACTATGTAGTATTGGTGTCAGTATCACTTTAAGTGAAGTCACTTTAATCACAAGACGAAGCTTGTTGAAGACTTGAGATGTGCTACCCTTTCAACTTTTTTTGGAATATCACTTTAAGGGTATTTGGTATTAGTATTGTAATAAGACAGAGTCATGCTGTTTAACTATATTATGACACCTCATTTGTTTAATCTGTACAAAAACTAAAGCATAGAAATCATAAATTCACTGTTTTACTGGGGTAAAACTGGAGACTTACTGACAGACTTAGAAACCTTTTGGAGCTCCTGTTGTTTTTATACATTTTGTTTTTAATATTGATTAAACAAACAAGATATGTGTTTATCCATACGCTTATAAGGTGCTGCTAGCTGTTTCCCTGTTTTAAGTGTTTGTGCTCGGCTAAGTTAACAGGCTGGTGGCTCTAGCTTCATATTTAATTAAGAGACATGAGAGTGGTATTAATCTTCTCATCAAACTCTCAGCATAAATAAGCATTTTCCCCAAAAGTCTAACAGTTGCTTTAAATATTAATGACTAAAGTTGTTGAGGTGTTGCAGGTATGAAACTGCACAATTTATATTTCATGGTCAAAAATGATCAAAACCTATTGTGGTGTTTTTTAGGCACATGGAAAGACTGACAATCATGTCATCCACCTTGTTCTATGTTTATTTTATTAAGGAAGGGATAGTGCACATGAATTAACATGATCACTTAAGTCATGTAAATGTGCCAGATTTAGCCCCACAATTTATTAATTAATTTTCATCTGCAGTCCCTGGCAGGTTGATGGTACATGTAGATATTAGAAACATACATTAAATAAACATACAAAAGCACAGAAGTACATGAGCACAGATAAAAACAGACTGATGGAATGTCCATACAAGGGCATTTAACCATATACAGAAAGCACATAAGCGCAGAGCAAGCACATAACCACAGACAAAAGCACAGACCAGAGAACAAGGCCCACAATTTTGATGAAACAGATGAGCCCAGAATGTGCAGCCATTTGTCTCTGTACGTGTTCATGATTTTTGTGGACACTGACATGCTGTGCCACCTATCGTGGTTCAACATCAAACCATGGCCTTTCAACAACTCCTCCTCTCCCTGCTCTCAGCCTGCTTCAGGTTAATTTCATGCTGCCTGATGTGATGACAGTTCACGACAGACAAACTGTAAAAGACTATTAGACCACCTCAGAATAACCACTGAAGCCTGGAATAAATATGTGAACCAGAAATAGAAGTATTGATTAATTCATGCATTAATTCAGTAGACAGAAGGCAGGGAAACACCTTGGACAGATGGCCAGTCCTTTACAGAAATAGAAGCAGAGTATCAAAATGCATGAACCGCAGTGTTTGCTATTGTAATCAAAAAACACAAATTAGACAAAGTGAGAAGACACCATCACTATCACCACCATCACACTCAATCCACAAATGCAACTGAAGGTCTGATTCCTATCTGTGCCTCTCACGGCTCTGTGACCAATCAATACGTTTAAGCCCCTCTGCCCTCGGCCTGGTGCGAATGAATGAATCTACTTAGAGCAAGACGGCTGCTCATTTTCCTCCTGAAAGTCATGAAATTGGCCCAGCTGGAAGTAGACTGGGTGGAGTTGTCTCTATGTCTGTCTGTCAGGACCCAGCACTTCATGGAGTCTCTGAATTTGTGCTAAACTTTAAGTCAAATAAGTGATTTAATCGGTCAACAGAATATAAGCAATTATGACTTTTAAACATTTTCTTTGGCTATTTGGGGTAGTGGAATCTATAAACACTGAATTTACACATTATCACCAAACAAACTTGTTGTTATGTTAGCAAACAGTTGCCTATATTTACCTAAGGTTTAGACTCAGGTCACTTGACTTGGACTCGAGTCAGACTGGAGTCACTTCTTAAAAATATTTGAAACCTTCCCACAAGCTCAAAGATTCAAAAGTATGCTATTCAAGAAGTGCCATGAATCAATTTATTTCTCTTCATTTCCTGAATCAACTAACGTTCATGCTGTTCATTCTCAGCAAGTCTGCCCTTAATTCCCCAGATCCACTTTGTTTTAACCAGTCTGACAGCATCCAATCAAGTTGTAGGAGAGAATCATAAAGACCTAACATTTCAATAACGAGCTCTAGTTGGAAAAAAAAGGTACCAAAGATAATTTTGTTAGCATACAAAAACCGAATTGCAGTATGCAACAGGTGTGGGTTGAAAATTACAGACATAGATGCAAAAACTTCCAACTTCATTCAGCATTTGAAGCAGGGTTGGGTCGATCGTGATGGCTGACAGTCATTGACCACTGAGCCCTCTACCACTGTAAAATCCAGATTTAAAAGACTTATTAATTTGTAGTGTGTGCCATAGAGTTGTTGCCTAAGTTCAGCTGTTGACATAAAGGAGAGAAAATAAAAAAGAAGGAATAATTTTCTGTATGACTACCAGCAATCTTTCTCACATTACTTGTAGTCATTTGATCCACTGTTAATATAAAAATATTGATTAGTGCAGCTATAAGTCATTTAAAACACCAAATGCCACAAATTCACTGCTCCAGCCTTTCAAACATGAGCATTTGTTGCTTTTCTCCATTTTACTTAATTGTAAATTGATCTTTGGGTTTTGGACAGTTGGTTGGACATAACAAGCAATATGAAGACATGAGTTTGGGTTCTAGGAAGTTGTTATCCTGACATTGTGTGACCTAAATAACTGAGGTACCTGAAGCAGTTCAGCATATTTCATGAAGCTGATGTCTTTTGACAATCCTCATTGTAATATGAGGTAAATTAAGGTAATGTAATAACTCAATAAAATAAATAATTAAAACTTACAGATGATTAAGAAATGTTGCTGCAGCACTCTGAGCCAGTGCGATGAGCAACTCCGCTGTCAGCCTGGCTGAATCTGCACTGACAACTGTATAGAGTAGCACACATTCACCAATAAGACACCAGTGCACCAGTCTCTGTTCTGGCTGTACAGTGGTATAAATAGCTCAGAGAAAACTATTGCAAGGCCCAGCTGTTCCCCCAAAACAATTTGAAAATATGCATAACTATCACATATACAAATATTTTCTCATCAATAACCATAAACAGCAAAATGACACTAGTTGAAATCGGATGTAAAATAAAAATTGCACATTATGTTGGCGGAAAATTTCAATATTTGCTTTCTTTCTGTTGTGGTAGCTGGACTCCAACAGAAGCAACACACAGTGGAAACAGACCTGGAGAATGAGTTTTCTGCTCTGTAACTCCCCTGAAAGCAATAATAGATCAATAAAGTGCCGTCCACTCTAATCTCTGTTCACTCAGTGATTATTATCAGCTCTAATAGGCTCTAGCTCCGACACGTTAAAGGAAGAAACTTCCTCCACTTCCTGTAAAGTTGCCATGATATGTACACCTTAGGAGTCAAGCTGGTGTCAGCTGCAGAGGACTGATAGCCACAATACGTGGAGTGCATGGTCTAACAACTGAGCTATAAGGACAACGTGACCGTCATACAGAGCATGTGTGTGAATTAGGGGTGTGCCAATACATCTTTTCTTAGATGCATCGCGATGCGACATGTAACGATCAATAACGATTAACTTCCGTAGCACCTGGAAGTTGGCCGGAACGAAAAAAGCCGCCCGGACAGTTTTAAGGGACGGACTCATAACAGACTGTTAGCCAACATGGCGGCAGCTAACTCGCTGGCTACTGTCACTGAGCGTGAGGTTCACTCTTCAGGGTTGAAATTAGGGGCGCAACGGATCGCATTTGATCCGTATTCCATACGGATTTCCCTCCACGGTTCGGCACGCATGTGATCCGTGGACTACGTGTGAGAATCATAGTTTTACTGTCACTGTTACTGCTGTATAAGTTATAATACCCGAAATCTCAATGCAGAGTTGCAGTGAAAAGACAGGACAGATGCTACTGTGTGCAGCGCATCTCTGCGAACAGCGACTGATTTAAAAGCCGTCACATGGCCTTGAGTGAAATCCAGACCATGACTTTTTTCACTGATGTAACTATGCTGTCGTCAAAGAAACAGATCATAACACTGTGATAATTATTGAAACTTTGGTGATATCAGCTGTCTTAACTTCTACACAGCCCCTCTCTGCTCACTGGTGCAGCTCTGTCTCGCCCTGTCTGTGACACAGTGTGTCTGTGCTGATTGATTACCCGTAACTTCTAACCAATCAGATGTGCTGTAGGCGGGACATTGAGCCAGACTACAGAGCGTAGTTGTGTACTATACTGTGCAGTGTATAATGATCTAATGTATGTATTTAGAACAGTACTGTATAAGTTTGAAGTTTTTAAAAGAAGTCTTATTTCTAAAGGCACTTTATGTATTACACTTTATGTAATAAGAGCAGCTTTTTGTTGTTGGGAAATGTGTTGGATCGTTTGGTCTGATATAAATAAAAGATAATGGAGGTAAATTTGTTTGTTTACTTTATTTAATGGATGCTGACAAATATACCTTGTTTAAAAGAAATCCTGTATGGGGAAAAAGATGCATCGATAATCGTGATAATCGTGATAATTGTAATAATCGTTATAATCGTAATAATCGTTATAATCATTTAATAATCGAATCGTAGCACCCTGAATCGTAATTGAATCGAATCATGAGGTGCCTAAGATGGCACACCCCTAGTGTGAATATGACCAGATATGTGACGCTGACTGGGCTGACACTGGTCAGGGCCGGTCACACAGAAAACCGGCTGGTTCTGATCTCTGGCCGGTCAATCAATGCATCCCGAGTAAAAATATGGTGTAAATGATATCTTTCAAGTCAACTTGGTATGTTGGGTTTGAAAACTAGTCACCATTCACTTAAATTGTTTGAGAGATTCTGCAAGATTCGCTGTTTTTCTGTGAAACTGCAGAAGTGTTTTGTGGTCTAAAAAACTAAACCCAACCTTCAATCAGCATGAGGGTGAGTAGATAATGATTGAATTCTCATTTTTGGGAGAACTATCCCTTTATATGAACTGTCAAACAAAGTGGAGATGAGCTGAGACCACTCTTTCTCATCGATCTCAGCCTCTTGTCCTGCATCCAAATGCAATTGCTCCATTTATAGATGCACAAACCAACCAAACCTGAACTGAAACAATCCAGGTTTCGAAAACAGCTGGCCTAAACAAGCTAGGTGTGAACACACCCTTATTTTAGCCTCTAAAACAAAAAAAAGAAAGAAAAATACAAGAACATCAATAATCAGAAATTATTGTAGTTTATTGGTCAATTTCCTTGTAAGTGTAAAAAGAGAGATTACTCCTGTAGTATCATGGTGAATGTACACTGATTCCAGGAATCTTACAAAAACATGTATAATAGGAAAAAGTAGGGGTGTGTATCTCACTGACTGAGACTGATTCGATACGTATCTCGATACATGTTCAACGATACGATATATCTTAGAAATTTTTAAATGACCAACGATTCGGTTCGATAGGATTCAGCTCTGTCACGATACGATTTGATATGATGCAATACAAGAAAATGCAATGTGTGAATCTTTACATTTTGATTCTATTAATGCTACATTTGTAGAGTACTATTAGTTGCAAAAAGACATCCAGATATTTTTACTAAATATAGTAACAGTAGAGACAGAGAGGAGACATTACAGTGATGTTAACATAAATGAGATACTGTAACCTAAATGAGAATCTGAACAAACTTAAAACTGTTTAAAATATTAGTATTTTTGCAGTAAGATGATGTGCAGCTCAGTTTCATATGAAGAGTGCTGTGGTTCTGATCAGTGTGTTTGAACAGTGATGCTCCGTGTTACCTGCTCTCTCAGTCACATGACGTCTCTGTGGGTCAGACTCGTGTCTCTGTTCTCTGCTGTCAGACACGTTTTGCATGAATGATCTGCAGTGTCTCTCATCTTTCTTATAAAACACAAACTTATTCTACACCTGCGCGTTCTGAAAGTTTGGTGGTGCGACGCGGTACAATGTTTCTGTCGCTGTTTTCAGCGTGGTCTGTTTTGACCAGATGAAGAAGAGACACAGGAGGAGGGAGGGAGCGCTTGTTTTGTGTGAGCGCGGGAGCAGGCGTTCAGCGAGAGCGGTGCAGGCAGAGGCTGGAGGAGAGAGAAAACGGAGGAAAGTTAAAATGGCACTTCATTGATGCCAAAAGTTAAACATATGCGCGTCCTTATGAGATGTATCAATACACTAGAGCTGAATCGATTTTTGTCCGATTCATGTTCAGCTTTTTACCGATACAGGCCATCCGAACCGATGCACTCATGTCTAACACATTAAGGTCCGATGCATCGGATTTTGAGTGAATCGTTACACCCCTAGGAAAAAGCGTAATTTCTAGATGTTTACCTCATATTGAAATTGAAGCAAACACAGTTCACTCACTCCACTGATTGGTGATGGTTTGTTTGCGCTTTAGTTTATTGAGATATATGTAAAACCTTTTGGAAAAAAAATAGAAAAAACATATCAGGGTTTAATTTAAGCACCTGCCCCTTAAGTAAGTTAATTGTGATAAGGTTAATAAGTTATTGTATGCTCTCAATGCAGACACTTTAATCAGGAAGAAACTCCCATCTGTCAACAGAGCTGTGTTTGTACCCTAATGATAATGATCCTTCTTGTAACAACTCAGAGAATGACATACAGTCAGGGAGGAAACTAAAGACACATGACATCCTGGAAAAGGTTGCCCACTGTCTCAACTGGTTTGTTATGTTCACTCTTCACCTAATGTTCTCTTGACGTCACACTGGGCGAGACAAACAAATGCAAACAATTATCATTATACTTTTTTCTGTCCTATTGAGTGTGCTTATCACGGTGCCTTTATTTAGAATCAAAAACATGTTTTTTAGGGCCTGATGTGTATTTCTGTGTGTCTGTTCGCATGAATATGTCATGATGTGTGTCAACTTCAGATGATGGAAGTATAGCAGATTGTCTGAAGGATCTATTCACCATTGCTCCCACAATTAGAGTCTTTGTTGTGGTAATCTCGCTCCCGGTGATTATCATCACTGGCCCTCATTTGGCTTCAACACCTCATAATTTTCCTTGGCTTTCTTCAGCCAGCCCCGACAGTACAAGCACACGTCAACGCTGAGATGTAAGGTGCTGCTTTTTAAAACGTGACTGTCAAATGTTATACCTTGGTACAAATCAGGCGATTATTGTAGGCTGCAATTTCTCTGACAGTCTTTGTTTATGTTAAAATAAAGAGCACATTGTGTTTTATTTAACTGAAGTTGATACTCATGTGTGATTTTCATATTTGACTTTTTTTTCTTCTTTTCTTCCATTGTTCCACCACACACTAGCTGCAGCCAAAAAAGTATATGCTCTGTGGCCACGAGTGTCCTTGATGCCCCGTCCACACTGCCCCAGCTGATTTCAACATTTTCTCCTCTGTCTCTTTCCTGTAAATATGGCTTATTGTCACCTCTGTCTTTTGTTGAGATTTTGATTCAGCAACATCAAGGAAAACAGTGCATATAACCAGTGATGGGTTAGTAGGGCTGGGCGATATATCGATATAAAAATTATATCGATATATTTTTAAACGTGATATGGAATTAGACTATATCGTATATATCGATATAGTTATATAGTTTCCAAATCCTCTTGGTGACTTTTTTTGACAAAAGTGACTAGCGACAAATCTAGCGACTTTTTCTGGTGTTTTGGAGACTCCGACGTGAACGCACGTATCGTTCCACAGTTACTGTCCTCAATGAGCAGCGGGAGCTGCTGTGAGCCCCTCCCCTGTCCCAAAGCACTCACAGGCGGTCAGTCTGACAGTAGCCTCGCGCAGCAGTCCCAGCTGCAGTCAGAGCAGAGAGGAGACCCACACCACTCCGTTGTTTAGTTTTCTTAAGTATGGTTTAGTTTCTAACCTTATGCTCCACTTAGGAGCCTACAACAAGTCACAGTAAAACATGAACATTTTTTGCCGTAACTATAACATTTTTAACAATTTTTTGTATAGACGGTTTTATGAAATGAGATATCAATCCTCCGATTTGTATCAAATAACTTAATCCTCTCTCCTACAGCGTCAATTACAATTACATGCAAATTTCCAATTATGCAAATTAGGCAATGACGTCATTTAGCGCACCTTACGGAGCTTTAATTTCAAAAAAGGTACTCCTGTTGTTATACAGTATTTATGTTTACATTTTATTATTTGAACAACTGAGCATTTTTTCATGAACCAGGTGAAGAAACCTGTTTATTATTTATTCATTTGATTTTGCCACTGTTCACTGAAATAGCCGGTTTCAATAAAACTACTTGTGACATGTCATATTTGGCTTTGACTTTGACTGAACATTTGCTCTCACTTTGCGGAAAAAATATCGGGATATATATCGTATATCGATATTCAGCCTAAATATATCGGGATATGACTTTTGGTCCATATCGCCCAGCCCTATGGGTTAGTACGATTTTGAGCCTGGTATGAACTGCTGGAAAACCAGGCTATCTAAGTGAGATAACCCGCAGCAGAGACAGAGCACTCGGGCAGAGCACGAGAAAGGAAGTCTGCAAATATGGACAGAAGTGTAAAGGTGATCTAAACTTTCTTTGACCACAAAGCCTGAATGTTACTCTACTATTCTGTGGTTTACACTGCAGACTGCAGTCTCCATTAACAGTGATCCACATTATATACCCTTGTCTCCTTTATGAATCGTCTGCTGTCCACGCATTTTCTGTCTATATGGAAGCCCATTTCTTCCAATGTGGTGAAAAAAAGATCTGGTAAGTCATTATAATGAGAAACCTCTAAGAGTTAGTATCTCAAAATAATGAATTAATATCTTAAAATAATGGGTTAGTACCTCAAAATAAAGAGAAACTTTCTTAAAATAATAACTTTGATACCAACTCATTATTTTGAGATATTAACTGTAACAGTGGAATATTGTTATATATTAGATTTATCCTGGTCATTCAAATTTAGGCCTGGGCGATAGAGCTGAAAAACCTATCATGATAGTGAAGTTTCATATCGTTCGATATCAATAATTATTGATCATGCAGGTTGTGACTAACTAAATGTTGTGTAGTCGAGGGGGGTGGAGGCAGCTAAGGTGATAAAATGAGTGAAAATCACAATATTTTTGACCAAGAACCTTGATATTGTGACAATATTGTACAAATGACTATTGGTGCTTTCACAAAATGAGCTTTTTTTGATAAATAATTATCAGTAATGTGTATATAATGAGAAGAAAATTATATCAAAGTACTCAAAACTGCCTCTGACGTATAGTCTGTGCTACAGTACGTGTCTCCAGGATCACATTTTGCCACGACACACACACACACACAGAGACTTGCAAGGTAAAAAGAAAACCAGCAACATGCTGTCACAGCTGGTAATCAGACGACACCTTGTTGATATTAACATGCTACATGTAAGACAAGTCACAATGTCTCTCAGTTTCCATCTTTCATTTCACAGCAGATTCCTCTTGTTCACAGTGTTTAGTTTTCTCTGTCCCTCCCTATCACTGTGTGAAATCTGCAAACATCACTAACTCACAGTGCCACACCCAGGCAGCCACACAGGACAGAGAGAGCACACACGGTAAGTCAACAGTTAATAACACGTTTCCTGGAAATGTATGTGGACAGTGTCGATGACTGTGGGATGGGAAAACAGGTTGTGTTTGGCTGCACCCAAAGAACGAATATCTTGGTACATCTTTGCAGTCGACATCAAACTGTAGAAGATTGATGACATTTTCTTTGGCAGACAGTACCTGTAGACAGAAATTGCCAATAAAACATTGACACTGAGCAAAAGCGCTGTTGCTGTTGGGCTTGGCACTGAGGACAAATCAAATGCCTGCACATTGTGTTTGTCTCTTCTAATAAAGACAAAGTTCCCTTGTTCTGACTGTTCACTTTTAGTCTATATCAGCACACTAAGGTATTAATCTATGAGATAAAGCAAGCTTCTGTCTTCATTCAGTTGAGTGTGATTTTTATTCAGAGGCACCTCTGACAGAAAACCTTTCAGATATCCCCATAGAAGAACAAAATTATTTATTTTAGCTGCACAAATTATAGAGCTACTTAGTCCTGCTCTCTCCCAATGTAAAATATGATTATAGTTAATATACTGCATACAAAATATTTGTATACCATTTCTGATTTGTAGATGCATCTTCATAATGATGCAGCTACTATGACATCAAGATGCCAACTAAACATAATAGCAACCTTTCAGTTGTGTGAAACATCAATCTCACATAATGTACTGTTGAACTCAAATCCACTAGCATGCAAGATTTCTATAAAAGCTCTTAAGCTTTTAAAAAAAATCACATTTACATACATTTCAAAAGTCCATCTGTCTATTTTTCCACCAGCTAATATTAAGAAATAACACTCACACATATGAAGAAATAAAAATCTTCAATCTTTTAAAGGATTTAAATATAAAAAAGTATTCATGCAGTTTGTGAAAAACAGCTCTTGTCTGGAACATTAACTGTCTTAATAAGCACCCTCCAGAGTTTCCATGAAAACCTTCTCTGCAGGAGCTTTAATGTCAATTTAACAACCCTCCTTTACTTGCTCATTAAAAGAGGTGACAGACAGGATAAGGGGCACCAATCTGACATTTCCTTCTCCACAACACAAAGTAATTAATAAGGCAATAATGGAAAAATAAAAGACAATTAATCATTTTCTTCTATATAAATTCAGCAGCTTCATTCTTTCAGCCTTTAAAGCCTCTGAAAATGTGCTGATAAATGGTAAAAATGCATGTAGGATATTTAGTTTTCTCATTAAGCATCCACAAAGAATAGGTTTGACTTGTATCCATTCTTTCATACCTTAATATCTCCATTTTTCCGGGGTATACGGTATTATGACAGTATTTGTGTAAAACTTCTATAAAACGGCTCAACTACACTGTACTCAACTGTACTTAATACTCCCAAAATGGAGGCAGAGCTGACGGTCATAGCGGCACTATTCCCACAGCTAGGAAACAACACACGCAGGAGCTCTACTTCAGTCTTGAGAGGATGCAACCTTTTTTCACAGACAAACACAAACCTAAATTGTACATTTACAGCACGGTCTCTGTACATATTCTGCCAGAATGACAACTTCACTGCTCACCTTTCCCTCTGCTGAGCGTGCATTCACCGTAACTCTGTCACCGTAGACAGTAATTAGTCTGCCCCTCGCCCTCTGTGATGCTCGCTGAAGTTACACACTCATGTCTACACGCTACTCTGTCTAGACAGTAGTCTGCAGTTTGTGAGCAATATTAGCTGAAGTGTATGCTATATTTAGAATATTTTTACCACTTTACTTTGCCGAAATTAAGCTACTGTCTATGCTCTCTTCAAAGCCACCAGACTCCTTAGACAGAAAGAGTCATTTTACCTTGCAGAACATGGGAGGTGCTGGTCTTCCACTGCCTCAATCAGTTAGTTTGTTATTGTGGTGTTTTAACATATTAGTTCGGATTCAAACTAACGTTACTTGCAGCAGATCATGGCAATGATAGACCAGCCACTCCTGTGTCCTCTGAGGTAAAATAACTGTCTTTTTTTTTTTTAAGGAGTCTTGGTCGATGCGAAGAGAGCATAGTCAGTGGTAATGGATGGTAAAGTGGTGAAAATGTTCTAAACATAGCATACACTTAAACTAATCATTTCTGCAAGGAAAAATTGTGTAACGACTTCAGCTCCCCATTTTTGACTTTGCTCAGACTCAGAGAGGCAGACAGTCAGCGAGAGCAGAGAATTTCATTATTGGTTAGTGGAAATAATTGCGTCATTTTCGTAATGAATGTCCAAGCAGAAGCACGTTCAATTCAAACCCAATACAGGAAAATGAACATAAACTTAAATGGCAAATTCTGAATTAGATTAAAACTAATTTGTTGTACTTTTTAGATGCTTACTATTATTTACATGAGACAATAAATTACATTGTTAGAAGGCTGTAGTGGATTTAAGTTTCCAGAGGCTTTAGCTCATCAATAGAAGGTAATGGAAATATAAGGCCTTAACTAAATTTTAAACTCATAACCCATAACTGACTGCAAACATTCACTCACCTGCTGTCTCTGTGGACCTCAGTAAGATTAAAACTGAATCAGAGGATGTGAGGTTGTGTTCTGACAAATTTACCTGGGGGCCAGATCACGGAGATCATTAAATGTTAACAATAATAATGATGAATAATTTATCAGGGGGAGATGACACAACAGACACCTTTGTGTTGTATGTTGAATATGCAGGTGGTGACAGTCACAGCAGCACTCTCTCCTGGCACTTGGAGCGATTCAGAGCTTGTACACTTTGAGAGTGTTGAAAAGGGAGATTTGTAAAACCCGGGGATCAATGCAGGGATCAGCAGGACTGTGTAGTAAATGAATAAATCAGCAATCCATGACATGAGTCATAAGTGAAAAGATGAAAATGAAACTGAATGACATTCCCGAAATGGCCCTGAAGATTGACGAATAACTCATCAGCAGGGATGAAACTGATCTCACCTGAATGAGAAGGATATAAAGGAGACATTTTCAGGGATTTAACAACTTCTCTGTCGCCTCTTTTTAACAGGCTGAGTTACACAAGTGAAGGAAATAAGGCATTATTAAAACATCTGAAATCGAATCGTCTTAGACAAGTCAAGGCCAGGTTCAGGTGACAGCACTGACAGGAGAAAAAATTAAATTGGAGAAACTTTCAAGCTGGGTACTACTATCCAAATTGCAAACAAGAAGAACCAATTAAAATCCACCTTTAAGGCCACATTAGTTTCACAGGAATAATTCATCCAAAATACAGAAAACTTTGTTAGTTCAGTTAGTTCCTTTTTTTGGATGACATTAGAGAGCAACTTAACAGGAGCTGAAAATCATGTTTTTGCAGACATCCGAAGGTTTCACTCCTCACCATTCTGCAGTGATGTAGAAGTGAGATGTGTCAGACCATCATGACATTAACATTTCAACCATCACTTCTTAAAAGAAATTCAAATTTGAATTTTCCTAAACGTCATCTAATAAAGACATATTGCTGGTTCACCTAACTAAACAACACAGTCTCATGGCACTTCTTGAGATAACTACAAAAATTTTATCTATAGATTTGTGTGCATGGACATGATTTATCCATTTTTCTTGTGACACTCAGCACAACTTTTAAACAAATGTATTATCCACCATCATTCTCATTCTACAGCCAAGTTAGCAATAATAAATTTCAAGATAAAGCAGTCTCATTACATTTAGCCATCAAAACTTGCGTAGGTTTAGGAAATGATCACAGTTTGGGTTAAAATAACTACTTCCATAAGACAATCAACACTGACAATTGGTCTCACATGGGAGCTGAACACCAGTCTCCTGTATGAAAGTCCGTGTTTGACCCACTCTGACCTTCTCTCTACATAAAGTTTGTCATCTTTATACTACATTTGTCCTTATTATATTATAACTTATGCAAAAAAAATGACAATTCATGTCCTTGTACACAAACATAGATTATCTTTCCTAACTATTTAATGAGCTGACACTAACTGAACTGCCAGGGATAGGTATAAAAAAAACAACAACAGTGGGACAATTTAATGGAACTTAACACAGCTTTCTTTAACTGTGACAACTGTGTTGTCCACTTTTCCCACGGTGTTTCCCGCAGGCACTGTTTATGACGAAAATGAACCAGACTTCTCAGCTAGTTGAGGAAATTTTGCTTCCTTAGATGTGTCAGATTCTAGCCACTTAAACTCCTGTTTCCATTCACTCCAACATTTTTTTGCTGTTTCGTTTTTCTGTATTCCGCCTTTTGTGTTTGTGATTCTTCTGTAAGGATCATTTTAGCAGTTTGAGTAGGCTTAGTAAACCCATAATTCAGTAACCCCGACATATCAGCAGCTCGGGGGCGACAAGTACTTTTCACTGTTTTTGTAGAATTGCGAAATAATTTTAAAGCTTTTTGAACTGTGACACTGTGTTGGCGAAGGCTCGCAATATGAGGACATAACTTAGTGGCCACTGAGGGTCACCTACATGGAATATTTGGTGGCCATAGAGTAACTTTTTGTGGCCACAGGCCCTCCAGCCATGGTTAATGTCAAATCCCGACTGGGCTGAACGTAATCATTATTTTGACATCAGGTGGCACATATAATATAACATTTATCACATAACAGCATAGCATTTTTCACTAGATCTAGAGGTACATCTGTGTAAGGTAACTCCTGTGGTAAAGGAGGAAATATTGAACAAATATTCCATCAGCCATAAGGTGAGGGGGCACAAGGACTTCACTCAAATGTGTGTCATGTATATAGATCATTGAGAGGTTTGGCAATAAAGAACTGAAACAGGTGGAGCACAGCAGCTGCACCCACTACAAACATGAGACAGACAAAGACAAATGACACAAAAAGGCCAGAAGAATCTGATCAGTGCTCCTGGGGTTTGTAAATACAAAACAATGCAGACAAAGATGATTATACACATAAAATCTAAATATTGTGATAGACATTAAATTACTGAGTCCAAACAGTCATTAAGATTGTGATATGAAAATGATACTGTACTGTATGAAAAGTTTTTGTTTAAAGGCAGGTCTGTACCTACCAGTGACAACACAGAGGCCATGTCCACATTTATTCTCTAGGAATTTAAGGATCAGAAGTGAAGTTTAATTAAGACCCCCTTAATTACCTTGTTAGCTCATTGTTAAACAAACTTTAATTAAACTTGACAGAAAAAACTAAATAAAACTAACCAAAAACATCTTAGTTTATCTTGGTAAATAAATCCTTAACTCAGCATGTTTGATGTGAAAATTGTCTGGCTCTATGGCCTGTTTTCCTCCCACAGCTCACTGGATGTGTACTGTGTTGCTGATCAGCGGCCAATATATTCATCCAACCCTTGCACATACCATACTAACCAATAACAATGAATATATAAATTAATATACGTTCATAAATTTACCAAACCAAAATTCATTGTAATTCCTGGCAGAGTGAAGAAAGCACAACGCACAGCCTTTAGACCATCGTGCAGTGAAACTCAACTGTTTTTAACTATTTCTAAATGAAGTAAACATGAAAATATCAAAATAGTTCCATGTATCTGTTTTCACATGTAATTACTGACACCTCCACAGTATCTTTCAACACTTTCTGCGGAAGTCAGTGCAGCACTGGTGAGTCAACAAAACAAATTAAAATTTCCTGAGAAGTAGCTGTGACAGCACAGAGATGCTAATGTTGTCATTGGTGTCATCTGTTTTCAACAGACACATGAATATAGCAGATGTGGTTTAGCCTGAAAAGAGGAGACATTAAAAAAGAAAAATTCTGTTTGGGGAAGCAGCCCAGAGTTTGTAAACCTCCGTTCACCCGTTCTATCAATCCATCTCTTTATGCCCCTCGCTATATGACACCTGCTCATTTGAAAGCTAATTCTCTTTGATTTCATGGAAGCAGTGTGTTGATAAAGGGCCGGGATAACGCACTGAATCGAGTGGCTGTCCTGCTCTTTCCCTGCGTCTCCAATTAGGATCCTGGTGCTGCAGCTCTAATGTTAATTCACAGGTGTCTGCTGCCTGACAGTAACCATGGCAACCTCAAGGTATGCCGTCTAATCCGTAACAGACACACATATGTTTTTCTCCTCCCCTTATCAGGACTGATTAATCTGGACAACAAACAATGCTTGTCGTGGCACAGCCAACCCTGCTGCTGATTTCTGCAGAACAGGAAATTGCAGCTGTCTGCTAAAAGTCGGATCTTAAAGTGCATTCTGAATTGTAAACAAACCGTAAAGGCTTGTTCATGAAAGAGCACTAAAGCCCCTTAGGTGCCTAACTTCCCTGGATATTTACTCAAGCCATGCAGACTGGATCACCATAAATGTGAGCGTTAATGCTCAGTCTTTGGACAGGAAGTTATATATTGCTCAACAACCTGCTCATCAGATCGATGAGCTCACTATCGTGGGAATTCAGGGTTGATTTATTCATGTCTACAGTTTGTCTGAGCACACCATCCATCTCTTTCGTCACTCAGTAGTCTGTGGTCTATCTTTTTAATCATTATAATTACAACTCTCTCTCTCTCTGTTAAGTTCCAATGATACACAAATCTATAGGCTACTGCATAGTAAGTGTGAGCCTGTATCACTTACCTAAGCCAAACATCTTTAGCTGCACAGTTGAAAACTGATATTCTATCCATTAAAGGTGGCAGATTAGAAATATTCAGGAGGAAAACAGGCTGTGTGAGCTGTGTGATTGGAGAGAAGTGGAAAGTGAGTGCCATTTTTTTTTTTACATTATACATACTTTGATGATTTTCCATGAAACCGCAGGAGAAAACCTGAAATATGCTGGTATACAGATCAAAAATTGGTATGGTGGTTCATTGTTGACTGTTACTTGCCATAAGTAAAATGTGAAGATTCATACCACTCTTATATCTCATAGATCCGCACTATGTGAATAAACCAATAGAGTGATGGAGCCAAATAGGCGGCTATGCTGATTGGAATGTGGGTCTTCTTTGGGTGATGTGTTGTAAACAATTCAACTAAGTTGTGAGTACTTGAAAAGTCATATTTTATGACTGACTGATCTTATTTGATGATAAACGTATAACACTGCACAGCAGTTATTATATACATTAAAAATCACTAAGGATAAAAACACAATAAAGCTAGAGAGCTTAGTTCAATTGTGGTCCTCTAGTATAACACTTAACACACCACAAGACAACAAAAAACAAACAGGACAGCAGGTGAAGACAAGCAACATAAAAAATATGCAGCAGACAGCAGGGAGGCTATGTCAGTATGCTCATGATTTGTCTATATTAAAAGTAGTGTTATTATCACAGTACTGGAATTTGCCATTTCAGTACAATACCTAAAAAATTCTGATATTCAATACGATTTTCAAGACCACGGGCAAAAATTGACTCAACATTGAGGGCATACATTTCTATATATTTATTAAAAAATAAATATAACAAGGCTATACATGACCACAGATATAGCAAACTATGTGAGCACTGTAGTTGTGTGTGTCAATTTGCTGTTGGAAAGAAGTGAGAGAGACAAAGTACAGCTGGTGTCAGAGGACTGATACTGCCAAAAAAAGCACTGAAAGCATTTCAAATATCGGTATTGATATTTATTGATATATTGATATTTTTGACAACAATAAAAGCTAGGAATTAAAATTTGCATCATGAACATGTATGTTTTGGCTTCTGTTTACAACTTTAGATTAAACTCAGGGTTTGATCACTATTTTGAAACATGTAGCATCTTTGATGCTCTGCAGCTGCCATGATTAGTCGATTAATTGAGTCATTTGAAAAAAAAAATAGTTGCCAAGTATTTTTATAATCGATGAATCGCTTCAGTCATTTTTAAAGCAAAAATGTCAAACATTTGCTGGTTCTAGCTTCTTAAATGTCAGGATTTACTTCTTTTTCCTTGTCATTCATGACAGTAAATGAATAGTCTTTGGGTTTTGAACTGTTGGTTGGAAAAATGAAGAAATTTCAAGGCATCACTTTGGACTCTGGGAAATTGTGACGAGCATTTTCCAAATTTTTTTGACATTTTAAAGACTAAATGATTAATCGTGAGCAGCAAATTAATTGATCATGAAAATGCTGTTTCCCTCTGTTTCCAGTCTTTATGCTAAGCTAAGCTAACCAGCTGCAGGCTATAGCTTACAGTACAGACATGAGAGTGGTATCAATTTTCTCATCAAATTATCAGAAAGAAAGTGAGTAACTATACCTTAACCTTTAAGCTTGCTATTTTTGTCTTAAAAATAGATAATAGATAAAAGTCTAACCCTGTTACAATTCATTTTTTTTATCTTTAGACTTTTTGGACATTGGTTTAAAAATAAATATGCAGCTTTCTGGATCTGCCTCACATGATTTTTTGGTGTCTGGGCATATATTCATGACACAACTAAAAATGCCACTGATTCATTTTATGTGTATTTTTGACACTGACGGCGTCTGACAACCCATTCCCATACAGCTGACATCAATCGTCTCCGGTTCATATGGTCAGATACATTTTAAAAATGACCCTTTATGTTGATTGCACAAGTCAGTCTGTACAAAAGCTTTTGTGTTTGACTGGATATTTTGTTCAATCAAATGGGCACAAAGAGCCTCTTCTGCCTCAGCTGGTAAAGGAAATGCACAAAGGTGTTAAGACTCAAAGTGTCATTCATCACAAAGTCATATGTGATATTATTTTTGACCTGAGAAGCTGTGACAGGGAGAGATTGAGGTTTCAAGTGAGACGTGCCGCAAGAGGCTGAGGATGAGAACAAGAGTTTTGGAGATGAAAAGGTGTTGTGCATTTGTTGATAAGGACATCATGTCAGGATGTTGTCACTCTGTTGGAAGAGATGAATAATTTGCCACTTTGTCAGAGAACAAACAGTACAGTACTTCCCTCAATATCATCCTAATATGACCAGAGATTGGGGAGGAAAATAACCCTCACCCTTGTCTTCAGGGTGTTGATGACTAGTTAATGAAATTGTTTTCATTTCCTTTCAACCAGTTGACTGTTTTTTCATTGGAAAGGGGAAGTTGTAGCAATACTATTGCCATAATAAAAATCAATAAGGGTGTCAGGAGAGTTGGGCACTTTCCTGTCCTTTATTCCCCAGTGAGAAATCAGAGAAGACAAATGCATTCAATGTTTTCCATCATTGCACCTCCTCCATCACTACAGTGGTGTTTCAGTAAATACAAAGGTGGGTAAACTGTGGTAAATATTGATTGTTCCATTTCAAACAGAAACAGCCTAATGCGTAATCAGCCAATATTTCAATGATTATCTTCTCTAATGATGCAGTTATATGAGAAATAATAATTGGCTCTTGAGCTTTATAGTCATTTCATAAGCTATTTTGTGAGACTGATGTCAACATTTGTGAACAGTACACATCTTATTTTGAATTAAACTGTTTATCTAATCCATACAGCTACAACATTTAGTTGATTATAGAGCTGCAACTATTAAGCAAATAGTTCAACTATGAAATTAATTGCCAACTCTTTTGATAATCCATTAATCATTTTGAGTAACTGAAAAAGAAAAAAGATTCTGGTTTCTTTTGTGACAGTAAACTGACAGCTTTAGGAGATAATTTTATAGACCTAAGAACTAATCAATTTGTCAATTTATAGACCTAACAACTAATCAAAAATAAATCAACAGACTAATCAACAATGAAAACAATCATTAGTTGCAGCCCTCATTGGTTAA
Source organism: Lutjanus argentimaculatus (assembly GCA_034769285.1). Lineage (NCBI taxonomy): Eukaryota > Metazoa > Chordata > Actinopteri > Lutjaniformes > Lutjanidae > Lutjanus > Lutjanus argentimaculatus. Next base: position 26,670,747 of record JAWZSL010000010.1, on the reverse strand, counting down.
ATAATTAGTTGACAGAAAATTAATCTGTAACTACTTTCATAACCAAATAACAGTTGTTTTTTTTGTTTTATCTTTGGGTTTTGGACTGTTGGTCAGAAAAAAAACACATTTTTAAAAGTCACCATGGGTTATGGGAACTTTTTTTTTCCTCAATAACATTTCAAAGATCAAACCATCAACTACCTTTCTTCCTTTTTTTCATCAGTTATTTGAGAAACCTGTTTCTATATCAGCTGACCTCTAGAGGCCAATTACACACAGTCCCTGCGTGCTTCAACAGACGCCAAATCCTGAGAAAATGTCTTTTCTGCAACACTGACCACCTGATGTTCCTTGGAAAAAAAAAGACTCCCCCTTCAGTGCTAACAGAGCTGAAGTGTCTCCCGTGATCACGGTGGTTGAGCTGCAGCACTGGAGGCTGAGGGTTGCCCATCTTACCGGTGGTTAGGGCCACCAGGAGCTGACACTGACAGGATCACTGGAGGCCAGGGCACCACAGGAGCAGCCGCTGATCATTAGTGATACTGGCTGTCTGGCGATAAATACAGTGAGAAATGCTCCTCATGGATACTCGGCCTTTAAATTCATATGGTCATAACATTGTGTTTCTTAATGTGTTTATCCCATAGACTGTATTTAACTTTGGGGTGGGAATCATCAGAGGCCCCATGATACTAGATTATCAAACTACTTAAATCACAATATATCATTGTGATTTTAAACATTTTGCAAGATGCTGAGTGTTGTGATAATATATCATACAATGGTATTTATTACTATTTTTCAACTGCAAATTATCTACCAAAAGGAGAATTCTGTCAACATCTGTTTTATCTCATAAGATTAAGTTTTCAGTCTGTTCATCTCACATTATTTTTTAAAGAAAAATGAGATTATTAAGCAGACAAACTGACCAACACTGTCATAAAAACCTGCCAATCCCACTGACCGAAATCTCTGCTAATCTCACTGGAAAAAAAAAAAAAGAAAAACTCAGCACTATCTGGTGTGCCAAAAAAAAACTGGTTTATTTTAGTTCAAAAATGTTTGCGATATTAATAATTTATATAATAAAAGACTGATGCTTATTATCTGTGTATCGATGCTTTATTGTCACGCACCACTAATTTAACTCCAGAGTTAACACGCCATGTATTTAGGAAATGTGTTTCACTTTTACAAGAGAGGTGATTTATTTTGATGAACAACATGTTAAAATCACTATGGTGTGATTTTTTTTTTTTGCAGGAATCTGTACCAAATGAAGATGTTTTGTAGAATCTGATTTGTAGGACAGGACATGTCTGCTTTACAACTTTCATTCATTTAAAAGTTTTCTGAGACACATTTTACCTTTAGCAAATATTGCACCTCCTGCAATTTGATAATTGCTGAAAACAATATTGCAATTTTGATAAAATTTTAATTAATTGTGCAGCCCTAATATTTATCGTATGGAATTTATACAAGAACAGTGGACATCTTGACCTTCATAACAGAAAAAATAGAAAAAGCACAAAGGTATCTAATGATACTAATGATGGCTTTGTTTAATTTATCGGAGCCAGTGAAATGCAGCCATTATTAATGTTATTAATTAAACCTGTGTGTGACAAGTTAAAATCCTCACAGTGCAGCAGGTCTTTAGAGCTGCTTATATGCTCACAGAACTGCTAACACAGAAGGGATTCCTTTTTTAAACACCACTGCATTAGTGGGGATTAGTGGGGTTTCAGGTGTTTGTTTCTATTAAAGCATATCAGGCTAACATACCAAAATAAAAACAGACAAAGAAATTGTATTTGTGCCTGGACACACACATTGAAAGCATTGCCAGAGCCACTAATTAAACATGATACCAAAATTCATCTTTTGTTTGAGGGTTAACATTGAAAGGAAAAACACAGCGTGCTACAATTATACTGGATAGCAATTTAAACTGCCACACTCAACCCCACAGTAGACACACATACAATACATACATACATACATTACATACACACACACGTCTCATTCCTTCACTCAGAGAACACTCTGCTCTGCGGTTGCCATAGTAATCCAAAAGCCAATAACATCCCTAAACCTTTCCTCCCTGAAGTCAAGGAAACTGGGGATGAAAATTGCCCCAATCAAATTTACTCTACAGAGTACAGGTTTTCATTGATGCCACTACGTCACACCCAGCACGTGCACCCATTCCCAGACATGCAGCCTACATTGTGTTTCCCCCATCTTCCACCTAACTCAGGGAAAGACAGCGTTATAAATCAATTTACAAACAGTGAGAGGCATCCGGCAGAAGATGGAAATGAACAATGGCAGATGAAGGATATTGGAAAACATTTTCTTGCCGCTGCAGTCAGCAGCCATAGGCAGTGGCATCAACTCATGTGCAGCTGGCACAGGAAACCTAATAGTATTTTTGCGCGTGCATGTGTGTGTGGGTGATGAATTAAGGATGGCTGGGATGAGAAGAGAGGAGGATCTGTACAGTATGACTCTGTTGCTGGTGTGGGATCATGAATAATAAATAGTGGAAATGTGCAGTCATAGCAGGAAAAGTCATTTGAGGTAACTCAAATAATGAAGTGAAGGTGGAAGGGACAAAAAAACACTCACACTTCTGATAAACCAGTCACAACTACATCAACTGTCATGACAGCAGATGTGTATCTTTGTTTTCTGAATGAATCCATTTATTTTATTGAGTTTGAGATTATCACCTCATTTGACCACTAGAGATTTAAAAGCTGAATGTATTCATCAGTGAGATCAGAGTGTAGGGTTTCCAGCTTGTGTCTGTCTCACAGGATTAGACCTATGACCACCAGGACATGCTGCCAACTTCCCCAACCTGGTGAGTTTCAAGGGGCTGTCTATATGTTAAGTTCAAATTTTAAGCATTTTGAGCAGAGCTGCACAATACATTTTTTAAAAAAAAATCATATTGCTATTATTTTGATATTGTGATTCGTGGCAATGATTATTTTAGCATCACAATTATAATGTTCCACTGAAAAAAATGAAAGCTGAACAGTCAAAATTCTCTGATTCCAGCTTCTTAAATGTGAATATTTTCTAGTTTCTTTACTCCTTTATGGAAGTTAACTGAATATCTTTGGGTTGAGGACGAAACAAGACATTTGAGGACATCATCCTGAGCTTTGGGAAATACTGATCGACATTTTTCACTATTTTCTGTCATTTTCTTGGCAAAGAACTTTTAATCAAACAATCTAGAAAATCAATGACCGATTAATCGACTATGAAAATAATCGTTAGTTGCGGCCCTATAGACCCTTTTACAGTTTGTAAACAATGAGAGAGCTGCGCACGCTTCTGAATGTTTTGGTGATTTTGGTGCTGGTAAAATGTTTAATTCAACCTTTGCAGATAGATAACTCGTCTGGATGACTGGAGGAGACGATACTTCTGTTGCCGAAACGCACGCGCAGCTCTTCGATGACGTCAGCTGTCAAAGGGTCTATTGGACATGTCTACAGCACTACTTCATTATAATGCTGTTTGTCACGCAGTTTTCCTCAATCAGAAGATTGCAGCTTCTGCGATTTGGATGTTGTACTTCGCCACATTTCAATAACATTACAATCAGTTGTGCAGCCATAATTTTAAGACATGTTAGTGACTTGACAATGTCAGACAGTCATTCAGTGAAAGCCTGTGGTCCAGACCCAAACTAATCCCGCACCTTTATCTTGAATCCGCCTTGAAACCTGAGCCCGACCAGATACAGAGGCTGTATTTCTGTTTTCTCTTCGTCAAAAACAATATTATATATTTGCTTTGGGGAGCCTCTTCCGCAAATAAAAAAAAAAATCACAGACATGACAAAGGAAACAGCAACATGGCACAACGGCCCAACGTCATACAGCATATAACCTGTACTGGCCTAAAAGCTGTTTTAGTGGTCATATACAGTACACACTGCGGGCAATGACCAGCATGTAAAACTAAAAAACATTTCTGATTTACCAGTTAGTAGATGTGTTAAACGTCTTTCCCAGTTGAACTTGACAACAGTCCAAACCGTTATAATCCAGGACGGAGTCGGAGGACGGTTGGAAGTTTTCATTTATTATCACAAGCTCATAATGTTTACACAAAGCAATGACGGCCCCGAATCCCTGCGGATTTTAAGAAACTCCACTCTTGCAGCTTTTCTTTTTTTTTTTTTTTAATTTGACTATTTTAATCCATTGGTGGCACCTAGCTTGCCAAGATAAAATGCTAAGCATCGGCTAGGATACGTATGTTGCGTCGCTCTTCCCGCTTCCCAGTGGCCATTGCGTGTCTACCCGCAACACGTGACACCAGTCGAGACAAATGATTGGCAGAAAGTTGGGGAGAAAAAAAACAAAGGGAGATAATTTCTTTTATGAATTTTTTTTTTTCTGATTCATGCCAGCTAGCATTAAACTATGTAGTGTTGGTTTTCTTTTTTCTTTTCTTTTTTTTTATTTATTTTTTTTCTTTCTTGTGCTCCTTTTGTAGAAGTTGTGTACATGTAAGTTCTTGTATTACAAGAAATAAAGGAGGTAAAATTAAATGACTAATTATTTTATTTATTTATCCCCTTTAGCGTTAAAAAGTTTTTCTTTTTTCTTTTGTTTTTTACAGATACATATTTTTTCTTTCTTGTAGTCCCTTTTGTATAAGTTTTGTACATGTAAGTTCTTTTGTTATAAGAAATTAAGGCTTTGGTGATTCCCTGACTTTTCCTTTTTGGCAAATATACTACACTGGTTTATGACTAATTTCATGCAAAATCAATGACATTCACTTCACCATCAACTGTACTTGTATGCTATTTAGTAAATGTTTGTATGCTACCATGCTAAACTAAGACACTAAACACAGTAAACATTACACCTGCTTCATGTTAGCTTTGTCTTTGTGAGCATGTTGACATAGTGTTTTGCCTTTATCTGAAAGTACTACTTATCCTGAAGTCTCTAAAAGTTGCTGGTTGTAGACTCTTGCTTTAACACTTGGTGATAGTGGAGCAAGCTGTGAACACATTAGTGTTCATTTGTAGTCATGTTTGTGGTCGCCTGACAAAGAAGTCCAAAATTCACTCCCCTAACAGTGCTGTTTTGCTCTCCACCAAGTTGCTCAGCTGCTAAATGCTCCACCATGTTCACCAGCTGTTTGCTGATTTTGTCTGTCTCTTGTTCAGTACTGGGCTGGAAGTGAACAATGGCTTTATCAGAGTTTTTATGCTTAAGACATCTGCCTGCTGCAGCTGGAAACAATGTGGACGAGAGTGGTGAGAGTTGTGGACCTTAAAACCAAAACAGTGAGCTGATTTGCACGATAATTCTGTCAGTTCATTAATACAAGCAACTAGGCCACTTTCAAATTCTGCATATGAGTTATTGTTTACATAAAAATATTGATTAGCACAGCTATAAAGTTGTTTATTACAAAAAGACAAATAAGAATATGTGACATTGGCAGCAGTTATTACTAGTGTTTGCCTGGTGTGTAACTGCTTCTGTCTCCTCCCGCCTCCCACACACTTCCTTTTCTAAACAGGCAGCTCCAGACTGACTCCTCCCTGAGGCTAATGGTGATGGTGCAGTATTTTACCCTGCCAATTACAGACAGCATGGTGGAGATGAGATGATTAATATCTCTGTTTGTGTGTACTGTTAATGCAGGGTAGAAGAGGGGCACTGGTGAAGAAGGACAGGAGGCCTGAAAACTCTGCTGGATGCGGGATATTAAGTGGGAGGACATCATTAACAAGACTTGGTGTTAGTCTGAGGGAGCAAGAGTGTCACATTACTGTGGTAAAATCAAGTAATTAGAAAGACAGAGAGGACAGAGGCAGAGCAGCCAGAGATTCAGGGAGGAAGGAGAAGAGGTGGTGATGCTCTTCTGACTGAAAATGTTGGGAACTTATTCAAAGTCAGAGGAGAGTTTTGTGGGGTACAGGAGTATTTTCATCCTCTCTAATTCATGATGTGCAGATGAAATGTCAGTATAGTGGCCTCAGTTAAAACACTGAGATGTCAACCTGCTCTGCACAACAGCATTTATGATCATGTTCATTCACCACGTCCTTCTGCAGAGACACTGTATTTCTTAATATCAACAACTTTTTAATATAAACAAATTACAATAATAATAACAATATCAACTAGAAATTGTTCACATTAGATAATTTATTGAGTTTATTTTAATCTTTAGTTCTGGGATGAAAATCCATTTTATGGTTTCTGAAGGGGAGCATGCCAGAAGTTTGGGAACCAAAGTCCTAGCAGGCTGAAAAGAGCTGAACAGTGTCTTGTTGTTGGTTAATTCCTGCTTATATTTATACAAACACAAATAAGCATATTGTGTTTTGATTTTTATTTTGAAAAGATTAAAAATTGACATATTGTGACACATAATAAATAAAGTAACTACTTTCATATTTTAAACTGGATTTAATTTCATACCTTCTTTTAATTCTTTTATACGTCAGTCCATCCTGTTGCTAAACCTAAGTCAGGGTGCTGTTAACTGAGATGTGTATAATGTACAACGTACAATTGTCATGACTGTTGTGTTTTGTACAGTGTCATATGTGTAACTGTATAATCTGTGTGTAAATCTCATAAATAAAACTGCCTAATGCAAAATTAATTTCACTGTCTACTGACAATAGAGAGATTATGTAGATAAATTGTACAGTAGATTGTATTATACTGTATATTCATTGCAGTGGTGCTGTGCATGCCACTGTACAAACGTTTTCATGGCAAAGAGTATCAAAAAGACTCTACTGAAAGGACAGAAAACACAGTATGGAGTCAAAATGATATACCAATAGAGAAATTATTTGTAACTAGCACTGACTTATCACATATGGGTATTTTATATTTTTAGCTATGTATTTTTCATAGTCCAGTGAGTTTTTAATTGGTTTAGGTAACAGAGAAGTGGGGGAATTTCCAAAGCCAATAATAAAGCATTTAATTCTTCAGTTTATATGAACATGATAAAAACAATGTTTTGTTTTTTTTAACTAGATAACAATATTATGGGGAAAAAAACATTATTGACTAATTGGCCTCAAAATCCCTGCATCAGTCAGGATGTGTTGGCAAGCAGCCCCGACCTTCAGTCCTGACCCCTTCACACCAACAGTGCACATGCAGTATCCTACTCATCACATCTTCTAAAGTGCACTGATGAATTGTAAAACAATAATGACACAGGCAGACATGCTGTGGAACTTCTCCTTTAATTAAAGCATTTCACACACCATTAACACAGTAAGTAAACAGAGAACAGCTGTCAGTGGATTACAGTTCAAAAAAGTATCACCTGCACAGACCAGACACACAGCAAGAACAGCCACAGCACATAGAAATCACCTCCCATTGTTTATCTAAAGGCTGGAAAGAAATTATAGATTTCAATGTCAAGTAATGGACTGGCACTTTTTCATTTTTAAGAAAACCTGTCAAGACAGGAAGACTTCAGAGACACTTTAGCATATGTACAGAATATATATATATAAAAAGAAACTAAACAAAATGTAAGTAATTCAATCATGACTATCAGTGAAATACAACATCCAACTGACCACCACCACTGTAAGTCTCTCACACACGCAGTCACCGACACTTTCCTCATTGCTCATTTTAAATGCTATCAGTCAGGCCTCTCTGCATTGTACCTAATTAAACAGCTATTGAGTGCAGAGATATATGGACCGATTTCCACCACAACAACAGGCTGGATAATGGGAAAGTTAATTCTGGTAATTCCTCCCTGGATCAGATAAAGGTTAGCATTTAAAACAACCGACCTTTTTTTAACCACACAATCAGTGTGACTCTGGGGATGGCGATATATGTCTGTTGGTCCAGAGTGAAATATCTTGATGACTATTGTATGAATTATCATAATAATTGGTGGATATATTCATGGTCCTCAGAGGGTAAAGACATATTACTTTGGTGGCCAAACTACATTTTATTTAGCGCCACCAACAGGTCAAAGTTTCCACCCCTCAAACACTTCTGTTACATTGTCAGACCATCTTTAAAAGAATAGTTTACCCTTTTGGAAAAATATTAAGTCACTGTGCTAGTTATCAAACTCTGCAACTTGTTTTTACATTTCAGTTCTTAAATTGAATTAAACAAATGAAACTAACACAATATAATATGCTGATTAGTTGGTTTCTAGTGGCTGTATTACTTCTGCTAACGTTTTCAAGGAGTTAGGCTACCTTCTAGCTTTAGCTCAGCATTAAGCTAACAAATATGACAGTGGTATTAATCTTCTCATCTAACGCAAGAAAGTCACAAAGCTTATTTCTCAAAATGTCAAACCATTTCATGACAATGATTGAACAAATTCCCAACAGCTTCAGCTCCACTTTGAGATTAATGCTAACATGAAAATTAGAGCTGAGTCTGAGAAGATGAATCTGAAATGTTCACTGTACAGAAGATGTACTTTTGTTATGTGAATAAGTTAACTGCAACATGACCTTTCCACCAGCAACAGATTTTACACCTACGTTATCTCTCTGTCTTACACCCATTGAACAATTTTGAGACTATTTGCTCGCAAGGCTGTTGACTAGTTAAACAGGGAAGAGCATATTATTTTGCGAAAAATAATCAAATATTTTGAGACTATCTCAAAAACTAAGTACTTACAGAGACATTATCAAGATGTTTTATCTTTGTTTGTTTGCCTTTTTTTGTGTGTCTTTTTTTCAGAAGTGGACTTATCTCTCACAATTGATAAGCTTCCAACTCAGAAATCCACTACACAATTAATAAAAAGGGTACAATCCTGATGCAACTTTGTGCTGCTATGTTGTTAAATCTGTTAAAGCCTGTTTTTTTCCCCTCAGTTTCTGTCTTTTCTGAAGCCATTCAGAGACAGAAAGTGAAACATGACTGATGAGTCCAAAATGTTTTAGATTTTTTTAAAATAAAATATTTTTCTGTGGATGTTGATAATCTCGTGGGGGGAAAAAAAGGAAATTAAACTAAATATTTAAAAAGTGTAACCATGATAATACCACCTATCAAATTAAGATTAAAAACATTTTCCACTGACTTCTACAGCTACGGTAGATTTTTCTTCAGATATGTTTACTGATAAGGTTGTTCCGTTCAGACTTGTGGCCAAACTCTTCGCCATGTGCATAATATAAATTTGTACAGAAAAGTACTAGGCCAAGGCATAATGAAAAAAAATGTTAGAGGAGGAAGATTTTTTTTTTTTTAAATTTTGCATTTCAAAAATAAAGTTTAAATATTTAGAATAAAGTTAAACTTTCAGTATTAGAGCCAGGCATTAGAAAAAATAAATTAGAGGAGGAAGGTTGTTTCTTTTCTTTTCTTTCTTTTTCTTTTTCTTTTTTAATCTTTATTTGCATTTTAGGCCCAGTTTGAAATTTGAGAAAAAAGTTGAATTAAACTTTATTCTCGGCATAACAATTTTATTGTCAACATTTTGACTTTATTTTCAAAATGTTAAAAAGACCCTTTTGAGTCTTGAAATGCATCTCTTTTTTTCCTTTGATGTAGTCGTAATATTAGGCTGTGACAAGGTTGACGGGGCAAAAGCCCCTGGCCAGGCAGAAGTAGTCAGATATCTGTTTATTGTTTTTCTCCCTGCATTTCAATTCTATTAAACAATAAGCCACATAAAAACAGTCAAAGCAATTAGTTATAAAAATAGGACTCAGTTGGACACTTTGCAGAGCACATCACCCATATTTCAGGGATATCATTTTAAACATTTGTGTCTAGAATCAGAGCACAAGGCGACCTACCACGAAACAATAAGAACCCACTGAAATTTAGTACTGACAATACTGTATGTTAGTCATGCTAGAAGACACTGCAGAGAGGATTTGGTAACAAGTACAATTTAGGAAGCTTATTTAGAAAATACAATAACTCTACGAGCAGGCACTGTATGTTTGCACACAAGTATGCAACAGGGGTTACAACAGAAGATCACCGACTTTCACACCATAACAACCAGCAGTTTCACTGTATATAAAGTATATAGAGCATATCAATAACTGTGCTACAAGTGAGCTACAAACACCAGTTGAGAGTAATCCTCACAGAAAAAGCTTTGGGGCAGAGTGTGAGAAACCTCAGTAATTTGCATCACTCTGATGTCTCTGACTTCTTCTCTGTCTTCAGTCGCTCTCCCTTCGCTGAGCACTCGAGGCTGCAATCACATGCAATTTCTTCTAATTTTTCAGATGGACAGCAGAGTACAAAGAAAGAGAAGAGGGCTGCTGTTCATGTCAAAACACACAACATCCTTGTTGCCTTGTTTTTCTTATTTTTTTTCACGACATTTCTTCTTCTGCTTCTTCTTCCCCAAGGCTTCAGTATGGTTGAAATAGACATAATTAAAATGCCTCTCATCAGCTCTTCTTACTCGCTGGTGCATAATTGGCATTTCACTGACAATTGTAGAAACTGTTACATATGTAGTTATATACAGTACAAATCCAACACACATTATGAGTCATTTCAAACCATCCAAAAGCATTTTTACAAAATACTACATGTCATACATAGAAAATTAACAACTTTGGACAAAATGTCATGCTAATCAAAACACACTGTCGTTCTCTCACACACCCACACACGCATACATAGTAAGGCTTTAGGGTTTCATTAAACTTTGAGCATGTCATGCAAACACTAGTGTGTCTGTGACATATTCATGCCATACAACTGGTACTCTGCATTGTGACAGCAGTGCTCTGTTCCTCTCATGTGAGACATTTAATACATTTACATGCACACAAGTTACTGCCAATACTGTGACTGAGGCAACAGCCTGGTTGCATAAATTGACGGCTATTAAATTCTGTTTTCACATGATGGATGAGTTTAATTTGATTTTTTAATAACCTTATTTCTTTGTCCCGCCACTATCAAAATGAACCAAAAAGCAGTTACATTGCATTAAAGCACTTTTCCAACTGCCACTTCTATCAAAATGATTTGTAAAACACTTTCCGTCAGGTGCTACTTCAGAAGAAAATGCTGGAAAGGCAAATTTTACATGTTTGACTGAAGCATAATAGAATAAGAAATTTTAAATGTCCAAAAGATCTTTCACATGCTTCGCATGCTCCGGTGTTCCTGGTGACGAGACTCTGTGCAGAATAATAACACAGAAGTATCGCCAACCGCTCTGAATACAGAGTGTAGACGTCGGTGTGCCTATTTGGCAAGAGGCCGTTGCCTAGTTGCACAAGATTTAATCAAGTTGCCCACACTAGATGAGGCATGCGTGACAAACTGCAGCTGTAACGTCCACACAGGTCTTTCATGAGGCTGAGGTGATTTCATCAACCAGACAGAAATAAAGCACATATTAAATGTATGAAGGAATTTTCTCATATATTCTGCAAACATTTCTTCTGTGTAGCTCCACATTCACTAACCCGGTAAGTTGGGTTTCATGCAGTTAAAGACACAACCGGTGGCAATGAAAGACATTAAAGTCCAGGTACATCGCACAGCATAAATTTCTGTCTATAACCGAATTTTAAATCTTTAATTTTTATTTGAAAAAAAAAAAAAGAAAAGATAAAATCTGCAAGTGCAGTAAGAATTGCCCCTTTTTGGTCTCTTAGCCTATGTTAGTAAAAAAACGCTAGCTAACTAGTAATTTATATAGGTTAGCTAGCTAGTTAGCTTGCGCTCTGCTAACATTAGCTAACTTAAGATGTGACCATATGTCGCTTTTAGAGCAATATCTTTTAACCATCTTCAAAATGTAGTTTTCTTTTCAATGTAGATAAGCAAGCATCTAGCATATCTAAGTACTGGAAACAGGACAGGAGAAAGTTGACTCAGGTTTCGCCAGCTACCAGTCTTGCTCAACTGCTATTGGAACACAGAGCAAAAAGGGGTGGGACTTAGGGAGGATCAATATTTCAGCCTGTTGCCAGTAGAAATCATCTTGAGTGTCTGAATGTTGCACCAAAATCTATAAAAATTAAACTTTCTTTTACTTGACTTGACATAAATTGATTTGCATCAGAAACATTATTACTGTATGGGCAATTTTTTTTTTTTTTTTTTTGGTAACTTTAAAGGTACTCTGTGGAGTTTTTGACCACTAGTAGTGCTAAGGAGCAATGTTCGTAATAGTGGATCCACATTATGCTTGCGTCCTGCACACATGCAGTAACTCACACTGCTGCGGTTGGTTTCATACTTCTCTGCTGATTGACAGTTGGTAGCCGTAATACACCAACAAACATAGTTGGGATGTAACAATATGATGAATATTGAATAAGAAAATGTCTTAATACTGTTAACAGTATTTTATTTTATAAAAGGAGTGCTGCAGACTACTGCATTGTTTTTGTTTTGCAATTGTATATACATAATTCAAATATTAATTGCTAAAGACAGTTAATGCCAATTTTTGCACATGCCTAATTCATAGCTAGCTACTTTTATTTTATTTATCAAAGAAGGAAAGCAAAAGCATTTACGTTAAAAAGAAAAGTGAATTTTATATGAACAAAAAATGCTTTACCCATCAGATTTGATCTTAGTACAGAACATTTTTCAAGTCATCATTTTTTCTTTTGTAATATTGTGATAAATAACATGTCATCGACTTTTCATACGTTTTTGGTATCATTACATCCCGAGTGGATCCCCAATTTGTTCTGCTGCAGTTCACCTCCTGCCACTGGTTCCACACTATTCTGCTGATTGACAGTTGTTGGCAGTAATGCAGCAACAAACGCAGCAAAGCACCAACAAAGACAGTCAAGAAGAAGAACGCAAGCAAAAGAACACTGATATAAAAAAAAAATGCAGGAATTAGGATATTGAAAAAGCTGTTTTATGAAGAAGGAAATTCAACACGTTTCAACAGCCTTCAAAGACTTACAAAACGTGTTTTGGTGAGAAACACTGAGTGAAAACATTACTTTTGATTGTTCATTAGAAAACTCCACAGAGGACCTTTAATTTTAAGTGAACTTAACAGTAACATATTAATTAACTTTATGAATTAACTTTTAGATTTTTGCAGCGCATATTACTGTAGTTTTACTTTCTGTTAATGAGAACATAATTACACTGACATAATCAGATTATGCAATCATAGGACTTAGGCTTGATTACATTACTAATCACATCATAATTCAATTTTTGATGTGCATGTAAATGTGTCTATTGTGGCTGCTCTGTTTGTCCCTTGCCCTCTCCTGTAGGAGGCGGGCCATGGCAACTGGGATCAAAGGGTCATTTGCACATCAGGATGTAGAGCCACTTCAAAGCTTGCACTGATTCACAAAAGCATCTTTGTGCTGAACACGCGGTGTAGCTAATGTAGACTCACATCCTGCGTTGCCTGCTGTGGATTTATGTCACATTACAATAATAAAACCATGCCACACAACGGGACGAACACGGTGCAGGCAAGGACACCATCGAGACAAGCTGATGCACAGGTGTCGTCCAACCTTTGAACCAACCTGGCTGAGGAAGTTGGCTGGGAGATATGTCCCGGAAAAAAAAAACCCTTTCATCTGTCAAGTTCATCTGTTGGTTGGTTTAATGAGCATTCATTACTGGGAGAAATTACCAGGCAGGCCTTGACGACCATAAATCCTTCATCCGTCCACGAACATCAAGAGATTGATTCATCAGATCTCAGAAGAAAGACTCTCTTTCCTTTCACTAATTGGAAACCCTTCACCTTCCTCTATCTTCATCGTTAAGTTCAATATTTTAATCTATTGGAATAAAAAGAGCCATTTGTATAGAAACCAGTGCAAACATCTAAGTTTCAGTATCCTTGTTTTTTTGTTTGTTTGTTTTTTTTTTGTTGTTGGTTTTTTTTTTTGCCTCATTTGACCTCCAGGTCCTGTGGCTTTAAAGCCCTGAGAGCAGCTTGGTGAGAGGCACCTCGCGCTCTCCCAGCAGGGTGTCCCTCTTGAGGCTGGTGCCTTTGTTCACCACTTTGAACTTCACTGACAGGTTCTTCACCTGCACCGAGCTGATTGAGTCAAAGAAGAAATCCTCATTGAAGACCGGGTTGCGGCTGTTCTTGATGATGTTGCTGCGTTGCTTCTGCAGCTTGCCCGGGTTCAGGTAGACGGACACGCAGCAGTTGATGCTCTTGATGTCAAAGTGCTTGTCGTAGAGACTCTCCGCTGCCAGGATTCGGATGAGCAGGCGGGAGGTGCTGGAGTCGTAGTTGGCGCTGATCCTCAACGATCCGCCTTTGTGCAAGCTGATGGTGTGCTCCCGATGGAGCCCGTGGTCTGACGGTCCAGCACCGCTGTGTAAGGAAGGCACGTGGAGCCGTCGCTGGATGTTGGGGCTGGGCTCGGCTGAGCTGCACTCGTCAGTGGACAGGGAGCTGTGGCGGGCGAACGTCCGCTTGGCTTTCACGACTTTGGCCTGCGTCTCGTGGGTGAAGATCTTGAGCAGGGAGGCAGAGCGGGAGAGCAGAGGCGAGCTAAAGGGAGAGGACTCGGCTGAGGAGCAGGTGTCACTCTCTCCGCCACTGAAGTATCGGTAAGGATTCATGTGAGAGGTGTTGAAATCAGCTGGATTCAGATGGTTTCCACCATCACGCTCTTCCCCTTCCTCTGGGTGTTTGGGGAGGTGATTGGGCTGGTGTGCTCGCAGTGGAACAGTGACTCTTTGCGGCGAGTGTGGGGGCTTTCCTTCAAGGTTGCGAAGCCATACGGTGTGTGAGTCTTGGGGACATAAGGCAGGGACATCGCTGTCTGCGACTGGGGGTCTGCATTGGTGTCTCCGGCCACTACATCATCAGCGCTCTCGATCTGTATGATGTGACGGTTCGCTGCTCTCAGCAGGTTCTTGGTGTCTCCGCGATCTTGGCGACCAGCCCCGGACTTCTTGGGCTGCAAATCTTCTTCCCACTGCTGATGGTTTGCTCTGAAGTCGAAGGCTCCAGTCCTTCTTTGGGCTTTACATTAGGAATCTCAGGCTCTGGAGGGCTGCTGACGAGCTTCGGAGGAATGAAAAAGTCTGGGATCTTGTCGGGGGTGAGGACGTTGCTGTAAGACGGAGTGACGCCTTTCTTGTCTCCGTTCTCTCCCTGTCGCAGAACGCCGGTCTCCACTGACCCACGGATCTTATCCAGAACCCACATGGTCCCACCAGACAGTGGGAAGTGTGGGCGTGTGGAGTGGTTGCAGTCAGTCAGGTGTGTCTGCAATGAACAACACACACGGTAAGGGATGTAAATGATCAGAGGATGGTTACTCTGCAGAGAACAGAGAGATAAAAATAACACCAAGGTGTAGAAGCAAAATCCTTACAGTATTTAAAGGATCAAGACAGAATCAACAGTTAATATCACTGAATCTGAGCCTAACTTTTTGATCTACTGACAGAGTAAAATGTCTCACAAAGAGCCTTCAAAAAGGTTTTCTTTGAGGAGCTGCAGTTCACTTACTCTGCTTATTACACTTAAAGAAAAAGAGACTAAGAGCCAACACATCTCAATAGGCAGCAATGTGAGGTTTAAACAGACAAATGATTTAAAAAAAAGCAACCACAATTCAGCTGTTTTACACTATTTATAACTAACTAAACAGAACTATAAAAAGAAAAGTAAAACATCTTTTAGACAGCAGCCTGGCTTCATTGATTGGTAGTCTAAATATAGACTCAATCTAAAAGGAGATTAACAACAACAAAGGGGCTACTCCACTATTTTCTTTTTAATATTGATGTTTTTAAATACTTATCTTTATTTAATTTCAGGCTTTACACATGAGGTTTTGTTACTTTTTTTTTTTACCCACAAACATAAATAATAACACCTTTATCAGATAATATAGTCTATTCTTGGAAGGTACCAACATAACATGAATTAATAGATACATTTAAAGTTGCATTCTGTATTTTACTATGATATCCTATGATATGGTAAAATATTCGATATTCCTGTTGTTTTGTGTGTCTGTGGTTATGTAAAGTACTTTGAATTGCCTTTGTGTCTGAAATGTGCTATACATAAAAACTTGCCTTGCCTATAATCGACGTTGTATTATGATCTGTGCTCCCTTCTCTCCTGCTCAGAACTATTATATGCATTTTATTCTTTAAACCAAGAAAAAATCGAATTTGATTGTCTCATATTTACTGAAAAATATAACGTCAGATATTGAAAAAAAAAGTCAGAAAAAAATATTTTACAGTTTAACGTTCCCTTTTTAATTACCTGACAACAGACTATCTTTCTGCTCCTTTAGATCGCATGGATTTATGAGTTCCAAGCTAAAAAAGTCCGAGAAAAATGGTCCGTAAAAGTTACAGACGACTATTCAGTTCAACAGGTGCTGCCTAAAAAGCTTTACGCACGGCACCAGTCGTCCTCTAAAACCTCTAACATCCAATCTCTTCGTGTAGTCTGGGGTTAAAACACTGCTCCTGTGTACAGAAATTTATAAATGATATACTTACAGCACTGTATTGAAGGACGCGCTCCTGTTTAACCACTTGCTCCGTCAGTAACAGGTGTCTCTCGTCGGGTAAAACCTGTGCGCTCCGCGGCGCTGCTCTGCGCTCCGGAGCTCCTGTCATGCGTTTTATAGACGGCACAGGGCTGCAGCTGACCAATAAGATCAAACGGTGCGTCTCCCAGCAGGACCAACTGGAAAACACACTGGTTCCATATCAGAGGCAGAGGAATCTTACAGGTGGGTAAACTAACACAGCCGCTGCTGCTCCGCACTGAAGAAATCATCATGTTTTATGGGAACATCTGTGCTGTTTTCAAGAGTAGGAGAGACCTGGGACCATTGTAACCGGGGGCAATTGTAACACACTCATTCCTCCAATCAGAAACAAGTAGAGTGATGATGCTGTTTCTGATTTCAACAAAAAAAAAAAAAACAATGATTTTGAAGGTTTCTTTTTGGATATACAGTATTTTTCATCTGCTGTCTAAAGTGTAGATAACTCAGAAATTTATACTGAGATCCATTTTATCTCGAGGTTATTGGTTAAAA
Organism: Lutjanus argentimaculatus; assembly: GCA_034769285.1. NCBI lineage: Eukaryota > Metazoa > Chordata > Actinopteri > Lutjaniformes > Lutjanidae > Lutjanus > Lutjanus argentimaculatus. The sequence goes on along the minus strand of JAWZSL010000010.1, from coordinate 26,653,709 downwards.
CATAGACATGAACATTAAACTACAGCAGTAATGTGATTACTTTGGTGTGCTTTTATTAGAGATACAGTGGGTTAATATTACGTATTTTTCAATGTTACAGTTTCCCCCCAACCATTGTTGCAATGTCCCCACCACGGAGGCAACTGTAACACTGACTTCTTGCATTAAATTTAATATTGTAGTCATTATAAGTAAAAATATATCAATTGTATTATTAATTAGTGCATATATATGTTTCTTATATTAAAATATGACAATTGTATTTCAAGTAGTCTGTGAGTTATGAATAAAAATGCAAAACTGCCCCCAGCTTCCCCACTTTTGCCACATGAATAAGGATATCACTCTGCTTTACTCTCTTGTTTTCGTTCCTCAGGAATAAAAACAGTTCTTTAAATTGTTTTCACTCTGATGCATTTCAATTGTGACTCTCTTGGAGAGCCTCATCAAAAAAGCCAAATTTGTTTTTCCACCAGCACGGAGCTTTTGTGTGTCAGTAAATCATTGTGTTGCCTATATAATAAGGCTCTCACGATCTGAGGAGGAAAAGCACACACAGCTGATGAGGACAAAGCTTTGTGGAGCACATGCACCTGTATGCTGCTGTGGGGTTAAATTAAATTTGCAGCTTTTTTTTCTATCGTCTTTTTTTTTTTTTGTCTGTCTGTCTTTGGGTTTAACCCGACTGATCGGTTTCCCTGGAAACTTTGCTATGGCAACAAATACATTTGTCTGTCTAAAATAGGAAGGACCCCACTGACTTCATTGATCTGCAAAGACAAAAAAGCACTTTATTTGTCCACATTGCTTGGTTTTGGAGTCCAGTGCCATGCAAGCCGTGTGAACTGAGAGCGATACAACCTTTGTTTTTTGCATAAAGCCAACAGCAGCGTGGCACTGACTTGAGAAGAAGGGATTTAGAAACGTAGCTACAGATTTCAGCTGCTGTGAGTGTTGATACCTGGTGACAGTGAGGATAGTGGCAACAAAAGCTTTACAAACAGCTGATGAACAGACATTTAATGTGAGCAACCCTGGAATATGTGCCAGCTCTGCCTGCCCCTGCCCAACTCAGATGGAAAATGAGATGAGCCTGATTGTTCTGGATCCAGTTGCCCTTCTTGTCGCAGCTAATTGGGAGCTCGCAGAGTAAAACAAGCAGGGCCTTTACAGTAAATGAGCTTCCATATGAATCTCAGCCTCATTTTAAAGCCCATCAAAGTATTTCTCTGTAACATTAAACATTTTTGACTACGCATTAAGCAGCAACAACCAAAGTTAAAGTTCGGGGAAAACAACGATAATGACACTAGATGAAAAGTGAAGCAATTGCAAAAGTTATTTTAAATTCATCCAGAGGAGGACATAAATATTTGCTCTGCAGCATCGTTAAGTTCAGGGGAATAGAAGGAAACCCATTATCAGCTCTTAACATAGTTGAGTCTTTTGATGACATTAAGAGCTGAATTTGTTTCGTCAAATTTATAACACTTGTTAGATGTAATACTTGTACTTTTTGCACCTTTATCTTTGTAACTTTAATGTATATTTTGTTTCTGATGTATAGGGTGTTGGACATTGGCTATAGCAGCTCCCACCCTTGGATCCATTATTCAATCGATTTGAAATCCTGTTCAACCAAATATAAAGTGGCAGTTACACACCCAGAGCCATACTACAGACACTCCCTAACTTGGAAATCCTTAATTGTTTACTAACCATGGTAAGTTGGGTTTGGATCAAAAAGTCATTACAGATGAACAATTCATAAGTCAATGTTCCTTGGAAATGTGCAGGCCTATACAAGCGTCATAGCTTCCCAAAATCTTAAATAAACTCTCCTAACTTCAGGATAATTGTTAAGCTGCCCTCACTTTTCCACTTGTAGCAGTGGCTAACTTACTTAGCTCTTATCGATGTGTTGGTTGCTCGTTAACAGACATAAAAGTTGATGGGCAGTTTTGGATTGAGCATTTGGGATTTCCTACAAGACATGATGAAAAAAGATAAGATAGGATTTCCTAAGTTAGCTGCTTCTTTAATACCAAACTGGGAAAAATCTTATCTCTTGTTAAGATTTAAGAAAGGAAGTTCCTGTAATACGGCCCCTGTGTTCTAGGTTGATTTTATGTGTTTGCCTCATGTCTTTGTCCATGTTTACTCTGACGAAGACTCTGAGTAGTTTCCTCAGAAGTTGTTGAGATATTTGAGTCTGGGGCGGACCAACCCGCTGACAGACATGCTGCTAGCATGTTTAAAAACTCTGTTAGCAGAGCTTATCTGCTTCATCAAGACTATGTGGGTGTGGTTTGATCACATTTGGTTGACAGTGGCATGGCAACATAAGAAAGCAACCACACAACTGAGATCACATTTCACTGAAATATTGCTAAATCTTTCATTGGTGCACAGAAACACGTGACATCATATTTTTCCAGCAGAGCGGAGCCTCACCAACTTCAAACCAGTGAGAAAAGCAAGAGCGAAAGCACAAATACAGACGCCTGTCATACAAACTGTGATGTTCATATACATCATCTCACATAGTAAGAAAATGACTGAGAAAATATGTTTTGTGCTCAAACGTATGGATATGTGTTCTCAGACACAGAATTCATATTATGTTATGGTAATTAATAATATTTGTAACATTTTGCTTTACATTAAAAGACAATCCAACAAAGCTGCATATGGATGTAACATTTACCAACCCACATGTAAACATTTCCATATCTGTTTACACATATGCATGTTCAAATTCACACACAGCAATCGGATCCAGACAGAAGGACAGACCTGCAACGTAACATCCTTCACTAGGCTGTGAAAGTGAACTACATCTGGCATGTAAACCATGCAAGCTATTCAAGCTCTGAGTGGAGATAATTACACATCTTGGCTTCTGAGGTCCTCCCAGAGGTCACTGTCTGATGTAATCAACCTGTGAAAATAGCCACTTACCATATAGATTGCAGAGGCACATTTGAACCTTCACCCACTGCTGTCTGTCATCTGAAGCAGTCGGCGCTCACTCAGCACCCTACAAACCCTTGACCTGTCACAGTGTTTCACTTGTCAAGCAAAACAGGTTTTTAAAAGGTTTCAGTGCTGAAAGAATCTTTATCAGTTGCAGTTATGTTAGCCAGACTGCCCCAGGACTAGTCAGTTTATTTTTTTTGATTTTAATTTAAACTAATTGTTTGGTGACATCTTCAAATTGTTTGTTTTGTGGGATAAACAGCCGTGAAACCCCAAAATGTGCACAAAGCAGAGAAAATAATGTGAATGTGTATTGACATTGGGTCTGTATGAGATGTTTGCACATGTTGATGAGAATTTATGTAGATATTTAATTATCTCGTGAACACTTTCTGTGTCAGCCCTGTAAAATCTCCTTTATATCATGCAGCTGTGTCTACAACAAGCTACATGTAAATATTAAAGCTGCTACAAGGAACTCTCATATTTTGTTAATTTTGGAGGCCCCTGTTCCTTCCACCATAATCACAAAATATTAGGGCTGGGTATCGTTTAAAAATTACAATACTAGTACCCTTAAAATGATACCAATACTAATCGAGTACTTCATCTGATACATTTTTAAAGGTTCTTCTTTAAGAAGAATGCTTGCAGTGTTTGGCTGAAAACCATATACCACACCAACAACCATATAGATAGTCTTTTTTTTTTTTTTTTTTCAAGATTTGGGAACCGAATGATTAAATGCAGGTATTATTTGACTGAGAAGTTCAATACTATTGGTACTGGGTTATTTTAATCGATAACTTAAGGTATTGAGTACTAACTTTAATGACACACAATTTGTCAACACAACAAGCATGAGGGGGCATTTAGTTTCAGTTTATTGAGGCTGAGACATCAATTGCCTTCACAAAGTGTTGTGTTCATATTGTCATACCTATTCTGACCTACTTAAATGTTGCCCCTGACAAATACCCCACATATAATAATAATAATTAAAAAGAAAACTAAGACTGAAATATATGAAACAAGCAAACCCTCTTTGGAAACTAACTGAAATTATACTGAATTAGAAATAAAAATTAAAAACAAAATAAAAGTATAAACAATAAAATACAAACTATAATAACTCCGCTTACAAATATAACATGAATGGAAAAACTATGAACTTTTATCAAAATGGCAACAATATCTGCAGAGGAATACTTGAATGTCATACCAGTCCACGCTCACACTGTTAACAGCTGGCTTTACGAAATAATGAAATCGGTACACAAGTGTCTGAAGCTCTTCAGCGGTGAGACGAGGACAGACTACAGCCCGAGAAAAGGTTAATGTGTCTGTTCTGCTCTCATTAGAGGGCCGGACCCTACATCTCTGTCTGTCTAACACTGAAGCTATTGCACGCCCAGAAGTACAGGAGTGCACTTTCTCAATGAGTGATACAGGAGAGCTTCAGTGTGTTGCTTTTTTTTACACTGTAGATCGACAGATGTACCAACACATAGGCAGTGACAAGGGCAATTATATGTGGACAAAAGCAGTGTTTCAGACATCTTCCCTGCTGACGTCCCGTTCACTTCCTGGAAGGATAGGTAAGGAGGAGTTGTGGAGGTGTTCGCAGAAACAAGGCTGAACAGAAGCTGCACAAAGGCTCTGCAGGAGGTGTAGTGTATCTGCAGGTTTGCTCACTTGTTCCTTTTTACAGTATGTCTGTCTGCATCGACTCTGAGCACATACGGTCACTCATTATGGTCGGCACGTCACAGGGTCCATTTTTACCCCACTCTCTCTCATTGTTGCCATCCATTTTTCTCTTTCCTGCCAACCCGCTTCCACACAACTTCTGTTGCCTTGGAGACATCTGATATCCTGACATGTGAATCAATCCCCCCCCCCCCCCCCCCTTCCCTCACTAACCAATTCTCGGTCCTCCTCCTCTCATCTCACATGTCTTCACCTCACCGGTCTGTTACAGCTCATTCCTTGGGACGTCCAGCAGTCACCAGATCACTGAGGGCCCTGACTCAGTCTGGTCATCGGGAGTCTGGAGATGCCAAGCTGACAGCTGGAGTAACACATGACTCATGGTCACAGAGTTTGTTGTAACATCTGGCTCTGATCCAGCCGTCGGGTTGATACCCTGCAGGTTAAGCAGAGTGTTATCCTTTAAAGACCAAAAACACTGTGTGAAGTATTAAAGACACCACTGAGAGAGAGAAGCAATCCTGCAAATGCCAGGACCATTTGAGTGTCTTGCTCGTTCTGGTCTGCTGAGCTGGCATTTGGATTGAACACACGCAGGGCAGAAGGTCAGACCTGTCACCACAGGAAACAAATTTTATAGACTCGCCAGCAAAGATGATGTATCTGCTGGAGGAGACTGATGGCATGACCCCGGAGCTCAGGGTAGTGTTGATAAAAATCAGTCTACAGCCAAGTTTTTCTCATGTAAAACAAATGTTTATGTTTTGTGCCCATAACGTTCTGGTAAGGTTAGCTGAATGTTCCAGGAAGATTACTTAAACAGTTCCCCCTAACATTTTGTGAAGTTCTAGCTCTGCTTGAAAACAATGTTACTGAATGCATTTCTGGAAAGTTCTGCAAAGGTTGGTTGAATATTGTAGGAACGTTTCTTGAATGTTTCCCCTTAATGTTACCTAGAAGCTAACATAGTAACCAACGTTTTGGTTACGTTTCTAGAATTTCCAGGAAGTTAGTTGAATTTGAATGTTGAATTTGACTATTGGAGGACGGTTACTTTAACATTTCTTTAATTTCACTGGAAGTTTAAATCCTAACATTGTCTTACATAAAAAACAATGTCTTGGCAATGTTTCCAGAACATTCTGGAAAGGATAGTTGGATGGTCAGGAAAGGTTACTTGATCATTCACCCTCAATGTTCCCTGAATGTTAATAGTAAAAAGTTCTTCTGATGTAAAAGTAATGTTGTGGCGATCGGGGGAGTTTTGCTGAATGCTGCCCTTGACTTTCCTTTTGTGTCACAGTGGCAAGTTTTTATACTGTTCTTGGAACATCTGGTTTTGCTTCTGGAAACCTTGATTGAATGTTTGTGTCTAATGTTCTCTGGATGTTAAAACTGCAAGTTTTTCTAATGTAAAGCCAACATCATTGTTACATTCCAAAAATGTTTTGGGAAGGTTTGTTGAAAGTTTCAGTAAAGTTATTTGAACTTTTCACTGTAACATTCCCTAAATGCCAAGTTTTTCCCACTTGAAAATGTCATGAATGTGTTTCCAGAATGTTCTGGAAAGGTTGTTTGAATTTTGGAGGAAAACTAACTTGATGTTTCCCCTTAACTTTCCCTGGAAGTTCAAAACAGAACTTTACTTTACGTGAAACCAACATTTCAGTAACATTTTTTCAGAGCGTTGCAGGGAAGTTGTTCAAGTAAGGTAACTTAAACATTTCTCCTTAACGTTCCCTGGATGTTAAAGTGGGAATTTTGCCGCCACACAAGTTGCTGTGGTTACGCTCCCAGAATATACTGGGAAGGTTTCTTGAATGTAGCAACAACAGGTTTTTCTACTGTAAAGTTATATAAAAGTTAGTCTTAGAACATTCTGTACATTTGCATGACATTCTTAGAACATTGTGGAAGAGTTACGTAAATTGTTACTTGGGGCAAGGTTACAAAAATTACCCCCTAAAAGCGTTACTTCATGTGATTATTAGAAAATTTGGGAATATTAAGCTGAATAAAAACACTTGCACAATATTCTTGGAACGTTATGGGAGGGTTACAAAGAAACTGTAAGGACGTTTGGAAATGTGTGTAATGTGTTAGCTGGGATTGCAGTGAGGAAAGATTACACACACACACACACACACACACGCACACCACACACACACACACACACACACACACACACACACACACACACACACACACACAACACACACACCCCAGCTGACCTGAAACACCAGCATGCAGCATATTGATGTGCATTCTTGAAACTTCACTTTATGGCGCTTCACAGATTGATGATTTTCATTTTAAAGTGCCAGATTACTGGCAGCCATAGGTATAGAAGAAATAAGCAAGTGGAGATAATAAACCTTATAACTCATGTGCAGAAGTGGCATCTAAGGGTACAGCATGTGAATTATACTGGCAGTGTAGTCACAGAGTCGCAGTGGGTGATGAGAAACACGGAAATGACCAGAGGATACTTTGACTTTGATATGAGAGGGTGAAACACTGGATGTGGTCCACATTACTCTCTGTTTCTGTGTATTTAAGGGAATGGCAGCACCCCCAACTGGAGAACAAAAGTATGGATATATTGTGGACTTCAGCTTGTGGAGTTTATTACAGATTCATAAAAGTTTGAGCTGAGAAAGCATAAAACACACACTCCAATAACGTGGTGTGTCGAAAAAATTAAACAACAAAATTACACTCATGTCAGAGATTTGTTTTGACTCTTAAATCTGTGGTCACTGAGGCTTTCTCACACACCAGGACAAAACAGCTCAAATGTAACAAGAGATAAGCTGTTGCTGCCCCCTACAGGCATGAAGCAGTCACAAAATAAATTCTTAGAAAAAAGCACAAATTTTGTTGAATGTCTGCACCACCCAAATCACAAGGGTGACTGCAGGGTAGAAGTTATCATAATGACTCTTGACACACACCAAACCATATACATAAACCTTTAATTTACACTAAAATAAGGGATTTTATCTGTTAGAGCTGAAAGAAACAAAAAAGTTATTGCACTCTGGTGTTGGTGTGGTTACTCACACAAGAACAAACACCATCTTACCTTGGTTTCTTTGCATCACTTTCATTCCTACAAGCAACTGCAAGAAAAGACAGTGACAGGAACCTTTATTACTTTCATGAAAATAGCTGTGCTGCCCATTGGGTCGGATCCCACCAAAAACAACTATCTGCAAGGGAAACAAAATGTCCCTTTTGTCTCCATTAAAGCTGCACAGACACATATTTCAGAGAGAAGGCTTGTGGTTTTATTGTCAGACTGTTTTTTTTTTATTGTTATTGTTTTTTAAACTCCTCATATGCAACCTGTGTCTGTTTCTGCACAGAAATCTTAACATACAAGAAGTAACCAGATCCAACACATCAGATGGCAGCAGGATAAAGAATTTTTATATTTGATGGTATTTATAGGAAAAGCAATATCATCCATAGGTGTTAAATATTCAAAGTATTCACCAAACCTTAGTCACTGGGAAATGCTGTTGACACAATTCACTTGCATCATCAAGCATTATAATTAAAGGAAAGCAGATAAGAGGCGGTTACCTCAGAAAAGGTGTAAGAAGCATGGGAAATCGTGTGCAGCATTAGACACTGGACGATGAGATGTTTTTAAGTTTCATCACCTGTATGATTTATGGTTTAATTCAATTTAATTGCTTGTTGGTTTTTTGCTTATTGCATAGTGAAGAGTGTTCTGGGGCCATTAGAGCTGCTTTCAGGTAGAGCTGCTAAACTATAAATATGCTCCATAATGTGATCAGTAAGTAACATAAAAATATAAAAATACAAAACTAAAAGAAGACAAAACCCTACCTTATGGCACAACATTTCCAGAACTGTCATAATGGTAATGATGGCCTTTTCAGAGGTGTCGATCATCTTGATAAACTTTTTCAGAGAGAGAGACCTATTGGATTTTTAAAATTTATGCTTTGGGTTATCCAACAGATTTAAGTCCTTTTTTGTAAACTGGTGTCATCTTTTCATTTTTGTTTGTATTACAGATGTTACTTTATTTTTATGTCTTTATTGTCATGCTTATAATTATTACTGTGACTATGAAATTCATTTTAATCGCCTTTAATACTTGGCTCGGTGCGAGTGTGCCTGATGTAAACCCAGTGGCTTAACTTTTTCTGTAACATGAAAAAGTAATTATAGCACATCCTCCAACTACGGAACAAATCAAATTACTTCTGGTATTTGGTAATTACAGTCCTGTATTAATATCCCACTTGAATTATCGTCGACTAGTTGCATTTAGTACATTAAAGCTCAACACAATTGTTGATCTAACATAGTGGTTCTCAAACTGCCAAACTTCAGGAGCTGAAAAAAGTTTGTGCCCCACACTCTTACGCATTTTTTTAATGAATCATTAATAATAATTGGGGAAGCAATTAATTAAAAGGGATCCAGGTTGGATGATTAGTCAAACAGAGGTCAGCATGATAGCATCAGCAAACTCATGTTTGTTTAGTTTCCCTACATACTGTAAATCATATTAATTTACAGTAATCTCACTCCAGTCCACACCCCACCTGCAGTGACTCTATGCTCCACACTGATCTACCAAGACTAAGAGTCTACAGCCATGCTAGCAGCTCTGTGGGGTGGTAACTTAGTGCTAAAATGGACACACTGATAATGCTAACATGTTGATGTTAAACAGGTTTAATGTTTACCATGTTCACCATCTTAGTTCAGTGTGTTAGTATTTGCTAATTAGCACTAAACAGGAGGTACTGATACTAATGGGAATGTCATTAGTTATGTGGAGATTTGGTCATAAACCAAAGTGTTGGTCAAACTGGATTGTTGACTTGATGATGGCACAAGATGAAAAGTCAGAGGATCACCAAAGTGACAATTCATCCTGAGGGGAACATGAATGTCTGTATCAAATAACATGGTAATCAGTCTAATAGTTGTTGAGACATGTCACCCAAAACCACCGACAGTGGTACAGAAAAAGTCACCAGCCAGATGGATTCATCCTCTGAATATCTGAGTGAAATTTCATGACAATTCATCCAGTAGTTGTGATGTTTCGATATTTCAGATATTTCAGTCTGGACCAACGTGGTGGACTGACACTGAAAGACTGACATTGTCATCCATAGAGTTACACTGCTAGCTTGGCTACTAAATGGAAAATTCATCACTTTTCATGTGAATGTTGAGTCAGTGTTGATGGTAAATGCAGCCAGTTGAAGCAATGAATTCCTCAGTGTTGCTATATTGGCCAAAAAAGCTGAGTTCTTCTGCTCACAAAGCCATGCAGCAGTGCCTACACATACCAAGATGCATTGCAGGTGAGCTTCTGATGCCCATGCCAGTGTTACCATGTTATCTCCACCTTTAACTATTATTTCATTGGCCAGAATATAGCCCTAGGTGACAAAAATACTCATCTAGCTCAACCCCTGGCGACCCAGAGGTGGAGACTAAATCCAAGCTAAATAGCCTGTAGGTTTTCCTTAACATCAGCTGCATTACTGTGACATCATTAGATGCAGGGAGAACAACAGATTTTGCAGCAGGAGAACTTGGCTTTCTCAGTCAATATAGTAACACTGAGGGATTAATGCATCAGTTTACTACATTTACCATCAACACTGGCTGGACATCCACATGAAACATGCAGAATTTTCCCTTTAAGATAACGATGTGATCAATTGTTAAATTACTGGATGCAAAACATGCATAAAAGAGCAAACTTCAGGCTCTCATATTTAGTAGAACAGAGTGATGTGGACCTTGAATAATCAGATAAAACCTGAGCCTTATCTCTTGATTTAAACGTGATGAAGATCTGCCATGGTTGAAGCTGGTCATTCTTTTAAAAAAATATTTGATCAAATTCAGAGTTAGATCAGCGTAGGCATTTCAGCATGGGGAAATTTGGTCTAGTGTTCCAAACGTAAAATCACCCAAAAAATCTCCAGTAAAAAACAACAGACTGCCTCACATTGAGGCAGAATAAAAGTTAAGTCAAATAAAAAGTCAATCTAAATCTGTAAAATCAATCAAGCGACCAGCTAAACCTGCATCTTATAAAGGCTGATGACAAGCTTATAACAAATCATGTAACCAATAAAGACTCTGTCAAAACTCCACATAATTCCACAATGTGTGAGGTTTGCTCTTTCACAAAAGAAATGGCACCAAGACATTATTTTACTTCATGCAAAGCAGAGCTAAATAAACTGTCTAAGCGGGGAGTAATTAATGGACAACCCCCAAAAACAGACAGAAATGCCTTACCGTCCAAAACTGTATATATTTCCTGGAGTGAAAGAGGAACAGAAGACAAAAAGAAACCATGTCCTTTTAAAAAAGTCATTTCCTAAATTCTCACTTGTGATGGATGAAAGCACAGAAAGCATCAGGAAATCCTTTAAAGTCTCCACCACCCTCTGAGTGTTGCAGGGTGACTACTGTGTACACATCTCATCAAATGCTTTCCTCACACTGTACTTCCACTAAAAGGTTTAGAAAAAACATTAACGAAAGTGAAAAGAAAGGACACGAGTCTTACCTCTCAGAGCTAGCCCTGAGTTTCATTCACTCATGCCATTTCAGTTTCTATAAGAGAACAAAGAAAAGCTAATTAGACCTTAAAAAACTCTTGTACTCAACCATTTACATGGCACTTCAATAAAAAATAAATCAGCCAATATCTAATAAAGATCTTTATTTCAGATTTTAAATAGATTTACAAACCATAAGAAAAAAAGAAAATATAAACAAGAAAAAAAAAACAACAAAACATCAAGTGATCGTCAAATATCCACATGTGCATATCAAGGTAGAGATTGTAAACAGTCCTTTGAAGCCAAAAAGTGAGACTCCCCGGGGTCAGGTTCACTCAGCTGGAAAAGGATGTTTGTTTGTTGGTTGGTACTTGTTTATTTTTTCCTGAGGTTCTTGTAGTTTTCGGTGATTCTGTAATAACTGCTGGGTTGTTGTTTTTTTTTTCCCCTCAGTGATGCTGCCACCAATCAGAGCTCAGAGAACTGGGGGACGAGTGGGGAGGAAAGACGATAAAAAAAACAACAGTAGTTTGACAAAAAATTAAATCCCATTCACCCTAAAACATCAAAATCAAGGAGGGGAGGGTCATTCATAGGCTGTGTGATGGACATAAATCAATTATTTAGTACTGATTACTCATTTCTGAGCATTCAGGGTTTGAGAAAAGGCTAGAATAATTACTATATGGTGTATAGAGCTGCAACAATTAGTTGACAGATGAAATGATCCAAAGAAAATCAGTTGCCAACTATTTTGATAATCCATTAATTGTTTCATTATCATTTGTTGATAATGAAAACAGTACATAGTTGCAGCCCTAATGGTGTGCTGTGCCAATCGTATAATAAGTTGGTACATTATTCGTTCTTCCATGAACAATCCTGGGTGTTTTTAACAATCAGGTCGATATTTGTAGCACTTAATACACATAAGATAGAAAACATTGCAGCTCACACCACAATTTGGAAATAAAAGATTACATCAAAACAGTAAAAGAAGCCCCTCCCACCCTAAAAAAAAAACGGACAACCCTCAGCCCATTCACAATGCAACAGTTTTTTTTTTTTTTTAGATAAAATTAGTGGGGAACCATCGTCCCTGGACACAATCCCAACCCTTTATAGCAGATCTAAAACCACAAACACATCATAACAGCATGCTAGTGAAGAACCACATTCTCCTGTTCATGCTCAAAGGTCAACCCTATCTATCCCCATGCCTTCCCATTTCTGCACTTCTTCTCCACACTTCTCAGCACATCTTATAAACGGATCAGCAAATATTTGCAAAAAACGGAAACAAGGTTACAGCGATGTCGAAAATTTCATCGGAAATACTGCTGGATGGTGGTAATGTGTCTTTGAGTGTGCGGCAGAGCATTCCTGGCAGTGAGGAGAGAAGAGAACACCGGGCCTTTTGACAGTTTAGACTGAAAACAAAACCACTGTCAGTCTATGTATTCAGGCCATTTTCATTCTTCTGAATCACTCACACTGCTGATGTAACAGGGTTCATTGATTCAGGTGAGTCAAGATGGCTGCAGCCCAGTTGAGCATTTCAGACAGGGGAAAGAAAAGGAACTGCCTGTACACACTGCCACCACTAGGGGGCGACCTCTGCTGGAGGCTTGTGTACAATCTCTTGTTTCTTCTGCTCTGGAGAACTACTCGGAGTTAGAATAACAACACGACGACAGATACAACTAAACATGTCCATCTCTTACCGAGGACACAGTCAGTCCAAAGCCCTCACAGGTACATAGCTGGCTTGTAAAACTCAGGTCAGACTGTTGAAAGGTTCAGCTTCACTGCCACGTTTGAAGCACTGCATATTAAGTAGGTTCAAGCACTGACTGCATAGGTTTTTTTTTCTGTAAATACAGTACATTGGATTTCATGAGCAGCAGCAGGCTCAGCTTGCTGTTTCTTAAATGCATCCAGGCCACTAGTAGCACGTGCTTGTGTGATGAAGGCTGAGGACGTTTGTGGGATTCTGATCTACATTCCATTCTTTAGTTCAGCTGTTGGGATCTTACCTTTCTCACTCACACCCCGGACAAATCTGACAGGTGCTGCTATAAATAAACTTGTTCCATCAGGAGGGTCACTGTTTGTACCCACCTGGCACCTTGTGAGCCTGAATATCTCCCCTCTGCCACTTCTGTTTGTCTGGCTGGTAGGGGTTTGCTTTTACGTCTGTCCCACATGTCATTCAGATCTGTGATTATCAGGAAGTGAGGGAAGGCACAAGGGAGTGTGAACGGCTTTTTTTAAAAATGGATAACTTCCCTGTTTGGAGCAGCACAAGCCCTGGGGCTCGAAAGGTCAGAGGCGAAGCGTGGCAGGGTTTCAAACAGCCTGCGAACCCAGAGGTCACACACACAAACACACATGGCTCAGAGACCGAAGTGACTCAGCCTTTCAAAACACAAATGCTGCACACCAATTTTCAAGAATTAATTTACTTTTAAAAGTTCTCAGCTTCTTCAACTCTGATCTGATCGGACCTGTGACGTTACATTCCAGCCTGCTGAAGTCAAGAAAAGGCGTGACCTCTCCTTAGCCAAAGCTTTCTAGAAGAAACCTGGCCATCAGACAGGCTTCGTTCCACTTAAAGGGATAGTTTGGATCATTTGAAGGGGGTTTTATGAGGTACTTATCGATAGTCAGTTTATTAATTACAGTAGATAGTGGTCAGCACATCCTGAGTTTGGAGAAGAAGAAGGAATACCAGTGTAGGAAAATAAGCAATGTACTGCTGTGGACAGGGTCAGCAGAAAAAAAAAACATATTTTAGCCACTTGAAAAAAGACCTATGTAAATAATTAGTTTAAGGACGAGCTATATTTGGAATATTTTCACTGCTTTACCTTGCCATCAGGCAGCACTGTTATATAAGCCAAATATCACTTTCTCCAAACCAACCAATCGTCCTTGCTGAAATGCGAGATTTTACCTTGCAGAACATGGGAGTTGTTGGTCTACTGCTGCCTAAATCTGTTAATTTGTTTGTGTTTTTTGTGTGACTTTGGTGAATCTGGACTAACCTTTTAAAACACCAAAGTCACACAATAACACCAACTAACATATCAAGGTAGAAGGCAACCAGCAGGTCTCATGTTACCAGATTTTGCTAATGGAGTCTGGTTAAGCAAGAAATAGCAATATTTGGCTTATATAACAGTGATTCCCCATTGGAAAAGGCTGTCTGATGGCAGGGTAAAGCGGTGAAAATACTACTAAATATATGAAACTTAAACTTTTTAAGATGGGCCTTTTATAAGTGGTCTTTTCGGCTGACCCTGTCCAGAGAAATACGCTGCTTAACTTCCCTGCTGGTAGTCCTTCTGCTACTGCAAACTATGGGGGTGTCGAACACCATCTACTGTAGGTAATACACTGATTATCGATACAGCTGTGCTGCAAATAATTCAAAATATCCCTTTAAGGCCGGAAGAGGAAATAGGTCTTATAACCAAAACACTTTCAAGAAAATTTAAACCAGTTCTCAGTACATTACTGTAAGTTGTGCTGCTGTGTGTGCATCATGTATGTAACCTCGACTTAGACAAATTATAAAATAAAAGAAACACGTAAAAAAACAAACAAAAAACAACAAAAACTCTGTAGCTTTCTTTTCTTCGATGCATCAGGTTTTAGTGTGCATACTGTGACTGCACATGTGACAGAAGGTGGACAGGGGGGCCTGTGCTAAGTGAGGATGATGAGGGGGTTGGTGGGAATCAGGAAGAAGAAGAAGGGGGGGCCAGGTATTAAAGTTCAGTCAATGACGAGAGAGGGAGGTGTGTAGAGGGATGGTGGCTAGGGCAGGAACTGGTCAGGGGCAAAGGAGGATGATGTCATGGGGAGGCAAGGTCAGGAGTCCTCGGTGCCCGAGTCATCCTCATCATAGCAACAGTCCTCGTTGTCGTCCTCATCAGTCGTCCTCCAGCTCCTCGTCGTCGTAGTAGTCGTCGTATAAGAGGTTGGAGCCGTCGTCTGTGGGTGGGACTTGGGTGCGGACGCAGTACTCGTCCAGCGTCACAGGGACTTTGACGCCGTCCCGCTCTGCATCTGCTTTGGTGGCCAGCACCTGTTTCCTGAAGAGTTAAAGAGACAAAAAACAGTGAGATGAGCACGAGGACCCTGTGTACCTACTAGACCAACAAGCTCCCATTTTAAGTGTGAAGAGCACAGTTTGTGTGCCGTTTTTCCTACCTGATGATCTCAATGTATTCTCTGTCCTTGCCTTTGCTGTCCCTCCACTTGCGGTACATGACGGATGCATCCACGTTGGCTGGGGAGAAGGTGTTGGGCTCATTCAGTAGAGAGATCACACTGAGCAGGATGGTCCTGAGAGAAACGTCAACCGGAGTGGAAAGAGAGATTAAAATATAGGAAAGCAATACAGGAGGAGGACAGGGAGACAGACGAATGTGGGGGTAGGGAAGGGGAGATGGAGGTAAGACGAGACAAGAGGCATTGAGAGTGCAGGACAAAGAGGTGTACAGAGATGGAAAGAAAGACAGAAGGACACAAAGAGGGACGGGGGGGGGAGGGTCAGACAAGCAGCCAGCTAAACCCCAGAACATCCATTTGTCTCTGCTGTCATCTGTTGCTTTAAGTGTTAGCTCTATGACACACTTATTAGAGATACTAATAGACAATGGTGTTATATATTATTTATACTTTACTTTGACTCAGGTGAATCAACTAGTTGGACTGACTCTAAAGTGGTTTTCATACATGTGATCTCCCTTTTCCTTGAGACAAAATGTGGGACTGTACTTTTGCTTTTGTTGCTGTGATCATGAGCTACACACCGCCAATTACTGTGGAGACTTACAAGAGTTTGTGTCTGTACATAATGCATAAAAGCTAAGGAGAGCGTGAGAGAGGGAGAAGGGAATTAAGCAGGGAGCGAGTGAATAAATCAATCTGTGTCATGTAAATATATGAAAAAGGGGTATAAATTATATATCATGTTTTGGTTGTTTGCTGCATTTACATGGTAGCAAGTTAGTTGGCAGTTGAGAGATGATCTCAAACTGTCAGCTTCAAATTATGTCCATCAAAAGGAGAGCAGTAACCCATTAGCTAATAATCACTAAAAATCTTTAATACAAGCATTGCTGCTCCTAGATGCTACCTAATCTGAGACAAATGGGGTGGGGAAACTTGGGATTAGACATTTTTTCTATGACTGTCAGGTTTGTCCGTTCTAACAATCACATCAGTGTTTTTAACACAGTCATGATTTGCAGGTTTGTCTCTTTCAAAAGCGTTGATTTCACTGTTGATGGCAATTCAAAATAGCTGATGCTGATAGCTACACTGAGCACACAATAATAAGCCTGAAAAACCCAAAAGGAAGGCAAGTTCAAGTCTTTGCAAGTTGATTATCACACCACAAGATGATTCCAGGCAAACCAGGGTTGCCTGGAAGGTAGGAAAATGCATCGGTCTAAATACAGATAAGTAGAAAGGAAAACAATCTAAAAATGTTATGATGAGGTTTGGCAAATGCAAATTTAATTCCAGCCATTTCTAAGAAATGGGTACAAGCTGCATAAACACTTGCCTTTAGCTTGTATTGGATAATGAGGAAATGTAGACAGTAGAAATAGAACAGTTATGTGACACTATGTCACACTAAAGTGCTAAGCTACTGGAAATTAGCATTGACAAAGAGTGATGCCTGCACAGACTCCAATCTGATCTTTGTCGGGTCAACAGGCAGAAATGTGGACAGTGACAGAAAAGAAAAAAACATTTGACAATTTGACGAAAATATAGATGAATGGATTCGGGGAGGAGGGGTGGAGGCTGTGTGACAGCATGTAACAAATATGCCGTGGCTCATAAACAGCCTATCATATTGATAATTGAGCGTGAGCGTCATGCAAACACCCAATCATTTAACAGGTGCGCTGATTAGCTGCACCATTGACATGTGACACAACAGAAACGGTGTGGAGAGAGAAAAATGAATCAGGACGGTGAAGAAATGAATTAAAAAGGACAAGTAAGCTCACCAGTATGTCAGTTTTTTTAAGTCTATTACCTGTGAGCCTTGATAAATAAAGTGGTTAAATTGAAAATGAGGTGGTTAAATTCAATATTTTCCCTCTGGTCTTTATCAAAAAGCATCTCATTAAAAATGATCAATAATTACTGACACCGACTGAAATGAAACATTTTATTGTCATACATCTTATTGCCCAGCCCTAAGATGTAACTGTAAGATAAACAGTAACCCTCCTAATCATTTTTTTTTGTCTGTTGTTCTTTAAAAAATAACCTTGAATGGAATTGAGAACAGGATGTTATGTACCTGACGTTCTGTGTGGGGTTCCACCTCTCTGAAGGCAACTCTCCGCTCTGTGGGTCGTCCACTGGTGGGTGCAGGATAGAGATGCACACATCTCCATTCTAGGGACAGAGGAGAATACATCAATACGTTGGCACAATATTTTAGTTATTACAACTTAGTTACAGTTAAGAGTTTTACTTGGAAATACATCACAAGGATCTGTAGTTCACAGGTGTATTAACAAAGTGGTCAGAGGTCAGTGGTCAGAGTTACCTCATAAATGTTGGGGTGCCACATTTTGGTGAGGAAGCGGAAGGCAGGCGGAGAGTACGGGTAGTCGACAGGGAACTTGATCCGAGCCTGAGGGTGAGAGGAGACGCATATTAGTAACGTGAGAGACTGGCAGGCAGTTTATTGACACTTCTGCCTTGCCAACAGACAAGTCGTGACTACTTCCCTCCAGCCTTTTACTGTTTGGTAGAACCGTTTCCACCGATTAGGCCTTGCTGTCTCAAATATACGAGGAAAGTCATTCCTTTAGCCATAGTTAGGCCGCTCTACGTAATTGTAGTGCGGTAGTGGTGTTGTTTGCATATAGAAAACCTACCCACACATACTTTTGCTAAAAACTACTCTGCTGGTGGACACAGTCTCCCTGGAGGACTGAATCCACAATGCAAGTCTGTACAATACCGCAGAAGCAACACACACACACACACACGGATAGCTGCTGGGGAGAGAGGGGGCTTCATTCTGAACGTTTTTTTTTTTGTTTTTTTTTTCCTGATGTTTGCAGCTCTGGTGTCAACAAGCAGCTGATGAATGAAGATCTCCACAATCACACTGATCAGCTTCAACAGTGATTGAAAGAAGACTATAAATAGTAGCTGTGGAGTCATGGCAAACTCCACTGAGGTGGCTGAGCATGGAGGAGCTAATGACAGTGTAATGTAATATGATGTGGACGGAGGAGGGGTGGAGGCAGTGAATTCAGCTGCCGAGTGTGTGCAGCTTAGAGAAACATCGGTGGGTGAGGGGGTTGGTGCTATAAAGACATTGTGGGGGTTTGTCCTCTCCAGCTGTCACTGCAACCCAAGACAATCCACTACTCAGACCCGTGTTCTGCTATTATATATCTGAAACCACACCCCCACGCGCACACACACACACTGTATAAATCCCACTATGTGTAGTAAAGGACCCCTCCTCTCGTTCTATAAGGCTGCCATGGGAGGAGGGACGGGGAGGGGGACACCGGCTACACTGATTACACACACGCACGTCACTCACAGCATGAAACCTTCTGCTGATCCCCCCTGTCTCTCTCACACACACACACACACATAAACACACACACACTTGCCCACATTTGCTGATTCGGCATGGTCAGCTGGTCCTCGCCACAGTGAACCGACGAGTGGGAGGCAGGGGGATCGGCTGCATGGGAGCAGGGAGGTGGTGGAGTGGTAGCAGGAGGAGGACGGGGGGATTTCACTTGGAATAAAGAAGGCTGTGCTCTATATAATACTATTGCTCAACATTAAGGTCTTAGTGTGCTTTGCCTGCAATGTAGCATTTAAACCAGGCTGTATCACTAAAACGGTAAAAGTCTGACCTGTTAAGGGTCACTGAATCTGCTGTTATCTCCCATGTCCTGTGAGATGTCACCATACTGTATTTTTTCAATACCTTGAAAAATATCAATATTCAATTCCATTTTTGATACCAACATGACAAGAATCCTAACCCTTTTAAAAACACTTTTTTCTCTTTAGATGAAGCCTTAAAAACTAGATGAGTGTACTCAATAGAGTGCAGATCTCTGCAGATATTTGGAAGCAACCTCTTTGTAATCGCCAAAATTTTGATTAGTAACTGTTTCTCAGTATCTAATGGATTAAAAGCATATTTAACATGTAATGTACTTACATGTAACTAGTTACATGTGAGTAAGTTATTTTCCAGCACTGCTTGTGTGAAATTTGGTTATAATGACCATAGAAATTCTTGAGTTAAAAGTCAGCCAAAAATGTGTTTTGTGAGATCAGAGTGACTACTGACCATCAAATTCTAAGAGGTTCATCCTTGAGTCCAAGTGGTTGTTTGTACCAAATTTGAAAAAATTCCCTCCAAGCGTTCCTAAGATGTTGTGTTTACAAGAGTGGGATGGACGTGAGGTAACAGCAAACTTTCACCACCAAAATTCAATCAGTTAATTAATGAGTTCAAGGACATTTGCACCGAGTTTGAAAGAAAGTCCCTCAAGGAGTTGTTGAGATATATGCATTCACAAGAATGTAATTAACCAAAACATAATGCCTCTGGCCATGGCATATGCCTGGCAGAGATGATAACTACATTATCTAATTAAACAATAATAGAAATTAAAAGGTAATAGTACTATGTGCTAAGCACAACGGCATCTAAGTTAATTTACTTCTGACTATAGTCAGTGGAGGCAGGGCTAACTGGGCACTGCAGCAGTGCGTGTCAACTTGCTGTTGGAGAGAAGGGAGAGCGAGAAAGCTGGTGGTAGTGTATCAATACTGTGCAAAGTGAGTATTGAAAGCATTTCAAATATTAAGTATCAATTTTATTTTTGACAACACTAATTTCAGGGTCTTTAAAGCGTGTCAGTATGTTCTGAACTACAAGAGCAACATTTGCTGTATTTAGCATCTTGCGCGCTCCTGATCCTGCAACAAACACAACAAACCTGCTGTCGCCATATGAAACCAGCCCAGAGAGGAAACACTGACACAGTCCTGAGAGAATGACGCTTGTAGGAAAAAAACAAAATCCCAGGGTCTGACTGACCCTGCCAAAAAGCTGGCGGCCCTTCAGAGTGCAGGGTTCAAGCCAACATTGTACACATTACAGGCTGGCAACAGTGCAACACATTGCAGCCAGCCGGGGGGGGGGGTGGGGGGGGGGGAGGGCCAGGCAGCAACAGTGAGAGCTTGGTTTGTCTTCTAAAACAATATAAGCATCGAGATCATATCTGTCCACTGACTGAAATCCATGCCTCCACATCATGTCCAACTGACTGTCAAATGTCTGCTTTGGTTTACAATGCATGTCTGTTTCCTGTTGACCCCAATAAGACATTTCATCTGGAAAACAGCTACAGCATCTGCCAGTGAGGATGCTTTAAATAAACCACTCTAGCTCTTATCAGCGTTCATTCAGAATTACTCTCAGAAAACATTTAGCCCAATTCAAAACAGGGTGAAATCGTGTAAATAGAGGACTAGAGGCCATTCAGCTGAGCGTTAAGGCCATGCCAACACTTCCAGTAGGCAAAGGGGTTTGTGTTTGTTTGTCTTCAAGGTTTAATTTTCCAACACAGCAGTATGTGAATGAAAAGCTCTTCAGCATCTTGACTTCTGGAAGCCCCACAAGTACTTTGTTCACTGGCAAACATCGTGAAAATCAAATTCCTTTGGCAAAGAAATGTCTATCCAGCCAGTTGCATCATCCTACTTTTTATGATATCTTGGGAAAAAAAAGATGATCAGACATAGAAGAAAACTACTTTGTCCAACTCTGAAAGGCAAACCAGAGCAACCTGACTCTTTGGCGATACAGAAGGAAATACTACCAATTACTCTTTCATGACATCACATAGGGTCTTCATATCTGTACATATTTGAATAAAAAATATCATCCCATATCTAACTTTGTTGCCTGTTGCTGGGAGGTCTATGCATCGATACTTCCAATAAAATAGCTTCATTCATCACAATCCTGCAGGTCTGAATGTAACCCACAAGTAAAGCAGTAAGGTGAGGGTATGCATTAAGGATAAGCATGAGCATTGATCCCTGTAAGAAGGTAAGAGCATGATTTCACAATGCAGCTTACCAGGAGGCTTTAAAACAGTTTTCCTTGTAAGACAATGCCACAAACTGTACGCAAACACTTGACTGCCTTCACTGACCAAGTTATGGCAGGTCACTCTGGCATTAGAAGGGAGGATGAAACTCTTGACCTGCCCACCCAGGTAACACCAAACCCAAGACAGAAGGAGGGAGGGACAGAAGGAGGAGCGGGTGGGTTAGAGCCAGACCAATATATCAGTCTGGGATATTATCGGCTTGATATTGGCCTAAAAACAGCTGTTCATGGAGGTATCAGCATATATATTCCTGAAATATTTCTTACACATTATCGCATTCATAGATGTGCTGTATAGCCATACTTCTGAACATCTTGGCACACTGAACTGCAAACTCCTCTCAAAAACCCATGCTTGACTTTACCACAACAGACTGTATGGGTTGTAGCTGCTGTGGTAGATGGCCAATCACATTTTGCATTAAATCCAAGAACGCGTGCAGTGATTGGCTGCCAGCAAAACCAAACAAACTAGTGATGCATGGATGGACTCTGATTTCTTTATTGGGTGTTTTGATGTATGAGTGTTTTCTTTAAGAATTTATTTTAGTGATTAGAGAAGCTGCTTTCATTTTGGTTTCCTTGTGTACAGTAAACTGCAATAAATACCTCAGGACATTTAAGTAGCAAAACTAAAAACTGAAGTTATTAATTTGACAGGACAGATGAAACTCTCCAGAGGACCCAGAATTAAATAATCAAAGAAGATATGCTGCTGTTTTTGGTGTGTGTTAAGGCGCACATAGAGTCTCCCTCCAGGGAGATGCACCCCCTTTCCCACCCACAATTAATCAAAATGTTATTTCTGCCTTTGTAACTGCGGCTGCACATCACTAATACAAACATTATTTATATTCTAGATCTGGGTCCAAAAAGAATCAAATACAGTTATTGTTTGACTGGAAAAGTTTTGATACTACATAGTACTGGATTATTTAAGTCGATACTTTAAAAGTTAGGATATTAAATTGTAAAGTGACTGAAATTAGCTTTCAATTTCAATAATCAAAGACAGAATCTGTGATCCTCCTAATGATTTTTCCCCCCTCCACCCCTACCTGCTTGCAGCATCCAGTGGGTATCTGAAGAAAAACAACAACCCTTAAAAGATGACAGCCTGGCTTACTGGCTGTTATATCACCTAGATACCATACAGACTATATAGATTTTGAAAATGTAAATGACAGTTATCAGGACATAAAACCAATGATCTGCTGATCTTAACAAATCAAGACTAACAATGGCATAGCCATCAGTGCTGAAAATTATTAAACTGAAAAATGTAATCAAATCTTACAATCAAAAGTCAGAATCATGACACCCCTATTAAGTATTGGCCCTACAATTGGAAAGGGGTCTACTTCAGGTACAGCTTCTCAACCAAGACCTCCCCCCATCTCATAGTGCTAGCCTCAGTACAGTCGCTACAACATGCTACTGCTGACTTGCATGTCATGCCTCATAATTGGATTGAGCACAGAATTAACAGCATCCGCGGTCAAAAGGTGATCACTCTGAACGGCTCATTTGAGCGGTGGACATGAAGTGCAGCCAATTTCCTGTCAAGCACGCAAAAAAGAGGCTTGAAAGGTTTGTTACTGAGAATACATAATATAAGGTCAATTTCCTCTTTCTATGAAAATCTTCCTTTTGGACTGGGAGCTAAAAAGCTGCCTTGAAGAGAGAACGGGAATGAGAGTGAGCACGCCCACCACCCTGTGGAAAATGACAAAGTAAACCAGGTCAATGCAAAGACCCTGAACAGAACAAATCATTCTGTTCTCCCTGTGCACCTCTTTACCTTCTCTGCAGACCTTATTCTCACACACATCCTCCACCCACCCCACGCTCACACTGAATGAGGAAAAAGGTCCTTGAGTGGAGCGAATTCCAGACCCTAACACACACATACAAGTCCCAGAGATTATCATGTTCATACCCAACAGGCCCCTGCCTCATTAACGGAGCTCAGGAGGAGGGCATTGAGGAAAAGGATCAAAAGCTGAAGTTACAAACTGATTTTTAGGTGATCGCAGCTATGTTTCAACGGTATGATTACCACACCGGTGGGCCATACAGGAAGAGAAAAAGCACGCATGTCCAGGGCCTTCAGGGGACAGTTATAACTGTCTGCTGGGGCCTCCACACTCATCTCTATTAACAGCAGGCTCTCCTTTCAAAAGGGGCACCACAGCAAGGAAGGGCTCTGCCTGCTCTTGATCTGGCTCTTTCTGATTCCCTCTTCTTTCCTCTCCCCTGCTCTCGTTTCTCTGTGACACAGCCAGAGGGGGAAACATGACTCTGGCGACTCAGCCAGGCCTCGGCCCAGCCAAGCCCTCTGCGGCCGGGTTGCCTGTACCCTCCCCTCTGCTGCTACTGCCAGGCTAACATGGAGCCGGTACAAATTATGTAGCATGCATGCACCCCTAGGAGGAAGGAAGGAAGGAAAGAAGGAAGGAAAGCACAGACCGATTCAGCTGCTCAACAGGACTGGGTGTCTGTTGACTGATTGTCAGAAGCTAAAAAAGACAGACAGGCCCGGGCCAAAACCAAAGGGCAACACCCGTCTTTTTCATGTTTGCTGTGAAGAAGTGATCTGTCTGTGTTTAGTAAGCCACTCAAGAAAACCGCTTGACTGAGACATGAAAGATCCTCTGTTTCAGTGTATTTTGAGTTGCAGAGACCCTGTTCACATCGTAATTATAAGCAATACAAAAATGACAATTAAAGCTGCCAGGTGCTGACACAGCAGTACTTCAAACATCCATTCTCACAGATCCCAGGCTCTCCCACAGCAGTGCAGTTCTGTCACTACGCACACACAGCATACTTTCTGCTGTACATCACCGTGACAAACATGTCTGTGAAACACAAGCAGATGACTTCATAGCTGTGGATAAAGAGCACGGTACCCTTTTCTGCTTTTCTGGTGTGTGACACAAAAGGGAGCAAGAAGAGGTCAAATCTGCAAAATGTGAACTGACAGTGTCAACTGTCAGAGAAAAAGCAATGTCATGGTTTTCATGTGGAGTTTATGGACCTGCACATGTCTTTGTGGCCATCCTTGTTATTTTATTAACCCAATCAGAACACGGATGCACAATAAAAGTGGTGGGTTTTGGGAATAATCTCACCTCACCATCCCAGAGCTGCAGTGATTAGTCGATTAATCAACTACTCAATCAAAAACAAAATATTTTTCAACTATTTTGATAACTGACTAATTGTTTCAGCTAAATTTTAGAAAAACTCTGAGTAAGAAGAACACACCACCATATGCACTATTATTTTTTAATGCGATCAGAGCAGTGAAGATAAATAACAGCACAGCTGTCTAGCCAATGGGGGTTTAAACCCAACACAAAATGAACCACTGCCATGAATCTTTGCACATATCATAACATCACGATTAAGTCTTTTTGAGAATTAATACAGTATCACAAAACATACTGACGCGATACTCAGGCGTATCAATTTCTTTTTTCTACATATCTAATTATAATAGCAATACAATACAATTTTAATGAGAAATTGAAAAAGCCTAATTATCTAATTCATTCCCGTGAAAGTAGAATTTTTGTACTTTTTGTGTATTTATGCCTGATATAGATACAAAACTAATACTTGACACTAAATCAGAGCTTCATATAGCGGATTCTGTACTTTACACCATGTAAGGTAAAAGTTTATTGTCTGGGCAGGGTTCCATGGAAAGAACCGTAATTACTTTTGGCTCGTTGAGCAGGGAGTTCATTGGAACACAGATCAAAACAACAGTTATGGATTTAGGTCTTTATATGCAGAAAAATGCCGTGATTCACAACATTTTAAACTACTCTTCCATCTTGATTTTTTAATGCAGATATACTACCTCAGACAAAACTGCAAACACTCACAGACTGTAACTGTGCAGTTCCTGGGGAGATGGATTGGGGATCCAAATCAAAAACAGGTAGCTCCTCAGCAAATAATAAATGTTTGAGGAGACTCAAACATCTAAAAACAAACAAACAATGATTATAGTACAGGACTGTGTTACAGATGAAGTACTGAATGCTGGCAAACACGTTGTTATTGAGAGTGACTGTTCTATTTCATAAAAACACTGAAGTCTCACTTCTTGATTTTTGTAAGACTTCCTCAGGTTCAAGAAAATCAGAGGAGAGAAAACAGAGATGTTAAAGAGAAAGAACTGAGAGAGAGAGAATCTAACAATCACGGACCAGAGATCTACTAGAAAATACATCAAGAAATATTATGTTTTGGTCATGGGATATGATATACGACACAATCAACTGCACAGATTAAGTGATTAATAGATTAGTGGTCAACTATTAAATTAATCCCCTATTATTTTGATAATCAATGAATCTTCGAGTCATTTTAAAGAATTATTTAGAAAATGATCTAAAGATGTCCTAAATCCAATGTTTCCATTTTTGTGTCGCTGATCAACACTGTATATGAATAAATAAAGTAGTTTAAAACTCATAGTTACTGTATCGTGCAGACATTCAAACCAAATGTGCGCAATAACAACACACACAGTGAGTCACTGTCCAGACACTCTTTTAAGTCTCTGAGGGTATAAAACCCAGATCTTCACACATGTTCCAGGACCACCACTGGCTATGGGACTGACTGGCCCCCTGCCAGTAATCATCAGACACTCAGAGCCTGGAGCGATACTTCACATGACAAAACAGAAGGCATAAACACAAATGACTTTAAGCTTGGAAATGTCTCTGAACCAGTGGATTTAATGTCAGCACCAGGGCCGACTGTGAGACCTACAGGTCAATGCTCCATTTATAATGATAAGGCACTGTGTTTACTAGTGTATTGTGGATTCAGGACAGATATCCAATGTTGTTTGACATTTCAATGTGTCTCAGGCCACTGTGTGCCTGCAGTCATAATGTATTCGTCATAGTGTGACTCTTTGAGAGCAACACCCATGTGAAATAAATACCTGACTCAGCCAGGTTTCATGTGACGTCATTACCTGCCCCATTTCAGATGAACAGACAGCTGCAGCATGTCATAACCGCTTGTTTGTTTTGGTATACTGGTCAGGACAGGGAGTTTTGTTTTTTTTTTCTTTTTTTCTGTTAGAATATGGCAAACAGGTTGGATGGAAACCCAGCATTGAACAATGAGTCACAACCATGCGGTGGATTTCACAGCCAGGCTGTGCATTCCTGGCCCGACAAAGGAATCCTGTACACAGCACCCACACAGACACACTGAGCACCGTCTACGGTAGCCTGGCCGGGGCCCTCTGCTTGTGTTCACAGGCTTGAAAAAGACCAGAGGCAAAATGAACAGGCTTCTCCGGAATGGGAATCACCAAAACAGGGTACAGATGAAGTGATAGTTTACAAACAGAGAGCAGTTAGTATATGCAGCACCTGAACACGCAAGCCTTCACTGATACATTACAGTTTAACGGTAATGTGCAAACGACTATGGCTAATGTGGGACTTAGCATTATGAGCCATGACAAAAAGCCCATGTACCATCTGAATATGTTGTTTTTTAGTTCACCACTCTAAGACAAATTTAAATCTTCTTTCAGGCTGCTGACCTATATTATTCTTGTCTTTTTCTCTGACAGACAGGACTATTATTCCACCTCAACAAAAGCTCATTATTTTTGTTTGATGTCCAATAAAATAACTATCTGGGGCAAGTTTGAAGCAGCCCTAACAGGGGTGTATTTACTCAACAGTACGGTAAAGTGAGTGAGCAACAATCCCGTCACTGTTTCACAACATGTGAAGTTGAGTTTCACACACACCTTTAGGTTTAAGACAAATCAACAGTAGGGTCTCTGATGTGGCAATATTATAATCTATATTTGCAGCGTAAATGTGTTGCTTAGAGTGGGCCTTAAAGGAAAAACCCCCCACCCCCAATCCAAAATACATATTTTTCCCCTAGCCAGAGGTGCTCTTTATCCATCTAGTTTATTTTGGTGTGAGTTGCAGAGTTTCAGCCATGGAGATCTTCTCTCGCATATAACGGAACTGGATGGCACTCGACTTGTGGTGCTCAAAGAAATACATTTAAAAAACCTAAAAAGCAGTGTCTCTCTCCAAAAATCATGACCTGGTTACTCAAAATAATCCACAGCCCTTGTTGTTTCAGTTAGCCAGCAGTTTCGTGTTAGGGCTGGGCAATATCGATATTATACTGATATGGTGACGTGAGACTAGATATCGTCCTAGTTATGGATATTATTATATTGTGATATGGCATACGTGTTGGTTGCAGAGTAGCCTAAAAATATTGAGATATTATTTATAAACCATACCAGTCAGCCGTATCTCATGTAGGACCTATTTGGTAGCTACAGTATAAAGAGAAGGCAGACATCTCTAGGGCAATATTTCCAAAACTCTCACCAAACTCACACCAAAACAATCAAGATGGATAAAGGTCAGAGGGGAAATATGTATTTTTTGATTTTGGTATGAACTGTTCCTTTAATGGAAGTCCAAAAATCAGCTACTGCAACTCCAACTTTCAGGATAAGACAGTACTAACCTTAAGTTAAGTAATCAAGGGTCACAGCCATGTTGCCATGAAATTAAACTGTAAGTGCTAGAGCGGATTTGTTTTAAGTAAGAAAATTCAGTAGAGAAACATGAAACAAACAGTGAGTGTCCAGCTCACTAGTGATGGAGGTCCAAATTACTGTTTGGCAGGCACATCTGTCATGATTGCAAATATAAAAAGATGACGAGATAATAAAGGAGTTTTATATTCACAATCAATGTGCCTGTTTTTTTCAAGACTGCCAATCACTAGCAAGCTGGGCGGTCTTCATTTGTTTCATTCTTCTTTAATTGCTGGTCCAATCACATGAAGCACATGATTTTTCATTTCTAAATCACCAATATTACATTTTTGACCCAGTGCAGGACTCCCTTTTTTTTTTTCTTGATTAGTAGTTATGGCATAGTGGATCATTTGTCTCTGTCAATAACTCAAATACTCAAAAACAGGAACAGCACATCTGTGAAACCAACACATCTTCACTCTCAAGGGAGGAAGTATGCTGGAAAACAAATTAAAGTTCAAACAAATTAGGTTAGACGGGTTATGATTGGGACAGCATTGAGGACTGGTTCCTCTGAGTTCATTTAAATACACAAACAAAAAGGGGCCTGTTCAAAGTGGAACCGCTGGTCGGTAAAAAGCTAAAGACGAAGGAAATGATTTAATCACGCAAACGATGAGTTTACTGTTAAAGCTTGAAGCGTTTATGCAAACAACCTTTTGTTTCACACAAAAGTAACCCTGTCAAACGCGATCATGTGCTGACTGTCACTAGAAAGGGAACTCACTGAAGCTGTATGTTAGGGCCACAGAGGGAAAAAAAAAAAAAAGTTTTGACGTTCTTAACGATAATAATAATAAAATGTGGTTGAGTGGAGTTGGTTAAAGTTGAGCAGTGTTTTATCACAATAACGTGATAACAGCAGCCTGTCAGCTAAAGTGAACGGCATTAACTGAAACCTGCTGTCGTTTCACTTGAAGGCTATATTAACCGTTAGAAGTAAATCACATGAAGCTAAAACTAGCAGCTACAGAACAATAGATCGACTGCTAGCTAACATTAGCCACTCACCTTAAAATAACCGCCCTCGTAGTGAGTGTTTGGGGGTCCGAAGATCGCCACTTCCCAGTTGTACATGTCCGACTCGTCCACCAAAGTTATTTTGAACCCTTCGACCGGCTCGTCCTGGAGACTTTTCATCTCCAGCATCAGTGCTTTTTGGGAACTGGCTACATGGTGTCCATGCTGAGCCATGTTCCTCAACGATCTGATGGAAATATATCAGCGACCCACCGCAGCTGCGACCGCGAAGACGGACGAAGCTTAGCTCGGTAACAAGACGAGGGAACGCGCTGACGTTAGTTTCCGTTGGTGTGGTTCCCAAACACGAGCTGAAAAATCGCGACTGGGCTTTATTTGGTGAGAGCTGGTGCGGCTTCCTCTGTTGTTGTGAACAATCCCGGGGAGCCCCAGGTATTAACGACCATCTAAACCTACTGTCGGCAAGTCGGACATGTTTTCTGCGCGATTTCCGGTTACAGCTTTCAAAATAAGGGTTGAAGATACATTTTCTCTTCGCTGTGTATTCGTTTCTGTTGATGCTCTATAAATATATAATATTACTGAGATACGTTTTTCTCGTTTGTCAATTTTGTTTCAAAGTAATCACTCTCACATTACCAGTTGTGCAATCGCCCCCATTTTTGAAATGGAGGCAATGAAAAGTGCCTTCACATAAGAAAGTAGCCTCTAGAGTCGCCCAGTGTCCAATACAATGTGATAAAGTGCCCTTGAACGTCCCCTTCCAGCAGTCAGGACAAGATAAATATATAAATATAAAGTGCCATTCTAGAGAAGAAAACTTGAAGTGCCCTCGAGAGTGCTTTCCAGAGGACAAAACGTGATAAAGTGCTCTTAACTATGCAAAACACCATGGTAATAAGAGCCCGAAGGGATGTTCATTGTTTCAATCTAGTGCCCTCTGTATTATTGAACTGGTGGTTAGTTACAAAAATAATACAATACCTGTTTTTAAAGATGATATATGTGGTATGTGTTGAATAAATCTTCCTCAATTTAATCAAATTATTATTTTTTTTCTTTCCTTAAGATATGTAGTATTTATTATTTGTTTTAGTTTTGTTTTCTTTCTTCTGTTTGATTTTGAATGCTTTTTCTTTTGGATTTATGCAGCTTGTAATTATTGTTAGATATGTTTAAGAATTATTTTGCTTATTGCATTAAAAGATGCTAAATGAAATTTGATAACACAACAAAAAAAAAAAAAAAAAAAAAAAAAAAAAAAAAAAAACAGGTATTCGGGCTATATGTTAGCTCTGGCTAAATGTAATGTATTCACCAAAATTACCTAAATCAGCTACACGGAAATGTAAAATTAGATGCTGTTTCTACAAAACTAGGTTTGCCTAACTGTTGAAAAATATAATTAATACGTTGAGTGGGGATTTTATTTTGAAAGTTACCACAGGAAGTTTATCCCGGCTACTTAACTTGACAGTGATGCTAACGAAAGCTAGCCTGTCTCCTCCCTCGGTGTGTTGTTGCTAACACACAGAAACGGAGATCGACAGAGCAACATTTTCGTTTTAAGACACTAATTTAACATAAAACAATACAACTAAAACCTTTAGCTTTGTCAGGTGAACTTTACTCAACTCAGCTGCTCACTGTCACTCAGTGAAGAGGTCACGATTACTTCTGCTGTCAGGCAAGGTTTTCTGGGAAATGAAGTTCTAGCAATAGATCTTGATTTATTGATCAAACACTCTCTAAAACAGCCTCTCCGTGTAAAAAAATACATGTAAAACTAAAATAACACCACACACACACATTATTCTGTTGTCTCCTCACACACACATAAATGATATTAAACATTTTGGCATATGTGGGTGTTTATTGGTTCACTGTAACACAAAAAAGACTACAGCAGCTTCTTACAGCCTTTATTTTTTTAATTTGGGTTGGACTTTCTTTAAAGGGAATGTAGATAATTTATGTTGTCCCCTTTAAAAACATTTTACATTGTACATCTTGATAATTGAATATGGAGAAATAAAAAGACAGGACCTTCAGAACTCAGAGTCATATGAGAGTATACCTATTTCAATGTCACAAGCCAAACTCGGCAAAAAAAAAAGAAAAACTCACTACAACTGAACCAATAAAGAATTAAGACAGAGTGGGTTGCCTCTCAATACACTGCTTCGTGTAGCCTGTTCTACTCAACTTATCATTTGGAGCACCATGCCCTCGGTGTCTTGACACCAAATAGAACCCCCTTCCTTCCCCTGTGTTTAATAATTTAAAACATTCAACGATATCACTTTTTTTTTTTTAATTGTCTGAACTTAGAATAGATAAAAACACAATACCATCAAAAATAGAGAAGTAAACTTCATAATAAAAAAAATTGTAAAGAAAAAAAGGACAAAATGGAATGACAGTTTTTGTTTGTGTAAGCATGTCAATGGAACAGAAAATAAAGGGAAATAAAAAGTGTACATTCCTAATCATGCAATATACAAATTTTAATCAAATATTATGCACAGGAAAAATTATCAGAATTAGGACAATGTGTGATTACGGGGGTTGTTTTTCATTTTCTCTTATATCAGTCATTTTCAGGAACAGGGAATACATACATACTTATTTTCTATTGACATTCCTGAAATACAGCTGATCACCTCTGTATTCAGACTACTAGTGGACAGAAGATCTCATGGAATGGCTGACCTGATCTTCAGGTCACAGACATCATTATCATAGTTGTTTATCTACAATAGCAGACAGATGTGACGAGGGCCTTACCAGTAAATATGATCAGAGACACTACCGAGTCAGTTTTTATCTTGCTACTACTAGATTAAGTCGTGCTGGACCGGGTAGTGACCTCAGACATGAATGACACAAACTAAAACATCAAGAAGTACCTCTGTGAGAGTTCTGAGAGGAGGCCATTTCTTTAAAAAAAAAAAAACGGTCGTTCATGTTCATCATTATGACATGTCAATGAACACAAAAAGTGGCAAGGCAGTTTCTGAAGGGAAAAGGAACATCAGGGTTTTATCTGGGTACACGCCAGCTGGGTGTCAGCCAGCTCCGGGGTGCAGCAGCTACTGTGATGCAAACTTCCAAGTGGCACAGGCGTAAAGGTTTCACATGATTTCACATGAGGGCAGACAAAAGTGCGTTCTGCTGTTGACAGAGTGGATGCTTCCTTAACAGTGGGAGCCACGTCGCCTAATACTGATTGAAAGGGAACCTAAAACCACACAACAGTCTCTGCTTACAGAGAGAACAACTTCAGCAACCTGATATGCAGCTTGTTTTTAAAAATAAAGACAGGTTGTAACTTTGTCGTTCCTTAGCCAGTTGTAGTTTGACTTTTTCTAAGAAAGGGGGCAAGACATTTACGTAAAGTGGGCAGCTCTCTTAAAGGGATAATTTGAATTATTTAAAGTGGGGCTGTATAAGTGACTTATTACCTACAGTCGATGCTGGTTCAATGTTTTTCCTGGCTGTCAGGCAGCGTTTTCTGATGGGAAACTAGTTACATTAGCAAAATATCATTCTGGTCTCCCTCATCCAGACTCGAAAAAATAGTACTGAAAATAGTCATTTTACTTCACAGAACACGGGGGTTGCTGGTCTAACTCTGCCTCGATCTTTTTTTTTTGTGTGTGTGTTATTGTGACTTCGATGTTTTAAAAGGATAGTTCAGATTCACCAAAGTCAAACAATGACACAAACAAACTAACCAAGTGTAGACCAACAACTCCCCTGTTTTGCAAGGTAAAATGAATGACAGGTTCCCATCGCACAAAGCTGTCAGACGGCAAGGTAAAACAGTGAAAATATTCTAAATATAGAATACACTAAACTAATAATTTTTTGTAGCTGGCCCTTTTTAAGTGGCTAAAATGTTTTGCTGCTGACCCTGTCTACAGCAGCTTAACTTTAGTGGTGATGCTCCTCTCTGCTTCTATGACAGGCATCTACTGTAACTGATAAACTGACTATTGATAAGTACCTCATACCACACTACTTCAAATAATCCCAACTATCCCTTGAATGCAAGATTATTAACAGCCCTCAGCAACATAGCGGTTTCATAGAAGTAACAGTATCCTTCTGTCTATTACAATAACAAAACATCTGCTATACAACTAACCAGACCACCTGTGAGTTGAAGAGGACGCTGATGAAGGACAGCAAACTGTCCTGTTTACGCTTCAATCATTTTCATTCTCTGCCGTCTTCAAATTCTTCTTTGATTCATGAAAGGAATGATATGTTGGAAGTTCTCGGGGGTCAAACTGCAGCTTAGCGCAGTTGATAGGGGAGGGGATATACTGGAGAGGGAGGGGGCTCTACGAGACTCATGATGAGCAGGAGTAGGTCAGACTGCACGGCTAAGGCACAGAGCAAAGCCACTGATCTACAAATCACCCGTAGTGCCACACAAGGATTCTGTTGAACTAACACTAGCAGATCTGCTCTGAGCCTCGCCAAAAGGCAAGTAGGGCAGCGGCTCTGAAAGAAGTTTAAAACCCACGCCTTATATGTAGCTTTGGTTTCATCTCTGCACTGTTTTCCCTGTCGGTGTCTGGTCTTCTCCAA
The DNA here is from genome assembly GCA_034769285.1 of Lutjanus argentimaculatus. Classification (NCBI taxonomy): domain Eukaryota; kingdom Metazoa; phylum Chordata; class Actinopteri; order Lutjaniformes; family Lutjanidae; genus Lutjanus; species Lutjanus argentimaculatus. The sequence goes on along the minus strand of JAWZSL010000010.1, from coordinate 26,620,024 downwards.
GCACCAGATCAGTGGTGGGTGAGCGGGTTAGAGTCCCCATTTTTCCAGCCAGGACCAGTCTGAGAAAGAGTCAATCGCATGTTTGTTTTTGTTATTTATCCAGGCCTAAACAGACAAGCAGAGCAGCACGCACACTGATGTTTAGTGAGCAGAAAGAAAGGGGGCGAGACAAAGGCGCAGACAGGCTTCAGACAAAAAAAAAGAAAAAACAACAAACAAAAACAAACCAAAAGACAAAAAAAAAAAAAAAACCTTCAACACGGTAAAAACACAATTCAACCATCAACAGCAAAAGTCCAGTTGTCAACATTACATTACATGACTGTCACAGACTGAATTGCCGACAGAGTGGAGGGCGGAGAGGTACACAGGACAGAGCAGAGGAGCTCAGTACAGAGTCAGAATCAGGGAGGAAGAGGGCGAGCTGTTGGGCTTCAAAAACCAGGAGGTAAAAATGAGAACGCATTTCAGAGAAGAGACGGCGCGTGAACACAGTGAGTCTGTAAAACAACATCAAGTGTTGGGGAGTGACCACAGAGCTCAGAGTGCAGAGGAACAACAGAGTGAAGAAGAAGAAGGTAAAGGGGAAAGAAATCTTGCGAATCTGAGGACTAATAAATAGGGCGATACTGGAAGTGCCAGCCGCAGTGTTTCGTAACATGATTATGTTGTGTTTCAGCGAGGGAGGGGGGGCGGCATGGAGGGGTCGGGGGGGCACCCTGGGGCTGTCGGACACGATCAGCACTGAGAGAAGGTCTGCTTGATCTCGTCCAGCACATTCCCAAGCAGCGTCGGCTCGTCACATTTAGCATCAATGGACACTGTCTGACCAGACTGGGAGGAGAAGAGAGGATAGAGAGAGAAAATCAAGGTCACAATCTAAAAGTCTTCTTAAAAATAAATAAATAAATAAATAAATAAATAACTAAATAAAAATATAAGATAGGTAACACTTTAGTTGAGTGTGCTTAAGACTGCCATTACCATGTCATAACAGCAACAGCTGTAATGAACTGACTGCATTAAGGGTCATTAGGACATTGTTTGAGATGTCCGTTATGACAACTTGACATTATCAAACCTAAAAAAACTGTTTAGCTTTATGTTTTAACATCAAGTTAAATTGTCATATGTGGTTGGTTTGGACACTGACAGTCATGAGACAATTTTAAGTATGTCATGAATATTTTCCTTTACCTCAAGTAAATGGGACATTTTGGACATATCATAAACATGACATTAAATTTTATTACGCTGTCAAATGCTTTTGCAATGATGTCATGAATAGTTTCCTGGACTTCAACTTGTCTCAAAGATTTAATTAATTGTTTAAGCCACTAGCCAATTGTCTGTCCATCAGCTAACTCTTAAAGCTAAATTACTGTACTCTGTTTTCAAACTAGCCTTACAACATTAAATAACATCAACAGTATAAACTTAAAGAAAAGTGATTTCTTTAAGTTTGGCTTGCATACAGCACTACACCTTACCTTCATTTAGTATTCAAGGATTTATGAGTATGCAAACAGTCCCTGCCCTCCCAACACCACCCACAACCGCCACCCCTACACCTAAGGAGCTGCACCTGGCTTCTCTTCTGTTTTGCTAGCTAATCCCAGTAACTAGCTACATCTGGCTTCTCCTGTGGGCTGGGCATCGCCGCTAATGCATAAAGCCATCCCCTTGATTAATGGGATTGGTTCCTTTGGTTTATGATGTCATATACCCAGCCTGACTGAATCCGTTTCTCTGAGACTGCCCTTGCTCCTTGCAGTTTCAAAGCACAAAATGCTCAGACTTTGGCGTTTACTGCTTATTTCACCCCTAATACATAATAGTTACACATGAAAAACACCACATGGACTTGTTAACAAGGTTAAAAACAGTTATCACTGGAGTGGGTCTTTAAATAAAGTGTTATCAAATAATAATTATTGATTAAGAATATCTCAGTCACACAGGATAAGGGAGGAGCTTTATTGGTTCACTCACAGTTTTGACCAGCAGACAGACATGGTGACCCTGGATAGACCTGCTGTACATGGAGGCACAGGAGTCGATCCTCTCCACAACTGATCCAATGAGACAAAAAGAAAACAAGAGTCAGTGATACTCAGAGCAACTGCATCACATGATAATTATTCTGGTTTTTCTTAGCCTGTCTTGTAAACTACATGGTTTACCACATGGGTGGGGCCTATGAGATCAAGACAATCACATGCTGCAAGTTAACTTCGCCATCATAGAGACACACCAGACTGACTTTCAATTATTTTCCTGCGATGGTTATAAATTCCTGACAAACACTACATTGTTATTTTCTGTATGTGGAACACCCTAACCATCTGCTACCTTGATGTTTGAGGACAAAATCTGTCATTTGAACAAAGAGTAAAACGGCATGTTGTCTGTATATGTACCAGAGAAATGGTGGTGGAAGCAGATCCTGGCCAGTAGGTGGTGAAAGGGCATGTTGACTCCCTCCAGTCTGACAGAGCTGCCTTTCAGGTCGCCCGACTCCAGCAGCTTTGCAAACGCATCACTGCCCAAACAAAACAGCAGGTCAGTTTTCAATTACTCCTCAGCCAAAACACAACAAAGAAACTAATAGCCAAATGTTTATTGTTTATTTAATTTATTGCAGACATTCATGGTCCCCAGATGACAAATCTAAAGGTTTGGTGACTTGCTGACTTTTCCTCCAGTGCCACTATCAGTCACACATTTCCAGTTTTACACAGAAAATACAAAGATCTAATGGGCATCATCCTTAAGCCAAACTGTCAGCACTCCCCCACAGCTTTACCAAAAACAAATTCTAATCAGACTTTTACAGACCATTATGAAAGCAATTTAAGACCTATTTTACAATCATACTGGAAAAAAAGAATATAAAAGGATATGAAGGTCCCAGTCCAAGTCCCTGTTGTATGGTGGTGTGGAGGATGTTTCAGTTAATACACCAACCTGTAGCAGGGAGTAGTGATTAAGTAGGAGGTGCAGGTAAAGTGCAGTTTAAAGTCCAGTTTCTCGTGAGTGGAGGAGTCCTCGTTCTGTAGGAACACAGCAACAAATAAAGATTATCAATTGCAAAGTAACGTGACACTTGATTGATTTTCTTTGGTTCTGCAGTTGTAGAGAGATGTGGGTGAAAGGTCAGTAACCAAAACAAAAACAGGTGCTTTTAAGGATTCCCTCTCTCTCTGAAGTGTCTATAGTACAACACCATCCTGATGCCCTGAAAAATTTCAACACAGAAATGGAATCAACAAAAAAAGGGAATGATTACATTCATAAATATAATAAAATCCAAACATTATTGTTCAGGTTTGATACACAGCAGCAAATAAACAAGGTTTAAACAGTTCTTTTACTTCTGGGTAAAAAGTGCATCTTGTTGCAATGGTCTGCTCTGCAGGTCCACACGGTTGACATGTGGATATGACAGATATCTGCTCTTCTCCCTCTGGAAAAACTGCTGCATGATCTTAATAATAAATCAGACAGATTCTGGCGACTTTGGAAACCTCTGCATTCTTTCCTTCAGAAACTCTGACTCGTTTATCCCTGGAAGGCAATAGTTGATTGCTTCATTGGTTGATGCTACTGTCATATTGTTTATATCTATACATATATATATATATATATATATATATATTTTTTTTTTTTTTAGTTTAACTTTCTCTTATACTACGGTGCTTGTTGTTGGTTTTAGGATGGCATTTTTCTGTTTTGTATTTATATATTTTATTATACTTTCTGTATATTTTCTTTTTTGTTACTGTTTGATGTATGTTGAAGGGTGGGTTCATTTGTATGCATACTTGAAAACTAATTTTAAAAAAGTGGAGAATATGAGAGCATTAAAAAAAAGAAAAAAGAACATTAACAATTTAAGAACACATTGTGGAGGCTACAAAAGCCTTAAAATATGATACCAAATTACAAAGCACATTATGTTTTGGTGTGTTCATGTGTGTTTTCGTCCTGACCTTTACAATGAAAGTGAGGGTTCCCTTCAGTTTCTGTGGCATCACGATGCTCTGCACGGTGAAGACAAATCGTGCCTCATTGGACACCCCTGAAACACGAGAGAAAAATTGTGAGAAAAATGTAATGTTCAATAATCAGACTAAACAAAACTTTTTGTGTAATCTAATGCTACTAATTAAGAAGACTACAATGAACACAATGACACTGCATATAACAGATATAATAAAAGTAATGTTTAGGAAACCAACTCTATTAGAGGCCAGCATTTAAGAGATGGTCACTGACCAGGTGGAAGTTGGAAGGGGACGGTGAGGCCGTCGTGTGGACCTGACCCCTCTGGCCTCTGCAGCTTGGAGTTCAGTGAGTCCAGGACGTTGAACTCCATGGATTTGAGGAAGCTGTCACACTTGTTTTCAAAAATAACAGACACCACCACCTGGCTGCCGTCCTGCAGGTTTCCCTGGATGTCATACACCTTAGTGGGAGGAAAAAAAATACATTTATTTGCACCGGAAATTACAGTTCAAACTCGAACTGCTCAAACCTCCCTCCTTGTGTTTTAAAAACTGAGTGATGACTATTCACAGAGGGCACTCAGTCAACACAGCAAATCTGATTCATAAACCCAACACCAGAGCACACATCACTGTTTCCAAGAAACAAGTCTGAGCACAAGGAGAAAATCACAAGGACAGAATCATTCTTAGAAAACTGATGCAAAACTGCTGCTGCAGAAACATGAACGTTCTGCCTCAGTGGCCAGTCTGTGAAGAGCAACAACAACATGGAGAAGCACATCTAGAGAAGAGATTCTGTCACTGACAGAACTGTAACCGGTACCTCATCGGCATCTTCCATCATCTTTAAAGAGAGGGAGAGAAAAGGAAAGATCTGATCTGATCTCTTAGGTAACCTTCACACTCATACCAACAGCCGAAACATGAGCATTAGTGTGATTGTTTCCACATTTATGCATACAGAGAATAACTGTAAAGGTTAGAATTTTCTCATTGTTGAAGGAAAACTTTTTTTTTCCACAAGCTGGATCTCATTACTGGTTGTGACATCTTACTTATTAACTGTATTGCAGCGATATGGGTATGCAGTGACAAAACAACACAACTACCCAGTCGTTTAAGGGCAAATGTCACGTGGTTAATCAGATGATCAAATATGTTTTTCCCTCTCAGGAAGAAGACAAAAGTTTGCGTGTTGTAATCTAGCAAGCAAACACATGCCTAATACAAACCTGTTCATAATCCCTCGATATTATAAAGTGAATGAAAGACTGTAAACATGATCAAAATCAGGTCAATAAAGAACGGCCAACACGATATTCATGTTGTGCTTTGTCATTTATCGCAGAAACAGCCCTGATAGACAAGCGTGAATACAGGTTTAGATATGATAAATGAAATGTTATTATGACCAAAATAAGGCCAGGTATCGCACTCTACAAAGCCACCAGACTCCTTTCACAAAAGCAGTAATTTTAATGTGCACTCCTCCCACGATGTGTTAGTTTGTGATATTGTGTGACTTTGGTGTTTTAAAAAGGTTAGTTCAGATTCACCAAAGTCACACAATAATACAAACTAACATAAAGGCAGTGGTAGTCCAGCACCTCCTGTGTTCTGTGAGGTAAAATTACTGTTATTGTGAAAGTCTGGTTGCTTTGGAAAGAGTGATATTTGGCTTATATAACAGTGTTTTTCAGTCAGAAAAGGCTGTCTGATGGCAAGGTATAGCAGAGAAAATATTCTAATTATAGCTTAAACTAAACTAATTCTTTAGGTTCCATGTTCCTCTCTACTTCTCTAAAACTGGGGGCGTGTTGACTTCCATCTACTATATGTATACATTGACAATCGAAGTATATCATACAACCCCACTTCAAATAATCATGACTATCCCTTTAAAACGGAATTTTCAGAGCACAGCAGTAAAAACTAGCAGCATTTCCATCGCCATCACTCACCATCTTGATGTAGGAGTTCTCAGCCAGCAGGCAGTAATTGGACATGGGCTGAAAGGAGAGACGAGCTCAGGTCAGATCAGGCATTCTCTGTCGCTCAGTATGCTAACTAGGCAACAGGAGCTGCTTCTACCAAGTTGATGCATAACAAGCAAGGCAGTGTGTGTGTGTGAGTCTGCAGCAGTCAGGGGGTTTAAACAGTGAAGTTTGGAGGGCACATGAGAGCGATAATACATTTTACTGCCTGTATGCTTTGAAGTCAGTAACTTGTTTCTCTCCCCTGACAGCAATATTAAATCAAGAGGAAAGTACAGAATGACGCAAGGGTGCTAATTTATTGTTGCATAAAATAAAAACATGGGTAAGTTTTGCTCAGAGTCTGCTGAATGTCTTCATTCACACCTCTGGCTGAGGCTGTTAATTTTGTTGACTAATAGTTTATGTCATTTACGCCAGTAACATTTTTTCACTGATGAAAATTACATAACTAAATAAAAGTCATTTGATAATAAAACCTATGATGAAATCTATTGATGCTTTCATTAACTAATAAAAACAAGACAAAAATGTTGTCGAGAGTCATGCTGGGAAGAGATCCAGTCGCTAAATTTCAAACACAATACAAGCTAAGAGAGAGGGAGAGTTGCGAATCTTGACTAGTAAATTAAAAGATCGATTGGCACGCTGAAGATAACAAGTGTGAAATTTCAATGTCCTCAAATTGACACAAAGGAGGAATGCACTTTTGAAGAAATGTAGTATACTTAATGATAGACAGAAGATGGGAGAAAGGAGCAGAAATGTAGTATACTAAATGTTAATGTTAATAATTTAATAGATATTTCTTCTGGATATAATGAGTTTGGACAAAGAAATGTTTAACAATAAATTACATTTTAACTAAACCTGTTTTTAGTTGACTCAAATCTTATTAGATTCAGTCAACTAAAACTGGACGGAAACTAAAATTTTTCAAATGACTAAAACTACATCAAAATTTGCTGTCAAAATTAACACTGCTGCAGTAAACACTGACCGGCAGAGGCTCTTCCTCCTCCACAGTGCCATTCTGCACTGACTCCTCTCCACCTCCATCACTGTGGTGATGATGGTGATGATGCTTCTTCTTCTTTTTCTTCTCCTTCTCTTCTTTCTCCTTTTTCTGCTTCTTCTTCTTGTGTTTGGATGACTTCTAAACCCATAAGGAAGATGGAAACAATTTATTAGGGATTTAATGAAGTTGAAAACTGAATTGGTGATGAAACATGGCTGCTGGTAGAAATATTCCCTCCAGAAAGCACCCAAGAACTGGCAGGTCTCTGATACATCATTTACAGAAACATGTGAGAATGAGAGCTGTGAATGTGCTGCATCCTGTCAGGTCATTGTGAACTGGAATCTCTCAAACTGCAGCCAAACTTTCTACTTCGTAATTATCGCATCATCGGTGATGACTCACAGTCTCCTCCACCTCGGTGTCTTTGGGCTCGTCGGGCTCCGAGTCTGGCGCCGTGCCTGAGGCTGCCTCGGGCACGGGAGCTGCTTCTGCTGCTGCTACTGTTGCTGCTTCCTGTTCACACGCACACACCACCACAAAAACACATGGAGGCATTAGCAGTGAGCAGCCATAGCATGTTAACACATACAGCAGTGTTTGCCATTTCTGTACTGATAGAGAAGTGAGTTAGTGAGTTCACTCAGTCATTCATAAAGAAGTCATTCATGATCAGCAGTAACCCACTGAGCTCTGTGACACCACAAACATAAACCTGATTACATGCAAGACTACTAACCAGCCAGATAAATAAACCACAGATGAGCCTGAGAAACCATCAAATATGACTACAGGTGTCAATACATGTGCAGTGAGTTTGTTTTGGGACTGTTGTATCGACTATACCAGTGAACTACCCGCTGCTACCAGATTCAAAGAGCCTCATTTACTGGATCCTACTGACAGTCTTCATACATGCTAATGTAAGCTTCATATACAGTAAATCAAATTCTGATCTGTTATGCTAGCATGACAGCCCACAGAGAAACAAGTCTTCCTCAAAGACACGATGAGGCACGTCTTCAAAAAGGTCATGTTTCTAGGTCAGAAGTGCTTTTACTTAAGGGCTGACAGCTCACATGATTAAAAACAGAAATCTTCAAAACCAAAGTTAAAATGGCAGATAGGCCGTTTTTTATGGAAACACACAATGTCTACACATGTGCGGGGTGTGGAAGGTACAAAACTAAAGTCTAAAGTTAGCTTGTATGGTTAAAGTTGTAGAGAGACATTTTTGGAAATACGCTTAAGAATTAGATGAGAAAATTGTTATCGTGCTCATATCTGTTTGATCAATATGGAGCTGAGACTAGCAGCCAATTAGCTTAGCATAAAGACTGGAAACAGGGCAAAACAGCTAGCCTGGCTCTGTCCAAAGGTAACAACTCCTTGATCTCAAACAATCAAGGTAGTGACTCTCTACATTTAAATCCGTTTATTTCTGTTATTTTCAGCTGTAATGTTTACAGATGTATAGTTTAACACGGTGTTCTGACCTACATGATGTTTCTGCTGGGATTTTTTTATGTACTGTGTTGCTTTGCTAGTGTCTCTGATAAACCAAATCTATCCAGTCAGACTAACTGCTAGTTTTGGCTAAACTTAAACTCATTTCATTTTCTTTAGTCTGTGGGCCGACAGGTGAATAAGGTGTCCAACATAACATGAACAGTGAAAGCATTAAACCTGCATTTTAGATGAATAACATGTATACAAATTGAAATAACATCTTGAAAAAAGTAAACATTCACCATGTTGCTGTCATTTGTATGTATATAACCGTTTTTTTCCTCTGAAAGCTCTTGTAAACAATTATTGTGATTGGTTCACATGACCTGAAATTTGGATGTTGTGCCACAAATGTGTGCATCCACGTGCAAACAAAACAGGGACTTCATATAAACACTGCTCCATAGTGCAACTAGTAGCTAAAAAATCCACAGGATACCTTTACTCTTAACACTACTTCTTGGAATATTTTGGGAATTGTTGTAAAAGATGATTTCTGTTTTCTCTTGTGACTCTCCAAAGGTCAGACAGAAACAAAGACGAGCACGACCCCACATGTGATCATGGAGGAAGCAGTCAGAGGACACATGTGGTGACGACAGGAACAAAAAGACTCCAGGCCAGATTCCAGGGAACCTCAGACAACCTCCGCTCAACTTGTCATCACCATCAACACAACGAAAACAACAACAAGGCATCTACTTTGACCTCAAGACCGACACAACACCCAGCGAGCAAAACAAAAGCTGAGGAAGAGAACCACTGGCATTGTGAGACAAACACACACACTGTGCACACAGACATACATACACACATGCTAGAAAACATAGTGAAGGCTGGAGGATGAGAGAGGAAAAGTGTTATGTGACCTGTGAAAGAGAGGAAGTCGTGTCAAAAAGGTGTGGAAGATGTGAAAAAACAACTGCAAATTAAGAGGGAGAACGTGGCAAAAACCAGCATATGAGGTAGATCATTAAAACATGGGAGCTATGAAAGAGGAATGCAGAAATTGGAGAGATGAGGGGAGGAAAGAAAGATGGGGGCGACTCAACCTGGGTGTTAGAGGGCACTGGAGCGTTTGAGAGCCAGAAATCCAGATCCGAAACCTAGAACAGGGAGGGAGGGAGAGGAGTGCGAGGAGGTGAGAGGGGTGAGGGCCAAACAGGTTCTGTATCTTTCTACTATTCATGAAAATGGATACAGAGATTACACTGTTCTATTTCATGAATAAATCAAGTATTTGGCAAGAGACTGCACAGTCAGCTACGGGGAAACTGATACTTGATCACTAAAGCTGATTGAAAGACAGGCTGGGAAGAAGCAATGGGAGCGCTGAGTCAATGAAAATGATCAAAGATATCTGTTTGCATGTTAACTTCTTAGCAAAAGTTGTAGACTGCACATATAACCCCAGTTACAAAAAAGTTGGAACATTGTGTAAAGGTAAATAAAAACAGAATGCAATAATTTGCAAATCCTTTTTGACTGGTATTCAATTGAATGACTGTTACAACTGATACTTTATTGTTTTTTGTAAATATGCACTCATTCTGAAATGGATGCCTGCAACAGGTTTCAAAAAAGTTTCAAAAAATTTGTCAAATGGTCAAACAAACACCTGTTTGGAACATTCAAAAGGTTAACAGGTAAATTGGTAACAGGTGATAGTTTCATGATAGGGTATAAAAGGGACATCCACTTTCTTTTCACAAAAATATTCCATGGGCAAACAGTCCAGCATATTTCACCATCTACAATCCATAGTATCATTGAAAGATTCAGATAATCCAGAGAAATCTCTGCATGTAAGGGGCAAGGCCGAAAACCAACACTGAATGTCCGTGACCTTTGACCCCTAACACTGTACTGCATTAAAAACCCACATAATTGTATAAGGGATACTAGATGGGCTCGGGAACACTTAGGAAAAACAGTGTAAGTAAACACAGTTTGTTGCAGCATCTACAAATGCAAGTTAAGGCTCTTAACATGTAAAGTGAAAGACATATGTCAACAACATCTGTGGGAAAGTGTGCTGTGGTCTGACAAGTCTACAATTCAGATCGTTTTCTGAAATCAAGGACTTTGTGTCGTCTAGGCTAAAGAGGAGAAGGGTTACCAGAGCTAACTTCAAAAGCCAGTATCTGTTGATGGTATGGGGGTGTGTTAGTGCACATGGCATGACTAACTGTCACATCTGTGAGGCAGCCATTAATGCTGAAAGGTACATACAGGCTTTGGAGCAACATATACTGCCATCCAGACCATATCTTTTTCCGAGACGTCCCTGCTTATTTGAGCAAGACAAAACCAATCAACATTCTGCACATCTTAACAGTGCGGCTTCATAGTAAAGGAGTGCAGACTTGTCTGCAGTTGAAAATGTGTGGTACATTATGAAGCACAAAATACAATAATATACAATAACAATTAGTATCCTCAGTTCCTAAATGCTTACTGAGTGTTGTCAAAAGGTGATGTATCACTGTGGTAAACAGGCCTCTGTCCAAACTTTTTTTGTTGTAGGCGTATTTACAAAAAAAACCAACAACAAAAAAAACAAAAAAAAAAACAACATTAAATATCTCATATTTGAATTGTATTCAATTAAATATAGGTCAAAAAGTTTTTGCAAATCATTGCATTCTGTGTTTATTTACGTCTTATGCAGCATCCCAACTTTTTTGGACTTGGGGTTGTATAATAATTACATTCAGCCATTTTTATTCATGAATTTTACATCAGACTATTTAATTCAAACAAAACTCTGGGTCAAATCAGGTCTTAGATATAAACTCTGTTGCTAGGTAGAAAAGAGCCTCACTCCACCTGTTTTTAAAGGACGTACCTCAGCACTGGTGGAGGTGGGCGGTGCAGCCACCTCACTGGTTTCTTCTGACTGCACCACGGGCTCATCTGCCTCTCCGCCAAGCAGATCCTCCCCCTTTTCTTCATGTTTGTGTTTCTTCTTCTTCTTCTCCTCTTTGCTCTTCTGGAAAAAACAAAACAAAAAAAAACAAGAGGATAAATTCAGCTGTGTGTCACAATAAGAACCACAACCACTGACTCATACTGTCATAACCGTTGACAGCTCTCCTTGCCGTTCCCCTCCCCTCGCTCAAACCGCTCCATAAAGCTGATTTACTGGTTTTAAGAAGCAGTTTCATCAGCTAGACAGAATGAGGTGAGTGTGGTTTCCAGGAGAAATGAAAATAATCCTGTTTTATCCTCACCTTCCTATCCCTGTCCTTATCCTTCTTCTTCTCTCGCTTTTCTTTGCTGCTCTTCTTCTTAGGCTCCCGTGAGGTGGCGCTTTCTGCGTCTCCATCTTCTGCTGGGCTTTTTGGAGCCTCTGCTGCACGGTGTGACCGGACTGGTAGCTTCTCACTATCTGCAAGTGGCCTGGGCAAACAGTAAGGTATAGATTCACATTTTGACTTTGTTTAGATGAGGACTTATGAGGAGGTCCCACTGTAGTTAGTGCCATCATCTGGAATATATCTTATAACTTCTTTTTTTCTCAACAAGTATTCATCTGTTAGAAAAGGTGAACAAGGTTTGTAGGGTGCAGCAATTCCACCATATTCAGGAGCATATTCTGCACTGTGCAGCAGCCAAGTCTCATTCAAAGCATTGAGATAAGCCATTCCTCTAGCAGAGCTAGAAGCACTGGGAATTCCCACTTCACCAATAAATTCCTCCACATTGAACTGACAAGAGCTGTCAAGTGTATTTCTCCAAGCCTGACCCATAACACAGTAATGACATGCACTGCAGCCCCCTGCTGGCTATTCTCTATAAAGACACACTGATATCTGTCATTAGCCCCAATGAAGGTAACAATGCTTGCACATTTTTTATTTCCAGTTTGGCTTCATTTAGCTTCCAAGATGCGTTTATCATTTTATTTGTAACTTTCTAACAATAACCAGTCTTTGGTTCAGTTTGCATAAACCTTTCTCAGGTAGGATTTAAGTTCAAAATGTGTTTTTTTTCTTAGAAAATACATTATTTTATGCACTTCATGGCCTGTATTCCTGAACTGTAGAAAACAAAACAGAAACTTTCTTAACATGTGTGCACTTGTCTGTATACACATACTAAAGAGACATCAGACAAATGCTGACACTGCTTCCTAACCGAGAGCGATACAAACAAGCAAGTGAGCAAACATAAAATTGGTTTAGTTTTTCCCAGCAAAGATGTCCTAACCAGCTCTGTCAATCAGCGCACAGGCTAAGCAACATGCTGCTTGTTAGAATAAACATTTTCCTTGGCTCGATTTTTGCTAAGTTTCGCACACTTGCTTAACCCCCATCCTATTTTCTTTGGTCAAAATTGACGTAGACATCTTTGACGTTTCACTTTGTCCTCATCAAAGCAGTCAATGGGGACAACAAGAGATTTACTTATGAGGCTGAGAAACTGCACCTTTTATATGATCCACAGCACCTTTTTTTTTATAGGGAATATCCCTAAAAAGGAAATGGTTTGGAAGGAAAATGGGGGATGCTGGGAGTTACAAGTAAACTGTCATATTAATTGACAGGGCTGACTTGACAAAACAATGTAAGTTATTAATAAATAACTTAGACACTTATTCATCTGCAGAGGAGAAATCACAAGTGGTGCCATGCAACATTTATCGTATTATATACGGACAATTTTTCCGCTCGCCTTTGCTTGCTCACTGTATGTTAGGAAGCGATGTCAGACTGACCAGAGCAGCAGAAGTCTATAGTAATACTAAAATAAAAATAAATAAAAGCTTTCTTTGTTTACAAGAACTCCAGCACAATCTCTGCTCTTTATTTCTTAGTTTAAAGCCTAAACCTCATACAATTCAAATGATTTTAATTAATATAAACAATAGTATTGGTCTAAGGGCACATGTGCTTCTTATTACCACAAAGGGCAGGCAAGGAGTATCCACTTAAAAACCAGCTGGGGAGAATTTGGAGGCATGGCAAGTCTATCAAACTTAACCAAGGAGGATCTGGGAAATGTGGGTAAAAAAAAAAACTGTACCACCTATCCCCTGAGCTAAGTTTCCTAAAAGCACCTTAATGCTGATTATCTTTTCCATCAGAAACAAGTGTTAAAATGCTTTCAGGAGCCCATTCCAGGAGGACAGGTGGTGAAAGATTAAGTCCTGAGAACATCAGCAGCAGCCAGTTGGAAATGATCTTATTTGTATAAAACTATATAAAATAGATATTTTTCTTTTCTTTTAATGGTCAGAAAGAGTGATATTGCTGCTGATATTGTCAAGCTTAGAGAAGCAGAGTAAGAGAAAAGGGACACTGGATATCATATTAGACTACAAAGAACAATAGATGTTGAAAATACAGGGAAAGAGGAGCAAAAAGAGGAAGCAGATACTGCAAACTCCAAACCGGGAAAGAAAGGGCAGCTACGTTAGTCAGAAGAGCAAGACAGCTATTTGGAGACAGAGAGAGAGAGAAAGACAGAAGCAATCCATGTGCAGTCAGAGCCCAGGTCCTGTGGCTAGGAGGCTACTCACCTGCGCCCAGCTGATTCCAACAAGCTGCCCACACAAAAGGGCAGTAAATGGGTGTGTGCAGGCATAGAAAAGAGGAAGCAGAAAGCAGAACGACGTGAGAAGGAGTGAGAGGAGGGAAAGGGCCGAGTCACAGCAGCTGTGACACTATGGCCAGCAGGGTCAGGGATAAATGCTGAAAATATCCAAATTAAAAAAAAAAAAAAAATCATACAAGATTCAACTTTAGTGTTCTTCAGCTCTAAATCTGGTTGATTATAATTGTACGCTTAAATCAAGAGTTTAATGTACACGAGGGTCTGAGCATGTGTAGTATTAAGATCTACATAGTGTGGACTCACTTGTCCAGGTCGATGTCCAGGGCTTTATGAGGGTCATTGGGGTCTTTGTCATCATCATCACTGGGTAAGGCATTCTGAAGTAAAGAGAAGGTGAGATCAGTAAACAGAGTTAATAACTTTCTAAATAAATCTATAGCCACAACACACAAAATGTGAAGAGATTTGCTGAGATATTGACTTCCAGTGTGAGTTATCTCAGAGCTAAGAACCCAGTAAACTAAACAAGCAATAACAGTATTTCTTTCTGACTGAGACACATCAGTTTCAATTGTTGTCCTTTGGTCAATAGAGAGGTCAGAATAATGTGTAAACAGCATTATAATTTAAACAGGAAAACAGACATCTTTCACATTTTCACAGTAAATTCTAGTCTTATGTAGAATACAAACTACAGATATTGTGTAGTGTACAAATCAAATATTTGTCAATGCTATTAGTCATGATGCCTGTAAAATCAATTCAAATAAAGTATCAAATCTAATCCCCCATGTTTTGGGCTTTGGGATATGTTCTCTAACCACATGTTCTCTTTGTCATTGTGATGTTGACACAGCTCCTGCGTACCTCTGGCATCTCCTCGGTAACAATGTCGACCATGTGCGCAGGTGTGATGTCCTCCTCGCTCTCTGGGCCTGAATCGTGTTTCTTCCCTCGCCCGCTGCGTTTTTCTTTCCTCTTCTTCTTCTCCTTCTTCTTCTTCTCAGCCCTCTCCTTCTGCCGGCGTTCCTCCTCCAGTTTCACATACTGGTCAGACATGGGCATACCTGTGAAATGCAAGCAAGCAACGTGTATTACGTCTTGTTTTAACTGGTTGTCTACATGTATCAGCAAGTTAAATGTAGCACTTTTTAAGACTTTTTAAGGCCTCCATTTATTTAAATTTGAGGTCAGGACATGGGTTTCATCTCACCAAAGATTAAATGTACAGGCATTTTACACATGAAGTGAATATTATATCATGCTTACAGTATCAAATAAATAATAGTTAAGGCTTTCCCAAACAGAATCTAGGACTGATTAATACCTCTGAAGGCCTTTTATTAGTATATTTGAATTTAAGACATTTAATAGATCTTAAGGACCTATAGCCTTCTTGTTTAATCATTAGACAAAAGGGTAAGAAAAGATAAAGAGAAACAAGAAAAATAGCTTTATTTTAACCATGACTCTATCTTAACTATACTAAAGCCACTTCTAGTACAATGACAATAAAGTAAAGCCATTTTGATTATAGTATATAAATGTAATATAAAATGAGTGAATGAGTGATTTGTTGAGTGTGTGAATGATAGAATAGTCTCACCTGGAACTTTGAGAGGCACGCTGAGGTCAATCTGCACGACTGGGATGTGCTCCACTCCAGGTGCTTCCTGGTACACCTACACAGAGGAAATATTCACTTAAAACATTTAAAACACATACTGTTTGTTAGTGTATACATTTCATACATGAGTTCAGCTACATTTATTTGATTATTACTTATACAAGTCAGGTTTAAATCAAACTGGATTAAACAGAGTTATGTTCTCTGTGCAGTGAAAAATGCAGCCTATTGATAACAAGCTAAGCGCACCTTCTGAGAGGACGGTGAGGCCTTGATGTAGAACGGGTTGTTGGCTTGCTCCTGCTTTCTGGCTTCTCTCCTCTGGGGGTTGAAAAAAAAAACAGCTGCATGAATTAATCAATGAAGGCAGAGCCTACCTCAGTTCTAGCATGAGCAGGAACCACATGGGAAGCCAGATTCATAGCAGACCTCAGAGAAAGTGAATATTTATTGTAGATAAGTAGAGCATGATTATGTCTAGATTGAAAAAACACCTTTATATCCAACTGCTGCATCTTATGTCAATGCCTTCACTATTTCCAGTTACAAGTGGTAGATAAAAATGACACTACAACATAAAAGTGCACTTAAAAATATGTAAAAATGTTTCTTAGAATTTCAGGTCATTCAAAAAAAAAAAAAAGAATTCAAACAATGAAAAAGTGATACATTTTTTGTATACATTTTGCACATCTGTACTATTCATAAAACAACACTCCTTGTTCACTTCAGTGCTGCTAAAATCATCGACCAGCTTACCCTTGCCAGCTCCTTCTCATCCACCTCTGTGTGACGGGGGCGGGAGTGTTTGGGTTCCTCCTTGGCAAAAATAGCCTTGGGCTGCTCATCCTCAGACTCGCTCTCAGATGGAGGCTCGTTGATCCACGCATCCAAGTCCAGACTACACAAATAAACTCGGTTTTAGAAGTGCTATGGGGTTACAGTCAAGTCAAACTATGTAATAATAATAACGATAATAATAATAATAATAATAATAATGTTTTAAGAGCTGATTTTATCTGTGCGTGTTCTTCATGTACTGAGCCAACTCACCCTTCAGGAACAGGCACTTTCTTCTGTGCCTTGGGGGCTACAGGATTGAGTTCTCCAGCAAACAGAGCACTGACTTCCTCTGCTACTTCTACATCTTTCTGTTGCAGTTTCTGAATGTATTTGACCAGCTGCAGGATGCAAGATGCCTGAGGATGAGACAGAACATGAGGCAGAAGTGGAGATTAACAAAGTTATTTATCAGATTGTACATAGATTTGTATGCAATTCCTATATAATACAAAGTATATGCGCATCTTTATTATTGTCTGGGCAAAACAAAACCTAATAGTGACTTATATGAGTATCTATATCTTACCCTCTCCTGCACTTCCAGGTTGGCGCTCTGGACAAACAGCGGCAGCCTGTCTATCATCAGCTGGCTGGTTTCCTGTGCTGCTGTGCTGTCCGTGTTCCCCTCCTGGCTCTTCAGCACAGTGGCAAACAGCTTGGCTGCGTTCTGCACGTACACTGCCTGAATGTGGCCTGGTAGGGTGGCCACCTTGGGCCGCAGCATGGCTTCTAGCGTCTGCATCGGGTTCTCAAGGTGTCTAAGAGGAGGAGGTGGATAAGAGAAAGGCCCGACTGAAAACTACATGTAATCACAATACTGATGCAAGTTCCAGCATGGCATTCACATAATATTTCATGATAATTTCATGAAAAGAAGTTATTTAATCCCATGGGCTCGACGCTGAGGCTTGTTCTCTTGTTCAGGACAAGTGAATTTTTTGTAAATCATAAATATATTGGTAAAATGAATCCCTCTTAAATAATTAATAAAAAAAAACATTAAAATCATTTATGTGTTGGCACTGTTTGAATGCTGTCAACTGTCTGTATAAAAAAGACAATAATTTTCTTTTTCCTTTTTGTGTGAATGCAGAATTCAGACAGACATGCAACTTTTGTGGCTTGACAAGTCAAAGGTACATTCACTTGTCCGAAGACGAGTGCCTCAAAAAGTTAATGTCAAGCCCTGCACCATAAAAAAAAATCTGTTATTCCCAATGTGTTACTCTTGTTACATTGCTTGGACAGTTTCCAAGAAAGCCAAAGCTACAAGTGTGTCAAAGAGATTTGAAAATGACTTCACCAACAGAAATGTCTCACACATGTGAAAATGCCATGATGCCATGAACTCGGTAACTCATTTAAAAGCTGAAGAAGGAAGTTGTCTGTTACATTTGACAGGTGAAAAGATAATTCAAGTGTCACTGAGTCCAATTTAGAGAGGGAGGTTAACATTGCTGTGTGTAAAGAAAACAAAAGTGTCAACTGTCAATCAGATTAGGCTGCCAGGGCTGGGCTAGTTTGTACTCGGAAGACAAATGAGGAAGGAAACACAGAGGTGCAGGGTACAGTATCTAAAACAAGATGTCAGTCATTTCCCTATGGACTCATTGTTACAGGGAATTGGGGTCATGGGGTATCTTATTGCTTGAACTTCTTATGCAGGGTTGCTGACTTACTAACCCCAACTCCCCTATTCTGTACAAAATAACCAAAACAACTGTGCTGACGAGTGGTTTCACTCCCCTCTTAGGCTCATGTCTTCTTGTATTTCTTTCAGCTTATACCAGTATGTGTGAGTGTGCATCCAAATGAGATGAATCAACGTACTCTGAGAATTCACCGCAGATCCAGGCTGCGGCATACAACACTTCACAGATGCCCATTCGCTGCATGTTGCCTGTCAACAGGTGAGCATTGTCCAGCAGAGTGGCCATCTGGGCAACAGCAAAAGCCCGGATGGCTTTGACCCGAATAGCCACGTCCAGCATCTGAGAGGCGATGAGGTGGCCATGCCGTGTGCCCTCCAATCGGGTCAGCTCCACCAGGATACTGATGTACCTGTCAGGCAGATGTGAGGAGGTGCAGGGGAAAATCGTGTCATGGAGTGGAAAATGGAACCAAACAAAGTTTAAAAATATGGAGTGAAATAAAAGACGATGCAGGTGTGGAGTAACTAGCTGCGAGACTGACCATTCAAAGTTGGTGATATACTGGTAGTTGCTCTGGCTGCAGATGTCGATGATCTTGGTGAGCAGTTCATCTCTGTAGGTGGTTCCTTCTGCTTTATCCACATGCAGCATCAGTTTCTTTACAATCTCCATCAAGTTCTTTTTGGACACCTGAGAGAGCACACCAGTTTAATGATGGTCAATTTGTGTGTATAAATGTAAATCTTAAACATTTTGTTCTTCTGAGACTGAGACAAAAGCACATGAGACTAGGGCTGCATGATTATGGTCAAAATGATAATCAGGATTATATGATCAATGTTGAGATCAGATTATTAATTGATTTTTTATTGCACTTCCACATTTAAAAATAAACAGAGCAGTGCTTTCACTTGGGAGTTGTGCTACAAATCCTAATGTACAAATCTATGCATCAAAACAAGTCTGGTACATATTCACTATGCTTCCCTTTTTAAAACTGAATCAGCACAGAACTGCTCTCACAGTGTGCTACATTTATACGATGACGTGCTGTACAGCATCACTGTTATGGATGTCTGAGTTGATACTGGACACTGTTTTCAGTGAGGTAATGTTAGCAATGTTATTCTTGATGTTGTTCATGCATTCATCGTACTGCTGTTAATGGTGTGTTGTGTTGCTTTCTGGTATGAGTCACAAGTCTCATGCACTCTTTGCATATGATTTGTTTGCCAATTTGGGGAAGCAAATCTAGAAATTCACTTGCCCAATTGGGCAAGTAGTACAAAAGAATTCAAGCACATCGATGACGGACGCAATTACACTGAGGGGCAGTTATCAATTTCGATGATGAGCCTGTTGTACAAAAATCGATGTCAGCAGGGGACAGAGCAGTTATTTGGTAACTGCTAATAAATAAAACAACTGTATAGGGGCAAGTAAAAATTTACTTTGGGCAAGTAGATTTCTGACACAATTGTTCGACCAGGCAAGTGAAAAAAACAAAAAACAAAAAAAAACAATGATGTTAAACCCTGCACTTGCCCAAAATCCAAAATACATAAACAGATGATGAGCTGTTTCGAAGGACTAGCTCTTCGCCTTATGATGCAGACATTCAAATTTTGATTCATCCGTCTGCTCTCTGCTGTATATTACTCTTCTATTCTGGTTTGAAGCCACAGCATCCAAGAAATTTTACACAGGCTGCTGCTCCAATAAAGCATTTCTTACGCACACATTTTAAAACCCAATATTGCAGTTGAATATGTTCATTTAATTGTGGGAAGCCAAAATTGTGATATTTTGGCTGAAGTCTTTAGAAACTTAACTCTAAAACTTTAGAAGTGACAAGTGAACTTTGCATTCGGTCCTTTATCTAATACTGGAGGTAGGTTTCTGAAACAAAAACTAGCAGTGGAACCAAGATTATCTGGCACGAAAAGTCAGAGTAAGCCACATTACTTAAACTTAACTGAAAAAGTGCTGATGTAAAAAAAAAGCACTAATTGTGGTGTAAAGAGAAAAGTATTTGCTTCATACCATGCCATAGAGCAGGTCCAGAGCTCTCAGGCGGATGGATTCATCCTTGTCATCCAGACACTGGAGGATGAGGTCTTTATGAGACTGCACTGACTTGGGGTGGGTCTTCAGGATCTTTGACATGGCCAGCAGGCCCAGGTACTTCACTACCGAAACATATGAACACACATGGCATCAGTGTATTTAAAAACAGACACAGATGCACCCTTAACTCTGGACCCTATCAAGTAACGGCATCTTTATCTCTTTTGTATTAACTGACTTTATTCTCTGAAGTAAGAGTTTTTCTTTATAATGTTTTCTTAATTAGATTCCTATCAATTATAAACCTGACTGTCTTAACTTGATTGTGACAATCTCTGGCTGTAGATAAAGTATATTCAGTTTAAACTGCACTATATCTAATCACTCTATAAGGCCTAACTGGTTGTATATAGAAAACATAAATATGAATATCTATTGTGCCATCTTTCATGGAATAATCTCTAAAAATCTGTAAAAATAAATTAAAAAAAATACAAAACTATAACACAAAGGAGAGGAACACAAAACACACAGGACAATGGAAAGGACACACAAACACATGGTACAACACACACACTGGACACGGTAGTTTTGTTTTTCCTTTATCCTCCGTCGTATACCCAGCAACTTTTCCTGCTCTTCAAACAGATTTTTAAAGATTCAGAAATGTGCTGAATCATGACCTTCTGTCGATCATCTAATCTGGCAGAGACAAATGGCTCTCAGGTTCTTGAATCAATAAGTGTGTGTGGTAGTGACCTTGGGGTGAAGTGAGGCTGGTCACTGCAGTGAATACACCGCAGGAATGACCGGGGACATGAACTCAGTGCAGCTGCAGGAGACATAGCCTCTGAATCCACCTCTGCTATGGGAAAGTGGCGGCAGCAGCTCAAATACAACTTTCTCTCAGTGAGAGAGGAGAAGTTGAGTGATGAAATGTGAGATGGACAAAGCGAATATTTCAAAGATTGTTTACTACAGTGCTGACTTCAATCAATGTCTTTCCAGGATTATTCCTGCTCATCAAAAACATTTAAAAATTGAAGTGTAGATAAACAATGCAAAAGAGGAATAAATGTGTTGCATCTGGTGTTCACATCAACACACAATGCATCTAAAACCAATTAATGGTAATTGATTTCCCTGTTTCAGTAGACTGCATTACATCTTATGCATTAAGCATGATACTCCAGGGCCGCCCTAAGTGTCATCCAAATATCTTCATTAAACTTCAATGTGTTTTGCTCACATAAAATGTTTGATGGACTTCCAGCACAGCTTCCTCCTTCTTTACCCATGGATTTTAAATGGACTCTGACAGCCTCTTATTTCTTTCTCTAACTTACTGATTTCTCAGCAAAGTATCTTCAAAATCCAGGGGAGGTCTGATCTTTCACTTGCTTTATTTATACTAGGGTTGGGTACTAAAATCCAGTGCCGATGTGACACAGGTTCCTACACGCTCAGTACCTACTGGACTGACTCACAAGGCAGATTTCAGTCCCATTTGAGCAGTCTATTGAAATAGTTGCCCTGCTTTGCAGATGTTGCAGGGCGGAGGTGTCAATTTGACATTTTGATCTATGATGGGGAGACTACAGATGATGAGTTATCTTTCAACGATCAACGGCTAGTATACTGTTCAATTTCAAGTCCAAATTTGCCTTAGCAATGACAGTCATTTCATACCTCTTCAGCTCAGGCACCTTTAGGCATTGGTGGAAAATGAAACGAACTGATACCCAACTCTACAAATGAATGTATTGGAAAGTGTTACACCTATGACTATGAGAGCCAGTGCAGTGAAAGGATAAACAAAACCTAAAACCACCGGTTCACAGACTGCTCTATTAACATCATAGGTCTACAGTCTACTCTACACACACAACTATCTATGTATGGGTGTCCAGATAACTCGAATGGCTGGATGCAGCATGCTCAGCTCCACCTGGGAGTGTATCTATAGAGCCAAGCCCTGTTTGTGAAGTGCAAACTGGCAACTTTTACCTCTTTCACATCGAAGCAACAAACCAGAGAAACTCTGCTCTAAGTTGTTCACTTCCTGTGTCATACACAGAATTTGTGTGACTCAAGTGAAATGGTATTCTAAGCAGGCCAACTAATTGAGAGTGGCAAGGTAATAACGTTCGAGTTATCCAGAGTCAGGGGGTCTACGTTGTTGTCGTCTATAAGGGTGGACTGTTCCAGAAACACGCAGACAATGAGAAAATGACACACTGCAGGCATTGACAGAGGGCTCACAGTTCTGGTCCGAGTCTTCTATCAGGATTCGCAGTTTCTGCACACAGAGCTGAAATAGGCAGAGACAAAGAGGAAGAGAAAAGGAGGGGAGAAAGGGAGAGCCATTAACATCGCTGTAAACCTTTCCACACCAGTTTCAGACAAACAGAAGTAGAAAAATGGGGCCTATATTTGATGGTGCAATGATTTTTTCATGCATTACTGACTAACAAGGACTGAAAGAAAGAGAAAAAATAGCTTTATGAGTCTTGCTGGTCTGATAGTTGCTGTGTCTCTGGTGAAAGCATGCATTGTGGTTCAACTGGAGTGGAAAGGGTTATGATCAACATCTACCCACATGAAAATGCAGACAGAAGTGGACCTCTGAGGCTTACCTGGATACTAGCACTGTGGTTAGGCATCCCAGAGGACAAGGAAATCAACACTGCAATGCAGGACAAAGAAGCTATTAGATCTGACTGTGAACAAAGCATTTTGCAAGAAGACAAAAAAACATTTCAAGATGTAGATTTAGTCAGAATTTGTACATAAGAGGCAACAACACATTCACATTTGTAATTCTGGCAGGGTTAAGTATTACTATTCTAAACTCATTAGGCTGAAAGAGACCACTACAGTTGCCGCATAATACTAGTACTGACCTGCAATCACAGTGTTGACACATTCATACAGCAGAGACATGGCAGAGGTACTGTGAGAGAGGACAGAGAGAGAGTGCAGATTATTATTGAGCTACCAGTCAGTTTAAATTGATTTTATCATCTGTGAACAAGTTTACAGTTGAGGAATTTCATCTCACCTGTGGATTAGGTTTGTCAGAGGTTCGATCAGCTTCTTCCCCAACCGTGGCTCCAGTGGTGTGAGAGCGCCAAACTGTAAAACAAACACAAAGAGAGACACAGAGTTAATAATATCAATCTCTTCTTGTTTTTATAATCTGGGCATTTTAGTCTTATCTCAGCAAAAAAAAAACTACATCACTATTTCAGTGAAGGAGAACTGGTGACATATGTCTCTTTACAGTCATCAGATTCTATTGAATGTTTCAGTCAACCTAGTACAGAGAAAACAAATATTCTGTCATTTTAGTCAAACTTATTTCAGATATGATTTTATCTTATTATTTTATTTTATCTTATGCTTCCCTTCTGATAAAGCGATGCATTCTGTTTTTTTCCCTAGCCTCACTGCAACAAAAAATTGGCCCAAATATCTCCTTCTTTCTTTCTCCCAAACCCTGTTGTTATCACTGTTAACTTTGGTTTGCTTTCTGTAAAACAGTTCATGTAAGCTACTCCGAGTCCTGACTGTGCTCACTGTGTGCTGCTGGTGTAACCCTGATATGGCGGTGCAGCTGCTGCATTGAGCAGTCTATAATATTTGTCTCCTCTTTCTTGTCAACAATATTGCATGTTGATATAGTCACTATTAGTGTTTGACATTGGTGTTGTCTCATCATCATCTCATCTTAGTCATGGAAAAGAAGATCATTGACAAACATATTTAGTCATTGTTTTCATTCACAAAATTAACATTACATGACACACAGTTGAATATCTCTCATCAGAATTTACACTTTGCTAAGATTAAAATTACACTTGTTATTCTCTCTGTTCAGAATCACTAATCAATTCAAGGAGTTATACTATGAAAATGTGCTCTAATTTACTTGTATTTGACTTGAAGCAACAGTTGGAGAAGGAATGTGAACTAGTCATTTTTTCTATTCCCACAAACACAACTTGCTATGCAATGCCAACTGTCATGTGACTTCATTGAATTTTGTCAATTGAGACGAATGCTAGTGGAGGAGCTGGTATCAGTTCCTCTTTTATGATGGATTCATCCCTGTATGCAATACTGCAAGTGTCAAACAAAAAATGTGGCTTGGTGGTGCACTGTATGCCCTATGTTACTGTTTATCTCTAGCAATAAGAGCATGGTAGAGCAATATAAAAACGTGTAAAATTTTTTACACCAATCCACAAACTCTTACAAGTAGTTCCTGACTTACCAGCTTGATGATCTTAATGAGAACCCAGTTATTAGTAGAGGAGGTCATGAGTTTGAAGAAGAGCGGGGCCAGAGACAGGTAGTTCTTGGGATTTCTCCGAGCCAGTTCACAGATAACATTTACTGCCGCAGACTGGACACCTATAGAGATGAAAAATACATTAGACAGGGACAAAGCCATGAGAAAACAAAAAAAAAAAAAGTAATCAGAATAAATGGACAAAACCACGATGCCAGTTTCAGTTATTTTTGCTTTTGACCGCCCAACACCAATTAATCTGTAACAAACGAGTATTTTTTAATGGAAAAAAAAACAAGATTATGTATCATAATATAATACAAGAGGTGCCTATTGTCCCCATGTCTCCACCGCACACATCAGTTTCTCTAGTGGATGGAGAAGCTCTGAGTGAGGAGCACACTGGACTACAACTCCCAGTCAGTAGTGATGAACTGACAGGTAGGTGGATAGCTTGACTTTTAGCTTATCCTTATTCTCCTCAAAGTGTTTTTCAGTATATTTAGTCACAGTAGCTCAAGGTAATGTAAGGTAACAAAACTCACTCTCTGAATTGCTCACCCTCTACCACACTGATTGATATGGCATAACACCAGCACGTCACACTTTTCTCACAGGTAGCAATGACATGATCATTAGCTGCAAGCCATGCTTGGACATTGCAGGCAGGTGCTTGTGCTTAATGTGGTACGGCATAGTTCTAGTACTAAACTGAAGAGTAGCATCACATAATTTACATTTGACTTGGTTTCCTTTCTGGAGGAAATGTTCCCACACCAAGCTTAATTTTTACCTCAGATGTCTAGCAAGCAAAGCCGTTAGCGGAGTGTGTGTATACACGCAAATTAACTGCAGATTGACATGCTTAACTGGTCAAAATATTCTCAGTGGTTAACACAACTAACATTTAAAAACTGTGATTTGTGTTCATCTAAAAAAATGGTGTATAATAATATAGCAGTATAACATCTAAACAGTATGACAGTTACAAAATATTATTATTCATTAGATGCATTTCTTTCATGAACACAGCCCTCTCAGAATCTCTGCCCAGTAAATATTGGATCACTGACATACAGTAAAGAAGTGCAACACCACTGGCACAGTCCTGGTTACATGCCATAAAGCCAGATAAATGTCCTGTGAGATGCTTTTGTCTGTGCAGCAGAAATAGTCCTGTGAGTGGTTCAATATTCCCAGAAAGCCCTGGCAGTATCACAAATGAGCCTTCCTTAATCTCATATTCTTAGTTGCTGAATAATTCATGGGGTTCAGGTGACAGAGAACGCCTGTCCTCAGGAGTTTCCAGACTGAGTCTACCACACAGTGTCTTTCCTGATACCGGGTCTGGGTCCTCCAGTTTCTCCTTCAGTCTGGGGAAAGCGGGCCGCAGGGACTCTGGGTACTTCAGAAACACCTTGTACATGATTAAGACTGCTTTCTTCCTGATGTAGGGCTTAGTGTGGGACATCTAGGTGAGCAAAAAAGTAAAGAGTTTAAAGCAGTTGTGTTCAGACTATCAAAAGGGAAAAGACCTTTTCTTGACTGAGATAAATAAAAATGCAGGAGGAGTTAAGGAAGGAAACTGTGGTAAGAAAAAAAACTACAGAGCTGTCCTTGTTGGTAAATGTCTAGACATATTCTCTATGACTCACCAGTGTCATGATGTCATTGGCCAGGTCCCGAGCCAGGTCAGGGGTCACAAAACAAGAGAGGCCAGTGAGGGCAACACCTGTGTCATACTGATTGGGACTGCTGAGATCCTGGGAAGTAAAAAAGGGAAAAAATGGTCCATAAGACAGACAAGGTTGGCTGTGAGAGGAATAACAGTCAAGAGGGCGTAGGAAAAGAAAATCACTGACCTTTCGAATCTGATTGGTTGTCAGCATGATGACATCAGTGCTCTCATGAAAGCATTGTGGAGGCCGCAAGGTAGCCAATCCTCTGCAGAAAGAGAAGCAAGGAGAAAGAATTAAACACTGTGCAACTGCATACTGTATATTTCAGTACAATGATATTATTACAAACATTCATCAACCTGCAGCAGTTCCACAGACATTTACTTATGCAGCACACGCATCTGCTGTGACTATTGCTTGAGCTATTTTTACTTGAGCATCTATGTGGAGGAATGAACTCAATGATGTAGAGAAAGACAGTTTGTGACACTGTTTGTCCTCAACAATAATTTCCTGACAATCTACACTTTGGCATATACCACAGTCATAACGTTATAATCATTCATCCAGAGAGTGACCAAGTTGAATATTATGAAATCAACATTTCAAAGACTTCCAAGACCAAGGGCTGCATTCGACTCAGAATTTTGTCAGTTGAATCAGACTTTGCTGTTCAATACAAAGAATCAATGTTTCGCCTTTTTTTAAAATTTCAGTGCCATATTAAACTCCTATATTGGCTGACATGAGTATGTTTAACCACTAAGACTCATGTTTTTTAATGTTTCTTCATCATCTGTGATGTGAAAACACAGAGAAAGTAAAAGTGTGCGTCCTCACGCTCATAGTTCAGGTATAAAAACCCAGTGCACCACGGAGCATCTCTCCTGAGCTGCTGTCAGCGTGTCACCTGTGCTCTGTTACTATCACTTTTCTTCATTTCCATCACAGATAGTTTTGTGGTTTGTGGTGATTCTGAGACTTAGTTTGTAAAGTTTCAAGTGTACCATGCTGCTACATTGCTCTGTTACACTGACACAGTAAAAAACAAAAACTGAAACTTGTTTACCAACTACTCGTTTCACCTTCTCACAAACCATCAGTACATGTTGTCACATGGATTTTTTTTTTTTTAAATAAGTGCACCATCTAATATAAAAACATATTTATGATTCCCTATATTCATAATTTCTCATTGAAATGTTCTCGCTGTGTGCATTTTGTAAGTTTCTATCTGTGTTATACTGTTACTGAAATGCATACTGACTGAAAAAGGAAAAGAAAACTGCTCAACTTAAAGAAATCTCTGTCAACTGAAGGGTCTTCGACTGATGATTCGTATATTCGACTTTCAGGGGCAGCCCCGCAGATTATATTCCAATCATACCTTGTATGTGAACTTGGAGGAGCTCATGACTTCAACGATGTTGAAAGCGGCCCAGCTGACATCATAGCCCAGCATCTGAAGCTGTAACACAGAAAAGAGAAGACAGAGAGAGATCTGAGTGAGTCAAAGGAGTAGAGGGGCTCTAAGCTGTTCCTTTGGTGCACAGAGAGGGTAAATGATTTGAGCTGAAAGCTCTCAAAGTGAGCACGGATGCCAATTGCATCAAGCCATCTAAACCTAAATGTAGGCCTCTGCTATAAATGGAAAGAGTGCTTTCATTTAAACAGAAATTGTACAGTGTTCTCAATAAGTGGCGGCTGCTCGCTAATAGGCTGTGTAGTGGCTTATCTTCAGCTATAAAATAAAACATGTATGTGCAGCCTTGTACCTGCTTTGTAAAGAATATATTAAGTTGTTTCTAACGGCTTGTCTGTTTGATGAAGCCTTGAGCTAAAACAAAGGGCTTTGATTCAACATGATGCCATTTCAATAGAAAAGATGATATACAAAGACCCAAGTCTGTGTGCGGCTCTCTACTGCAGTTATCAGCCAGAATTTTCCATTGTGTGCATGTCAACACAATATGACACACTTGCAGAGTATGCATGCTGTTTGAACATATTGGAAGACAACAAATTCAATGCTTCTGCAGAAAAAAATCTTCCCTAGCTGGCGTAAATGTTTTGGATGATCTGAACTTGAGATGGAATATATAGAAAAATATATTTCTTACCTGCTTTAGTATGTATGTAACAGTATGTAACAAAACACATTTGCTCATGAGCCAAATCTCATCTGGATTTGTCTGTCCTATAGCACAAGTCTGCTTGTGCTATCGTAACAAAAAGGTTCTGGCTTACATTGAGGAGCCATACAATGGTGGTGTCTATCTGTGTATTACTGCCTATGTATTAAGTAGAAGTGACAGACAGAAAGTGTCAGTGTTGAGTGATCTTACGTAGGTGAGCTTGCACACAGCATTAGCTTTGACAGCGATGTTGTCCTGCTTGAGCTCCTGCTTGATCTCATCGATGCATGTGGAGATGTACTTGGCCTGAGGGCAGACAAAAGAGAGGACAAACAACACACACCAGATCAGATTAGGTGGAGTGATATCCAGACTGGGAGCCTGCAACCAAGCTGGAAAATCCTGGTCTTTCTGTTGGTTCTATCCAAGACATCAGCCAGCTGAGGTGAAGCTGGATGGTTGTTTTTAAAGCTCAAGTCAAGTCAGGCAAGTCCTAAACTCTATCCTAGACTTTATAACAGGGTTCCCACACCTCTTCCAAAGTGAAATTCAAGGACTTTTCAAGAATTTTCAAGGCGCATTCTCTTTTACAGCACCTTACAGCTACGATAAATTATATATTTATATACGTACAAAATTATTTAACTTTTTTTTTAATCACATTAAATCAGATGTCATTGTGCTATAAACAACCAAAAGTACGTTTCCTGGTGGAATTCTACAGAAGGGTGACAAGGGAAGGAAAGGAAAGGAAGGAAAACACATGTTTCAAAATGTGTCATCTGTCTCTAAGTGGACTTGTCATCCTATATAAACTAGCTGAGCTGATGTCTGACTTATTTTATTTCTTCATCTAAAAAGTGAACTATTCAATCAGGTGGTGATTTATTACGAAAATAATGCAATTACAATTTCAAGCACTTTATCCAAAATCCAAGCATCTTTCAGACCTTGTAAACACCACAATAAAATTCAAGTGTTTTAAGGATTTACAGCACCCATAAGCACCTTGTTATAAAGTCATAATGCACGCTTCAACTCTTAAACATGTCTGGCTTCGGCCTTCCACTCTGAGCTTTAAGTCATAGTCAAACCCAAGTCACGAGTCATTGGCATTGGATTCAAAATTATTCCAAGTCTAACGTCATCAAATTCATGACTTGTGTCAGAATGTGCTCCGCGGCTGTGCCAGCCAGCAGTTTGACTGCTAAAATACATAATTTTGGAGCCCTGTTCCAAGCTGCAGTAAAAAATACAGCATGTGGCTTTGGCTTGCAGGCCAAGAACTTCTCCCTCACTGACACACTTGAAATGGCACCACTTGCCAGTTTGATTGAATGATGTATGGCCTGATTGGGGGAATAAGTTTAAAATGCTATAGAAGTTCAAAGAGCTCTGGTCCAAGAACAAACTGCCCACACTTACAGAACAAAAAACATATTAAACATAAGCAAAGGTAGGGCTGCATATACCAATCATTTTCTTTACTATTAATCTGCCATTTATTTTCATGATTAATTTATTAATCGTTTAGTCTATGAAATGTCAAAAATTGCTCATCCCAATTTATTAGTGCCCAAAGTCACACCTTCAAATTTCTTCTTTTGTCCAACCAACAGTCCAAAACCCAAAAACTCTTAATTTACTATCATTAATGACAAAAATAGCAGCAAATTGTTACATTTAAGAAAATGAAACAGCAAATGTTTGACATTTTCTAATTTTTCTAATCGATTAATTGACTATTTGTTGCAGCTCTAAGCAAAAGATAGGACATTATCTTTCTAATTACACTGCTGCTAAACACAGGTTGTTCTACGCACGACACTATGTGACCCAACAGTTCCCCATTCTCTAAAGCATTTTAACAAATGAGTGTTTCCAGGAGCCTCACGCCTGAATGAATGAGTGAAAAAAAATAGCTGCTCTTTTATGATCCCTGGCTGCTATATTACGCTAGATTTCCTGAAACACAGAGAACAGGAGGTACATTTCATTCAACAGTGGAGCACAGGCTCAGTTAGACCTCTAGATAGAGCAATAAGTCAACCACTGTTCAGAGGAGCAACCTTGCAAAACAAACACATACACATATAGCTTTGTGGAGTGTGAGTGTGTGCTGGTCATGTGTGTGCAGTCATGAGACAGCACAATGACAGGAGGAGGCAGAGGGGGGAGGACTGAGCTCCACTGCTGCTCCTGCGGCTAGCAGGGCTGGAGGGCAGGCAGGGAGGCATTCAAGACAGGGTCACCAGACAAACACACACACTACTTCTCCATGACACTCGTTTTCAATGGCCAATACAGAACCCATTGAAATAACTGACATAGTTGTCAAAAGGCCAACAAAGACAATCCTGAGCTGGATATGAAATTGAAGGCCTGTACCCTCCAAACAAATAATGAAGCTAACTTGTACTACACCTTAACAAAAAAAGAGAGACCAATTACAAATAGGCCTGGAATTCTTCCTGGTAATCTCAAAGAATTAAACTTGGGACATCTTCACACCTTTCTTTATATGGTGCCGTTCTAAAGACGTGGGAGGGAGAGTGGGAGGGAGAGTGAATGAATGAACCGTGCAAAGACTCAGCACACACGTGAAAAATAAATAGAGTGTATGAGAAACTGTGGGCTGGCCAGGAAAAAGTCAACACACACTCAGACATGCGTGCACACACACACACAAGCGTATTAATATTTCAGCAAACTGTCCACTGTTGACAGGGCAACCACCACCTTATCTAGGCGCCCCAGGTTGGGTTACCAATGGTGAACAGCTTAGCCCATACGTTGAATCAAGAGATCAAGGGTTGATGGCAAACAAAGCAGACCTAAGTGCTTGATTTTTATTTCTAAAAATATTAAGACACAAATATAGAGGGCATAATATAGCAGCAAAATGTGTCAATAGTTGATTAGATCTGCTGGTTTAGCCCCTGCTTGGAAATTGGTTTTCTGATGAGAATGTTAAGCAGGACAAATCTGCTACGCTGAGAAAGAAATCAAATCCAAAAGCTGCCCTCAGGTCAAACATACTGCCTCTACATTTCACACCTGACCTACAGCTTAAGACAGACAGGTGTGCACAGCACTGCAGCTCTGTGCAACAACCACTCAGTGATCCTGCCTTATATCCACCCCATCTGACTACCTGACAGCAGTACAAATACATTTTTACTGTACATCAGTAAAGTTTTCAGGTCTCTGTACTTTACTTGAGTATTAATTACAACACAACTTTTTACCTTTGCATTTTAACACAAATGTATGTACTTTCTACTCCTTACATTTAAAAAACGACTTGTTGCTTTAGTTTTAATGCAGGGGGAATTATTGATTACTGTAATTTTCCATCTTTACATGCTGTCTTTCCAACATTAAGACTGATTTCAATCTAAATGGAAACACATAGATTCCTTGGTGTATCCATCATTGCATATCATGCACGACAGATAATAAAACCAATGACAAAAAAAAATGACATGAAAGATGTAACAAGATGAAAACAGACAAGAGAGGAAGACTCAATCTCTATTTTACTACTCTCAATACATTACAGATCCTCACATTTACACTTTTACTTGAGTAAAGAAGTGAATCAGCACTTCTACTTTTCTCGTTTTTCTACACAAGTGTGTGCTACATTCACCACCTGTGCTACCTGATATAGCATTTTACAGAAGGAAGAAGGTTAAACACAGCCAACACAGAGCTTATGAGAAACGCAGGCTGATGTGAGAGATGGAAACGTGGCTGCCCCAAACAGTGCCCTCTAATGGCCCATCCCACCCTACTCCCACCTCACATCTGAGAGCTGTTGCTGTGATGATACTGTCATCACCCACAGACCTGTGATATAGATGACATCACCTTCAATCACTGATGGGTTGTTTATAATAAGCTTTTGGCTGATGCATTTCCATGATTTACAAGTTTAAGATGTATATGGTGTAATGTTAATAACATCACCCAGAATGGTCTATCTGCATTTTTAAACTCAAAGTGAACCGGATTGACAAGTTAGGCCTTTTTTTTTTCCCCACACACACACACACTGCCCATGTCATCAGACCATCACATCATCCATTCAGCAGTCAAGTGACTCTAGTGTCCTCAACTCAAATAAATGACAAATATGACCGAAGACCTCTTGATACTTGTCAGTCATCAAAAGCACATAAACTGCAAAAATTATCATTCGTATTTAAATTAGCGGCACCCTCTGGTGTGACCTTTGTTAAGAGAAAACCTGATAGAATTGTGATAATCTGTCGAGCCGCTTCCTCTTACTGGTCAGTTAGCTAGGTTAGCTAGCTGTCAGTAATACCTCCTTGCTTAAAACCTGACATTGCTACAAAGTTAGCAGCAGTAACATATGCATTCCCTTAATGTTATTAAGCAAACGTTTAATAAACTTCATGTCGGCTGCACTAGCCACTGAAACGACTGTTTCCAGTAACTGTTAGCTAGCGGGTGAAATGACTGAGCTTGACGGAACGCGATATTTTTTTTCCTAGCTAGGATGGCGACGGAACAACCCGCCCTCCTCCGCCCCTGATTGGCTTACCCTGACATTCTTGCCCCAGCTCAACCAGTCACCATTCCTTGTGCCTAAACCTAACCAACCCAACCAATGAAGGCAACGATTACTAGCCAATCACATGCAGAGTAGGGCGGGTCATTCCTTCATCGCCTAGGAAAAGAAAACTGGCTGATGGGTAACGTTAGCTGGCCAGCCCACCTAACGTTAATTTACCTAGCGTTAGCTATTAATGTTAGCTAGCTGGTCAACGATAACGGTAATGACAGTATGTGTTAACTTAAAAACATCAATGAATGTATGGTTTAAAATGTTCCAAGTGACAGCGTTTGCTCGTCGGTTGTTTTACCTCATCTTCCTTGTGATTCCTAATGCCACGTACTAAATCCTGAAGATTTTTATCGAACATCCGATCGATGCTCCCTTTGACAATCTTCAAAGCCATGTCTGTCTCTGACTTGTGCCGCTTCTGTCCTGCGGGGGCCAAGCGCCTTCCAGAGGTCTAGTGGGTGCCGACCGACCCTCTAGACTGTCTCTCATCCACCCGGGACCGTGTGTGCAGGAGCCGCTGCTGTTTACCAAGCCCGGGCAGATGAAGCTGAGGCCAGACGGGGCGTCCTGTGCTGTGCAGAGACGCTGGCAACGGATCAGTGTAGGAAATGGCTGACAAAATGGCGTCGAAAGTCAGCTGACTTGAGTATTATGCGAGATTCTCATGTGGGAATCAGTGGAATTAAAGGTCTAGTCCCCCGTTCAAAGTAGTCAACTATTTTATGACACTGACAATTTGAAAATTATGCGAAAAATAGTCCCCACGGTACGTCATAAATATGTCATAAATGTTACGAGTCATAACTTATGAGATTTAAAAAAGTCGAAATAAGATTTTTAAAAAGTTATAATTGACATAAAAAGTTAAAATTATTGAGTTAAAACCTCAAAATTATGACAAAATTTCTTTTTATGACATAAAAAGTCATAATTAAAAACTATTATGTCGAAATTATGACACACAAAGTCAAAATTATGAGATAAAATGTCAATTACAAGCCCTAAAGTCAAATTATGGGATAAATATGAGATAATCATAATTAAGAAACAAAAAGTCAAAATTATGACAGTCTTAATGAGATTTTAAGAAAATAAATTATAAGATAAAATGTCAAAATTATGACAAAATGTTGAAATTATGAAATAACCAGTTGAAATATTGATAGAAAAAGTCAAGGACAAGATTAAGTCATAATTAAGAGATTAAAAAAGGCAAAATTATGAAATAAAATATAATTGAGATAAGTACAGATTAGGAGATAAAATATTTTTATAATTATTAAATAAAAAATTGAAACAGATCAAAAAGTCATAATTATCAGAGACAAAGTCGAATTTATAACATGAGAAAAACCTATTAAATAAAATTTTAAAAATGACCAAGGTTTTCAAAGTTTGAGTAATAATTCCTCATAATATTGGCAGGCAACTCCTGTGAATAAACCCCATGACATTTCAACCAGTTATTCACAAGCTTACAGTAAGCAGAGTATGTAAAAACAGTTGAATATAGCGCAAACAAGATGGATGACTATAAATTTGGTACCAAAAACCAACAAATAATCAGCCGTATGGTGATGCAGCTATTGGTCAAACACCCTTTTACACAAGCACAGCAAATGAATTGAAAGCAAGTTTTACATGTCGAGAAATGAGATGGAAACAAAACCATGCCGAGATTTTTATTCAAGTCTCAACTTAGTGATAGAAATGCTTTACCAATTTACATAGCACTAAAAACACCTGTTGTATGCATATGACAGGAAAATGGCAAATAGGCTGCAGCTACATGAGATCTCAATAGCTTTTAAGGGCAGTTTTCAATCTGTACAAGTTATTCCATTAATTATGCAAGTTAGTGAAAGCAGACACTATGGGGAGACGAGAGTGCAAGGTGTTTAACTCCACAGCAATTATTATTTTAGACAAAACTGTAGATGCAATTATTTGCAAACAAGGCTATAAAAAGTAGGTGGACCTCAGTTGGAAAACAGTTTTAAGTGACTCAATTAATGGCTTTACATTTAAAAAAAAAACATACTTAACATAAAAGACTCACAAATAGTACTTTACCACTCTCACAATGCCATACACACAGACAAGAGGCCTTTGTGATGTTTTGTAGGCTTTATAAAAAAAATTAAGCCAACGGATGCAAGCAAGGGTTGCACAAAATTAGCGAAAATTAACATCATGGCTCCATTTCCCCACAAGAATCATCAAAGTTACATCTCATACTAACCCAGCCTACATCCGGTTAGAAGTGCTAAAAATGTAATCATTCAATATACATACGGTATGAAAGACCAAAGTAAGAGTTCATGTGGTAGAAAGAACAAAGTAGCCAGGAGCAGGAGTACAGGGTGAGGATCCAGGACGGGCCGAGTGTCGTATAAAAGGAAAAGCACATTTCAGAAAACAAAAGGGGGGGAGGGGCTCGAACGGTGCCACAAACTATCAGACTAATAAGCTTTCCTTTTTGCTGTGATGAATAATGGACCAAACTGTCTGAGTGACGGGGCCTTCTGGTTTGATATCATCATAGTACAAAATGTCCAAAACATCAACACTGACGTAACAGATACTGAAGGAAACTCTGGATGTGTGTGTTGAGTTGTTGGGTCGGGAGCACTGTATGACGTCAAACAAAGAGGCCACCATCTTTAGCACTTGGTCCACTGCAGTGGCGGTTAAGGGTCTTTCAGCTTTCAACAGCAGGCGGTTCCGTCTCTGCGGAGATGGAGTTGTCTGCATCTTCATACGTGTGAGTGTGTTGTTCAGCAGGGCTGTCGGGACTCCTTCTAAAGAAAGCAGAAAGTACCTCATCAGTCACAACAACTGCTGTGGTAGTGATATGATATATTAAACAAGAAGGATGCTTAGTCATGGTCAGAAAATGGGTCTCAGCCCCGTACACTGTGTCTGGTCTTATTGGCTGCAGCCTGGCTCCTCAAGTTGTCCCCAGCAAGACCAAATATCAAACCTGCATGATATCTGTCTGGTCATTTGTGAGTCACCAATGAGCTCTCGCCAAGCTTTTGGATCATGTCTTTGAAAGGTACACACAATGATCCTCGCTCTTAGCGGTGTGTGGTGATTTGGTTTGTCGGCAATATCCAGAATTTGTGGGCGAGAGGGACATCAGGGCTAAAATCACATAGTGTGGCCATGGCTTAATACATTCTATCTGATCAGAAGCAGGGATAACACGTATCCCCACTGTGGTTAAAAAAAATGGATGACCACAGGGGGAGATATCAAAAGCAAGAACATTCAGTTCCGTAGGTTCAGAATGGAGTCGGTGTACAATGACATGCAGCTCGGCATGCTGCATCAGACGTGCTGCATACATATCGCAGCCATGCTGCATGCAGTGTAAAATAGGGTTAAAATGAGGCCCATTCTGAGGGTGCAAGCTAACATTTGCTTGTTAGGGCTAAAGTGGGAAAGTGGGAAACATTTTTGTGTTTGTGTTTTCTTTCGTGACAACTGACTGATTCACTGATTCAGAGCTTGCGCACACACTCCATGGTTAAAAGCGTAAAACAATACACCGACAGAAACGGTAGCGTACCTGTACAGTTGTAACATCCAAGTCACACCAAACAGAGCAAATTCTAACATTAAATACACACAAAACATTTTATACTTTTGAGTCTTAATTATGACGCATTTATTCAATTCTACAAAATGACAAGGAAAAATGCTGGTATCATGAATAATGTAGTTGAATGGCATGGCTTCTGACATACTGTACCCCGCACTACCTTAAGTACTTGCCACATTCTGAAATCTACAGCATAACCCAATTAATTAATTAATTAATTAATTAATTAATTAATTAAAAGTATCTAAAACAATATGTTACTAGCTAAGATAACCATGTATATCAGATTGTAATGTGCATGGAATGATGGAATCACATGACTTTTCGTTGTTTTGATATCTGCATCATGTATTGGTCACCCTGCTCTCTAAATACCGACATCTGTAATTGAAAAACCTGTATCGATCTACCACTACTTCACATGATATGTTTACCTGTTTGGACTTGAAGCGGTATCGTCATTATTCTCCTCCTGGGCAGGAGATTTTGGTTTTTCATCTATCTCCATATCATCGTTTTTCTGTTCTGAGTCCCCATTCACTGGAGCAGAGTCTGGAGAATCCAAATTTAGATAAACGTCAAGAAAAAACACAAAAAGAAATGAAGGCAGCGTAGAACCCAAGATCAAATGTATGTGCAACGATGTGTGCTTTTTACCTGTGTTTTGCGTCTCCTCGTTATTATTTTCACGTTCCTTATCCTCTGTTTTAGGTTTAGCTGCCACCTCTGCCTTGCCCACAAAGCGTAGTTTTAACTTGTTGTAGACGTCGCTCGCTTTTTCCATGACTGCAGTGCTGGCTTTATACCGCCGAATCTGGGGAGAAAAAAAAAGAAGAAGAAAGTGAGAATGGACATGATCATTTTAATGAGAAAAATACAGAACAGCCTTGACAACCCCCTCTTCTAATTTGTACTAATTAATCTTAATTAACACCTTTTTTTTTTTTTTAAATATACAGATATCCCATATTAAACATCTTGTAAATGCACATTTGAATGAATGATTAATATATAAAATCAATCAAATGAACTTAACAAGTAAAGTGACCACATTTTTATATAGAGTTATTAAAAAAACATAATGTCCTGGTATTTCTACTGAATGCAGCATTAAGCAGTGGATGAGTGTGTGCCATGTCCTACCGTACCATGTATGTATGCATTTTCACTATGTGGATTATTCTGTTTTGATGCAAGATGAGTTTGCAAACATAAAAGTTTGAAGACAGTCAGACAAGAAACATCACCTTTTTCAGTGTGGCAATAACTTCAGCGTTCTTATGGAGGATCTGGCTGGTGACAGGCACGGCCTCAAGTTCTGCCAGGGCTTGTAGACACCGCTCTATGTCCTAAGAACAGACAAATATATACAAATAAAAATCAGTTTTCATGCTGGCATTAAGATTTCAGAAAGAGGTGAAAGTGTATTAACCAAAATCATAAATGTCACTTACTGGGTTGTCCACTTTGAGTGCAAATTTTATATCTGTGTGGAGTTTCTGTAGCTTTTCTTCTGGCGATGGCTCTGCATATTAACACACATAGTAACAGTCAATATGCCATACTGAATTACTACTTTCCCTCTCACAGATTCCATAAACATAATTGATCTTTGTGTTAATCTTCCTGTTGCAGTTTCAGTCAATGCAAATAAGTTTCCTTCAGGCAATGATCACTAATCAGCTGCAGTGAATAAGAGCAGTGCTTGTGAAACTGAGAGACTGACCCTTTTTCTTTTCCACTTTCTTTTCTGGCGGCCTCTCTGGTTTGCGTTTGGGTTTTTCAGGCTTGGGCCTAAGAGAGACGGAGGAAGGAAACTCTGTGATCTGTGCACATTAAATTTTAATGAAGTTCTTCTAATGAGGTTTGCATACCGTAGTCCGTTCCCTATTGTGCACTCACCTCAGTCTGGACTTCTCTTCAGATCGTCTGGCTTTCTTCTCTTTTAACTCTTTCTCCTTTCTTTCTTTCCTCTCCTTTTCTTTCTTTATTCTCGCCTTCTTCTGGTTGTCGGGCTTCTTGGGTGGTTTCCTTACCTTTTGATGAGAAAAGCACAAGATGTTGCATGTGTCAAAGCACTTTGAGACATCTGCAGTCCTGTTACTTTGAATAAAGCAAAATGTAACAGATGATTTTTTTAGTGGGTGACTGTACCTCAGATGGTGGTGGAGAATCAGAATCAGAGGGCGCAGGGATCGGGGGTGGAGGTGGTTTCTTGGACTTCTTCAGTGGGTGATCGTCTACACCTTCATCTGAGCTGCTGCTGCTGTCACTGTCACTCCCTTTTTTACCCTTTTCTTTGTCTTTTTTCTTTTTCTCCTCTTCCTCCTTCTCTCTCTCGCGTAGCCTACGAAGCTCCTCAGCCTCCTCCTTTTTCCGGCGCTCCTCCAGCTCCCGTCTGCGTTCCTCGTCTCGTTTCTTCCATTCACTAATGGTGTCAGGTTCACTGTCACTGTGAAAAAACAGCGTTGCCTTTACAACAAGCTGGTGTGTATCCCAGAATTCACATTACTGCATTTGACAAGTGGTGCATAAACAGGGAAAACATCCTAAAAGCAGCCTCACCTGTCG
Organism: Lutjanus argentimaculatus; assembly: GCA_034769285.1. Taxonomy (NCBI): domain Eukaryota; kingdom Metazoa; phylum Chordata; class Actinopteri; order Lutjaniformes; family Lutjanidae; genus Lutjanus; species Lutjanus argentimaculatus. Next base: position 26,580,865 of record JAWZSL010000010.1, on the reverse strand, counting down.
CTGTCAGACGATGATGAAGGTGCTCGTTTTGCCGGAGCAGGTTTGGGTTTCCGTGCACGAGGCTTTGGTGCAGGTTTGTCTGTGGATGGGACAAATAAGCACTGAGCACCTTTACATCAGCAAGAAGAAGGGCATGAAAACTTTCCTTTAATATCTAAAAAAGTTAATCTCTAGAATTTTGGATGAAGCTGGCATTAAATCTAAAACGAGACTGAGCACACACCTTTCTTGCGTGCCTGTGGGCCCTTACGGGGAGGTGGATCAGAGTCTGAGTCAGACTTGGACTTTGAGCCGGACTGGGATTCAGAGCCGGACAGAGCTGGTCGAGGCTTCTCGTCCTCTGAGTCGCTGTCCACTACTTTCTTCTCTGACCCTGATCCTGAGTCCGAGTCAGAGTCAGACGATGCCTTCTGCAACGTCACAGAGAGCAGGGTATTTTAAGTTGGGGATAAAGGAGAAAAGTCAAAACTGCAATGACAAAAATACCGAAATACTTTTAATGTGGTATTAATGTGTATTTACAACCAATGGTTGACCTTTTTCTTTCCTCTGCCTCCTGCTTTCTTTCCACCTCGGCCACCAGATTTCTTCTCTGGAGTAAAATCCTGTTGGAAGAACACAAATGTGTAACATTTATAAGATGTTTAGTTTCAGATCACAGAACAATTAGAACAAGTTGTGGTTGTGTGTGTGGGTCTAATTACCTGGTCACTGTTCTTGCCGGAGTCAGACTCCGAAGGTGTCGGTTCTGATTCAGAGGGGGATCCACTCTCCTCTCCATCTCGGTCACTGGATGAGCCTCGAGCCTTTTTTGGAGGAGGAGGCCGCTAAAGTAGGAAAGATGAGTATGAAAATAGAATAACTGAACTTAATCAACTATGTAATTGCAGCTCTTTTTCATACATAGTTGTTTTCACCCAAAGCTACCTGTAAGCTATCCGTAATTAGTGATGTTTGGCTGCCTTCTGTTTTCATTGTTGTATAAGAAGACAAATTCTCATAAATATCAAGCACTGCTAAATGTCATGGTTACGCTGGTGCTGTTGATGGCTTTTGTATTGAGCCAAGTGCAGCTCTTTTGTGCCCATAATTGTGACCCAGAACATAATTTTCTGTTAAGATAAATAGCGTAGTTATAGTGTGATCTAATGGGTTAATGATTTATTAGCTAGATGTCGGAATCAGTGTTTTCTTATGTAGTGATTAATTTTCATTGACAGTGAAATAAACAGACACTTACCTTAGCAGGTGGTGGTGGTTTTCGCTTCACTCCCCCTCCCCTTCCTTGGTCCTCACTCCCAGAATCTGAGTCGACCTCACTTCCTGAGCCTGCTTTCTGAGGCACCGGGGCTTCTTCCTCATCATCATCCTCGTCACTTCCTCCGCCTCCTCCTCCTCCTCCGCCTCCGGCATTGTTTCCCTCGCTGTCAGATGAGCTGGCTGGCTGCAGATGAACCGTGATAAGGAGATTAATAAAAATGGCCCAGTGAAACACACTGCAGTCTATAAAGCCTTTCCAAAAAACCTCCAAATCCAGTCTGTCAGGTGCAACTGCAGCATTTTAAAAGACTATTTTATGACTTTTGTCTGTCCTTGACAGTGAAAAGAAACATGGGTACAGAGATGTAGCAAAGGTTCTAAGATGTTGCAGTAAGCATCATAACTTAAAGTGTGGGCACCAGGACACCCCAGTCAAGGACTTCTTAAAGTACAGACCTCAGTTTGCATCCGACTGAACGGTAACTCAATTCAAACTCAGTCCATAACTCATGTTATGAACACAATATGTTCTGCTGTGTAATGTTTTATGTTTAGAAATACATTTTCTTTTGATTAGTGATGATGAATATACAGAAATCATTCACAGTTATCCTGTCCCCCAGATGAGTGTCAGTCGTTGACAAGACTGTCATTGCAACATTAACTACTGACAGAGTGCTGTGTGTTGTTGCTGCTGAGTTCAAACATTAACATTACACTGGAGGATTTGCTATCAGCTCCTAAATCAGTTGTTTTCTCTAGTAAATGATTTCTACAACTAATATAAATGAAGTCGTAATAATATGTCAGAATTAGAAATAAATGGACTAACTGTCCGACCATCATGTGATATTTACTAATTGCTTTTTGAATGTATGTTGCTTAAAAGTTTTAAACAAACTGATGGTATATTTTTATTGCCAATCGGACACAAATCACAGAGACTTAAGTAAACTTCTGAGTCTACATTTTTAGTTTCTTTTACAGTATGAGGTAATGATGAATTGGGGGTGCTTCAGGAATTAGATTTTCTGATATCAAGAAAACTTACTACAGGCGGGGCACTGTAGGAGGCATGTGGATTGTTCTGGATCTCCCATAAACCTTCATTGAATCCCTTTCTTTTGTTGGGCTTTCCATAGCGTTCACTGTACTTTTCATAGGCAAAAAGGTCCTTTGGCGCAAGGAATGCTCTGTAAAACAGAGAGACAAAGAAAATGTTAACAATCAAACTACTTATCATCACCAACAGGTTGTTTGCTTTGGCATTTAGGATGCTTTACACTGACTGAGACTTTGAAACAGCAGACTGTGCCACCTAGTGATGCATTAATGTACTGCAGGTGCCATCTTGTCAAGCAGATGGTGTCTGATGCCAGACCAGACATATCAACACATATCTCAGAAACATACTGCAGACTCAATGTGAGACAATTCAATGGTTAACATTCACAAATGAATAAAGCTCAAGAGAGGAGACTGACAAGCAAATGTGTGATATAAAAGTAATTATTTGCGTTTCTGTCTCACACCGCTGCTCACAAAGAGGACATCACGAGAACTAACAGATGAGTCAAGGGCCTAAATTTAAATTGGCATAACCAATTCAACTATGCATGACAAAGAACCCACTGTATTACAAAAAGAAATTTCAACCAATTTTGTAATTACATTTCCTCCTTTCACATGGATAAAAAAAAGATTTAATATTCAATACTTCGCTGCCATATCAACATGGCTGATTGGAATAATCCTTGGTGAGCTCAAGAAAAAAAACAGTAAAACTACTCACTCATAGAACACAACACAGTAAAATATAATACATATCCAACCCATATAATAATCATAAAGGCATAAAGCCCAAAACAATGGGTAAAATAAAATCCAACACATAGGCATGCAAAATAGAACCCTAGCATGTGAAGGTAAATTAGCAGCAACATCAAACAACCCACTATTAAGTGCTTCGAGGTAGGGCTGGGCAATATGGCTTATAAATATATCTCAATAATTATATACTTTCCACAACATATAGTATATATCTCTATAAAATAAATTTTCTCCAAAATAATATAGTTAGGGTAATATGGACAAAATCAAATATCAAAATATATTTGATCAAATACCTTGATATTTAGCAATATTGCAACGACATTGTCAGGATAACTTAAAGTGTTTGATTAATAATCATTAGTAATGTGCATATCATGACTAAATGGATAAAGGCAAATAATAGAACAGCCAGACCAATTAGGCAACTTCAGGAAATTACATCCCTTTAATTTAATAAAGCCTTTAAAACCAGGAAAAGACAACACCAAAAGACGACACGTAGTATCACATCATAATATCAATATAATATTGATACATCGCCCTGCCTTCAAAATATCTGTTACTGCACCAATTGTAATTTACATTGCATATAAAAGCACAGTGCAAACAACTAATTTAACTATCTTCTGTAACAACTGTTAACACAGTACTGTACTCACGTTTCATGTGTCCCAAAGAAGAAGATTGGGATTTTATTCGGAGGTGGCTTCACTGCCCCATCGGCCACATCTTCAATCTGTAAAGCCAGACTTTCACTTTGTTAAAATCCAGAGGCAATCACAAGCTTTCTGTTACTCAAACATGATGCTACTTTTTTATTGGTGCTAGTTACTACAGGAAAAAACAAAACATTGTGGATTTATCTTTAACAGATTGCAACCGTATGCATGTCTAATGCACATTAAACAGTTTTTATGGTAAGAGAAGAAAAAATGACATATCTCAGACTCATACACAACATAACAACGTTAGCCTCGCTGCTGTACGTATCCATGCAGATTAACGTTAGGCCAGCATCTCATGCAAATTATGCTACTCCTACACTGACTGTGGGCCTGAAACCAGCCTGTCAGCCCAATGAAAATGAAGTTATATGTGTGAATGATAGACATCCATGTGATACAGAGCCGAGGATAGTCAGAGAAGCTTCTCCTGAGTCCCATGCAGAGCAGCTCATCCCCCCTCCGCCCCTCCGGCTGCTGCTGCTAACGTTACTTGCTTACCCTGGCTGGCCAGTGGGGGTACCCCTTCATTTTAGCGAAGACCAGGTCTCCGGGCTGGAAGTTGTGCGGCATTTTGTCGCTCCTCAGTGCAGCCTGGATTTAAAATGTGTTCAGCTGCGAAGCCTGTCTGTGTCTCTCTTCGTTTGCTTTTTTCAGGTCGACACGAAACCTGGAAACGATGGGGTTAGCTAACAAGCTAACAGTATACTAACGTTACCGCGAGAAGAGACCGCGGAGAGAAGTTAGCTTCAAGACACATGGCACTTCCGGTGAAGCGCCGTTCCGAGCCTTCAAAATAAAGGCCTCTTTTCTCAATCAAAAAAACAAACAAACATGGAAATTAAATAAAATAGTTATTGGAATTAAGTGGCTATTCCGTAGATTTCTTTATGAAAGAAAACAGTCTCCATCATCACAAAAGTTAAATCCAATTTTTATAGACACTATACTATTATAGAACATATTATTATTATTATTATTATTATTATTGTTATTGTTGTTGTTGTTGTTATCGTTGTTGTTGTTGCTGTTATTGTTAATATTGTTGTTGTTGTTGTTTATTTATTTATTTATTATCTGTGCTTTTTTAGGTTTGGAAATAAAGTGTTCATAGTCAATCAATGATCAAATGAGGATCGCTATAAATCACAATCAGTCAAAACAGCCAAACAAATTTCTTCCCTTGTTGGCAACTCTAACACCACATTGTGATCTATCTATCTGTCTATCTGTCTATCTATCTATCTATCAACAACTAAAACAAAAGAAAGAAAAAAGAAAAGAAATTAATCTCAACTAACTTAAATAGAATTTATGCACTGTATATATTATATTGCACCTTAATTGCTAAATACAATTGATCAACTGTTCCAGGTTGATCCGTGTACTATACATGGACAAAATGAAATTATTTTTAGTGAGCTGCCAGCCACTTAGCACACAAATAAATACAAAACATTATTAGTTAAACTTAATAATTTATTTTAAAAAACAGACCGATCGATGTTTTCCCATAAACTTTATCTGGTTTATACAATAACACCTAATAACAAGGGATTGCAGAGCACCATAAATGTTTCTGTGCTAATATCACAAAATCCATATGTGTCAAAATGTGATATCTATATTTCTTTAAATGTTTGTCTGGGATATATAGCACGTTTACTTTTTTTTTTTTTTAATTTCTAGATTATGTAAATTTACCGACTTTTATTCTACAAAGTAAATTCTCCTTGGATGTCAAACAGGAAATACAATCGTGCAATGTTGTGAGCAGCTTCACTGATCCGTATGAGGCAGCCTGATCGCTTCAACTGGATACGACAACCACAGCGGAAATCCCGCCTCTTCTGCCTCGCCATTGGCTGTCGTGCCATCAATTTCCTCTTCACCCAATGACAGATTACAATGTGGAAGGCTGCATTGACCTCCCCCCGGATTCACCTCTAATGCGGAGCCATGTTTCGGTCTCTGAGAAGCGTCCGGCAGCTAAACTGCAACCTCCTGAAGTTGCAGAGACTCAGTGTTAACTCCAAACAACTTATCTGCACGTCCAGGATGGCCAGCTCAGAGTTCAGGCTGGAGAGGGACACGTTTGGTGAGCTCAAAGTCCCGCTGACAAGTACTACGGGGCACAGACCGTCAGATCGACCATGAACTTCAAAATTGGGGGACCAAGTGAGAGAATGCCAATCCAAGTGATCAAGGCCTTTGGGATCCTGAAGAGAGCGGCTGCTGAGGTGAACAAGGAGTACGGTCTGGACCCAAAGATAGCAGATGCGATCATCCAGGCTGCAGATGAGGTTTCAGCTGGCAAACTGGATGATCATTTCCCTCTGGTGGTGTGGCAGACTGGATCTGGAACTCAGAGCAACATGAATGTCAATGAGGTGATCAGTAACAGGGCTATTGAAATACTGGGAGGCAAACTAGGCTCAAAAGATCCTGTCCACCCTAATGATCATGTCAATAAGAGTCAAAGCTCCAATGACACCTTCCCCACTGCCATGCACATTGCTGCAGCCACAGAGGTCCACCACGTCCTGCTGCCTGGCCTGCAGACTCTGCACGACGCTCTGGCTGCCAAGGCTGAAGAGTTCAAAGATATCATCAAAATTGGACGCACACACACTCAGGACGCTGTCCCGCTCTCGCTGGGGCAGGAGTTCAGCGGTTATGTCCAGCAGGTGAAGTACAGCATTGAGAGAGTGAAGGCTGCCATGCCCAGGGTGTATGAGCTGGCAGCAGGAGGCACCGCAGTAGGGACTGGACTCAACACCCGCATCGGCTTCGCTGAGAAGGTAGCCTCCACCGTTGCCTCTCTCACGGGCCTGCCATTTGTGACAGCTCCCAACAAGTTTGAAGCTCTGGCAGCCCACGATGCCCTGGTAGAGCTGAGCGGAGCCCTGAACACGGTGGCAGTCAGCATGATGAAGATCGCCAACGACATCCGCTTCTTGGGGTCAGGACCCCGCTCCGGCCTGGGCGAGCTCATCCTACCAGAGAACGAACCAGGAAGCAGCATCATGCCCGGCAAGGTGAACCCCACCCAGTGCGAGGCCATGACCATGGTCGCAGCCCAGGTAATGGGAAAACCACGTCGCCGTCACCATCGGAGGCAGCAACGGACACTTTGAGCTCAATGTCTTCAAGCCCATGATGGTCAAGAATGTGCTGAACTCAGCTCGGCTACTGGGCGATGCCTCCGTCTCCTTTACCAACAACTGCGTGGTGGGCATCGAGGCCAACACGGAGAGGATCAACAAGCTCATGAACGAGTCTCTCATGTTGGTCACCGCACTCAACCCACACATCGGGTACGACAAAGCGGCCACCATCGCCAAGACGGCTCACAAGAAAGGCTCCACACTGAAGGCCGTCGCTGTGGAGCTGGGCTACCTGACCGAGGAGCAGTTTGACCAGTGGGTGAAGCCAAGTGAGATGCTGGGGCCAAAGTAAACTCTCTGACAGCACAAGAAACACTACCAAACCAAGAAAAATACATTTTCTTGTGTGAGAAAAGAATATTTCTAATTAAATCAAAGCGGTTGAACTGTATGGACAAAACTCTCTCTGAATTCTTAACATCTCATGTCTCTTCATAAACATTTTGAGAAGCCTTTGTTGTTTGATGCAGCTTCTGACTCTCACTGTACCTAAAAAGTAAATCCACCTATTTGTTTGAAGCAACAGTCAACAATTAAAATTTTTAAGGATGTTACTTGACCCTTGTTTGTCACACATACTGTACACCTGTAGTATGTCTCATGTAGTTCTTAAAAGTGGTTGCACCTGTTGCTCAACATCACAAGTATGTTTTGCTTTCAATGCAACTTTTTTTCTGCAAGAGCAAAATGTATCTATTTGTATACCAACTTGTTGCTTGTGGTGTTTAAAGTCTTACGCTCTTTTGACTATTAGTTCGTACCTTCAGGGCAGTTCATATGTTCACACTGTGCCATCCCAATTGATCCAACATGCACTGCTGTACCTCATGTGTTCTGGTTTACAGTATGTGTGCAATTTGTGCAGTGTTGCAGTTCGATTAAATATGTATTCATTACAAAAGTATATTCTGGTTTCTGACTTTTTTTTCCTCATAATTTATATTGTTAAAACACACACATTTTACATTTATGCTATATCACCTGATATGTTGTATGGTCAGATCACAAAGATAAATGCACGATTAAGAAACAGAAGATGTATGTTTATTCACATCCTTTATTGTATACACCAGGAATTACAACCAATGAATGACAGTATGCCAATTGAACGTATATAAAACTTGGCAAATAAAATCTATACAAGCAGTAAAGAAAACAAGAAAGCCAACATTTGATCCTCTTCTATTTGGTCCAGCTGACCTTGGGAATATCATAATGTTCTGTCAGGTTGTCCAGGTGGCGATTGAAATCCTGCAAACAAACAACAAAAAAGATTTTGCAGCCATTTCTCAGTTCATGAATCTGAAACCATTTCAACATGCATTCTAGGAACGTTAATGCACATTTCATTTTTAAAACATTTAGTCTACTTTAATAAATGTAATGTTTTACAAGTCTGAATTAATACTAAATTGGACATGAATGCCGCTATGCCAGGCCTGACATGACTTACCTCCACTCTGTGTTTGTGTGTCTTTGATGCTTTGTTCAAAATCCTCTCCATTTGCTTTAGAGAAAGAGAGAGAAAAAAAAAATAAATGCAAAGGAAGCCTTAAAATGTGCATTATCACTGCAGAAACACCTCACTACCAGTATACTACTAAACAATAGGAAGAATCAAACACCACAAACTCAAGAAAACATGAGCACTGGACTTGTCATTATTTGTGAGTGTCAGCAACAACAGCTGAGGTTTTGAACAACATCACCTGTTAGCAATAAATCACATGGTATAACTGCCTTAATGCTATAAACGTGGTGGACATGCTGGACATATTCAAACACATGACTGTTATTTTTCAACATAATGCCATGGTTTTATGCAGTAGACATGTTGACCAGCTTACCCATAGAGAGACATTATGGTGCTCCCACATGTATGCTGAACAAGACATGTTGCAATAATCACTGTTTCAAGTGATGAACTTTGCTCTTTGGGTAAAAAAGGGCTGATAAACGTGATTATATAATGTGAGGACTAATAAACTGAGACTATAAAACATCATTAACTATACCGCAGAGCTAATGAAGTTTATTTTAAAATCATCTCAGGTTTGGTAGGTTACTCTAATGTGCTAAGATTAACACTGAACAATGCTGGCCATCTCTTTTAGTGGTATTTTCAATATATTTGGTACCTTGGCTGAACAGGAAAGTTTTAACAGCACAAAGGTTAATAATCTACTAGAGTCACAACACCAGAATTTCAAAATTTGATACCATACTAGCATAAAAAAACAAAACTGGATATATCTTAAGATACTACAGTAAAAAGTCCTAGGCACACAAAATACATATTTTTTAACAACCTGCACACAGCGCTGGAACAGACAAAGTTACTTAACATTTTCTGGTTTCGCTATAAACCAAATTTCAGGCAGGAAAAATTAACACTGAACTGAGGTCTTGAATGCGCTGATTGTTTTTTTGTTTTTTTTTTAATAGCTTCAGCACTCTTGATACTGTTATCAATGAATATTGTAGGGTTTTAAACACATGGCATCAACAAAGTATTTAAGCATTGATACTTTCAGCAACCTTGTTATCTTAAACCCACAAATGGGAAGTGGGTAAAATCTTAATTTGTCATGCTGTATGCCTGAAAAGTTTCCTGCTTTTGTTTTGGAAAAACTACTATTTTAGGCTAGTGGTGTTTGTTCTTACAACAATCCCTCTGTGCATTTCTGGCAACTAGTGCAAAATGGTTTGTTTATTACTGAAAGTATAGACCTGCATATTAATACGTCATTGTGGCTGATGGTGGTAAAGATTTATGGTTGTTGTGGCCTCAAGGACAGCAGCAGCCAGAACTTTCTGGCTGATCTAGTCAATAGCTCACCCTTACTAAATTGACTTCTACAGCCTATTACTTTCATTAGCCATGTATCTGACTCAAATTCTCAGTCTATCACTGCAGCTCTTTACAGTTGAAGAATCATAACTTACCCTCTTCTCTTGCATCTTGTCAAAAGCAACTTGTGCTGGTGTCCTTTTGTCAATGTATGCTTTCTTGGTTTTCACCTCCTCATCTTTTTGACTAGTCACGACCTGTTCCAAGCGATGCTTACTTTCTTTATCCTTCTTCTTCTTCCTGAAAAAAGATATGTAATGGCAAGTTAGTTAATCGGTGTCTTGCCAGGCAAAGAAAGACATTCACACCTACAGACACATGATCAAATGTAGGCCATTAAAGCGATATTCCACCGCAGAGTAATAGTCCACTCAATATGTACTCACCCCTATGCTGATGTGAGGATGGGTGAAGATCTTCAGTTCACAAAACAATCCTGGAGTTTCAGCAGAAAACAGGGTTGCAGCTAATGGCAGTGAATGGCGACCACGTATAAAATGTAAAAAAAAGAACACAAAACAAACACAAAATGTCTCCATCCTGCTCGTGTGGTGTAATCCAAGTGTCCGTGAGCTGCGACATTAAAATTTAACCACAAAAGACGCCATTTACACCATGTTTTTAGCTGAAATGTCAACTGTAGCCTCCCATGGCGTCGAGGTATCGTGAAACTTCGTATATCCCTTAAAGGGATGCATGTGTGAAAATATTGTGAGATTGACAGCATGTTTACATGCTACCTGCTACATGCTGCAGTTGACATTTCGGCTAAAAACATGGTGTAAATGGCGTCTTTTGTGGTTGAATTTTAATGTTGCGGCTCACGGACACTTGGATTACACCACACGAGCAGAATGGAGACATTTTGTGTTTGTTTTGTGTTCTTTTTTTTTTTTTTACATTTTATACGTGGTCGCCATTCACTGCCATTAGCTGCAACCCTGTTTTCTGCTGAAACTCCAGGATTGTTTTGTGAACTGAAGATCTTCACCCATCCTCACATCGGCATAGGGGTGAGTACATACTGAGTGGACTATTATTCTGCAGTGGAATATCGCTTTAAACACTGGCACTGGTAATCCCTAGAATGCCATACTGGTTACTGGTATTCATCTATCGTGTGACCATATGTTGTAAACTATTCTTTACTCTACTGAATATCTGCTAGTTATTGCCTTACATGAGCGGACATCTATTTTGAACTATATCTTTTTTTTAATTATTGTCTTGCACATTTCAAATATTTTCATAATGTAGCACATTCATGCACATAACTGCATAACCCTCTTATGTAAATAACATGTTGTACACATTTCTTTTTTCCCCCATTTCTTGTCAGTTTTCTATTTGTACTAATTAACGAGCAATACTTACTTCATTACCTTTACTTATTTTTCCAACTACTACGTACTACTATGTATTGTTGTGCATCAAAATCACCAAGGTAAATTCCTCTTAGGTGTAAACATACTTGTGAATAAACCTGACTCTAGTACATATGACTTTGTCTTTTGTTGTTGGGGTATATGTTGTACTTTGTGCTATACAAATAACACGCATTTATTTTTTTTATATTCTGTATTTAAAACGAGTTTAATATGTTAAGAGCACGTCTATGTGCCACGTAGTTTTACTAGTTGTTTAACAGTATGCTACCTTGCTAACGTGTTTTAGCCACATCTGTACCATTCCATAAACTACCTTGCTAACGTGTTTTAGCCACATCTGTACATTCCATAAACTACCTTGCTAACGTGTTTTAGCCACATCTGTACCATTCCATAATGCCACCGTTTTGATTACATTGTTGAAGTCACAGATGGGACAAATTAATTCCCATTATACAATACTATTGTGACAATAAATGTGCCCAAATATTACTTCGTGTTCAAATAACCTCAGAAAACATTAACGTAAGACTGCGTCTGTGTTAGCCAACAAGCTAACAGGCTCGCCTCAACACAAGACGCTTTTATCGCCTGAGACTGTTTATTGGAATATTTTTTGTCGATTAAAACGCATCATCTCTTACAAAAATATCACAAATTCCCACGAGACTTACTTCTTCCCAGCTGAAATGTTCCCTGGACCTTTTAATTTCAGGGAGCTCCTCTGGGCCATGGTGTACTCGGACATTTTCGAGAAGCTCTACCTCGTCTTCTTCTGTTTTGTTGATATAAGAACTGACACAGTCAGAGCAGTGCTGCCCCCTGTCGGACTGAAGTGAAACGACCCACCCGCACCAGCGCATTACTTGCACCAGCCGAGGTGCAGTATATCATCCCGCCCCTGGAGGGGCACTAGATTATTTACACAGAGATAAAGACGAAGCAGAAAACGGAAGTGTAAATTCTTTGCTTTGAATGTCAAACTGTAGCATGGTGGGCAGCGTTTTTAGGTAACCTACAGTAAAATATGTCAGGGCACAGTTTATTTAGGATAGTCACCTCAACAAAATGCGTCGCAGCCAACGCTCCGACGTTACTGTGCAGGACGAACACACTGAACAGAACGCAGACGTGCGGATACGCTAAGAAAGTTGGTGAGTAAAGAGCGCATCAGTACATCAGTGTTCTTCAGTTTTAAATTGGCTCTGGTTATGAGTCCTGTATGTATCGACTTGAGATAACATGTTTAGTTTTCTTTATTGTGTGTGACAGAGTGGAAAATATACAATAAAAATAATAAATAAAATGAAAGGTAATTGTTTTATGCACAAATATGATTATGTTGTTACTGTCCACCCCTTAAATCACACGTATCTGCATATTCCATTAAAATCCTGATCATTCATGACAAACTATTAGTGGTTTATTTTCTACTTTCAATGAACTCCTGACATCAATCACAATCATTAGTCACTACAGAGATATAAGCCTGATCAATATGTCTTTGCAGCGGCTAAAGGGAAAGGCAAAGGCCTGATGAAAGAAGAGCTGAAAGGTCCAGAGGTGTGTAAAGACCCTGTCAGACTTACTTCTTATGCAGTCGGGGTCAACATCCTCAAGCAAGGAGAAGACCCCCAGCTGAAGCCCCCTGAGCAATATCCAGAGTGGTGAGAGCACATTTTTCTTTTATTTCTGCCACCGTTACATTTCTATATATTTCTGTTATCGTAAATTAGAACTGTTTTGTAATTTGTCAAATTTCCGTTCAAGGTATTGACAGAGAAAAGCACATATTTTACCCAAATAAGGATTTCTACTTTATGTTCACATTTATTTAAGAAAATCCAAACTTTTCAGGCATCATAGTTAGGGATGAACCAGTACTTAACCATTTACCAATCTCTGACTTGTTAGAACCGAAATATTAATAAGCTCCTGGAAAAATAATACTGTTATCACTACTTATGTAATGTTGCATAAACAGCTGACAGGGCAAAACGTTAAAACGTGTTGGCTCACTTTACAAAATTTGATGAAAGTGCAGCTGAACACAATAACCAAGGAACAAATTTAGATTGTTATTTCTGCAAAAAAACAAACAAACAAGCAAACAAAAAAACTAATAATGACATAACTCTTAAATGTTTTCACATCTTTTCATGTCATGACTTTATTTTTTACACCAAATTATTATGTGTAGTGTTAATACCAGTATCAACAAGCAGTTCAGTATCAATATTGTCAAAATCCAAACAAACTTGGTATTTTGGTAGTTGGTGTTCTAAGAAATGTATGAAACCACAAAAACACATCAGGTGCCATAGACTGATGATATATTACAGCGTAAGAATACATACATTTATATGGACAAAATAACAGATGCATTTGCTTCCAATGTTCACTTTGAGACTGTGTCAAAGACTTACTGACATACAGTAGCTCAAATTTTGAGTCTGTAAGGCCATTTGTGTTGTCGTTTCATTGCATTATACTATACATATATTTATTTTTCTGTAATGCTGTCTGTCTGTGTGACTTAAAATTTATCCTGGGTGAAAAGGATATAAAAAGTAACTTATTACATCAACTTCCTTGTATGTCTAAACGCACATGGCCAGTAAAGCTGATTCTAAAGTGTCTTCACTGATCTGATTTCCTTCTCCTTGCATCATTCACTCAGGTTGTTCCAGTTGAACCTGGGACCGCCTCAAAGCTGCATGAGCTGGACCCAGACACCTGGCAGTACTGGAAGCGTCTGAGGAAGGAAAACATTTGGCGTTACAACAGACTACATAAAGGGAAGAAGTTTTAGGTCTTCAGTGGACTGACAGAGAGCTCCTTCTTGTACAGCGCATTGCTCCAGACTCTGTGGACTGAATTACCTGACTTGGTCTCTGTTTAGAGCCGGATTTCTGCTTCCTGAATGAAATATCATCAGACCAACTCTTTGCCACTTCGAGTGTGTTATTTAAAGTCATGCACCAGTTAGTTTAGTGGCCATGGGTGACAATACTTGAAAGCTGTAAGAAAAGTCACTGTTAGCAATATAAGACCCAAAACCTGTAATGTAATGGATTCTAAGACATCACCAGAGTAAGGCCTCAAAAATTAAAAAGTCCTAACAAAAACTGAACATCATAAGTTTATTGTTGACACTGGAAACAGTCATTGGGGAAAAAAACTCCACAAGGTCCATTTAGCAGTTGCTCTGGTGCTTTCAATGTATTACACAGTCTCCTACAGCAGATGGCATTACCATTTGCGTTGTCATGGAATTGTAGACATTCATATTTCAATGCTTATACAGTATTTCTTTCAGGGATACTGCATTTCATTGAATTAAATTGTACATGTATTCATATTTTGTTTTTGTTTTTTGTCTATATCTGAAGAGAAAAGGCCTGCTGAGTGCTGATATATCCAACAATATGTTTTTACTATATGTTGTTTTTGCAGACTTATCATAAATAAATATCAAAATGTAAACATCCAGCAGATTTTTGCCTGTGAATCTGGTGCCACTCACTTTTCTTTATATATGATATTTTATTTCCCAGATTTATAATATAACAAACACTATACAGAAAGACAGGGCAGGATATAACAAATTAAAGACCCTGCCCCTCTGCTCCTCTACTCTTCACACCCTACATCACCCAGCCCTACAAACAAACACATACACACGCATAAAAAAGAAATAGCCTGGCTCTCTAAGGCAGATGCAAAGCATATGACCGGCTGCGCAACAGCAGGTCAGCTACCCAGCCTCCCCTGCTCAAGACCAATGCAGGATGTCTATCTCAAAGCCATTTGAAAGCATATTTAAGAACAAGCCCCCCCCAAGTCCAAATAATCTCGGAGCCAACTGTCTATTAATTTACTTCACCTTCCAAATTCACTGAGAGAAAGACCAATCCAGTCACCTATGTTGCTTCTCGGCACTGTTGGGCATAATGGAAAATTTAAATCGAATATTTTGCACAAAAATCTGTCACATTCACTAAATCCTTTTTTTCTCTACCTCTTTTTGACCTCTAGTATCACTTTCCATGAGGCACATGTTATAAAGGGTTTATACAATGTTAAATTAGTTATTGATTCATTAATATGTTACTGGTTTGTCATAAGACGTTAAAAGTAAAAACTCTCGGAGTTTCCAGGTTTTAAATCTGATAGGTTTTTTAATTTATTTTTTTTTTTTTTCTTGGTGTTGGCAGTAATAAATTATGTTGCTATGACAACGCTTCATGCAAATGATCGAGCCTATCGGGGATGGCAGAAATGAGGAACCGAAATGAGAAGCAAATCATCTGGGGAACAAAATCACGTAAGATTGGAAGAACGATGGGTTATAAAATGCGCGAGACGTCTCCTTTCATGTAAAAGGTCCTCGTTCCTCCTCTGCAGCTGGATTTGATCGCCGGTTATTGTGAAGTCGGTAAGTCCAAACTTTTCTTCGCCACTTTCATTCTGCTCCTGTAGTAAAGTTGATGGCGGAAGCGGCAAGTGAAATCACATCTGGAGTTTATTAATCGACGTCGTCATTTCATTTTCTAGCGCTCCGTTTACCTGGTTTACCGTATTTCCTCAATGCGCTTAATATCCTCTGGTGTGTTTGTGTGTATGTGGATTGAGGCAGATTTTCCTCCTCGCCACAAGTTCTCATTAAGTCGACCACGGTGGGAAAACCCGAGCTAATGTTTACAACCTGTAGTTTTGTGGCGTAGTAGTCGTGTAGGCGAACAAGTGGGAGATCGATTCAACAACTAAACTACTTGTTGTAGGTCATCATCACTTTCACACAGTCACTTCATGAGGGGGATTCATCCTGGAGCTGATTATCAAAGCTGATAAAGTCTATCGGGGACAGATTTTAGGACTGCGACTTTCAGTTTGATGCTCTTTTTTTTTTTGTTAGAAGTGACTCACACGAAGATGGAGGAGTGGAAAATGAGCATTGGCACCCTGAGGGAAGATGTCCTGAACAAGCTGTCCAAGATGTTGGACAACTCAACCTGCGGATGGAGGCAGCTGGCCAGTGCAGTGTCCGAGAACTCGAAATTCCGCTGCAGGTGAGACA
The DNA here is from genome assembly GCA_034769285.1 of Lutjanus argentimaculatus. NCBI lineage: Eukaryota > Metazoa > Chordata > Actinopteri > Lutjaniformes > Lutjanidae > Lutjanus > Lutjanus argentimaculatus. The sequence goes on along the minus strand of JAWZSL010000010.1, from coordinate 26,564,564 downwards.
TTGAAAGCACCGCACAACTGGAGGAGCTGCGCTCCAAACAAACTTTCCACACATTTTGTGTTACCGTAATAACTCGCTCGAACATTCACACTCCATCCTGCATCACAAGGATTTTCTTTGATGTATGACATGTATAATAAACGGGTTTTCGCCTGGATAATATTGTACATTCCTTCACATTTTTTGGGTTCTCTCTGTCAGCACCCGCGGTCATGTTTTCTGATTCATTAATTCGATATTAAGAAATTATTTATATTACTATTCATTTTACAAAAGGCGTCATAGTTCAACAAATAATATTTTAATTTGTAGATCTTGCAAAAGGACTCCCAGACACTGTCTAACTTGCAATACACCATTTATTTGCGGCGTTTCGGTACTAGACCTTCATCAGGCAAACAGTACCGTAGACCATATGGAATATTTATTTGTAATTTGTATATTTCTTGTAAATGTGGTTTTACCCTTGGTGTATTTGCCCATTGAGGCACGTTGGGATACATTTAATTGTTGTCATCCAGAGATCTTCATTTTTTCCGTCTCTGTTTGGGATATTATTGTGGGTTTCAATAAACCATCGATAATTTTGTCCCTCTTTTTGCACATGAGGATTGTGATCAGTTGTGCACTGACAAGTGACTCCCTAATTAAGATGGCTTCTCATAGACACACACCGTTTGCCTGATGGAGGTCTAATACCGTAACATTGCAAATAAATGGTATATTGCAAGTTGTCAGTGACAGTTGACAGTGTGCGGGAGTCCTTTTGCAACTTTTTGGTCTACTTGCCTCTCTCCTAGACACCTCTCTCGTCTAATAGATGTGCAAAGTGTTCCTTTGTTCTAATTAGCAGATCTAAAATAGTTAGATTCAGTTCTAATCTAATGATGTATAAATCTTAACAGAGAAATCTTCCTCAAGGCAGTCCGGCATGTTGACATGTATTTTTATTACATGTCTAACGTCTTTCTAATACATTTCTCCTGTGTTGTTCTTTCACATAGCTATAGTATAAGTAAGTATAAGTGTAGGCTACAACAATTTTTTCCAAGGGACATACATGAGGGAGTCCCTGGTATATTTTCTGTCTTGTAAGAGGTCCTTGGCAGAGGAAAAACTAAAAACCTCTTGTCATAATGCACCAATAATTGTAATTCAATAATATATATTCTTCATGATGAGTTACTTTTGCTCCTTCAAGTAGGTTTTGATGATAATACTTTTGTATGTTTACTGAAGTAAAATTTTGAATGACTTTTACTTGTAACAGAGTATTTCTACACAGTGGTATTGGTATTACTACTTTCACTTAAGTAAAAGACTTCTTCCACCTCTGCTCTGCAGTGAGAGTGAGCTGACCAGCTGCTCACTCCAGGTGTTGAGTGCTGCAGGCAGCCCAGGACGCACCCTCCTGGCTCGGCTAGCTGAGCGTTCCTGCTCCGTGGACTTCCTGCTTCACTGCCTGAGGAAGATGGACCACCAGGAAGCTGTGCAGTACCTCACCACCACAGGTAAAGCAGAAGTGACATATGCAAATGTATGGAGATGTTTTTTCAGGACATGCATCTTTAACTACAAAAATCCACCATAAAGTTGGCTTTGTTTCCTAACAGGATTTAACTTTAAATTTTGCATAGCAACTGTAGAATTGCTATGATGTCACTAGACGTTTGTAACCTTTGATCTAAGTCAGTGGTTCCTGAACTTTATTGACTCTCCTCATACCCAGCTGGGTGCTTCTGTTTGAGGTGGTGAAATAAGTTTGTTGTATTGCCCCTTTTGTTATAACAGTCTTCTTGCGCTTGTTACATATTACGGTGTTCTTTGTACATCTGATCTTTTGTAATCAAACAACTTCAACACTACTGAAGTCACTCCCCTTTTTGGAACTAAGTCCTCCACCATGGAATCAGTAGCAATGTTACTTTCACTTTCAGCTATGTTTGTTGTTGCTGTGTGGAACATTGAGACGTAATTCTGTCAACAAGTTGGGATATTGCCATTATACAATGGCACACCCCTAACAGTAAGACAGTGAGCCAGCATGCGCAATAGCAAAGCCTTAGCCCTGGAAACACATACTGCAAAAAGCTATCATTAATGTTGTTATTCATTTGTTATGTGTGTGTAAATGTCAGCAGTGATAAAATGTCTGTTTTCCATATATCCATATATGTTATCCATATATCCAACCATATAAGCTTCAGCATAGATGAAACATAAGGCACTACTTTTTAGATCACTTTTGTCTGTAGAAGTAACAACTTTCACAAGTTAGTGCTTGTTAAAAGAAACACAAAACTATTCTGATGCTCCATCCAAATGAAAATACCCATGCCCTGTCTCTTCTTGTTTGTGCATTGTGCATTAATTATGTTGTTTACCTGTGGTGTGTGTGTGTGTGTGTGTGTGTGTGTGTGTGTGTGTGTGTGTGTGTGTGTGTGTGTGTGTGTGTTAGTGGCAGAACTGATCCAGATCACTGTGCAGCCACAGTCCCAGCAGGCCACAGTGGGCAGCAGGGTGGTGTTGACCTGCAGAGCCTCAGGTCCCCCTGGACTCACCTACCAGTGGTTCAGAGGCAAAGAGGAGGTCAGTCCAACACCTTATGATTGTGTGACTATGAAGAAAAAAGTACTAATGTTACTTTTTCATACTGGTCTTAAAGTGGAGATGTAATGAAACTAACAAACTGCTATAGTTATTATCAAATGACAGTTATCAGCTGGTTATTTGGTTGATTATTTTCTTGTTTTAGATTTTGGATGAGACGGGGAACACACCAGAGCTGGTTCTAAGTCCCTTAGCTGTGGTTCATCAGGGTCATTACATCTGTAGGGTCAACCATGGAGAAAACTGCATCTTCTCTCAGTGGGCTCATGTTCGCTGCGTCCATTCTGCAGGTATTTTTCTTGTCCCTTCTTCTCTTCTCCTTGTTTCTCATGTTTATTGTTTATCTCCTGGCGTTTGGTGTCATGTCTTAGTAAATCTTGTCATCTCAGGCTGTAGCAGCAGTCTGTTTCCAGGCGCAGTGAGTGGGCTGCATATCACCCATCAGCCTCAGTCTCGAGCAGCGTCTGAGGGCGACACTTGATTCTGGAGTGCAATGCAGACGCCAACCCTCCTGCTCAGTACGAGTGGTACCACAACATGGTGCCCATGAAACAACAGAAGACACGTTCTCTCAAGGTGAGTGTATTCACAGCTGTGAACTCCTTACCTACTGTGTCTAACAGAGACTTCAGAAAACATTTTTTCCGATTAAAACTGAAATGAGAAAAATGAGATTGCATGGATGTATGAATTGAGATTGCAATTTTTTCACATTTCGTTTCACGTTTCACATTTAAGATGGGATCTGATTAGTTCTGAGGTCCTCCCGAACTGACAAAGTCTCATTTGTAGGTTGTTTGTAATCTGTATTTACCAAAGTGTGTTATACGTTTTAGTACCAAATCCATGTGTCAGACTCAAATTTAAATTAGCGTCATTGTAAAGATGAGTCAGTGTAAAGAAGATCAAATCAGGATGATGTAATTTTGCAGTAGATCGAGCAGCAAAACACTGTAGTCCCAAACTACAACTTGATTGGTGGATCATGTGGATTAAAATATTCCAGTATTTGAAAGCAGATATTTTTGACCAAATCAGTGCAAGTGACAACAATTGTGACAACAATTTTTTAAATCAAAATACACAACTAATGACAACTAATTATAAAACTAGACGGTCTGTTTCTATATCAGTATGTGTGTAGCTGATGTTGTGTATTCTCGTGTTTGCTGTAGATCCCGTGTGTGACCACAGAACACAGAGGACAGTACAAATGTAAAGTGTTCAATTTGTACCATGAGGCGTGGACCGACACAGCAACAGTCACCATTGGTAAGACCCAGGCACAGTTCTCGTTTCTATATACAGAATGTGAAATAAGAAATGAGAAAGATCAAAGAGCTCCTTAAAAGTTTCGGTGCTTATGATAAGTGTATGAATATTATTATTTTGAGGAATTTGTTAATATAGATGGACAAGTTTGACATCACACAGTCAGAGCCTCAATGTCACACTTGAGCTAAAATGTGCTACTGTGTAGTGAATAACTTCCTGTTTTGTTCTTTTATACAGGCCCCAGTTCTATCACTGATGCCTCCTGGGTAGAAGTTGACCGTGGTCCAGGTAGTCTTTATATTCTGGTTTATTTGATATTTAGGAGGGAATAGAGGAACTAGAGTAGAGTTTAAGTTCCTTTGTCATTTAACGCATCACTACATCACACCTTAATTCCTGTTTTTGCTGGTACATCAGTGAAATAGATCAGTGCAATACAGAGGGTTCAAGGATAAAACACACAGGTGCTAAAACAAACTCGATGAGCAAACATCCACAGCGAATAATAGGCAAAAAACTAGGATAATAAGTAAAGTGAAATAGAATACTATGATAAAAACTATTAATCCAAAATAAATCAAATAAATAAATACATATAATGCCATTTGCGTTAGAATAAATGTGTTATTGCACCAGAGGTGTTGCAGTAGTATGGATGTAATTATTGCACAAGAATAACTGTGATTATTGCACTGGAATAAATGTAATATTGCACTAATACGGATGTATGTTGCACAAGGATAATGTAGTAATGTAGTTGCACTAAAAAAAGAATATTACACAGACGTATTTTGTGTGTGTCAAAGCAGCTAATCCGCTGCTGGTATTTGTGGTTTGTGTATGTTGAAAACTTCAAACTGTGGACCAGCAGAAAGTAAAGTTTACTGCATGTGCAGTTTCCAAGCACTGTAGAAATGACAGTGAGACACTGACAAATGACATGGGATTTTTATTTGATTTTAATCTTTTCATGTTGGTGTTGACAGACTCACAAGAAGTCCACAGGTCAACCTACGGATCTGGAATACATCCGCTGCAACAGATGGCCACGCCACCCTTGTCAGCCAAGACTTTCCATGGTGAGTTTTGCCCAAACTAAAACTGTGGTCAGATTACGTTATCCGTGGATCAAAATATACTCTAATTTTATGTCAGTGGTTCTTTCATGAAGCCCTGTCTTCCCCTCCACAGCAACGGACAAAGTTGCTCTCCTGATTGGCAATATGAACTACCTCCACCACACTCAGCTGTGTGCTCCCATCGCTGACGTCCATGAGTTGACCAACTTGCTCCGACAAATGGACTTCAAGGTGGTTTCTCTCCTTGACCTCAACTGGCAGGAGATGCACAGCGCTGTTACAGAGTTCCTCCTGCTGCTTGACAAGGGAGTCTACGGTTGGTCTCCTGTCCATCTGGACAATATGTTCAATATGTTTAAAAGTTGTTTCATATTATTGTCTTTACTTTTAAAGGCTGTGACTCAGACTATAAATGGTTTTACCCCTTTACTCTACTCTACTAATTACTTTGCTGTTTTTCTACAAAACCCTTTTTAAACAAATAAAATATAAAATGAACTGCTTATTTAAAACAGACGTGTTTTTTTTTACAGATATAGCTAAAAAGACTAAGCCTTTTTGAGATGGATGGACCAAAATAATCATGATGAGCTGAGCTGAGTTTTATGATGTGTCTCTTTTTTATTTCATGAAGGAGAAATTGCAGCTTCTCTGCCGAGCCTAGTAGCCTGTCTAGGCTAACTTTTTAGTTAACTAGTGTAATATTTTGTTTGTTTGTTTTACCTATTAGCTAGCTAGCAAACAATGTAGCATTTTGTTACATTTTTAGCTTGTTAACAACATTATAACATTTTTTAAAACTTTGTAGTTAGCTACCAAACAATGCAGTGTTTTTTTTATGGAATACAGAGAAGCCAAAAGTTAATTGTTTTACCCCCTAATTTTATTCTTACTATTTACGAGGTCCTGACAACACTCGAATTTGTTATTATTTTATTGACTTATTTTAATTTGGTTAAGTGAGAATCTCCATATTGATTAAACTCTATTTAGTTTTATACATAGATAAACTTGGATTTAATAAACTGAGGTTAGTTTTTACAAAGTACAACAGAGTTCTGCTTAATTTTAACCTATTGCTAACTTTAATTATAACTTATCTTAGATGAAATTAACTTTGTTGGTGCAACTCAGTCTAAGAATCTGACCAAGCATCCATAGCATCGGTTCTTGATCATTTTTTAGTGATACAGTTCTTTTGCTAAGACTTCTTTGTACTTCCTTCCAGCTTGTTAACTTTGCGTCATTTATGAGAATTGGGCAACATCATGTCCCATCGATGCTCAGCCTCCTCACTCAGCACTGCTTTGTGTAAGAATTACTGCAGTGAGAAAAGAGATGGACTATGTATTCTGTTGGACATTGCGAAAATGGTCTGAATGTTTTGCTTTATTTTTTAAACTAAGAATTGATGTACCCTTTTTATTTCAGTCCAGGTAGGTCATCTGCTGTACATATCTTCTCTAATGATTCTTGTTTTTTAGAAACCCAAATGATGATCATTGTACAACCAGGATGTCAAGGTTACCGAATTGTTTTGGATTGCCAGTAAGTTTCTGATTCTCCCAACATATTTATTCAAACTAAGTTGGTGTTAATTAACCTCATAAGTCTGCTTTCTTGCTTGAATGAACCCAGTGTGAAGAATAAAATATAAAATATTAATGTCTGAACTGATGCTGCTTAGGAAAGGTGTCACTCACGTGAGCTCTTGGTTTAGAGTGTTGACGCGGAGCATATGAAATGAAGAGGAGACGTGTCCAAATGGCATTTTCATAAGCTTCCTCAAACGGAGTCGTGAGATGAGAAGTCACAGTATGCTAGACAGATGGATGAAAGGTAAACACACATTTTGAAGTATGTGATCTTATTTAGCTTTAATGTTTGCACAGTGGACATGCAGCTTTCTTTGCTGCATTTAAGTATGATTGCAGGGATACAGGCAATTTATACTAGCTGTAAAATGAGATTCCAGTGTAGTTCATATTTATGAGACTAACTTAAGTTGTTATTCTGTGCAATTCGTATTGGTCATGTTGTATAACCCTGCAATTTCTGATGTTGGTCGTGACATGATTAACTGAAACACCTAAATTAAACATTGTATTTTATTTGTTCACTTGCTTTTCCTGCTATGACTATCAAAGTATTGCTGTGAAATGTTTATTGAGTTTCTGTTCAGCATGGCGTGCTTGCTACTAGAGTAGCAATTCCGTTCCATGTTTACTTGGTGACAAGTATGTGGAGGAAACATTTTTCTTACCAGGATGTCCAAACACTGTAATGTTTTTAGGTAGATGCATTGATATTACTGTTTGTTGGGGACTATATAGCCTAACTGGAGAAGACTGCATGCATATAGATTCACAATGTCAAAAAATGAGCTGTCATCCTGTGGTGTTGATATTTTGTGATGTTGCAGTTCCTGCACTCAGTCGTGTTAAGCATTGACAGGTGATGGGAACCTCATTGGTTCTACCAGTGTCAGGTCTTTAACACACTAACAGACTTTGAGGCAGACATATTGCATAGAAATAAACATAGTGCAAAACAGTGTTAGCAATGATACTAATTAAGGCCCCCGTTACATTTAGTGTAACAGAGCCTTTCCAGTGAGCCAGCACCCTGTCTCTGTTTGACCTGAATGGAACGTATCGTTGGTAACACCTGTGTTTACACGACTATTTCATGTCAAAATGATTGGTAGAAAAAATGCAGTAATGCATACTGTATATTAAAATCTATTTACTCTTACCAGACATGGGTCGTTGTGAGATCACACGAGGGAGACAGGCTCTGGAGCTACGCAGTAATCTGTCTGAACGACGTTCCCTCACCGACCAGATAGAGACCGCTGAATGTTCTGCATCCTATTCAGCCCGAAACCTGCAGTGGGCTGTTGCTCATGGTATTCTTTTCACAGACATTAGCAGAAATCATTAAACACCACAAGAGTTATTGTCATATTTGTAGATTAAATTAATGTTGGCATTAAATCTGGAGATTCTTTTTGTCTTAGAATAAAGTATACTCAATTCAAACGTCTTCTCACAGTCCTACCAAAGAGCCTTTGTCTGCAGTTTGACTGTGGAGTGAAGGTTCAGCTCGGGTTTGCTGCAGAGTTCTCCAACATCATGGTCATCTACACTCGGATACTTGAGAAGCCCAAAGAAATTGTTTCCTGCTCTGCTCAGCTTACTGACTTCCCTCAGGTTTGTTAACTAATATTACATATATACAGTACATATGTATAATGACTTGTCAGTGCTTGTAATCTGGAATCCTTGACAGCGTTTCAAAATATGCTGTATTTTAAACCGCAATTAATGTGTTCTTACGAATATTTGCACACCGTATTCTATGTTACTTTGGCAGGATGTGGACATTGATCTGAAGAAGAGTAACCAGGAGACTCTGCTTGAGGCTGGCAGTTTATTATTGATCAAGGAAAATCTCCCTTCACCGGATGTCCCGAGTCTGTATACACGCATCCGAAGCCTTCAGAGACTCAGGGTCAGACTCTTGTCTTTGTTTTTATAATTAGTTAGTGATAGTAGTCAAGAAAGTCTTACATGACAATTTTAATTATTTTAGTAAAAATGTATGTTGAAAAAGATGTAATAGACCTTTTTCACAGCAGGTCCTGTTCCATGTAATGTTTCCAGTGAACCATTGTGCGCAATAGCAGCACCAGAAACTAAATTCGTATCATTGGTAAAACCTGCGTTTACCCTGCAAAGTGGCTGCTGTGAAAAAGGTGTATCACAGTAAGTCCACAATTAGGGAAGGTCAGAACTCAGAGCTGAGACAACCACTTATAATTTTTTTTCTAAAAATGTTCTTCACTGTCTTTACAGAGGGAGCTCACATTCACTGTCTGCCTTCATTACACCTACTCCAACATGGATGAAGAAGTACAGGAAAGGCAACCAGTGACGGTCGGTAAACCACTGGTCTCCAAACTCAACCTGCACGAACCACGAGCACCTCACCCCTGCTCTACCTCCTCCTCCCTCAGCTTTGACTCCTTCAATGTTCCTGAGTGCTCTTTATTTACTGATGCATTTGCCTCTGTTGGTTCAACCTCAAATGCATGGTCATTTTCCGCACAAACTGGCAGAGAATCTTCTACCACTGACTCTCCAGCTCCATCCAGAAGTGCCAATATACCAGAAGAGACTACATTATTTGATGCCCCTCAACCTCTTGTTGCCAGCAAAAGCTTGCCCCACAGCAGAGTAAATGACACAAACTACAAATTTAGTGACATGTACAATTTTCATTCTAGCCTGTGAATCTGCTGTTTCTGGAAAGCTGACACAGGAGGACTCAGGTTATTGCATGTGGTTATCTTCATCTTAACTATGCATCAAGTTTTTTTTTATCATGTTCTGTAAAATAAATGTAAGAATTTGATACATTACAATGCATTGAAAAAGTAATAACACTGCAGATCAAGTTCAATATGTGTTCTGTTTGTAAGAAGGAAGAAATAAAACAACTTTTCAAGATGGAATGTATAAACTGTTGTATGCCTTCAGCTTTTCATACCTTTGTCCACCCATCAAAAATATCTCATTGCCATCACAGCATATACCTGTTTCCAGTTGTGGAGAGAGTAACTAAGTACATTTACTAAAGTACTCTATTTAAGTACAATTTTGAGGTACTTCACTTCAGTAGTTCCATTTTCTTCTACTTTATATTTCTACACCACTACATCTCAGTGATAAATAATGTACTTTTAACTCCACTTTATTCATTTGATGGCTTTAATTAGAAAAATGACTCTGCATGTTGAGATTTATAATGCAAAATATCATCAACAAAATTCCCAACAGATAAAGTATAAAAATCAGTTCACATTAGCTTCACCTCTACCACATTCAACATTACAGTGATGTACAGATTAATGCATGAATAATTCTGTAAGACAAATTAATCTGAAATGGGCCTGCATAAAAGGTATTTTTACTTTTGAATATATCTTCATTGGTATTGCTACTTTTACTTTAAGTACAAAATCTGAATACTTATCTCACCTGCATTATTCTTGTTCTTTCCTGTTTTAACACTGTGTGTTTACAAGATTTTTATCAATGTTCTTTAATGTTCTTGGATCTTTTCGAGAAGGGAACCCTTGATGTGGAAACTCTCGCGAGATCCGCGTTTCTTCATTTCGCATTTTGTACAAACTAATTGTTGGTGTAATATGTAATATGTGATTAAAATTTGGTTAGGGGTAAGGACAGATAACACTTGGTTAGTGTTGGGGAAAGATCAATGTTTGGATTTAAATTATTAGTATCGCGAGATCTGTCGCGGCTCTGGGGTTCCCTTCTAGACGCGACCCTGTGCTGGTCTCTGCACTGTAACTGTACTGCGCCTGCGCTTTGACGTCAAGCGTCTCGCCGCGGCCTCCATTTTGCAGTAGTTTTGCTAGCCAGCTGCTCCTATCCGTGGTGCAGCATTAGTAAATAAAGTGCATAGAAGGATTCTTTCAAGCTGAAGAGACCTTTTCGCGGACGAAACGATGGCTGACCCATCTGCAGACGTGGAGGTTCTGGAGGGGGCGGAGGTCCGCAAACTGTCGGAGCTGAGAGTTATTGATCTGAAGGCCGAGCTGAAGAAACGAAACCTGGACACTACGGGCGTCAAGAGCGTGCTGTCGGAGCGGCTGAAAAAGGTCTTTAACTGCTCACCTATTAAACAACTTGCACTGAATTTTATTAGTACGAGTGCTACAGAAGCGTGTGTTTTGCAGGTTCGTGAACCATATCAAACCAATATAAACTTAATGCTACGTTGCGTTAGCTTATAACGCCTATTGACCTGAACTGTGTGTTAGCATGTTAACAGTCAGCGGCGTTTTGCGTCAAACAGCAAACATTAGCATTAACTTTCATTTTTGTCTCTTTTTTACCTATTTGATGGTGGTTTTTTTGTTTGTTTGTTTGTTTTGCTTTCTTTTTTTTAAAGATCATTTAACGTACATATCAAGAAAGAAAATTATAAAAGTAGAAAGAAATAAAACAAAATCAAACAAGAAAATAACAGCAGCAACATCAGTAAATAAGCAAGTAGTAGTAGTAGTAGCCAGTTGTGTATGATTTCATACGATGTAATTAAATAGACTGATAGATTTAGCCTATTACACATGAATGTACCCACATACCTATTTGTACGCCCACACACGAATGAATGTTTACACCCAAACATGAACACATAATTAAACACACACCCATGTGAATAAAGAAAAAAAACAGACTCATTAATACTGTCAATATCTCATTAATTTCGCCATCATCTGATCTAAGGTCATTAGAAATATTGTGTTATATATTTTAACGATTCTTTTAATCTTTCTTCAAAGCTATGTATTTGATTTCTAATTGTCATAGTGTTTTTTTTTTTCCCCATTTCATGTATCTTATACACAAGATCCTTCCATTTAACGTTGATTAAGTTATCTTTTAACCAGTCCCTTGTAATTTAAGCATTGCTATCCTAATTATTAAAAACAAGTGAGAATCTTTCCTGTTGATCTCTTCTGATATTTTCCAAGTAACAAGACTAGTGGGTTTTTATTTAAAGATTTGATGTTGTTCTTAATTTAAACTCTTGATTTGCACAGTGTATTTACTAAGGTATTTGTTTGTGGTTTTGTTAAAATATACATATATAGGCAATTGAGGAAGAGGGTGGAAATCCTGATGAGATTATCATCACTCCAGAGTCAGCCCCAAAGAAATCTACACCTAAACGTTCTACTAAAGGTAAAGTTTGCATGAGATGCAAAGTGCACACAGTCTCACCTACACTGTTTATTACCGTGCAGTCTGAGACACTGTCTGCCCCATCTGTGTAAACAATGCTGGAGAGACCTCTGCTTTCCAAATGACACATGATACCCGGGCTCCTGGCAATTCATGCCTGTGCACGTTCACATAAGCACGCCCTGTTGCGTTAATAAACAACAGATTTGCGTCCGTTCTATTCATGTCACATACCATTAAATTTGCCACTTGATGTCAATTACTTGCCAGTGCATGAAGGATTTATTTCAGGGCTGTTGTATTAGACTGTGTTAGATTTTAGGAAGTGTGCCTGATAAATTGGCATCTTGACATATACCCACTTCATGGATATGAATATGGATAAATAGTCAATTTTGTTTTCAAGTTCCATGATCACCATGTTAAACATATCTTACAATAAAGTTTCCTAGTTTTTTGTCTACTAAAAACATTATTATACTGTAGTTGTTGATCAGTATCAGCTTTTCAGTGATCAGTACCAATATTTAGAGAGCAGGGTGGCAAATAGCTGATATGTAATGCTATTATTAAAACAAAAATGTCTCGTATAGTTTCATTATGTCATGTACATGTACATTTCAATCTAATATATCTGACTATCTTAGCCAGCAATATGTTGTTTTAAATACATTTTTTATTTATTAATTAATGAAATAGAAAAGTACAGTGGGTTACACTGTAGATTTCAGAATGTGACTGATATTTAAGGGAGAGTGGGGTACAGTGTGTCAGAAGCAATGTCATTCAGCTGCATTATTCTATACATTAGCATATTATATATTTGACACGAGCCAGTAATGGTTTTAGATTAGATTTGCTCCCATGTTGGATGGAGAAGCATGTAAACATTTCGAAAAGACGATGGTTATTTAGGAAATTTAGGCAAATATTTGTACCGTTTATACATAAGACTTATCGTGCAGGGCTCGAAACAAAATTTTTCACCACTTTCCCTAAACTCACAAGGAGGAGTGCTGGTATCATTCCACAGCAGCCACGCTGACTATGCTGTCTGTAGACATTTTTTGTTTATTGGCCTCGTGAGCACAGAGACTGACTAATGCCAATTATCTCAAATGCCAGATACTTGTCCTAATTACTCAGGCAACATGTCCTCATTTGACTGTGCTCTCAAATGAGTAGAGTGTGATGTGTTTCCCTGTCTTTATTTTCATTTGAGAAAATGTACAGTCTACATTTCCAAGAGTGCATCAGTGCAACAAGATGAGATGTGCTTTGGCATTGTTGCTAAAAGTGCTTTTGCAAAGGCCGTGGTAATTTGAAAAGTTGTGGTTGGGTTTTAAATGTTAGGTGTAGCAAATGTGCCAACTGCAGAGACGAACCAGCACTTCTATGACACAGCCACATAAGTTTTCAATTGGGTGGATGTAGAACATGTCACATGTCTCTCTCTCTGTATTGAATTGCATTAATATTGTCCACCTCGTGTAAAACCTACCTGGCACACTGCAGATTTCTTTCATACCTGTAAAACACCAAATGACGTCTTTGTGTAAACAAATGTATTTTTTTTAGATACCAGGCAAGAGAATGATGAACCAGAGGACAGCACTATTGAGGGGGATTCCCATGACGGCCATGTGAGTTTGCTGAATTTATTTTCACATGTTTAAGCAATGCTGTAACATGATTATTTTGAAGAATTGGAAGTTCTTCTGAACAGTCGCAGTTGTTAGTCTCTGGATATTGCTGCTGAGTTTTTGTTAGTGTTTTTAGCAAATTGTCCCCTCCCTTTTTCAGGAGGACAATCAGGAGGATCATGAGAACATGCAGGAAATGGACATCCTTGACATGAACGTTCTGGATGAGACAGAGAATGACAATGGAATACCAGCTGAGGATGATGAGGATGACACGGAGAATTTTCATGTTGATGAAGATGCAGAGATGAATGAAGAGCATGATGACAGGGCCATGGAGTCAGAAGATGAAGCAACAGGTCCAGAGGTGAGAAACTAGACCTCAGCCTTGTCTAATAATATTAATCTTTAATTTGTCTAAGTGGCAAGTTTTAATGTTAATGCATTTGTATCTGTTTTAACAGATGGACGAGTCTGAGACGGTAGATAAAGACGAATATAACACAAGCTCGTCAATCAATATGGTATATTCCCTGAGAAATACGCATTATAAGCTGCTGTAGAACGAAATGTCACAAAAAAATCACATTGAGACTTCATTATTTTCTTTCAGTCTCAGGATCCAGATGCAGAAGACATCAAGGAGGAAACAGGTACTGTAGAAAATGGTTTATAAAAAGATGGAGACATCTTTTTTTTTTACAGTGTTGAGCTTGGAATGCAAACACTTAGTTTAGTTTCAACCAGGAAGAGAGACTGGAAGCCCAAAGGGAATTGCTGGCTTTGTGTTGAAATTTGGTTAACCATGATTAGTAAGTCACTGGTAAATATCAAGTTTTCAGGTATGTTCTTGCAGTAGTGAAAAATACTGTGGTTAACAATTTGATGCACACTGACAGCAATTCAATTCCAGGGTCAGGGAGGTGAGAGCTGTTGCAGGTGATTGCAGTGTTTCTAGGTTGCCACATGAAGATCAAGATAAAGAAGATCCATCAAGAATTGTCAACTGTTACGACTTTTTAAGGACACTGACTCAGAAATCAGCTGGATACAAAATTCCTGGACTTGAGCTGAAGTTCTGGTCACCACAAATGGACATTGGGAAAGTCAAGGACTGAAAGAAGACGGGACCGCAGCGTGAAAGTACCGCTGCACTGCTGTTCTTGTGGCTCTTCTTCAGCACTGAACTCTTTGTCTGCTTTGGATCAGGTGAACAGAGTGAAGTGGTTCAACTTGAGAAATGAGCCAGAGTGTTAGCTGCACTAGTTGCCTGGTTGTCCTCCAGCCTTTGGGTTCTTTTCCAGTCTCTCGTTAGGGTCTACTTCATCGTTTTAATACATAGTTCTAAGAGCACAGGCCAGTGGTCATGACGTTCCTAATCCAGGCCTTGCCAGTTCCTCGTTAACCATTGCTGTGTTTCAGAAGTGATTAAACTCTGTGCCATTCTATTCCTGTTAAATCCGTAGAAAATGACAAAGTAGCCGGGTCTTGTTTATCTGAGCCGCTTAACGAAGATCACCACCAGAGCCACGAGACGAGCCCTGAAGAAGAGCAAGCCGCCACCGCCGGAGGGGAAGAAAATGTGTCCGACACTGGTGCCAAGTCCGACAAGGCCGCCTCTGGAGATGTGGAGAGCGACAGGGATGTTGTGGAGACTGACACCAAAGAGGTTGGGGAAACGCAGAACGCCCCAGAAGAGACATTTGATGATGAAAACAAAAGCTCGCAGGCTGTTAGTGTAAGCGAACAGGGCACTGTGGGTGAAACTGTTGATTCAGAAATGGGGTCTAAGAAGGGTGAGGAGGATGAGAAGACAGAAGAGAAAGCTGCTGCGGATTCAGCCTCCACAGTGAAAGAGTCCTCTTCTGTAGAGGGCGATGATCAGAAAAAGAGGTTTGTTGCTTTCTGTCTACTAGAAACCAAAATGGCTATCTCTGTTGCATTGGCTCCTTTGTGCTAGCAAAATTTGGATGCTCTTTTCGAGGTAAAAACGTTCTGTGCATTTGTCCGTTTTCATTTGTCATTCTTTACACTCACGTATCCCACTTTATTATCCATTAACGAGTAATGTATTGGGACCATTTATTCACCATTAAATCGCTGCACTATGGGACATGATGGGCTGATCACTGTCAGTTATGTATTATTTCATGAAACACATAAGTAAATACATCTGTTTGAGGAGAGATCCCAGGTATCCTCACTGCTGTATGTTTATGGCTCTTTTTCTTTGTTTCTAGCCCTGAGGAAAAAGATGGCAAGACCGAGCCAAAAGAGGAAAGTGGTGAGTGACAGAAGTGTTTTTTTATCCTGTTCTTATCCTTAAAATTCAGTGGATATTTAATCATTAATTTATTGCGCATTTGTGTGTAGCTGCTGGAAGTGGTGCTGCAGCGAGCAGTAGCAGGAATCTGTGGGTCAGTGGCCTCTCTTCCACTACCAGAGCGACTGATCTGAAAACTCTCTTCAGCAAATATGGAAAGGTAAGTCAGTGCAAACTATTCCTCACTGTTGTCACCAGGCCTAGAATTTACATATCATTAGTGTTGGGCAGGGTGCGCTGCTCTCTGCTCCGATGTGTAATGTAGGTTAAAATATCATAGTCACAGCCTACATTTCCCATCATTCATTTTATGGGCAGCCATTTAAATAAGATAAATGCGGCGCAGGACTGAATACATTGGTTTGTCTATTTTATTTTCCAAAATGCAAATGTTACTTTTTGTTAATGTTTGTAATATGTCTGCTCAGAACATGTTGATTTATGTTGGTAACTGTCATTTTTGTGCTGGTTTAAAGTTATAACCATGTCTGAGGTGACTGTTTCACTTCTTAAACCTGTATTCTGCCACAGTTGCACACATGTTGTGGTTAGTTCTGAACTGAAGAGGGTGCCCTTGATAACGAGTAACTTGACATAGTAAATGTATGTGTATATATGTATATATATATTTTTTCGAAAAAACCGATAAGAAACACGTCACTTTGTTACCACTAACACATTACTTTTGTAATCTATTAACCCCCAACACTGCAAATGATTAATATTTGATCTAAGATTGAGGATTTCTTTTTCTTCTCTACCTCTGTTCTTGCTTCCCCTCTTGTTATCTTTCCATTTTCTGCAGGTTGTTGGAGCTAAGGTGGTGACAAACGCCAAGAGCCCCGGGGCTCGCTGCTATGGTTTTGTCACCATGTCTTCCACAGAGGAGGCCACCAAGTGTATCAGCCACCTTCACAGGACTGAGCTGCATGGCAGGATGATCTCTGTGGAGCGGGTGAGTGTCAGAGGAAGAGTTTTGCTTCATTGTAGTGCATTCATTGGGTCTCCAATAATTGTGGTTCCACCTAGATTAACACCTTATGGACCAGAGTGAATCGTAGCACTTGTATGCAGAAGCCATTTTTCTGTTGTATGTAATGGGAGAATTTTAAAAGTATTGTTATCCTGACGAATATGATCCTAATTAGAAACCAATAAGAAAAGAAAAAAGGCAAGCCAGATGAGTGTATATTTGTAATCTTTATGAAACATGTATGTTGTCTTAAACAATACGTATAACCAGATAATTAAGATAAGACCAGAGACTGGGAAATTTCATGCCTCAAGTCTTTTATGAAACTTGTACTTGTAAGAAGAGATGTGAGTGGAAAACAGCAGGCATGGTAATGATTAAGATTTCATAATGTATCATGTTGTTAAAGATTAGAATATCTTTTGGGACAAAAATACCTACAAAAGAGTTGTTTTTCTTTTCACTGTATGGTATGATTACTGTGAAATTGAATCTGTTCACTCAGCTTTTGTGAATAATTCTGTTCCTTTTTTTAATATTTTAGGCTAAAAATGAGCCAGCGGGAAAGAAGCCAGCAGACAAGAGTGACACCAAAAAGTCTGGCGGTGACAGGAGACACTCCTCTGACTCCAAGTAAGATGACATACAAGCTGCTGCATGTTTTAGTGAACTCTTTGAGTAAAAATAGCCAACCAGCATATTATTTTGGTCCAGTGTTCTTTTAAATATCATGGGTGCATATATTTTTAGCATGGCATGTCCCAGTGGTTATCTACAAGCACAGCAGTTAGAGGCCCTGAGCTACGTAACTCCAGAGTGGATAAACTGACAGCTTGATGGGAGAAAATAAACTGGTTGTTGAACTATTGTTCAAATATTTGTTGATATGGATGTGATAGAGGTCACTCTGTTAATATTCCCTGTAGATCTGAAGGAAAGGATGAGAAATCCGAGGGAGAAGGAAAAGATGGCAAAGGTGAGACATAATTTTAACCCAGCTTGTACGCACCAAGTAAATGTTGAACAAATGATCACCTCTTTAAAACATATCAATTATGTTTGTTTGACAGGGCGAAATGAGAGGACTGTAGTTATGGACAAGTCCAAAGGAGAGCCTGTCATCAGCGTCAAAACCAAAAGCAAGGAAAGAGTAAGAAAACATTCACCCTAACAACTTATACAACCCCTAGAACTTTTTAATTTCCCCTCCATTTCTGAGTTGACTGTTGTTGCATGAGGTAGTTGGAAAAAGTTTAGAAGAGTTGACTTCCAGATTCTCTTCTGTAATTTTTCACTCCCTCTCTCCTTTTCTTCAGAGCACAAGGAGTCGGGACCGCAAGTCCTCCAGCAAGGAGCAGAAAGACATCCTTTCATTTGACCAGATCAAGGAGCAGAGGGAGAGGGAGCGACAAAGACAACGAGAGCGGGAGATCAGAGAGGTGGAGAGACGCAGAGTCACGTAAGGATCATGCAGTGTGTGTGGCAGGGGACTAGAAACTCAGGCTCAGTGATACATAATTGAGTATTTATGAACTCCTTTTGTTTGTCTGGATTATTAACTTGTAATATCTCTTTGCTGTGTATGTTTCTGTGGAATAAAAAATGCTCTATAGTTTGAAGGCTGAAAAAATTATCTTTGCAGTACAATATGATTTTCACTGGATGCTATTAGCTTATATTTATTCATTTATCTTCCAAAACAATACATTTGATGCTGACTGATTGATCTTTGCCATCTTCTTTCAGTGACCGGGACCGTGATCGTGACAACCGTCCAGACCGTGAGCGTGAGCGAATCCGTCTGTTCCGGGAGAGAGAGGAGAGGAAGCACTTGATCCGGAAGAGACACTGGCTGGAGGTACTGTCACAGTACTTATTCCTAGCAAGGGATTTATTGTTCTCTCACTGCATTGTTACCAGTATTTCTGCACACGTGTCCTGCATTATATTTTCTCTGGTGCAAATCTTAGCCTGTTGAATAAAAGTACTGTTTTCAATCAAAATAATAAAGTAATAGAAATGGTTGTTCATCAGTAACCATAACCCATATATCAGTTTGTCAGATATCTCACTGTTAGTCTTAATTTCGCATAAGTTCCATGTTGATAATCTTACTGAAACCCATGAATGATTTGATTCCCAGGCTGAGAAGCAGCGCCTCGACGCAGACCGTATGGAGCGGCAGTTCTTGGAGCGGGAAAGGCTACGTATTGAGTACGAGAGGCGGCGTGAGCAGGAGCGGATCCTCAGGGAGCGCGAGGAGCTGCGACGGCAGCAGGAGCAGTTGCGTTATGAACAGGAGCGACGCCCCGTTAAGAGGCCTTATGACATGGACGGCAGGTGAATAATCATGGACATAGTGTAGTGATGCTTAACAGGATGATTGCTTCATGGATTTATTGCTTAGCAGTTGTTAATTTCAGCTGTTTTTTATCAGCAATAGTATATCACAAATGGTTAGAGTTGAGTACCTCCGTATATACTGTATTTATGAACTGGGTACAGAGCGGCTGTCAGTGGGTGAACTTCATTCTGGATGTTGTTGCCTGCTCTTTTCTGTAGGAAAGATGACTGGGCTGACAAACGCATGGCCATGGATGACCGTTATGGCCGCTCAGACTTTACTCGACAGGACCGTTATCAGGACTTCGACCACAGGGACCGGGGCCGTTACCAAGACGACATATTGATGGACAGGCGTGACAACACTCGTGGCATTGGTGCAGACAGAGATGGTCAGGTAAGAGGTGTGGAATAAAGGGTGGCATGGGAGTGGATTTTCACTCATGTCCCATCACACTCATGGAAGAATGGCTCCCAAACGATTGACTTCGATCCACAGTCCACATATCATGCACTGGTCACATGGCTGCAACCAGCCACCAGAGCAGACAAGAAAGAACGAATAAGGGTTTTGCTTGATATCAGAACTGCATATATATGTCTGAAAAACTGACCTATCATTATGATTCACCTCCCGCCTGCTCCCTACACTTTTTTCCAAGTCCCATGATAAATAGTGAAACTGACTTCCATCCCATGTCTCACCAGATTCCTTAAAAATCTCCTGTAGTGTGGGCCATCCACAAACAGGTTACGCTCTTTTGAAAATAGAACTGGCTGAGGTGCAAAGCCACAACATTACCCCAGTAAAACCAGATTAGGTGAAATACACCTTCAGGTAAAACAGGTGTTTTACTGTTGCTTAGACAGTTTGAAGCCTAAAGTTTGTACAGTAATTGGTGTGAGAGAGTTTAACTGTCTCGTGTTCCTTCTTGCAGCACTTCTCAGACAGATCAGACCGACATGGCAGAGACTCGTGGAGCGGAGGCTATGACAAACGCCTTAACCCCAGGTGAGCACCAAACTGAGCTGGTGCTGGCTTCAGTTCAAGACATATAAAAACCTAAACAGAATTCAGTGCTGCCATTTTTGCGGAATTATGAAAATATTAAAATATTATTTTTGTTTGTCTTTTTAGGGACGGAAGTCGAGACTGGGACTCCAGCCGGAAGATGGATGGGGACAGAACATGGCAAAGTACGTATTCTTGTGCTTATTTGCATTTTAATGACTGTGCTGCTTACACTGCTTTTGTGATACCATGATGTACATTTTGAAGTACGTAAGATTTGCCTTCTGAGGACTGGAGTGGCAGACAGCACAAATATAGTAGCACGCTGAAGGAAAAATGTGTTAATGTGTCCTAAAGTGTACTTGGTATGCTACCCAATAGTCATAAAGAGCTATGACTATTGTAGTCAGTGTGTCTGATGTTTTGCTTTTTTGTTCCAGGTAGAGATGGTGCCATCCCAGGACAGAGTCACATGGCACGTGGAGGAATGGCAGGGTGAGTATCAGTGAATATCAGATCAATTTAAGCCTCATATTTAAGTTTTTTAAGACCAACAGCTCTCACGAGCAGCTAGCACTGTTAGTTTGAACAGTTTCACTCATTGTGTGTTTGTCTGTCAGCAGCCGGGGAGGCTACATGAACACAGGAACATCTCAGTCCCTCTCTGGAGCTCTCAACAGACAGAACCAGCTGATGCAGGGCAGCGGGCTGCAGGGTGGAGCTTTTGGCCGACGTTACTGAAGACTGAAGACGGTTTTGACCATCTTGGTTTTGTACATGTTTTTTAATCAGGAATTCTTTTTTGACACAATTCCAATCCATTTTTGATGGAGACCTTTATTTTTCCGGTCGCTTCCTAATTATTTTTTCATTCTTAGTGCGTGATGTAGTGCTCTCCTGCCTTGTGGTTATCATTCAGTCCAAGCCACCTTATTTGTATAACACAACTGTCTGCTTGCAACAGTATGTCAGCCTGTGGTGGAGAGTCACGTCAGAGCTCTGTGTTGTAAATTCAGATGTTTTATGAACACCTGGGCTGAAGGACCTAACCTCATCAGTCTTCTCTCTGTATCCCAGCTTGTCTGAGACATTGTTGGAAGTTTTCCATTCTTGTTGAAGGAAGCCGTTGTTGTAATTAAACTGTTCAGAGCTTGAGGCACCTTTTTGACATTATTCTTTTGTAAAACAGATGCTTGATGAAGTTGTGCTGCTGAAGAAAAGGTTTTTAAACTACATGTTGCATACCATACTTGTTAGATTTTTTTTTTTTTTTTTTAATATTTCAATGAGTTTTTTTGTATAGTATTTGATTTGTGTGATTGTTGGATAACGGTAATAAAAGCCCCTGGAGCGTGTGTGTGTGTTCACAATCTATTGACTGATCAAATGTAAAATTCAGTGAATGAATGTTGTTAAAAGTTTTCTGTAACTTGTGTTTTTAGTTTTTTTGCATAAAGGTGTTATATTTTGTTTTCTTGTCCTCATGTTGACAGTGTTATTTAGTTGCCGTGCTCACTCCCTTGGCAGAGAATATCACCTGCTGGTGTCTAGTGGAGCTCAGCTGTAATATTCACAGGGTGAAATTGCCTCGACAATAAAATATTTTTCATCTTTTTGCAGTGGCGCTACTCAGATGAATGCTTCCTGACCCATATTTTAAATTCTCTATTACAAATGTTCAGATGTCAAACTTTAAAGTACAACTACAATTTGTCAATAAACAGAATGCAATGATTTGAAAAAACTTTTTGACCTATATCCAAATGAATACAATACAAACACAAGATATTAAATGTTCAAAATGATTAACTTGTTCCAAACAACATGTTCCAAAAAAAGAGGGACAGGGGCGTGTTTATCACTGTGATCACCTTTTAACAACAGTAAGTGCTCAGGATCAATAGTAGCAGTAAACTACATTTTGAAAGTGAAATACTTTCCCATTCTTGCTTGATATATGACTTTTGGTGCACAAGAGTCCGGGGTTGTATTTTGTACTTCATAATGCACCACACATTTTCAATGGGAGACGGGTCTGGTCTGCATGATGGTCAGTCTGATACCCAAACTCTTTTTTACTACGAACCCACGATGTTGTAACTTGCAGAATGTGTCTTGGCATTGTCTTGCTGAAATAAGCAGGGACGTCACAGTAAAAGATATAGTCTGTATGGCAGCAAATGTTGCTCCAAAACCTGTATGCACCTTTCAGCATTAATGGGTCCTTCACAGGTGTGACAGTTAGCCCAATGCCATGAGCACTAACACACCCCCATATCAAAGTTAGTGCCGGTAAAAATCTGGACCATCCTTTTCTTCTTTGGCCTAGAAAACGTGATGTGTATGATTCCCAAAATGATGATGCATTGAAGCAACTATTTAGATTTCAACCCTCCCTTCTTGTGATACAGTTTCTATTATAAAAATGCAGCATATAAGTTGGGCATTAAATATTCTTGACTCATGCACTGAGTCTGGCCCTTTTGACTCAGTTTTGGTGGTTAAGTGAGTCATCAAATCGGCTACCTGAACATTTTAGTCAATATACACATGTCAACTTAACTTGTGTTTATACTGGTGAGAATTTGTTCACCAAGTCCACCTCATTTTGACCTGCAAAAAACATTTGAAATTTGGGAATGCTCTGCAAACATGGGTTTGATACTAAATGATACTGCATCAAAGCCCGCATTGACGGCCTTAACACGAGAACTTTTATGGAGTGGATGGAGCATGCAACATGATGAGAATGTTACTTTTTAAACAGCAGCAAAAGCAGAATTCAGTTATTGAAAAACTCCAGTCAAAGCCAGTCAAACTCAGTTGCATTAAATCTGAATCAGAATTCAGCAGGCTACTATTCTGATACCTTTCCCTTTAACACGTACAGCGGGTATTTGCAATCAGGCACTCTTGTGTCTTTCCCAAATACCAGAGGGAGAGTTACTCAACTTGAAGTCCGGTGAGGATGGATATTTCATGTAACTTGTAGACCTCCAGTGAAGACTGAAGAAATGAGGTGAGAAGCTACTGGCTGCAACAGCAAACCCGGCGGGTGGTCTGGCAGTCCAACAATGTCCTCTCTAAACAGTGACCTTAGTAGTGTCATTGTCACATGATGTTCTTACTACAGAGTAGCACATTGTCCTGGCTGACCAAGATCACATATTGCATGATTAATTGCAACAGGAAATAATCTTGATTACAGGATTTTGATGTCTGTACTTAACACTCATAATTCATGTGCAAACCAACTGTCTGTGTCTTTAAAATTATTTCCAGATATAACTTCTTCTTCACTTGAACTTCCTTGGTCCTTATCTATTACTGGCCCTAAGTTCCTTTTTTGCAAATGAACTTCCTCCCTTTAAACAGATGCTTTCCTCCTTCAACACTCTGAAACACATGTAATGAAGTGCACATGAATGATGACTCAGTGTATGTACATTCCTTAGGAAGTACTCAACATCACGCTCGGATGTTAATTTGATCTTCATATTAGCACCAAGTTTTATTAAACTGAAGTCTCAACAGGGGTAAACCAGAAAATGTGTCAAAATCCCATCAAAAAGTTTGTAGCTGAGTGCTATTGCTGTGGTCTTAAAGTCCAACTTTGAGGTTTGGTTTTCATCACATGATCAGAGGTCGATTTTCTGTTTTAGTGAGCTTTGTGGAACAACTTGTTCATGTTGATCACTGCCATACATAAACGCATTAGGCTCATAAGGTGGTGTGTGCATGCTCTCACTTTATTTACAGTCAATGATGTTGAAAAATAAGGTTTGAAAATACAACATGATTACAAGTTTCAATCAAATGAGATGCAAAAAGCTACATCTTTTACAACATGAACGTTGACAATGGCTGTAATAGCTTATATTATTTATTTATACGATAATATTTTTGGCTAAAAGTTCCCATCAAATGCAGAGTCCTTGTTACCTTATGGAAGTATGTGTATGTGTATTTTGGGTGCATTTGTTCATGTTTTCACTGCCAACTATGTTTAATAATATTTCTTGCATATTTTATATATTAACTTATCTTGCAGTTACACCCAAACAAACTTTTAGCCGATAAATCTGTCAATAATCTGCAGGTCTTACATTGACACCATCACACGCACCTCCCCCACCCATCTATCTACTCCATTTTTCATGTGGAAACACAGAAAACACACAAGGTAATTACAATCTAGTATCAGTTAATAAAACCCTACAAAAACTCTATGCAAGCTTTTTACTTTTACATTTATTTTTTCTATATTTATATGTCTTCTTACACAATATTTTGTTTTATGAATTTCCTTCTTCCTCTTCTTATTCTCTCTTTTAGTACTTAATTTTACTGTAATTTTCAATAAAGCATCCCAGCAAAAAAATCACACAATTGTACTTGTATAACTGGGGTGACAATAAATATCTTGAATCTTGAATCTGTCTCTATTGTATGTCCACTGTTGTTGTCTTTTTGTCCACTAGAGGACGTCATATAACCATAAATAGAAGCCACAGCTGGTCATTTCTGTTTCTATTTCAGAAGTAGATGTCTGTATGCAGATTAATGGACAGTTAGTGCAACTGTAGAGTCAGCTGATATACAACATTTACATTACAAACAACTGTGCAGTCACTGCATACATACACTAGATGAGACAAAACTCTTGCATCTGTGGACATGGATGACAGCAGTGCCAAACAGCAGAACAGCCTAAATGATGTGACTTGTGGGTGAGGCGATATTGGGGATGATATCAGGACATGTAGCAGTGTCCCTGCTGCTGGTTCTCCACTATAAATAGTGCACCAGATGTATAAACGAACAGTTTAAATTAACATGACTACAGATTCTGAGGAGAAGAGCACCCACAAGCTGAGCTGCAGACACTTAACCTCCACACACACACACACACACACACACACACACACTTAAAAACAGAAATGTGTGTATGCAAGCACCCACACTGGGGTCAGCGTAGAAGGAATGCACACACACACACACACACACGCACACACACACACACTCCTCTGATCCTCAGGGTCACCCCCGTGCTGTGCAACATCATTTACTCAGATTCCTGACCTTTGGACAGTAACTATGTTTATTTTCTCTGATGTCTGTCTCTGATGTTAGTCCTAAGTTGTCGAACTAAAGCGTCCTCCATGTTTCTGTGTCTGTTGTGTCTCTCCTCTATATTTCTTCCTCTCTGTATATGACATCTGTTTCTATTAAACCAAACCACAAGATCTGCTTTAATTTTTATATGAAATCTTTAATCTACTTGGCCAATCTGGACTTGTTGATTTAACAGGGACATTTTCTTTTAAATTATATCATCACATCAATCACAGAAAAGCAAATTTAAAGAGGTTTATGAGCTTTTGAGTGGCTGTCAATCACAAGATGGATCTGATATTTGGGTGCAGCTTAGACTGACTGTCGGTTTTACAAACTCTAATATATTTTGCTGTACTCTGCATTTTCAAACTACATGTGAGAAACAGACAATTCACATGATATTAGGTTTTTGGTAAGGTCTTCATCACTTTGATTGGTTCTCATCTCTGAGTCACTGTTAGTGCATATGAATGTGAGATGCTGCAGCAGGGGAGCTGAGGCTGGTCCTATGTTTGTGTTACATGTTTGCATTTGATGGTGCACTTGTGTGCATGAGCTCCTCTGTATGTTAGTCTGCAGGGCACCAGACCTGAGACCACCACAGGTGGATCCACCAGGAGCTTCTTTGAATAGCTGAGGAAAAACAAAGCTGTGACAACATCCTTATTATGTTTCCACTGAACTGAAGGGTAGATAAACAGCTTGATCTGCAGGGAGGAGAAAGAGCTCTGCAGAGCTTCAGCGATCTGGGCCACTGAAAAATGCATAAAGATAATTGCAAAGAGATTGGATTGCACAGGATACAGGCAGGAAATTCACAGAACAGTGGCACAGTACAAAGGGATATCATTGCACAGAATAATTGCAAAATTATGAGTTGTGAGCATGTTTTTGTAATGAAATTTCAGTGAGGGATTTTTAAGGGATTATGGTAAAACAGTTGCAACAACAGGACAACATGGATGATAGGGCAAATCCTTCATCTCATGGAGGTCTGCTGCTTGAACAATCGTTTTGACCTTCTCACAATCATTTGTCCAGAACACCCAGACTTCATGTCAAGCTGCTGGGCAGCAGCATGAGCGGAATGATGCAAACTCTGTTTTCTGACTGCCAAAGACATCAAGCTCAGAGAGCAGCCAGACTGATGAAAAGAGAGCAAAGACCAAACCTGAGCCAAGCTGGGTCATCACAGTCCAAAACCTGATCAAGGAATGAAACATAAGCTTCTGTCACCCAAGGCTATAAGAGGGATGCTAAACATTGTGAGAAAAGTCTGCCATGAGATGTTAAAGTTCCTCTCCACCCAAAAATATCTTTTCCCCCTTGTTCCTACAGATGAATGTTTGAGTGTCACCGTGCAGGATGATGTTTGTGCAGAGTTTGACACTTGAAGGCTGTTTGCACACTCATCTGCTGAGACTGGAAAGTTTCTTTGAGCTCATTGAAAATCTGATTTCAAGGGTCAGGTCTACAAGCATGAGTGGTGACATCACAACGCATTTGGAAGTAAATTCTGCTCCAATTTGTAACTTATACAAGTGTTCTGTAGAAATGTTAAGCTGCCCGAGCACACACACTGAGATTGGATTTGAGAGAGAAGTAGGAGACACCTGTTGTTCAACAGGAAAACTTTAAAAAGATTAAAATTTGCATATTCATAGATTCTGGAATTTTTAATGAGATGGAAGCAGTGGATGCTTTTTAAAGGATTTTGATGTGGAAATTATACTTCTTTGTGGAAAAAACATATCACACGGGCATTATTGTACCAGGCAGTCTGTTTGTATATGTGTCTTAGTACATGTCTGAAGGGGATCTTTGATGAGTTGATTCTGATATAAAAATAATCTTTAATGGTCTTCTCAGCCTTTACTTTTGGTTATTATGTCTGGTTGCACAAGAAACAAAACACATGACTTAATTAACAACTTCATAAATCAGTTGAACAATTTACTACATTACTCACTACCCAGTATCTGATGTAAAATAATGGATGTATGTGTTTACTTGGGAATTTAATCTTGGACAAGATTAAATTGCAAAATAATTCAGATAATTTAGACTGGAAAGTCATCAGGAATTAACATTGCGCTGCTTAATTCCACATATGCAACATCTTCTCACCACCAGACGCTGGCGTCTTCTGGAGCAACTGAAATCAAATAGTTATGAAATGTCTTCTTTCTCCTGATTTGGGACATCAGTTGAGAGTTGAGAAACTCTAATCTGACCAGACTGGTGCTGACTGCTGCATGCATGGCAAGTCTCCCTTTTAACAGACTGAACACTGGCATGACCAGCTGCCTCCATGGATTGAACATGGGACTAAACCAGGCTTCTGGTGTGCTGCATTCTTCTCATATCATTCAGATAAAACCAACAACATATATGTTCAAAGGCGCTTATGTAATGTCAGGCATGGAAGTTATGATGGAAAAACTGAGCGTTCAGAGCTTCAAGAGTGGGTTTGTGTTTGTGTGAACATCTCAGCCTGTACACATCCATGTATGTGTGCAGGCTTTATGTCTATGCATATCATTGTCAGGACACTGTGTGCACTTCATTGCGTCCATGACAAATGTGTGAAGACCTAAAGCCGAGTTCACACCACAGAATGACACGCAGCAACAGATGTATAGCCTTCAGACCATATGTTCCTCTGTGCGTGCATGTGAAATGTATGTACAGTACATGCATCCACTGTAGGTGTATTTACATGCACATGCCTTATCTGCCAGACAAACTTCACTCACGCTAAGAAACAGTGCTGCTTGGGGTTTGGTATCAGCACATGCACTTAGGTTTCATATCCAAATATATTTTTATATATGTCAAACATTATATAAGGGAACGGCTGATGTTTCTGGCGTCCTTCCCATCTCATGAGGTCACTATACATCCATCACTCATGTACTGTTGGAGTCAGACCCACTGTTGCGTCCACACTGAAGTCACGTCACTGGATTTGATAGAGGATAAAAAGATAAAAAAAGAAAAGATGGCCCATATTTTTTGGCATAATGTCAGTCAATTATCTTACAAGAGTGCTCCACTGATTTAACAGTGCACTCATGTAACAGAGTCAGACTCACGATGGACAGTTTGAGAAAAAAAAGATCAAAATTGATGCAAAAGTGTCCACATTGCCTTAAAATCTTAGGTTGACTGACTTTGAAAAGACAAGTTGAGGTTATTTACTAATATTTCAAAACAAATAAACTTTTCTTGTCAAATAAACTTGATATTAATTCAATTGTACTTGTGAAAATATGTTCAGTAACCTTATGATATGAAGCGGAACCAACAACTCTTCAGTCACTCTGACAAACATTATAAGCAAATACAAAAAAATTAACTTTAATTAATTAATTAATTAATTAACTTTAATTAACTTGATTCCACTAAATTCCTGAATAATTCGTTTTTTTTTACAGTCCATCCACAACCCTCTCTGGGGGTTCTAACTGGAACCTCACTTTAAGTGTGCTAACAAGAACCGACTCAGGGGATTCTACCAAGACTGTTTTATATTTCAAGGGACAAGTGGAACCAACACAGGGGGTTCTACAGAGAACCCTTTTACATTCCAAGAGTTTTATCTAGAACCAACTTAGGGGGCTCTAATGAGTACAATTTTATAATCCAGGGTTTTCACCTAGAACCCATCCAGGGAGTTCTGCTGAGAACCCTTTTATATTCCAAGGGTTTGAACTTAAAAAAGTTAGGGTCTGGGTTGCCTTAAAATTTCAAGTTGACTGAATCTGAAAAGACAAGTTGAGGTAATTTTGTAATGATTCAAAAGAGCAAACCTTTCTAATCAAATATGCTTGATAATAATTCAGTTGTTCTTGAGAAAACATGTTCAGCAACCCTAAGATATTAAGTCGAAGCAGCAACTCTTTACTCACACTGAAGAAGAAGAAAAGTTTCTGGAGAATTTTAACTGTCAAATGATGCACGCTGGAAGGTCTTCTTTTTTTTTTTTTTTTTTTTCACAGTGTTCTTCTTCTTTGTCAAAACCTGGCGCCTTCATCACCCACATTCCTTATCTAACCATCAAACAAAAATGTCCTCATGCTGTGTTGGGGTTTGGCATCTGTAACATGCACTTAGGTTTCATATATATCTAAGTATATTTTTATATATATATGTCAAACATGATATAAGAGATCATAATCATCATCTCTGTAAAAGACAAAATGGCTCACAGAGGTGATTTTATCTGCTTTTTCTCTTGCAAAATTCAAGACTCATGCGTGTCGAATGAAATAAAAACAATGTTTAGTTTTGACATTTTTTTGTACATGTTGCATACATCAGATAATCTGTAAACATCTATGACCTACTAAAGTCTACATTTTGACACAACTTGTTTTCCCAGGAGGAGTTTTGTAGATTATTTATTCTGCGATTTTCAGTGTTTGATGTCTTGCTGGTTCACTTACTGGAAAGTGAGGTCAATAAAAGGAGCCCACACACTTTACAGTTAACAGTGGATACAAACAAGAGACAAACTCTGTGTATGTTAGATATAAACACCCAAACCTCCGGTGCATCTACACACAAACACACACACACACACACGTTCACACGCAGCTCGTGCATCAATTAGTTTCCTTGTTAAACCGCCGGCACAAGTGTATCAACACAACCTCCTCGAGTCACCCTTGAATGGAGGAATAAAATACCGCCCTCTTCACACACACACGTCTCCCTCTCAAGTCCTTCTGTGGCTCTTTTAAGACTTAACTGTGTCTTTAGTAGGAGACTCATAAAAGACTGAACTCCCACTGAGGAGCCTGTCTTTCTCTCTGTCCTGCCCAGTAATTCTTTTCCCACTTCTAATGGACTTCTGAATGGGCAATTAAAGCTTAAAATCCACTCTGGTGGTGGCTAATTAAAGCTTTCCCTTTAGCTTTCTTACCACTAAATGAAATGTGATATAAACCGTATGATAGGTGAAACCATGATTCATGAGTTGTTTTTGCTTTCTTTTGACATTATTTACTCTCCAGCTGGCTTCAAGGTCTCAGCAGAGATTCCTGAAGGTCTTTTCATCTCCTGCTGTGTCTGGACACTGATGGCAATGAGAGCGAGTGGAAACATTCAGATAAAAGAGAACACGGTGTGATGAGTGTCAGTGAAGTCATGAAAAACAATGAGACGGTGGCCTTGTGCGAGCAAGGAACACAGAAGAAGATGGACGTGGAGCCTGCAGAAATAAAGAACCACAGTTATTTGGCTGGTCCCCATTAGAGAACCCTTTTTGGGTGGAATCTTTTCTACAGGCTCCACCTGGAACCCTTTCCAGTGGTTCTAACTAGAACCAAACATAAAGGATTATTCTTGAAACTATCACTGAAAGGTTCTACCCAGAGGTCCCCATGAGAGGTTCTATGTTTTAATGGTTCCACCCAGAACCTGTTTTTAACAGTTTTATCCAGTAATGGTGCTAACAAGAACCCAGCCAGGTGGTTCTACTGACAGCCCTTTTATATTGCGTGGGTTGCATAGAGAACCCACCAAGGACATTCTACTGACAACCCTTTTGATATTGTAAGGGTTTCATCTAGTACCCATTCAGGGTGTTCTAACAAGAACCCATTTATATTCCAAGGGTTTCATCTAGAAGCCATGGAATATGGGGAAGCCTAGAACCCACCCAGGGGGTACAACTATTTATGTTTCAATGTTTTTATGTTTTGTATTTATATTTCAAGGGTTTCTCCTAAAACTCTCGTCTTTTGAGGGTTCTATGAAGAACCATATTGTATTCTACACGAGGCATACAATTATTGAATCCCATGTATTGTACATTGTGGTCATCCATCATTTTAACAAATTATGTTAAAATGACCTATCTTTAAAATAAGAACACATTCAAATAATTAGTTGAAGTCATTTGACCAACCGTTTCTTCAAAGGGGTTCATCAAAAGTAAATGATTCTGGGTAAAACCAAAGCCTTATTTCTCAGAGAAAAATCAAGCTATGTTAGCAGTAAAAGTCACCAGAAAACACGAGAGTCAGCAGCTACAGTTTCTGTATTTCCGTCTGCTGATGAAGCGCTCTCTTTACAGTGGAAGCCACATACTGTACACACATAGTGAAACCCCTCTGAAGCACAGGCGGGGGCCCCTGCAAATTTGCTTGGCAAAAATATTTATGCTGCATCGTTCTGTGTAACCAAATCCCTGTTTACATTTTTCCTAGAATCAGCCTCTCAGTGAGTCATCAGAATCAGCGTTTATGTCGACAATTTCACCATTTTGTGTTTGAGTGTGTGAGTGTGTGTTTGCACGGCTGCTTAAAAACAAGTTTATGAGGTTCATGCCTCACTTCCAGAGATCACTGACTGTATGTTGTTATTATTTGGGATTTTATGTTACACCTGTGACTCCACCTGCCCAGAGTACACCTGTAAACACACACTGGAGGCATGAGAGAAAGAAAAGGAGACATACGAGGGAACAGATGGAGTGTATTTATAACTCACTTAAAAATATTTGCAATCAGCGACATGATCTCTGAGCAGTGCAAACAGAGGAATTTGAAACAAATGTGCAGCCTTTTAGGTCTGCAGGAGAAAAAGCAGCAACAGGAAAGTGAATGAATTCCTTCCCAGCAGGAAATCTATGTTCTCTCTGCAGTGATCTTTTAATTTCCTCAGCAGGTCTCGGGGTCAAAACCAATCTAATTGGAGATCAAATGCACTGAATGACATTAAACAGAGACATAACAGATCTGTATACAGGCCAAAACTCCACAAGCTGTCTTCTCCCTCTTTTTTGTAGCTAAACATAATTTTGATGAGTCTGCTTGCCAGGGTGTGTCTCATACAGGATATGACATCTCTTCTCTGTAGTGTATCACTGCTGGTCTCCCATGGGGTCAAGTACAGGGAACGGCAGTGAATGCAGAGATCAGGACTGAGATCACAGGCTGGGGGATAGGCGTTGCTCTTCTGTCTAATCACTGGGTTGGGCCTGTTGGTCTGGCCATAAGCATCACCTTCCCAACAATCACTGGCACACACATACACACAAACACACCTAAACATACGTACATTATACTTGGACATGAAGGATAAAAGGAACAGAACATTATTTTTAGAGAGAACAAATATAGAGCAGCAGCTGATTAGTAGGGAAAGGTTCAATCGTGCAGAAAATGTCGGCCTGTCATGAAAGAAAGTGAATTAGTTACTTACAGTTTTTTTTTTTATTTAGCCAAAAGTTATGTTTTGGGGTCCTAGACACCCCAGGGCCTCTTTCACTTCTCAACAGCATACTTTACATTGTTTTATCACCTAAGAATTTCCCTGATTTTATGAAGAATTTCTAGTAAACATGATGACAGGCTCTCAGAAACTCCAGCTGTAAAACAGGGTTAAAAACACTGGATTTCTCTATCTGTGATTGGTGTCAACAGTAGAGCTGCAAAGTTTAGTCAATTAATTGTTTTGTCAATTGAAAATTCATCATATCAAGTCAATTTTCAAGCAAACATTCAAACAAATGATTGATTTTGTCTGTGGGACCCCAAACAATGAATAAGTAAAACTACTGTGAACAAAAAAAAGGATTACATTTCTTGAAGCTGTACCACCTGTGTGCAAAGTGAATTCTATACATGGAGATCTTTTTTGGACACTAAATAGTAACCTTAAAGGGACATTCCACCCCAAAATTAAAAATACATTTTTTCCCCTCATACATGTAATGCTATTTATTAATCTAGGTAGCTTTCTAGATAGATTATTGTGAGCAATCAAGTCAGGATTTATAGAAACAGACATTGCTTTTGAGTTTTTTAAGTTTTCTGGTGTTTTGAGCACCTCAAGCTGAAGGCCATCTAGTTCATTACATTCAAGAGAAGGTAGACATGTCTACACCCAATATCTCCCAAAACTCGGCAACTCAAATCAAAACAATTTAGATGGATAAATAGCACTACATGCCAGTGGAAATATGTGGATTTTTGATTTGAACTGTCCCTTTAATGTGTCTGTGGCTCATTACTTTCAAGGCAGCACAGGAAACGACACGGCCTTCCTCCTGAGTCACGCTCCACATGTGATATCTTAATCCAAATCTCATTTAGTTTTGTTTCTCCACGGATTTTAGAAGAATAATATTTCGTTGATGATCAGTGTAGTAGGAGGGCATCTCACACACGCACTGATTCTGCGAAAGACAAATGTATGTCACGTTTAAAAACATGGGAACTTAATCCTTTAGTATGAAACATTATGTGGTATTAGCGTGGGGATCAGAGCACACTGTGGCCTACTGTACAATAATATTGTGATGGAAAATATCTAGGCTATAGGTCACTCTGTTTTTATTGCCCTCTGTTTGGAGAGGTAATAGAGGTGTAAAGTATTCTCATGCAGGTGTTTTGGCATGAAAATCATCATAAAATTCAGACAAGTGCTCAGACACATTCTCTCATGCCCGTTCTCACATGTGTCTTTGATTTCTGTGGCGTTTTGAGCTTCTCGGTGCCCCCAAGTGCCGCAAAAGGGGTCTAACTGCCACCATAAAGAATGCACAGAGTGTCCTAACATCTTGTTTTCATTTCACATGTCATGGTATAAGACGGGAATGTGCTTTTCTTTGTTTCTGTTATTTTAAACTTTTCAAGCTTTACTTTTTGCATGCAATCATATGGTATGGGTCAAGACATTGTGTACCATTTGTTATCCAGTTGTGCTTAGTCATTTCTTTTTGGTTGCAGACTCACCAGTGGTCAACCAATGAGAGAGGGGGCTTTGTAACACACCCCCCACACTGAAAGAGATCTATCCAAGATGATCATCTCTGACTTGGCTGTGAAAAGGATCAGTGGCCTCTGACAGGGATTTTCAGGCCACATTAAGAATCGATTGTCAAAAGAATCAATATTTCTATCCTTTTCTGATACTTTTTCGATACCATATGTTTGAAATGCTACAATATATGTTAATTATGGTATTGAGAGTATCAAAACTAATCTAAAAAAAAGATCCAAGTACTCATTCAAGAACATAGTTCAGTCTTTAGTGTCCTGTCTCAAATTTGGCTTGCAGCAAAACCAGACAGTTACTTTTTCTGTACCAGTATTTCTGTAACAGCATGGTGGTTAATAAAAGAAAGAAAAACAAATATTATGCCAAAAGAGGTACTGAATATTGTTTTTTGTTTGTTTTTTTTTGTTTTTTTTTTTATACTAGTATTGTATCACAGTTTAAAATTCTGGCATTGTGACAACGGGTGTCTGAATGGAAATCCAGAGCTGAAGAATTTTGATGTATTTGGGTTTGAAATGACCAAGTTTATTCATTTATTAGCTTTAAGCTAAATAATGTATAAATGTCCCTGTGGTAAGGTATTATTATGGGATAAAAATGTCATAATTATGAGATAAAACTTGAAATTATGCGAGAAAAAGTCAAATTATGAGATAAAAAGTCATTTTTTATCTCACAAATATGCCTCTTTTCTCATAATTTTGACTTTTTTATCTCATACTTTTGATTAACAATTGGGATTTTTTTTCTTTCACTGTTGGTGGTAGTATTTTTTTCTACTTTAGATAAAATTAGTCTAGCATTTTTCCACATAAATGATTGCTTCATTTCTTTTCTTTGCAACACCTTATAAAGAGTCATAAAATTTTGTCCGAAGTCTGAGGCAACCTTTCTATAACTGTTTAAAATATCTAGCAGTCTAATCAATTGTTGTTTATAATTAATACTGCTGATAACCGACACTAATGCCATCGTTTAAATGAGGCTTCATGCAGAGTCCTGAGCGCTGCAGTGGGTCAGCTCAGCTCGCTCTGTGCAAAAGATGTGAATGATTTCACTTCGATGAATCAGAGCTGGGACAAAGTTTAAACCCCGCCCCTAAAACCTTCAGCCAATCATGTCTGAATATTCAAATGAGCCACCCATAAAGATGACTTGGAGCGGCATCTGTGACAGACCATAAGAAAATTTACTCCTAAACCGCAACTCCTTGCCACCTTCTCACTTAAAACACACGATTGGATTTACAACGGACATCCAGACAACTTTTTTTTTAGAGAATAAAACTTCTCAATAATATGGGAAAAGAAAATTTCAGTTTTTTGACACTTTGGATAATTTTGGGAAAAATCTTTGCAACTTTTTCTTCTGATCCTGAACTCACCACCAGCACTGTGTTTGGTAAGAGCGACCTATCACTGTGTTTGTTTTATGATTTTTGCTATTTTCATGATTAATCCGCAGCTCTATTGAAGTAAACATTTGTGGAATGCAGGTTAATTAATGCGTGTTGTTCCGTGTTGACCGGGAGTAACCCCGTCCAACGCTTTCACTGCTCTGCAGGTCTGCAGGTCTGCATTACATTTCATACCATTCATGTCCATGTGTGCATGAAGAACAGCCGCCACTGCAGGCCTTTTGTCTCAAAAAAGGGAGGAAAAGGAGAAAATGAACAGTGTAAAACATAGTATTTTAAATTAGAATAAAATTCCATTAATTTCGTGCTTAAAATTGAAAAACATTTTATCATTTATTGATTACTTAGAAACACATTTCCCCGTTTTTAATGACATTTCTCCACTTAAAACCATGCAGCTGTACTTGAATTTTAAGACATTTCAGTTTATGTAACTGCACTGGCCCGAAAGAATTAGTTTAGAGGTAATCATCCGGATTTAATTAATGCAGCTGAACTGAATCTCTTCAGAAAATCCAGACTGTTAACAGCATTTGGAGGTTTAATTAATTTTATGCTGGTAGAAATGCAGTGGAGACAAAAGGGGGCGACACTGCCATGCTCTATTCCCGCACTGCTTGACTGAGTCAGACTGGTGAGATTAGTGGTCACTTAATGTAACTGAGAAGAGCAAGAAAGTTTCAGTTTGCATGAAAAATTTTGTTTTTTTAAAAAAAAAACTCTTTTTCAGTGTTTATTTTGTACTCTGGAAGAACATTTTTGTTAAAACAATCTTTCAAGTTGCTGCCTCATCGTTGTATGGATGCACAGAGCTAGAAGGTGTAATACTAATGTTATAAATTTACCTTTTTCCTGCACAGAATTCCTGATTGTGTGTGCACTCCATTACATTTCTGTCATCAACTGCTGTTTGTGTGTGTGTTGTGACAGTAAACACCACCGTCACTGCTACTACTCCCCTGCCGACCACCACTGAATGGATCACAGACTACAATGACATTGTGTCCAAGTTCTCCCTGCGCACAGCAGAGATCCCAGATGATGACTTGTGCTACCTGGTGGCCGGCCAGCCGGAGACCATCCCAGAATGTGATTTCAACTCACAGACACAGACCTTCATCGTGATACATGGCTGGACGGTATGTCGGAAAAAAATAAAAAGTTTTAGAGAGGTGCAGAGGACTGTCACAGATTCTATGGTTCAAGTGATACAAAAACTTTCTGACCAGACTAAAACTGTTTTGTGACCAGATCCAGGAAGCACAAAGGACTTTATAAACTAAGACAAATTCAAAGAACAATTTACAGAATGTGACAAGTTTAAAGAAAATTTTTAAGTCAGCGAAAAAAAAAAAAAAAAAAAAAATGAAAGAGATGCACAGGACTTTCAAGTAAAGTTGTCATCAGCATGCCTTTCTATAGAAGATCATATGAAAGTCATAGCAGGCTTTATTGGTATCAAATGGGTGCCTCAAATGTTACTTAAGTATATATGTGTGTAATGTGTATGCAGGTAATATGCAAAGTTCTTTAAATTCTCCCCTGGCTCTGATGTAGTGAAATTATACCATAAGTGCCCATTAGAATAATGCTATAAAATGTTCTGTGCATGAACATAAAGTAGGCAAAGTTTGAGCCTTGCCAATGCAACATCAACCAATAAACTGATCAGAAATGTTGAGCCAAGTACGAACTGATGAGCATCCATGCATTACATTACAGTACTGTGAGATGAAACAATAAATACACATTTCATTGCAAACAAGCTGAGGGCAATGAGTTAGCTCAACAAACAGTCCATGCATCTCCTTCCATAATGTGATTTAGAGCCAGTCATGCAACAAGATTTGAACCTGATGACGCCTTGGCTTCTCTCCAGGACACAGAACGAGGGCTATGGCCAGAATAAATCGGCTGACCTCAGAAATATGTGTGAAAAAAGACAAGAATTGTGTGTGACCGTGTGCATGTGTTCCTGTAGGTAACAGGAATGTTCGAGAGCTGGGTGCCCAAGCTGGTGTCTGCCCTCTACGAGCGTGAACCCAGTGCCAATGTGATTGTGGTGGACTGGCTGACCCGCGCCAACCAGCACTACCCGACCTCTGCAGCCTACACCAAACTGGTGGGCCGTGACGTCGCCAAGTTTGTTACCTGGCTACAAGTGAGTGTTTTCATTGGACAATATCCAGTCAAGCTGGTCGACAGCTGGCTAACAGCTGGATCATGTTTTCCACATCCTCTTTGTTAACAAGTGGATTTGGCCTACTGCATTTGGATGACCAAATTATGACAGCACTCTACATCAATCTGTCAGCAAAGACATTAGAGCAGCTAGTGAATCTGTAGCATATTTGTAGATAATAGTTTAATAATATTTCTCTACCTGGCTTTGTGTTGCTGCCGCAGATATGTTGTCCTACTGGTTATGATTTTAAATGCCCTATAAAGGCGTTTTATGGTTGTGTTTGTGGCTCACAGCAGCCTCTCATTACAAGGATCAGTGTTTAGTGGAGCGCTTCCTTTGTTTGAGTGACTTTAGGGCAAAAAGGGCTGTTGGCATGAATAATGCTTCCATTTATTTGTCCTTTTTGTTTACATGACTTCCACATTTAAAGCTTTGGCAAGACATAAAATTGCACAAATTTATCCTCGTCTTGGATTAAGTCCTAGACTCCGTTCAGACTTGAGCAGGGCGTTGCAGTGCTTTGCCAGGTATAGCCGGCTAATAGTTTTAATCCCTCCAGCGAGTCTGCAGGACTCACATTAAACAGTTTTAAGTCAAGTCAACATGCCTGTCTGGCATATCTCATCCATCTCCTCCCTTTCAGAGCGAGCTGCAGTTGCCTTGGGAGAGGATTCATCTGCTGGGATACAGTCTGGGAGCACATGTGGCTGGAATCGCTGGAGATCTCACCGACCATAAAATCAGCAGGATCACAGGTGAGAACAACAGCGTAGCCATCTGCTTATGTTACATAACAGATAAAGTGTATGAGCATGGATACAGTTAATTTGGAAAACGGGTCACTATCACTCTCAGTTCTGTTTGGTTGAGTCACATTTAAAGTAAACTCCAAACCTTTTCAAATAATAATGCACAATTTAAGCATGAATTGATGAATAAAAGGAATGACTGTTAGCTGTAAGCTCAAATTCCTTTTAGTTATTATTAATGTGTTCATTATAAAAAATATTATTTGTTCAAGTTAATTAAACTTTACATTTCTAGTATTTATTTTCAGAATACTTAAGAACTTATAAACATGAGTTCTTCTAACTTGAAGTGCTATAATTAAAATGATGAGTGGAATGAATGTACTGTATAGAGTTCAATCAACTTATTAAGTTAAGATTCTAAAGAATTATGATCACCATATCAGCAAACTTCCCAGCATGCATTGTTTGTAAGTGAATCCTCTCCTGAGACCCAAACATTACAAGCATAGCCCAACTTTTCTTTTCAAACTCAGTCAACTTAAAAAATTTTGGCAGCCTGGACACTTTTTAAAAAAAAATAAAACAAAAGACAGCAACAATACTCCTCATACTGCTCTTAACCAATCAATCCAATTATGGCAATTTGTAATGACACTTCAAATTTCTAAACTCTAAGCTCTCTGAGCCAATGAACTCAGGCATGCCAACATACCATACTGCAATGTAATCGGCTATAGGCTTATGGGCACTATTATTTCCAGCCCTGCTTGTAAAAACAACACAGCACACCAATGAAATATGCTTTTTCTACCATTACATTCCAAGCCCGTATTGTATGTGTGCATGTAGCCAGTTGGTGCCAGTTAGAGGGTCCAATCCCGCTTATTTGTCTCTATGAAGTTTATCCAGCTTTGAAATCTCTCTGACCTGCTTAGAATAATGGTATGTTTACTGTGATCCGAGGCAGGAGCCCATTAAGATCCCACAATCACTGGTTCACATTGTTCTGAGCTTCAGTGGTTCTGCAGAGCTGCACGTGGGGAGAAAAGGCCACATGTTTTTTTTTATAAAGTACTGTTTTATAGATATCTTTATTTATATATATTTATATATCAGCCCATAGAAGAGATCATTTAAGAGTCGTTTCTTTATTCTTTTATGTGTGTCTATCCTAATTTATACACTCTTTTATCATGGAGAACTTTGCTCAACAAATTATTCAAATGGTGAAATCTGAAATTGCCCTTTTTTTCTAGGTCTGGATCCTGCTGGTCCCACCTTTGAACATGCAGACAACCAGAACACCCTGTCCCGAGACGACGCTCAGTTTGTGGACGTCCTGCACACCAACACCAGGGGCTCCCCGGACCGCAGTATCGGCATCCAAAGACCCGTGGGCCATATCGACATTTACCCCAATGGAGGCACTTTCCAGCCAGGCTGCGACATCCAGAACACACTGCTGGGGATTGCATTAGAAGGCATCAAGGGCCTCCAAAGTATGTACTTCACTGCACTTTGACTGAAGATAGTGCTTTGGGTTAGGTTCTCAATTAATATACTGTAAATTATGTGGTTTGTTAGCACTTACATTATCAGTAAGATCATGCAGCCAGTGTGGTGTCTACACTTTGACTAGAAACATACCTGCATGCTGGCATGCATCTGCCCTTATTATTAGACTCCAGATGCTAGTAAGGCGCTCTAGTTGCTCAGTCCTGGTGGTGCCAGTCTTCTCCACCTCCTCTGTGTGACACGCTGCATCATAAATACACATCTCTGCCCACATTAAAGAGAAAAAATTGCAACAACAGCGTTGTAAATCATCCAGATAGGTTTACGTAAGTTTACATGGTGTCAACAGACACTTTGACTCTATAAAAGCTTTCAGGGCTACAATTAAAAATATGTTTGCCTCCAGTCATAACAGACACAGTCACAGATCCACAGTTTGTCACAGTCATGTTGTGTTTTGTGTAGAGATGAAAGTCGTGCATGATGTTTTGCTGGTGAGAAATTATGTCTGGGTCATCATTTAATATGTCAACACTGACATGTCAGGAGTTATAAAAGCCACACTGAGGAGACCTTTTCTCTGTTGCATGACGTCGTCTCAGATGAGGCCCAGATTGTTTTTACAGCTACTGTGCTCTCTGTGTGCTGCAGATATGGACCAACTTGTCAAATGTTCTCATGAGCGCTCCATCCACCTGTTCATCGACTCTCTGCTGAACATCCAGCAGCAGAGCATGGCCTACCGCTGCGGCTCCAAAGAGTCCTTCAACAAGGGCCTGTGCCTCAGCTGCAGAAAGAACCGCTGCAACACGCTTGGCTACAACATCAACAAGGTCCGCATGACTCGCAGTGCCAAGATGTACCTCAAGACCCGTGATTTGATGCCTTACAAAGGTAAAGATCAGTACAAATGACATGTATAAGAGGCACTTGTAGGGTTAGAGAAAAGAAGAAGTGCAATGAACTATAGTAGAAAAATCTGTTTGGGTTAATGTACTTTACTGAGGATTAGCAAGAGTTGAGTTAACTCATGCACATACCTTAATTGGTGTAATCCTCAGTGTATGAGCTACTGTTGTTAGTTTACTTAGTGTGAATGTGGCTGCTTGTAGCTCAGTTAGAGATCATTGAGGGAAAGCCCTCATTTACAATGAGATCGAGTCAATTACAGAAGGAAAAATGAGGGAAAAAACAACAACAAAGAGATATGCTAACAGAAAAAAGGCAATACCACATTAAAACTTCACATTTACAGAAGATAATTTGATAGATAAGTTCAGATAATTAAAATGTAAAATGAAAATAAAATACAGTTAGGTAAATCTCTAAAATTTCCAAAAGCTCCATGTGAATTGAGGTGCAGCATAATATTAGTCCAGTTAGTGTTGTACACAAAAGTACACACACTTTTCAGGGAAAGTCTTAAGACCTAATGCAGGCAGACATGTACAACAAGTAGCAAATATTCAGGAGGTCACATGAAGAAGAGGTCATGGGTATTTTAGTTGCTCAGGGTATGCTAACGTAATGCGACACTGCTGCATGGATACACTTGTAATGGAAAAGTTTATTTAAGAATTACAGTTGGCGCAAGTTAAGGTGTGAAGGATGTTCAAAGATGTGTTCAAAAATCTTAGCATGTTTAGTAAATAGTTCAATATTATAGTAATGATTATATATGAGGGCTTGTGAATGAAAACAACCAGGATTTAGCACAAATCTCTGTGGTTACATGTCACACTGTGACAGTCACAGGGAAGACAGAGAAAGATCAAGCTTACATAAAGGGCTTTTCTAGTATTAAACTAACTTTAAGTAGTGGTATGGTATGAGAAACTGGGAGAGTGGCCCCCCAGTTAACTGTCTGTTTCCTCCCTTGTAGTTTTCCACTACCAAGTGAAGGTGCATGTCTTCAGCACGGACCGACTGAACTTCAGGGAGCAGCCAATGAAGATTTCTCTGTATGGAACCCACGGAGAGAAGGAGGACATTCCCTTCGTCCTGTACGTACATTAAACAGTGCAGGTTTTTTTTTTTACATCCACCACATGAAAACCAAAATCATGTTTACATGCATGTGGAAATCACAGGAAAAAGGGGGGCAGATTGTCAACTATCCTGACTCTAAGACCGAGTTGCATAACCAAAATTAATTTAAATTGATGTAAAGATTAGTTATCACAGTTAGTAATCTTGGTTTAGTGTAAAAACTAAACTGAGGTTTAAAGAGGACAGTCCAGTCAGAGCAGCTGGCCTTTGACCATTGCTCTTTGTTCACCATTGCAGGTCCGAGCTGAACACTAATGCCACCGTGTCCTTCCTCATCACCACCGATGTGGACATCGGAGACCTGATGATCGTGAAGCTGCGCTGGGAGAAGGACGCCATCATCAGCTGGTCAGACTGGTGGAGCAGCAGCAAGTTCCACATCCGCAAACTGCGCATCAAGTCTGGAGAGACCCAGTCCAAGTAAGTTCTTAATCACCACCACAAAGATATGATTATCAAGACATGTATGTACTTCAGACTGGTGATATTTTTATTTTTTCCTGTGTGATTCCAGGGTGATCTTCAGCTGCCAAGGAAGGAGAGTTTGCCTACCTCGTCAGGGGAGGAGAAGATGCATCTTTGTCAAGTTAAAAGAAGACAACAGGAGCCGTAAAGAGAAATTGTAAGTTGAGTTGAAGCTTCCCTTATAATTAGGCTGCAATGTACCACCTGAATAATTACTGCTTTATTCCACCGGACATGGTCGTTTGAATCTGACCCATCTGGTCCAATAAGTTTGGATAGTCTAGAAGAGGTGCAGGATTAAACATTTTATCAAATGCAAGTTAGTGGAGGCTAAACTGGAAGTTAGCTGTTTGGCTGACGGAGCTCTCTACTGCGCTTGCTGTATGGGCAGCACAATGCGAAAGCATATGCAGAAGCTCCACACCAAAGTTGGCTTCATGCATCACTGAGCAGTTGTCATAGAAATGAATGGAGGCCTGCCTCTGACACAGTTCCAGTACTTTACCATACAGTTATGATTCCACCAGATGTGCTGCATCCAGAAGTGGCTCCGCTCCGTGGACAATATGTACAAGTTTATTTTGGATGGGCACCATCAAGCTACACAGAGCAGATCGAGCAGGAAGGGCAGGAAGTCAGACATAGTAGCATCCAATATATGTTCAAAACAAAACACCCTGTGCAGACTGTACAATCATAAAAACAAGCAAAAAAAATCGAGTTTAACTACATAGCCTGCTTACCCATGATAGAAGCTCAAAAATCAAGGGAAAAAGTCCAAATCAACAAACTCTTGGCAAGTAAACAAAATCAGGTGGGCAAAACACTTCTGAAATGCTCCAGGTGAGGCATGAGGCCTTGTGGACAACGGATCAAAACCATGTCAGACACAACTTTACAGAATTGTGCCGGTGGTATCAAGCAATTTCAATAAATAAATTCAATTTAGATTGGAATTATGCTATCATATATATGTATTTTTTTTTTTAGAATTATTTGTAAAACAAAAATTATAAAAAAAAAAAAACACACTCCAGACTCCATACATGTTTACTTTTGTTTTATATAACTTGAATGAGAGCTCGTGAGCCATGTTATTTATTGTCAGTAGCAGAAGCCCTCGTGTTAACTGTTGTCTTTTCTTCTTTCCAGGATGCACAGGCTGAAAACGCAGGCAGTCTTTATGGGCAGAATGATGCTTGAAGTTGCACTTGAACACAACCCCTCCAATCGTGCACGTCATCCTCTGTCCATACATAACCAAAGATAGACAGCACACAGCACAACACTGGGAAAGCCTTTGCAAGTAACTGGACTTATACTTAATGCTGCATTTTCCTGACTTTCTTCCTGTTGTGCCTCATCATAACTTCAACTCCCAGTGCAACCAACACAACCTCATCCACAGTGCTGGAAATCAGTCTGCTCACCAGCTCTCTCCTGTCTCTGCGCAAATTCTGCTGCTGGAAAATGTTACATGTCTCTTTCTGATGATATGCTCACATTTGAAAAAATTTACACTTGTAGTAGCTTTTGCTGCTTATCTTTGTAATCATTTGTTTATGCTTTTGTAGCCTATATATACTTGTTTATACTGATCTTGATGTATTTTGAACTGGTGTGTTTGTTGCCTATGTGAACTTGGATTATTGTAAATGTATAAATGATTCAGAGTGATAGGCATAATTTAGGCACATGTTTTTGTTTTTTATTTTTTAAATGTACAAAATAATCATATTGTCCCTCTTCACCTAACCACTAATTGCCAACAATCAACAGGGACCAAAGAAGTATTTAGTATCTACTGAACAGAGAATTACAGCATTCTTTGTAAATACCTTTTTTAATCAGTATTATATGATATATATATATATATATATATATATATACATATATATATATATATATATATTTTTTTTTTTTTGAATATGAGTCATGTGTTAATATCTGATCTCTTGAAGCCTTGCTTGTTCTTTGTGTTTTGGTTATTGTGTCACTGGTCACTTTAAAAGGCTCTCTGTCCCCTGCAGCCATTTAGATGTTAAGGTCATTGAGATTGCGGTCCAACATGGATATACGTTTTTAAAAATTTTGGTCATTCTTCATGAAATTTAATGGAGGTCACTTTTGAAAATGTTCCAGTAATGGCTAGGTGCTCCTTAATTACTT
This sequence comes from Lutjanus argentimaculatus, assembly GCA_034769285.1. NCBI lineage: Eukaryota > Metazoa > Chordata > Actinopteri > Lutjaniformes > Lutjanidae > Lutjanus > Lutjanus argentimaculatus. Next base: position 26,520,067 of record JAWZSL010000010.1, on the reverse strand, counting down.
CATGAATGGGTCAACAATGTCTCACCTGCAACAGTTTACCTCACTGAAGAAGCTCAGTCTACCAACATGCCCTTATTTTGAAAGGTCAAACATTGCAAAATTGCTAAAAATAAACATGCAAGCCTTGGTAATTTGTGATGTCATGATAGCCATAATACATCCAAGAATACTTCATATTGTATTTATTGAATGTACATTTATATATTTGTATATTAAGCTGTAATATATTTTGGCAGGCCTCTATTGTCATCTGTATTTTTTATAAATGAAGCATTTTGTGATTTTATGCACATGGCTTTGGAAAGATCGATCAAATTGGTCTCCACGCCAGCTGTTCAGTGCATTTTACTTTTATGAACTGAAATATGCAGTGCACTGTATAAATAAAGAGCCCAGGATGGTTTAATAAAGTTTTAAATCACATATTTTAACATTCCTGACTGCTCATGTTGCTTTTAGATCATAATTCAATAATTAAATCATAAAAAGACTTTGGACCTGCATTGGAGATAAAGTTGTCACTCATCATTTCATGGATGAAAACACCACCTTGAACATGTATAAACATGGCCAAGAACTTCCACATATATCTCTGTCCAACGTCAGCATAATCAGATGTAAAACACCTGCCTGGTAGCAGATGATAAAAGGTTTTAAAAGCAGGTGCAAATATATTTAGATGTCAGTGATGACAGATGATCTCTATGAGGGAGCCAAGGAAGCATCCAGACGCTGACAAAAAGATAAATATACCAAAGGGAAATATGAAGAAATTAAAAACATTAACATGAAAAATGTCCAAGTGTTAAACTGCACTCGCATTTTTGTTTTACGTTAAGTGATGCAGAAATTCACTCTACTTTAATCAGTGTCTATACAAACTTTGTATGGTTTCTTGAACTAATCACAGTATAAATACATCCAGCACTTTGCTAACAGCAGTGTTAACAGGTTCTTGTAGTTGCACCATTGTAAATCAAAGTCTTCATGAGTTAAACTAAACATTTTTGAGAGAAAAGACAGGCGTGTTTCCAGCTCCTGTAAAGAGCGTTTTATGAAGTTATAAAGAAGTCCTGTCCTGAGATGAGATATGCAATATTTCAAACAAACACCACATATAAAATCACACATAACAAAAAACACATTGAGCAGCTTGACACCAACATCCAGAGTTAAATCTACCCTGTGGAGTTTTTATTGTTAACAGTCACATTTACATTTGCAGCCAATGTTTCTCACCAGAACACAATGTACAGTACAGTATGTATAGCTGAGCTCTCAGAAACATGTTGAGTTCATCTCGTGCCTCATATCACATTTCCAAAGCTTGTTTTCTGAATGCATTTTTCATAATCTGTGCTTGCATCTGTTTGTCAGTTTTCTGCATTCTTATTTAAATATGGCCATTATTTGATTTATAGCCACACTGGTGTCATTGTTCAAGGACTGGCGATGTCAGCTGGTTCCAGTGTGAAATATCTTGACAACCTATTGGATGGACTGTTATTATAATCTCTAGCCCTTAAAGATGCAGTAATTATGGATTGTTGAGTCTCATTCGCAAGTCGTCAAATATTGACGTTGGTCGCTAGGACGGTGCCGCTCAACAAAACTATGACAATCAACAATCAACTTTTTTTCTCTAGAATTGCTTACACCACCTAAAAGGGATGAATCTCAATAACTGTGGTAATGATTTGGTGTTGGTGGCAGGTTTTGAGATCAGTTGACCACTCTAAAATCAAAACTAATGACCAGTCCCATCAGCCTCAGCTATATTTTGAGATTAGGCAATATGTCATAGTATGATAACATGCTAACAGTAGCAGGGGCCTGAAGGCCCAAACGCACTGAGAGCGTCTGACGCGTGTGTTTTGAAATACACCCATTACTTCACACGATACACACCAAAAGATTTATGAGGCATGTCAAACTGCCTTGACGCCTCTACCCCAACCTTGTTTCCATTTTGGAGCATAAAATGAGGACCAAAGCTGCAGTACCAGCTTGGAGAGAGCTAAAAGGAATAAAAAAAGGCATGGACGAAGGTGGGTGCTGAGGGGGCTGCAGCACCACCTAAAACCAGAATAAAATAAAAAGTGATGGAATAGATTGATGACTCAAACAAACACAGGTCTTTCACCCAGGACTCTGGGCTTTGAGTCCTGTGTGAAATGAAGAGTCACTGTTGAGTTATTTAAAGTTTTAAACATGTAAACATGACAACGTGACAAACTTATTTTAACCCAAACCATGATCTTCTCCTAAACCTAGGTGGTTTTGTTGCCTAAACCTACCCACTGTGACTGAGTGTCATGTGACTTTTGTCAAGTGATTTTTGTGACATAGTTAAGGTCCTCTGAGCCTGTCATTGCAGGTACTCTCTACCAGTCACATACATTGATTTGTCACTGGCAATTGACCTATTCTGCCATTTCAGTATGAGGATGTGTTGCAGCGTGTTGCGGCCAGTAAAGTCAGATTTGATTCATATAGCCCAAAATCACAAATCACATTTTGCCTCAGGGGTCTTTAAAATCTTTAAAGTGTACAACACCCTCTGTCCTTAGACCCTTGATTCAGATGCGAGAAAAACTCCCCCTGAAAACCCTTTTAACATAAAAAAAAAAGGAAGAAACCTTGAGGTGAGCCTGAGGAACCACAGAGGAGGGAAGAATCTCCCAGGAAGCTGATACATGCAGATTATAAAATGTATGTGAAGAATGTGGAACCAGCAGGACATTGAACAACATCATGTGCTGCCACTGGGACCTGAGCCACGGCGTACGACCTCCTCTCAAAGGAGGAAAGAAAGAGAGAGAAGACGCGAAGAGAAACAGACACAGCTTGGAGGCATTTGGGAACAGAAACAAAAACTGAGGCTTAGAGAAATACCTCAGTTATTAAAAGATTACAGTTTTTTTCTCATCTTAAGAACAAATATGGACTACGAGACTAGGCTTAAAAGATTCACAGAGACTGACTGTACCTAAACACATCCTGTTCAGACACTGATGGAACTACAGCAATTGTTAGACACTGCCGCTGCTGATGTGCTGCTTTTACTGGGCAGTCTGTGTGGACATGGTGTACTAGTCTATACCAACAATACAGGGAAGCTGCTCATTGCTTTGCAGTGCCACCAGTGGTGTGAAAAGCCTGACAGTGCGTCTTTAAGTAAGTTGTTATTGGCACTGTAGGCTACTACCTCTCCCCCATGGCTTGTAACTGTGTTAACAGTTATCCTCGTCAAACACAAAGGTCACTGTAGATCAGCCAGCATATGAAGCCACTTAAAGCCTACATCCAACATGTTTTAATAGTACAGGATTATAGCTGGTTGTTATCACTAAGCCAGCTTTGCTAACAATTCAAAACATATTACGTAACACTGACTGAACCAAACCATAATATGACTGAGAAAAAAACTTGTATCTCTGAATCCCTGAGTTTGTAGATTAGCTCTTCTGAAAGAGATTCCCACTCGGCTCACAGGCAGGAAAGGATCTGAGCAACAGCTGGAAACTGGACAAAGTTAATGAAGTGAAAATATGTATGATCAAATCATCGAGTGATTCTTCTGCAGAAAAATGCTCATTTGACTTCCAAAAACTTTTTCAAATTTGGGATACTGAAGAAATAATGATGCATGACCACATTTTTTCCTCTAATCATCAGTCTTGACAGTGAACCAAAGATCTCTCAGTGACATTTAATCCAGCATTTTATGATTTTTAAACTTAAACTTTAAACATTATTTTCCCCCTTTGGTGAACAACATGGTGACCTTCTTGAACATCCACAGACTTTTCCAGTATTCAGTGGAGATTCACAGCTATGTTTCAAGATACTATTACAAAAGCAATAAAATGTGGAATATAGTTACATTTCTTTAACAACACCCGGTAATACTGAATGCAAGCAAGAGTATGACAGATGAGTGTTAAATACAAGCTTGACTTGGTTACAGCTTCCATAACATTACAGAACAGACACATTTGTGAACATCCATCTTTTTTTTCTTACTTTGGAAATATTCTCTCATGAAATTTTGTTGTTGAAGCCACAGAGATTACTTTAAAACCAGTTCAGTAGCCTGCACGGACCTGTCTACCTCTGAAGCAGCCTGATTCACCAAAGCTTTTCAGTTTAACAGTGATAAAAAACAAGAAGAAATCTGTACCCCACTGTCTTCAAGAAAATCAAAAGACTTTTTGTATGTGTTGTTTCTGTTCATACATGTTTTCCAAGGATTCAACTAAAGCCTTCTGATAAGAAACAGATGTACAAATTAAAAGAAAAAATGTTTAAGCACAGTATATTCTGTTCACAGACTTTTATGGGGGTGAATCAACATGGATACACCATAGGGAATAAGTCAGACTGTATTTGTGTATCTGGACATGTGCAACATGTGTTCATGTGCAATTCCTAGAAGTAAGCTTAGAAAACAAGTCTTGGAATTACACAAAATACAAGACATTTTGTTGCCTCAAATCTTTGTGAAGGAGTATGCTTTCCCTCCCTGCTGGCACCAACAAATATCTGCTGTGGAGGTCTGATTCACTTCATCACCTCCTCGTCACCACCACGGAGTCTTTTACCCTTGCGAAGACGAGGATAACAGGGTCTGAACTGCTGCGGCAGCAGTGGGAAAACATACGCAGTCGCTGCTTTTCGAGGAAAATGCTGTCATGTTCAAAGAAGAGTTACAGCTCATGAAGCCAGCTGCTCTGCTGTGGGAGCAAAGTCGTGTGTGTTTGTGCTGTATGTGGGTGTTCAAGAGGAAAGAGAAAGAGCTTCCACTACTGTATGAACTGAACCTCCAGTAGAAAAGCAACCCCTTTCATCTACATTATGAATTTTAAATATGTTCAATCATTAACAAGTTTATGTGTAATCATCATTAAGCTAATAAGCTAATAAGCTAATAAGCTCATGTACACAAGTAGATGAAAATCTTGATTTCTTCAACAGTTCTGTTTTTTCTAGTTTCTACACTTGAAAAATGCGTATTATTCATGTAATGAAACCGAAAATATATGAGGCTGCACTCAGGCATGGGAGCGCATCTATTTTCCCAGGGTCTTATGTTTCTGAGGTCCTATGTTCCCAGGGTCTCATGTTCTAGCAGATGATGCTGATGGGACTGTCATTGGTTTTGCATGTTTTTGGTCATAAACAAAAGTATTGGAGAAGGTCAAATTTTGACCTGTTGTTGGCACTAGAGGAAAAATCAGGAGATCACCAAAGTCAGTAGAATTCATTTTCTGGGAAACATGCATTTAATAGTTAAGGGTTTCTTAAGCCTACATAGATTATTGAAAACAAAAGTGATAACTGTTTTACCTGAGAGCATTGTACAAAACTACTTGTGTCCTGTGGATTTAGTGGATCATTTTCAATAAATTAAGAGTGCTTAAAGGAAATGTTTCTTTAATAAAAGTGGTGTAGCTCAATGGCTGGTCAGTTGGTTGGTGCACCACTTTGATTTGGACTATTAGACTATTAATGACAGGAGCAGGGTTAATAACTTGCATCTAGTTTTTCAGTGGTCATACTGCATTTTTATGCCAAAGGGCTTTCATCCAAAACAATTTAAGACTGATTTGGAAGTAATAATAAGTTCAGAGAATCTGCGTATGTGTTCAGAGTTTTGGCGAACCCTTTGTTTACATTTGGCTCACAAGCTGATCCTTTAAAAACATCATGTAGTTCCCTTTAATCAAACTGGTATGTGTTCACTCCGATAATTGATTAGATTGTCAGTGGTTTGTTGTAACACGTTTTACCATGCCTGTGAACTTTATTGTTCAATTGACCTTCACGGCAACCAGCTTGTAACTTTTCAACCATCACCTCATCGGCCTCCTGCCCAGTTTAACTTGGCGTCTCATGCTGGAGGTTTGGGCAACAAATCACAAACTGTGAGGCCAACTTCTCTTGCCTGACTGTTAGCACATAATCTCCAGCTGGCATGTAACAGCATTTTCACTGAGTTAGTGAAATGCTCTATGCAGTAGGTCAAAGGTTTGAAGCAATGGAAACTAAGAACTTGTAATAGCTGTCTGTGAGCACAGGTTTGACTGCAAGCCAGCCAAGAGCTTTCCTGATTGCAAACTGTGATACACACAATCCAAATGCTGCTGATGCTTGATACCAGCAGGCACGTTGGTCGAGTCTGCCAAGATGTTTCTATGCCAGGAGTCTGAGAACTGGAACCTGATCTAAGTAGGTAACGTCTATATACACAATAATATGTAACAGGGCAGACCTGTTGGCACTGAGTGAGAGTGGGTTTGTGCGTGTGTTGGTGGGTTAGAGGGACTTCGAGTTTGCAGTGAGCCAAAGGCTGTGTGCTCATGTGCTGATTGGAGGCAGGTGTGTCTGAGGGTTTCTCCACTCTGTAGTCTACTTACGCCACATGCAGCAAACACTGCTGGCTCTCATTTCTTTTGTGTTCCTCTGTGTGCAGGCAAGGGTCTGCTCCAGGCACCATAGTCATAAGGCAGAGTTGCGCTTCCTAGTCCATGGTGACGGCTCAGAGGGGACCGCTATCAGGCAACATTCAAATGTAACCAGCAACATAGTTGACCTTGGCCTTGGCCTGTTCTCCCCTGTCTCTTTTGCAAGTCCTTACAAATTGGGTGTGTTCCAATACCCAGACTACCCCACTATTTAGTATGCCAGAAAAAAAATTATATGTCTCAATATAGTCAAATGCAGCATGCCAAAAATGCCAGGATGCCCACCTGCATATGGTCGAATTTAGCAGTATGCAAGCCAGCATGCTTTTTAAGAGATGACAGAAACTGCAATGGCAGATGACTGTGAGGGATGCATGAGTAAGAGGGTCAAAGTTCAAGGCGCAACATTTTGATGAAGTAGTATATCGTACTTGAATGCATACTAAATGCAACAGTACATACTTTTTATGGACAGCTGCTGCAAGTACTAAAAGTTAAAAAGTGATTTGGAATGCAGACTGACTGTTTTCTCCTCCTTTTTATAGTTGAGAAGCCAGATTATAGCCACGAGTCAGATGTTCTCCCTTTGATTTTAGTATGTTTATATAATATAATTAAATGAGTTTTCCTCTGGTATGGTCTTTTGTCCTTTGCTGAGGATCACTGGTCAAATAAAGAAACTGTGGGCCCACTGCAAAGTATCACAGTGGGTGTGTTACAAATACACTATATCACAAATACACACAGTAAAAAACATTTACCGATACAACACTAAAACAATACTGTATTAGATATTTATTAAGATATTCCATCAAATAGTTTACATCCCACAAGCATGTACATTTTTGTATATATTAACAAAATATTTAATGCAATGTTCTTTAAAACCCTAAATATTAAATATTTCTCTATAAAATGATTTATGACTAAATGAGCAACACTCATAGTTAAAATTCAGAAAAAATAACAAGAAAGAGAAAATAAAAGAATAAAAATGTAGCAAAAGTTTAGCGTATCATTAATTTAACTTGGCAAGCTCTTAAAAGGGAAGTGCAATGACTTTTTAAGTCTTTTGTGGCTCCAGAGAAAGCATGTGAAGCCTGATAAATTGACTTGAGTGATGTCACATGAGTCAGCATTGGCTGGGGCCGAAGACGACAGGTTTGAAAAAGAAACAATATCTGGACCTGTGGAGTTAGAAAGAACCAGACATCTGTAGCCTGCTTAAGGTTAACATCTCCATTCTACATAAACTGCTGCATAACAAGCCCAAATCTCTGATCCAGCTGCCAACTGAATGTGTTATTTTGAGCCTCCTGCTGTTCATTATGAATCTGACAAAGTTATAGGAGATCAATTCTTTATCAGTTTAATAATGCATGATCAGTAACTCAATTTATTTAGAATGATAGTTAGAGCCTGATAATTTGCAAACTTTCAGGACACTAAAAATAACTTTCTTCTGTAGTTCGTCTCTCTTATCTGCTCTGACACCAGCAGATCAGTGAAAAGGGGCCCCAAAATGTCCTGAGGAGGCCCCTCATGAGAGACAGTAGGTTAACCAGTAACCAATATTATTAGTTTGTTGTGAAACACTCATGACCTGCTTCTTCTCCAGCCTGCATCACACAAACTGACTGAAAATATTGACAACAGATTCAACCAGAGGTCTCAGAGTTCATCAGTGATCGTAACTGGAACTTTTTTTATTTATTACCAATCATTTTGTGTTTTATTTTACTTTATTCACTTTTACTATTATTTTATGTTATCCTGATTATCTCTGTACACCGCTGTTTGAGTATGTTTGGTAAATGAAAAATGAAAAATTAAAATGAAAAAAAAAAAAAGAAATAATTGAATAACAGAAAAAAAAGAATAAGTATAAAAATATCTGAAAAAAACATTGAAATACTAAATATAAATATACTGAACTTTATCTAATAAAGTAAAGGTGATAAATAAAAGGAAAGAAAACTTGAAACCCTGGAAACTTTGTTGTCTTTTTAAATTTTGCTTTGTTTTTAACGTTTTTAATTTTCTTATCTGTCTTTGTTTTTGTATATTTTTGTTTGAAATTTCTTATATAACTTAAATTTTATTGTTTCCTTTGGAGGGCACTTAAAGTATTGAATATAACACGCAGTCCTGGTGCAGTGTGTGGTTGTAAACTGGCCTAATATTAGCAGTTTAAAATGTAATTACTTTACAATTAAACTGATTAATTAACTGGAAGTTTAGAGCTGCTGGAGTAATCACTCAATCATAATCAGTCTATTAACAAACAGGAAAGGCAATTAAGCCCAAATTGCATGTAATTCATTGCTCATGTCGACCATGGAAACAAACATTTAATAAAGTTAGAAACATTGATAGTGTATTATACTGGCTTTAATGAAAAGCTACACAGCCAACAGTGTTGTTCATAGTCCTCATAAAACAGTCTAATGATTTACTTTAACGCATATTTTTCCATTCCCCGCCCGGGGTCCAGCAGCCAATGGCCTGTCAGAGGGTCTATTTAAGACGCGGACAGTTCAAGGTGGTTCAGATATCAGGGCTCCGCTGCGCGCAACAGGACGCACTCAAGTCACTCTGAGAAGGAATATATTCACTCTTCTGCTGTGAGATCCGACTGATTTAATTCATCGTTGAAGACATTTTCTCTTAAAGGAAGAAGCTGTAAAAGAAATGAAAGCGTGGAAAGTTGTGTTTCTGTACTTTCTGGTGTTGAATGTGCAGTATGTGACGTGCCTGGAAGAAGAGCTCGCCGACTCTATTTTTGGTGAGTTTCCAGTTTGAACTTCATTCACATTCACTCTCACGCACATCAGCGCACACTTTTGTGCACAACTGGAGCATTTGAGCAAATGTAACCGTGCAGATACTCGCAGAGGAAAAGTCTGGTATGAGGGAAATGTGAGTTTCATTTACGCGCAGTGTTTGTGTGTGAACCGGGTGTGTGTGTAGTTTGAACTCTGATAATAACATTAATGTGTCTATCAGATACTATGTATCACGTGTCTATGACTAAACTTGGCATTGTGGTTTTTGGCGAATACCCAACAAATCCTAACCACTACTGGCTGTGAGAGATGTTTGTTTTTAACTCTCACAGACCACGAGAGCAACAAAGTGGTGAAAACATTCAGGCTACTAAATGATTTCAACATGTAATAAGTTCTCAAAGCACATTTATGATCATTTATGTTTACAATATGTCTCCTGAACAACCTTTGCAATGCAAGCCTCGTAAATGTCTGTGAGGGTCCTACATCCACCTCCCCACCCCCCATCCTGAAAACCAGCACAACCCCCAGTTGGGTTGAGTCAGCTGACTGTGTCAGGACCACTGAAACTTAGGCAGATTATAGTCGGTGAGGTGGCAGGAACAAAGCTGGGAAAAAAAAACTCACCGTGGTTTCTATGGAGCTCAGTCTGACCAAGTGAACCCCTGTAACCCCTGAGGACTGATCTTGTCTAAGGTGGAGGCTCATTTACTGAGGGGCCCCAAGGGGCCAGTCCTTATTGGAACCAGTCACTCAGTTAGCTAGTCATGCGTCTCGGACCGCCCAGCCAGAACATTAGATCAGATTTACACATCTGACAAATACACCCGCAAGACAGAGGGATGTCTTCTTAAAGGTCTAGTGTGTAAGATTTATAGGGTTTTATTGGCAGGAATATGGCAGATGGGATATAATGTTCGTGAACAGGTTTTCATTAGTGTATAATCACCTGAAAATAAGAATTGTTGTGTTTTTGTTACCTTACAATGAGCCGTTTATGTCTACAGAAGGTGCGGGTCCTCTTCCATGGAGGCCGCCATGTTGCACTGCCTTGTTTCTACTGTAGCCTACAACAGACAAACTAAACACTGGCTCCAGATACGGCATTTCACATTTTGTGGACACTGTAAGTTCTCCTACATGCTTGGAGGGGGAAAGTGACATGAAGTGTTTGCAAGTTTACTGCTAGATGTCACTAATTTCACTAAATGCACACTGGTCCTTTAAAGTTCTACTAGCAGAGTGCTGCTAACTGCTAATGTGTTTCCTGTAAAACAGACAGCTAGGGAGGGACTTGTCAAAGACACTGACTGATTGACGTTTACAGTAGCTAATAGTGCTAATAGGCAAAGTGGTCCTATTAGCTGACTCTTCCAGTCCACTCCAATGAACAGATGTATTTTCTCTCCATGCGCTGCTGTGCCATAAATTCATTAATTCATTGGACTCAAATTCATTGTGCAGGATGATTCATTAACTGTTTATAATTGTTTTCCAGGAAAAGACAAACTGTGAAACGCCCAGTAATTAAAAATAACCATGAATATCTACAAAACAACTTTTTTGTCAGTTGTGCCAGATACTGGTGTGTAGGTGACGTATAGCGCAATAAATATGAGATAAAAACACTTTAACATCAATTTTGACTTCATGAGAACTTAAATATCTGTTTAAGATTAAAAAAACAACATATAGCTAATTTGTTAACTTTCCTCTCCCGCAGGTAACTTCCTTGACCCTTTCAAAGACTTGTTTGACCAGAAGGATGACGCCAATCAAACCATTGCCAAATTCTCTCTCCGGAAACCCTCCCATCCCGATGATGACCTGTGCTACATCATTCCTGGCAAACCTGACTCGCTGGCAGCCTGCACCTTCAACAGCACCTCTAAAACCTTCCTAGTCATCCACGGATGGACGGTGAGCAGAGACGCTTTAGCACGTTGTGACCTGCCCTCATCTCACTAACGCCCACTCTTTGTTGTTCACTTGATGCTGCTTTGGTTTAGAAAAAAAAAATGCCTCTGGTAGTGTATCACCAAATTCTGGTGCCATTAAGTCTTGCCAAATTCACATAGCTAGCTGTCTTGACAAGTACCAACATGTTGGCGTTAATACCAAAGAACACGCTGTAAAGATGAACTGGACTGGAAGAAGCTCTGATTATACAACATGCCCATGCAGATTGAATTTTAATTAATGCCAGTTTTATTTGCACTTATGTCCTTGCTGTGTTGTAAGTTAAATGTTTTGACTGTCCTTTCAACAGTTAAGTGGTATGTTTGAAAGTTGGGTCCCTAAGCTGGTATCAGCGTTGTACAAGAGGGAGCAAACAGCCAATGTCATCGTGGTGGACTGGCTCACCTCGGCACAGAACCACTATGTGGTGGCGGCTCAGAACACCAAAGCGGTGGGACAGGAGATCGCGCGCTTCATCGACTGGATCGAGGTCAGTGGGAACAACAGGTCGCAAGTTTCATTTCCAAAATGTTACACCCTCCATGTTACTACCCATCATGAGGAGGAAACAGATTTTTTCTACCTTTGTATTTGAAGGCATGGATGGATTACTAAACAGGCCTACTGGGTAAATAGTACTGACTGATAGTACTAAGTAGCTAGTAAACACAATGTTGTTTCACTGATTTACTTACTCTTCATTAATGTACTTTAAAGGAAACCACCAACATGCCTCTTGAGAACCTCCACCTGATTGGCTACAGTCTCGGGGCACATGTGGCAGGATTTGCTGGAAGCCATGCAACAAATAAAGTTGGAAGAATAACTGGTAAACAAAACATTTTGACACATAACATCTGATAGCACATCTCACAATCTTGCAATTTAATGTAGTGTGTCAATCCATTGTTTTCACTGCCTGTCTCTGTCTTGCTGCAGGTCTGGACCCAGCTGGTCCTGACTTCGAGGGGATGCACGCTCACAGGCGTCTCTCCCCCGACGACGCTCACTTTGTGGACGTCCTTCACACCTTCACACGGGGCTCTCTGGGTCTCAGCATTGGGATTCAGCAGCCTGTCGGTCATGTAGACATTTACCCCAACGGAGGCAGCTTCCAGCCAGGCTGCAACCTCAGGGGGGCTCTGGAGAAGATCGCTAACCATGGGATATTTGGTGAGAACAACTAATAATACAACTGTAAAATGTAAAAGCTTAAACTTTTACTTTGCTATCTGCAGTCATGACCATGAATGAATGTAACTTTTCTCATCATTTTTCTTTTATAATTATAATATTATTTTAGTTTTTTTAAATATTGAAAATAATGCACAGTTTGTTGCTTGAATTAGAATTAAAAACTTATCTGAGATACTTAAAGCAACTTTACAAATGATTTTCCATAACTAAAATTATTGTGATATACATGACTGTAATATCAGCAGAAAGTTTTCTGAATTTTATATCAGTTATTCTTTTGTCTTTTTCATTTCAACCCACCAGCTGTTATGACCAGGAGTGCTGTTTTTATAGTTTTTAAACAGAATAAGACTTATAATTTGGCTTCACATAATAATGCATCAATTAAAATCAATTAAAATGTGAAGCACAGCCAGTCTAACCAACCAATAGACAATGATGTATGTAATTATTAGACATATACATAGAGTAATAACACTGTAGCTACTTTCTGCTTGTTATTCTGTTTTAGCAGTGAACATCGTTACTGTCAGTTGCACAATGACCCCATTCACAGCACTCTGAAAGTAAACAAGAGGGCCCCAAACATGTCTGAGGAAAGGTCACATACAGTATCAGTCTGAAATTGGAATTGTACCTGCTTTATTAAGAATCCCTGCCTCCCTCTTCAGCGATCACTGATGCAGTGAAGTGTGAACACGAGCGCTCCGTCCACCTGTTCATCGACTCTCTGCTGAACGAGCAGGAGGCTGCCAAGGCCTACAGGTGCGGCAGCAGCGACATGTTTAACCGTGGCGTGTGCCTCAGCTGCCGGAAAAGCCGCTGCAACACGGTGGGCTACGACATCAGCAAGGTCCGCAAGGCACGCAATGTTCAGATGTACACCAAGACACGGGCCTCCATGCCTTTCAGAGGTCAGTGCACAGTGGAATAGTTCAGTTTGTGAGAAGTTGCTCTATTCTCCAATTCACCCCAAATCAGGTGAAAGAATAATATTGCAAAAACAAAGTGCAAGACTTTCTCAGCTCTGTAGTGTTTCGATTTCTGGTGTCTTTGATGTCAAAAGTCCAACCACTTGCAGCTAAATTAACTAAATTTAAGTTGCAGCAGTTTAATTACACTAACCATGCATGTTTGAAGTTTTCCTATATGATGCTCAACTGTTGCTCTTTCCTACAGTTTACCACTATCAGCTGAAGATCCACTTCAGCAGTAAAGTTAACCGTTCGGAGATGGAGCCGTCGCTCACTGTCTCACTGTACGGAACAAAAGGGGAGGCTGAAAACCTGGAGCTTAAACTGTGAGTGACTCGTTTCAAATCCTTCATAAAAACACAATTACAGCTCGGTGACTTGCATCTTTCAAGTTTTATGAGTTGTTTTGTAACAGTCGCATGGTAGTCAAAGGAAACAGCATGATAGAACCACAAACAGTTTTGTGTGGTTATTTCATGGTTTATGGTGCAGAGTTTATGAGGCTAAACTTAATAAAATACTCCCACTGGCTACGAGTGAAACACTAACACCTTTTTTTTCTCTATTTGTGTTTGGCAGAAAGGAGAAAATTGCAACAAATAAGACACATTCATTCCTGCTGGTGACAGAGAAAGATATTGGAGATCTCCTGATGTTGAAGTTTAAATGGGAGGAGACAAACGGTTGGTCATCGTCCAACATGTTGAAGATGGTTTCTTCTTGGTGGTCTGGTGACTCCGACAGCGCCAACATGGAGGTTCACAAAATCCGCATCCGAGCTGGCGAGACCCAACAAAAGTAAGCTGTGCTGTACTAAGCCTAAGACTAAAAATATTGGGAATTTGACATAAAAAACACCTTTTTAGCATCCTTTAGCAGTAGTAGTGTTAGTAGAATAAGTAATAAGACAAACTTGGTAACTATTTATTTGAAGGGGTGTGGACGGAAGGGGTGTTGGCTGTCATTACACTGACATAACATGTCATAATTTTTTTTAATGAATGTTAATGACTGTTGTCATTAAGTGTCATTCAGCACAGTTTACATTATTTGGAATGTCTTTGTTATGACAACTTGACATTAACCAAGACAACATAACCTGTTAATGTCCTTGTCATAAGAACTTGACATTATCAAACTTAAAGAAACTGTTTAGCTTCATGCTTTAACACTACATTAGACTGTCATAAGTTGTTGTTTTTGTTGCGGGCTGTCATGAGACCATTATAAGTGCATCATAAATATTTTCTTTGACCTTTGACTTGTCATTAAGATGTCATTAAATATTATTAGGCCAGTTTGATGACAGAGCACAGTACCAAGGTGACTTAGCTTACAGAGTTACCTGATGACAGATAGCAATTGGCTAGTTAACTGTTGCTAAAGTAGGCTAACTGCTATCTGCTGTTATCTGTAGCCGGTGTTAGCTAGTTAGCTCAGTTAGCCGTGGAGCTGCTGAAGGAGCTGACTCAGTCCACAGGCTGCCAGGAGGCAAGCCCAGCAAGAACACCACCTCGGCGCTGTATTCTTTGTTGTCAAACTGGCAACCGTTGATCTCAGACGCTGTTTTCGGCTGGAAAAACAGCATCTGGTATCTCCAGTTTGGCCAGACTCAGCTAGATGCTGACAAAAGCTAGAACACCCCTTCAAATAAAGTGTTACTTGTAATCCTTTGCCACTGATGAAGCTCATTAAGTGCTCATACTGATGTGTTTTGTGAATTTCTTTTTCAGGATGGTGTTCTGCGTGAAAGACCCAGAAACTCAGAACTTAACACAAGAGGTCACGTTTGTTAAATGTAAGGACGCCTGGAGGACAAACTCAAAACGAACTCCAAAAAGGTAAGTTAGCCTCTGCTAGATTTCCCAGTTACTATTAACATGACTGTTAAAGCTGATAAATAACAACACACTTCCTCCTCTTTGACTGCAGAATAACTCTGAAGAGCCACTGATGGGCCTTGAAGAAAAGACTCCACTGTTGGACGCCCCTCTGTCCATTTCAGCACTTAGTCAATAATTTATGTTCCTGTAACTTATTTTATTTCTCAAAATTATACAAAACTCTCTGCCTTGTATATATATCCACAAAAGTATGTTTGTTATTTAAAACAATATGTATGTGAATACTGTAAAATATTTTGTAAAGAGCTGTTTTTATGACACATAATTGTAACTTCATTGTTGTACAAAAAGTGAATGCTGCCATCTTTGGTGCAAAGAGAAGTCACTTCAGAGCCTCACATACCGAGAGATACGACTGACTGCATTTACCTTAATAGTTCTGGATGTACTGATCTCCCATTGTGTAAAATACCTCAAGCTAAATTTTATATTTAAAGCAGTCACTGTGAAGAATAATGTCCTCTTGGTGTGCGCTGACATCTGTGGTCTGTTGCCACTTCTCATAAAGAGAGAAAAATAAACCGTTAAGATGAACTTGTTAAGGTGTTTTTTGCAATAGGGTACACTTTATTTGCCTTTATGTATTATCTAACTAATGCATAACCCAACAGTGCATTCACCACTGTGGCTCTCAGCACGGTATGTGACTGTAGGACCTGTATCAGTGTGCCTTACTTTAAACAGTCTCCAGAAGTAAGCTGTCTTAACGTAGCGCTTTGTTGCTGTTTTTCACCTCAGTGTGCTTTATTGTTGTTATTTCATGAGCTTTTACTGAAACAACTGAAGATGCAAAAGTTGTTTTAAACACTTTTTTTTTACTGCCTCAACTTCTACAAGATGTTACTCTGAAGCTGTTACCTCAAAGAAGACATTTAGTCAAACATGGTTCTGTTAAATTCAGTGAGGTATGAGATGCTCAGTGTGAGGTAGAAAGCACCGTTAATATCAACGTTATCATTTTGTTGTGCTGTCTGTACTTTTTTTTCTGTGCACGTCACTTTTCAAATCCTGACTAATGCTCTTTTCTTCATAATACATTTCCAGTTCTGAGCAATGTCTCAACCTTGGCTCTTTAGAGATCGGTACTGTAATCATTGTGACTTCATTTCTGCTTTAAAAAGGTGGAAATGTTTTACTTTTGCACTGAAAACAGGGGAAGAGATTGCTCAACCAAGTTACTTGTATAGTTCTGTAAATACCAAAAAAAAAAAAACAGATGATAGATTTTGTAGTATGGAGCACTGTTAGTTGTATATTTTTACCTCTGGATCTGTAAAATGTGCATTTCTATGATCTTTTGTACATATCTGTAAATATTCACTGTACTGTATAAATTCTTTAATAAACCAAAACTGCCATCTGAGAGGTCCTGAGCCTGACATTTATTTGCTCTTTTACAAATAGTTCAGTCATTATCACTCACATTTACCAGCTCAAGGTTGTTATTCCAGTTTTTATTTATTATCAGCACAAAATGTATGTTCGTGTTTCCAAACATTTTTTAACTATTTAAACTCTCAAATCTGTTTTTGATATAAAAGTGGTCAGATTTGTTAAATTACACAAAATAAACTCTGTGATTTCTCCTTGTCCTTGTTGCGACGCCATTGTGTTTGGTTGTCTGTGTCAGGGTGACCCAGGAGATAAACTTTAGATTGATCACCAAATATGCCTTTTAGTCCTTAGTGGTGGAAGACGTATTCAGATCTTTTGCTTGAGTAAAAGTGCCAATACAACAATCTAACAATACCCCATTAAAAGTTGTACTAGAGGTATCAAATGTATTTTTAACTGCTTCATATAGTGTTAGGTAGTTTAGTCCAGTGGTTCCTACCTTCTAACGGTTCACAAGATAAATCTGAGGGGTCATGAGGTGATTAATGGCAGCGGAGATAATCTTTGCCATTTTTATGAAATATTTTTCACAATTTTACCTCTTTGGACCTCAACAATTAAATCATTTGAGAAGTTGAAAGAAGAGATCTCTCTTTGGTGACAGTTATAAAGTCATGCACACCTTCTTTTTCCATGGAAAATGTTAAATTACAAAAAGTATAAATAAAAATTGTGAAATAACCATTGCTGTCAAAAGAGTTGGGACGTTGTGTAAAACGTGCATAAAAACAGAATGCAATGATTTGCAATCCTCGACCTACATGTATATTCAACTGAATACAGTACAAAGAGAATACAGTTAATGCTCAGACTGATATATATTTTTATCATATACACTCATTCTGAATTCAATGCCTACAACATGTTTCAAAAAAGTTGGAGGAGCAGCAACAAAAGACTGAGAAAGTTGTGTTCAAAAAACACCTGTTTGGAAAATTGCACAGGTAAACAGGTTAACCGGTAACAGATGAAAGTATCATGATGGTCGTAACAAAAAACATGAACCTTAGTTTGGACCTTGGTTTAAACTTTCAGGAGTAAAAGCACCCTTAATGTACAAAGTTATTTTACACCACTGTAAATCGTAAACAGTAAACAAGTACTCACTGAGATTAGAAACATCTCTACTGTCACTTTATTAACTTAAACATCACCAACTTTTCTTTGTAAACATGTTTCAGGCCAAAGGCAAGAGGGCCACCAACGCCCACTTGATAAAGTCTCTGTGTGATGGAAAGTGGGCAATCATGAAAGCTGAAAGTAGCACTCAAGTTCAAACACAACAACAAGGACAGTGCAGGGCAAAATAAGGGAGAGTCCCATCAGTCTTCACAGGGACAGATGGCTTTAAATCGCCATAGTGTTTTGATGATATGTGGCCTCTAAGGGGGTTGACTGACTTGACAGTTGGCAGCAACAGCAGCGTTTTCCACAACACATGCATCACAGGAAGCCCTCACCGCTTGTTGAAACATGAACACAAAGTCACACAAAAAAAGAAATGGCAGTTGCATAATGACGTACAAAGATATCAGTTAACAAACAACAGTGTTGAGCAGGTGAGAGTGTCACATGTCACCAGCACATCAAACATCAAAGCTGACTGAAAGAATCTCTTTAATGTGACTTAGATAAATGAATCTCAATTGATTTGTGCGTCATCATGATGTACTTGTACTCCCAGAGGTGACAGGGGTCAAATGTCAGAGGTCACTCCAAGTCACTGGTGTCCAGTTTACGGCCGCAGAGGCAGACGGTGCAGCCCATCACTCCAGACAGAGTCAGGATAGCCAGCAGGATGGCCCACCAATGAGCCTGCAGAAAATAAATACAAACATTGTATGAATGTTACTTTTGAATATGATCTCTGGTGAGCTCAAAGAATACTATGTGAGTTTAGACTGCTGCTGACTGTTTTGATCAGGGTTTGTCATGCTAAACAGTAGGGCTGGGTAACAGTAGTTCTCCATTCAAAAGATACCTTAATTAATTAATTAATTTATTCAATCAATACTTTTGGCATCCAGATTTAGAAAAAAAAAATCTATTTATATGGTTTTTCACAGTCAGTCACTGCAGGCATTCTTCTTAAAGCAAAACCTTCGAAAAAAGGTATTGAATGAAATGCACTACTGGTATCGTATCACTTTATTTGGTACTGGTATTTTAAACGGTACCCAGACCTGCTCATCAGAGAAATGTTTTGCACTGAAGTTCAACTCCTGTAAAATAAAAACATCAGCTTCCTCATTATCTCGCAGCTTCTTTTTGCATGACTGTAGTATAGCAGAAGCATTGTCAAGAAATACGACACAAAACGTTCAAAATTGGTACGGCATTGCATGTCAAACAGGCAAATTTAAAAAATACAACAGATTACACTTAGCTAATCAATCACAGTTCGAACAGTTTTCAGGAATACTATGAAAAAACATGAAAACAAAGAACAATATAAGTGCCAAAATGTGTGACTAATTAAATACTGAGTTCAATTACCTGAAATCTAAAATAGGGTTGCAACTAAAAATGTTATTTTATATTTTTTCCACTTAAAAAAAAAAAAAAAAAAAAAAAAAAAAACTGAAAAAAATGTCCATCACAGTTTCTCCAGTGTCCAATGCAGCTTTGTTTGTCATTTTTTTATCTGCTGAACAGTGCAAAACCTACACATATTCAAATTTACAATGAAACAAAAAAACAAAACAAAACAAATGCAGAGAAGTTTTTTGGATTTTTAAAAAATACTGAAACAATTATCAAAATCATCTCAGATAAGTTTTCTCTGGATCAGCTACTTGATTAATTGACTAATTGTTGTGGCCATAATTGAAAATGCCATAAGAATTATTGATATATTTATTATATTTTATTGATGCAGATTGTCTCTTGCACTGTTTGCACTGTTTTCCCACCTTTTTTAAAATACAATTTCGTCTGCTGTGAGACTGAACTGAACTTATGATCTCCAACCTGAAACAGGTTATTACTTTGCAGCTCTGCACATTATAGAAAATGAGTCAGCAACACGGTAAAACAACACCCCGGTCTCTGAAGTGTGGGGTAATTTCTGTCTCCAGTGAGGCGGATGGCTGATCCATGAGGTGCTCATCAAGCCAAATGGGCATTCCTGATTCTCCATGCTGTCAGGAGAAACTGAACCTCAAAAGAAGCTGAAACATCGAACACAGCTGAACATCAGGGCAGGAAGTTTAACAAACACACTGAGCTGAGCTGATGATGAGACCTCAGATCAACATCTGCTGCATCTTAACAAACATGACGTCTTCAGCCACAGCAGGAGATAAATAATCATTTTTATCCACATGAGCTGATGGCCAGAAAACACCTGGTCAGCTCATTTGAGTCAGTGGAGCAGCTTGAGGTCCAAATTTATGAACTTAATGCATGAGGGGACTTAAATGCTGCATCTGTAAAATTATATTATAATCTGATCAAAACGCCAATCATACTAAAGTACTGTATTATATGATAATATTAGGAATTACACACTTTTCTTGTGCATATGTAGTAAATGCAGTTAAGGATCAGGCCTCTAAAAGGGTTGTCAGCTGAAACACTGATTAAATGTACACAGTGGAGCTTTCATTTTAAACAAATACAGATGTGTTTACATCTACATTGTATATCCTGTAGGCTTAACAAACATATTGAGTGCATTTTTTTGGCATTGCTCCATTTTAGGCACATTATCCTCAGCAGGTGTGCAGCCAGCTCATCAAAACACTGATGAGATGCCACTAGAGGTCAAAAACTCTGCAGGCCACTGTCTGATTCTTTCAGTAATTTCTCCCTCTATCCTTTCTCCTTTTTTCCCAGAACATTTAAGCAGATTGTGATATTCACAAAGTTTTCACTCAAGTTCAAACATTTTTAACCCAAACAGGTCTCTTAGAGGCAATTTGTGTCAGTCCAAGGTATATTTGTGTCTTATTGCATCTTTCTGCTGACGTATGCAATGGTTGCCTCTTGGATTCACTTTATGTTCTGTTTGAACACACAGTTAATTATATATACATACATACATTTTCAAAACTTACAAGGGAGATGCACAGTGATATCAGCACATAATTGTATCAACCGATAAAGGCTTAAATGAACAATTCTGCTGATATGACAGACCGATACGATGGCACTTAAATTACGCACATGCAACACAAATGTGTCTGCAGTGTGGAGGTTTTTTGAAGTCTTGGAAAAAAATAGCAAAGTTGCTATTTTTAATGAATGCTCAGCGAATGGTCATCCTTCAACACTCCAAATTTAATTGGCCATTCTAAGAGCCGTCATCCGGACCATTATGACAAAGTTGTGGAAAACAAAGAGAAACCACCAGCAGAAAAAAAGACCTGCCAGCAGTGGTTTTCTTACTTTTTCCAGTGAATGTAAACATTTTGGAAAGCATTGTGTCTTTAGTCTGCATCTGCCAGTGGGTCATCTCGATAAAAGCAGTTATGATAATACGTTAATTCCACTAAGGATATCTCCTTTCACATTGTCACATTGTCTTCACACTGTCATAATACATTGTTATTTTAAAAATATCCATTATAGCTGCTTTAATTAAATTGTATATTAGTTGTTAGCCTATATTGTTCTCCAACATTTTATGTATGTTTTTATCTTATGTGTTATCAAACTGATTACAGGAAAGCTTCACCTTCATCCACTCTGCTATGTCGTCAAAGTCATCCAAATTGAGAAAGGAGTTTTTCAGTCTTGCGATGGGGCCATCTGCATCCAGCAGACGACACACGTTGAATTTGTCGCAGTATCCTTGGTTCCCTGAACATGGAGCCCCACTGACCAACGGCAATGCTTTTCTCTGGAAGTGACGGGACAGCACAGAGGAGGTGGTGCTGGCACACGTCTCAGGCTTACCTGCCGATGACACAGAGAAATTAAAGTAATTAAATTAAAATATACCATAATACACACCATTTAGCTTTTCAAAGTCACTGTGTATAGACACTGAAAGACAGATCCTGAATGTCGAGGTCACTAAAGCATCCAGGACCACAACAACCTCAAGTTTGTACACAGATTATAGAGTCAGATGGTATCTGTTGTTGTAGTTTTGAGGATGTCTAATGGAAAACAATGATGTACGAGGGTAACCTCAGGACAAACTGACACAGGCTGACGTGTGGAGACACAAAGTGTAAACACATTCCTCAGTAGTAAAGGACACATGGTTACCGGGCTGCTGGCAGCACATATGGCATTTCTCCTTCATGGAGTCTCCAGGACAGTCACACTGCTGCAGGCTGTGCCTCAGACACACAGACTCAGTACAGACCTGCAGAGAGAACCACAGACGCTCATTCAGAAGAAGACTTTATCAGAAATAGTCAGGAAAAACTGAGGGACATTAAAGGCATACAACGACAAAATTGTAGCCAAACAACAGCAAGTTAAAGTGGAGTGTGGCTGTCCAGTCAGTGCTGATGGTAAATGTAGTCAACTGAAGCCATAAATTACTCAGTGCTGCTATACTGACAGAGAAGGTTGAGTTCTCCTGCAGGATTATCTGTAGTTCGTCCTGCATCCACTGATGTCACAGTGATGTCATTGGTGTTAAGGAAGAACTACAGACTCTTTCAGCTAGAAATTCTAGTCTCTGTCTCTGGGTGGTCATGGGGTGTTCTAAATAAGTATTTTTGACCCATAATAGTGTGTTTTGGCCAACAAAATAATCACCATAGGCTAGAGTAGTGATACACGGCAACATGGGCGTGGGTATCAGAAACTTGCGTGCAAGGTACATGTATCCTGGTACATGTAGGCACTGCTGACACAGCACGGCAGAAGCACTGAGGAATTCAGCTGACTAGATTTACCATCAACACTGATTGAACACCCATATAAAAAGTGGTGAATTTTCCCTTTAATTTGCTGTTGTTTGGCTTAGATTTACATATTTATTACTAGTATTGTTGTCTAACGGTATTTCTATTGCATGTTTCACTTTTTATTATATTATTTTCTACACCAGGTCCTGGGTACCTCACTTCATTCCGTCATGTTTAACATGTTCTACTATGACAATAAAACCTTATCCTAATCCTGAGTGCAGACCTGATGTTCATATACAAATGTATAGCCTGCGTTCAAAATGTTCAGCCAAAGTGTCATGTATACATGATTTGTAGTTAAAGAGCAACTAAACATGAGTTGAAAGTCTTGTTAGACGTCTCACCTTGCGTGTACTTCTTGCTGTGTCAGCATGCTGTGGCATCACTGTTGTTTGTGGTTACAGGTACAAAAAAAACACACCTCTACCCACACACACGTGAAACAGACTTGAAACACTGCTTTTCAGTCTGGTGTTGTGTTACTCTTTAAGATGTTAATCAGACGAAAATGTCTTACAAATTAAAGTGTGCTTTCCCTCATGGTTTCTAATATTGTATCTGTGTTTATTTGTATTTTACTGTCACGCTGCTTAAAACAATCAGCATAGATGAAAGCGATCTCTGGTTTATGGCGCTAAAGTCGGACAAATTGTATAAATAGTTTATTATTTACACAGTCTGGACAGATTAATCTTTGGCCTGTGCTGTGTAACACTGAGCAGTTTTCTTCCCACATGTGGATTTATACATTTTATTTTTTTAAGTGCTTTGAAGAACTGAACCAAATTTATCTTTGTTTATTTGAAGAGATGAGTCAGTTTTCCTGTTTTCTACTGATTCTTGTAAGGATTTGAGCCTTCAGAGAAGGAAACAATCCGAGTCAATTAAAACAGTTTATGGTTAATTTGAACACTAAAACTAAAACCCCACCTTCATTTATGGATCTCTTTTCTTGGGTTATTACATTCCCACATTCCCCTCAAGTCTTTTCCAGTTATTATGTTCCATGTTCCTGGACCAGGTTATCAGAGGTTAACACATTCACACCTCTGGAGAGTAATATGTCCACGACAACAACATATGATGAAGCAACACTCACAGCTGGAATCCATTGCCCAGAGGACAATGTATCCACTGAGGACGTTTTAACGATGGGGAAAATTTAATAACAATGAAACTTTTATGGCATCACATTGTCTCGTGATAACTTGGATTAAAACAGATTTTTTCTTAGAAATGCTGTGTAGTAACTGTGAATTTGTTAAACAAAAATTATAGAGGATCTTGAGCACGCTTACTGGTAAGTGAAGCATCTGATTGAATCCAGCTTCATGTTAGCTGATATATAAACAGGAACTGTTGACATTTCACTGATTCAGTTTTGCTGAATAACAATATAATTTAAGCAAGAATCTGTAAGTAGCTTGAACTTAATTTTAATCACCTCTGCAAAAATATCATTTTGAAGCAAAGAGAACTACAGTAAACCAAGAGGGAGCTTGCAGGTATTAATGTTGAAGATCATGGGATAAGATTTAAAGATCCAGAAGGTCTTATTCTTCTAGAGTCAGGAATAAATTTAACATAGATAATGTTTCTTTCAGGGCCTGTTTTGCAACATTTGCCTCATTAGCTCATTGGGCATTGGTGTGGTGGATAAAGCTGCCTCACCCCGTTCAGACAGACACGCGTGCCCTGACTGCACACTGTGAGATTTTCCTTGGCGTTCGGCTCAGGGCAGACTGGGGAGAGGCCCGAGCACACACTCTCTCTCTGGCAGTCTGTCTCCTCATCACAGGTCTGACCCGCCGACTTAAAGACACAGTCCTGACTGCAGCACAGGCCCTGACTCGGACTGGGTGGATGAAAACATCACAGAGTGAGGGTGACAGATAAACATGTAAGCCGCATACAAACAAAACAAAGACACGCCTTAAAGACAGAACATCAACAAAATAATTTAGGTGAATGTGGTGTGTGACTTTAATTAAAAATGATTTAAGTGAGAAATCAATCAAAATAAAAACTAGAAGATATCTGCCAGGCAACAGATGGTGAAGCACCTACTGCAATGCCACCATAACTGCTGATCTGTAACTTTAAAAGAATTTAATAAAAGGTATTAAATGTATTTTTTTTTTTTGAAAAAATGAAAGAAGAAGAAGAAGAAGAAGCAGAAGAAGAAGAAGAAGAAGAAGAAGAAGAAGAAGAGAAGAAGAAGAAAGAATCCTCAGGCGTTAGCCATGGTAGGGGTCCCGTCCGAGTTGCAGCCTTTTATTTCCTAACGGTCAACTTCACTCTTATCCTAAATTGTCCTGACACACCTGAACTTAAAACATGTCCTTTTAAATTCTTGAATCTTTCCTGCTCACTCTGATGGTGTGTGGATGTTTGTGTGAATGGTACCTGCAGACTTTTTCAGGCTTCAGGTGACACTGGACTCCCACAGGCTGTTTAGCGCTGAAGCAGCAGAGATCTGTGTCATTGTGACCAACATCACACTCCTCACCTTCTTCTACAATCTGGTTTCCACAGATGGGCTGATCACTGACTGGCCAAAAAGTACAGAGATACAGATAAACACACACATACATTGAAAGTCAAGACAAATTCTAATTATTTACAGTGACTAATGCAGAGTGTAAACATGTGGCCTGAACTTTGCACACACCCACAAAGCAGTCATCCTTCTTCTGCTTCAGGATCTTGCTGATGTGCTTGATGCTGCAAGGCGAGAACTTATCGTTGTTTTCACGCACCTCATCTGTGGCATGAGGGAACATCAGGTACCTGCCTTTACCACCAGTGGAGCCGAGGTTCCCACAATTTGAGCCCTCATCATGCTGGAGGATGGGCATAATAACAGAAATTAACGTTTAAATTATGTTTTTTGTGGTTAAAGTGTAAACAAGCAACTTTTCAATTGTCCCCCTGGTGTTGCCAAGTGGGATTATTGTTTGTGCCACTAACATAACAACGGATGACTTTTTGTTTCCTCAGAGCCGAGCTCCTTGAAGAAATGATCAACACCATTTTGCAAATAACGTGGAAGAAAGAAGCATGTTCAGTGAAGAGGTATATTGAAAGCTACTGTAATGATGTGCATCGCATAGTAATAACATAGTTTGAGTAAAGTTAGTTGTTAGTTTCAAGCAGTTGTGTGACAAGTTCAAAAAAATGTTGTAATGTTAAAAACTGTGATGATGTTAAAAAGATAAATACATTCATCAGCAACATTTGTGACGATTGATTAAAATCATAACCCCCTTTTAATTTTAACCTTTTAAACTCCTAAAAGAGTATTTATCTTACATAGCTTACTTTGTACTTAATTGTGTCATTTAAGATGCAATTAACCTGTAATCTACAGAATCTGATCTGATATCGGCTGCTTCTGTCTCCACCCACCACCCGGGGCAATTTGGAGTAACTTTCATGTGAGTAAAGTTTTTGTTGAGTAAACACTTAAACTCGTATCACTCCTGTGATTATTCCACCTCATTATCAGGGGCATAACTTTAGCCTATTGGTTTGCACTAACAAGTATCTACAGCAGGGGTTAGCATCATGTTGGGGTGGGGAGTAATGTTAGAAGAGAACTTTAGGAGAAAAAGCGTGAATTTGTTCATTAATTTAGTCAATAATGGAGAGATCATTTTTCAGGGAAATATTAGACAGAAAACCATACTGAAAGTGAGGGAAGCAATCTAAACACGGGTGGTGTTATAATTGTGCAATAAATTTTTGCTTCATAATGACAAGTTAAAGTCGCCTGTTTTCAATTTAAGATATGTATCTTCGAACATTTCCAGGCTGCAGATGGAAAAGAGCAGGGGAAAACAAATGATCTAACCAAGCTGAAACTATTTGTTTCCTTCCTAATCACAGATGTGGGGATGGCAGCAACTTTATTGCTGATTTCAGTAACTTGTTTGGTCACTGCAGACCTATTTTCAGTGGAAGATGGTGCCTGTAACATCAGTTATATTACAGACCCGTTCTGAACATGCTGAAGCCAGTTTTTCTGTGACTTTTAAAGTTATCTTTGTTGTATTTTCAAATAAAAAAAAACGTATCCTTTATGCAGTCAAAAGTTTTCCCTGGAATCTGATGGCCCTGACACTGCAGAGGAATGTCATGTTCCACGTGTGAGACACCGAGGACAGGACACAGAGCTCCACCTGCTTTGGTAAGGAGATGTATTTGTGAAACGTTATCTGAAAGTTGTGTTCTCTGTGTGTTGAAGCCACTGGTGAATTAAGAGGCTGAGGAGAAGACTTGAAATTAACATGGACCCATGTGGAGGGAACATGTTTTGATGTGGGTTTCTCTGCATCTGTTCTGAATTAGTTTGATGGATATAATGAGTGCAAATTTTATAGTCTTCGCTATGAGCGACAATATCTGCAGCTCTGGTGTCAGCAGAACCGCATGCAACAGCAGATGTTGGTGCAGAATAGTACTATTTTGATCTTTATGTACTGGTACCATGTCAACAATTTTGAGCAACATCTTATAAATTATGCTTCCTCTCTGGTCCTCTTGCCTCAGCCAGTTTGTGATATCACAGCTCAAAAGTCTGCAGACTTTAGACTAAATCTTCTAACAAGTTCCAGTGTACACCAGTGCTGCTGCAGTCACAACGAACAGTAAAGCATGGGTAAATATCAATGCTGTACAATGTTGATTTGCACATTTCCTGCTCTTTCTGTTTACTTCTTGAACACCTGTCATGGTTTTACAGAAGCTGCCACTACAGACATAACCTAGATGCAGCTTTAAGATAAACCCATCAAAAAATGATAAATGTTGGGAGTGTAAAGTTTTTCTGTCTCGAGGGAAAACGAGTTCAGTCAAGTCGTCTCCAAATCTGATGTTGTGGCTTCTAATTACTGAACTGAGTTTAGTGTTGTTCATTTATGTTATTTCTGTTTGTTTGACCAAGTTACACATTCCAATCAGAGCAGTGAGGCTGAGTCCACTGCAGTAGCCTGGGTTCGAGTCCAATCGCCCCCTCTCTCACCCCCTCTCCTGACTGACCTTGGCTGTCCTATCAAATAAAGGTATGAAAAAGGCCTAAAACATAATTTTTAAAATGTAGATTTTTCACTACTTTCCAACATTTTATAGTCAAAACAACGTATTAAAAGAGGTATAGCCTATGAAAGAATTTAAAACATTCAAAAATTAACTAACATTCTGAGAAAAAATACAAATTTTGACTTAATGTCAAAGAAGTCTATGTTTTGTGTTCTAATATTGCCACAGCTTTTGGCAAAGTAAAGGGATGAAGTTTGGTGCTCAGCTTGCAACTTGCAGCATTTCTTCTAGATCGGTAAGTAGCTGCTAATGCTAACATTGGCTATTTAGCAATAGTTTATAAAGGCAGTACTTGTGTTATGTCACTGATAGTGTTAATATGTTTAAGTGTGTTGTTTGTTGAAAGAAAGAAAGACCTAGGGAGGGACTGGGCTTTTCCCTATTTCTCACAACAGGATGGGACGTCCTAACCTTCTGGTCAGTTCTTACATATAGCTCATTCAGCTATTAATAATAATTGTTGGTTGCTGCCCTAATTTCAAGGTTATATGTACGCAAAATGTAACAAGAATAACATGAAATGAAAGGGAAGATCAGGACAACAAAAGTAGGAAATTCTATATTTCAACTGATCTTTCACTTGAGCAGCACACTGATCCCATAAGGAAAGTTCTGTACGCATTAAAATTCACGCTTTATCACAGCCCACCCCTGTCCTTCCACCACCATGCCTCCCACAAATATCAGGTGAAGGCCGGGCTCACATCTCTTCATGTGCTTCTTCCAGCCTGTCTGGCCTGGAAACAATGAGACATGCCTGTCACAGGAGCCAAGACGCCAGGCGGCGCAGGAGAACTTACGGCAGTTTAATTTATAGAAAACCAGCAGGGTCTGACATGGCAGAACTAATCTGCTCAGGAACGCATCTGAAGACTCTTTGGTCTGTGGAAGTGTGAATAACAGAGGGCATGGTGAAAAGACACTGAGGAGACCTGCTGGCATTTGTTAAAAGTCGTTTGTTAAAAGTACTAATACATTATGTAAAAATACTCCATTAGATGTAATTGGATTAGCTGCAGGTGCCAACTGTTTTTACTGAACTTGGAAAATCCAGTTTTTCATATTGTGCACCTGCAACAGTGGAACAACATGCAGAGCAAATTAAAGCTTTCCTCATTTTTATCCATAGGGCAATTTAAACCTTTTACTGTATCACATTTTACTTCTAATGTTCCTGTTTTACCTAATTAATGTGTTTTACTTTTTAACTATTTTATTCTTTATTGATGCTTTTATTTATTTTTATATTTTAATTGCAGTTTTATTGTGTTTTAATTCTTGTTGCCACTTTTATGTAAGTTTCTCTTTGGCTTGTTCTGTGTCTAAGTGCTTTTATTTACTTATTTTTTTTATTGTTTTACTCGGCTACATTGTAAACGAGGTCTCCACCTCAATGTATTTCCAAGTTAAAATAAAGGTTGAATGAATGAATGAAAAGACCTGCACTTAAAATCCCACTTCAAAAATACTTAAAGTATCAAAGAAAAATACGGTTCTGTGAAAATCACCTGTGAGTATATATTAGGATACAATTAATTCTCAATACTGGTGCATCAGTGTGTATGCAGTATTTTACGTTGTAGCAGCTAAAGTCATGGAGCTACATTTAACTACTTTATATACAATTAACTAATTTAGTCCAGTGTTTCCCACCTTGGGATCGAGCCCCTCCAAAGGGACACAAGAAAAATCTGAGGGTTTGTGTAGAAGTCCATTTCTTTATACTGATTGAAAAAATCCTGCAAGTCATTATAATAAAAGTTCTCAAAATAATGAGAAACTTTTTCAAAATAGTGTCTTAGTAACTGCAAATAATAACTTAATACAGCAGCATAATTAGAAATGTTCTCAAAATAACGAGAAACTATTTGAGAATAAGTTTAAGTTTATCATTATTTTTAGATACCAAGTAATTATTTTTAGAAGGTTTCTCATTACATTGAAGAGCTTTTGTTTTTCATCACAGTTGCAGAATTGGGCTTCCACATGTGAGATAATAGAACATGAAAAAATAAAAAAAGTTCTGAGTTCTGATTTATGAGTCTGTTTTCATTTTTTAGGATAGTCTCTATTTTTCTGGGAAATATTGAATTCTTTCCCTTTGGGCAACGAAAATTTATTTAAATGAAACCATCTGAGAAGTGACATCTGAGGAAAATCAGGCTTTGGTGGAACATTTATCAAGACAGAAACATCTGAAATATGACAAAGGGCCAAGTAGCTATTGTTTTTTGTAAGGGATCACAAGCCAAAAATGTTGGTAACCACTGGTTCAATGAATTGCATTTATACGCTCATCACATGTTTTATTTAATATAAAGTGTACCAGCAAAGTAAGTAGCAACTACAGCTGTCAGATAAATGTGGTAGACTTAGAAGTGTTACTTGTAATTAAGTAAACTTAATTACTTAAGTAAATAGAGAGTAAGTGTGAGGAGAAAGTGAGAGAGAAATCAGAGCTCTTCCTGTCCTCTTATATCAGATTATCCACTGAGGTTGAGCCAAGAATCTCTATAAAACAAGATAGTCAATAAAGGCCAAGGTCTGTAATGCCACCATAAGTGAATCATTCACAGACAATTTGTTCTGGTGCAGAGCAAACAGCCATGTTTGCCTGTAGTGAGAATATGTGAAGTAAGTTTGAATCGCACAGATTCGTCATGTTGAATTATCATTCAGCACCACATGTATGCCTGACTGAAATGTTCAGTGACTGGGGCACCAGAAGGGGATTCTGGGTAAAACTGTGAAGTTTAACAGACATCTGAAACACCACACAGTGCTGTATTGTGAACTGTGGTTCAGGAGGAGTTATTTTATCACACTTGCATTGAATACAGCTTTTACACAGCAGATATATCGACATGTTCTGGAGGAAAATCACTGGTGTAACTAATAACATTAACTATGGCTCCATTCACTTTGAGAGAGTCTAGTAAACCAGTTAGTTAAACAAGCTTTTCCAAAACCAGAAGCCTGCAGTGGAGCCATACATAATGTTATTAATTCTATGTCTTAATATCCTGCTATGTGTTAAAATGTCCCATGATGGAAAACCCTTGTGCAGTCATAAGCCTGGAGTAGCACCTAAAACATGCACATAAGGACACAACTTTGGCTGTTTTTTTTATATGGGGTATGCATGTGACTTCCCAACATGCAGAAGTTACTGCACTTACATCCACCGAGTGGCATTCAGCTTGAATGCCATAAATGCATACAAAACATCTTGTCACAGGAAAGACTTGAGGAAAATTGGTCCAAAAACACTGGAGCACACGGACAAAGGCTACAAAAAAATTTAATCAATAAACTAATCATTTTGACGCCCACTGCATCCTCATGAGAGAATAATAAGAACAATAAATATAAACTCACTACATTTTAAATTGCCTCCCCTTCTCAGACACTCATTCAACACAGGCTAGAACTATAGGGAGGAGCCAAAACACTGCATTGAGACAGAGTTAACCCTGTCTGATGAAGATGCAGTGGGTGTCAAAACATTTTGGTGCCGTAGTCTGTGTGCTCCACTGTTTTTCTATTACTACTGATATGTCTATGAATTGCTATAAATGCACAATGATTTTAAGGTAAAAATCTATCTTGAAAAGACTATTTTGTGCAATTTTAATCGCTTTGAACAGCTATGAGTCTGCAACTCTTTTATCAGTTTACAAGACTTCAAATCTGAGCATCAAAACTAGAATTCATGGTTTCAACAGGTTTTTGTTAGAGTTGATGAGCTGTTTGAAATGTCACATCCCACATTTATACGAATGTTGGGCACAAGAAGTGTTTATATTCCAGTGAAAACAGCACTGTTGCTGTTAACTAGTCCCAGAATTGTTCCATTATTCACTGTTTGTGGAGCAGCTCCAGGATTTGTCAGTAGATGACATAAACATTACAGTTTGTCATATTCAAACATTTAAACTCTATAGAACTGAAAGGACAGAATATGTGGATTTAGGGAAAGAGATTAATAATGATTGATAAATATTAAAGTGTGTCTTTTGTGTTTATTAAAAAAGTTTCAAATCTGGTATCACTGTTGGTTTCCTTAAAATTACATTGTCAGGGGAAGGACATGAGATAAATTATGTGCAAAAGTGTTTATGAGTGTTTGGTTTGTAGCGTCAGGCAGATGTTGGTATTTTTTCATAAACTCAGTGATGGCGACTGACCGGAGATCCCAGGCTGTGGCCAAGTTCATGAGCAAGGGTCAGCTGGACATGTTGAGGAGGCAGGAACTGTCCATAGTTCTGAATAGTGATCAGACCTGTGTTCAGGGTGGAGGTCCCGCCGTTACGCAGGGTGGTCAGCTTTGAACATATTCCTCCCCAGTTACCTGAAGTACATGCAGATGAGATATAAACATGGGTTTATGGGTTAGGTTTCCATTCAGGGTTTCTGCAGGATTCAACAAATTAAATTCAAGATTTTTCAAGACCTTATGCATGCAATTTAAGACCTATTTCACATCCATACTGACAAAAAAAAGTACATTTCCCGTGGAAATCCTGTCACTGAGGTCATACAGAGTAAATATCCATAAAGTAAATGTTATAAAATATAAATTGTAGAGTTGTAGAGTAGAGTAGAGTGTCTTCTACACAATATGTGATTTACAGTGATTTACAGCTTAGTTTACAACAGACATTGCACTGCAAGAAAGTTGCAGAAATATAGGTTTTGCTCAAGTTGACTGCTTATGAATTCATTATTATTGCACATAATTCAAAAAGCAATAACTGTGTTGATAGTGTGGATTCAACAGGCTTAACAGATTTAATGAATACATACCTGTCTGACAAGTATGGTTGCATAACTGACCTTGTGCTACTGGAAATACCTAAAACCAACAATGTTTTGCTACTGAAGCCTTATCGACCTCTGAGGGGCCCAGAGATGGGGAGGCCCTGACAGACAGACCAACAGACCTGCTGAGCACCTCCAGTTTCACATCAAAGCCTGCGCAGACATTTGGCCTCCATTGGTGTCCAGTGTCTTTTTGCAGTTTACGTAATGTCCCTGAAAGCTGTTAGCACAGTTACAAACAGCTGGCCACATTCACATGGATGGATGGCTGGGCTGTGACATCACCTTTAAGCTGGCCAGCCAGATGACTAGTTTTACAGAAACCAGCCCGATTGGTCAACCTGAGCACCTATGATAACGTTCTTCAGAGAGACTGCTCGTGGATTTCAGCAAAGCAGACCTCAGATAGTTCAACAAGACCATCTCTTAAAGGGATAATTCAGATTTTTTTTTAAGTGGTGTTGTATGAAGTTCTTGTGGCTGATGTGCCCCGGTTTGGAGAAGCAGCACGAGTGCTAAGCAATGTCCCACTGTAGTGTCAGTGGCCACACGTATTTTAGCCATTTAAGCCAAAAAAAATCAATAGCAGTTATTTTAACTGCTTTACCTTGCTGTCAGACTGCATCTTCTGACAGGAAACCACTGTTACAAAAAAAAAATATTAATCTTCCCAAAGCCACCAGCTTCACTGACAATCATAATTTACATACAAAGCACAGGAGTTGCTGTCGACGCTGCTAATCTGTAGTTTGTGGTAGTATGAGACTTTGGCATGTTAAATTGATAGTTGGATTCACTGAAGTCAGACCATAACACATACAAGCTAACAGATCAAGGGATAAGGTTTTGTCCATGGAGTTTAGTTGGTTTGTAGAGGGTGATATTTGGCTTGTATAACCGCGGTTTCTCTTCTGAAAAGCCTGTCTGACAGCAAGATAAAGTGATGAAACTATTCTAAATATAGCGTACATTTAAACTGGTATTGATTTTTTTTTTGGTTTGAACCCTTTTTTAAGTGGATGACCCTGTCCACAGCAGTTCATTGCTTAGCTTCTGTGCTGGTACTCCTCTCTGGTTCTCCAAACTGGGGACGTGCCACCACCGTCTACTGTAGTTAAAACACACTATCACCTTTAATATTGGTATCTAACTTTTGGTTAAACAAAGTCACTCTTTCTTATTGTACAGCACATATGGGATAAATATCAACTCAATACTAGTCATCTGTACCTTTAATTTTGGTCCAAATTGACCAGTTTGCTAATAGCATCAGCAGCCGTCTCTATTCATGCTCTTCCTCATCGATCACCATTTTCTCAACCCTTACTGCCCCCACCAAGTCTTTCAATTAGCTACTGTGGGAGTCATTTCCATATGTTCCATGTGGACATCCTCTCTTTTCATTGGTTCCCTCCATTTCTGCCCCTGTGTGGTTCAGGTTGTAGGTCTCAGCACTTCCTGTGCAGGCACGTGAACTTTATGTAACACCTGTTACACAATGTGGTGGTCAGTGGTGCACTGTTTTTGAGAGGTATGGCTTGTGAGGTGCACGTCTGTTTCAGAGAAACCTGAGTTCACTTGGTGTTATTGAGGACTGTGGGAACCAGTCGCGAGCATCTGGATCTCCCTCCGGCATGTTATTGTTACACAGTGGGCGTAAGTGTGACGTACAGGAATGGTTAGGGACGGTTAAAGGTTGAAAAACAAAAGCAAAAGTGCCCCCTATCTCTGGTGTTGTAGAAACAATAAGGGTAGTGTTGTGGGTAGGAGCCAAGGAAAGACAGTTACACTGCCATCATATGTCAGGTGAAGGCAGCTTCCAGTAACCTGAGAATATTTTGATGCTTGATATTTGATATAACCTGATGTTTTTTTGCCCAAAATAAGAAAGAACATTGACATTTTTAGAGGAAAACCTGGATGAAATGCAAGGGCTTGTCATTATGTGCTCCTCGCTGCTAAAAAAAGAGCAGTTCCATCCCCACAAATTGCCGGAAAGACTTCCCCCACTTCATTAATCAAGAATTCTGGATGCATTCTGCAGCATTCCCTGCTTTCGACCTAAAATGCCCCCCTGATGGGCTATTCAAGGAGCTGGTTTTCCTAGAAAGAGCTAACTTTGGAGGCCTGCGCTGTGGATTTTGGCAGTGCGAGCAGGGAAGGGGCTGCGATTTTGTCCCCTCCTCCTCCTCCTTCTCGTCTTCGCTACAGAAAGGAGCCCTAATGAAAGACTCCTATTATTAGCTTGTTGGACAAACACAGTCGGGTGAAACAAACAATCCTGTGGATCACTTACAGATAATGCACACACTAACCACGAGGAGGAAACAAGCACACACACTGAGATACACAAGAGACATACGCACTATGAAGAAGAAATATTAGTATCAGTTAGCACCATTGACAAACAGGTACACACACACACAAACACACACACAAGTGCACACACACACTCTTTCACACAGTTTAATGTGAACAAACAAACAATAGTAAAGGGGAAGTCCTTCCTGAGATAAACCTGCAGGGGGGAAATTTGAGAGTCTCAATTATAACTTTAACAACAAAAACAGACACGCAGCGAATGATTCGAAGAAAACTGACCAAAGTTCACAGAAAAGTACAGTGGCTCCGCTCTGGAAGTCGACCAAAAATAATGTAACTGCATCTGGTGACTTCCCATCACTGCTCTCTTTGTCTCCAGGGTTCAACGACCTCAACATTGTTAATCTGAATAGGATTTATTCACCGTATTGTGAGACCAATTTGACCTTTTTCATTGCTGAAAACAGGCTGTCTGGAATGCATCATAGGTCTTACTCAACTTGGGACTTGTTTTTGGTGTTTTTGTTCTCAGTTGTAATAAAATTTCCCAAGCAAGTATGAGAATTTTATGGCAAATATTTCTCCAACTTGATGGTAATATCTTGGACTTGGGTCATGACTTTCAAGTTCATCTTTGTTGTCACTGAAAGCTGGGGTAGGCAGTTTATTTTTGTCATCACTGGGCCATAATAACCTTTAAACATAATGTAATTCAATTGGTCTGAAAGAAAACTAGACTTCTGCTCCTCCTCTTGACTCTCTTTTCAAGCTGTGATGGGAGACTTTGGCCAGTCACAGGTCAGTAAGACAGTTGTTTATTAAGTCTTATTGCCAAAATGTTGGTATTTGATGACCTCCAGATCACTTACTGCACCTTTACATTACATCGACTGTCTGAAATCTGTCCGATTGTTTTGCTTAATCTAACAGACTCTGGTATAAACCCTGGTGAATTATATATTATCAAAATTAGTGGCTAACAAAACACGAAAGTAATGATTTAAAAAACAATATCAATGAAGAAGTGCAAAGAGACCTGGACTATGAAGCATGTTCTGATAGTGAACTTAATCCTTGATATTTTGCTCAGGCTACATATTATTGATGCTCCTCCAGCTCTCCACACTGTCACTAAGGACACCCTGAAGAGAGGACTCTTCAACTCTGTCAACAAAGGGACACGTGGAGTGTGTGTGTGTGTGTGTGTGTGTTTTGTGTGTGTGTGTGTGTGTGTCTGTCAGTGTTTTGATCTTGTGATGTTCTCAGGGCTCTACTACAGGCGTCCTAGCTTGACAAAACCTAAAATTCCAGTCAGAGATAACGGGTATCACAGCAGTGGTTATCAACTTGCTTTGTTAATTCAGGCTCTCTTCTTCAGGCTCTGTGTGAGGGCATATAAAGAGGGGTTTAGTGTGTTTGGCGCATCCTTTGACTCCTCTTCTGCACAAAGTGGAGCAACCACGAGATGCCCACTTCAGCCAAGATTAAAGGGATAAATCTCCCAAACATTAAAATTCAGTCATTATCTACTCACCCTGTTTTGTGGACTAAAAAACTAAACCTGACCTTCAATTGCCATGAGGGTGAGGAGATAATTACTGAATTTTCATTTTTGGGTGAACAATCCCTTTATCTGTCGTTATAACAGAGAGTTAAGGAAAATATAAAAAATATATTACGGCAAAAAGCAACACTGTTGCTCCAAATTAGACAGCCACCTTCATGACATTGAAAACTCTCACTTTAGATTTAACATACCCCACTAACCCATTAATCTCACTTTTTGGTATGGCCCTCTGGTCTGTACTATATTACATTCAGATAACTCAAATCACAGGATAACACACATAAACATAAAAACATGTTTGTTACAATTGTGCCGTCTCAGTCAGACGATCTGAACCTTGCAACAGCTCAAGAATAATGGCTGCTGACTGTCAGTGGTGACCTGCCCTTTGGGACTGAGCCCAGACTCCCCATGACCTTAAAGGGAAATGCCACTGATTTTATGCATCAAAGTCTGTCTACATGCACATGACTAATGCATAAGTGAAAAAGTTGCGTAAAGCCTTTTGTGGCTTCAGAGGAAACACAAGTTGGGTCAGTGTCAGTCGGCCTGAAGACTACAAGTTTGAAAATGTAAAAAAATCTGGCTTTGTAGCTCCTCATCTCTGCTTGAGGCCAGCAGTTTGAGGCTACATTAGGCACTGCTAGCATAACACATCCAACAGAGCTGTCAGTGGATGACTTACATTGAGGGTAAAAGCTAGTCAGGTTTTGTAAAGAAAGAAGAACGCATGGAATAACAGAATTGTTATGCTGCATCAGTTTTGATCCATTTTTACAAACTGTCCATCATGAGCCTGACAGTGTTACAGGAGTGCAATGCTAAATCAGCATAGTACTCTTCTGAACTCTTTCCCTTTTTTTTTTGTCTAATTTCACACCTGAAAGTCTCAACCAATGCCTGAACCAAGGTAACTATACATGAGACATCTACATCCTGTTGTCATCATCTATGTGATCTGCGTCTCCTTATGCCTGCAACTCACTGGTGTTGGTGTGTTATTAATTCAATTCATTTTTTTCCAACCAACTCTTTATAAAGCCATCAAACCAAATGTCAGTTAAACATCTAGTCTTCTCCTCCTCTCCCCATGTGCAACCATGACTTATTTTGTATTTCCTTTTTCTGGTTCTGA
This sequence comes from Lutjanus argentimaculatus, assembly GCA_034769285.1. Lineage (NCBI taxonomy): Eukaryota > Metazoa > Chordata > Actinopteri > Lutjaniformes > Lutjanidae > Lutjanus > Lutjanus argentimaculatus. The sequence continues at coordinate 26,482,564 of JAWZSL010000010.1, read as the reverse complement.
CAAAAGCCTGCCAGAACTTCCTGTAAATGTTCCAACAGTGCGAACCATCCAAAAAAAATGCTTCCACACTAGAAATGAACTGAACCGCTGTTAAATTTAATCCAGACTGAGAGCAAATCTTTTGATTAGTCCAGGTTTGGCTGTTTTGTCCAGACTGCGGTCTGAGGAAAGGCTATAATTTTGGGTCGGATTAAATTGAAAAGTCCAAATATTTAGACCAACCAAGTTAGGTGTGAAAGCACCCTAAAACAAATTGATACTTTGGTTGTTAGTCCCTTATAATAATTTTGGATGTGATGTGATTCATTATACTGTTGGACTTCTAGTCTTAATTAATTAATTTATGTATAAATGAACATTCCTGAACATTTTTACAGCCATTTCCGCATCACCTTATATTATCTTGAGGCGTGTTTTTGCATATATGTAACCAGTGGTGTCACGCCTTTGGTGTTCTGCATTGTGTTGTGGCGTTTATAATGAAGAGGCAGGAGGCAGGACTGGATCTCTAGTCTTTAAAGTTCATCAGCTGTCAGTGTGTGTGTCTGTTCAGCTTTCCTCTCTGTCAGTTGGAAAGAGCTTTGACGTGTGTGCACACGCACACACACAGCACAGCTACGCTGAACACACACACAAACCGCAGGGGCACAGGTAGGAGATGTAAACCCAATAACACACAAAAAATAAAAAAATAAACAAACAAACAGGAATGATTTGGTAAAATCCATAAGATATATCTACATTAATCTGTTAAAATTTCATGAATCCTTGTATTAGGTGATGTATTGTATGATAGGGTAGCCTGGGTACAGTTGCAACAAGGGACAGTTACAACAAGGCTTATTCCCCAATTAAAATCACTGCTAGAATGATACTACAAACAAGTAAATGGAAATGATTTGGTGGAATTCATAAGATAAAGCTACATTAATCTATTACATATACACATGTTACACTCTATGAATGAGAAATAAATGCATTCGGGCTGGGTTAACTGGCCGCCTCATTGCTTTTATTCCCTCTTTGTCAGGACTTTGGACTTCAGCCTACTTAATAAATAAATTTGCATTATGGTGGAATTAAGAGGCTCTCAATTTTTTCCTCTAAAACAATGTACACATGTTTTGTGCTTTATAAAAGGTGCCCTACAGATATAAATCTTAAATTTGTGGAATTTCCTTCCATAGTATTGTATTTATTTGGTGACCTAATTAAAATCTCCCGTGACCCACCTGTGGATCACAACCCAGTCTGTGGGAGTGACTGTTGTATTGTGTTCATAGAGAGACACTTCAACTTTAAGGTTATAGTTGCATAATCTGCCAGGCATTTTTCTTGATTATTTTTATGGCAGGAACTAAAGACTACAATCACCAGAAAGACCCGAGTCTAATCTATCGAAACGTCTTTTACATTCATGCAACTTCCTATAGTGCAGCTGTCAATGAAAGACATAACCGTGGGTAAAACAATGGATGGTAAAAATAACCCCTCAACAACACCAAACATACAGTGTGGAAAATTACTGTGCATGGTATCTGTTGCTCAATTAGTCTCAGGAGAAGAAGGAATTTCACTGGTGAGAAAGCTCGTGTGGCACAAGACGTTCGGGCCCCAACCCCCCGTCCACCAACCCCAACCCTGCTGTATGAACACATAACTCTGAGAGGTTAGAGGAGGAGCTCCCACTGATTGATGGGGGCTGTGCGTGAGTGTGTGTGTGTGTGTGTGTGGCATCTGCTGTAGCAATAGTGGTATCGAGGTCTTTGAGTTTACGGTCCCCATGTTTTAAGACCCTCTATTACCCAAGACCAGTAATAAACTGGTGGAAGTGGGTTATGGAAATACTGGTATCTGTTTCTGGAGGTCAAACATTATCCACTGTTTAATGGTCTGCTTATTCTTCAGGGCGGTCACATGACTCTGAAAAGTCACAACAATGTCACTCAATCCACAATATGTGTGTTTGTGTGTGTGTGTTCTCACGTGAGACGTCACCATGGCGATCATGCTGTGGAATGCAGTCACCAATCCTCACTAAGACGTCTGGGAGTGGTGTGTGTGTGTACGTGTGTGTGTGTGTGGTGTGTGTGTGTGAGTGTCAAAGGTTCATTGCTCCCTAATCACATGTCATTGTGGTGGTCTGCTCTCACGCCCCTCAGTTTAGCCAATCAAAAGCTGCGTATGAGACAATGTCATAGAAGTGAGCGGGAAGAACCTCCCACCACAACAATTCCAACATACGTGTCCAACTTCCTCCAACACAACAACAATAACACTATACACACACACACACAGGGTCTGTCAGCGGACCTGGGAGACATGGCTGACGTCAGGAAGTAGTAAATTTGTGTATTTAGGTCACTGAACAATAAGCTAAGAACCCTATGGAAACAGTTCTTTGTCAGCATTTCAAATCTTTAAGCACATTCTGTACATTATTTTGTAAGAAAATGTCCGTTATCAATAATAGTTAATGTCAAGTTCAATAACATTAATAATGCGTGTTACTGAATTGTAATCCAAGTACATTATAGGGTATATAGCATAGGTCACAATATTTTGTATGTTTGATTTTGAGGTCATTCAAAAGTAATCCAAAAATATTCATATTAGATTACACTTGTTTGTCATCCAATACTAATTACAAAAATTGCCATGTAATTTGTATTCAGTAACTGACTACATTTCAAAGTAATCTGACAGCAGAGGGTAAGAAGGCTTTAAATGCAAATCACCAAGGACTGTTATTTGAGGAGTTCGCTCACGTTTTGTTTTGGCCTCTCAAACCAAAACACTGCTTGAACAACAGGCCTGAAACAGGAGCTGCATAATTACTGCAACTCTGTGTCACACCAAGAAGACCAAAGAGAGGTTTACAAGCACTTTTTCTCCAGTTTGGACTTCTGTTGCCTCTTGATTAACCCTAATAATGAGCTAGACCACTAGTATGTGTTTTTCACACCTGCTTCATATGCAGCTTCTGCTTTTCTTCGTGCATATTTGCTTCTTTTTCTCAGAAGCAGTCTTTTCTATCACCACTGTCTGTGCAACAGAATTCAAGCTTACTGTACACAATCCATCACCCTTGATTCACCTCCTTCAGGGGTCAAATAATTCAAACTGATGTGGAAACTGTGAGTGTGTGTGCGAGGGTTGAATGTGGCCTCTGGCGAGATCGTGCCATAAGAAGGCCGGGGGGTCCTGGGAGCTAGAGAAGCAGACGAGCTTTGATATATCAACAGAGATTCACACAGAGATTCACACAGAGAGGCAGAGAAGGAAAACATTATTTTACTTTCCAACTCTCATACTTTTCAACACGGACAGACTCATATCTGTTTCACATCTCTGCTCCGGCTGCCAGATGTTCTCAACAAGAACTTTCAAATTTGTCTCTATTGTCAAAAAGCTTTTAATGTTTTATTTGTAGCATCATTAATCTGTTCAATGTATTCCAATATCCATAAACTCTGTCATATTATCATAAACAAAGTAATGAGCTTATTTTCTTGTTTGTTTTTGTATTTCATGTAGGTCTAATTCTAGTAATGTTTGTTTGGAGTGATGGTTAAAATAGCGTTATAGGTAAATGTTAGGTAAGTTATTTTTAAAGAAGAGCATACATTTCATTTATTTATTTATTTTGCATTTTGAGAATAAAATTGAAATATTAACAATAAAGTTGAAATGTTAAAAATCAGAAAGAGTCCTGGTCCTTGTTTTCTTTTACTCGTGGCCCTAGAACTCTTCAATATATTTTTGTCAAACGGTGGGTTCAAGTTAAATTTAGGTTAAGGCTTTAGGTTAGGTTAAGGTCACAATTTGACCAACTAACTCATATTTTCAACCATTTTATTTCCCTTTCAGTAGCTTTAAGGTTGTTAAAATGATCATATTCCATAATGTCTGATCTTATTGTATCAGGTTGTTTGAGGTCTTGAAACTTTTAAATGTTTTCTAAACTCTTCAAACCCCAGACTCCATATGTATTTTATGTTTATCATTCCATCAATACGTGGGTTTAAACAATATTTGTCTGCATAGTTTGAGTTTGTTTCTAAATGACACATAAATAAAGTGACAAAAGACATCTTGAAAACGGCGTGAGTATCCAATATATCATAGAGGCTGTGCTGGATAATTAAACAACGAGAGAAAAGTTCAAGTTTGTGACCATGTTTCTTCATCAATGTGCTGTTTTATGGCCTGGACATATTTTTTTTCAGTTCCCACAGTGCAGCACCTGAAGCTAAAACTGCTGACATTTTTTCAGGACCTCAGTGCAGAAATACTCCCATCACTGAGCCACTGTATCTGTGTGTGTGTGTGTTACTTGCATGAGTGTATGTGTCACAGTGAGTCTGACTCACCAGCCTTGCCCTCCCAGGCGAGCCCCAGCACTCCGCTGTAGTCTCTGTTAGTGAGCAGGTAGGACAGACAGAAGTTGCCCCAGTTGTTCTCAGAGTATAAACTCAAGAGTTTCTCAGGTCCGATGTAAAGAGGGTACAGAGGATCATTTTCATCCTCCTCCGTCATCACCTGGACAGAGACAGAGACTGCTTACTCGACAAACAGGGATACAAACAATTACACACTAAGAAGGTTTGCTTTGCACTGCAGTTATTTGTAGTCATTTCGGGGCTGAGAGTTTGTCCCAGTTTGACTTTAATTACCTGCATCAAAGGAGGTCACAGCATGTTTCTGTAGTAAGAATTTAATGTGTAAAATCCAGGATTACTGGTTGTATGGATTTATCAGAGACCTGAAGTGCGTCACTCTAAGATTTAGGGACAATCGTACTGTTGTTTGAGCACAGGGGGATCTTACTCTGAGGGATTTCACTTTGAAGTTGATCAGCTTGATGCCGTCGAAGTCCACCTTGTCGAAGATGTCATTCACAGCTCGCATGTAGGAGGCAACCTGAGGGAAACGTGAAAAAAACAGTCAATAACGTGTCCTGTTTCTGATTTTGTAGGTTCTGGGTGGTTGAGGTTGACGAAGCCCTGAGAACTCAACAAACTAGACAAAACACAAACAAATTAAGAACATATCCTCTTCAGTTCAACACCAAATATACACACTGCCAATGCTGAGAATGCAACTAAAAACAGAAACACTTGCACACAAAAAAGTTTCCACAGGACACTAAAAACTGATGAAGATGCCAGGACACACAACTTGTTGCCATGGTTTGTGGGTCATCTGTGACTCATTCCTTCTATCTGATGGTTTCCCGTATTTGGTTTGTAGTTCTGGATGTTGACTTCACAGCCTGAATTTCAGATATCTAGAATTTGTAATTCAAGATTAATTATCACATAATCATTATTTCTCACTATTTGCAGTTAAATGCCTAAAACTGACATCTTGCAAAAAAAGTTCCACATGTCCAATAATAATGATAAAATAGAATTTTATAGAACTGTGTTCTTGCTATGAGCTATTCTTTGATGTTGTTTTGGTTTAGGAAAAAATATCATCTTTAGTAGTGCCACTTTTTAAAGAGATATAAAATAATATTAATGTCTGCTGTTATTGGTATGGATAACATGTATCCTCATTACAATTCACTGATGTTGTCAGAGCAGGATTGGAAAAAGCACCTCTAGCCCCTACTGAGTTTGGGCTCACTGACTCGCTCACCTATCACATTGTCTTGTTCATTTAGGCGTCTTTGTGGTCAACACAAAGACAAAGACAAATGTCTTTGTCATTTCACCTACCAATAAAACATGACTTTGCCTTCACACTAATCAATATCTCCTTTCTTTCAACTTACAACTGAACAAATTATCAACATGATCAAACCAATTTACTTTTTGTCAGACAGAATATCAACCAGATTTCAACTAAAAATCAACATTGAAATCCTGGTTGTCGCTCACTGGGGAGGTATATACTGCAGATTCTTTTTGATGATATATCAGTGAGTACATGATGGAAGAAATGACTGCAAACATCAAGTTGAAAATATAAATTTAATAGAATCCTTCTCCAGCTCTTGAAATAATTCACACATAAAGTGAAGCGGTATGAACTGCATACGTCACTTTCGTCTGATGTGCCAGTCAATATGTGTAGAGTATGTCTGTGGCAAACACTTCATCACAAGTTAGTCAAAGATGTCATTGAGTAAATTACGTGTGTGTTGATTGTGCCTGTAGATTGAAGTGAATCAGAAAAGAGTCTTAGTGGTGGTGTAACTAAAGTTTTTAATGTGAAAAAATAAGTCCCTACCATAAAACACCTGCTTCCAGAATGGACTTTGGTTTAAGGGCTGAATCAACAGTTCTCCACAGTTGAGTTAGCATTTTATCCTTTCAACAATGTACTTGACTCCCTCTGAGCTCGACCAAGTTTGGGTCATGATTCTTAATTGAGGTGATCATGTGAGGTGATCTGTAAAGTGTTTTCAGTGTGGGTGGCAGAGTCGGTCACACATTCAGACAGGCACGTGCAAACCGGTCACGTGTGAAGGTCTGAGTCTATTCAGCAGGAGATGAATGTGCAGTAGAGCCTGCTGGGATCTTCCATAAATGTAAATATTGACACCTTGGTAGCAGGAGAGACTAAAACCAGGTCAGCTGTGATTGACAACAGCATTTTGTCTATTTGCACTCAAAGATCACATCACGGCATCACTTACAGTATATTTTCTCACCCGGTGCAACAAAGGCCTGGCACTGACCCAGAGACAACAACAAGTGTATGTGTGTGTATATGTGTTTGAGATGGAAAGAATCTGAGAGGACATGATGAGGGGACGGACAGCAGGAGGACGGCCAGAAAGAACAACAACAAGGCCACAAAAGGACAGACTTACTTATTCATTAACCGATCTTGCTTTGACCACAAAGAGATTTAATTAAAAAAGCTCAAAAACGAAGGTGCAACTTGTTCCAAACTGGATCAGAGGCTGAGAAAATAATCTAGAATAATTAGATCAGATCAAACACATGTGCTCTTATACTTTTCATAGCAAACATGGAATGTAATAATAATCACTGTTTATTGGTTTTAATTTAGAGGAAGTCACAATAATTAGGTTCAGGTTGTGTAACAGGATTCCAAAATCAGTATGTGGTTGAACTCAATATTAGGACAGCATCTCATGTGACCTCTGACGCCAGTGACAAGCGCTTTGTCCAGACAGGGAAACTTGAACACAGACAGACTCTTAAATCACTGTTATTACTGAGGCAACACAGGCACGCCAGCAGCTTTTTACCCATTGTGTCACTGAAATCAGAGTTCACCACAGGACAGCCAACACTAAAACATTTTTCATCAACTTGACATCTGTTAATTCATGTTTATGTCCCACTCTTTTTCAGTTATAGGTCCATAGATCTGGAATACCAGGCATTCTGCTATTAATAATAAAATAATTCTAATAAAAATCTGAACTGATTTTAACTGATTTGATTCTACATAATACGCATGTTCTCTTTTCCCTTCATTGTTCATAACCATCTCACTGTGTTTTACTCCCTAAAAGCTTAACCAGGAACAACAATGCTAACATGTATTGTCCCTGTCAAAAAAAACCCCCCAAAAACCTTATGCTCAAAAAGAATATTTCTCTGAAAATCAAACTGGTTTTCCACCCACTGTTCTGAATGTGTTGAATGTGTTGTGCAGAAAATTTGCTGCATTAATAAGGTCAAAGGTCACAAAGGTCAAGTGTGCAGGACGTGGGGTCCAATCAGGTTGTTACTGCAGTTCTTTTAATAGAAAACCTCAACCACCTACTGCAGACATTCTCTTCCCATAGGCATCAAAGTGCCATCTCGTGGGCCACAGTGACAGTGGTTCTGCCAAATAATTAATAAAAATGATCATTTTTTGGTATTTTACACAGCTAGTGACTTCATATCTAATTATACAAAATAATTTAAAGCTTAAAACTACAAGGAGTTTTTAACTAGTTTGATCAATTTGATTGAACAAAATGATCAGCGAAAAGATGGGCTATTTATTTCTATATATTTGTTCTTAATGCCTGCCACGGGATTGAATTGTTTGTTAAATCAGATTAAATGAGCCTGTGTTTACATTTTCCCAGAAGTTACAGTGAGTGGTACATTAGCCAGTTAAAAAGAAGCAGGAGAAACATTTTTATATACATAATTTTTCTTTTTGATGTTATATTTTGTAGTTATGGCAGAGGAAACACTACGGCTTTTGTCCCCAGGGGCGTTCCAAATCAACACAATATGAACGTTTCTTGTAGTAGCTTGGAATCATGATGGCAGGCAGTGATGCTGAGCCAAAAGCATAGTGTGTTGAATGTGGTGAAATCCTGTCAGAACCCAGTTGATTGTTTATATTATTTTTTTGTTACATTACATGTTTATTACATTTTTTTTTTCTCATTTATTTGGGAAGATGGTCCTCAACATTTTTTAACAATCAGCAGTGGTCTTTAAGTTACAGAAGGTGATCTATATTTTACTACATCTGCAGCTGGCACCTGTAGAGTTCCTATGTTATCTGAAGGTGCACGCCAGAGACCTACATGTTCTGCCATGTGGACACAGAACCTTATTTGGTCATGTGACTGTGATCCATGTGCCACCATGTTCTCAGAGACCAGGAAGGTTCTCTACCTCCTCCCTACTGCTGCCATGCACGCCATGATAGTTGTGTGCATGTGTGCAGGCCCTGGCATGTGGCTCTTTTTCATCTTCACACCAGCAGAAACAGCCCAGTCCTTTATATAGTAATTGAATATCTCAATAGTAAATAACACCTCCCTACACCTCAGAATAGATTGTTTTCCTCGCATTTGCTTTCAGTGATTAGATGTTGATAATTATAGTAAAACCAGACCAAAGAAAAGTTTCAAATAAGTTTCATTCATGGTCAAACTGCTCCTTTAATCTGAGATTAACTAAGAAATATTTCACAAAGATCTTCGGTAAGAGAGTCATACTGAGATCTCAAGTTGTGCTTATTAGGTCAGTTCAGGTAAATCTGTGGTTCTTAAACTGTGGGGTGGGCCTTCTGGTGGAACCGCTGCAGGTGGAGCATGGATGACAAAAATATGGAATGAAGTTAAGTTGGATGAATATGATTTATGTAGAAAAATTAAAATAAACAAGAGTTTGCTGATGCTATTTTATTTATTTAACTAAAAATCAACTGGGATCCTTAATTTAGTTGCTACCCCTTTTATTGCAAATAAATGATTATAAAAAATGTGGCGTGGGCTTCTGAAGTGGAGCATGCCAGAGAAAGTTAGTGAACCACTGACTTAGATAAAGAGAAATTCAGAAATTCAAGATTTTAGGACTGAGATATACATCAGGTGGACAGAATCTAAGACACTGGCTTTAGGGACAGGTTTGTAAACAAAGCGTGCTCTGCTCAGCCAACAGTCGAGGAAATCCTGTTGTGTTTTGATGCTCCTGCTTGATTTTCCATCACACTACAAATGCTCCTGTGTATGCTGTGTTCAGTCAGGTATCAGCAGCATCTAAATGCATCACTCTGAAGGTGGTGACTCTTTTTGTGTTGACAGATATCAGACAAAAAATCAATACTTTAAACCTTAGAAAGCTCCATTTTTAGCTTAAAATGCTATTTTGTATTTCTTTTTTTTTTCTGTGCATCTAAACCCTTTTGCAATAGAAGCCAAACTGAAGATGTAATCATGGTTAATGAAGCCCACTCTTAAAAAGGCAGTTCACCCCAAAATCAAAAATACATATTTTCCCCCTGGCCTGCAGTGCTATTTATACTTCTATACTGTCTTGGTGTGACTTGCAGAGTTTTGGAGATAACAGCCATAGCAATGTCTGCCTTCTCTCCAATATAACAGAACTAGATAACACAAGTCCTGTGGTGCTCAAAGAGACAAAAAATTACATTTGAAAAAACTCAACAGCAATGTCTCTTTCCAGAAATCATGACCAGGGTACTCAGGATAATCCACAGACCTTGTTGTGAGCAGTTTCATGTAGGAACTACTTTCTTTCTGCAGTATAATCTACCAGAACTACTTTCTTTCTAATAGAAAGAGTAGTTCCTAATGAAACTGCTCACAACAGGGACTGTGGATTATCTTGAGTAACCAGGTCATGATCTTTGGAAAGAGACTCTGCTTTTGAATTTGAACTAAAATGTATTTTCTTTGAGCACCAAAAGCCGAGTGTCATCTAGTCCCATAATATTGGAGAGAAGGCAGACATCTCTACGGCCGATATCTCCAAAACTCTGCGACTCACACCAAAACAATCTAGATTGATAAATAGCTCTACAGGCCAGACGAAAAATAAGTATTCTTGATTTTGGGGTGAAATGTCCCTTGAAAGTATGCATCACATATGAAATATTGCAGAGTGAAACAAAGATAATTGATGTTTACAGACAACAGATTTGAAGTGTTCACCTGAGCCACAACAGCTTCCACGGACTTGAACCTCTTGTAGTAGAGGTGGTCAGCATGGAAGTGGAGCAGGCAGCTGGTCTTTGACTCGTCCACTGTTCTCCTCGAGCGGCTCGCTGCTGCCTCCTGTGGATGAAAGCGCAGAGACACAAAATAGGGAAGAGGTGCAGGTGAACAGATTGTGAAGAGGACACAATCTGGGAGGCAGATTTGAATCATGACATAGCCTGCTAAATTAGTAAACAAACTGTCCTCATCTGCCCTCCTCATATCAAAACATGATGTTATTTAACCTGAGGTATAACTGGGATGTCGCAGCTCCCAGTGGGAGAGGTGATGTGTAGCCTCAGGAACCCAACTTGGCTCCACTGGGAACATCTGTTCAGACCATTTCATGACCACAAGCTGGAAATGATCTTCACCGGCAGATATGTTGATAAAAACGGATCTACATCAGTGTATCGACATCCATTGTTGACAATGAACATGGGAACCACCACCCAGTTGGTTAAAGGTTAGAAATAAAGATGGTACCCAAGGGGGAGATTAGCTAAATAGTTGTGCCAGATGTTTAATCCATTATATACCTGTTTTTATAATCACTTTACAAGACAATCAAGGTCATCTGGTGCATTTTCAACAACTACTGTAAATATGGCAAACAGGGAGTCCCCCTTACCTAGGGCCCTGATGTTATGCTAAAGTCTCACACAGACTCAAAGACCGCAATATATAAGGTTTAAGTCTGTGCTTTTAACCAAGTGTAACCATGATGCTGAAGCAGAAAACATTTTCTAAACTATACAACATTTGGATTGCAGACTGTTTGCAGTAGTGCCACCTGTGAAAGAAGAAGCCTTCAGATCAGAAACAACCACATATTCAATGGCAACATAAGAGGACAATATTTTTCTCTCTTCAGATTTATAATAAGTCCTCTGTGATCTGAATCATGAATACTAGACATTATAAGCTTTTAAAAGACATTTTAGTGACACTTGGATTTCTCCAAAAACTCCCCCCAAAATATTGCTGTTGAGGGTTTCTGGGGATCTCAAGTGTCAATAAAGGGATCTCAGACCCTGCAATACCCCATGTATTTCACACCATGACTATAATTCAGGCCCCATAAAGACGCAGCTCTCAGCTTTATCAAGTCATCATGGTGTGTTTTCTGTATCTTACAGAGCCTCTCAGGCTCACGCACAGATCCAGTAGAGGATAATGTGTGATGTGAGCAAAGGATGAACACTAAATTAAGAGTGAGCAAGTCCATGTGAGAAGAGGGCCAGGCTGGATGGATGGTTAAAATACAAGATTTTTGACCCAGGTGACTGGGGTTTGGTTCCTATGATTGGATGATTGATTTAAAGGTAGAGTCAGTAGAATTTGTCCAAATTGTGCGTAAACTCATCTGGACGTCAAATATCAACATTATGGGTTAGTGAAATGTCCCAAGCACAGCAAAACAATGCGAAAAAATAAGGTATCAGATACCAACATCACCATACACTTCTACTGGGTCATAAGTGTGATTGAAAAGGATTTTGTCTATATGAGCTTATACATTGTTTTTAACTTTTTTTTTTTTTTTGCAGATTATACATTTAGGGATGTAGTTATTTTAACCTAATCCATGATATTTAACCAAAGCTAACCAAGTAGTTTTGTTGCCCAAACCTAACCAAACTGTGACCATCACCCAATATGCTTCTCTGCAAATCTGAAAGTCTGACTGGACGTTGCATATGTATGATTGTTAACTTGAAAACAGAATGAGAATTTGTGTACTTTTCACACCTGCACCCTATTAATTTATTTATTTTGGTGTATTTCAACTGTGTTTTTGGACCACTTCTGGATATTTTTGTGTATTTTTTCTTTCTATTCTAATGTACATGGCTACTATGACAAAGTAATTCTCTGGAGATTAAAAAAAATCACTCTACACTGGGCTGCATACACTTTGTTTCTGTTACTGTCAAATCATTTTGCTAAAAGTAAATCCTGTTTGCTTTTGGTGACTCAACAAGCTAAATAAAAGTGACCAAATGAATCAATGAGCTCATAAATAAGGTCAATTGAAAGAGATGAATCACGCACACTAGTTCCTGAACTGTTTCTTAGTTTGGACTTAATTGGCTATAAATGGTATTGCAGAGGAGGATGTTTTAAGGGCGAGTACAGAAAAAGAAAGTAGGGCAGAGTGTGTGTTAGTGTTATTATTCACTGAGGTGATGTCTGGACTGTCCTACCTCATTGGGTCTGAGGCTTTGGGCGAGGACGTTTAGATGCTCTGTACCACAGAATCCATCAGGCCCAGTTCTCAGAGATGGTAGAACTACAAACACAAAAACAAACACGATGACTTTGATTCAGGTACAGTGTAAAAGTATTGATTTGTCACTCTTTCAGTCAAACACACACACTGATGCACAGAGTGAAACACAACCACACAAGCAAACACAGTCACCAGTAATTTTGTCCTTGAACATGTTTCTTCAGTTGGTGAACTTTTTATTAGTCATCAATGACTCATCTTAACATGGGCGTACAGTATCCCAAATAAATCAGTGTTCTCCAATCATTATAACAAATTGCACAGATTAAACATGATGTTTGTTGCTCCTGCGTTGGAACATTGTGTAAGATAATCTCACAAATATACATGATCTGAATCAGGGATCACAGTTTGGTCTTTGTGAAACTATTTGTTTGTGCCAAAATGTGTAGTTTGCGTTCTATGTGTGCTTCACTGGGAAACGGGAGCAATGATTGAGGAGGAAATGCTGACTGATTCGAGGGCTCCAGGGCTGAACAGAGGCCCTGAAACATGCCAAGAATTATAGATGGGATATCTTTCAGGGTCCTGAGTGAGTATCCTAGGGCCTAGAATTTTAAATCTGTTTTGGTAAAAATGTGCAGAATGTTTGGCAAATAATGTCATTATCAGACAGGAGACCGTGTCAAATCAATACAGAGATCTTAATGAGGAGGGTTTGTGTTTTTTTTAATGATCTTTCCTGATATCTTTCCTGACATTTCAAGGTCTTGTGAATCATCGTGTCCAAGAAACAAAGTCAAGATGCTGGGTCATGTGACTTCTCTTGTTTACTCAACAGATGCATAAGGTCACAGTTATTACTTTACAACACCTGTTATAGAAAAGATAATAGGATTGTTTCCTGGAGGCCAAGTTTAATGAAGCTCAGCGTAAGTTCAATCAGGAAGAGTATCTTTACACCTCTTCCGTCCATAACTGTCCTCTCTCCCCCTCTCTCTTTACCCAGTAATTCTCAATCAGCTATCCATGGACGATCATTCTTTAAGTCAACCAATCAGATTTATCCACAATCTCTATCAGCCAATCATGTCAAGTCAAAAATTTAAATCTGTTTTCCTCTTTGCTACTTTCAGCTGTCATTTCTGCACAGATATGTGGCAACCTTCCTCCACTCCGTTATCCTCCAGTTCTTCTAATCCATTGCCCAGGTTGAGGTTGATTTTTCTCTCTTTCAACAGGCTTGATATCAGACAACAGTATTGTGTGAATGTGCCACACAAAATCACACAAGGTCCCCTGGTAATACTATATAATATGATAAAGCCAAACTAATGACCACAGTAATCAATCTGAACGATGTCGCCACATATCAGGTTGTAGTACTGAGTCAATCAACAGAAAACATACATACATACAACCGTGTTCAGTGGTGGAAAATAAAAAGGGCACCAGCTGTATGTGGGGAGGCACCAGAGCACATGGTGCCTTTACCTCATTTTTTCCACTGGAGGGCTACTCTACAGGCCACTCTTGTTCTGGAAGTTTCTGCAATAAAGTAAATTAAAAGAAACCAATCTTTTCATCTTCGTCTGCTTCGTCTGCTTAATGGAACATCATCTCATAATGAAATTCATCTTTCCTCTTTGCCAATTTATCTGTGTGAGAAGAAAAGGCCCAAGAAAGGGAGGATACTTTAATTTGAATGATCTCTGCATACCTGAGGTCAAACTGACCTGCACTCAGAGGAGATGAGACCACACTTCAGCATTGTACGGCATATAGTTAATATATGAACATAATATGTAAATATGGGAATAATACAAGCTGTAAATATTGGAAGGACATCTGAGAGGGCACTTTTCTACAGTTGCACCATATAAGCACTTTTGCAGGGCTTTTTCGAACATAGGGGCACCAGGCGGGGCGATCTCTGAGTCCACCAGAGACTGTTCGGTCTATTGTTTGTAGTCTCACATGATATTGTTAAATTCATATACTGGAAACATGCCAGGTGGCCTCAAGTTTAAACTATGCTTTACATTTTAACTGTTTCCTATACAGAACAATTCAAAACTAAAAGTGCTGAAATCGGCAGTGACCAGCACGTCCAGCAGCTACCAGGGACAGAAGCTCCCTCACATTCTCAGACGCTCTATAAATAGAGGACGCACATTTGGAAATCAGCACTGTGGTCTCGAGTGGGAGCCATGGGGGCAGCCTGTGGAAAACGCTGTGATAGGTGCTGGTTTGATTTCACTGAAACAACATAATCATGTACCATTTGCGACACCTCTGAGACCCGCTGCCTCCTTCAGATTGATGTAATACTGATGGGATTGCAGACAAGGGAGGCATTGCATTTGCATAAATTGGCCCATCTTGTCGCACAGGCAAAGACTCAAAATTCCACAAAAATGCAAAGAGCCAAAAAAGGACCTCATTGCAACAGAGTGCATCAGGTTTATGGTCATGGACTGTGGGGGATCTTTATGTGAATATGGAGGAAAGCATGCGATGTAAAGTCATGTAAAACTGCTGCAGAATGTTCCACATTAATGTAAAATAATCAATGCAAGAGTTTTCAGTGGGGTTGTTAACAAATTCCTGTGGTTTTAGATGCATTCTAATGTACAGACTAAAATCAAAGTACAGAAAACAAACTATTAAGGGTTAATATAAACAAAATTGATCTATAACAGTAGAGTCACATGACATAATCATATTCACATGTCATTTGCAGCAGTGAGAATGACAGAATCAGGCAATGTTTTGCCAGATAACTGGTGACCCATAAGAACTTCAAGGGGGTAATACTCAGCATGTGCATGTGTATCTACAGTACGTGTGTGCATGTGTATGTATGTGTGTGCATGCGTATGTGTGTGTGTGTGTGTGTGTGAGTGTGCATGTATGTGCATGTGGGAAACTCTGTCCCATGCAGTACAACATCTCCCTGTATCAGTCATGGGCCTACAGTGAGGGACAGGCAGCAAATGATTGGATCACACCATCCTACGAAAGTCCTCCAG
This sequence comes from Lutjanus argentimaculatus, assembly GCA_034769285.1. Classification (NCBI taxonomy): domain Eukaryota; kingdom Metazoa; phylum Chordata; class Actinopteri; order Lutjaniformes; family Lutjanidae; genus Lutjanus; species Lutjanus argentimaculatus. The sequence goes on along the minus strand of JAWZSL010000010.1, from coordinate 26,466,858 downwards.
CCAATCACAAACCTGTAATTTGTTCTGTATACATGGCATGAGTGGGGGTGGGACGTGAGGGTGGGTGGAGGTGGCTGTGGAGGCCTAAACGCCCGGGTGTCGACATGCTGACGGAATTATTTCCAGACCTTTCTACTTGCCCATGTTCTGTCTCTCAGTTTGTTTCAGTGGCTCTTCATTTTCCACCATACTGTAGGAAATACATGTTCCTGGAATGTGTTGCCAAAGCTGCACAAGATTGTTAATTTTTCTTATTAGTTTGCGATTAAAAGAAAATATCTGACTAAACCTGGTCATGAGTGCGAGACTTCCCTGGAAAAGAGGACATTTCCCAAATGAATAATTGGTGTTAAATTTCAGTCCAGACTCACATTCCTAGCAGCTGTTGGAAACTCATTCTACTGTTAAGAGTAATGTGGAAAACCTATGCCAGAACCTCTTGAATCTTGTTCCAACTTTGAGTATATAATAGTTACAGTATGTCTGAGACTAATGTATATAATATATATATATATATACAGAAGACTGTTGCATTATGGTTAGGGAGTTTGATGTCTTGGGGGCAGGTAAGACACAGGCTAAAAAAGGCAGTGAGGGTTAAAATGCCCTTTTTAAAATCATGGTATGTCAGTGCTACAATGGGACATTCACATTTTTGCCCTGAAGTGGTGGCAAAGTTCCCCACAAATGACCCTTTTGGTCAGTCTAAGTGTCCTCCAGTGCCCCTCTCACTGGCCCAGGTGCTGCTGTGGTCAGTCTAAGTGCCCTCAAGTGCCCCATTAGTTGGCTAAAGAGCAAAATAACCCTGAACCTAAATATAACATAACACTAAACTGTGTGTTTGCTTCTCCCTGCCCTTAAGAGAGTCGGTTTACACTACTGCCCAAGAGCACATGTCCACTCGTTGAATTAAACCTCTGATTAGTTATTCAGTGGCCTTCCTAAAACACACGGCCCCTGAGTTCTTACTAATAGCATGAGTCAAACATTCTGTGGGAGATTTTCTGTCTAGTTGTCCAGATTGTATGCCTTATGTAGTCCAGATATCCCGTATCAACCCACATCCTCCCACAGCTGATGAATCCTCTACACAGCTGAAGCTGCTTTCCACATCGCATGATCCTGTATGACTGTAACTCCCAGGAACAATCACATTCTCTTGAACATATATTTCAGTTCACAATTTTCTTTATATGATTGTCAAAAAGGTTTTCCTTACAATTATCAGAATGTCACTAGTGTTGAACACTGACTGGATATAAAGATATACAACATAAAAGACATATGCAGTGTTTCTGAGCAGTGTACAGAACTATAACAGCTGTTTCTTTAGCACTAATGCAAAAGACTGATAACCTTAAGACACTAATGCAACACAGAAAGTTCAGCCAGTGTTCCACAGAGATATTTCTCAAATCTTCCAGGCTTGTATAATATAATTGGGCAATGAATATTATGAGGAAATTGATGTTTGACAAATCAATTACATAACTGTTAAACTGAGGATTTAGCATATTTGCATGTTTGTGCAATCTTAATGAAAGTTCTAGTGAAGGTTTGCATTCAACATGCTGTGAAAAAAATGTTAAAGGACGATGCAAAGAGATCACAAACAGATTCACTTTCAGTTTGAAGCAACTATTAAGAGCCCTGGAGTTAAACATTAAGGAATCTTCAGTGTTATTACCATGGATTTATCTCAGGGAAGTATGAGGTTAATAGTTACCCATCTTTCATAATGATACTTCAAAGAGAATGTCCCATAAACAAGGATGTAACTACAGTTTAGCAGCACAGACACACAACCACACACACTGTCCATGCACGCTAGCCTGGGAACCAGACGAATCTGCAAACTCATATTTCATTTGCTATGACAGATACATCTGGCCACCCTCCTGTTAATGCAGATTTCCACAAGCCCTGGATCTCATCAGGCCAATCACAACTGTTTATTTAAGTTGGGGCTGGTTTGATATGATGACTGGCAGAGCAGCATCAACGCTGTTATCAGATTTGAAAAGTTACATGTTTTGGGTGCAATGCACCAGACTCATGAAACTGTAATTGGAGAGAGTTTGTGGCCAAGAAACCATTTTTTCCTGCTTGAAAATGGACCAATGGCTGCATCAACTTGCATGTATCACTCAGCACTATGTCACACTACTGTTACTACTACTGTTAGTTATTCAATGTGATTACCTTAATTTTTCAGAAGAGTTTCATTTTCAAGCAGATCAAGCAGGTGGGGACTGTGACCAGGTGTCCTGATGTCATTGCATTGTATTTGCAAAATGACTGCCTTTGGTTGTGCCCTGTGTCCCAGATCTGAGAGACCTCCTGACATCCCAGGGGACAGACAGCACCTCATATAACCTTTGTTGCCCCCAGACGACGACAACCGCAGGAAGTGGAAATACACACAGGAGTAGACTTGTTACATCAGCCTCTCATGTCCTCATTCACCACTTGAATGGAAGAATTGATTGTTTATTGAAATATCATATGCCAAATCTTTGACAGTTTCCTGCAGATATGCAGACCTGTGAATGAAAGGACAGGATGTTGTCAGACGCGACGCTATCTAATGTAAATGTTGCTACAGTTGTGAAAGGGGTTTAAGAAATGGCGGGAGGAGGAGGGAAGAAGGCAGCCATGGAGTCTGTGTGGACTTGCGAACAAACACGGGGGGGTTTTGGCATAGTCTGTATGTTTCCAGTAAAATGCTTTCTTGGAAATAATCCTTTACTGATGTGGATGCGCACACGCAGCCAGAGAAACGAACACACACACACACACACATACACATACGCACACACATTGACACACACAAAGCATTTTGACGTCTCTCAGTGATGATTGCCATCTGGCCAAATAATAAGCCGACATGATGGTAAGCCAGCTAAAAGTTTTAATTTGTTGTCGTAGAAACTGTCTCCAAGGTCTTCAAACCCTGTAAGATCTTCGACATGTTCGTCTTCTGTTTTCTTTTCTCCTTTCCCTTTAGAAATACTTCTCCTGCTTCTCCTATACTGTACCCCTTCCTCCTCTTTCACCCTCTTCCTCTCCATCCTCCTCCTCCTTCAAAAGTCACCCCATCTCTGGTTTATCTTTTCTTTGGCCTGTGGCCAGGAAAGGTTCCAGCACCCCCTCAGAGCCTGAAATAGGTTCTGCTGTTACATTATAAGCCCACTCTTACTACAAGTTAAGGGTAAAGACAGTCCATTGACCCCAAATAACCTTAGCTCATACTAGCGCTTGAGGCCACAGATACTATACACATAGCTCTTGCCACAACCACCGAATGGCCAGGAAAAGCAGCTGAGGTCATGGGGTGTCATTTGGACAATTTCAGTCTGCAGATGCATAAGCTGCAGAGTCTCTGTTTTTCATCCTGGACACTTGGGGCAGTTAGAAGTTACTACAGAGCCAATAGAAGCTTAAAGGTATACTACGCAGGATTTTCCCTATAAAAACAGTGTATAGACTATAAAAAAAAAAAAATCCTTCTAAATCATTACTTATGGCCCAACAGAAGTGTGTGGTGGTGTCTGTACCTGCAGAGAGCCTGTCCTCCGTCTGTATTTTGTTATTTTCTCTTATTTGCTGTGTTCAGGATGTTTCTGGCCTTCAGCCTGTTTGGCAGTGTTGTGTAGCCCCAAGCCAATACAGCTGGCAGGTTTTGAGGTCAGGACTCTCGTGTTGTAGTACTTGAGATTGGTCTTGGTCTTGACGCTTGTTTCAAGACTACTTTTTAAAGGTTTCTGTCTTGTCTCTGTCTCAACTGCAACCCACAGAGATTCAGTTAGATGCTACAAATGTAATGCAAGCTGAACACACAGAGACTTTTTAACACGTCTTCCCCCTCATGTCTCCTGCACAGACATGAGTGGAGTCTCGCAACACACACTGGTTTGAGGAGGAAAAGGGAACTCGCCATGGGTTGGTAACTTGCGCGGTGGCAGGCCTGACTAGCAGGGATAGTACATCATGGGCACGACTCAGCACAGCTTGGTGCAATGTAAGTGGTAATGGAAATAATGATCAGTGTAACATGGTTTGACATGGCATGGCCACAAGAGACAATGGCAAAACACCATCTATGTCACTCTCCCTCTCCTTCATTCGTTGAGCCAAGGATAAACTTTGACTAATGCGTTTACAAACAATTCTGCATATTTTACCTTTAAAAATATTTGCTAAGAAGACATTTTCTGTTAACTTTTTTCCTAAAGTTGAAAATGTAACTGATGTATCGTCTTACCCATGTCATCCTCGTGGTAGATTATAGAGTGGTGATCTGTTTGGCTGCTGGTGTATCTATGTGATGGCTCTATGTGGTAAGTCCCATTGTTTGTATGGATGGTTCCCTCAAACTGACCCTGTAACACAGAGCCATGGCAGGCTGAACCATGTTCACCTGCCAGAACAGATCAAGAGAGGTAACATGTCAGGGTCAGAGAGGTGAAAAGGAACAGAGATAACTGAGAAATAGACGAGACAGAAAGCATTAATAGATAAGATACTGACGGAAACTTGAAGATTAGAGGCAGACATCAGAGGAGAGGAGGAGGAGAGATACGAGGCAATCAGTGCAGTTCGGTAATTTTTTTTTTCTCTTTTTCTGTTTTTCAGATTTCAATAATCAGGAATGCTTTGCCACAAATAGATGTTTATCCAGATGTTTATCCAGATGTTTTATCCAGATGTTTTATCCAAACTATAAAGACTATAAATAAATGTTGGTTTGACCTGATTAGATTTGATGCCAGTATATTAATTTAGACTTGAATTGCAGGAAAACTCTTCCCAGCCTGGTCATACCCACCCTCCAGTGTTCCTGAATATATGTGGGAGAGGTCAGCTGATGTGGAACCATTTTCACTGACCACCGTGAAATTTTCTGAAAATGCCACTGAGTTGCGTTTCAAATGCAGACGGAAAGTTCTGAGGAAAAACAAAAGCACAAACAGCTCACAGATGTGGTTAAAGCTTTGTAGTGTAGTGGAAGGTATGTAGATCTATCAGCGGCAGGCAAATATGAACATTTAACGGTTAGTGTGTGTTCTTGGTTTTGGAAAAGGGAACAAAGAGTGTGTTCAAATAGAAGAAAACAATTGCCACAGTCAGAGAAATTGTGGCATTACCTGTGGAAAGCAGTGAAGTCCAGCTGCAGTGTGTACTCCTGAGGTTGTGTGGCTCTCCTGGCTCTCAGGTGCTTCCTGTGAAGATCCTCCCTGTCATACGACAGGCCCTCATAATACTTTATATATGGACTGATGCCACTCAAAGCTCCTGGCAAGAAGGAGGATATTCCAGTCACACCACAGAGCTTAAACATTTAACAGGGAAACAAGAATTCCAACTATAACCTTCTATAGTATCCTATTATCATATCAAAGTGTGTAATAGTCCTGTGGGTACTGTCAAGTGTTGCTTTGCCTAGTACATATATTCTTATTTTGTAATCAAATTAGAAATAATACATAAGCAAATATCCAATTAAACCTCAAAATAAAGCTGGGAAACATTTCAGGTGATGAATACAGTTTAGTTAGGTTGGTTACGTTTAGGAAAATATTCATGGTTTGAGTTTTTAAAAAAATTATTAAAATAATGAACATTAAGTATTGGTCTCACAGGAGAACCAAACACAGGTATCCCATGTGAAAGTCCTGTGATTTACCCACCAATCCAGTCAGGCCTCCTGAACGACAAAGTCTATGCAAACTTTCTCGTTCTTTATACTACATGCACCTTTGTAGCCACGTCTACTTTTCATGCTGAAAAGGTGACACAAAACATGACACCGAAATGATCCTCTGGTGGACTGGCAGGTCCATTATACGCTTCATCATGAGAATGGGCTGTCTACGTTTATCATCTAACATCATAAAATCAGCCTTTATGCAGATGACATATTTTATACTTAAAAGATTCTCTCATTATAAGAAATATGCATCTTAATCAGCAATCCGAGAAAATGTCAAGACTGACTAGTACGAACAAGCTATTTGATTTTCACGGTTATTTTTTCATGCATTTTATGTGTATCAACACTGCACTTGCAATGGCACTACATGTTATTCAAATACATCATGAATTGGCACAAAATTTGCATGATACTGAAAACAAAACAAAAGAATATTACATTTATAATTTATTTGTAGTAATACAAAAAATATATTACAGTCAAAGTGACACTTTGTAATGCTGAGTTAGGCTGCTTATTTTACTTAAAACAAGCTAGTGTTGTTCAGTTTACACACACACACACAAACTTGGTGTATATGTTTAAAAAAGAAAATCTGAAAGCTTTATTGAACTGTCAGTGTGTTTTATTTTTGTTTGTCTGTGACAAACTCATGTTCAGACTGGGGACCACATTCATGCTCCCAATGGAAAACCAATAAACTCAACAATCTTTTATGATTTTGGACTCATGTCAACACCAGACCAAATTTTGACCACCCTTATACTGTATGACTGATGTGTCATCCACTGAGTGTTGATTGTGAAAGTGCTGGCTAACTGGGGAAAGCCTGGGGAGAGGCCTGTACTGTCCTGTACAAGGTGTTATTACCCACTTACTGTTGCACCACCTGAGTGAATTACACTTACCTAAACCCTTCATAAACGGGTGTACCCCATTAATCACAGCTAAGAAAGTCAAATGCTACGTCTACATCACAGGAAGGATTTGTATGAGGGCTCCTGTTTGCAGCATTCCTGAGAGGACAGGTTCAGACATGTCTGAGCCCAGCAGAGGCCAGTCCACCACAAGAGCCGAAAACTGCATATTCAAACACACACAACACACACTGACACTCATATACACACACAGACACTCATACAGGCATGCACACCCAGACAGACTGACACTCTTACACATACACATACACACACACGACTATACAACCACAGAAAACTACACATACTTATTCAAGGTGCAGTGTGAATAGCCTAAATACACACACAGACACACACACACACACACACACACACACACACACACACACACACACACACACACACGCACACACACACATATTAATCTGCACATTCCAGTACCTGTAATCCATTCACGGCAGTCGAACAACAGCAGCAGCAGCAGCCAGTAGTGTTGGACCCCCATGGTGTCCTTATTGGTGTGTTTTTGTTTTCCTCCCTTTCACAGTTTTTTCTTTTTCCTCCTTCGCTCACACCCGTCTGTCTTTTTCATCCTTTCTGTCTTTACCTCTCTCCTCACCAGCCTCGTACATGTGGTCTTCCCACACTGGAATGTGGCTAACTAGAAAGTTCAAGTCAGAACCCAGCATGTACACGAACAGTGACACGGTGGAGAGGCATATTCAGACTTGTTTGCTACAAATGCTAAGAGTTATCTGCACAATTAAAGGAGGGATTTCAAAGACAGTTGACAAGCTCCACTTGGAGTGTAACTTTAAATAAATGAGTGATCTGAAGTATTATATCCCCATTTGGTCAAAATGTTGTTCAGCGTACAGTATAATACAGTTGCAAAGCAAACAGAATACTTAAGAAATATTTGTTTTTTATGTATAAAAACGTGTTAACAAGACTTCTCATCATCATCACTCAGGAGTTGAGTATGATTGTCCTTCTGTTGGTGAGTCTGGTCATTTGTTGGTTGTCAGGGGCTGTGGAGGTTGAGCCTTGATCCACAGGTTCTGTTGCGACGGGGGCATTAGTAGATGTTTGTCGTGATAGTGAAAGGTGGAGGAGCTGTTTTGGTGGTGGATCGCTCCTTTCTTCTGTTGCCTCTTTTTGTCTTTGCTCCATTGGTTTCTGCTGAGAGCCACCTCGATCCCAGTTGTTGTTGTGAGTTTTAATGTCATCCTTGTACAACTTTTTCTGCCCCCCTTGAGTATGTTGCCCTTCCTTCAGTGGGCCACGCAGCAGTTGTTTCTGAAAGCAGATATTTGGCACGCGTGTAACATGTTTCGTCCATCGTAACTGGTGACAAGTCATAGTTGAGGTGGTTGGAACCAATAACAAATTTCATTTTAAATTTATTGATCAATTTTTTGAGACATTTTACTCGAAAACCACAAATATTAACCTCAAGGTGTTGCTTAAGGAAAATTCAGTAGTATTCAGTTGGTCAGATCCAATTTGTCTGTACCAAATTTCATGCCAATAATTGTTAAAATCAAACTGGTGGAACATCAAAAGAATTGACAGAGATTTCACCAGAGCCATGTGTGGCTAAAAAGAACTTAGACTAGCATTCCTCTGAAAATAAATGCCATATTTTAAGCGATGATCAGTTTTCTCAAAGGGAAATGCCTCCCACAGGTCTTATTATAGACCTTTGTATGGTAGAGAAAGTGCTAAATGTGTTCAAAATATGAGAAGGAAATATCATCTGTATGACTCACACTGTGTCAAAGGTATTTTGTGGGCTCATTCTAAACAAAGTGTGACAGTTTTAGGTGTTTTTGGGGAACAATAATCTTTCAAGAGGAAATGAGACACTGTTTGACCTGGAAATGAGGTAAATGAAAACAAAGGTTTTATTGCTTTAAAAAAAAATCCACCTCTTTGATGATGTACTTACACATGGATGAAAAGCAACGAGTTTGCAACAGCTTTCTGAACATGAATTTCTACTTATCTATATAAATGTGTTTCCACTTCACGGTTTAATAAAATGTGCTGTGTTGCATCACAAATGGACACCAGCTGAGAAATGTATATATTTCCTGCAGGATTACAGGATAATGTGCTGCAGCAGTTCATATTCAGTAACATATTTTTCAGATAGCTACAGTAAAGATTCAGCAGAGAGAGAGAGAGAGAGAGAGCTGAAGCTCTGCCAGCAGCATCACCACAGCAAACTGTTGCTCCACATGAGCCCAATTACTGACTGAGCTGCACCAAATCACTGCAGCTTCTCTTGTAAAATTATCAAAATCATAAATAACTCAAGCAGTTGTCTCAGGCGAATAGCCTTAAAAATCTTTATCCTGCTGTCAAACCTGAGATAAAAGGCTTTACAAAGATATTTACAGACAAGCACCAAACCAGCACCAAATGTCATTGACTAGTAGATGTTTCCTGAAATCATTAAAGGCTTGTTTCAGTGCGTGCTGATAGTTTAGGACTTTGTGCTGCAAGTAAATCATGTTGGAAACCTGATACTAGTACACCACATCGACTGCATGGGCTCAGACGAAAAGCAAACCTTTATTCTACACTGACATTTTATGATAAGACTAAGCACCATAACCATACATGTTACAGAATTAATGATTTAAATACTGAAGAGTTAAATTTGCAGCCCTGAAAACTCACCAGAACAGCAGTAACTTTATGCAACATGATATTCAAAATCAGTCTGTGTTTACATAATTAACTCAATGAGTTCTAGTTTGATTTCTGGAGACTTCAGCCCTGAAGTTTTACAGCTCTGTCTGTGCACTCTGATCTTTTGAGCAGGCTTTAGGGGACTGATATTGATGTGTCAAATGACCTGACTGTCGTTGAGAAGATGACATAACATCCTCATATATTATATGTCTTGTCATGTCTTAGCTGGACCACGTCCAGCTGTATAAACCTGATAGGTGTCACCCTTGGGGCAGCTGCAGACAGGTTCTTGGCCTGAGACGCTACTACAGACAAAATGCTACACCAGTACAGGTCAATGTTTTACAGCCCGCTTTGGAGCTTAACCTCCCCCATCCCTTAATCATCCACTGACCGCCTCCTCCAGAAACCTCCCGCTTCACATGATTGGCTGGGAAGGGATCACCCGGATCGGAGTCATGACATCACAGAGTTTATACACCCACGACCACAGGCTTAACACACACACACACACACACACACACACACACACACACGGAAGTTGTCTACTGGCAACTGCACTGTGAATTGAAGGAAGTGTAACTTAACATCTTCATGTGTCTCTCCAGGTTGTCAGTTTTAAGCATTTTAATGATTTTTAACAAAGATTAATTTTTAACCCAGATTCAATCACGGTTTAACAGTAATTTATGTTGGACCAAACTTTTAAACTAGCTTAAAATGAAAAAAAGATTAAAGTCAAACCTCTATTTAAACCTCAGTTTAGTTTCTATCCTAAACCTAGACTAAATCTAATCTAATCTAATCTGATCCAGTATTAACTTTAAACTTACACTTAAGGAGGCTTAACTTTTAAACTGAACCATCATGAGTAGGCCAACTAGGCTAACCAACTGTCAAGCTAATGCTAGCTACCAAACAATGTAATGTTTTGTTAACTGTTAGCAAGCTAGCAAACTTTTTTCTTTTAACTTTTCAGCTAGCTAACAAACAATGCAACCACCATTTATTTGTTAGTTTTTAGGTAGTAACTATAACTTTTGTCTTTTAACCTTTTAGCCATAGCCAACTCCAACCCACATTTTTGAAACACATAAGTCCTAAAATCACTCAAATTTACTACTTATTTATTTTGATTAGGGTAAGCAGGGTAGCTTCATTAAATTTCAGTTTACATCACTAAGCTTGGATTTATTAAAATTAGATTAGCTTTTAATTGTATAGAGCTCTGCTTGATTTTAATCTTGATTTACTCATTTTAAACCCAGTTTTGCTAAACTCGGATTATGAACTAATCTTAGATTAAATGAATCTTTTTTGTGTGCAAACCAGTCTTAGAGGTTTGCATATGGAACATCTAAAAACTACATAGAAATATAATGAAAATGTCAAAGTAGTGACTGATATTGAACACTTGCACGACTTCTACTCCTCCTTGTGCAACTTTTTCTTCTCCTGTAATCAACCTTATTTTGAAGTAAAGAGAGGTTACTCTAGGTTGTTGACTTCAGTCAGCGAGGTGACTGAAACAGGCTTTTTCTTGCAAAATGTGCGTTTCGTGTCAGGCTCAAGGTTGCTCTGCCTCACTTGAGCACGTTTTAAAGAGCTTCAATGCCAGAATCCTGACACGGAGGAAACATTCAGAAGTGAAATGCTCCTTTCCTAAGCGTTTTCTCAGTTCTTGTTACATGAGAGGCAAACTTGTGTATGCTAGTGAAGAAAAATGAAAAAGAAATTATTCTCAGGCTTTAATAATGTAACTCATCCTGTCAGTTCTGGGCACAAGTCCACATATAGATTCACTGCTCTGCATTCAAGATCCATGTTCATTTCTCCCTTCAGGGTTTTACAGGATGTGAAGTTCACATGTGGTTTGCTCACTGCTTGACTGAAATGTTTTCATGGGAGTTTCTGGTTGCCTTTGAGGCTAATTCAATCCAACACTACACATGACATCCAATCTGACCCTACAAATGTCTGGTATTTAGTGCCAGACAAAGGATCATGGGATAATTGGAGCGACTGCAGGTCCTTAACAGGTTTCTTTGGTTCTCGGAGGGTTCATAGGCTATGGGAATTATCAAATCACATCATTCTGCTGACATAGCCAAATGTTAACCCCTTCACAGACCTGACCCATTTCACAAAGGGCTGCGGCCTTCCCTTTCTTCATGCCTGGGCACCGCACAATATCCAGTCTGTGTCACACTCCAATAATGAGTGCATTGTATTCAAGGCGTTGACACAGAGCTTAGATGAGGGGACAGGCAAGCTGCCATCCATCTCTGTCTCTTTATTAATGCATCTGATGCCTTTGCCTGGACCTTGATAGCTGAGTGTCTCACCAGAACAAATGCATGTTTTTCCGTCATGCTAATCAATGCATACAGTTTGCAGTGGCCACCTTTACACTTAATGCAAGTGACATGAAGAATACAGTTCTAGAAAAGCACAGTGTCAGAATATTTCAGCATGGCTCCATATTGTAGCTCCAAACATTTTTTAAAAAGTTGATTTAACCTAAGTGTTTGAGATTGAAAATGTTGAAATGTTGCTAAATGGATCTATACAATATAATAATATAATATAATTTGGCACATCCGTATCACACCTTGCATGTTGTTCCTGAGTTGTAACCTATGAATAGATGAATGAGAGAACAGATATGCTTGCTTTTAACTACACATTTGCAAATGCATCATGGCTGCCTTGCATATCCTGCGTCCATTTGGATCGATGATTGGACACATCCTCAGAAATTAACGCGAGGTGTACATGAAAGCAAACTTGTGGTTAACAAGCAAGTATATCTCCGGTCTAAGGTGGAAGATAAAGTTAGAAAACGACTGCTCATAGATGACATTATCTAAATTATGTTTAGATTCTTAGATTCAGATTTATTTTGTCTTTTAATTATTTAGTATGTACACATTTATTTTAAATTTGTGACTTTTATTTAATTCATTTATTTATTTCTCTTATTTTGAAAAATTCTCCTTTCCTTTTTTATTTATTCATTCCATATTTATTGCAATTCATCTGTTTTATACATCTGAATGTATATGAATAAAATTTTATAATCCTTTCTATAAATGAAAATGAACACTGACACACAATAAAAAACATGTTTGAAACAAAAATATGTCAGTTATGTTATATAATGAAGAAGATATACTGCCTTGTGTGTGTTAAAAAGTCTCAAAGTTTTTGTTTTTTGCTAAAGTTGGAAGCGTTAGTGGCTTGTTGTAGCCAACAGAAGAGACTGTTAAATCATTTGAAGGCAGTTTTTATCATATTTGTCACAGTAACTGGCACACAGGTAGAATCTCTCAGTTCAGGAGAAGACAGGAGGTCAGTTGTCCTGCAGATGTCAGTTCACTTGCAATGCAATGCTTCCCCCTAGAGAGGTCTTTTAAAAATGAAGCATAACAGCCACTGAACTGCTTGGATTATTTACTCGTTATGCAGCTTTTTTTTTCTCCCCCTTTTTTCATTGCTATGAATGAATAATATGGATGATGACATGAGTGGTTAAATTCAGAACAGATAGGGAAACAGTGACAATCACTGATGAAATGGACAGCGCTCTTAATACTGTGCAAATATCTGCCTGAAGTAATGTTTGTTTATTTCATAATGATCATGTCAAATGCTGCATACAGCTCTACTTCAGATCTCTCAATATCTCACTAGACTGTGAAGACTCTGAAAAGATTTTAAAGACCTAGTTCACAACCTCATCTTGTATAAATCTTACTTTTTGTCACCTTGGGCTCAAGGTCTTGACGTCAGCTCCTACCCAAAACAACAGACGAGTTCTTTAGGACGCAAGATTACAGAACAACTGCAGGGACTATCAGCAGAGATCGGGACAGCCTGTGCCCTTTTAACTAACATCAGGATAAACTGAATTTGGTATGGATCTAAAGTTAAAACAAAATACTTTTATTCAAACACATCCATTAACCTTGACATATTTAGGAGAGCAGCACAGTCAGTGTCATGCTGAAAGGTCTTGAGTCCTTAGAGATTTCCCACATTAAAATACACAGTTCTAGCTTTTCAAAAGATTAAATGAATATAAGTACATAGCTTGGTTTTGGAAAAAAAAACAAAAAAAAAACATAATAGTAGTAATAATTTCGACATATGTGTACTATTTGGTTTATTTGTCTATTTACAAATGAAAAAAACAGTTTGCCATTATGCAATAATACGTCTGCCTGCATGATCAGGCACAAAAGGTTACACAGTGTCAATCATACTTTGATCAGTCGACTGACGCACAAGTCTGGGGAGCGTTCTCTTTGATGATGATCACTGATACGAGCCTTGTTGTTTTTACTGCATAATGCCACAGCTATTACAGTATGAGTCATGGTATTTAGCTGAATTTTGAATGGGCTGGAACCAACGCTTTTTCTACAAACATTTTATGCTATCAGAAGAATTTTAAAGATATAATCAGGTAAATATTAAACACATTTTAACCCCCTTTTTTTCATTTGATTGAAGCAGCAGTTGTCTAAATAAGTGAATGAGTAAAGGCAGACGAAGAGCTGGAAGAGACAAAATACCAAGCAGTGTCAGGGGGTGACTGCAATATACTGCATTACTAATAGGATTTCAGTTATATTATTACATTTACAAGTACTGTAGGTGCCAGATTAATTTCAGAAGTGGGGAGGGGCTAATAATATGCTAATATGTTACATTTCAAGTAACAGCCATCTAACTAATGGTTAGCCAGCACAAAAGTGACAATTACCGACATAAACCACCATGTTCTGAACAAACACTAATAAAAAGTAACATGTGCATTTTACTCTGCACCAGGGGTTTTCAAAGCCTGGAGGCGTGGGCCTCCCCTCAGACAAGAGCTTGGAAAAAGGCTGTGATCTGTCTGTGATCTGGTGTATAATATATGACTATTCATATGTATATATGACTACTGTGTTCCAATAAGTCATGACAGTGTCACAGTGAGCCATCATGCACAATACCAGGACCCTGACGCCGGTGAAGCTAAATGGAATTCAGCCATTGCTCATTTTATTATGTACACCTGTGCTTTTTCTACTATGACATGTTAAAATGTCTTTCACGGAAAAACCTACCAAATGTGCTTTGTGCTCTTTATTCAGAATGAGGAAGGTCAGTGGCACTGTGATGTAAATAAATGACTCTCTGAGCAAACTTTACTTTCATGTATGCAGTGAATGTAAACGATCAATAAACTGTAACTTTTTTTCCCCAAAGAGATAAGCTTAAAGGTATACTATGCATGATTTTCCCTAAAAACAAAGAATAGATTCATACAAAAATAATCTCTCTTAATCATAATAATACCCACAACCCACCAGAAGTGAAGTGTTTGGTGGCGCCTGCATCCACGTAGACCCTGAGGCTTTCAGAACCTCAAATACCAATGTTTTGGTTTGGTGAAACATCCCGACCACAACAAAGTAATATGAAAAAATAAGGAAATACAAGCAGAGAGCAGAGTCTCTGCAGATATAGCCACCGCCATACACTTCTAGTGGGTCAGAAGTGATGATTGCATGGTATTATGTTACATGAACCCATACATTGTTTTCTTTAAGAAAATTTTGCAGATTATACCTTTATCCTACCTTCAACTAAATGGTTTCAGCTTGTTAAACTAATGCATTACTAGTGAATTTCCCATTTTTCAATTTAATTAAATTCAACTCAATTTTATTTGTATCGCGCCAAATCATAACAAAGTTATCTCAAGGTATTTTTATATAAAGCAGGTCTAGACTGTATAGTCTTTATACTGTAATGTACAGTGTATACTGTACACTTGTTCCCATTTGTGTGTCTTCTTCTGTTTTTTAAAAGATGTCATTAGTTTTTTAACTTTAATACTGTGAGTGAGCTGATGCAAAACAAGAGTTTTTTTCTCTGTTATTAGATAGGACTACTGAAGAAGTGGGGAGAGGGAGGGAGGGATGACACACAGCAACGGGCTGCTTGTTGGAATTGAATCAGGGCTGCTGCAGAGGACTGGTAGCCTCTACCATCTGAACTACCAGGGCTCCCCCTATGAGGAGTCTCAATTTAATACTGATGCCTTTATAGACCTACATTTTTTTTTTTTTTTTTTTTTTGACATAATATTTTTGTGGTTATTGTGCTGCTTTTGTCCACAGGGGCCTCCAAAATCAACATAACATTAAAGGTTCCTTGTAGCCAAAGTATTTTTGTAATTAGACTGTTAAATTTCAGAAATGCACAAGGTAAAACAGATGGATACAATTCAGAGAAGTTTTAGAAGTTTAGATTCACTTGACAGACTTGCAAATTTCTGATTTTGTGGGAACATTTTTGTTCATTTTCATAGCTGTCTGCATGGATTCTACTTGTAAGAAAAAGATGCTAATGAAGAGCAATCACAGCCTCTTTGGTGCCACGCCCCCTCTAAAAAATTGTAATACCCTATAGGCCCAGCAGAGGGGGCTGCTCACACACTTTAATGAAACATTTTGCCAGCAAGCAGCGAGGAGGAAAGGGACACCCGTACAAATGGAAACCAGCAGTATTTTCTACCAGGGACAGAGGGAGAATGGGTGGGACTCAAAAGTAGCAAAAGTTTGCTGACGCCAAACTTTAAAATGGATTTTGAAACAGTTTGGGATGCTCTGAAGTCAAATGAATGGGAAAATAGTGGCTATATTGCAACAGCCAACATGATATAAAAACACATCTCGCCTGTGCGTATGTGCGTGTCCTCGTTTGTTTATACTGACGATGACAAATGACCCCCTTCCATTAGTCTCTAAATGAAGCCATATGTTTAACAGTATGTGGGCGAGGCCAAAAGACAGACCTGTTCTCAGCCACCACACACACACACACACACACACAGACACTAGGATCAGTAGCACCACCCAACATTATTCATGTTTCTGTGACTTTGGTATGTGACACAGAGGCAC
This sequence comes from Lutjanus argentimaculatus, assembly GCA_034769285.1. Classification (NCBI taxonomy): domain Eukaryota; kingdom Metazoa; phylum Chordata; class Actinopteri; order Lutjaniformes; family Lutjanidae; genus Lutjanus; species Lutjanus argentimaculatus. Next base: position 26,450,563 of record JAWZSL010000010.1, on the reverse strand, counting down.
TAAATGAGTGAAAAATGAACACACGAATATGATAATTAGTCGAGGAGGAAGATGTTGGAATGCTGAATGTGATTTTACATAAATATATCGGTGCAGTGGAGACTGAAATAAGCTTTACAGTCACAGAACAAGTCAGGGAGTGACCGTTGTGTCCTGATGTGCGTGGGAAGTTCAGTCCCACAAACCGGAGAGAGAACATTTCAGGCCAGGCTGGTGTCCAGGTTGCCACAGTGCAGGAAGAGCAAATCGAGCCCATGCAGCGCTGGAGAGGAGGGCTGACCTGGTCCGCTGCACATCTGGGGGAGTTCCTTTAGTATCAGGATTTTAATGTGAGCAGCCAGTGGAGGGAGCACGGGAGGGGGTGAGAAGAGAGACTTTTGGGAAGGTTAAAGTCAAAGGAGGCAGCAGCACTGTTTTGGATGAGGTGCTGCTGGAGTTGGAGGGAGTGAAGTTCAGCCAAGAGGGAGTTACAGTAAGACTAGAATCTGGATAAGGAGCTTGACTCAAAATATAAATGTGAAGCAGCTGTTTGATTTGATCCATTTCATGTGAGATTCAGCAGCAGAGATGATTCTCACAGTCCTGATGCGCTCTCCTCACCACCTCATCTCCCTTTTTGTTTAATTTCTAATCCGGAAAGGTGTTGATCACACTTTCAGTGACCTTTGACCTCTAATGTCTTTGTCGGCAGGGACAATACCTACAGTAGTGTTTAACATAGTTGGGCTATGCTGGTAGCTATCAGCAGCCTATCAGCAGAATGGCTGCAGGATAACGTAATACATTCTTCCTGCTTGGGCTCTTAAGTGTGGCACCCAGATAACCTCTACAGTATGGCTTTGTTAAAATGCTAACAGCTTTGTCCTTGGATACTCACCTTTTGAAAAGGCATGAAGTCAGTTTTAATACTGTGCACATAAAATGTGTACATACAAGGAAGGAAAGTACATTCTGAAAAGCATATTTATATACAGAGGTGGCAAAAGCACAGTAAAGTAAAGTATAATTGCAGATACTTGTGTAAAAAAGACTGGTAAAAGTAGAATTATTGGTTCAACTTCTTTACTGAAGTAAAAGTGAGAAAGTACAGGCTCTGAAATGTACTCAGAGTGTAACATAAAAAGTATCCCTGAAGGACATTTCTACTGGCTGTTTCTGTGCAAATCTAACTGAACCTCACCTCCTCTCCACGGTCGAGACTCCCTCTCTCCTCTTTTACATCGTTTTCGTCTGTTATGTCTGTCATGCGTGATATGCACTGATGGATACACCAAGGATAATCTTTTCTTTGTGTTATTGTCCCTTCCATTTAGGTTGAAATCTGTCTTGATGTTGTGAAGGCAGCACAGAATGATGAAAATAAAAATAGTCAGTGATTTATCTCAGATGCATTAAAAGTAAAGTAATGAGTCTGTTTTGAAAATGTAAGGGTAAAAAGTACAAATATTCGTGTTAAAACGTAGGGTGTAAAAGTCAAAATTTGTTAGAAAAATAAATGCTCAGGTAAAGTACAGAAACCTAAAAACTATAAGTATAGTAATGAAGTATTTGTACTTCATTACTTCCACCTCTTTTTTATACGGGCACAATCTTATGGAGTTTGCAGCATGTCATCCACTTTTAAAGCTGCACTAATCAATGATTTTTATATGAGCAATGGCTCCAATGACTGTGTGACGTGAAAGAGGTCACTTGTAGTGACAAACCTGGAGGGAATTATTACCCAACTTTGCAGTTCTCCTCTGCACTACAGAGATTTATAGCCGGTTTTACTTAATTGCTTTGGCTTTAAGGCCCAAAGCTTTACTGTTTGGTTCACTCTCATGCTCTCTTCACTGTTGTTTTCCAGCCACAGCAAGCAGCTGTTTTCAGCATAAAAGCTAAAATAAACCCACTGTGCGCAAACAGCCCAGCAGCAAACAGCAGTTAATAGACAAAGTTAGTGACAAGCTGGTGAAGAAAGTGGAAAGCAGCAAAGGTACTACATATTTTTCTCAGGTATTGGTGGAGACTACTGTATGATGGATGACATGACAGCTCCCCCAGAAGTGAAGCCAAAACATCTTGATGTTTGGCTGCAGTATAGGTCATAAACCCCGCCCCTCCATGTTAGCAGATACGATATGGGCCAGACTAAAACATCAAAGCTAGTGGAAAATAAATTTTTATTTCTGTTATTTTAGGTAGTCTTATCATGCTGATGTATGTTCAAGTGTTCATTTTTCTGATAAGTTTGGTGTTACTTAAAAGCAGGTTTCACGTCATGATTGGCAGCTGAACTCTTCTCGCCATTGAGTCATTTGGGTGTATGGACGAGACTTCAGCTGCACTGCAGCTCCACTGATCACTACTATGCAGACTCATGACATCACCAGTGCAGGATGGCAGCACTCCTATCCAGGATATCTTAAAATATATCCTAAAGTATATCCCACATTAATACATGCAGTAAATTATCATAACTTATCCAGGATATTTTGGCTTCATTCTTCAGTGGGAGGAAGTGGAAACATGATGTCCATCTTTATTTACATCAATAGTGGAGACAAAAACAGAGCTAAAAAGAAGGGTTAATATTTGACTTTTGTCAGATCACTGACTTATAGTTTGATTTAAAAAAAAAAAAAAAGCTTCATATTTCTGAGAACAGGTGTTGTGCTGATCAAATGCATGGATCTGAAATGCTTATTGTTGCCGTCAGGTAGAAACCCTGTATCTCCAAAAACTGTTATTTTTCAGGAAATGAAAAAAAAACCCTGTAATTTAAAACTAATTTAATGTTGCTTAGTCAAAGTTAGTTGCTCTTTCTAATAGTTTTTAAGGTTAACAGGGATTTATTTATGGAAAAAAAGCCAAAATATGGAGATACAAGGTTTGTGCCCGACAGTGACGCAGCGTAACCTGATCTTATTTAGTGGCATATTAATGTGTGAAGTAACTGTGAGTCAAAATTAATTTATAAATCAATTGATAATCCCTTAAGCGTTAACTAATCATATGAACTATTAGTGACCTGATCATTTCTTACAGTACTGGTGAGCAACAGGAATCCATGATACAGTACAACCTGCATTAACTCATGCAGTAAATCATCATGACTTATGCATTAGCCACATATTACTTAAACATGTTATTTGCACCCTTATATAAAATGTTACCAAAAATTAATTACTGTTGCTGTAGCTTTAAACACCTAAAACAAACGAAGGTCAAGCTGTAGGGAATCATATAAGCTTTGCAAGTGTCTATGTAGCTATATGTTTTTTTTCCCCTGTTCCCCCTCTCTGTTTGCCAGAAAAGCTCTACTGTACATGTCCTCTCCTCTCCTTCCTCTCCCTGTCAGCCCCTCTGAATGAGTGTGATGAGGTGATAAACACTCTGAATAACTGGTGCAACACAGGCTCTCATTACAGCCATTCAACCACAGGGATCTTTATTTACACATCCTCTGTGAGCAATGTCAAAGAGGCAAATGTTAGGCCAGATAACAGACGGCAGGATGAGGCAGTGCCAATGCAGGCACTCACACTCACTCACACACACGCACACACACAAAGAGAGAGACACAGGCAGCATTTGGTGATGGTGAAGGCAATAGAGGGAACCAAAGGTTGAGTTAACATGTTGTCATGTCCTCGTTGGGGCAGGAGGAGTCACACAATATAAAGTCTGTCAGGGGAAGGCACACACACACACACACACACACACACACACACACACACACACACACACACACACACACACTCTTTTTACATCAAACTGTCAATTATGTTTGGAATGACTTCCAAACATCAGTATCACTAATTTCCATTATATCCTAACTCACTGATCTTTACACCCAGTTACTAGTATTTACCAGTTCATCAGAGTCAACTTCACTCATACGCAGGTCAACAAGGGCATTCAGACCAACATCAGTAATGCGTTAAAACGAAGCAGAGGCTGGTCGGGGTGTATTGCTTCAGGCACCGGTGAGACATGAAATTCAATCCTTGAAGGCCAGTCTGAGTAACAGATCCATGAATTTGAAGGCTTTTAGATGCCAAATAACTGCACTGAGGTTTTTAATGCTCTGGCAAAGGATTTTACAACTCTGGAAAGTTACCACTGGGAATACTTTCTATCTCTTTGTTGTGATGATCTCGAGGTGAACAGTAGAAGTACAGTGCAGCGTACTACAAGGAATGTCTGCTTATATCTATGTGATTGGCCAACGCAGTGTCATCACATTGCTTTGCAGCAGAAGTTGAGCCTGATTCAGTTTGTTCTTGCAGATGGCCCTCTGTGTTTGCACTCTAGCATTGATTGTATGTGTTGGCTCTGAGATGAATGTTGCTTTGGATAAAAGTGTCTGCTGAATGAACTGTAAACTGTAAACATGAATATAAATGAGAGCTCTGCATTCATTCATTTCATGCAGGTCTACTGTGGTCTGAACGTGGCATAAGAGTCTACGGCCATGCATGTTGAGGTAAATATAACACAAGCATGTTAACGTGCTCACAATGGCCATGCTAATATAGAGCTATAGAGCTTTATACCCTGTTTCACCTAATTGTTTTTGTTTCATGGCCCACAACTTTACTGCTGGGTTCATTCTCACAGCTCTTATAGTTATTTTCTAGCCACAGCGGGCAGCTAATTTTAGCAAAAAAACCTCAGGTAAACCCTCTGTAAGAAAACTGCTCAAACAGCTGCTGAAGTTATTAGACAAAGTTCACGACAAGCTGGTGGAAAGAGAGCACAGCAGCAGCATTGAGTTAAGGGAACACATATTTCTGTCAGGAGCTGGTGGAGACCAAAACGGAGCCTAGGGAGGGTTAATATTCACGAGAAACAACCAGAGAGCGTCTGAATGAATGACAGTGTCCATCTGTGTCTGCTACTAACACATCACATTGCATTAGGAGAACCTATGGTGCCTAGGAAACCTGCGCAAAATGTGAAAGTCCCCCTCCAGACCCAGGGTTTGGTTTGTCCGTTCTGGGCTACTGTAGAAACATGGTGCAACATGGTGTCCTCCATGGAAGAAAGCCTGCTCCCTCCGTAGATATAAACAGCTCATTCTAAGGCAACAAAAATGCAACAGTTCTTATTTAAAGGTGATTATATGTGAATGAAAATGTACGTATGAATATTATATTCGATTTTTTATATACTGGACCTTTAATCCTGAGGGGACAATGATTGTCGGCACCCAATTTCATGGCAATCCGTCCAATAGTTATTGAGATATTTCACCAAAAGCAAAAAATGTCAAACTGATGGTGGGAGCAGAGGAAAGATCAGGGGAGGTCTGTAGGATCCATCCTCTGTGAATCATGAATGTCTGCACCAAATTTCATGGCAATCCATCAAATATATGTTGAGATATTTCAGACTGGACCACATACCGGCATCGCTATCACTGCTGTCATGGCTAAAAACGCAGCCCACCTGTAGAATGAAAACCTCTCTTCAGCCTTCAGCTGCAAAAACATCGATGTCACATAATAGGTCAGGAGACACTGGATCATTCTGGCATCGCACATGAATGTTTGTACATAATCACATAATCACACCCATTGGCACGTTGACATGTCTCTGACAACAGTAGCTAATAAATCAACAATGCAACAACAACACACACTCATACACACACAAATACTTATGATGTCAACTGAAAATCTTTTGTTGTAATGAATCAGAAGAGATAATGACCTACAGCTATGAGCTTATGCAATTCTCTTGATAATACGCAACAATTTCCCATAATGACTTAGTCTGTGGATGCATGTTTTGTTTACAGTTGCTTTAAATTGCAGATAGTTTTCTCATGTGGAAGAAATGCATGGGGTCTCTTTCCCACACTCCTCTCCACTTAATATGACTCAGACAGATGGCATGAATGTCTTTCATCTCTGTGCAGCAGGTCACCATCTATACAATAAAGATACAGTCATGGTGACCAGAGCTAATGTATGCCCTCAGTCATACATGCTTTGATAGTTAAATGTTATGAAAATGAGAGTTATAACTAACCACATGGCATGAAAATGGCCGCACTCCTAATGCATAATTCATCTACAAAGAAAGACTTAGGGAGACTTTTCCTCCTTCCAAGTTTTGTCTCTGATTAAAAGTTTTGTGCTGTTTAACTTTTCATAAAGTCTTTCCACACTCACACTCTTCCACCCTGCTTTTTCCTGCTCTCTCTGTAGCTTTAAATGTGACTATATCTTAGCTCTATTCCCTAGTGAGAAGAGTTTTGGGGAGTTTTTTACCTTAAAAGGCCATGTGGAGTGGAGCGCTGGTTTCCTGTGGGAGGGCTTTCCTTTCTCTGACTCTGGAGCTGGAGGAGGCCGGGCCCATCCTCATCCTCTCTCACCCTGACTGCTCCGGCCCCTCCCACTTACACACACACACACACACACACACACACACACACACACACAATGCCTTCCTTTTTACACTCCCAGCGAAGTGGTGAAATCCAGCTACAGCCAGATGTGTGTGTATGAGTGTGTGTGTGTGTTTGTGTGCGATCCACCGCTGACCTCCTTACTTAACAGAAGGTGAACACACGGTCACACAGGAAAACAGGGTAATAAGAGGGAAAAAATGCAAGGACAGTGAGAGGGTGTCAGGAGTTAAAGTGTTGGAGGAAAATGAGGGAAGAAGTGTGGAGCGGTGATAATGAAAGCAGCTTTATGGGACTGCAGATCATTTGAGGCTGAAGCTGCTGAGCGTCTCGACTCCCTCCATCCTCTCTCTCAACACTCGGCTTGTTAGTTTTCCTGACAGTCAATCAGATAGTCAGTGAGTAAGAGGGATGTTGTCCTTATAAGGTCAGCGCTGGTGAACTGTGGGCTCCTGCAGTTGGTGTGTCATCACATGTCAGTATGATGTCATAACCATCACATACTGTACCCAGTCTGACTTTCTCTATCTCTTTCCTTTAGTTTGTGAATATAGACCGAGCTTCCTTTTCATAGGTGTTGATAGTGTGTTATCATGTCTCTATTTCTGTCAGTCAGTGTCTGTTTATTTTAGAGCCGCACCACTGAGGACAATGACATCATGTGCTAATATTTCTGAGAATCTTAAAGTTTAAATGTGAATAGAAGTTTACATCATGCAATTACACACATATGTTGTTTTTTTAAGTGCTTACATGAAAAAACTTAGAAAGAAAATTTGGAACATATAATGTTGGGAGTAATTGAATATAACATTAATAAATATATCTTCATGAATGTATAATTGCCTGAAAACAAGAATCATTGTGTTTTTGTTAGCTTAGAATGAGACATTTTATCTACTAAGGGTAGAGATCCTTTTCCATGGAGGTCGCCATGTTGCACCACCATGTTTCTACAGTAACCCAAGAATATGTAAAACAAAGCGTGGCCTGGGTGGGTCTATAATACTGGGAAAATGTTGCTAGAGACTCAGTGTGTGTCACAACAACACTAATGGCCAAGAGTTTGTTTGAAATTGTGTGTGTTGGTATAAAGCTAAAGATGGGTGGGTTGCGGTGATGCTGAGTGGGTGTGGAAAATTTTGTTCCCCGGTCCATAATTCTTAATGGCTGGCCAGGCTGACATTATAACATAATGTAAGGTGAAATTTAAACATGATGTAATTGTACAGAATTAAATCATATGATTTTTAACTCTGAGAACTGGATCAGTGTCTGGTCCCTGGTCAAGCTGGACAAAACAATCTCAAATCCATATCCTCAGTAAAGACCCTGTGAAATGGGCAAAAGCTCTGACTATGAGCTTAACAGTTACTATAAACATCAATTGACAAAACTAGCTTTCAACCAGACCACACTGTCTTTATCAGCACATCACTGAATCACGTTTAATTGAATAAATCTGCTGCATGTAGACAAAAGCTTCAGAACAAGGAAGTGAACCTGGAGTTGAGATTGTTTTGTCAACTTATGTTTCCAAGATCAAGAATGAAGTGTTAAGCTCGACAGCTGAATAAATTATGAAAACTGAAATCTGCATACCAGTAAACTTGATTCACAGACTGTGTAGACTGTTACATATATTTTTTTATTGTTTTATTGTTGGTTTTTAATACAGTATAAACCACAGCACTTCCTGGAAAGCATTTTTGACACTCGGTGGACTATACTGGTGACATAATTGGAGAATACAGACAATAACTCAAATGGTTTCAAACATTTTTCATGAAAAAGTAATCTGGTGATTCATATATTTTGTGAGCAACAAATTCTGAATACAAATTGCAAACTAATTTCCTTATCGGTCTCTGTGTCATCTGTTTCTCTGCCTGTCTCTGTCTGTTCTGAACAGGTTTTCAGTGTGTCACTCATGAATGTGTCTGGAACGTTCTCAGTAATTTTACACAAAGGAAGCTGTTGCATAATCACAAATTCACAGATAATGATTGTGCAAAAAACACTTTCATTAATCTAAATTCTTAGGTAACTGTTACAAGATGAGACTGGACCATTATATTTAGAAAAAACCCAGTATCCAAAAACTAAAGTTTCAGGCTTATTAAAACAATCATTTAACAACGTTGTTGCAACCTGATTTAGATTACAATGTATGTGTCACTCAGAGAAAGAGAGAAAGAAGACATGTGGCATGCAGCAAAATACTTCACACTCCCTGATCTCAGCACTCTCACCAATCAGATTCCTGTTTAAGCTCCCTGGTTTAATTCTCACAATCTAAACCTGAGCTGCAGGTTTCTGTCTCCAGGTGGCCCGACAACTATTCTTCATCAGCACACTGACTTATTGTGCACTGATTATAGACTTAATTGAGCTGTGGTGCTATTTTGTAAAAGTGGTGGAAATAATTGGGACTAATGAAAAAACCGGATAGACTTGACGGAGACTCGTTGTTCATCAGGTCATTTGGTTCATTGTCCTGATTCTCCGTTATGATTTTTCTGATTTTCTGCTATGATGCTGAGAAGAAGCTTCTAAGTGAAATTGTGAAACAGACCAATGTGCGTCAGTTAAATCTGACACATTATGAAACTTTAAGTGCTCCTTGTTTGTAATTTCACCCCCTTAATACCACCAGCAATGACGTGCTCTACATGCCCTGAAGTGAAGTGAAGTTCAGACACGCAAACTCGCTTCTGATTGGTTAGCTGTGATTCAAACATCCGTGAAATGCCCGGAGAGGTGTGTGAGTGAGCAGGCGGTCATGACGTCATTGTAGGCAGCGCAGAAGCTCCTCGTCATACAGGAAACCTCTGCCTGCACAGACAAAATGATACACAGGAGATGTACCTCACTGTCTGTGGGTTTGTGTGTGTGTGTGTGTGTGTGTCACCAGAGTCCAGGTGGTGTCCTGTCTAGGTGAGTCATGAGGTATGTTTCCACCCCAAGGCCACAGGAGTTCACACATGCACACATACAAGAGAGGCCTTTCTGTTCAGCTTTATATTCAGGTCACCAGTCCAGAAAGTCTTCCTCCCTCTCTGCTCCTTCATCCTCCTCTCCAACATGTCCTGTTCTCCATCATAAATACAAAACATGCGTCCTCATTGCCTACTCAGCTTGCATTTGCAAAATATCTTCATGTTTAGTCTGGGCCCGTCTGCAGCATTTCTGTGGCTGAGCAGCAGTAAGGCAAAGCATACTTGGGACATCAGGAGAGGATATTGAAAACACTTAATTACACTGTTGAATTACTCACTGAGAGGCAGGGTGGAACATGGAAACACTCATACAGCCTCACAGTTCAGGGTTGAAGATTGCTGTTAGTGCTGTTCTATTCACACTGAAGACAGAGAAGATGCTTTTAGTGGCAACAGATTCAAGAAAAACACCCACAATGTAACATTCATGTTCGTTATTTTCATCATATTCATTCAAATAAAAACTTGAACAGTCTGTGAGGGTTCTCAGTCATCCAGGTCATGGTATTCATAGCAAGGTTTGTCGTAGGCAACTGGACTTGATAGAGTCCAGTTCAAGTCCAGTTGCCTACAACAAACCCTGCTACGAAAAACTTGAACATACATCAACGCCATCTTTGCATCCATTGTCTAGTTCTATAATATATCTATGCTAATTAGCCAATATTAGCAAGCTAACAGGCTACATTAAGATGTTGAAGGTGGAAAGTATTACCTGCAAAACATCAGCATGTTAACACTGTCACTGCTGACATGAGCATTAAGCTCAAATCACAGCTGTACAGTCACACAGCATGACTGTAGATTAATAGTTTTCCATCCAGACTTCAGTTTAAACATCATCACAAAAGATATTATTATTATTATATTATTTATTTTTTTTTTATTTAAAGACGACAGTGCACATTCATTATACATTTCTGTAAATGTGCCAGTGTTAGCCAAAGGCTAGTTTCCAACCGTAGTCCTCCGGCATGGTGTTAAAAGCCATTAAGACATACAAGGGTCATAAACACATTAAGAAAAGAAAACAAAAAAAAAACAAAAAAAACAAAACAAAAAACAAAAATAAATAAAAAATAAAAAGGGACATGGGAGAGATAAAACAGGCTGCAAAGAGTCTGTCAAGAAGCTGCTTCAGCTGGATTCATCCACATCTATAAATTTGTCCTGCAACCTAACCCAATATCAAGAAAGGCAAAACAATCCCCGCTGCAGTTCAGTTAATTCATACTAAGCTCAACAACATGAAGCTCAACCACACAACAGAAAAAAAAACTCGTTTAGATTAAGCCTTCCAAAACTGAACACAACTCCTTATTACGACTGTGGATCACATATACAAGCCTGGGCTTTTCACTTAACATTACTCTTCAAGCTGCAGTGCCCTTGAAATGCTGCCAGAGACGCCAAGAAACAGCTCATTAAGGATCAAATTGTTCTCTACAGGTCGCCTCACTTACCAGAAAAGTGTAGCTGGATGGATCACTATGTGATATTTTTCTCTTCACCAAGTCTTCCTCCTGGCCTTCACTCGTGCTATGCAGGAGGAGGGACAGTTTGGATGTGAATCGTTTTTTCAATTTGTCCACATCAACACCACCACACACAGCTGTTGCTCACATCAGCAGCTGAAAGCAGCAGAAGTGCAGAGTTTCAGCGGGGTTTTTCTTTGCACTGTCAACACATTTTCTCCTAATAAAACCCGATTGAGAGGTTTCTGTAGGATATTGTCCATTAACTTTTTGTTTCTGGCTGCTTTGAAAGTAATGAGAGCAGATGCTTTAAATCAAAGCCTGATGATTTATGATGGATCAAACCAGGGAGGTGGATTGGTCAGGAGGTCCGCATTCCACTACTCATAACTGATCTCTGTAAATAATGCTGCAGTATATTATGTAACATGTAATGCTCTTTAGATCTGTAGTAGTAAAGCCTGTAATCCTCTCTGTCATAGAATGCCAACAATATGGATTTATTGTAGGTGTTTAATAATATAATACACTGTCCTTTTGATACCTAATAGTGCATTCTTGAGTGAAATTATAGTTCCAGTGGTTATGTAACAGGCAGAGGCTGCAGCCGAAGCCCTGAACTATAATGACCTGCGTAGATAATTATGAATGCAAAAGAAAAGGAACAAAAAGAAAAAGAATAATTGGTTGCCATGAGTGACCAGAGCAACAAATAAAAGATGACTGGTCAGGTGTAATGGGAGATGATGTTGTAAAGTGTCCTTGACGCACTGACTAAAACCACCCGTTCATTGTTGCCACGATTTGGCGGATTTCCGCCCAGTTAGGCTGTTTTAGGTTGTACTGTGTGGGGTGTAATGGGCTTAGAAGAGTGGACAGGATTTGGGCTGGTCTATCTTTAAAAAAAAAAAATACATTAAAGATTACAGCGTAGTAAAAATATGTACATAAATTGTATTACTTATATTCCTTAGTAATGGGAACACATCAGTCACTCAGTACAACTTTGATATCACATATTTTTTATTTCTTCTGCTAAGAGGAGATATGAGTTACCATCATAACCCCCTACCTATCCCATTATGTCATATTTAAGACTCTGAAGAACCACAATACTGTCGCTATTGCTTATGCATTCATTTGTATTGCTTATGATAGATACTATTTGGGCATTTTTTAAAATCAATTTGGGTGGATTTTGAGCAATTATTGGGCTGGAAAACATCAAGTCAATGTGGCAACGCGTCACCCGTTGCATACGCCAGCAGTATTTACCAGCTAAAGCTGCTGTGTCTTGTTACATTTCTCTAAATTCGTCACACAGACTTTTGGTTTATCAGCTATAATTTATGTATAATGTCATTATCTTTCATTTGAACAGACCTGTGAAGTGCAGCTGCATATTACCATATTATTATTACCATATGTGTCTCATTAACATGATGTCAATATTTCATTTTTAAAAATATCACGGTTATTGTCAGTACTTATATATTGCAATACTGTTAGTATGGACTCAACACACAAACTTGGTAATGAGCTTACAAGCTGGTGCAATTTAGTCCTGGAGAATAAGTGTATGTTTGTACATGTCCATGCTTGTGTATGTGTGTTTATCTATGTCTACATCAGGCTAGGAGAGTAATGGATTACATAAAACAGGATTACGTAATCTGGATACAAAAAAAGGTAACGGTATTCCATTATAGTTACATGAAAAAAGATGTAATCAGGTTACAGTTATATTTAGTAAAACTGGGATAATTTTGCAGGATTAGAATTTTAAAATACATTTCAAAATAAAGAACTATATACTACCATGTGCAGTTCCAGCTAAACGTACAGTCATTATCATGGTCGCTAGAGAAAAAATTCTGTCAGAAATTCAGCTGTTATTTTGTATTTAAATCAGAAAAGAGGAACAAAAACACTATACAGTGACATTTCTGCCTTCAGGTGTGAAAATACTGTCATCATCCAAGAGTTCGACACCTACTTTAGAGAAACATTTATTAATGTTACAGGTAGGACCAATCGCTATTAGCTACATAGAAAGCCAGTTACTAGCTAACATATCAATACTACAACTGCTGAAAAAGTGTTTTGGACCTGTAGGTGGTGATGCTGGTGACTGGGATGGTGTGTGGGTAAAAACACAAACAGCAGTTTATGGGAGTTTACTTGAAGTTTGAGTGTGAAGTGTGCATAATTACCACTGTTGACTAAATATGCATTTGTGCATAACAAAGGAGGGAATATCTGGACAAAAAATTACAGTAATAAACTTAACAACAAACATATTAGGCTAAACACTCCGAACATGTTTGGTATTGAGCTAACAGAAAGTAATCAGGTTCCATTACTTTAATATTGTAATACTGGATTGGGTCACTGACCTCATTTTTAACAGGTAATTCATAACTGTATTGGAATACATTTTTAAGCTAACCCTCCCGAGCCTGGTCTGCATGAATTCATATGCATGGCTCCCCTCGTCTAAAGGCCTCCCATCTTTCTGCATCTCTTCTTGTCTGTAAGCATCGTGCACACTGGTCTCCATTGTTCAGGATTTCAGTTTGGTTTCATCCTTCACTCGTCAAACTCAAATATCAGGTGCACACAACTCAGAGCTCAAATTTCAGAAAGTATTTCATAGCTTCTCACAACTTCTGACACATTTTTTGCTCCCTCTGGTAATGACATTTGGGATTACCATACAGGAACTGTCTGAACTACATCACACAATCATAAAACCAAAACAGCTCAGTGATAACACAATAGAGACACACATTTACAGAATGTGAAGGTTGCACCATCACACCACCTCACAGAGTATTATAACAGAGTAATACAAACTAATTATCTCTGTTTGCACCTGTTGTCCTTATCAGCCAGTTTTGTGTTTTCCTTTCAAATCACATGGCAGCGTGTGTTTAAGTCTCCTTGACATAACAGTGTTCCTGGGCAGGGCACACCTTCAGCTTTAATGCATAAATATTATGACAGTGTGGGAGCTCTTTCTCTCGAACTCTCCCTCCCTTACAATGCTTTTTGCACTCATCCTCTAATACACATACTCTTAGAGGCCCCAAGTGTGAGCTGTTGTGTGCCAGCGGGACTCTTCATCCATTGACAGGAGGTTAAATGTGGAAACAGGACCTGCTCTTCTCTCCCTCCTGTCTGATCTCTGGCTCTCCCTAAAAACACAACAACCCAAATAAGGAGATCAGCCACGTTTGAAGAGCGAGCAGAGAAGCCAGACCTTGGATGTGTGGTTTGATAGGGTGGAGTGTGTGTCTGATAGTCAGGGAGTCAGGATGGAGTGGAGGGAAGGAGCAATGGATGGAGATGGAGAGGGAGAGGATGGAGTGAAAGGATGAAAAGAGGGAGGGAGGGGTGAGAACATAGACGGAGGAGGGGGTGATCAGAGACTGGAGGCAGGTTCTGTTGCAGTTTAAATAACTACCCATATAGGGCTCAACTCTCCATCTCTGTTCACAATCCTGTCTCCTTCCTCCTTTCTCTCCCTTTCTGTCTCTCTCTGTCTCTCTCTGTCTTTCTCTGCTTCTCTGCAGCTTTGTTGGACTCCAGCTCCCTGCCGTAGACCGAATCTCCTACATCTCAACACAACAGGAGACCAAGACTCCTGCTTTTGAATCTGCATTTTCACATCTCAAAGAGGGCAAATCCAACCAAGCAGCCACCATGGAGGCCATCAAGAAGAAGATGCAGATGCTGAAACTGGACAAGGAGAACGCCATCGACCGGGCAGAGCAGGCGGAGACGGACAAGAAGGCAGCAGAGGACAAATGCAAGCAGGTGGGAAAGAAAGACATGGACAGAAAGAGACAAAGACAATGTCAAAGTATCAGTTAGAGTTAAAATGACAGTTATTGCACATGTATATAAACAATCTGTATGTCTTTTTAATGCATGTATATGCACATTCGTATTTATAGCATCTCTGTTTAGTTTATTCATTGGATGTTATATTTTGATATTTCAATTTATTTCTTATTACATTTCCCCTTGCCCTGCTACTTTTTGTGCTGCTGTATCAAATTGAATTTCCCCTAAAGGTCCATCTTATCTTATCCTATCTTTTGTCCAAAATCAGAAAGAGATCAGAAATGTTGTTTCTGGAAAAGGCAAATACAAGTTAACAAGCAAACAAACAAGATAAAAAAAAAAAAGGAACAATTTGATATCTGGGGGAAGTGTTGACTATTTGGTTTATAAATTGCAATTGGGGACAAAACCTATTTTCTGAAAAAAATAGTGCAGTCAAAAGAAATTCAGACCCAGCATAAGGTATTCTTAAAGTTTTCCTTTAAGGCTTTTCTCTTTATCCAGCTCTTAAGCTAATCACAACATTGAAACATACCAGACATACCTTCAAGGAATCAGTCTGTAAACACTTTTCACACTTACTTATACAACGTGCCTTGTGGATAATTTACTGTTTTACTTTACCGTAAATCAGCTAGAAAATATTTGAAGGGTTTTTGCCATCGCTTAGAGACTTGATGGGAAATTCAGCAAATGTTTGTGACAGTATGTGAGGCATAAACACCCTGCTCTCCTTATAAGGCCAGGCAACACTCTCAAGATAAAATCTAAAAAAAAGTATAGTCCCCATCATGTGTTAAATAATCGTGTAATTACTTTGATTAAAGCTAAAATGTATCACCTAATAGAAAGAACAAATGCCATGTATACACATCACCGATATCATCATGCTTGATTGCTGAAAACTGGAGGTTTTTATGGGAAAAACCAAAAGACATCAGCTGAGTCACCGCAAACAACTGAAATAAATCAAACAGAGCTGAATGTGGTAACAATAGGTCAGTGTTAATGCTGTTTACAGTGAGGCTCTAAGAAAGCTCTAAGAGAAATCATCTCTCACACACACACACACCAATGGTGGTTTTGGCCGCTTCAGGTAATGAGACCACCCAGGATCAGGATTTGGTCTTTGGAGAGTAAAAAGTGGTTAAAGTGGTTGCGACCCTCCCTCCAGGACCAGTTTGAAGAGAGTTAATGCATCATCTGTCTGTAATGACGCCTATTTGACAGGTGTATCCAACACAGGAGACACACACACTCACATAATCAGCATGCAAATAGATACATGTAGATACACAAATGGGACACTGAAGACACACACACACATTAGGCCCATGGTCCCATGCAGGTGTCTGTGTGTTCTCACTGATAACAGCTGTATTTTTAGACACCAGGAGAGAATGACTGTGTGGAATTCAGAGGGATTATCAGAAGTACTTCATGGGCTCAGAGGGGAACACTGATTAGGGGGAACATTTAACCCTGTGTGTGTGTGTGTGTGTGGGGTGTGTGGTGTGGCTGTGT
Organism: Lutjanus argentimaculatus; assembly: GCA_034769285.1. Taxonomy (NCBI): domain Eukaryota; kingdom Metazoa; phylum Chordata; class Actinopteri; order Lutjaniformes; family Lutjanidae; genus Lutjanus; species Lutjanus argentimaculatus. The sequence goes on along the minus strand of JAWZSL010000010.1, from coordinate 26,434,316 downwards.
GTGTGGGGCTGTGTGCATGTGTGTGGCTGTGAATACCAGGCTTCATGTCATGAGAGACCGATAGTAAACCATTACCATTTAAATGTTCCCAAACATCATAAACACAATTAGTCTCTCAAATCAGCCACAGCTGCTTTACCACTAGAATTCAAACACCTTGACCTTAACAACGTCCCATCAGACTGAATCATTATTTAGGGTCACTACAAACACACCAAAAGTACTACACCTCTTATGTCATTGTGTTCATATCAACATAAAGTTTTGAGGGTAGAACTAATCCAGTGTTGAGAATATTCATTGAACTTTGATAGAGACAACTCGTCTTCAACAACATGATTATGTCAGCATGATCACAAATGTCAAGAAAATGTAACTTATTTATATAGAAGAATAGAATAGAATAGATGAATAGAAACTGTGTAGTAAAATGGACTAACAGTATCCTCTGTTGTAGCTGGAGGAGGAGCTGGTGGACCTCCAGAAGAAGATGAAGCAGACGGAGGATGAACTGGACAAATTCTCAGAGGGCCTGAAAGATGCTCAGGAGAAACTGGAACTGTCTGAGAAGAAAGCTGCAGACGTGAGTGAAGCGTCACATAATCATCCTCACACACAGGGAGTCCGGGTCAACTCAGTTTCACTTCACCGTCTGAAAATATGAAATGAAACTTTCATTCCCACACGGTAGTTATGATGCAGCACTGTGAATCCTCAGCCAGAGTTTGAATATTGACAAGAAGCTCCTGCTCCTGTCGTTAATTACTTGGTTTTTCCGCCTTTGACACACACTCACGTTACCATGGCACTACTGAAAACTAGAGCCCATTATTCCACAGCTGGACTGTGTCTAAGCCAGCACCAGCTGTGGGTTTACTTTGATCCACAGTGAACGGTTTGGAGCACTTCAGAGACTCTGTTACATTCCTGTGCAGCCACTCCTGAAAGATGAACACACGGATAAACTGTAACCCCTTCACCCAAACACACAGACACACACACACGCACTCACTCAGGTCCTTCAAATCAGCCAATGAGAACTGCAAAGGTTAACAGACAAACTGCACTATTGTTCATTCCGGGCTAACGACACTGATAGTGGAATGACAAAGAACTGTCTTCATGCCTTTGGTCCAAATTCCAGTTGGGTTTGTTCTAAGGCATCATAAAGCTGATGTATTGATGTAAATATGCTGCGTGACAGTTCAAACAGTTTGTATGCACAAAGCCTTTGTTATAATGAGAACAGCATAACAAAAATATGTAAGTATTGCTATGATTTTATCAAAACTCACCACGGACACACTTTCAATCAAGTACTATACTTTATTTGTACCTTTTTGAGATACTTGCACTTTACTTGAGTATTTTCAAACTGTACTCCATTTCAAATGAAAATATTGTAGTTTTTACTACATTTATCTGAAAGTTACAGTTACTACTATTACCATTACCTTGTATATTTTTTTCTACAGTAATACAAAAAAAACATATTCAGCTTGTAAAATATGATGCAGTCTCATAGATTAAACATCCCAACAGTATACTTAATGCAGTTAGTCAATACTTTAAGTATAATTAACTTTTAACGCTTTTCTTTACTTAAACTAACAATAAAAAGGGCTCCACTCCAATTTAGCATTGCACTCCTGTAAAACTGCCAAAATTTAGAATGGATTTAAGGATTAAAATCAATGTAGCACACACCCGACGCCTACCTTACCTGCCTGGCAACATCCATGTGTCACAGAACCTTTTGCTTTTCATTTCAGCACTGCTACTGCACAGCGTCATTCGGTGTCACGCCTATTTTTTGTTTTGTTTTGTTTTGTTTTTGGTGTGATGCACATGGTTCTCAGCAAAAATAGACACTGAAAATGATCTGTTGAGATCATCATAGCAGCAACATGACACCTCCCAGTACAGTTCCAGTGTGTATATCTGTAGAATATGTCACAAATATGAAAAAATGTGTGGAGGGCACTCTCTTTTTCTTATTCTTGTTTCTTGTTATTTCTCTCTCTCCTGTGTCTGAACTAAGGAAAAAATGACATTTTTTTTTACTGGTTAAACTCTTTTGCAAATTCAGTGTGGAAAGACAGGGCTGACAGTAGCAGTGCAGCAGCAGCAGCAACGCTGTCTGTGTGTTCACCAAAGTGTGCAAGCTGCAGCAGTTCAGTCAGGTAGCACAGGTACAATGTGGCCCAAGTGTTATGCTAGTAGCTTTTAATGTAGCCTCAAGCAGAGATGAGGAGTGGGATACAGAGATCCAGTAAGATCACTTCATTTAAACTCAACACCCCTAGATTTAATGTCTCAAGTGACATCCCTTGAGGCACTTTATCATACTTCATGCAGCTCCCTTTGGAGATGCTTTATATAATTTATTTCACATATGCAGAAGTACTCCCCATAACCAGTAATTAGGCTTTAAATAAAGTTTTTTAATGCAGGACTTAATAGACTAACAAAGCACTTTTATATTGTTGCAATGCTATTTTTTCTTCAGTAAATGACCCAAATACTTTTTTCCACCACTGAGGAATCCTTTCAAGTTTATGGGAATATTTTTGTACACACAAATAATTGATTTCAGCAAATGTAGCGGAACATTTGAACAGTCAGTTGTTCTGTGGCTAATCAGCTACAATCTGGGAAAAAAGATCATATTCAAGATTGTTGGCAACACCGCAAACCACAGCACTGTATTTCTGTCACTAGTGGTTCCTTCAGTATTTTAGTGCATGTGTGCACAGTCTGTGTGTTTACTCATGTGTGTGTGTGTGTGAGAGGTGTGTGTGAGAGAGAGAGATAGAGAAAAAGAGAGGGGAACTCAAATCTAAACAAAGTCCATATTAGGTGTTCAATTATGTCCGAGATAAAGCTGAAATACTGATCATACCAGTTTAATAACAGCAGCTAAGAAGCCACAAAGCCATTCCAATAAGATTACTGAGCAGACTGTGCAGGAGAGAGAAACATCATGAAAACAGAAACTCTCCCAGCTTGCACCAAGATGTGGTATTGTTTGAGCCTTGTGGAGGATATCCCAAGGAAATGCAGCGTTGTACTACACACAAAGAGAAGGGAAGTGTCTGACATACAGACACACAGGCTGAGGCTGAGACACGCTGGATTATCCTCATGCAGTGATTAAATAAACTCTGAGAACTGTTCTGAGAAGCCTCACATGTAAAGTGGGTCAAGTGGGCCCCTGGAAAAAGCAGTGGTTGACGTTGTGGTTTGAGCCTGACAGAGGTGCAGCTTCCACTCCTGGGTGTGCTGCAGAATGTGGAAAGAAACTTCAAGCAATGCAGATTTTCTTAAAAATAGAAGTTTAATCACTGTAGAAACAAACTATTTGTTTTAACTTTAAAAAGTTAGTGACCTGGGCTGCCTTAAAATTTTAAGTGGACTGAATCTGAAAGGTCTCTGAAAACTCTTCAGCCGCACTGATGAACATTACAAATGAGTTTTTTTTCTCAGTTTGAAGAGTCAGTTCTTCATTTTACTCACTTGCAGCAGCTCCTGCTGGAGCTACTTTGTTTACTTAAAATGAAAAAGTCGAGAAAACTCAACATTTCAAGCAACTTACTGTAATAGATGTTTGAGTTTTGAGCTTAGCTCAGTTTCAACCATTTAATTTTCAGTCACCCAAGTAATGACAAATCAGGTTCAGAGCTCACTGTAAACAATCAAAAGATAGGTCAGCAAAACTTATTTCAGAACTTAAGAGTCTGAGTTTGAGTCAAAACTCAAAAATCAGTGAAGACAGTTGCCTTGAAAATATTTGTTTTTTCAACTTTTTTACAGCGCAGGCACAAAGACAACATGTGAAACTGCTTCCCATGAACTTTTTAAATTTTAAGTAAGGGGGTAAGGACCAAATTCAATACTAACCTTCATCATTTTTGGCAGTGTTTTCATTGTAGTGAAATGAGACACACAACAAATTTTCATCATATGTCTTCTTCAATCTGTAAAAAAGAAAGCTCCCAGGAGGGTTTTAACTCTCACACAATGTATGCTGGGAAGTCTGCTAATATGTTGATCATTTGTCTTTAGAAACTTCATTTGAAGTTACTACAAGGAGTTTTTAACTGGTTATGAACAGTCACAATTTAATACTGATGCCTCTATATGACCTGCATGCGACTATCCACAAGATCTGCAGTTTCTATGTGGTTATTTTTAATGCCTGCCACTGAGTCGGATTCTCTGTGAAATCAGATGAAATGATCCAACGCTTGGTTCATTTTCCCAGGTGAGGTTGCAGTGAGTCGTATGTTAGCCAAGTAAAAGGAAGAAGAAGGAGATTTTTCTTTATAGTTTTACTTTTGACGTTATATTTTGTGGTTATGGAGGTGAAAACACTCGCACTTCTTTCCACAAGGCACCTCCAAAATGAACACAATATGAAAGACCTCAAGTTAACAACTCATATTTAGAAGTTCTGAAGTGTTCTGAAAATGAATACCAGAACTTTGAATAAACAAAACTTGTACATTTACAATGAGTTAATGAGAAAAGATTAGTTGGTTCCACTAGATTTCCTGTATTATTTTTCACAGTGCTGTAACATATGTACAGTTTAATCCTACACACTGACACCAACATTTCCAGCCAGTGCAGCTCCATAAATTCCCCTCCACATGTCATTTATTAGAGGCAGCAGTCAAGTCATTACACATGTGAATTCACACAGAGAGCACGACCAGATTGGGAACCTGGAGGGGGGCTGGGAAAGCACAACAGTGAGCCAAAGACCCCGACAGGCAAGTAGTTGTGATTCATTAAAAAAATAGTCCGTGCACCAGCAGACTAGTCATGCTGATATTTAGGTCATCACAGTTCGCTGTCGGCTCAAGTGACCAGGCAGAGATTGTGATGCAGAAAGCTGAAGATGGTTGTCAAAGAGGATACATCCAGTATGAACCCTCTTTAATGCAGGTATTGATAACAGTGACTGTTCATAGCAACAACAGTTACTGTTTTAGGGGAAAGCTGGCCTGTGGGGGCGGTCGGCCGGGCAGAGAAAGCAGAGAGCAGGCAGGGGGGCTCTGGTATGTGAGGAATGCAGCTAAGGCAAACAGAAAGCCCCACACTCCTGTGTCTAATGAAATCAATGCTTCCAGCTTTTCCGGTGCAAGGGGCAAATCAGACAGAGAGACTCAATCAACAGATGAGAGTGATTGTAAGAGAGACTGATACTTCTCCTTCACGGTGAGCTGAGTTCAAGCTGAACTTGAACTGGGCTGAGAGAGATCTGCTGGTCCACTACGCTCGTCCAGCGTGTTTGCTCACAGGCCGAGCGTGTGAATAGGAGGCTGAGAGGGTAAACACAAGCAGGGCTGGCAGAGAAATATAAAAGATGACAGAGAATCATAAATCTGATTTATACCCACACAGTGAACATCATCTATGAGCAGGCAGGTGGTGGATGTTCAAAAATAGAAAATCATATGATACATATTTGAAGGTCCTCTTAAAGGTTCACTAAACTGATTTCCTCAAATAGCAGGAAGAATGTAAATTGTGCCCTAGAAGTAACACATTATTATAAATTCACAATATTTTGATCAATATAATTATGATTCAAACTCTTCAGCCCTCCGCTCTTTATAAAAGCTGCACAGAGGAACACTGTGTGTGATCACACAAGTTCTCAACAATACCTAAACACTGACCAGCTAAACTCTTCTTGAACTGTAAAATGATGCAAGTAATCCAGAATAATGTGGTACGGCCATCAACTTTGGTTTTAATATTTCACTGAATGTAAACATCTTATGACATTATGATGCATTGTATCATCAAATGATGTCACAGCCTGATTGATGCTGGATATTTGCGGCCAGTACCAATATTGATAGTTTGAGATTTTTTTTAAAATAACATAAGCAGTATATCAGCCAATAGCTGCATTTTATATAAACACATTATGTAAAGCTTTTTTAAAGGTTTCTTAAAATTTATTTTGCAATGTGGCCAGCTCACTGTATGTAAATATCATCTAGTATATCTATTCTGCACAATATATCATATTATGTTATCACTGATTCTGATTACCCTCTGACTCTTTATGGTCAAAAGTGATGCTTTTCACAGGTCGTATATATCTGTGAGCACCATGAAATGATGTCTCAGAAGGGACTCTGAGACTGTTTCATTTTAGATTCAGACAACTTTATTGATCCCAATCAGGACAACTCATTTGCAACTTACCTATTCCATAAAGACAACTCCAAAAGTCACAGGCAAGACTCACCGGCAAATTAGTTATAAGTCAGAGGCAACAGATAAAAATACATGGGTTAGAACAAGGAAACAACGTGCTGCAGTATATAAAATAAAGTGTATAAAAACTGTATAAAATAGTGTGTAAGAAAATGTAACAGGCATTTAAAATGACTACTGTTGGCATTTAGCAGTCTGATAGCAGAAGGAATAAACGATTTGTTCTCCTAAGGAGCACGTTGTAACTCTGGCCTGACAGCATGACAGTGAATACACAGGCAGAAAATGGTCGGACTGGCTTATGATTCCTTTTGCTTTCTGGGCCACTGGTTTCTCCCAGAGGGAGCACAAGTCTCTTTGGTGGACTCCAATTTTAATGGCTTTTTTAGTGAGTGATCTCCAGTATTTCCCCTCGAAAAAGGAAATCTTAAAAAAAAAAAAGTGTAGCAGGGTATTGTGACTCACCCTCCCTCTCGCAACTTTTTCTCTCCTGATGCTGATTCAGGGTATTGATTTGCCAATACTGAGAAAAGATCCAGTACCAGTGATATATGTGAATCATTGTGCACAATGACTGAATGAATGAAACTCTCGTTTTATAATGACATCGTCTAAGAAACTGTACTTGTGTGGATTGGTCCTGTCATGGGCGATATGCTATCTGCTTTGTAAAGTCCATATTGGGGCCATTACCAATCTGGTATACTGGGGCCACCGATACAGTTTCAATGACATATTGGAAGTTGTTTCAACATTCAGATTGACTTTATATATGATGTTGTCATGCAGGATTGAAATTTAAGACTTCAAAGGAACAGTCCAAATTAAAAAATGCATATTTTTCCTCTTACCTGTGGTGCTGTTAATCCATCTAGATAGTTTTGGGTTGCTAAGTTTTGAAGATATCAGCCATAGAGATGTCTGCCTTGTCTCCAATATAATGGCACGAGATGGCACCTGGCTTGTACTGCTCATCTACTCATGGCCGAGGTTACAGCAGCCGAGGAGGACGCCTTTAATGTTTAGATCCTGTGTTCATCCATGAGTAGATGCATGCATTGTTCTGCATGGCGATACTGTAGGTAGTGTAGTTTGGTGGAAAGAAAATAGTTTCTACATGAAACTGCTCACAACAAAGTCTGCGGATTGCCCTGAGAAACAGGGTTATAATTTGTGGAAAAGTAGGCTACATGCTGTTGAGTGCCATCTAGTTCCATTATATTTGAGAAAAAGCAGACATTTCTACAGGTGACGTATCCAAATCTCTGCAAATCACACCAGAACAATTTAGATGGATCAATAGTGCTGTAGAAAAGATGACATGAAATTATATATTTTTTATTTGGGGGTTAAACTTAAGTCTGTAAAAGGAAAATTTAACGTCAAATCCAGTTTGAAGTGGTTGAAGTGTGTGTGTGACATCTAAACTCTGGGTACTGCTCCTTTACAATACCTGAAAGTAATTCATCCTGACTTTTCCTTTTTCTTCTGAAAGTCTCGTAGCAGTGATCACATCAGTCACAGGGATCAGCTTTTACACACACACACACACACACACGCACACACGCACACACTTGGACACAGACCCCGCCCTCTCTGACCTCATCGTCCCAATCATCTCTCTCCTCCTCCTCCTCCTCCTCCTCACAGTCTGGCGCTCTCTGCTCTCCTCACCGCGCAGCAGCTTTTTTAATCCTCCTCCTCAAACCCAAAGTGTCCGGACCAAAAACTGCTACATTCCTGAGGACAAACTTTCTACTCTGCTCATGAACGTATCATTCCTACAGACCAGAAGAGACACTTGGACAGCACCTGGACACTCTTACTTCCTGGTTATATAACTTTTGTTGCACTTGAACGACTCCTTTACATTCCTGAGACTTTGGCCCCGGACGGACATTTGATTATTTTATTTTTTGAATCAACTAAAGTCTTTTTTTCTTATTGTAATATTACTCTAAATAGACCAAACAAGCAGGAGGCTTAGCCTACTTTTTTTTTTGCACAATCCAGAAATAGTCTTAACTGGGTGTATTTTTTTCTACGTGTAGTTTTAAATTAAGTAAAAAAAAAAAACAGTCAACAATGGCCAGTGTGAACTCTCTGGATGCTGTGAAGAGGAAGATTCAGTGTTTGCAGCAGCAGGCCGACGACGCAGAGGACCGGGCTCAGGTCCTACAGAGAGAGCTGGACAGTGAACGGGAGCTCCGAGAGAAAGTGAGACAATCAAATCTGATCTTTTTAGCTCTTTTCTCCCTTTTAAAACTCCGTCTTTGCTGCTGTTACACCGTCAGACTGAATGAAATGATGCTAACTTCTTCATATTCACCTCTCAGCCTCTAAAAAGTCTAATTCGTTCATGTCATTGATTCATTCGCGGGCGTGATGGTGCCACAATGCAAGGCGTTGGTCCTCAATGAAAAAAGTTTGGATTCCTGCAGGTCTGTGCGCATGCGCTGTGCGGTCTGACTTACAGGCCGCTGTAAAAACTACTGCGAATAATGTAGACCACGTAGACAGCAGTGAAGCTATTGTGCAGAGTTTAATTTATCCATCAGACCGACCACATGACGTATTATTAATACTAATCACGTTAAACCTTAAGTAATTATATTATAATTATAAGTAGTTAGTTTATTAATTAGGTGCCAGCACGTTTTTAGAGCTGTCAACATTTAGATGAAGGGAAATTCAACTTTTTACGCTAGAGCTGCAACGATTAATTGATTAGTTGTAGAGCTGCAATGATTAATTGATCATTAATCGATTATTAAGTTAATCACCAACTATTTTGGAAACTGATTGATCAGTTTGAGTCATTTTTTTAAGAATGACTTTTCAGAATTCTCTAATACCAGCTTCTCAGATGTGAATATTTTCTGGTTTCTATACTCTTTTATGACAGTAAACTGAATATAATTTGGTTGTGAGAAAAACAAGACATTTGAGGACATCATCTTGGGCTGTGGGAAACACTGATAGACATTTTTCACAATTTTCTGACATGTTACAGACCAATCAACCGATCAATTAACCAAGAAAAAAATCGACAGATTAATGACAATGAAAATAATTGTTAGTTGCAGCCCTTATATCTATACACATATTCCTGTCAACATATATCCATTCATATTCCTAGACACATTTCCAAATACAAACATACAATCATATCTACATGTAAACACATATGCCTTGTACACACAAATACACACTTATCCATCAAAAAATGGATGTGTCAGAAATTAATTTTAACTCCAGTATTCACCATGACTCAAACTGTCAAGCCCACATTCAAAAATTTATTTCTGTTCCTTATTTCTATTAACGTCCTTTCAGAAACTCCCTGATGCCTCAGAAACATTTTGAATCATTAAATATTTTTGTTTTCAGTTATAATTATTTGTTAATAAGGTGTTAGCACTTTTAGTGCTGTCATTAATTTAGATGAATTATTTTTCATTCCCTTAATGTCCTGCTCAGTGACACTTCAGCAGGGTGGATGCGTGCCAGCAGCAGCAGCAGCTGTCTGGTCGAATGCCTAACCACATACCACCCTGCCTCCACTGATGATAGGAAAATAAAGGGCATTGACTCAAAAGTATGCCTACCTGTTATTAAGGGATTGAAAGAAATAGTCGGAAAAATTTGCCATTTTCAACCAGATCTGGAGCTCCTTAATCGATGAGTCAACCAACAGGAAACTAATCAGTGACAATTTTGATCATTACTTAATCTTTAAAATGGCAAATAACCACAAGTTCCAGCTTCCCATATGTGACTATGTTTGGTTTTCTTAGTCATCCATGATAATAAACTGAATATTTTGGGGTTTGGACTGTTGGTCTGAAAAAAACGAGGTTTGAAGATATCCTCAAATGTAATTGTTGACAGCTACTTGATTATTCATTGCAGCTCTATTTTCATACATTTACATTTCATCGTACAGTATCAGCAGCAGCACAACTCTTGCTGTAATAAGCACAAGTCATCGTTGAAGTTACACAAATGTGTGGTTTGCCAAATATGTTGAAAGTGACTCATCTGATTTCTTTCGCCCAACTCTGTCAGTGTCACCTGCCTGTCTCTTGACTCTGCCCACATCCGACTTTTGTAGCTTCACTCAGAAAAGTTAGAGATTGAAGGAGAAAAATGCTTAGCAGCAGCAGAGTTAGGTAACAGTCTTGACTTGTTTCACATGCTGCTTTATGGCGTACGGTGCCATATCCTTTGCATAGGAGCTGGTTAATGACAGGACAAGTAGAAAGATTGAAGGCGAGTGGGAGGAGAAGGTGTGGCTGTAAAGATATGGGAGCTGAGATGATGAAAGGAGCTGGCCTGCTGTAGGACTTACCCCTTTGTTACAGACTGCCTATTAGGTAACAGGGCACCTTTTTCATTTGACAATTGGGCGTTTGCTCAGCTTGTGGGTAACCGGTCTGATAGAACATCAGTAACATTAGTAATCATGATTTTAAAAGAATTCATCAGTTTCTTAGTCTGTTTGATGCCACATGACTTGCTACTTGACTTGAACATTAAGTACTGCAGTGCAGTGTCTTAATGCCCAAGCTGCAGGCATACACTAGATCCAAAACATTCAAGTAGGTGTAGTAAATGCATGGATGAACTGTGCACTGTGGTGGTGCTTATTATTTTTAACTTTTTGGGACACACCTATAATTTCTGATGTTAAATGAGGCGATTGCATGTTTCCTGTCACATGTCAGGGGACAGGCATGAGCACACTGACTGCTTCAGAGCTGAACGTAGTGACACAGAGTTGTAGTAAAACATTAACGTTAATTTAACATGCACTCTCAGAACTTGGCTGACAAACTGAAATTTGTATTTTAGAGATATTGAATCACAAATAGGGCAGAAAATAATGATTATTTTCATTATCAGTTAATCTGTCATCATCATCATCATTTTCTCCATTAATTGATTAGTTGGTTGGTCCATAAAATGTCAAAAAATGGTGAAAGATGTTGATCACAGTTTCCTATAGACCAAGAACCCAAAGATATACAGTTACAGTCCTAGAGAACCAAAGAAACCAGAAAATATTCACATCTGAGAAGTCAAAATAAAAGAATTTGGAAATTTTTTCTACAAAAAAACCCCAGGACTAATGAAATGATTAGGCTAATTTGTGGTTGCTTTTGGTAATAATTTTTAAGTTTTGCACATAATTTTGAACAATGAATAATAACTTTTCATAAAATGACATATTTTATGCAGTTACAACTGTGCCATATTATATTGTCAGTCATTATATGTCTCAAAGAGATCAATTAACACTTAAAACACCATATATCTGCTTACATCTACGTTCAAGTGTGCATAAACAACTTATTAAATGTGTTTGTGCTGCTTTTGAATTGTCTTTTATCTGCAGAGTGGGTATTAGACCTGCAACAGTTAGTTGATTATTAATTGAAAGGAAATGTGTTGCCAATTATTTTGATAAGCAGTTAATCGTTTCAGTCATTTTTCAAGAAAAAATGTCAAACATTTGCTGGTTCCAGCTTCTTAAATATGAGGATTTGCTGGTTGTCATTTATAACAGTAAATGAAGGGTCTTTGTGTTTTGGACTGTTGGTCCAAAAAGAAGCAATTTGAAGACATCACTACGGATTCTTGGAAATTGGGCTGAGAATTTTTCTCATTTTTTGGTATTTTAAAGACTAAAGTATTAATCATGGAAATAATCAGCAGATTAATTGATAATGAAAAGTTGCAGCCTTGTGGATATGTTACATTTTGAATTAAGTCTTTCTATTTCATCTCTGTCAGCCTGAATCAGACAGAGTGGTGTGTTTGTGTGCCAGAGTGGTTGGTGTGGTCCCATATGTGAATAATTAGGACAACCTGGAGTTATTCCTTGGCACAAAACCTCTTTCATGGGAGCACGCGGAGATCAAAACAGGAACCTCGCTGTGTGTTGGGGTAATGAATCATTGTTTGAAAATGTGGAGGCATCAGAAGAAACAACACTTGGCCACATCTCTTACTAAAAAAATGAAAGTAATTACTTTGTGTTATTTCTAGTGCGGTTTTGATGCCTCTGGAGACGTTACTTAAGCACTCAATAATGCTTTAAGGTCAAGTCAGATTACAAAGACATGGCATAGTCTTCAAACGCTTAATGGACCTGTTTATATGTGTTTTATGTACAGTCATTATTGCCAATGAGCTGCTCATTTTGCATTCGTGATTCAGAGCAGTCATACTTATTTGTTGGTTGAAGGTTAAGAGTTGAGAGTCAGGTCAAAGATGATCATTTGCTCTTTATACGTGACCCTGATAGCTGAGTGAGCAAAACAGATGAAGCAGATTGGCTACTTTTCATAACATGCAAGCAAACTTGTGATATCTTTTTTTCTGTTTGCGATAGACATATTTCATTACTTTTGATATTTGTGAGACTAAATAATGACTTCGTTAATTACAAAACAATCAAATGATCAAAAATATCAGTGAAAGACATAAAAACATTGAGTTAGAAGCTTAAAAGTGTCTATTCCTCTTTTTGACGTTGAAGTTTTTGTAGGTCAGTCCTGTTGTCATCAGACAACACATGGTTACCATGGTGATAATTGGTGTTTTACCACAAAGCGTGCAGAAATACAGTTTGTGGCACACTGATCCATATCTAAGACCAGATAAAAAGGGAAGTTGGACTCAAACCTCCATGGTAGTATCAGTATTGGGAAGGAGGTCACCCACCCCCCACACTCCCACCCCGCGCGGCTGCCCCTCCCAGGATGTCGTCTGCCGACTCTGGTCCAGCACTTCCTGTGCTTATACTCCCAACACTTCCTGTCCCTGAGCTCCAGCCCTGATCAACAGGAAGATTAGTGTGTGTGGGACGCAGTGTTTCTACACCAGTTAATGGATGTTCCAGTCAGTAATGTGCAACTTCAGCCAAAGTTTAATGCTTAAAAACATCTTAAATGTCCACATCAGCTCCTGTCAGTTCACTCTAAGTTAGTTCTCTTATGGCATGAGGGTAACCTAGCTAGGCTTCCAAGAGTTCTACCTGAAAGGCTGAGGTTCTACCCAGAAGATTTGAGAATCGGAGGAACCCTTTTTTGAAGAAAGGGTTAATCAATGGTTCTTCGTAAAACCAGGGATTCAATTAAGGATTCTTTTCATCCACAGAACCCACAGGGATTGTTATAATCCTTAAAGAACTATTTTGTCAGGGGTTCTTTGTACTTATTAGGTCTGCAACAATTCGTCAAGATAATCAACGCCATCAGCGTCATCGATTATGAAAATACATCGATTTGCATACTTTGTGTCGACGCGTCACTATGAAATGCTGTGCCTGGTCAGAGCATGGATTCACCCGGAGAACAAACTACAGAGAGAGTTGCTGCAACCTGTTTGCTTTCTGTCAGCACACAAGCACAATATATGAGAACTATCAATATGTGTAACATATTTCTGCCAGTAAAGTCCCTTAAGATAGATTTTCTAGAAGTCTCATCATCACTTTATCAGCCACTATGAGATAGAAATTGATTAAACTAACAGCTGGCTGAGAAACAGCAAAAAGTATTTTCTTTGCTCCCCACTGATGCAAAAACACACTGCCAGCGGTCATCTTATCTCCATATGACTCCAGTGATGAAAGAACTCCATGTCATAACCAGTTTAAGTTTTAAGTCAAATACTGATTGTCCAGTTCAGTGAAAGGTTGACAGTGATTAGTGATGAAATTCATATGCATCATAGCTCCATTTGAATTTGAGATGTATTTTTTTGACGAGGCATCTGACATAGAGCCTATTAAATAAGGTGGAAATTAGACTAACTTCAAAATATGCAACTGTTATCATTATTCTAATGTGCTTTATGTGTCTATTTTTCAGGATTATAATTGAATCAATATTTAAATATTAATAGACAAGCATTTGATGTGTATAAGTAAATTCATTGTTGTATAATCGATAGATTAATAATTTAAAAAATAATCGCTGGGTGCAGCCCTAAACCATTATATAAAAGGGCTCTCAGTAGAACCCCATGGGTGGGTTATAGATAAAACCCTTGGAATATGAAAAGGTTCTTGGTTGGTTCTTGTCAACATCCTTAGAAGGTGTAATGATTCTGGATAGAACCCCTAGAGAGGTCTCTGGGTAGAACAATTACATCACAGCTGATTTCTCCTGTAAAACCTCTCTTAGGGGGTACTGGGGAAACCATCACAGATGTTCTGGTATACCCTTTATGTTAGCTTCAAGGTAGAACTTTGAAGGTTTCCAAATGTTACCTTTATAAAAGGATCTATCAGGAACCAAAAAGCGTTCTCCCGTGGGAACAAGCCAAAGAACCCTTTATGGTTTTAATTAACCCCTTTCTTTGTTACAAGTATATCGATTTCATATTATCTGTGTCTATGTATAGAATTGTCTGTGTCTACTGCAGCATAATGACATTTACACTGGATTTGGTCGACACACTGGAGTTGTTTTCTACATACAGCTGTGCTCATTTTACACCACTTATATCTCATATTGAAAGCTAATTTGCAGGAAGTCATTACAAAATAATGCTTATCTTAAACACAACTTCCCTCGGCTCATCAGTTTGTCAGAATGCACCCGGGATATCATCTGATTGCTGCTCGGTGTGGTCAGTCATTGGTTTGAAGGTTTTCTCCTGGGGCTCGAGCAGTCTCCAGCAGACTCTGTGGAAAGAATTACTTCCTGGTTTCAGTGTTTTCTTTGGACTTTCTCCCTGGGAATAGCTCAACTTTCCAAATATAACTGCCACATGTTGATACGTTTGGGCTGTGTTGGCATTCTGGGGAAAACTCCCATGTTAGTGGCTTGTGGCTGAGCTGATTATGTAGGCCAGGGTTGCGGGTTCCAGTCCAGGCAAGAGGTAGAATATATTTGCACAGTCTGTGCTAGCAAAGCTAATTCTGCTATAATGTCATTAGGTAACATTTTGAGAGTGGAAATTATAGTGTTTTGTGTAGCATTTATAGCATAGATTAGTGTTTGGATCATTTCAAATCCACATTGAGCAAGTCTTTTTATTTAAGGATGCATGCAAGGTTCAGTGAGCTGCTTGTTTTGTTCTTTTTGTCAAAGCAGCATCTGTTAGCATGTTGGTGCTGGTACTGCAGAGTGGAAATGGGATTTGTTTAACCTGGAACCACATTAACAGTTTTATTGCCGAAGTAAACTGCTACTATTGTTTATAATTAAATCACCTTCTCTTTATCTGTTTAGGCCACACCATTACAGACAAATGCTGATTTATGTAAGATCTGTGTGAAAGTCTGAATACATACTATAGAAAAATGGGGACCAAATTACATTTTGCATGATGGAGAGAGCTCATTGTGCTGCTTGTCTTTAATGGCCTTCTTTTACATATCATGACAGGCTGCCTTATACTGTATGCAGCCGTCTTTGCATGCCAGATCTTTATGGGAAAAGATTACACACTCACACACAGGAGCACATTCACATTGAGAGTAGTGAGCAGCAGTAGAGTCAGGAATAACTTCCCCTGAAACCCAACAGCATTGTGCAGCTCATTAGCCCACTGCCCTGGAATCAGCCAATAATTAGATTCCTCTTTCACTTGTCCTTGATCCTGTCTCTAATACACTCAGGTATTTCTTAAATCATTCCCAGTAGAACTGTGCTGTATCTTCAAGTCAGGCTGGAAACTGTTTACCGTGTAGAGAGGCCAGTGGACAATATATAGTCAAGCAGTGACAGAGAGGTGAACTGAAAAGCCCAGTATAGTGCTGTATTCCAATATATGTGTCGCCTACTAAGGCTGCTGAGCAAAGCCAGGCAGCCTAAGACAGCTTTAGACCTCTACGACAGTAACGTGAATGTTATTGTTGTGGACAAAACAAGACAGTTGAAGACATCACCTTGAGCTTTGGGAAACCTGCTCAACATTTTTCACCATTTTCCTACATTTGAAAATGATCAACAGATTAATCAACAATGAAAATAATCCTTATTTGCACCCTTTGAGGAACAGTTTGACATTTTTAGAAATACACTCACTGCTTTTCTTGCTTTTTTCGCTGAGCTTTAGCTGAGAAGACTGATACCACTTTTATGTCTGAATGCTAAATACAGAGCTATGGCCAGTAGCTGGTTAGCTTAGCATAGCATGTTAGGCCTTTTCCACCGACCGGTTCTATACTGGTTCAAGCACCTAATTTTGAATCGTTCCCGAGCATATCCACCAAAAATAAATTGGCTTGGAACCTGAAAAGTTGGTTCCTAGCTGGAACCAAAAATAGCACACTTTTATTTGGAACAAAGGTAGGCGTGTCATATTCTATAGGCTGTTGTGCATTGTCAATGCCCCTGTTGATGACATGCTTGATTACAATGATCCACTCAAAACCGGTGGAAAAGTGGGCTGGTTTGGTAGATAGCACCAAGGTTTGAAGAAATAGTCCAGCACATTACCCCTCAAGTGTTGTTTTTTCAGTTCAGTTTTTGTATACATTAAACAAAAAAGATATAACAGGTTGATTAGTGAGCTTTGTAGGTGCTGGTGGGTGGATTTGTTACCTTTGGACAGAGCCAGGCTAGCTGTTTCCCTCTGTTTCCAGTCTTCGTGCTAAGCTAAGCTAACTGGCTGCCGGCTGTAGCTTCATATTTACTGCACAGACATGAGAGCGGTATCGATCTTCTCAACTAACTGAAACGCAAACTATTCCTTTTACTTCCACTAAGCCTGAATGTCCTTTAACAAGGCAACAACTGGTCGGGGGAAGCTGTCAAGTCGCCACAGTTACTGAAATACAACTCACATCTTAGAAAGCACTGGTGTTAGATATTAAGCTACTGTGATAACAGGGCAGTTACTTGTTGCCTAGTATCTTTTACATATATATGTGTGTGTGTGTGTGTGTGTGTGTGTGTGGCTGTGTGCATGTGTGCTGGCTGCCACAATCTTCCTGATACTCCACCACAAACATTCCCCATAGTTTGTTTTACCATATAAGGCTGTGTGTGTCCCTGGCAGCTGAAGAATGCAAAGTGGGTGCTAAAGGAAGAGGCATGGCCCAGATACAGAGAGAATACCAGCCCTGAAAGAAAGAACAATCAAAGGGAGGAAATGAAAGGATGTTGGGCAGCTGACTTCCTGTCACTTTTTTCAAGATCCTCATTTGTAAAGTGACGTTAGTATCTATTCTTATAGTAAAGGTTTGTTGCTCTCAGCTATTGTCACCTGTATCTTAAGTTTTCAGCCACCTTTGTTTTTTGTGCAAAAGCTGTGAATGCTTTTCAAAGAACTTGTGTTGCTGTTGCTTAAGCGTTAAGTAAATGATTTTCTTGAGCTGCAGAAGAGAGGGTATTTTGAACAGCACCTTCAGGATTTACAGGAAAAGCTCTTCTCTGGTCATGGCTGAGTGAATTAGAGGCATGAGAGTATGTGCTGTACACGCATAAGCTGTTTTACTTGACACAAGGCTGTCTCTGTTTATGGGGGATTCCCCCCTCCCCTCTTTGATTGTGAAAATCTGATGACAGATTAGACACCTAACACATTCGATTGCATGCATAGATATACAATCACACCATAGTGGCGTTAGCTCAGACACTGGTTTTGTGTTTGTGTGTTGCTTGACAACACACCTTTAACTGGCTGGTTGCTAGCTGGTAATGATGTTTGTTTGAGCGAGGCACAGATTGACAGAATGGGAGTGACTGTTTGTATGTTTGCAGAGTGTATGTGTGTGTCTGTAAGTGCATTACAGCATCTGATGTGGCAGTGTAGCTGACCTAAGCTCATGAATAGCATGTTTGTTTGTGTGCAGACAGTATTCTTCACAGCACATTGCTCCACTCAGGACTGAGGAAGTAACAATATCTGTTATTTCAGGCTCCAGTTTAATTCTGTTCACCGTTTCTCACTGACCAGATGTAGTGTTGACAGATGCAGACCTGTGTGAAGGACATGGCTGATGAGATTTCAAGATGTTCCGACCGATTTATGACTTTTCATTCATTCCTCGTTGGGTTAGGTTTTCCTCTATCAACTGCTGGTTGCTTTAAGTCATGTCAACGCTAGTTCGGCAGACATTTCCTGCCTCATATCAGTGGCCTCCCCTGGCAGCTCTGGGTGCAGTAGGGCAGGACCTGGGAGAGGACGAAAAAGAACCGGGGAAGGGAGAGAAAAGAGAGGTGGAAAGACTGACTGGCAAGTCAGCAGTCTAAGATGACATGCAGACGAGAGGGAGAAAATCTTAAAAATTAAAACAGAGGCTTGTGCCAGTTGCCAGTGAGCAGGAAACCATGCTTTCATTTCCTGAAATATTGAGTCTATGACAGAATGGAAGAATAAACTAGATGGAGGTCTATTTATTCTCAGCACAAACAGACTGAAAAACTCTTTTTCCACTGAGCTTTCTGGGCTCCCTCTTCTTCTCTATGCAGCGTTACCTTCACAACTGCAACAATTAGCACTTTTAGCATTAGCATTTTTCACTTTTTTTTTTTTTTTTTTACATTTTATTGACTAAACCACTGGTTTTCAAACTGGGGTCCAGGTACCAACGGGGGTCCTTGAGTGGGTTGTAAGGGGTCTAAAGCAAAAGGAGGAAGATAATATTTCAGCTCTGACCACAGTCAAAGAAATAGGGTTGGGTTTGATTGATTATAATTTATAGTGATCCTAGTTCATCTTCAAACCTAAAAATAAATAATTTCTCAGAGGGTATTTCTTGAAAAAACCAAGCTGTCTGTGGTCTAATGTGAATCTGTTGTGGGGTCTATGGCATGAAAAAGTTGGGGAACCCCTGGACTAGGGCTGCAACTAACAATTGTTGTTCATTAATCTGTCGATTATTTTCTTGATTCATTGAGTAGTTGTTTGGTCTATAAAATCTCAGAAAATAGTGGAAAAGGTCATTCAGTGTTTTCTTAAGACCAAGATGACATCCTTAAATGTCTTGTTTTGCCCACAACCAAAAGATATTCAGTTTACTGTCATAAAGGGCTAAAGAACCCAAAAAGATACTCACATTTAGGAAGCTGAAATCAGAGAATTTCTACTTTTTCTTTTTCTTTCAAACCAATTAATTTAATAATCGATTAATGTTTGACTAATTGTTGCAGCTGTAGTACAGACTGCAGAAACATGAGCAAAGGTACCTCAGCTTTCCTGAAAACAGGAAGTGAGAGGATACTAAAAGACATCTGGCAAGAGATACAGAAGTATCCTCTGCCTTCAGGCTTCAGAACAGCTTCTTTCCTGAGACTGTGAGACTCTTCAATTCATCCTCAGCCCTGCACCGTAAATAAAAGTTATTTTTTATGACTTACAATCTATTCATGGATTTAAAAAGTAGGAGAACAAGGGATGTTGAATGAATGTCTAAATATGCCCCTGTTGCTAAACGGTTCTCTTTTGTCTCTCTTAATTATTTTATCCCTCCCCATGAGTGACAGAATGACTCACCTGCCTGTAATCTGAATTGCTGACACTTTGACTGTTGCTCTGACTGGCAGACTGACTTCTGGACTGAATGACTGGCTAATGAGTCACTGACCTACTAACTGCTGCCCTGCAACCAAGCACAGAATAATGTCTGTTTGTCTAAGAAAACCCCAGCTGTGCTTCATTTTAGGAGCAGGGAGTAAACTTGTGTGAGTACTCTGGGTTTGAATGAATAGTTCAGCTTTGCAACGGTTTGAAAATGCAGTTATAAAGCCCTGTTTGAGCTGCCTGGTTGTAAACGTACATTTTAACAGTGGACAGTGTCTTTGTGGTAACTTTTGTATGAAAACTGGCTGAAAGAGTCTCCCTAGGAGGTGGTGATTGGATAAACTCCCCGACCAGCAGAGAGGAAATGCCTGTATAGTTGTCTGTTTGCTTTCTTTTTCCTCTCTCTGCCTGTGTTTACCAAGGGCAGATGAGAAGAAGCCCATTTGTCCACCCTACTTGGCCCAGTTCTGCATTCACAGGCACCGGAAATTGAGTTTTTGTAAACGTTTCATTCAAAACTAAAGCCCTGTGATCTTCATATATTAAAAAGGATCAGACTCAACAGTTAGTAGTTGTGTTTGGTCAGAGACTGTTTATTACAGGTAGGCCCCGCTCCTATACGAGATCCTCCACGGACCTCCAGCTGTCTCTATTTCACTTATTATTCATCAGCTGGACTCAGCTATTGATTTGTGAAACATGAGTGGCCCCAGAGAGCACGAAGAATAGATTACATTATCTCATTAACTCATAGCACAGATGAAAGAGAATGTGTTTCGTATTTTTCACTTGCAGTCAGACTTCTTTATGTGGTTTCAGGAGAATTTGCATGAGCTTAATGGGTGTAAAGAACACAGACAGCACTTACTGATAAGGCAGAATATCTCCCTATAGTCATGGTACCATGGTCATGGGTACTTTCAGAATAAGAGTCCTTTAGAGGCATTACAGCAAATGTTTTTGTAGCTGCTTCTCCTCCAACATGGCCGCCTCAATCCATCGACTTTCAAAAAGAAGATGCACAGTTTCTTTGTGAGCACTTAAAGGTAGAATCACTATTTGTCCAAACTCTTCATAAGGGCACCAGAACAATTTATTTTCACTGTTGTGCCCCATTTACAGGGCATTAAATACAGACGTTTTGGGTTTGTAAAGCGTCCCGAGCACAGTAAAATATTACAAAATATTAATATTATTATTCATATTAATATGTATTAAAATATTAATACAGGCAGAGGGTCTCTGTAGTTGTAGCCACCACCACCGCACACTTCTAGTGGGTCATAAGTGATGATTGAGAGGGAACAGGCCTATGTTTTGAGTTTATACATTGTTTTGTTTTTTTAAAGGAAAATGTTGCATGTTATGCCATTAAGTTACTGTTTTAGATGTCATGTGCCTATGGAGGATGAGACCATATTTTTTGGATACCTTCAAAAATAATTGTAAAGAGATAATTTTTTATTAAATATATTGCTGGTAGCTGCTTAAAAAAGGTGATTACAAGTAAATGGTTATCACAGGAGACTTTAACTGGGTTAACTCTGTAATGACCCATAGACCAGACTTTATTTTTACAAATCTATGATTTTACGGTATGTTAAGGAAAAGATCATGTCCCTAGTTTTAATTATTTTTGTTTTTATTTCCCATGTATTTGTTATAAATCTCAAAACACGGCATTTCAGACAAATATAAATGATGATGTATGCATATAATATTTGAAACTCACTTAGTTTAGTTTAGTCTTTGCATATTTCTTTTATATAAAAACATAAAGTGTCACCATGGAAGAAAGAGAGGGTGAAAAGTCTCTACATACAGTCTTGTAACTTACGACGAAAGTTATCATTCAAGTTATCAAGTATTTCTAAAATATATAAGTATTTTCCAAAGTTGTTATGTGTTAAAATAACAAATACCTAATTGTAGAAGAAAATACCGAGAATATGTGCGAAGATTTTCTGTTCATACTGTTTTGATAAGACAAGAAACTTATTCTGGATTCTCATGAAAAAAAGGACTGATTTTAAACCTCCACATAGTGGCAGTGGTCTGGGAAATGGGACACAGGACAGCAACACATTTTCTTTTTTCGCACCTGTTTTATTTTTCTCTTACTACGTTTTCAACATGGGCTTACAACAACTTTACAAGCCATAAAACATTTAATTTAATCAAATTAAATTAAATTAAAAAGCAGTTGAGCTGTGGACTTTTCTGTCCCCTCGTTGCCCTCTTTGTGTCGTTTTTCTTCTCTTTCTGGTTTATATGGGGAAGAGAAAGAGGAGGGACCAGCTTGTATGATTTAAAGTTGAATGAATGATTAAATTTCTCTCTTCCTTCTTTTTTCTCAGGCGGAGGGTGATGTAGCAGCTCTGAACCGTAGGATCCAGCTGGTGGAGGAGGAGTTGGACCGAGCTCAGGAGAGGCTGGCCACGGCACTGCAGAAACTGGAGGAGGCTGAGAAGGCCGCAGATGAGAGCGAGAGGTCAGATTATGTTAAACAAGATTCAACCTTGATATTCTTTAGACACAACAGCCTTTGTGTGAGAATGTATGTCATTGCAACACCTGGCTTTTATAACAGAATGTGAAGGCTAATTTAACCTCACGCGCTGTGTCCCGTCTGATCAGAGGAATGAAGGTGATCGAGAACCGAGCGATGAAGGATGAGGAGAAGATGGAGATTCAGGAGATGCAGCTGAAGGAGGCCAAACACATCGCAGAGGAGGCCGACCGCAAATACGAGGAGGTGAGATTTTTCAAGCATGTTTAGTCCTCCTTTAATTTGACCTACTCTCGTATTTTGGATTCTGTTGAGCGTTGGGTCCCAAAATTTCCTCCCTGAAGTTCTGATGTGTTTCGTCCCAGGTGGCCCGTAAGCTGGTGATCCTGGAGGGAGAGCTGGAGAGAGCTGAGGAGAGGGCCGAGCTCTCAGAATGGTAAAACTAGTAAACACACAAACACAAGCACAAATACACACATACCCTCACATGTCACTCTTTCATGATTGATTTATTGATTTCTTTTATTCTTAGGTCATTCACACTAAGTGCCCAATGCTCATGTACACCCAAACTACAGTTGCTGTGTTCAAACATTTCATTACAGTACAGTTCTTCATGATTGTCCAGCCAAAAGAAATGAACATGAATGGAGGACATTTTGGTAAAAAGTACATCCCTTATGTCCTCATAGACAGCATGGGGGAAAAATGAACTTCATTCTCAGTTTCATCTAGATAACAAAAAAAGTCTGGAACTTTGTCTTTTATTTAAATTATTCTTTCACATAAGGTGTTATTCTTTATGAGACAGGAAGTTTCTAATTTTGGATTATACCGTATATCAACAGGCCATTTTTGCTCTTAATCTCACAAACCAAACATACGTTGGTCTCTCTTCACAGTAAAGCCAGTGACCTGGAGGAGGAGCTGAAAAATGTGACCAACAATCTGAAGTCCTTAGAAGCCCAGTCTGAGAAGGTGAGAGTCATTAAGAGGAATTTGAGTGATGTGCATGGCAGTGACTGGACTCTGCAACATGTGAAAAGTAAATTTACACATTTATATAAATAATCAGTGTTGGAGAAACTACTTAAAAACTGAAGTTTACTAAACAATGAAAGTAGTTCAACAACATCTTAAGTACTCTAAAAAACATTAGCTTGTCAAACTAAAACCACTCTCAAAAAGTGGTTTAACTACATCCAGACTACATCTGAGTCTGTACTCTCATATTGTAACACTTAATAAGAACTGAACAGACACTGAGTAAAGTGTAGGTGTGTTTGATTTAGGGACTAGGGCAGGCCAATCTTCTCTTTAAAGAGAGTATAAGGAGTAATTGATGACATGGAATCAGAAAAATGCTACATTTATAGGGAAATTCATAGTATTCAATTGTACATCTTTGCCTCAAACCACAGCTGATTTTAATCAAATAGCAGGTGATTGTCATTAAATGGCAACCATGGTCACTGAGCTGTGGCATTGTGCCTTATTGTATGGCAAAAACGTTATGTGAATACTGTGAAAATGTAGTTTATAATTACCTAATATAACTACACAAGATAAGATAAACTTGAATCCTTCTCTTCTGGGGAAATTTACATGTTAGAGCAGCTCAAGAGTCACAAATAAATGTAGAACAAGAGCAAGCGAAAAATAAATATACAAAGAAAATAGATAATGAAGAAACTGTTAGCATTATTGACGCCTTTCACTTGTACAGATGTAAGGATAATTATGTGTAAAAGTATATTAAAATATTACCTTGTGAAATGGATAATTATACAGATTGGGTTGTACAAGATACTAGCAGGACACAGGATAGAATACATAAATATAATAGCACAGGATGATTGCATTAACATATATTAACATATATTGTACAGGATAATTGCACGGATATAAAGGCTGTATAATTGCACAGTATACAGCATATACATGGAACAGTATAATAATATAATAAGTATACACTATAAAGATAAAAATATAAAAACAATTTGTATATTAATGTGTAATATTGTTGTGATATTAGAATATTATAATATATAACTTAACCCAAAGTAGTTAACTACTGAAAAAGCCACTAAGATTTGCATGTAGTTAAACTACTCACCAAACTACTGCGAACTGTAGTTAAACTACTAACGCTGTAAATAATACTCATTTTTTGACCTCCTGAAGGGCCAGATCAGTGGAGTATTTCCACACTGGAAAAATGCAGCATACAGTAGTTTTTTATCCAGTAATTTTGAAAAGAAGCATTGTGTCAGGACTATGTGTAAGGCTATCCACAAACTGTGAGTAAAACCACTTGTTTACAAAGTTACTATGACTCTGACAACGTTTTTGTCCGCCAAAAGTGAATGTGTCTATTCAAAATTCAGTGGTTAAAAAAGTTATTTTCTAACCATATTGGCTCATATTATGGCAAAGCTGACTGGTGGTTTGTGAAGATGCTTTCGTTCCCTTTCACAAACACACAACCTAAACATAAACAACAGTATATACTGAATACCCGGTCTGGCAGCCAGCACATACTCATCTCCTCTTGCCTGTATCCTGTCATTTGGGCTGCTCTCATGGCTCACTGGTCAGTAATTTGAGTGAGTAGGGAGGGAGCCCACAACACCAAAGTATTGTTTCAAACTACCTCCATTATAATTGTGTATCATCAGGCCCTACTTAAAACGCAGCCATTTATTTTGCCCTCAGGTTGTTTAGAATAAAACCTGAATATATGAAGAGTGCAGTACCTAAACTCTTTTGTTATGCAACTGTCTTAACATGTTTACTTATCAACCACATGACAAATTAGCCCTTGCAGCTGCTTTTGGCACGTGCAGGGTTAATGGTGTTTCAGTAAACATGAAGCAGCAGCCAGTAGAGACCTGCAGCATATTCTTCCTGTTTGCTACATTACATTCCTCCCCAGGCACAGACAGGCAGTATGACGGCATGCCAGGCTTACCACATGACCGCTCCGCTTCAGCAACACATGCCTTTGCTTTGTT
The DNA here is from genome assembly GCA_034769285.1 of Lutjanus argentimaculatus. Classification (NCBI taxonomy): domain Eukaryota; kingdom Metazoa; phylum Chordata; class Actinopteri; order Lutjaniformes; family Lutjanidae; genus Lutjanus; species Lutjanus argentimaculatus. The sequence continues at coordinate 26,409,068 of JAWZSL010000010.1, read as the reverse complement.
CAGTCAGGCTGGCCACGCTTGGCATCACAGCACAACTCGTTCCCAGGCTGGGCCGGGCCAGCACATCCCCTTTCTCTTTCGTGCCACTGCCTCCCCTCTTACACATCACTCCTCAAAGGGAGTGCACTTATAATCCTTGGTTAATAGAGAGTGTGTCTGTGTGTTTTCACGTCGTGTTTTATTTGTTGGTAAAAACGTGTGTGAGCATGTGTTTTTTTTCTGCCACAGATTAGGTAATGCTGTTTCTCTGTGTCTGTCAACAGTACTCAGAAAAAGAAGACAAGTACGAGGAGGAGATCAAAGTTCTGACCGACAAACTGAAGGAGGTGAGATTCTGAGTGTGGTGATCTCCCTAGTGTACACTGATTGAGCACTTACTCTTTTTAAAGTGAAACAAATCAGTAACTTCTGTGAAACTAAAAAAAAAAAACCAGAGGGATAACAACTGGGTCATGGTCATGGAATCTGGCCAGGGACCTTTGTTGCACATCAGCCCCCATACTCCCTTTCAAGTTTTCATCACACACTAAGAAAAGCTTTTGAAAACCTATTGTATTCTAGTCTTGTATGTTGACATCACTGCCTTATAGCTTGTTTCTCGCCTTGTGACATACTGTGTCTGTGTCTCTGTCAGGCTGAGACCCGTGCAGAGTTTGCAGAGAGGACAGTGGCCAAACTGGAAAAGTCCATTGATGACCTGGAAGGTATGAGATCAGTACCACTCACATGTCATAATGCTATAATGCACCACTTTGCATTAGAATATACATTTTTTTAACACAACACAGGCAAAGTCCATTCAGTCAGGCCCTAGCATGACTTGCTTTAAATGAATAACCAGTGATCTGGACCTGAGGATGCAGGAAACATGTTGGTTGATGAACCAAAAGCAGACAGTTTAGTGGAGTTTCCTGTAGGTCACGGACGAACTCTAATCCTAATCCATTTTAATGCACACATGCACAATTCCATTCAGTTTGACACAGACCCCAGAGGGAGTGTCCTATTTCTACAACACTGGAAATATTTTCTGTGGAAAAGAAAGCGAGTTCCTCTGCCAAACGTATGGAAACTCCTCACCTACAGTGTGAGCTAAGAAAAGACCCTTGTTTCTGAAGGACAGCTACTCCATGTCAGCCACGCTGCAGAGAGGACAGAATGTCCTCACATGTTTTTAGGTCAGCATTATTTAGTTGTCAAACCACAGGCAGCTCAGTTTATAGAGTTATTGGTGCAATTTTACAAGGCATTCAGAGCAGGCTTTGAATGCTCAAAGCTCACCCAGCTAAAGAGCTGTGAGCAGAATTAGATATGCATCATTCTTTCTTCCAAGCATTTCTGCATCTTTAAAAAGCCTGACCTATTTTTTTGTCTTCTCCTTCCTCCCTCTGCTCTTTGCCTCCATCTGTCTCTCATTCTTATCCCGCTTTTGGCTTGTTTGTGTCGCTGCTGCCCTTGGCACCTGCCTGCACTTCCTGTCGACCTCTGACCTCCAGATGAATTGTATGCTCAGAAGCTGAAGTACAAGGCCATTAGTGAGGAGCTGGACCATGCCCTCAATGACATGACATCTCTGTAGATGTTCTCTGTCTTTCTCTGCCTTTCACTTCCCCTTTTCTGTCTTGTGTTTTGACTATCTGGACTCTCCATCTTCTCTCTGTGGATCACATGTGCCTTCCGCTCATCTTACTATGCAGAAAATAATTAAAAACTTTCTTCTTTCCTACTTCACAGCTTTTTGTCTTTCTGTTCTTGATTGTTCATACAAGCTGTATTTGGGAGTAAAACATTTGCTGCAGCTACAGTGTTCATTGCCATGCATTCCCTGATTTTGAGTGAGTGTCTATTTGCACCCAGGTGAGAATAGGCACACAGAAACTATTCAGCTATTTACAACTGACCTCATGAGTTTAGCTATAAAGAGTGACAAATTTCCCGTAGATTAGAATTTGCAGTAGAGACTGGGTTAGCACAGGACTCTCTCGTGGCACAGCGGGCTTCGATTATTATCCAGGAGACTAAAAAGTAGTGTGAAATTAAAAGAAGTTAACGTAAATTTTAGACTTAGTTGACTGATTATTTACAGTTTTTTATTATTATTTTCAGTTTTCAGTTGCAGTTTGGTTTGGTTTAAGAAACAAAAGTACTTGATAGGTTTAGGAAAAGACCATGGTTTGTTTCTGCCATGGCTATTTACACCCCGGACACCTTGTTGCTCGTCCCTGCCATGCTAGACTATATTCACCCCGGTGTAAATAAGCCACACTGGCTGTTCCACCCAGGTGCAAATAGCATCTGCCTTTTTGTAATTAGGTAACCAACAGTTTGCTCCTCTGACATTTGATGTTAATGTACTTTTTACATCTAATTATCAGCAAGTGTATGTGAGACAAGGTGAGAGATTTACTCTGGTTTTTGGTGTGAATTAATGCAGTTCACTTTTTACCCTTTTAAGACACTCTTTTGGTTGTAAATCTAACTTCTTTTTGATGGTGTCTGATATTAAATTTTCACACGTGTCCATAAAGTGTGCACATATATGAACCCTCTTTACACAAGTTAGCATCTAACCAACAAATGACCCCACAGTTTAGCACACAAGTCCTGTATAAAAAGAGCACAATATAATCTACTAACAGTCTTCAGACAGAGAATAACAGTCAGCAGTTTATCCTTGAAAGGCACTGCGGTGTGGTTGAATTTTTTGCATGATGCACAACTTAACCAAAATAGTTATATGCAAAACATCTGTCCAGTAAAACAGTGCCCTGTGCTGTTCTGCAAAGGTTGCTATTATAGGAGAATATATCGGCATGACATGAGCAGTATTATTTGCTGATGGTTGACGCTTCACCATTTCTCTTTGCTTCTTCTCTTCTCCAGAGAAACTATCACATGCCAAAGAGGAGAATCTGGGCATGCATCAAGTCCTGGACCAGACCCTGCTGGAACTAAACAGCTTATAAACACACAAAGGAGAGGAAACTGGAGAGGAGGAGATCGTCATGTAACATTCCTTCAATGTTCATTCCACATTTCGAGCTGTAAAATCTTTATTCCCCATGTGAAGGGGGATTAACTTAATGCTTGTCCCTTGATGTTTTTTTGTTTTTTTTTTCTAAGGCACAACTTTGTTTCTTTTTTTTTTTTTTAAAGATGGGAAGTCTTTTTGACCACATCGCTTCTTTTTTTTATCTCCAGCTGTGATTACAGAATTTCTCCCCATAAATGATTTTTGACCACTTTATTTAGAAAGAACTGGCATTTAATACACCCAAAGAAACCTCAGATTTGGTCACTGAACCACTTAAACCGGCTCAATTTTACATTTTATGTGCACATACATTAAAACTGTCTGATTATTTTAATACATATGCTACAGATGGTGTTGGTTGTGCTCAGTCTACATTAGTGTGGCTCTGAAGTGCCACCTCGTGGTGATATGAAGTTTTGTTTTTCAGCTCATGCTGTACCTCTTTAAGAGGCTACAAGGCATTCAGCCCATGTGTATCCTCCTAAATCAGTTTGTTTTTAAACAGCATGATGATGAAATGGACAGGTAACCTCATGGAAAGGTTTCATTGATAAATGAACAGGTCAGTCACTCTTGGCTTCCTTGAAGTAATGCCTCTTCTGCCAATCCCCAGTCATCCTGAGGCCTCCATGATGAAGATGCACAGAATATTTATGTGCATCAACATTTTTTACTTCTGTGGTGTGGGAATCTGTGCAGAATCTGAGTGTGCATATCTGAGCTGTACTACCTTCCCCTAAGCTGACCTGACCTTTGACATATTCTGCATCAATGCCAACAATATGCCATAATGTAGCCAATATTAACTAGACTTACATTATATTGTAGAACATGAGCGAGCTGAACCCCAAACCACTGGAAGCTCAGTAAAGTTTTATCAATCATGGATACTTATTGTATATAGTAGAATAATGTTAGGTATGTGAGAAAATGTATTTCTTTTGGGTTTTTTGTTTTGTTTTGTTTCAATTACACCACTTCTTTTTGCCCAGGGGAACTCTCAAGACCAAAGAACACACATAACACAGACAATAAATTCTTAAATTGTTTTATTTTTGTTTGTGATGATCATCATGGTTTCATCTCATGCCAGGGCCATGAAAAGCACCTCACACATGCTCGAGACCATTTTTTGAAATATTTCATTCACCACCACGCCCCCTCCCCCCCATGTCAACCTAATAAATGTTTTACAGAAAACATGGCTCGTGGGACTTTTTGTGCATTTTGATGATTATGAAACATGTTTTACATAGTCAGCAGCAAGCGCTTCATCATATCAATCTGATATACATAAAATTCAATCTGAGTACAGGTGAATGTCTGCATGTATATGGTTTAAGTTGATCCTGGCCTTGCATAGCTGCTCCCCTCCCCTGTTCAGGGTTTCTGCAGGTTTCAACAAGTTAGATTTAAAACTTTTTAAGATGATTGTAAATGGAATTTAAGACCTATTTCATTGTCCATACTGGCAAAAAATACATGAACAGTTTGCAGTAGTGTTCGTTGGTTCAATGTTGGTTTCCTTTGCACATACAGTAAGCGTGATCAATACAGTTTTTCTCCCATAATCACATTTAAAAGCAAGACTGAAGTTAAATATAACCTTATCAAACTAACAGAACTTCATCATTCAATTTTTAAGAGCTATCAGAATCATATTTTAGATATTTTAAGGACCTGCGGAAACCCTGAATATTCCATGAAACCCCAAAGAGGGATGAAATTTCCCACCAGATGATCAAGATCCTGTAAAGACAGAGATTATTTCTCCACTAAGGATGTGCCACATTTAACATCATGGAGTGTGAAGACTCATCTATCCATGGTCCATTCTGCTGCCCGTCATGGGTTTTTTGGAGACTTCAGCTCAGGAATGTTTTCTTCTGAAGGCGCAGCCTAGACAGACAAAAATCAAACATTTCAACATCTTATCACAAAACAGCAAAAAGGATTCAAGATTACTGTAGCATATGTATCTAAAACAAGCTGTGAAAGAAATTTAAATAACAAATAAAAATAAAGACTATATTTCAGAACAAAAAAAACACAATATTGTGTACTTACAAAACTAACTAAAACAAAACAAACAAGAAATATCTTTAGTTTTGGTATTTGTCAATTTGGTCAAATATATCAATACTACAAGCATGAGGAGGCATTTGTGCATATATTTATCAAGTCTAGGATGTCTACATGACTGTGTTGTGTTTGAACTTCTGAAATCTTGCCCCTGACAAATACCCACCATATTAAATTTGAAAAAAACAGATAAAATTAATACTGAAACTAATAAAAATCAAACTGAAACTAACATTTTTAAACAGTAAAAACTAAACTGAAACGGGAAAACCCACACTGTAAACTTACTGACACTAAACTGAATAGAAAACAAAAATAAAAATGATAAAGATAACTCTGGGGGGATGCAACTGAAACGTTTCACCCTTTTTTAAACAAACTGTGATCTTTGATCATATCCTAGGGCTACAGCTGATGATTATCTTCATTATCAATTCATCAGTCAAGTATTTTCACTATTAATTTATGTGTTATTTGGCCCATAAAATGTCAGAAAATAGTGAAAAATGTCAGTCTGTGTTTGCCAAAGCCCATGGTGATGTCATAAAGTGTCTTGCTTTGCCCACCACCCAAAGATATTCAGTATACAGTCATAGAGGACTAAAGAAAACAGAAAATATTCACATTTGAGATGCTGAGGTCAAATTATTTGAACGTTTTTTTAATTTAAAAAAAAAGACTCAAAACGATTAATTGATAGTCAAAATAGCTGACAACTCATTTAAGTCAATAATTAATTAATCACTGTAGCTCTAATATATCTTCTCACTTTTACACCTGAGGGAACAAACATAAACCACGTTAAAATATCAGTTTGTGACATTGTTCTCACCTGCAGTTAATCTGCATTTGCCCCCTCGTGGTTGACAGAGGATTAAAGAGCAGCCTGAACAGGGTACCACTGTCTGAGCATGGCTGAAGATGGTGGTGATCCTGTAGCAGCCTGTGGAAATAATTACGGATAAATGAGAATATACTGCTTAAAAGTGCATAATTAGTCAAAAAAATGCATCAGATCACCATTGTGTGTGATGCTGTCCTTACCTACGCATTTAACATCCATGAAGTAGGAGTTAGGACTCTGCACCAGCCTCTTCTTCTTGTGCCTTGTCCTCTCCTTTGCAAAAGTGGGGTGCATCAGATCCTAGGCAACAAAAGATCAGAGTATGATTACATTTATCATCTTAAAGAATTAAATTAACATTTTGTGATTTTATTCATTTCTTTATTTCACTTACTAATTGAAAGAGGATGCAATGATAGTTTGTTGAACGTTTTCATTATACTCTAACGCCCCCTACAGTCTGATTAATAAATTGCTACATAGAGCAGGTACACAGACATGTCCAGGCAAGTTCAAGCATCACTCCTGACAGCTACTGTATGTCTGTTTACTGAATACAGATTATGATTTATTAACACAAATAGAAAAACTCACACTGTACAACACATGTATCAGCTAAATAATAATCTTTCTAATTCTGTTTCCATATAATATCATGTCTATCCATCAACAGTCATGGGTTAACAGAGTATTGAAGCAGCTTTCTTCAATCAGAACTGTTCTATATTCTAAACAGAAAAAAAAAATTATAGAGATAAAAATATTTTCACTTACAGGCATTTTTGCTCAAATCTCTCAGGTTTCTGGTCCAGTGGAAATAAGATTTAATAAGTGCGGTGTCAAGATTCAAATGCGCTTCTCTCAGCAGGATCAGCTGTACTTTGTTGTTGGCTGGATGATGAACGTTTATAATTTAGCACCGGAAGAAACAGAGAAGGCGGGGTCTATCTCCGAAGGGGAGGAACAACAGATCATTAGAGTTGCCGAACTGGTCTGTACTCGTTATATAATGTTACATAAATAATTACTTTTATTAAAAGTTCTACGAACATTTCATTGTTCCTACTATTGTACAGCAATATTTCAAGTAGACTATGTGGTCTCAACATGGGAAAAAGTTAACTTTTTTGTAAACAGACTTTTAAACTGTGTTTAGATAAGGAATAATTTAAAAACAGATGTTTTCTTGGCAAAACTGAAGGTCTATGACAACCTGTCTTTCAAGATTTAATTATAAGCATTGAACACTCTTTATCTATAGCCTGAGAATGAAAACAAGGATTATTTACCTGATTAATTTAACTTCTTGTTAGTAGTGGATGTCTGATTCTATAAACTGTAAGTATTGGATCAAACTGTACTATTCTTACAAATGAGGTCTTCTTGATTTGTATTATATTTTTAGTTATTATTATATATATTTAATTGTATGTCATACACACTATTCTTTGTATTTAATTCTTTTGTCTGCTTGCCTGTTGAGTATTTTTCTTATTTTTCCCCTCCTGAATTTGCTATAATCATTGTCTCTGTTATTGTCAAGGTTACTGTTATTATCTATTTAAAAACATTAAATATATTGGGCAAAAAATACATAAACTAAACTAAAAATAAAATAAAATAAAATAAAATAAAATAAAATAAAATAAAATAAAATAAAATAAAATGTCACACCCTCAATGTGATATGTAGTACCTGTCTGATATATCCTCTGTTGATAAGATCCCCCTAAACTTACAAAAGGAAATGAACTTCGGCCTACTAATTGACGTTATGAGGTAATCTATAATTCACTGATATCAAGCACTAATGAGATTTATTTATTTATTTGTTTGTAGGCTACACAACACCATCTGCACCATCAGCTCAAATACTGGTTATTTAAAAAAAAAAAAAAAAAAAAGACATTAGATTAGGGCCCAACCGATACTTAATTTGTGGGGCCAGTGCCAATAACAATGTTAGGGAGTAAAAAAAATATTATGATATTGATATATCAGCCATTTTTTTACAGTATAGGCTACGGAGTGTAGAATATAAACAAACATTTTTTTTGCAATGATCCCTCAAAAGTGGTTGACACTTGTGACAAAGATAGGCAAAGGAGGCAGGATATTTTACAGTTTAACAATAAAAATTCTTGTCCAAAATGATATCAGGGAAATGAATCAACACATTATAAATAACTACAAATAAAAACACCAGCAGAGCAAAAATATACGCATATATTAAACTTGTATTAAGAAAAAAGATCATAGATAAAACTGCCTAAATAACATATAAAAATAACCTGCATTATATTCTGTTAAAAATATAATATATATACAGTTGTGTTAGGCTAATATCGGGCCCATAATATCACTTAACCTCTTTATTCAGAGAACATCCATTTCGACACGATGCACTGGTGAAGGAAGTGTTGGTTTTTTTTTCAAACCATTAATTAACGAATACCTCACTCCGGTCTGACCACAAACAGTAAAACGAGCGCACCCGGCGGGCTAACAGCGGACTTCCTGAGCCACGACGACAGAGCGAGAGTGACAGTTGATTTGACCTAACGGCAGCTCCCAGCAGTGACGTCACCGTCTGAGCACCGGGCGGGCGGGATATCCGCAGTAGTAAGCTAACTAATAACATGGCGAAGACTTACGATTACTTGTTTAAACTACTTTTAATCGGCGATTCGGGCGTCGGGAAGACCTGCGTGCTATTCAGATTTTCAGAGGACGCCTTCAACTCAACGTTTATCTCCACTATAGGTGGGTGAAAGTCGTTCTATCAGCGTCGCTTTTTGCCGAGAAGTGGAACAGGAGCAGCCCAACCCGTCATGCTAATCTGCTGCTAACTTTCACCTAGCATTCATCTAATAGTGGCTAGTCAGGAAGCAGCGCAGCCGGCTCGTTAGAGGGTCTTTTACACCACCGCCAATGATATCTGAAACTGCTGCCGTACTTAAAAAAGTCCCTGTTTTATGTGCTGTGAGGGCGGGCACCGCACCCGAGCTGTAACACTAGATATTTACTGCATTAACAATGTCAAGCTGAGCTAACAGGCTACAAAGCTGTCAGTGTCATTTTTCATATAATCAGCTCCCTGCACTTCGCACTCTGTCAGCCAGCGTTACACAAAGTATCAATGATCCCGTAAACCACTCTGGGCCTCTGAAATGAAACAGTGATTCCGCTGATTATGGGATGCTGAGTCAGTTTTGGTGCCAGGTGATAGATGTGCTTAAATTGGATCAATTTTGTGACTTTTGCTTTTTCTCCAGGTATTGACTTCAAGATCAGAACAATAGAATTAGATGGAAAGAAGATCAAGCTACAGATATGGTAAGATAAGTATACATAAATGCCGTCACTTCACAGTTTGAAAATAGATACACCCAGTTTCCTGTTTATTAGCTACATCTAGCTAAAATTACACCCAACTAAAACTAATGTAATGCAATAGTCATCTAATAAATTAGGGTTTGCAGGCTGGTTTTGTTATCTGGGTGCATCTAATTAACTGACAGCTGAGTTGGTATGGCAGTCACATGATTATATTCTAGTAATAATAATAATAATCTAATAATATTTAATCCTTACGATTAGTCTATAGTCTGTAAAATGTAAAAAAAAAAAAGTGGAAAATGCTCATTACAATTTGCAGAGTCCAAAGTTACTTGAAATTAGGACTGAAACTAATGATTTTTATTACAGCTAAATCTGTCTATTATTTTTGATGAATCAATTAGTTGTTTTGGTATGGAAACAAACACTACAAAATTAGAAATTAGTTAATTCATTTATTGGTTAATAAATAATGGATTAATCATTGCAACACTAGATTCAAAGATGCATGACAAGTAAACTCACTCAATTTCCAGTTTATTGGGTAAGTTACATTTAACTCAGGGTTGGTTCCAGAATTGAACCAATGTGAGGATAATGGCAAAACTCAAACGGTGAAGCACCGTCAGGTTCTGTTTGTTGGTGATAATCTGGAGTGTATGTCAGTAGACTTTAGAGGACTGCACATATAAGACTGCAGGTATTGATTGATTTAATATTGCTAGATTGGTCAGTTGCCTTGAGTCCAGGTTTCTATGCAGCCAATCCATATTTTGGTAGCAAACACACTAGAAGTTCACCAGTCACCAAACAAGCGGAGAAAACATTTTTTAATCAATGAAATGACACATAATGGTACATTTCTTTGATTGGTTCAATTGGTGTTCACACCAGAAATGAAGCGCTCCAGAGTTCACTTGACAGCGTCTTTTTTTAGGTTCTCCCTAACAACATTGCCAACTGTGTTTTTTTTGTTGTTTGTTTGTTTGTTTTTGTTTTGTTTTTCTCGTATTTAATATAGAATAAATACCAGCTCTTGGTAAACGTTGGAGTCTAGATCATTGTATTTACTGAGCACTGATGTAACAACATTTGAACCATTATGCCTCCTATAGTAAAGGAAATTTTAGGGGAATTTGCTGAGTTGTTGTCTTACCAAAGCTTAAATGGAGAAGATCAATATCTACTTGGGGAGCTTGGGGAAACATTTAGCCTAGCACTGTCATAGCAAAAGTGTATTCCAGCTCTCTAAACCTGACATGTCTGTAATACCTGTAGAAGGAAAAAATGAGACTTTGTGGTTTAAAGAGCAGTTAGCTTTGTGGCTATGTTGTGGCCAACAACAGCTGTGTCCTGTGGCTGCATGAAGCATCTCACAAGTCCTGTCCTTAATGTCCTCAAAGTTGCTGTTTCTGCAATTTTTCAACAAACCCAGATGACTCTTGGATGTAGTGGTGACTAATTTGCAATATAATAACAGACTATGGGAAAAATATGACAGTCAGGGAGTTGATGATGGTTTTTTTTTTTTTTTTTTTTTTTTTTTAAACTTGTTCCAGAGGTTAGCTGGTTCCATTTACTTCAAGGGCCTTTGTTGTGGAATTGATATTGATGCTCTTAAAATTTTCTGTCAGCAAGACATTTTTTTTTTTTACATTTTATTAAGTGGATTTCCCAAAATGTTTTTCATGAAATCACTTTTTTGACCAAAGTGTTTTCTCTGTAGGGATACAGCAGGACAGGAGAGGTTCAGGACTATCACGACAGCCTACTACAGAGGAGCCATGGTAAGTTGCCTCACGTCAGCCTCACATTTCATGCAATAGTATAGATAATCTCTGGGATCTGAATGTATGAAGTGGTGGTCATCTCAGGTGTGCACACTGCAGCACAAACCTTTACCAGAACCACACCCAGCATTGTTGTTGAAATCAGAGGTACACTCTGTGCATCGTTGTGGTATTTTTGTCAGCCTCTCCTTTATTTCAAGTTTAACTGCATGCTTGTGTGAGCATATTTTAATTCACAAAACCTAATTGATCCTTGTTGTCTTTGGTATTCAAGTGTGAAGCGTTTACTTGAGGCTGCAAAATCATGTGGTCCTTCACTAATGATCGTTAACTTAAGTCTTTTCCTCTGTGAACTCTCCAGGGTATCATGTTAGTGTATGACATTACCAATGAGAAGTCCTTTGACAACATCAAGAACTGGATACGAAATATAGAAGAGGTAAAATATTTTTGATCAGTAAGTGTGTCTAGGTGTGTTTGTCTCTGGCTGTAGAAATGGTATTCTCCTGTCCTGTGTGTGCATTTTCTTTGGCATTGATCTTTTACAAAGAGGTCTAAACAATATTTATCGATGATGATTTTCCTGTGTTCATGTTGCAAACCCTCCCTCCACAGCATGCTTCAGCAGATGTGGAAAGGATGGTCCTTGGGAACAAATGCGATGTCAACGACAAACGACAGGTGTCCAAAGACAGAGGAGAGAAGGTGATGAATTTGACAATTCACGTGGTAAAACTTGAGTTGAAAAGTACAATAGAATCTCACTCTGTTGGAGAACATATTTAATATCTGGGTGCATGATGCCTGAGTACTGACACTGACACTGTCTGTTTGCTGTCAGCTGGCGCTGGAGTACGGTATCAAATTCATGGAGACCAGTGCAAAGGCGAACATCAACGTGGAGAATGTGAGTTCCCACTTTTTCTGTTATTATTCATTCATAGTTGAAAAAATTATTGATAGAAGTGGAAAACTTTGTACATTTGAAAGGGTACTGAGCATCATCAATGTTTTGTCTATTACAACTCACCCAAGACAACTCGTACGTCAAGAATCTTTGTCATAGAGCTTCCAGGAATAGTTTGATATTTTTATAAAATGTGCTTATTCCAGTAATGTTGCTGGGTACTCATCCTGTGTTTCTGCCACATTAAAATCCAAAAGAATTTTGTAAATCCACTATCAACATGCCGAAGGGACACGCTCCACCTCTACCCTGTTAATGCCACACTGTGAACAACAAATTTGTGATGAAATAAGTAGAAATAAATATCAGAATAAGAATTAGTGTGCAATAAAGAAGATGACTATATCTCATATTTGTGTTTTTGGTGTTTCCTCTGGTTGTCGCTGAGGGCTAGTTATGTTCCTTTACTCAGCCATAAAGTGTGTCAGGCTCAGGTTTCAGTGTAACATTTACTGAAAGGTGGTGTGTTGTATTTGCTGCCACGCAGAAAAAAACAAAAAGTTCCTGTTTATGTAACATTACTACAACGTCTTCTTGTAGTACTCACTAGTACTCAGAGTTTGTCCAGCAGCCTCTTGGCTCAGCTTAGCGTAGTGACTGGAAGCTGTGTGAAAGCCTGGCTGTGTCCAAAGGTAACAAAATACAGCTAGCAGCACTTCTAAAGCTCACTAATTGATGTATTACATCTTGTTTGTTTAATCCATGCATAAATCCCAGTGCAAAAAGACAAGCTGCAGTTTCGTGGGCGGGGGGTTGTGTCTAAGACTGTTCTTGGCCAGCAACTTCCTTGAGTCTCTGATGGGGACAACCAAATTGTTGTGAACTATTCCTTTAAGAAATCCACTGCTCTGTAATAGGTATTGTATACATTTCTTCTTCCTCAGTGGTTCTTCTTATAAAACATAACAGTTATATTGAATATGCAATAATCTAATGTTCCCACTATCACATGCTTCATAATGTGAGACTACACATTTTTTTGTGGTCTTGCTGGCCCAATGTTTCAGTAGCAGCTCTGACACAGGAACAACATTGAGCATCCAGTCAGTTTTCAAAAAAAACACGCATATGCAAACTCCTGATAAAATCCTGTAAAAACAGACAAAAAAGAAACCATTGCACAGCATATTTACCAATGGTGGAAGTGCAAATATCAAGGAAAAATTACCCCCAAAAATGACCAGATCAGTCCTGGTGGGGTATGAAGCCACATGGAGTACAGATCAAAACAACACTGCAGATGCCTGGTGCCCACTGGAATCAAGGTGTTAAAGAAGGCATGAAGTATTTTAAACCCACCATCATCTTGTCCAAAGCCACTGGTTCCATCCAAAGTGCTCACATTAATGTGCTGCTTCATTTGTTCACCTGTTTTTGTCTGCAGGCCTTCTTAACCCTCGCCAGAGACATCAAAGCAAAAATGGACAAGAAGCTGGTAAGAACGTAGAGTGGACACTTAAATTGCTGGGACCCAGTGTGTGTCATCTGTCATGTGTCATGTGCTGCTGTTGTTTGTTCTGTTTTTGGTCTCATATTTGAATGTTCTTTCTCATCTCTGTGTGTTTTAGGAGGGCAACAACCCACAGGGCAGCAGTCAAGGAGTAAAGATTACAGAACAGCCCAAGAAGAGCAGTTTCTTCCGCTGCACGCTGCTGTGAGGAGAAGGGAGCGTCCGCATCCACCATCGCCTTAACTGTGTCCCCCACTGGACAGAACTGGACAGAGCACACTCTGATCTCTCTTTTATCTTCCTTCACCCTGTCTTCCTCTTTCTCTTTCTGATTGTCCTGTGCTCATCTAGTAGGAAAACAAACGTTTGTCACTCCCTTGGTTTACCAGTCTTCCCTTGACACCTGTGAATCTAACTACTGTGGCCTCTGTTACATGCTTAATCTTTCTTTTTTACAGTTGCTCATGAGATGGACAGTTTCACTTGATTCCTTAGATTTTATTGACTTTTAAAGACTGTCTCTAAAAACGATCAACCCATTATTACTCAAGATGTATTTCTTTCACCAGTCATCTCTGTTGCTTGGTGAAGTCTTATTTATTCGATCTTTATCACTAAGAGCAGCCCAAATTATACTTCCTGAATAGGTTTACTGTTTCAATGGGCTTCCTAATTTTGAATATACTGAATAATGCAACCTATGTTTCCAAGCTGATGAGAGTACAGTCCCAGCTGAGTGCTGTTTTTTTGAACGACTATACAACATTTACAACTGACTGGATGACCTAGACTTTCATATATCCACATAAGGTAAATGCAGCATGTAAATATATATCATTGATTATGATTCCACATATGAAACAATAGTGCCAGAGCATTTTACTCATCGTATCAACGTTCAGGTTTACAGTTCTTCTGTCCATCTTTTGTACAAGTGTCTTTCTGTTCCTTTCTTCAGCTGAAACATTCCATTCCTCTTGTGAACAATTTAATGTGCAATCTAATGTGTATGTGGGGACCCAGGTTTTGGTCCACCTTTAAGGGGTAGTTCAGATTTTTTGAAGTGGGGTTGTGTGAGCTACGATTGTCAGTATATTGTCCATAGTAGTTGGCAGTCGACACGCCCGTTTGTAGACGCAGCAGGAGGATCAGTGGGGGAAGCTAAGCAATGTATTTCTGTGGATGGGGTCATCAGCAAAATGTATTTTCACCATTTAAAAAAGTGTACGCTATATGTAGAGTATTTTCACTGCTTTACCTTGTTGTCAGACTGCCTTTTCCAACAAATATTGCTCTCAGCAAAGCAACCAAACTCCAAAGGCAAAATCAGAAAACCTACTTTGCAGAACACAAGAGTTGCCTATCTGCTAATGCCTCAACCTCTCTCAATCTCTTTGTGTTGTTGTGTGACTTCAGTGTTTCAGAGGGTTAGTTTGAATTCGCCAAAGTCACACAATAACACAAACGAGCTAACCGATCAACACAGGTAAAATTGCTGATGGAGTCTGAATGGTTATGGAGAGAGCAATATTTGGCTCATACAATGGTGTTTTCCCATCAGAAAATGCTGTCTGATAGCAAGGAAAGAGGTTAAAAATTTCCAAATATATAGCATACACTTAAACTGAGGGTTTGTTGATTATCATCTATTGTAGCTAATACACAGACTATGGATAGATGCCTCATACAGCCCCACTTCAAATAATCCGAACTATCCCTTTAAGTATCCACATGGTTGCAGCAAGACTGGGTTCTTGGCAAAGTATGCTTTTTGTAAGGGCACACAGATTCCTTTTGTAGTTGCTTACCTCACCATTTTAGGTATTGCGGTTTCTACGGATAAGAAAGATGTGATTGGTCTGAGGTAGTCGGTTATTTGATGCACTTCACCTGGTGGACTAGCAATACCTAACTCTAACACCAGGAGGCGGTACAGTGGCACAGAAGGAACCACAGCGATGATGAAATCATTGTTTTATGCATTCATACTTCTTCCAGTTGTCAGTTCCAATGGGGGAACATGCACACAACTGTTTTCTGGGCCTTGGATAGGGGCTGTGCTGTAGCAGTATTTAATATGGAGAGAAACAAAAACATAGCACCAAAATGACAAAGTGCCCTTTAATGTTCTGATTGATAATGCACTTTTCCTTTGTTCTTTCTGTAAAAAAAAGTTCTTAACATTTGTTGACTGTGTTTGTTTCAAGTCTTAACTGAAAGTAAAGAATATTCATGCACAAGTTTTCCCCTATCTGGGCTTCCTAAAAACATCTGAGCACTGAAACCTCGTCTTTTTAGTTAGCGTAATGAAAAAATACAGAAGGCCTGTGATTTAGGGATGTTTTTCATTCCTCTTTCCAACATTCCCATTAACTGATTTTCACTTTTTCCAGCTTTTTAAGCATTTTAATCCATTTTGATGCTTTTGGGAACCCCAGATGTACCCACCCCACACCCACATAGTCTCTCCTCCTCTCTGGATGTCTCTCCAGATATCCCCATGTCTTGTTTGGGCCCAGTATCATGGCCATCTGAACTATGCATTCTGGGTGCATAGAAAACCTCAAAAAGCTTTGCACATATCACTTGACGAGCTTTATTTGAGATTAGAAATGTGCAAAGGATCCTTGCTGTTTTATTTCCTGCTGTCACTCCAAATTCTCTTGAATTTGCTCGGTTGAGATTTTCAGACATGAACATAGGAAATTATGAAAGCTGATTAAAATCACCTCTGATGTTTTACAGTGAGGGCAAATAATTTCTAGTGGTGCTGAAGAGTCATTGAATCGAATATGTAACTGAGTGGATGTAAACCTGTGGATTTAAGTCATCATTGTTAACGTGGTTGGACAAGTTTGGTTGAACTGATTCTTACAGACTAAACCAGTTCAAGAGCTGATAAAAATGCAGGATTTTAGACTGGAGTTTGGCTTGCATTTGGTCTTTTGATTGGAGTCATTTGTAATTGTTGTTGGTTGTAAACTTGCCAGTTATATGTCAACATATCTTCAGCATTCCCTCAACTAAATTTGGATTTTGTCGCTGATTTCATGGGGAATAAATTAAATAATTCAGCAATTGTAAATAAGATCTACAATGATTGTAATCATAAATCTTATTGATCTACACCTTTTGTAGATATGTGTACTTTTGATGATTTATTAAAAATGAGATTCTTAAAAAATGTTTCATCATCTTATTATATTTGCACCTTTTTATTATTTTTGGAGATTCACGTGAACTGTTAAACATGTTAAACAATATCAGGAATGTTACTTTAAAAGTGTTTTGTTTAGGTTTGATAGTTGAATTTGACTTGAAGTCAAAAAGGATTTCATACTTTTCTTAACATATAATATATTGAGAACCAAACTGAACTTTTAGAAAATAAGCAATTGAGTAGATAAAATGAACAATCAAATTCATCATTTTCTTTATGTTGGAGTACTGCTTGGCTCAATTTATTTTGCTTTCAGTTTGCAATCAAGACACTGCTGCAACAGTTGGCATGTGTAGGACTATACCTGTTAAACAGGATGCAGTTCAGCTCCATCTGTGTCACTACACTACTCATGGTACGTCATTACCTTTGGTTATGATTTTATGCTGTAATATGGAATAGGGAAGTCATTAAAAACATGTCCAATATAAGAAAATTTCAGGTTCACTTCAAAAAGGGTGTCTCATTGAAATAAAAATATATGCATGAAAAAACTTTTTTAAAATTGCAAATTCAATTATTTGTGGGTTAACTAGAATTCTAATTCATTTAATATGATTTTGTACAAATTCATTTTTTAAATTCATATCATCTAAGGTGTTACGTGTGGTCATCCATTGCCTGCTGTTTTGTGTTGCAAATGAATCTGCTGCACTGTACAGTACTGCACATTTATTTCTGGTCTGTAACATGCAAATGCTCAGCATTTGGCTCAAAAGCGGTGCAAAGGTGACACTGACGCAGGACAGGTGGCCGCATCGTTCTGGACACATTGAGATGGTGACTGCTGTCGTCTCTCTTCACTAAACATATTCTCCTCACACACTCCTTCCTACTTTACAACTGGAGGTAAAGGTGTTCACAGTTCAAGCTGCTTACTGTATCTCTAACCAGACCGACCAGCCACAGCACAGTATCAATATGCCCATTTTCTGGGATTTCCTGGGCCTGCAGGTACTTGTATCTGTCTCCTAGAGCAGTGCAACCCAGAGCTCCAACAGGTGAGGACGCTCAGGTGTAATGGAGTGTCAGCTGTCTCCAGCAGTTTACACTGTGATGTAGAAAAATGTTAATCAACAATTAATGTGTAGGATATGTGTAAGATACTTCTTAACATAAAAGAATAGAAAATTTAGGCCAACTGCTGTGAAAATGTGTTACCGGTCTAACAGTAAGAGTATTTCTACTGTCTCATATGCCTTTGTTTTTTATGTTCTACTCAATAAGATAAAACAAGGTCAACTTTATTGTTCCCACACTGAAGAAATTCACTTGTTACAGGAGCTCAAGGATCAGGAGTTAAAAAAATAGTATTATTATACATATATATATATATATATATATATATATATATATATATACATATAGCCCTGTAAAATGGATAATGGCACAGAGATTATGTTGTGCAGGATACAAGCACAAATATTCACAGGATGGTTTTACAGTATGAATAGATATACCGATCAGAAAACAGATAATATGATAAACAAAGTGAGATGCTACATGGTGTGCTTGAAGGAAGAGCAAAAGAAACTGTTTGCCTGAGGAGATGGAATCTGAGCAAAAGCTGTTAATTGCAGTTTACTCATAAAACTGTTTGCACCAGCTTGAAAATAGTTTTCATGTGAAGAGGAGAAGATAGGGAGGGTGGTTGAGTGCATATGTATGTGTGTATGTGTTTTTTTGTAAATGGGGAAGGGCTCCACAACAACACTTTGCACTGGAGCTTATCACTTCCACTTTGAACACCATCAAGGCAGTAAAGTTTTGACCTTTATTTTTTAGGTATTTTTCATTTAAACAATCATCATGTGGGAGGAAAACCTCCCACGTGGGTACTTTACTTTCCCGAAAGTGTCTCTCCAGCATTAGCAGACATTTCTCTGAATACATGCATTATATAGTTAATATGTCACCAACAGTAGCAACGCCAAAGACCGTGAACTTTATTGTCTAGCTAGTTCCTGTCTGTGAGAGGTTCCTCTCTGACTGTAAAGCAAGGAAGTCAAATGAACTTTTACACATGCACAAATTTGTCCAGCATCAGTCCATTATTAAATTATTGTTTCAGTAAAAACCCACAAATATTATTTATGTAGTAGCTATATACATCAAATATGAAAGCAGAAATGTTTCTTACAGATAATAATCCATTGCAGGGCTGGTCATTCGATCCCCGGCACCCTCCTGTCTTTGAGCAAAACACTGAACTTCATATTAGACGAGTGCAGTATAAGTGCAGTCCATTTGCCATTTAAATTGAGACCTGATAACACTTTATTGTCTGTTCACAAGCATCACAAGCTCCAACAATCATCAATGATGTAGCACAACATGGAATAACATAATATGATGTAAGACCTCATTTAAAATATAAATAGTAAAACATAAAATGACCTCTGAAACAGGATACAGCCCTGTGTGGTGGTGCTGTGCTGCACTTATTATACTGAAATAAAAAATGACTATGGAGTAATTAGGGTGAAGTAGCAGCTCAAAGGTTAGAGAAGGGAGTTGCAGAGGGTTACATAGTGTCCCTTCCTCACAGATGTGTGCATCTGTGCTGGTGTTAGCAGGGCCTTGCCAATAGGAAGCCTCAACAAAACCTCCCTAATTAAATAAAAGTTTTAAGGAATCAACACAATGACAAAGCCTCCCTCAAGAAATGCAAAGTACATTTGACAAAAACTTGTTGCAGTGCTATTAGATTGCATTATATTGAA
This sequence comes from Lutjanus argentimaculatus, assembly GCA_034769285.1. Taxonomy (NCBI): domain Eukaryota; kingdom Metazoa; phylum Chordata; class Actinopteri; order Lutjaniformes; family Lutjanidae; genus Lutjanus; species Lutjanus argentimaculatus. Next base: position 26,389,620 of record JAWZSL010000010.1, on the reverse strand, counting down.
CAGATGTCCATCATATTGTGTGCACTCCTACATCTTTTTGACAATTAAGTGTATTTGCAGCACAGAGGTTAGGATAGCCTCAGTTATTTCTCTTTATGTTAGGATAATACAAACATGGTATTGGAGTAAACCTGGACAGCTGATGCACATTTTCAGTGCTAACTGATCTTATTGACTTAGAACCTCTTATGTGTCCTCCGCCTCAGTAATGTAACGTGTTGCAATGGCTGAGCAGACAGCCTGAAGACTCATTTCACCTGAGCTGGTTACTCTCTGATAAACTGAATCTTTCACTTTGACCTCATTTATATTCACTTATATTTATATTTATATAGTAAACAATCATGTGTGGATACACCAGTGGTTTTATGACACACTTGTCTATGTAGGCTTCACTCCAATAGAATCCAAATATACTGTCATTTGTTGTCTGCATTACACAAAACAAGGTATGTTGTAAATGTAGCCCTTTGTTCTCAATAAAAACACTTGAGAATGGAATGAGGTTTTATGGTTCCTCACTTGTTGAATCAAAACTTAACACAACACATATAGATCAATACGCACCTGACAGCAAATGTGACAACATATTATTAGAACATAAAGTAGTTCCTTATTATGATGTAGGCTATACAGTAGAAGGTACAGTGTTAAATTATTGATCCTCTTACATTATAGGCTTTTATAATAAAATGGTATTTGTACTTCCCTTTACGCACAAAAACAACAAAAAAATCTACACAGTAAATGGGTGAATACAAGTGAATATAGGCTATGCAAAAGTATTTTTTCTTATTTGGCTACTTTAGTTGCTGTTCTTTCTGCAAGAGTGTGGCTGTTACCTACAGTTACCTATGAGGATGTGGGTTTTGCCTCCGCCCCCACAGGTATTGTCAGGTGAGTCAGCTCTGCTGTGTCATTTTATCACAGAGCTGCCAGACAGGTGAGTGGCTGTGAGCTATGTTAAATTTAGAAACCTCTGAGGCACTATGAGTGAGTTTTACTTACAAAACCAGCGTCATTTTTAATTACTTGAGTGGTCAAACTACACTTTTAATGTTGAATGAATTAAGACCTTGAGGAAGGTCTGGTTTCTTCAATAATTCAACTGTTTTATATCAAGTAAAACTGATGCTAATAGTAATATTAGTAAAATGTTCTGTCTATGCTACATTTTGTATTATAAATTGTGTGTGTGTTTTTTTTTTACGTTATTATTTGGTTTCTCTTTACTTTAAACTTCAACCGAGGAGCAGTCTTCACACTGCAGGGCACACAAGTCTAAATCCTGGAATTTGTTTACTTACAGCTCAAATATCTGTCTGGTTTGTACTGTATGTAAAGTATGTACTCTATGTATCTTATATGAGCTGTAAATGACATATTTGCAGGTGTTTCTGCTCGGTAAATTTCCCACAGAGGATTAAATGAGCTGTTTCCCGGGATGATGGAGTGCAGTCAGTCGTTCCAGGGACAGCATGCAGCTATCACCTGGTTCACAGAGTCCCAGCTCCGCTCTGTGATCAGGAATGGTGTAGTCCCAGAATGGTTTCATGGGATCATTTCCAGGAAGTAAGTTTGCCAAGTCTATCACTGTCTGGCATCTGTACTGGTGGAGGCAGACAGGGAGGAATGTGGAGAGCCATGTTTTAAAAATCATATCAGTGTCGTGCTCCGGCATGCAGTGATTGTTTTTAGCGAATTGCTTGAGTTAAAAATTGCTCTAGTGCAGGCTGCATCACGTTCTTTAACTCTGCTGTGTGCATAATGTCAGGCTGAAAAGCATCAAGTAAAAATGTAAGAGTAGAACTTTATTTATAATGCTCCTTATTAGAGTAGACATTACAAAGTGCTTCATGATAGACCTTTTTCATGGCAGCCATTTCCAAGAAGTAGTGTAAACACAGGTGTTACCAATGATACTAATTAAGGTTCCATCCCATTCAGGTCAAACAGATTCAGGGTGCTGCTGTTGTGCATGTTGGCTCACTGAAAAGGCTCTGCTACACTAAATGGAACAGGACCACAGTTTATATAATTAATAACAATTTGATTAATAACACAACATATCACTATGACTTTCATGAAAAGGGTCTATAACCAAATTAAGACATAAAATACAGCCACAACATAAGAGTAATTAATGAATACATGAACCTAAAAAAGTCTAAGCAGGAAAAATCTTGAATCTCCAAAATGTCAATTTTTCAGGAAGTAATAAAAACTTTTCAGGAAGTTCTTCACAAGGATAGAATTTCATGTCACAGCTGATGGGGACCACCCAATAACCCTGCTTAACTTTCGCTGCACAGTTTCACACAGAGTGTCCCAATAAGCAATGTAAAATCTGTCAGTCTCCTGTATGAGGTACGCCGTGCGAGGGGAGATGGCGAGACGCTGTGTTGCATGCAGCATGTATTGGAATGAATTTAAAAATAATAGATTTGTGTATATTTCTCACATGGTCCAATAACTGGTTATAGGTAGGCAGTGGACCAAACCAATGTGCGGCATAATGAGGGGAGAATGCAATCTGTCAAACCTTGAAAAGACACTGATTTGCGCATATAATTAGCAAAGGCGCTTTGTAACAATACTGAATCTCACCAACATATTTACATATTATATTTTAATTTTTAGAATCAGAAACCATTGTTTGAGACAGTTCAGTAATCTATGGATATTGGAAAGGATATGTCCTACCGTTTAGGTCTGGGTATTTTTAAAAAATCACAATAATAGTACCAATATCAGTGGCCTTAAATAGATACTGATAGCAATAGAACCATATAAATATCATTTTGTTTCTAGATTTGCGTACCACAAGAATCAAAAGCAGGCATTGTTTGACTTGAGAGCTTTTAATAGCACTTGGTACCGGTTATTTCAATCTCAATGCCTTAAGGCATGAGGATTGAGGATTGATACCCTGCCTTGTTTTATGCTCCTGGGTCTTTACAACTATGGATACACAAGGGTCACATTTTTCTCAACATGTTTTCCTTTAGGTGACAAAACTAGAACACTGAATCTTTTATCTGCAGGTTTAGTTTATTAAACATAGATTATACACATTAACTTATGAGACACATTAGTCACAGATATGCCAGTGAAGTGACCTTTAGAATGGTGGACTTTGCCCTTGTAATACTTCAGCAGACTTCTACTTAAAATGAACTGATGCTTCCTCCACACCCAATGTACACACTCACAACTTATTGGATGATATATGTGCATTATTATACGGCTTGGTGTGTTCCATCAGTTTATTCATTCAGTTCAATTAAGTTTATGCTTGGTAAGAACACTTTGTCTTGTGTTGAAAGCTGAGTGTTCCCTATAAATCTTAAGATGACAAATTCCCACGGTGGTGTTCCCTGCAAACTGATTCGAGCTCCAGTTCACAAGCAAAGCCAGCCCATAAAATTACCAGATCATTAACAGATTAAAGTGCACGTGTGAAAGGCGTCTTTGTCTGTGGCAATTGTATTGTGTGCTAATTATTTGTGCAGGATGGCAGAGGAACTGCTGATGCCCAAGCCTCCTGGCTACTTCCTCATCAGGGTCAGTGAGAGCAGGATTGGCTACACGCTCTCATACCGGTGAGTGTTCGCAGGATTAAAAAGAGTTTTATTTTAGGTTTTGCACTCACACACTCAGTCCAACAGTTCAAAGCCCTGCCCTGTTCATTCTCTCTTCTTTGCCCCTCAGTGCTGAGGACCGCTGCAGACATTTCATGATTGATGTTCTGGAAGATGGCCATTACATCATAGTAGGGGAGAACAGGCCTCACGGTTTCTGCAGGACCTGGTGGACTTTCATCGTAGGACTCCCATTATGCCTTTCAGTGAGGTACTGACTGTTGCCTGTGGACAGGTGAGCAAATGTTTTATTATCCTACCTGCATACAGCTTCCTTAACCTTAGCCTTAACTCTCTCCATACATCATAGATTTTTGTTGTTTGTAGGTGTATGACAGAAAATAAACTCATCAGGATCACATCTTTGCTTTTAGGGATTTACAGTGCATGCATTCAGAGTTAAAACTGAGTCACCATTACAGTCCCAAACCACAATATTTGCTTGTTTGCTTGCCACCTGTGCACCATGCAAAAAGAGAACAATCACAATTTGTTCTGTTTTCTCTCTCTCTTTGTCTGATCCTACGTAAGTCCTCGAATGACAAGACTGACTATGCAGAACTACTGTTTCCCCAAAGACACCACAACACAAGTTTGCTACCAAACAACTCCCTGCTTCCCAGCCCAAGCCAACCAATATCACAAGAAGATACCCCACCTGCCCTTCCTTATCGACCAAACAACCTGAGGAACTCTACAATCCTGTCTCCAAACACCCCACCACATAGACTTTACCCCAGTTTGGAAGAGGAATATCCCCATGCCACCTCTCCTCTTCCAGCCACGGTAATGGTGATCTCAGTAGGTTGTTGTAGATATTGTTTGTTGCTAAAACTTTTAAAGGGTAACTAACCAAGTAACCTGGACTCTATTTTCCCATGTTTTTTTGTGTCTAAGTAACTAATGCAGACATTTTTTTAATTGTTCCAGTATGAGGGTGAGCTTCAGCCAGCTGCAGTGAAACTGAGCAACAATATAATCCCTCTGGACAACTACGCACTGTCAGAGTACGTCCACTAAAAGTGCTGGTTTTGACACGGACAGACTCAGATTGTCAAGTGTCTGACTAAATTATGGAAAGTACTGATACAGAGAGACCTTTTTTTTAAAGAGTAAAATCCTTTTTGTTTAACCAGAAACAGCTGTGTCATTGGTCTCACTAAACTAACCAGACCCCCTTTGCAAAACATGTAATTTTAGCATTGTTATCATCATCTTCATTCAAACTCAACAGAAACAAAATAAAACTCAACAAAAACATCTAGGTTTGTCTTTCCACTGTTCCAACAATCACCGACTCTCATTTTGTCTCAATAAACCCTTAATTCTCCAGGTATAAGATGAAATAATTCTGATTGTACACTCTCTCTGATGTCATACCTCGCTCACATCTAATGTGAGGAGTTATTGATTTTTTGAACAGTGGAAAGATGAGCCAAGACATTTTTGACAGTTTTATTTTGTTTTGGTTTCTTTTGAGTTTGAATGAAGATGACCATGACAATGTTAAAATTACATGTTTTGCAAAGGGCGTCTGGTTAGTTTGTGAGAGCAATAAAACAGTTGTTTCTGGTTAAACAAATAGTATGTAACTCTTTAAAATTAGGTCTGTCTCTGTAGTGATCCATTCCATAATGTTGTCAGGGTCCTATATAATAACAATCTGAGCAAGTCAGTGGCAAAAACCAGTACTTTTAGTGGACATACTTTGACAGTGCACAGTTGCCCAAAAGGATTACGATGTTGCCCAGTTTTGCTTCAGCCAGCTGCTAGACCAATTTCAAAAATTTTTGGCCCCATTAATCACTTAGATGCAAAAACAAGGTTCAGAAATATATAAGTTCCTTTAACTAATGACATGTTTTGATTCTTGATATAATAGCTATCCAAATGTTGTCTAATTAGAGGGATTATCAAGACATTACAAGGGCTAGTTAGCTGTTAGTAACTAAGAGGATGCTGGTGATGGGGTCCTATATGAACACATCATTTTGAACAGTTTTGATTGTTTCACATGAAATATTTTTGTCTCTGCTGTTGCTTGTTCACTCTTTTGAAGTGAACATAGCTCAGTAGGAAAAGGTCTTTTGATTACCTTTGTGCTCAAATCAGATATATACTAAGATCTGATTGAGGTCTGAAGTGGCTTTAAAATTAAAACGTAAGGAGTCCTTATATTATCTAACAAATGTCTGTACTCTGTGTTTATGATCTTCAGCCTGTGCCAATAGCCAGAAGCAGATACACAGCTGACAACCCTTCATCCAACCGGAGGCCTGAAGTCCCTGCTCGGATCTCCAGTCCTCCACTGAAGCAGAACCAGGCCTGCGTCAGAACAGTCTCTGCACCTGAGGGTCCCTCCACACCTGCAGCCACTGAGCACCCGCTCACCAACATCCAACCTGTAAAGAACCAGGAAGCAAAGCCATCAGTCGTCACCAATCTAAAGAACCTAAGGAAGAAATTCCAAAAGAGGAGAAGCGTGTCGCAGGTGCTTACGTACACAGAGATTAATCCAGCGGCCATTCACAGGAGTGGGAGCGTGGAGAATGAGTACGAGGAAATCACAGAAGAGCAAACCTCCAATGGTCCACCATTTTCCCACACGTGCTCTGACATGAGACTGACTGATGGAGGGTTACCTCAGGAGTACCTTCCACCTCCACCTTTTGCCCCAGGCTACTGATAGACCTGATTGATCAGTGGATGTGGATTGACTGAAATATAACTGAATCAAGGCAAAGAAGGTGGGCAGTGCAAACACATCCAACCCCAAGTGGGTGCAGCTGCAGGACAAAAGCAGCAGACAAAAAAAAAAAGTGATAATCTGCACACTGAATATTGAAACATTAAAAAAATCATGAAGGTTGCTTAAAAAAAGACACTGAGGTGAGAAAGTTGTGTCATGAAGGCAATCATTTTACATTTTGGAATAAACCTTTATTTGCTGTCTTTCTGATTAATATAAGGCTACAGCCTATAAGCTTAGCCTAACACAAAGACTGGAAACAGGGAAAACAGCACAGGAAACAAAATCTGCACCTGTCAGACTCATTAATTAACACACTATTATGGTATATTCAGACTATCAGCAATAAAACCCAAGAGCACAAATCATTTTCAGTGGAAGCTGGCGACATGAAGCCAGTGTGTTGGGTGTTATGCACTACAAATCAAAAGTTGAGCTGGCTTCAACTTTTCTCACTGCTTGGCGACATTGTAGCTGTGTCACTGATAATGCGAACATACATTCACTTGTTTGTCTCATTCATCCAAAAATCAAAACATTAATATAATTTGCAGTTTTACAGTGGTTAATGTGCCAGACTATATCAAGGTAGGAAGCAGTGATGTGTGAACTGGTTGCTTGGCAACCTCACACTGACAAACCTACAGGAAGTAACTGGTCCCAGCCAGAATAGCTTTATGCCTATAGCTCTAGAGGTGCTAGCTACCTGTTATCCCCTGTTTCCAGTCAATAAATATATATTCCCCTAAATGTTAAAATGATTAACATTTTAGGAGCATGCAAATATGCAGTGTGCAAGCTACATCTATTTCTCCTTTAGAAACTGAATCTAAGCTGCCAGATGCTTGCATCTGGAAAAATATTCATGTGGTGGCAAGAGGGTTACATGGAGACTCTTGGGAAACTCTTAATCACAAACAATCACACTATCAATATTTGGAAAAACCACCAAACAAAGATGTTTTATTTCAAAAACATTACATTATTGTGGCACATGAGTAAAGTATTTAATAGAAATATCCAAAGGCATTAGAAATCAGTAAATTGTTTTATTTCATAATCTTAATACATCTCTCCAAATAGCCTAAATGTGTTAATGTATTTCTATCACTTATAACACACACACACACACACAGCACACACACACACACACACACACACACACACACACACACATGCACGCGCGCCCCAACCACACACACACACACACATTAATTTAGATTAATGAGTTACAGTCTTAAGACAGAGTTAGGGCCATCTTTAATTCCTCTCTGCAGCTTTTCCAAACAGATTCCTGAGCTGGGTGAACCTGAAATCTTGGCATCTAAATGGTGCGTCATCTCTTGCTGCATTCGCTTGTACTCGGACATTGGAGATTCTCTTTTCTGACCAACTTTTCTTGAATATGTGTATATATTTGAATTAGATGGCAAGGCATCCAAGCCACCTCTCTACAGCTGCCCCTGACTATAAGTTAAAGCAGTTGCTGCTCTTATGCAAAGAGTATAAGATTATAAAATAGATTTAACTTCCGTCTTTATGTGATTTTAGGTGCCAGTGACAAGTGAATGCTTTATGTTCTATTAATTGGTTAGTTTATTCAACCAAGACAATACAGATAAACTTTGTTACATAAGAAAGCCATGCACTTGCTTCTTCCCTGACGAGGCTTTTAAAGGTTACATGTTTTATAAGCTTTACTGGTAATGAAATAAAGTATAAAAAGACAATAGGAGGAAGGTTTATGCAGCACATGTAAATGAGAAATTACATAATGTCAGCTGCTTTGAATACAGGAGACATACTGTGCTTCAGCATCAGATGCTGGTCTGTTATCAGCAATATGACGAGGGAAGCTGGAAGAAGCAGATGCAGATATACTGGTCAAACCGGTTTTATGGGTAGGAACATGTGAGTAAAATTCACCTGCACACTGTTTCTATACTCAGAAATGCATCTCATTTTTTACTGTGAATTGGTTTGTCAGAGCTTTGTTTTGTACTCATAGAGATTATACAGCATCTAGAAGCTGTGGTCTCAATAATATTTCACATTTATGTCTATGATTAGATAATATATCTGTACTAAGCATCCATTTTTGTTACAGTACATGATTGAGCTAATAAATCACATTTAAAATGTTCAATCTGCATTGGTTTCTAACCATAGTTGTTCTGCAGTCCTTTGTGTCACAGCACATAATTAACATTACACTACCACCTGTCAGCAATTTAAAACAAGAGATGTCTATGATTTTGAGTGTGACAAATCAGGGACACATTTTATTCACCCATAGGCTACTGGAAATTTACATAATTTCTGTTTTAGCTCTATGTAGTTCCTCCTGTCCTCTCTCCTCTTTTCCTCCCTTGCTTCACTTCTCACTCTGATCTTTGCGTGTTTGGCTTCTGTGACGTCATGTGTCAGGCTGCATGTTGTGATGGTGTAATGACCCTGGTTTTAATTCTTCCAGGAACCTGTACGATGCTGTAGTCCCTTTCTTTCCCAGACTTTTCTCATTTTACTGTAATGGTTTCATAAAATGACAAAAATATTTAACAGTGTTATGACTTGCTTGTTGTTTTTTTTAAAGCAGTTATTATTCTTTTTTTCAATAATTTGAATTATTAAATCATTCATAAATTGTTTCTTATATTTTGACCATATGAAAACAACAACATTAATCTCAGTTTAAATTCTGAAAATGTCATTGGTCCGGATTGTATGGTGGATGGTAGTCAAATCAGTTCTGAGCTCTCCATACCAAACTAGTAAAACACTGTCTTATTATAGACTACATCTAGTGGCAGTAAACTGCATCAGATGCTCAAAGAGTGTAGTGGTGGTATAAAAGGGATAGTTCACCCAAAGATCCAACAATACATATTTTTCCTTTGGCCTGTAGTACTATTTATACATCTAGTGTGTGTGTGTGTGTGTGTGTGTGTGTGTGTGTGTGTGTGTGTGAGTGAGTTTCCAAGATTTGGAGATATGGGACTAAATGGCACTCAGCTTGTGATGCTCAAAGCACCAAAAAAGTAGAATCTATTGGAAATACTTTAGAATTTACCGGAACTACTTTATTTTCTCCCCACTTGTTGACAGTCGCCTGAGGTACCTTCGAGCCACTCACTTCACTCACTTCACTCATCCGCTCACCTTTACTTACTTAGACCAATTATAGGCCACCTGTAGTCTGCAGACCACAGCTGCAGCCACCCTAACAAAACGTAGCAAAACATGTATTTAAACAGAAACAGTGCTGTGTTGAACTCCCTTTCCTCACAGAGTAAATCCTCTTCTAAAATAAATTAATAATGGATCTCTCAAAGCAAAAACTCAGACATTGTCAGAGTCACTTTCGGGTACCAGTTTGTCTTTGAGTTCACAGAATAAAAGTGGCCACAGGTAAAGGCACATACATACATATACTATTATTTTCCATGGATAGCTGTAAGTGTGAATATGTGACATTGTAGCCGTTTCACAAGTATAAATCAGTGAAAAGGTCAGAATCAAACCTCACAAAATATTGGCATACAAGCATTACCACATACTAACCTTAATTAATTTTTCACAACAATTTCATAAATTATTTGCAAGGCAAAAAATAAACCCTCTTTAAACAAATCCACATGCACAATGAGTGCTGTGGAGAGAGGTCTGGTTGTGCAAAACCAGATGCACAATGATGAAAGAAACTTAAAAATCTTGTGAGAGTTCGGATCAAGGGTTCCCTTTTAGACATGACAATAGTTTAGTTCAGTTCACTCTCAAACAGAAAATGACCCCAAACTTCACACTTCACATGTGTGAAAAGACTCCCATCCTGATCACATCTACATGCCAGTCAGGAGTTATACTCATTGTGCAACCCTCTGGCAACAGGAAGTAAGCCTTGTGTGACAACCATCATCTGATTTACGTGAAATTTTCAGAGTGTGGGCTATATAAACATATAATTAGTGGCTGCTCTGTAGTGCTACCTAGTGGAGACAGGAAGTGACATTAAACTCCTTCCTGCTGTGTCCAAAACACATGAAAATTCACAGTCTTGTTGACCACTCTGCATCTGGTGATGGGGTTGTGGGTGTGTGGGAGCATGTTTGATGCTGCTTGCAGCTTCAATTATTTTTTTTTCTTCTTTGCAATCTTCAGTCACATTTTTGAAGGGCTTAACATGCTGGATGGCACACGAAACTTGGTAAACACGTCAGTTCTGGTGAAAAATTTCGTCCCCATGGCATGTTTCACTGACATGCATAGTACACACATAAAACATACCCAGATTTACAAAAAAGTCTCTTGGACCAATTTTTAATGTATTGGTCAATTTTGGTGATTTCCACGCCTTATCTTTTAACAAACTCCTCCTTTGTAATTGATCAGTCTGACTAAAAAAATCAATGTGTGTCATCTATTTTGTAATCAAAAGTTATTAAAAGATTAAATTAGCATTGGATGGTGCGGACATGGCATCGAATTTCCAGGTTTTGCCATGAAAGAGGAAGTTGCTCTACCTTCAGTGTTAATGGTCCAGGCTAACATTTAGTTGCTATTGCAATATGGCTTAATAGTGCCCCCTACAACATTTCAAATAAGCAGACCCAACACCACATTTCACTGATATGCATGGAAAATCAATTTGCTCGTGTATCATCCAGACATACAAAAAGCCTCTTGTCCTGAAAAAATATGTATATTACGGTCATGGCAAAATGGCTTGAAAGTGCCCACTATAAAAGTTCAACAAAGTAGCCCTGACAATACGTTTCACCTATGAAAATTGGTAAGCAGTAAGCACATGTATCATGTCTAGTTGTTCAAAAAAGTCTCTTGGAGCAATAATCTAAACTCAGCAGGAATCAGCCATTTTGAATTTACCGTGCAGTTTTTAATCAGTTTTTTTCTCCCCACAATCCAAACTTCAAAAAATCAGCCATACATCCTACTGAACTGAAATATTAAACTGTGACAAAAGTTTACCTCACAGCAACCTGTAGTCAGTTCAGAAGTCCATCACTATTATATATTTAAAATATGAAAAATCAATTAACATCTGTACCTTCACAAGTTTTCTTTTATGGACAAAGATATTCTGTAGATGGTAGATATCAAGTGTTTCGAATTGTGCTCAGATTGGTGATACGGTGAGACTGCACTGATACTTCATACCTTGCTGCAATTTGCAATGTAGCACAACATTTTTCATCTATTTTTTGAACATATGTCACAAAAAATGACAATACACTTGTCACACAAGCCTCTGATGTAAAAATGTAATTTTTGCAACCTGTTTGGAACCCTTTAAAACGTGGTTGTATGTTTGTTTTGTTTGTTTATTTTATTTTAGTTTTTTTTTTTTTTTATGCTGCTTGGATTTGTTAGATGTGTTTAAAACGATACTGCCTGTTTGTTATTTGAAGATGTTGAATAAGGGTTGGACAAACTGCACGGTGTCATTAAAAACACTAAAGACAGTGATTTGGTGCCACCTAGTGGTCAAACATATACGTTACAGCTCCCGACACATTTCCGGTTCGTCGGGCCATGAACCAGCGCCGTGAAATACGACATATTATCCAGCGTTGACCCCACCTTTAAATCCGACCCCGCCCCATTCCATGTTCCGCATCGAGGACCCTCTCACTGTCTTTGCTTCATAGCTCAAAGAAGGGCCTCAAGACTTTGCATATGTGGAGATATCTGTCAGAACATTCGGTCCAGTAGATGGGATGGACTATGCAGAATCACTCTGTCACTTCCATATATGGAAACACCCAGCCTTGTGCTGGGAAACTAAAGAAGCAACAATCCCTTAGCGAGTTTGATTTATAACACACGTCTTCACATAGTCAGCGGGGCAACGGCCATTCGTTATACTCCGCCCTCCCTGACTACACCGCGTTACAAAACAAGCGCAACCGATAAGCTCGCAGTCGACGTGACGTCATCTGGAAGCTGTTGGTTTCCAGCCTGCCTGCTGTTACTCATGTAGTAGTCCAGCCACCGAAACAAGTTGTTTTTTTCAGCGACTTTTACAACAACAGTTGTTTAGTTTCTACGGTTTTTTAGCCTAAACTTCCCAGCGACACCATGTCTAAATACACCCCAGGAATGCCGGTGACTGCCGTTGTGGTAAGTTTTGGGAGCAGAGGCAGTTTCCAGTCAACGGGACTCTATTGTTCAGCTTCTGGTCCACCGATAACGTTAAAACCAGCACAAAACTCTGAGTTAACTGTTGTTAGTTAGCACGGATGCTCTCACTGTTACATTATGTACTTTGTTTAGCTACAGAGCAGCAGCCACATAAACAGCATTAAACAGCTGTTCGTGGGTTAATGGTAACGTTACAATTTAGTTATCTAAAACAAAACCTGGCCTTGACATGAGATTCAGAATATATGATGGCTAACATCACATTATTGATCGTTCATTAAAAGGTATGTGTGAAGTCTTGAACTGCTCTCACAGATGGGCGTCACCCGTCCTGTGGGTCAGACTTCCTGGTCCACTTTCTACAAAGTTACAGAATATACACAGTTGGATACTGTGTTGTTTACTGCACACGATACAGTTTTTGTGCAGCCTTCAAGTGCAGTGGGGATTACAATTACAAATATATCTTTAACATGAAGTCAAAGGAGTGGTAGATGTGACTGGGAAAGCTGGGATTTTGCCAGGCCAGAGTTGCAGTGATGTCACTCATGTAAGGAGTGGGGGGGGGGCAGGGAAGTGTTGGGAAAACATGGATGTTAACTTCCTCACTGTATGTCATAGTATGGCATCCACAATCAGTCACAGGCCCTTGAAGTTTGTGTATCAAGTGCATGCAAGATAAAATTGCAGATTTCTCTCAGTTGTGCTTTATCCAACGTTAATGGACCTTGATATGGCTTGATATTGGCCTGTTAAACATATATCAGTATGGGCGTATATGTTCACCATATGCACTGATATTTTACAGAACAGATTATGTAGAAAATTATGCTGGGAGTGATTTAGATTTGACATTGTATATTTTAAATTAAATATATAGCCTGATGGTTTTGAATAAAGTTAATTGTTTGAGGACCTGCCTTCTGAATACCTTTGCATAGTCATATTGGTGAACAGTCCACATAGAAAAGGTCTGTTTTTATTCCAGTTCAAGGTTTTCCTTTATCACCCAAAATATCTCTAATCTGTGAATTTTCCCTCTCTAAACATGGTCTCAGTCTCAAAAATCTCATATTGGTCAGGCTTTATTTCAAGGGGTGTGTTTCTCTCCCTCATAAAATGATCCAGTGCATATCTAGATACATGGGCTACGATACAATTCATGGATGATACATTTTAATGTACAATTCTGTAAGATTTGATTCAATGCAATCTGATACAGTTCTTAATATTTGTTTAATGTAGACATTAATTTTCCATTTGGAATAAATATATGCCATTTATGAAAAAAGTGGCATTGCTTACCACACAGATATACTTAATAAAAGACCAGGGAATCCCAAGTATTGTTGTTACTTTTATAGCAAAGAGAAAAAAGTGACATCAGAGGTGGCAAAAATTCAGACATATTTTACTCAATTAGAAGTACACATACTGTAAAAATAAAAAGACTGGTAGAAGTACTGATTCACTTTCTTTGTAAAATGGCTTCTTTACTTTACAGGAAATGTGGTAAAAGTACAGACTCTGAACTGTACTCCAAGTATTAAAAATAAAAAGCAGCCCTGTAAAGGACATTTCTGCCTGCTGTTTCTGTGCAAAGCTAACTGAATGTGCTGTTGTCCTCTCGATTTAGGTTGAAATCAGTCTTGATGTTGGGAAGGTGACAGGCAGTGATAAAAAAAAACAACAACAAAAAACTTAATAAGTCCCTTTAAATGCATTAAAACTAAAGTAATGAGCCTACTTTGAAAATGTAAGGATCCACCCCAGCCTAATTATAATCTTTCAATTAGGGATGTTCCTGGTGACTGTCGATTAAACACAAATCTTAATTAAGACTAGTTGAATTGTCTAACCGTGAAAAAACACTCAGAAAGCAGTTAAAACTAAGCACAATTTAATTGATGATGTTAAACATTGTTTGAAAAAATACTGTATTAAGAGTCATTGGAGGCCATTCATCACAATCTACAATATATGTAAAGTATAATGCTTCAACTTTTCAGACCAAACAGCATCACAGTGTCAGCAGGTAAACACTGCTTGCAGGTTAATGTCCGTGTCTGCACTGAATGTGGTGACGCATTGGTTCAACTGAATGGATAATATGTGAGGTTCTATTTCAGATTCTGAAATACTGATAACTAGTTTAACCAACTAATATTTTTGGTGCCAACTAGCGATGGTGGCAATGTTTAATCTTACAGTCAACTAATCATGCACATCCCAACTTTTGGCAATGGGGGAAACTAAAGCACCTGTAGAACACTCACGGGAACATGGGGAAAACATGAAAACTCCATACAGAAAGGCCCTGCCCAAGCCGGTATTTGAACCCAGGGCTGTCTTGCTTCAAGGCATGAAGCTCTACTTAGCTATCATGCTGCAAAATACACATAAAATTTCAATAAGGATTGCTTATATTTAGTAATTAAATTGTTCTTACAAAGATATGTATTTAGAGGGACACTTCACAGTTGAAACATGAACCTGCCAGAGCCCCCTGGTTGAAAAACTCTCTGTAAATGGCCTCAAACATATTTTTGGCATTTCTGTACAGTAGCTCCTTGTTACTTGTCAACTGAGATTTATCTATGAAAAGCTAGTATCAGTCAATATAATGGCATGCCCAATTTATTGGTTGGACTCTAATATAAACTTCTTCCTTGACCTTGACCTTTTTTTTACCAGTCAGACTTATATCAATTTTACTGGGACAGAGAAATGTGTTGTAGTTCCTTTCAAGTCCTGACTGACTGACAGAATCTTACTCAGTATGATCAAAGTTCCAGAAATCCTTAGACTTCATTGGATTGGTGACAACACTCGTGAATGTCTGGTTATTCATCACCACACACACAGGCAGCCTTTGTGTTGAGGAGTGTTGTGAGGAGTCCTACTGTCAGAGTCATCCATCCATCTGGTTAGTGAGCCTGCAGCTGCTTGTCAGTGTCAAGGGCAGGGCTTGCACTAATGAAGTCTCTGTTCTAGTGTGGATTTCAATTACCAGGGAACAGCTTCTGAAATCCACCATGTGTCATATACTGAAATTTGTCTGTAGTGTATAAATCAGTGCTGTGTACAGTCATTTTCCTGAATATCACTGTGAGTTATCAAACATTTCTTGTGCATTTGCACAGTATTTTTAAAACAGTTGCACTTTATTAATATTTACACACACCATCTGCTATGCAAAATTGTAAAATATGCACATGCACATTCTACAGCTGAATTTCTAATTGCTCATTGACTTAATTAATCTAAACATGTTTCATTGTCACCTTGTCATCACCAGAAAGGGATTTAAAGCCATGATATGTAACATTTCTGCATTAAAATGTCTAAAAACGCTACATATATACTATATATCTTGTTGAATTGTGTACTTTTATTATCCCAAATGTTTCCAACAATGTTCAGACCCAGAGAAATCCATAATTTTTTCAAGGTAATACTGCATTTCCTTGTAGCTACTAGTTGCTATAACTTCCTGGAAAAATGGGATATGTCAGAACGTGAGGAAAGAAGTCAGCAAACATGACTAAACAGAACATGAATAAAACACCTTACCTTGTCTGTGAACATAATTTCTGCCTGAGTCACATTAGTTAGATTATGGCTCTCCAAACTTATAACATGTTTCTTCCCTTGTTATTCCATCTTCCAAAAAATGTGATAAAAGTTAAAATCTTCTAATCTAATAATTGAATTTAATTAATAATCAATGAATATTCTGTTAATCAATTGTTGCAGCTCTAGTTATAAACTTACACTTATTACTTATAAACTTTTTTTCTTTTGTTAAACAGCAACGAATTGAGATCCAGAAGTTGCGGGAAGGAGCTCATCTGATCCTGGGCTTCAGCATCGGAGGAGGGATAGACCAGGACCCTATACAGAACCCCTTCTCTGAGGACAAGACTGACAAAGTAAGTCTATCATCAGCTCTTTATGTATGGTAAGTGTATGCAGTATATGCAGCAGGCAATGGGGACAAAATTACTGTCTTTATTTATCAAGATATTATATTATGTCTGACGGTTTTGTGCTTGATTATTCAAAAATCAAATGGTAAAAAGTTGTTCTTGTATGTTCTTCCCATTCAGGCAAATATATTTGAAGTATTTTACCTAAACTGTAATAAAAATCCTGAAATTCTCAATGACTTAAATTTTGTGATCAGTAGCTCAAAAATACAAAGACAATACAGCAGGTACAATCCATTAAAAACAGTTACAAAGATGATAAATGGTAGTAGTAAAATGCCCTACATACAACATTAAGTACTAACTATACTGATGATGCTGGTTGTAGTTTCATAAATCACATCAGGCAAAGTTAATTCTGTGATGTGACCTTTTAGGATTTCCCTAGATTTCAGGGTCTTTTGGGTTACTGATCCAATTATTAATTGATTAATCAATTAATCAATCAATTAATAAATTAATAAATTATCAAATTAACTGCCAACTATTTTGATTATTGATTAATTGATTTGAGGTTGGTTTTTTTTTTTAAGAAAAAAGTAAAAATTCATCAGTTCCAGCTTCTTGAGTGTCAATATTTTTTGGTTTCTTTACTCCTTTATGATGGTAAACTGGATTTCTTTGAGTTGTGGACAAAACAAAACCTTTGAGTACATATCGTGCGGTTTTGGAGACACTGATCTACAATTTTCACAATTTTCTGACATTTTACAGACCAACCAACTATTAATCGATTAATTGAAAAAGTAATCGACTGATAATTTGGCTTTGAAAATAATCGTTAGTTGCAGCCTTATTCTGGATTAATTTATAATGTGGTTTTACGTCCTACTTGACATCTCCCCTGTTTCTGATCACATCCCAGTCCTGCTGAATCACAGTGGTACTAGAGCATTACTTACGTGAGCTGTAAATGAGGGGCAGGCTGGAACACATCACCTGCAGCCTCAGGTGGGAACAAACCAGACTCACCTCACTAATGTCATAGAAAGGAATATTGCAGGTTTCCACAAAGTCATACTTACCTCTTGACTGTGTAAAAACACTGTGAGCTGAAGGGAGGAAAGCGTGCCAACAGATGCTGTGCACAAATATACGTTTACAGAGGAATAATAACTTTCCTTCAAAGACATTCATCATCAAGCAAACATGTTGAAATGTGTGGTTCCAGCTTCTCAAATGTGAGGATTTGCTGCCTTTTTTTAATTTCACTGTTAAAGTGGAAACAGACAACTTTTTAGAGCCTCAGTGTGTTTAGTGATTTTATTGTTGACAGCAGGTGTTGTGTCAAAATCTGTTTCCCTGTCGAGGTGTGTTCTTCCCTACCTTACTCTGTTACACATAACCATAACCTGCCCCTTAACCACGGAGGGCGCAGCTTCGATAAAACACTATGGGGAAACACACTTCAACACAACCGGATCGCTTTCAGTTTCCTCAGTATCAGAACCTAGATCCATGAGGAAATTTATCAACACAACTTTGAAAACAAGAGAGAGGAAAGAAGCATGTTGACTGACAAGGTACATTGAAATCATTCCAATTTTATATTGAATTTGGAGAGCAAGCATAAGGTATTGTAATGATGTGCATTGCATAGTAACATAATTGGATTAAATTATTGCTTCACACAAACAAATTACTACAGGGGTTGATGCTACGGTTGAAGGGGAAGTAACGTTACAAGAAAGCGTTCGGAGAAAATGCATGAAAAGCAGCATGAATAAATTGTAAACCTATTGTCTTCTACAGCTGAATTTCTCATTGCTCATTGACTTATTTAATCTAAACATTTTTTAAAGCCATCTTGTCATTATCATAAAGGGATTTATAGCTATGATATTTAACATTTCTGCATTAAAATGTCTAAAAATGCTAGGCAAGTGTTATATATTTTTGTTGAGCTGTGCACTTGCATTATCCCAAATGTTTCCAACAATGTTCAAAGGCAGAGAAATCTGTACTTTATTCAAGATAATGGTGCGTTTCCTGCCTGCCGCTAGTTTCTATAACACAGAATACATCAAATACAATACATCAGGAAGGAAGTCGTCATATGTGACTAAACATAATGTGAATAAAACTTAATACATTACCTCATCTGTAAACGTTATTTCTACCTGAGCAGCAGAACCTGCATTTTGTGCATTTAAATAAAGATAAATAAATAAAAATTTAAAATGTTTTTCAAGATGGATAACATCGAGGATGTCCCTAGACACATATTCTGATGGTTTTGACAATTAACTCACCACAGTTTGTGGTATCATTTGAATTAAATAGAATTTATTAATAGTAATAATAGTAAAAGAAGAAAAAGCCAAGGATTACAATCAAACCAGAGAGACTGCATTATACTACAGAATCTCTTTTCTGATATTTATTTGCTTTGCCATTCAGTGCCATTTTCTATGTATTAATTTATTTGAAGTTTTCAGATTGTCTGTAGTGGTTATAAATGTGTTTGTGTTGTCCAAAGGGCATCTATGTGACCAGGATAACACCAGGAGGACCAGCAGACGAAGCAGGCTTGAGGATGGGAGACAAAATCATGCAGGTGTGTAGTAAAATAGAGTCTTGGTGTAGCTCCACAAGGTGGCACCATGTATACACTAGACAGTCAGACAGGAGGAGCTGTACATTCGGAGCAGAGCTCATCTTGGCTTCAGCTTCTCTCAAACTAAATGCTGTTCCTCCTCCAGGTGAATGGCTGGGACATGACCATGGTGACCCATGACCAGGCTCGTAAAAGACTAACGAAGAAGAATGAGGACGTGGTGCGGCTACTGGTAACCAGGAAGTCGTTGGAAGACGCTATCAAACAATCTATGTGCAGTTACCCCAAGCAGTAACTTATAACCACAGAATAATGCAATAACCAGGAACTGAACACTCCCTTATCCTCAGACAAATTCAGTAATGGTGGCCTTGATAACTACATCAATGCAAAAATATTACACAGCCCACATCAGAGCGTTTAATATTTAGGTGACACATCCAGATGCCTGAGTTGGCACAAATCAGTTCTTACTGATCCTGATCGGTCATTGGACAACAAGACGGTACTCTTCCTTTCCATAAACTCTCACGCTCAGATCAAAGTTTTCAACTTTACTTTTCATACGTCTTTGTAGCATATCCACATGTACCTCTGAAGTATGTAGCAGCTCAAAACTTCTTTTCAGATCTAGAGGGGGTTAAATACATTTAATTTGAATCTGTTTTCGAGTTAAATGAAGAATTGGCGCTTGCATATCTCTTAAATTTACATCAATTTTAAATTGAGTATAGTACAGCATTTTTGATGCATTCCCAGAGAGGAGATATTTGCCAAATATCCTCAATCCAGGCTTGAGAAGAGTTTTTGGGAGCAACCATAGTCTTTCATGATGCACGGTTTAGGACATCTTGGTCAAAAACATTGTTGATCCTTTTGGCCTACAGCTGACTAAAGTTATTGTATCATTAATGACCAGCTTTTCATCTCATTTAAATAAAAACACAGTGCTTTGCTGTGACTGCACTCAAGATTACATCATCGAATGCCAAAGTAAAAGCCAAAGCACTGTAAAGTGATCAAAATATGTAAAGTAGTGTTTGTAATCATTTTCTTTTTTTTTTATCTAGTGGCACACTATACTGTACAAAGTCTGTACAACAAACCATATACCTGTATGCTCCAGGTTTTAATGCACACTAATGTATTTTCACTACTTATTCTTTAACTGATGCATCTATCTGTTCTGTTTATCCTGATTTTTGTTGATGTCTATTACGTGTGTGGGAACATAACATTTTTTCTCTTTCTGTGTAACAAAATGTAAATTTTCTTCCAAGTAATTACATCTCATACAAACAAGCCTACTTTTGGATAACACCTGTCATATAATTTTCAATATATTCACTCTTATGTATCACTTATCAGGTTCAGTTAGAGAAAGTTGGTAATTTGCTGTTTTGATGCAAGAAAACCCATAGTGTCACACTGGAATCAGCTACATTCAGTTTGTCTCAACTTGTAAAATGTTTTGAAGTCGTTTTTTGTCAGTGACCAAAAGTCCAAGTCGAAACTGAGTGAATGTTGTTTGATAACTTGGAGTATGTGCAGCAGCCTTAATACCACTAAGTTTTCCACTTTGCCATTCCACTATGGTTTCTGAAACACAACAATGATGTACGCCTGGTACGTACAAACTGTCTAACACTGCAGATGAGTGATTTTAATACTAACTGACTAATTGATTTGAATTATATCAACAACCAATCTAATAAATTTTCATTCCAAAATGAAACATCCAACAGGTAAAGATAAATAATGCAATACAGAGTCTGCATTAAGTTCATATAACAAGTAATGGATGTTAAAGGTACAGTCTGCCTAAAAGATGTCTCAGAGTATATTCTGATATGTCAAAAAATTAATTCATTGGAGGCAATATAACACTTTTTTTTAGCCATTTTGGAATGAAACCTTTTAATATTTACATCCCTGGTTCCCAACCTTTTTGGCATGTGAGCCCTTAAAATGATTCCAGATACACTTTGTGTCCTCTCATTGCAGATTGTGGCCCTAGTGTTGTCAAAACAGTGTTCATTTCTTCTTAGATAATTTTTTAAAGGATTTTCGAGGCCTAACAAGTGAAAGTAATTTATTTTGCAGGAAAAAAGCATAAATTTCAGAAAAGCAAGAGTAAGGATATCCAGCACAATTCCTGCTTCAACCTCTTCAATGTCTATTTTGAAGAATTTGTTGTATAAAGAACAACTTTATTATCAGACCAGTGAGCCTGACGAAGGCCACAAGCTGAAACATGCTGCTCTGACCATGAAGTTTATACTACAAGTGTTGCTGGAGTTTTGACCTCATCAGAAAAGCCAGAACAAACATGATTTTGTTTAACAGACATTCAAGTTGTTTTTTTCTAGGAGCCCAAGGGGTTGAGAACCACTGCTTTTCAGCATAACAATACAGTGGTCCATTTGGAAATGAGTGTAATGTATGAAAAATCCCTTGCAGTAGTTTCTCTTTGAATTCTGTCTGTCCACGTCCAGATTTTCTACATGTGAACTTTGAGCAGACCACAAAAGTTGTGCATTTGACTGTACACATTTTTACTACATGAATGTTTCTGACATAAAAAAGACTGAAAATGAAACATGTCTTTCTATGGTTTATTGATAAAGCACCAATACAACATGTATGTCAAATAGCTTCATGTTGCCTGTTATAAAGTAATCAGCTGACATTTCAAAGCAAAGAATCTATTCCCTGACCTTTCTCTGTTGACCAAGGCATTTCGATACAGAGAGCTTTCTTTACTTTCATCTCTTAAATATGTGAGCCTGGAACCAATCACTGGGCTTTGAACTGAGGGCTTGGGGAAACAAACGATTTCACGATGCAGCAAAAATGAGGAAAAACTATTCCCAGAACGTGATTATTTAAAAAAAAAAAAAAAAAAAAAGCTTGTGAGAAAAGTTTGATTTTGATGTACAGCACTGGTTCATTTTGAGTTTTGGCATTTAGCATCCATTTTCTCTTCTCAGCAATTGCAGTTAGAACTTTAAAAATAAATTTGGTACATTTCCACTTATTTCAAATCTATGATAGCCTGGATAACCATTCATTTTATTTCACATTGTATTTTATCATCTTTGTTTTACAGTTTTTCTCAGATGCTTTGGCTCATTTTTAGAAACAGTTTTAACATTGTCCAAACTTTAAGTGCGATTGTCACAACTGTCACTACTTCTTTTAAGTGACCTGCTTCTTATCATTCACTCACCTCTAGCTGTATAGTTCAGAGAATATTATAGATCCTAATCCGTCTACTACTTCAGCACCACGGACAGCCCCACAGATTTATTTATACACATCACTGTTAGGCAACTGAAATGTCAGAGCCATGGTTGGGGCCATAGATTCTAACTTGCACAAATCTCAGTCTGAACAACCTCTCTGTGCCTGCACTCTCTCCTACTAAGGGAAAGAGATAGGGGATGGTAGTTTAACAAGGGGGAGGGGGTATATTTTGGTCATTTTACTGACAAGGGGGATGGCATCCTCTTTCAAATCATCTACTAAATATACATGTATGTCTGACAGATTTTGATAATTGAATGGATGATTTTCCATGTGATGGCTCAAATGATCAAACAATATTCAGAGGATGTGTAAAGTTTGACAGTTTCACTGAGAAGCAACTCATCAGTTTTGATCTGCAAGCCATGTGCAAGTGCTTATTGTGCAAATTGTAGACAATTGTACTTGCAATTTGTTTGAATGAAGCAACAGCAACAAACTAACTGTTCAGAGATTTGAACTTGTTTGAAAAAAAAAAAGTAATCCTCATTCAAAAATAGAACCACATAAAATGAGAAAAAACTGCAATAAAGGCAGCTGCAGTTTGTAATAATACACATCCCGTTGATGGCAAGTGGTAGGTCGATATAATGTAAAGTACTATTTGTCTGTTTTCTGAGGGAAAACACATAGCTAAGCTGAAGTTGCTGTGTAATGTTTTTTAAAGTCTTAAAATAACACCTGGTCTGTGTCACATCATGGGAAAGGGTCGATTTAGGGCAACAGTGAGCTAATATCCCCCCTTTGAGAAATAATTGATGAGCAGACTGTGTGTGTGTGTGTGTGTGTGTGTGTGTGCGTGCGCGCGCGTGTCTGTCTGTGTCTGTGCCTCTTATTTCTGTTCCAGGGACAGGAGGAAGCATGCTCCATTCCACTTGCCTGGGCATCATAATACTAGTACAGCATGTTATTATGAGACAATAAAGTGGTTGCAGCAGCATCTCAACCAGAATCACAGTACTACAACATGAAGACAATGTTGCATGTTGCTTAGTAACTAATGGACAGCTATAAGTGGGAGCACCCAACTTCATTACAGGAGGTAGAGTGTGCTGTAATTAAATCAGCATTTAGAGATGGTTACTCCTTTGTTGTCATGGTCCTCAAACAGACTTAATTTGTTTGACCTGAATCTATTTAAATATATTTAATGTATTAATTAACCATCTCATCAAACCATTTATAAAAAACACTACTACTATAAAAACTACAGAAATCACATCAATCTAAACACAACTGACATGTTGCACCAAAAGAATTCCTTTGCACTTAAAGATAACACAGATATTAATGTTCCTTCCTGCAGGCGTGTGAATAATTACACTATCTAAGCGTGGATCATACTGATCCGTGCCTCCCACGTATATGGCAGGATAATTGTGTTGCCATGGCGATGCAATCTGCTGCTATCACTTTGGTCCTACACCAGATTGGAACCAGAGGGAAGTCCACATGCAGCCTCACACTCATCTGCATGTTGGGTGTAGTAAATGGCTGAAGAAGTGGAGTCTGATGAATGTTTGCAGTAAACGTATTGGCATACGGTTATCTGTGTTAATAAAGGGCAGAGAAGTGTGATTGTTCATTAATGTCTTATTCTGCTGGACCCCCGTGTTGGCTCCATCTTTACAAACATATGCTGTGTGGCAAGGCATTGTTCAAACCCACAGAACTTTATTTTAATTTCCAAATAAACCATATATGTTGAGTAAATTTGGGGGAAAAAAATTAAATGATGCACAAACATTTTAAATATTTAAATGTGATATGGTAGTGTAGCTTTACAAAACTAGCATCATACTGGGATTGAAGGCTTCATTTAATATAGGCATCAGCTGCAATTAAGTCAATAAAACAATCTCAAAAAATTTTGAGGTGTGAATGCTGGCTGTTGAAAAGGTAATGCTAAACTGCACTGCTTTCATAAAAAGTTGAACAATACCAGGAATGTACAAATATTTTAGGGTTTGTTGAAAAGCCATCACCAAACTGAATTGCTGCCTTTAATTTGTATGTAGAAGCAGTTGAAGGAATGTGAAGAGCTGGAAAAGTGGCTAAGGGCCTAATGAGTTGAATGAGATTTAAAAAGTTGAATAAACCTTGTATTGTATTAAAGATGTGGAACATTATAAAGGTTTGAATGGAGCTTCTGGCTTCAAGTCTGAATGAGAAGAAAAAAGTAGTATGAATAGCTGAAAATGTGGGAAAGGAAGGACAGATGCAAATTACAGTAGCTTTCTTTCTTTCTTTCTTTCTTCTTTCTTTCTTTCTTTCTTTCTTTCTTTTAAAGTTTAAAGTAGCTGTTCTGTTGCTTTCGATCTTCTTCAGCAAACGGAGTCACAAATACTGACATACATTTCTTGTTTAAATTTTAAGAAACTTAAGAGGCAACTTTAGTGTTCATACTTTGGCTCTTAAATGGAGAGAGGTAAAAATGAAAATTCGTGTCCTTGTTATGTTAGGTCTGGGTTTTTTTAATGATTGAGGACATCTGCAGAACTATGTTTACACTACACTGTAAAAATAAACTATTTGTTTTAACATGAAAAAACGTTAGCTTCTGGGCTGCCTTAAAAATTCAAGTTGACTGAATTTTGAAAGACAAGTTGAGGTAATTTTGTAATGATTCATTAAACATTCATTGAACATTAACTTTTCTAGTCAAATAAACTTAATATTAATTCAGTTATACTTGATAGAACATGAATGAGATACTAAGTTGAACCAACATCTCTTCAGTCACACTGACAAACAAATTTGATTTCTTCTTTTTATCAGTTCAGAAAGTCAGTTAATTTCACACAATCATGGTTCACAGTGTTTTCATTGTTGTGAAAACAAGCAAAGATGACTTATCTTAAAGTTTATTAGAAACACAGCATTTTTTTTTCATTGTATATGTTTTCATATTGTTTTCAAAATAAGGGTCTCGGGAGAGTTTTAACTCTTAAAGAATGCATGCTGGGAAGTCTGCTAATATGCTGATGATGTTTCTTAACGAGTTTGCTGAACTCTGCACAGTACATTCATTCAACTTATTATTTCAAGTCAACAGATTTGAAGCAGAGGAAGCCAGGTTTATAAGTTGTAATAATAAATAGTACAGATTTTATGTTTAATTCAGTTGAATAAATTAAATTTGTATGTTTATGTTAAGTTAATGAGAAAATATTAGTCGATACCACCATATTTCTGTATGATGTTTAACAGTATATTCCCAAAAATCCCATAAGAACAGCTTTAGACTTTATAGAATAATATTAAACTAATGGCAAGTTTGTCAGTACTTTTGTGTTCTCCCTGTTTGTGCAAACTCACCAGTAGCTACACTGTAAAAAGTGTATTTCAGTAGTAGTTGACATGATATAATGTTACGAATGAGTCTCATTCAGCTTTCACCTTTAGTGATGGCAGTCTATTTTTGTGGATTTTATCAATTTGAAATTACACTCTGTGCCCTAACACGCTGTTCTTATTTCAGTAAAAAGCACATCAGTCAGGTTTCTCTTAGTATTCTACACTGGACACCACGACATCCACGTCTTTTCCAGATTTTTTCCACCACGGCTGGGCCTCCATTTTCTTTTGGTGACTCGAAAAGGTTAAATTCAAAGCAAGACAAAATTATATTTTGTCATCAAATAATAATAATTTTACAGATATAAAATAGTCCACCTGTAATTGTTTTTTAAATTGTAAATTGTTCTAAATTGTCCTAATGTTAAGTCATGCTAACATTAGCAATTATATTCATTGTTTTTAAAAAACTGAAATGACACGCTAAGGTTACTATAAAGATACTTTTCCTGAAACCATGCTATCAGGTTGTTGAGTAGCATTATTTTACTTTTACATAACTCAAAATTATTGAGTTGGAAAATTGTAAACTTTAAAGTCGGCTTGCCTTAAATTTAGGTTGCATTAATGCAAACTGTTCATGTTAAAACAATCTGATTATTGCGTGCATCTGTCTTAAAGCAAGTGTGTGTTACCAACTGAAGTCATTTTTAAAAGTTGGTCCAACAGTTCTCTTTTTCAGAGCAGGCTACCTGTAATTTCGCACTTGTGGTGTTATAAAATTCTTGACATGATAAAAGATAAAATTGTTGAAATATGGTTCAGTTTGTTTGTTTTTTTTTTTTCCAGTGTGTGGTAGGCTTCATGCATATCAATGCAACTTTTGTGAACGTGAACATGATGAGTGGGCGTGAGAGTGGAAAACAGGGCAGCTCGGTGCCAAAGGGTTACAAATACACGAGTTCCCCTGAGTGCTTCAGAGCAGTGAGGAGATGCATGATGTGGTAACAACCACTGCTGAGCGTTTGGTTCCTTCAGGACCCAAACTCTCTGTTTTATAAGCGAAATGATCGCTGACATGTGGGGAATTGATCACCTCATCATAATCATAAAGTGTCTGTTTCTTTCAGCATGTAATCTAATTATGAAATCCATTAAAAAAACCAGTTTATTAGTATTTCACGCTGGCGTCATAGTTGTGAACGGGCAGCAGGTGGTTTTTCTTTATTATTTTTTTTCCTCTCCTGAAGGATCCTTAACCTCTCCTCCTCCCACGCAGACCTCCCAGGCGCTCCTCTCCGCTCCTCTCCGCCAGAGGCTCCGCGCAAGAAGCGCCAGCCGCTCGGTAGTAAAACGGGAGATAACAAACAGTGAAGAAGATGATGATGATGATGAGGGGAGATACAGTGTGTGGGCAACAACACTAGTTCATTATCAGCTGCCTGTGTGGTGGAGACAGAGAGAGGCATCCACATGACGGTGTGAGCTGCGTCTTGGACAGACAGAGGTGTGTAAGATTTGATTTATTATTACCTTGTAATTTTTAATTAGTATTAGTATTAAGTCACTTTATAATGAAGCCTCACACAGTTTAAGTGTAAATTGGGGGACTGAGAAGTTTTAATCCCTGTTTTTACAGCGTGTTCAAGGAGGAAAACAACTGAAGACGGAAGGATCTGTGTCCTCATGACGGCTTGACTCAACTAAAAGGCAAAAACAGGGTAATCTATTCTGTCTATCTGTCTATCTGTCTGTCTGTCTGTCTGTCTGTCTATTTGACCTATTAGTGTTGGTCTTATTTTGTGATAGAACAAACAACCAAACTGATCACAAATTAAAGGAATAATCCACCTCTTTTAGTAATCTACTTTCATAAAGTTGGCGGACCTGTGAGATGGACATTTAATAAGGTATGGTCAAAATCAATGCAGCAGTGTGTGAGATATCTTGATTTTTACACATCTCTCTCTTGACCCCAATGAATTGTGCTTGCAGGCGGTTTAGCGTTGGCGTAGTTTAGGCCTTATTTACACACTCAGGTAGGACTGCAACAGTTATTTTCATTGTTGATTAATCTGTCGATTATTTTCTGTATTAATCAATTAGTTGTTTGGTCCATAAAATGTCTGAAAAGTGGTGAAAAATGGCATCGTTGTGTCCAAAAACCAAAGATGACGTCCTCAAATGTCTTATTTTCTCCACAACCCGAAGATATTCAGTTTACTGTCAAGAGAGGAGTAAAGAAGCCACAAAATATTCACATTTGAGAGGCTGAAGTCAGAGAATTTGAGCATGTTTTATTTAAGAAATGACTCAGAACGATTAATGGATGAACAAAGTAGTTGGCAATTAATTTAATAGTTGATTAGTGTTTGCAGCTCTGTACTCTGGTCTGATTGGTTGGTATTTGTTCCTCTTGCTAGTATACCAGCACTCACTCACTTGTTTCTTTTCCTGAGTGGCGATGTATTCGTCCAGTTGCGCAACCCTACTCCATATGCAGACTTTCTCCCTCTTTTTACTATGTCGACTCCCCCTGGTGTGTCTCATTACCAAAATCATATTGATCAGACAGTGTCCTGGTTTAATTACACTGAACACAGTAACTGCTTCTCTAATGCAACATCTATTTCTCATTTTCTCAACGCTATAAAGGAAACTACTCCTGTGCAGTCATTGTGTTTACATTGGCTCAGTCGCTCTGATAGAGAGTGATGATTGTAGATATTTGACAGTTTGCTGTGAAGAGGTATGTGCTATGTGCTACTAAAAAGGATCATCAGGAACTTGTGGTGAAAAAAAACAGCAGCCAATCACAGCTGTTGCGGTCCACACCTAGTATCACTGTAGCTGCTGTAGACCTGAGGTACTGGGGGGATACTGTTCTTTTCTGTTGAAAATTACAAACAAAAAATTTATTGTTGTCCAAAGAACTGGTATAATATCAAAACTGATTTACACCCCGAATAGGATTCCAAGTCTACTTACAGACAAGTGACACATTTTGAAATATGAACCTTTGTTGTGTTTCCGTTAATTTGTCACACTTCTGTAGAATGCAACCACAAAAGATAATTTTGGTTGTTTACAGCAGAAAAATATATATAATAAATAACATGTCAGTAGTATGTAATTTGACACAGCTGTAGGGTGCTGGAAAAACTTGAAAATGCACCTTCAAAAATCTTGAAAAGTGCTTAAATTTGACTTTGGGACAGGTGTAGGAACCCTGTGCTTAACCCTCTAAAACACTACCATAAATGACCCTTATGTCCCCAGTAAGGGGTAGCACTTCAAAAAGACTGAATTCTACAACTTCTGTTCAGAAGACATTATACTGCTGGATATTCTCCATGATGAGTGAACTGATTTTCATTTATGAAATTGGTGGAGTGCCGCTTAAAATCCAAAGATTTTGATGTGGATGTTTTGTTGTGCACATTACAATACCATGTGTATGAACATGAACAGGTTTCTGTGCAGCGTTTTAAGAAGGGCTTGACGATTCTTGCTAAAATGTGCATTGAGATTCCTTAAGAATTGAGATCATGATCTCTCACACAAATCTTATTTTTTCAGTAAATACAATTAGTGGACTCTTAGACGCTCAAGTAATGAAAATTCATCTGAGATAAAAAATAGCTTAATGTTGTGGATTGTGGTTTGTTTTGGTGTGAGTGAATTGTTGTCAGTTATGAATGAGATCACATAGATGTATGAACTGAGATCATGATTTTTGAATGTTAGTTGAGCAGCCCTCGTTTTAAGTATCTGTAGTGTAAAGAAATTTTGTCAAGAGTGTAGAGCAGGGTGACCAGATCCTAACAAAGTAGTTTCCCAGTCTTTGTTATAGATGCATTTCCTTTTTTGTTGTCGTAATTTCCATCATATTCCACCTAAATCTGCATAGTTTGTGACTTTGTGGTGACCTGCAATTTCCTCTCTGGCCATAAGGTAGCATAGAAAACCTGCACTTGACCCATGTGTGCGTAGTTTGACATCAAACGCAGCCCCGAGATGACAGGTTTACCTGATTTCTTCGTAGCCAGTGGATAAAAGCCAGAAGTGACTGTCCTGCCACAGTTAGATGTTTTAAAACTAGTAATTTAGTATCAGCAAATATGGGACAGGGTCTCAAATGTGGGACATGGTACAATGAATAAATATGGTGTGCAAAAAAGTGGGGCACCTGTTTGCCCTCGTGCAGAGTCAGATCATGGGATGGAAACCAAATGGATGGCTTTGACTTTGATGGACTTGTCATGGGCTGCAAAAGGTTGGCTGTTCAATGTGTGTGTGTGTGTGTGTGGAGGTGTGAGAAGGTCAGGCCATATGAGAGGCCTTTTCATGTCTGTCTGCATATGAGGGCAGAGCAGTAAGACGTCCTGTCACTGTGCCGCTCTCACACACACCGTCCCGACCCTCCGTCTACAACAGCTGACAAACTGTGAGCTGTTCGCTGACTCTGATCGGACTTTTTGACTCAGACTGTACACCATGAGTGGTGAGTAACCAGCCCATGGTTCACTGAAGTTTGTAAAGCTGAGAAACCTCTTCTAATTCTTTATTTTGTGTGGTTATGTGGAGAATACTGGAGATTTAAGTTTGCAAGGGCAATTACAGTTTTATTGACAGATTTTAGCAGCATAGTGTACCTTTTCTGATTTTGAAGGAACAGTTCTTGTTGTGTGGGATGCGTGCGAAAATGCTTTGTGCATGAAATAAATCAACTGATAAAGTATGCTTGAAATACATCTAAAAGTACTGCTATTGTGCTGCAGCAGTGCAGATAAAGAAAAATACGACAAACCATAATATTGGATTTGAATGTGTATGTAACAGCTTGAGATGAGATTCCTGTGTCCTCACATGTCAGTCTGAAGTGGCTTTGTGTTGAGGTGTGAAATGTGCTCTGTGTTACAAGCTATATGCCCTTCTACCAACAATACTGATCACACCGAGTTTAGTTTTAATTATTTGTTAGTGTTTAGTGTTGCAGTGGTTTAATGGCAAGATGTTTTTTTTGTTATCAGTACAAAAAAATGCCCACTGACCACTTCAGGATAATTGATGCTTCCTTTCACTGTTATAGACCCTCATTTCCTTGCTGCCAGCTTAATGTTTAAATGTTTATTACTGATCTGTCCTCATCCATTGTTGGATGTTTGGGTTGTCTGACAGGAGAACGCTGCCTGCAGCCCGACCAGGACTGAGCAGTTTGAGCTGGAGTTGGTGGTTTGAGACACTGGTGACACAGCTGCTCAAAGGAAACTCAGTGACAAACATAATAAAACAGTGTAGTACAGAGGACAGTTAAAACTGCAGCTGTTTAATCAGGCGGTAAATGAAAGAAGACTGTGGCCATTTGTGGAAGTGTTCCTGTTCGTTTTCAGATAAACACTGACAGATTACATTACACAAACAAATGTGTGTTTCTGAACTATTCTTAACGATAAAGCATACAGAATTCAAAACAAACTGAACATTTAACATGACGTTTAGTTTAGAGTTGTTGGCCTGGTTGGCTCCCGTCTGGCCCAGTTTGCTCATGAAGCTTTAATACACCACTGTGGTGTGACTGGATCAGGTTATGGGGGCAAACACTGCTGCTGGTCTGCCTGGCAGCTTTGAGGAAACCAGTTTCATTGAACTGAGCTAGAAATGGACATTTTCATCATACAGTTATCTTCACAACAAATACTGATATACATGTTTCAAACAAAATGATCTAAACAACACTTTTTCTATTAAAATACTCATGACACAGTTACTCATTTAACAAACATTAGAACTGTTTTTAAAGTATTTTTTTTAACAATTGTTTGAAAATTTGACAGTAAAGAGATGACAGAACATAAAGGGAGCGAGATGAGGAATGACACGCACCTCGGACTGGGGATGCTGCACTTCACAGTCAGTACCTTAACCCTTAGGCCATGAGGCCAAAGATATTTATATTATTACAATATTATATTGATATATTAAAGAGGCAGTAAGAAATTTCAGAGAAAGATAGTTGATTGTTGAGTCGAATTCTAAGGTTGTCAAATCCCGACACTTTTTGCTTGGTAAGTCAGACTGAGCTACTGAACAAAACAATGAAACTCAACAATCAAGTGTCTTTCTCCGGGATTGCTTAGTCCACTTTTAACATATCTGCATGTTGAAAGTTGATTTCAATGGTGCTTTTACTTGCTAGCATGATTAACCCTTAATCCTACCAACATATTTACAGTAACAACTACCAACTGGGATCTTTGAAGAGCCGAAGAATAAACTACTGTAAGAAAACAACCATCTTAGCAAAATATGGGCTTAATTCTTTCTGTAACATTATTACTAATGTAATTAATGTCACCTGAAGGAAAAAAAAACATTATTTTAAGAGAGTTACAGTTAATTTCCATATTGTGTGAAACGAGAATAGACAAAGCACATGGGGAAATCCGTGTCTGCTGCACCTGCGTCTGGCTCCGTCAAAATGACTGGTAGAGTTTCCCGAACACACAAGGCTACATGCAGTGAAATGTAGTAAAATGTAAAACAAGTGAATGGGGAAAAGCATATCTGGTTAGATTCCCAATATATTAGAGTTATTAATTAAAAGTACTGGAATTTAATGCATTTCAATTCATTTGGGTTTATTGTGTAAACCTGATTATTAATCATTTGATTACTATTATTAAGCATAACACATTGGATTTATTGATAATAATACATACACCTGGCACTTATGAATTTCATAAATGTATAAACCTGTTATTGTGTATTTAAAACACATTGAGTGTTATTACATATATCTCATTATACATTTATATGCAGTTAAAATACGTAAATTTAGGCCTAAATATTTCTGTGAGTGCAGGTCGGCCAGTCAGAAGGAGGTTAAGATTATGTTCTCGATTGAAAAATGATCAGAGTCAGAAATGGATGGTGGGATTTGTTCCATCAAACCTTCACACTGCAGGGTGCAGTAACACCAGTGCAGCAGAAATATTGATTTGTTTAATATACTCTGGCTGTATATTACAATAAGTTATAATCACTATAATCACATATCCAAGCCAACCGTATGATTTTTCATCCACTCTTAGCCGTTCAGCACTCAGTGGTGAAATAGGATCATCAGCAGCACTCCTCTGAGTCCTTCAGACCTGTTGTAAACATTGTGACTGTGTTGCATATTTTAATCAAGTGTTTCCTCTCAAGTGTCACGCACGCTCACAGGCAGAAAGTGTGAACACTGCTGATTATTCTGCATCTGACACCGAGCTAAATAATGGGCTTGGATTATCCAGGGTCATTCCATACAACCTGCTCAACAATGGGCCCATCACACTGTGTGTAGGATGTATAGATAAATGTGAACCTCGGAACAATAGACAAAAGAAAAATCAATACACAAGAATGATGCAGATAGAAATGATGAAGTCTTTGGAGATCATCTGTTAAGCGTTTATCCCTCAGGGAAGAGTGAAAACATAAAGGTGTTGGAGCTCACGGTGACTACGTTGGATATAAAGGACAGGCTGATAAAGAGGCCGGCTGCTGTTAACTCTATTGTTCTTTAAGTGCGGGGCTTCACGTCTGTTTACGGAGGGTGATTCAGAGGAAGACGTTGTAGCCTAGATAGATAAGGAGCAGCCACGTGCTACACACACACACACACTGCTTTGTGTTGTTCAGCAGAAGGAAACACGGTAAGTCTTCAAAAGCTTGAACTTTTACATTGTTCTTACAGCTCATATCTATTTAAACTACATATATTATTACAGTGAAGATTTAGAAACACAGAGGTGATATTTACTTTATTCTTAGACAGTTAATAACAGCTTCAGTCGTGTCATTATAGGGAACCTGTCTACACTTGTATGCTGCATATTCAAGGTCACGCATTTTAAGTATAACATGCTCTCTGTTTACATTAGTCCAACAAGAGGACAGATATCTTCTGTTTATTCTGTGCTGATATAAGTTTTCATTTTTCACTGTGCATTGTCTTTACGAAATAAGATACAAATTTATTCAGATTCTTAACTGAATTTTCATTAGAATCGTCCAATATTAGGTCATGAACAGGCGCTTTTACTTTTGATACTTTGGTACATCTAATATCAAGTACTTAAAAAATGTTTTTATTGCAGTTGAAAGTAGAACTACCGATAGACTTCCAACAAATCTATAACAGACTATCACACACCGGTTAGTTTACTTCAGATTGGGGTTGAGCTGCAGCTTATTATTTTCAATATATCAATCTGTTAATTTTTTTGGTTAATCAATAAATCTTTTACACGTCACAAATTTCCAGAGCCAAAGATAATGTTTTCACATTGATTGTTTGTCTAGTGATCAGTCCCAAATCCCAAATATGATGAAGCTACAATGATAGGAAACAAATCCTCTCATTTAAGAAGCTGGAACCTTTGATTTTTTTTTTTTTCATTTTTGCTTAATAATTAATTTAGAGCTGCACCAATTAGTGGAATAAACAATTAGACAATCGAAAGAAAATTAGTTGCCAACTACTTTGATAATCGATTAATTTCAGTCAGTTTTCAAGCAACAACGTGAAACATTTGCTGGTTCCAGTTTCTGAAATGTAAGGATTTGTTTTTCTGTTCTTCTGTTTCTATTTAATTACTTTATTATTTTATTTTGTGTTGTAAAAGGACTGCTGTATTATTTTTTTGCAATTATACATATATAATTCAGAAGAAAGACAGTTCATGCCAAATTTTTTTGCACATGCTTGGGTCATGGCCCTATATCATTATTATTATTATTATTAATTATTATTATTATTTTTATTTAAAAGATGGAAAGCAGAAGTACTTAAAGTTAAAAGGGAAAATACAATTTTTACAAAATTTGCACAAAAATGCTGTACTCTTCAGACTTATTATGTGATAGAGAACATTTTTTTCAAGTTGTCTTTTTTTTTATTGCAATAAATATTGTATCATGGACTTTTTAGTGTGGTAGTTTTGTTTTTTTTAGTTGAAGTTTTTGGTATTATTACATCCCTATCGACTAAGTTTTACCTCTAGATTGGAGGAATTTAAATGAAAAGGGTGGCATTTTCTTTCTAAGAAGAAGAAATTACATATATCATTAATTAAATGAAACATCATATGTTCCAGCTAGCATGTGTCTGTCACCACATATTAAATATCCTTAGGGTTTTATTGCTACACTTTCAGTTAAATATTGTATCACAGTCAGGCTTGGTTTGATTTTATTTAATCCTTCTAACACAGCAGTATTGCTCCATTTGGTATGATTTTCCCACTTGTGTACACTTTTCCATCATCTGTTTTTGGGAGCTGATGATTTCTGCCTGTTGGTCTCATGTATCATCAAACTGTCATCCAACTATTTCTGCCCAAAAAATTGCACATGATAAAATCTTGATATGCGACCACTTATTTCTCCCTCTGTCATCCTCTTACTGCCCAGTTTCCCACGAGACCTGCCTCCTGGACCAGGTGCTGGAGCTGATTATGAACGAGAAACCCCCCAATAGTGCGAGTCTTTTCCTGAACGAGGACGCGACAAACCTCCCCTGCCAGAGAGAGGAGACTTGAGGAGGTGCCTTCGCCGAGCCATGGAAAGGAGAGCCAGCAGCATGAAGGAGAGGATGAGCTCCATCAGCAGGGAGACCGTCAAAGGTTTCCTTAAGAGGAACCTGTTCGTTCTGTTCACCGTCGCTGCCGTGGCTCTGGGTGAGTGAAAAGGGAAACTTAGTGGTGGTGTAAAACCACTCTCTCCGCTGTCAGTGACTTTATTTCACTTTGTGTTCATTTCTGTGTGTTTATTCAGGTGTAATCCTGGGCTTTATTTTACGCCCCCACAACCTGTCCCTTAGGGAGATCAAGTACTTTGCCTTTCCTGGGGAGCTGCTAATGAGGATGCTGCAGATGCTGGTGCTGCCGCTCATCGTCTCCAGTCTGGTCACAGGTCGGTTTATAACAAGCTCAAAAGAAACAAATGCGCTTAATGCTGCCAACATGTTTCAGTAGATTACGGGTCAGACCCACAAATGAGAAAGGTGAAGGAATGGTAACAACACAACTTTAGATATCGATGAGAAAAATCCTAAATGTCAGGCTCAGGAAAACCAAAGTACTTCAATATTTATTGACCATTTATATCAGTGTAATAAAAAAAAACATTGATAGCAAAATCTAAACTTGCAGCAAACTGATTAAACTCTCACCACTTCAAATAATCTGAAATATCCCTTGAATGTCCTCTGTCTCAGGTATTTCATCCTTGGACAGCAAAGCGTCTGGTAAGATGGGTGCGCGCGCAGTTGTCTACTACATGGTGACCACTCTGATCGCTGTGTTCATCGGCATTGTCATCGTGATCATCATCCGGCCGGGGAAAGGCAGCAGGGACAGTCCTGTGTCCAACAGTGGAAACATAGAGCCAGTTCAGGCTGCTGATGCTTTCCTCGATCTTATCAGGTAACAGCTTAAAAACTCTCCTTCAGGCCTATTCATTACTTTTTAGAGGGGCCAGATTTGAAAGAAGTAAAGTGACAGGGGCCGGATGTTTACATTTCCTATGTCTGACCTGTAAAGTTAGGAACTTAAATGTGTGAAAAAAAAAAAAATGCATCTTTTAATTTTTTCTCCACTTAATCATTTTCATAATTGAAAAAAAAAAAATGCACAAAACTCCATTCTGTACTCTTATCATCACATGATTATTAATTATTATACTGTAGCATTACAAAATGTGCATCCTGTTGTGACTCATGTGTTGTTTCACAGAAACATATAAACATAACAGTTTATCCTTTCTATTTCAGGAACATGTTTCCTCCTAATCTGGTAGAGGCTTGTTTCAAGCAGGTGAGGCTGCCTTTTCCCATCAGTCATAAAATATTATTATTTCTTTTAACATATTTATTTTCTTAAAAAAAAAAAAACAGAAATTAAATGAGTTTCATATTATAACACAACTCCCATCATCCTCCTCCACACCTAACTCAACCAACCACAAAGACAAAAAATGAAAAAAAAACACATTTATTGATTTAATAATCATTTTATTGCTTCTGCTAAGTCCTCCACAATCTATGATCAGAACTGCCTCCATAACAGCAGTCTGCTTTTCAGAAATAACAGACCATATATTGTTGAGTATTCACCAAAGCTGTGTAATATCACCTCATAGTACACTGTCTGACACTTAAAACAATGATCATAATTAATGCATTGATTTCAATGAATGTTCTCTTGCAGTATAAAACTGTGTATAAGAAGATTGTACACACGAGGAACGTGACAGTGACCCTGAACCTCACAGACTCTCTTAACCTGACAGACTCTAAACTAAGCATGAACCTCAGCAGGGTGCTGCACACCATACAGGTGGGTGCCAGTGAAAGACATCTCTTCTGGGAAAAGCAAGGACATGACATTTTCAAACTTGATTCATGTTAATGAATATAAAGTAGATGTAAGTGGGATGAAAAATTGTTTAAAAACTGTCCTTATCCACTCTCTGGGGCTCCATTAATCCATTTAACATTTTGTGCCAAGCACCTCAGCATATATATAAACATATTTTCTTTTACAGGAGACAGTGGAGGAGACCGTCCCTGTGTCCGGCTCCTCAGGTGGAGTGAACGCTCTGGGTTTGGTGGTTTTCTCCATGTGCTTCGGTCTGGTCATCGGCAACATGAAGCAGCAGGGCCAGGCCCTCAGGGACTTCTTTGACTGCCTGAATGAAGCCATCATGAGGCTGGTGGCCATCATCATCTGGTCAGTAAAGAAACTCACCTCTAACTCCATCACTCTCAGCTCTTCTAATTTTAGTTTTCCTGTAACTCTTGGTATAGAAGTTTCATATTTAACTTTCTTGTTTTAAACATGTTTAAACAGTAGCTATTCTAAAGTTTCCAAAGATACCAGTGACAAATGAACAAGATGTCGTATTCCAATTTGATGGGAAGGTGCAGTCATAAAAACATGGGGTCTTTAGTTTGAATATTTCAAACATTGTTTGGGTTAGCTAAACTGCAAAGTTGTCAACTGTAGATTCACATAAATCCAAAAAGGAACTGTTTATCTCTCATTCTGAAGGCCTGTTGGTTTCAGAAACTCACTTTAGGTGCTCAACATGTGTCTGTCTCTCTGTCTTCCTCATACATCTCACCTCTCAGGTACGCTCCAGTGGGCATCCTGTTCCTGATTGCAGGGAAAATTGTGGAGATGAAGAATCTGGCAGAGGTGGGCGGTCAGCTGGGGATGTACACTGTGTCAGTCATTGTAGGTCTCCTCATCCACGGTCTCTTTGTCCTGCCGCTGCTCTACTTCCTGGTGACCAGAAAGAATCCGTACAGCTTCATCGGTGGGCTGCTGCAGGCGCTCATCACTGCTCTGGGAACCTCGTCCAGGTAAATCTCATCCTCTGTCCTGCTCAGGTACTGGTGTCCCTTACTCTTTGCGTCCTGTAACATTACCAGGATACAACTGAAAAAAGAGAGGGAATACTGTCTATTATATTCTGTGTGTCTGACTGGTTCCACATCTTGACACTACATCTGTGTCTCGCATATTGCAGCTCTGCTACGCTGCCCATCACCTTTCGCTGTCTGGAGGAGAACAACCGTGTGGATAAACGAGTGACACGTTTCGTCCTCCCTGTAGGCGCCACCATCAACATGGATGGCACGGCTCTCTACGAGGCTGTGGCAGCCATCTTTATTGCTCAAGTCAATGACATGGACCTTAACTTTGGTCAAATTCTCACCATCAGGTAAGCTTAATTCAGCTGTGTCTTTGGTTTACACCACACAAACGATTACTGTAGATGCTCGAGGCATGGGGGCACCCCATTTTCATTTAGTCCATTATTTAATGCAGATTAAATTTCTATTAACTGTGGTCTTGACTGTTCTGGCTGCCAGGGAGTCCCAAGGTTAAAAGCTAGATGTGCCTGTGGTGTCTTTGTTGCTGTGGTCATATAAATTTGAACCGTCTCTCCTAAAGAGGGAAGTGTGCCAATTTTACACTTTTCTCATGCAGAATATGCAGTGTGAAAAACCCTGCGGCCCACTGAATATGCGCAGTAGTGTTTCTCCCACTGCCTTCACCCATGAGTTCATTCTCAGATGATAGACTTTACATTGTCATGATGTCACTTTTCCTCAGCTCCAGGAAAGTTTTGCAAATATAAAACCTCCATGGATCAAATATTCATAATAGAAAGTGTTATAATTGATCTTGTGTGCAGTTTGAGGTGTCCTGGTGACAGTTTTACAGACGTCTTGAGCTTATGTTTTGGGCAATTTGGGAATTTTTTGCTGCCATACTGCAAGTTGCCACTGGGAAAAACTAGAAGCAAGGCTGAGTGGCAATGTCATATCCAGGTTTTCTATTACACATTTATGGAGTCAGGTGTTATGTTGCCCTGGTATACCTGGGTGTGGACCTCTAAATGTATTGAGTGTATAGTGTTGTACACCTTTCAGGTCACAAGTGTGCAGGACACACTAATATGATATGCATGTATCAAATGGAAATAAATATATGTACTATGCTTCATTATCCTCTCCAAATATTAAGTTATATTCTACATAAAGCTGATAACTTATTTAAGTTTACTTTGTTGACTGTGAAAATGTTGTTGATGCAACATGAGTATTATTATCACAATAAAGTAAAGAAAAAAAAAATCAACCAACTTTGGATGTTGTTTCATAGCAGCAGCAGGAATTACCTGAAGACAATAAAAGTATTTCAATCAAAAAGCAAAGCAATTATTAACACTCACAGGCACTAGAAGTTGTCTAACTATCAAGCAAACTACAGCAGAGAGTCTTGATGAAGTCTGCAGTTAACAGGAGTATTATCCACAGGCTAACAGGCTAATAGGCTAACAAGGACTGGGTCTACCAACTGACTCAGGTACATGAACTAATCTGTTCTGTTATCTTCAGCATTGTAATTTTTGAAGGGGAGTATTTTTAGACAACTTTTATCAAATGAAACCCTCATGTACTCATGTATAAACTGTATAAGAACTCAGGTCATGCAGTCAATCATTTGCAACACTTCTCAGTTTGCTCTTACTCCACAGTTTGTGTCCAGAAATGTTCTTCCACGTGAATTCAGTGTGTCATCTTTTTCTGTTCTTACTCCAGGAGAGGATAAATGTGATTATTATTTACAAAATGATTCACCTGGTCAGTTTTTTCATTAACAGAACAAGTGTTACAATGTGTAAATTTCAGGTCATACACATTCTTACAGATAGTCGCTGTATAATACTAAAATTATATTTATATTATAATCCTGTGCACAACTTTCTGCAGTCTCTCGAAAATAGAGCTGTTTGAGCAGCTCAAAGAGAATTTACATAATAATATAATTCCTCATGTGCTTTCTGTCACTCTACTCCACTCCCACCAGGAGTGCACATGTGCTGTTTGTTTGCTTCCTTTTATTAAATGTCTTCACTCTCCTCTCCATCCCTCCCACCGCCCACTCAGTATCACGGCAACTGCTGCCAGCATCGGAGCAGCAGGCATCCCTCAGGCTGGCCTGGTTACCATGGTGATCGTATTGACATCGGTGGGACTGCCCACAGAGGACATAACACTGATCATCGCCGTGGATTGGTTCTTGTGAGTTCCCACTAAATGTCAGCTTGATGGGGATTGGTCTGTGTGCTGTACTGTGGGCCTGCCAGCCTAAATGTCATTGTAAAGCTTCAGAGAGCCCAGAGGTCCCACCACTACAAAGGTTATTGATGCATAATGCAGAGTGACAGATTAAAAAGCCTATGTTTAGAGACACACTTATGAAGTTTGGGCGTTGAGTGTTTTTTATACCACATATACATATGTTTTACCTGTCTGTACATCTCTACTGAACATCTCTCTTTACATTGATTGGTAACACTTTATTTGATGGGGTGTGCATAAGACTGTCATTACATTGTCATGACACCTGTCATGAACATGAAGGAGTCTTTATGAATGTTTGTCATCAAGTGTCATTCAGGCAGTTATTTCATTTTTAATGCAAAGTTTACATTGTTTGAAATGTCTTTGTTCCAACAACTTGATATTAATCGAGCCAATAATGTCTTTGTTATAACGACTTGACATTACCAAGACATAACCAAGACAACATAACCTGTCAATGTTTTTGTCATGACAGCTTGATGTTATTAAGTTTTATTACACTGTCAAATGCTTTTAGAACGGTGCCATGAATCATTTCCTGGACTTCAAGTAAAGTGGTTGCATAATACATCTTAATTACATAAAGATGTAATTAAATGTTATAAGGCCAGTTTAACAACAGAGCACAATACCAAGGTGATTTAGCTTACAGAGATACCTGATGGACAGATAGCTGTCAGCTAGTTTACTTGTTGCTAAAGCAGCCTAACCGCTGTCTGCTGTTATGTGTAGCTGGCCTTAGCTAGCTAGCTCGGTTAGCCGTTACTAATTAGATGACTCAACCCAGAGGTGCCAGGTGCTAAATCCAGCCAGAAAACCACTGTATCCACTATCAAACTGGCCACCATCATCACTATGAGATTGTGTTCGATTCTGGCCTGGCCTGGATCTCCAATCTAATCAGGCTCAGTTAGATTCTGAAGACACTTGTGTGGTTGGAGAAAGTACTGATCAGTACTGCTGACATTGATATGAGTTTGACCAGACTGAGGCTGTGGCCAGATTGACGACAGGAAATGCAGTACCAAAGTGGTTTTCTTGCCAGGTTTGGCTCCTGGCACCCCAAGTCAGCTAATTTGGTGGCTACCTCCAGAGCTAACTGAGGTAACTAGCCAATGCCAGCTACAGATAACAGCAGACAGCAGTTAGCCTGCTGTTGCAACAAGTAAACTAGCTAACTGCTGTCTTTCCATCAGGTAACTCTGTAAGGTGAATCATCTTGGTACTTTACTCTCATAAAACCTGCGTTATACATTTAATGACATCTTTATGACAAGTCATTGTTACAAATGCATTTGACAGTGTAATAAACTTTATGACATTTCTCTCTCTTTTCCCCTCAGGGACCGTTTGCGTACCACCACCAATGTGCTGGGTGACTCGCTTGGGGCTGGTATCGTGGAGCACCTTTCCCGCGGAGAGCTGCAGAGTCAGGATGCTGAGGTGCGCAACTCTGTGATCGAGGAGAATGAGAAGCCCTACCAGCTAATCTGCCAGGAAAACGACACACTCAACCACTGCAACAGTGAGACCACGATGTGAGGACAAGAGCTACAACTTTCAGGGCTTCATGTACCAAAAGCATTTTAGCTAGAATGCTGGTTTACAATGGTGCAGAGACCGTCTTAGAATATAATAGTTCTTGGTCAACTCAGCCGGTGTTTTGGGGGCCATACAAGGCTGGCCCACGGCTGATTGATGACAGAAAATAAGTCCACATGCTGTTTAGGAAGAGTTACACACCCCAGGTGTACAATCTGATTCAGTCAGTGCCAGTTATTTGGTGGCATTTTGCTGTTTGATGACTATTTTATTCAATGTCAGGCAGGCTTAATATGTCAAATACAGTTTAAAGTAAGGTAACACTTTATAATATTATCATTAATAAATGGTAAATAGATTAGTTAATTAAACTTTAGTTAATTGTTTTTTTACCGTTAACAAACATTCAAATAGTGGTTATATATTCTTTATAAAACATTTATTAAGCAGTTATAATGTTTATAGATGCACTACACAGTATTTATCAACCAAGTATTATAAACATCAGTTCCAGCTGTACAATAACCATCCAGATAATGTTTATTGACAACGGGTTCTCACTCCCAACTCATCAAATACGTCAGCTCGGTCAGTGGCCCTACACTTCAAACTATGACGCTGTAGGTACCCCTCTAATGCCTGTTTTGGCAAGTACAGGGCTCCACAGTTGAATTAGCAATAACAAATATTAAAAGTCCGGGTAGAATTTCAAATATTGGCACAAAAATTACTTGGATAGGTTTAGGAAAAGATCATGCTTTGGGTTCAAATAAGTATGTTACATACATAAGTTCACATACATACGGAATGTGAATTATGTACAAAGGTATGTAAGGTATTAATGATCCATTGCAACTTTATAAAAGCAGCTAAAATAATGTTTATAGACAGTGTACAAACTAATTATTAACATCTAATAAACTGTTAGAATATCTGGTCCATTTTTTATGTAATTATTTCTTAAAGCATTACAAATCATTGGCAATCATTAACAAATATTTATTAACAGTAAAATCACTATTAAAGGGAAACTTTGGCACCTTTCATATCAGCGTGTTGAAGCAATAAATCCTCAGTGTGTGCAATATTGACTGAGAAAACTGAGTTCTCCTGCTGCAAAAACTGTTGAACTACAGGCTGTTACAGCTTGGATTTCTAGTCTCCACCTCTGGGTAGCCAGGCGGCGTTCTAGATGAGTATTGTCACCTGATCCTATGTTTAGGCCAACAAAGTAATACCTATAGGCTAAGGCTGGTGATAGTCAGTAACATAGGTAGGGGAGCGACAAGCTCATCTGCAATGCTATCTTGGTACATGTTGGCACTGCTACACGCTATGTGAGAGGAAAAACTCAGTTCTTGGTTACTATAAAACACACTGAGGAGTTTATTGCTTCAGTTGACTGCGTTTACCATCAACACTGATTGGACATCCACATGAAAAGTGCTGAAGTTTCCCTTTAACTAAAGGTTAATTAACTATCAATTAACCACTTCTTAATGATGGTTATTATAAAGTGTTACTGTAAGGATTTTTTAAAGTCTTCAGCTTCATCATGTCCCCAAAGATTTGTATAATTTATGATCCATACAGTCAGAGCGTCAGAAACTCCTCACCAGCATCAGTGTTCGAACACATAGTATTAGCATAGAGGAACACCACCATTCATACAGAAACAGTCAACTAGCTGATCTTCCAATCATGTGAATATGTAAATCTGCATAAGTT
The DNA here is from genome assembly GCA_034769285.1 of Lutjanus argentimaculatus. Lineage (NCBI taxonomy): Eukaryota > Metazoa > Chordata > Actinopteri > Lutjaniformes > Lutjanidae > Lutjanus > Lutjanus argentimaculatus. The sequence goes on along the minus strand of JAWZSL010000010.1, from coordinate 26,345,945 downwards.
GGCTATATCCGTGGCATGACATAACACTTAATATTGTTTCCTTTGCAAACATTTATCTTTGTCATTCACATTATGACTACCTCTAATAGGACCTAGACATGGATCTTTTACAGTACTACACGAAAATACACGAGCATATCAGCAGAATACAAATACATTAATCCAAGAATTTTGTTTTGGATCCTGTATTGAAGTTTTTAATATTTCTATTTTTATGTTATTTAAGTTTGCTTGCGCAGTGTAATTGTACAATTTTGAATGTACTTGACTGTTAAACATTAGAGGAATCTTTGCTACTGATTATTTTGAAGTTGATATATTTCAAGTGATTTGGTAGAATTTTCACTCAGTGCTTTTATAGTATATACATAAATACATATATATATATATATATATATATTATATATATATATATAATTTATATAATTTTATATATATCGTGTGTGTGTGTAATGTATGTATGTATATAAAAGCTATATTCTAACATATACTATGTTTTCTGTACTTCATTGGTGCTATTGCTTAAATACACATACACAGATAGCAATTTCAAAACCTTGCAAACCTGCAGTTATATCTGAAACTCTTTTTTACTCCAGGATTTATCAAACAGGAGAGGGAAACAAGAGTGATAAATCTTTATTTCCCCTTGTTGTTACTTTTTGTTGTTTTGGTTTGGTTTATCTTGATCTTTTTTTTTTCTTCTTTTTATGAACATTATTACCGATTTATTAATTCATACTATCAACTAAATATGTTACTTAATTTTGTTATATTTGGACTGGAATAATATATTGCAAGCTAATGATTGATTTAGTTTTATTGTTTTGTGAAAAGGTACTGTGAAGAAAGCTTGTGAATGCCCTGAGGAATTGAATGTACAGCTACTTTATGCTTTTTTGGCGTAGATTGTTTTAGAGGAAAGTGTAGTGTAATTATGAAAAGTTCTATACTATTTAAATGAAAGCTTGCTTGACTTTGTGTCACTTTTATGCTCATGAAGAGTTGACTTTAGTTTGACTTAAGTTCTGATGTTGGATGTTATTTTTAGTGAAAAGCTCAACATTTTGATGGACAGCTTATGAAAAATGTGAGAAATAAATGGCTCAGGAATTGAACTGTGATTCTCATTATTGTGTTTGTGGCTACCCCTGGTGGAGGATATTCTCCTGTCACACATGGGTCAAATTAAATATGTTTCAAAGAGTTTGTAATATAACTGAATGGGTTCTCTGTTAAAAGTATTTGATTAAAAAATGTAAGTAGTATATTACTTTGTGTGCATATGTTTAAATGTCAAAACTTTGAATGTCTTACACTGCAAACCTCCATGTTATTTGAAAATGACCCGGGTCTCACTCACTGGTGAATGGCCAAAGTTTGCTTTATGTTTTGTTTGTAGGTCATTTGCATAGTCAGTGTATTTACTTTACTTTACTTTAGTATTTTACACATCCTAGTAACAGCTGTTAAAGGGAGAATTTACAAGTTTTCATGTGGATGTCCAGGCAGTGTTGATGGTAAATGTAGTCAATTGAAGCAATAAATTCCTCAGTTTGTGCTATATTGACCAAGAAAGCCTCGTTCTTTCTGCATTCAGTGATGTCATTAGATGCAGGCAATTTCAGCTTGGATTTCTAGTCTCTGCCTCTGTGTAGCCAGGAGGTATGCTAGATGAGTATTTTTGTCACCTAATGCTATGTTCTGGCCAACAAAGTATTCGCTATCAGCCTGGGTGGTGATACACAACATGGGTATGGGTGTCAGAAGCTTGCACTGAAAGCATCCTGGTACATGCAGGCACAGCCCCATGATCAGAAGAACTCAGTTTTCTCAGTCAGTATAGCAGCACTGAGTAATTTATTACTTCAACTGACTACATTTACTATCAACACTGAGTGGGCAAAGTGGTGAATTTTCCCTTTAAAAAGCATCTTCATCCATTAAGTATGCATATACATGTTTGAAAAAAAGTATAATGTTTACTATCCTCGTGGTCTCATGTTAGCATGCTACCATTTGCTAATTATCATCAGCTGAAGCTGATGAGAATATCATTATCTCGGCATGAATTGAACGATTGGACAAATTAAAAATGCAACTGATGAAAAGTTAAAGGACCAGTGTGTCATGGTTTTGGGTTTTTTGTTGGTTATGTCCTGTTTTATTTTGTAGTCCTGGGCCTCCCTCATGTGTCTTGACTTTACTTCCTGTCTTTGTCCTTTTCCCGCCCTTTTTGATTGCCATTTGTTTCACCTGTCTGATTAGTTCTACCTGTGTCTGATTAGCTGCTTGTCTATTTAAATCTTGTGTTTCTCTGTTTCTGTGTCAGTCTGTTGTTCTTCTTTGTGTTGAGAATCCCAGGCCTCTCTGTGTTTTCCTTGCCATTTAGGACTTTTTCCTTGTTTTTGGACTTTGCCAGTTTTAGTTTTCTGTATTTTGGACTACCCCATCTTCCACTTAAGCCTGTTGCCTGTCATTTACTTTCATGTGATTAAATAACTTTGAACCATTTCTGCTCAGTCTCAGTCTGCATTTTTGTTCCATTATCATGTTTTGTTGCTCTGTTTAAGACACATATATAACAAAGTGTGTAGTGTGTTGGAGTTAGTGGCATCTAGAAACATAGCGGTGCAACATGGCAGTGATCTCTGTAACTCTGCATTTCATTCGAAGGTGACAAAATCACAACAATTCTTATTTTCAGGTGATCATACGTTAATGAAAACATACCTATGAATATTATTATTCAATTTCTTCTGTAATCTGCCAATAAATCTTCATATATCTTACACACTGAACCTTTAATAGATCACCAAAAATGTCTGTGTCTAATTTCATGGCAATCTATCCCATTGTTGTTGAGATATTTCAGTTTACACCAAAGTGAACCTACCAACATTGCTATGCCCAGAGTCACACTGCTTGCATGGCTAAATTAAGTGTATAGTGAATAAGACACACACATGCATGCACCACACACACACACACACACACAACACACACACACACACACATCCTTGTTTCACAACTTATGTGGGGACCCATGATTGACATAATGCATTCTGTTGCCCCTCAGACTAACCCTACCCATCACAGCTAAGTGCCTAACCCTAACCTAAACCTTATTCTAGCCCTAACCCTACAACCAAGTGTTAACCTCCAAACAGCCTTTTAAACTTGTGGGGTCCAGCACTGTGGTCCCTACAAAGCTGTCAGGCCCCACAAGAATGGTGGGTAAATAGTAAAACAAACACCCCTCCCACACACCTACACACAGACACACACACACACACCTGGAAAAAAGCAGTGAGGCAGTTTCAGTTATTATTTCTGATTAATTTATAAAATAGTTCACTTGAGATACTGTGTTTTAACATACAGTGCATTCTTCTACAATACAATACTTGTGTGTTTCACACACAGTCGAGCCCTCTAAGTTTTAACAGCCTTGCCATGTGGTGAATTGAATCATGAATACTTTGGCATAGTTTAGTGACAGACTATTGGTGAAAAAGACAAATGTAAACAGAGATATTAGATAGTAGATATTTAAATCTCTGGTAGATGCCTGAGAGGGCCTCATTTTAAAAGATGGACTCGAGTTTCATACTGATTTACAAACAGTCAATATACAGAGTGGACAAAATAACAGGAACATTTGCTCTTTAGGTGACACAGGAGGTCCATTCCAGGTGAAATCTTCCCCTCTGACTCCACTTTGATTTCACCTGTCTACTAACAGTCAAATATATCAGATCAAAGCCTGCACTGTGTGCAGAGTCATGACACATCACTGAGGGTATACAAGTCACACATAAGCATGGAGTATCTTGCTGATATACAATATTAATATCACTGCTCGTTTGTTTAATTACACTTTTTTCACTGATTTCACTGATCAGCCACGAGTAGTAATGTTGTTGTAGAGGGAGACACTTCCAGGCAGACTCCGGCAAATAACAGTATGAGCCATTTGAAAAAAAAACTCAATTCAACTTATCTTACAAGTAAATACTCCTCTGTTGAGGCTGTTCCAGCCATGTGTTTGGGAATATTTCAAGCAAAGTTCATGTTTAAATATCTAAAGCCATTTAAATATGTATTGCTGCCCAGGTCTGGTCCCAGGGAGACAGATAGTGTAGATAGAGAGAGACACAAGACGACTGGAGAGTCAGCAAGCTTCGCCGTATAAAGATGACGAGCTGCTGAAAGTTTACTTGGCCTGTGGAGAAGTGGGAAGAATGTAAAAATATGAGGTGAGACATTTAAGAGAGGTACTTTCACATATTATGTAACAGGCACTGAACTTGCACAAGGTTCAACATCATGACACATACTTATGACTATGAGTTTTCCTCCATATTTGACGGTGCTCCATCACTCTACATTGAGAACCGCCCAGTTATCTTTCTTGTCCTGATGATAAAAAGAGAGGGAAAACTATAAATTAAGGATGCACCTAAATACAAATCCTTTATTCAGGAAAGCACCAATAATGCTATGGAAACAAATATAGTTTCTATCCGAGTATGCTTTTCATTATTCAGGAAAAAAATATTTCCAAAATGTAAAACAATATCTTCAAGAGTTCTATTTTTTACTTTTAACTCACAGTACATTTTAACACAAGTACTTAATTTTGATATTATATTATTATAATATATTAAAATATTAATATATGTATAATATTCTTGAACTTTGAAACATGAACACAGCTTCATTGCAGTTTAAGATAATTTGCTTCAACTGAAGATTTTTTTTTACATCTTTCCTGCAAAAGTTCTTATTTTCATATAAAACAGAATATTTCAATTTAGAAATCTTTTTTTCTTCAGTTTCTTATGTCCCCCAGTGAAAGGGGAGGATAAATATAAATAAAAAAGACACAGAGAGATGAAAAGTAAAGTATGAGGATGGGGGAATGTATTTCATAATTAATTATATGCCAATATTAAATTATTTTGATACTTTAATACAAAACAATTGCACTGCTAATAAATAGTAGGTTAGAAAATAAAACATTTGCCTGATTTCATGTAACTTCCAGAATAAACCATCCAAATACAGAGACATACAGATGTGATGTCTCTGTGTGTCGTACTATAAATGTCTCAGGTATACATGAAAACAACATGAAAATTTCCCTCAGCATAAACACTCATAGATCAGACTGTCTACTTTTGGCTGAATAAATTTTTGATTTATCATGTTTCATTTCTTACTACATCTAATATGTGGTGTAATGGAAGAGGCTGTAACACTCATGTAGCCGTACAGCAGCTTGTATCTGACCTCTGACATGACGGGCAGGTTGTCATGAGGAAGGAGCCACATGGTTCGGTGGCCCTTGGTTCTCTGTCTCTGCAGGAGCTTTCTCAGCAACCTCTTCACCTTCCGGTCTCTGGGGTCTGCACATTTCACTGCCTTCTTCGTGTAAAGACTATAAAAAGAACACAGTACTTATTACACAAGCCAGGGTGGCAGTACAAGGTCTGAAGGACAAGGAAAAAGAGAGAAACCCCAAAGACTGGCACAAGCAATGATTCAGCAATAATGTGGAGGATCACAAATATGTCTGTCAGGTGTAGCAAAGCCCCTGAGAATTTGAGCCCAAAGGAATCACAAAAAAGATATGAGATGCTGGAAATAGAGTTGAATAAGGTTTTTTCTTAGGTAGAAAGAAGTCAAACTGTGATCAAAAGTTGAAAAAAAGAGGTTGGGAACCACTGAAATAGAGAGGACCAAAAGAAACTCTTGTATCCACTGTGTAAGAACTCAATGTTTTTGTTAAATGGACCACATGAAAAAGCAAGCTCCTCATTCCCCAGCTACATGAGATTTCTCTGACCTGCTGGAAACAATAGGTATCACAATGCAGAATGGTTTACTTAACTAAACCCTGCTGTTCTGACTGACTGGCTGCGGCAGGGCTCAGCTGGCTCGGAAGGTATTTTCAGATGGCTTGTTATTCCCACATATTTCCTTTCTTACTTCCCTGGCAATTACAGCTCAGAGCCCTGCTATAACAACATGACCTGGAAAGATGACAATGCCTCTCAGCCCAGCTCTGCCCTCCTCTAACGAGAGGCATATTTTCCATGCCTGCAGATTGCTGTGTGCTCTTTAGCTCCAGGAGTGGATAGTTGAAATACTTGCATGATGGCTTGTATACTGCAGTCGGGCCCCTCCGTCTGCACCTCAAACCGCAGCACATCTTTGGTACGCACCTTGCCCTGGGAGTACAACATACAGCACTGGACATCCCTTTGCATCTGCACGCCTTTACCTGGGAAAAGGAGACAAAAAAAGAGAAAGAAAGAGTAAGAAAACTTTAGGGAAGTTTGTCCAACAAAAGCAAAGTGGCAGAATGAGACAAAAGTTGTTGGTGTGATTTAATTATCTTGGCTTGTTGCCTTAAATTTCACAGGTTTTATCTTAGCTTTACTTAACCAGGTCAAATTTCTTTCTCAAGTGATAACAGGGCACTGAAGCAACATTATGGAAGTCACAAAAGTTTCAAACAGTATGCATTTCTGCACATTATCACAAATAACAAAGACTAAAGATCTCATAACACCTTAGGGAGGGACAATTGTCCCCAGGTAAAGTAATTCAGCCCTGAACTTCGGGAGGTTCGCATCCGAACAACCCTTTAATACACACAAAGTCACACAACAACACAAACAACTTAATGGATCAAAGCAGCGGTAAATCAACAACAAAATCACTGTTTTTTTAAATGGAGTTTGGTAGCTTTGAGGAGAGTGAGACAACAGCTATTTCTGGTTAAACAAAAAAGGATCTTACTCTTTAACAAAAATGTCTGTCTCTGATCCATTCTATAATGTCATTGGACCCATACTTTGATGGGTGCAGTTGCAAAGATTACACTGCGGCCCGTTCTGCTGCTCTGGACTAATTACAAAACTTTTCATAGCTTTTACTCATTGAGACGCTAAAATAAGTTGAGAAAAAGTAGGGCCCCAGTTTAAAAATATTGGAACTGCCCTCAGAGATATTTGGATGAAGTAAACCCAAATTCCCACTTAGTTTAGTTAATGCAATGGTTCAGACACTGAGCAGGATACACAGGAAGAAACATAAAGAAAATATTCAAAAAGATGGTGTTTATGTGTGATTTAATTCAAAAGTGGAGTCAGTTTCTATTAAATATGTACTCTTCAATTACATCATATATTCAGAAATAAAAAAATTACAAGTAGTACAACTTCCTGCTGTTAGAAGTTAGGTGGGCCCAAGCAATTAGATTAAGATAAAGAAACATTTTATGTTCATATTTACTGCTCAGGATAAAGATTTTTAAACACTATTAAGTCAATATTTTGCCATGTGAAAGACAGTTTCAGCAGCTTTTGCAGTAGAATGTTATCTGTTCTGCAGAATGTGCACATGCCTCCTCTGGTTACAAATCCATATGCACACTCATACATGGACACACATGTACACACAAGAATGTCAGAGGAATTACAATGGCATCCCATTGTGCTGCAAAACATACTAGCATGCCATGGCAGTGAAATGAGAGGCAGAGAAAGTGAGAGAAAGAGAGGAGTGTGTGTTTGTGTTGGAGGGTGTGCCATGATGCCTTTTCATCCAACGAAAATGTGTAAACAAATTAAAGTGTGATGGAAGCAGCAGGGGCGATAAGAGCTGTAAAATAGGACAGTGCTGCTTTGTTATGCCACACATGATTTTGAATCCATCCTCGGGCACATCACTGCACTTTCAAATTTAAAAAAAAGCACATGAGACGACACCATCACAGGGACTGAGCCCTGACACAGTTGCTTTCTTTCTGTGTGAGTGTTTGTTGTGTGATGCTCGTCCTCCTGCGTGTGTTCTGCCCCTCTGTTTACATCCATGCCTCCTTCCCTGCTGCTCCTGCATGCTGCTGCTGCTATCCCTCCTTTTCTGTCTTCGCCATCGCTCTCTTTGCTACACTGTCCACCTGCAGGGACCATGCAAGCCACACACACACACACTCTCTCTCTCTCACACACACACCCCATAGTAAGTACGGTTGTGTCCTACCTTCCACAGATGCCAGGAGAATAACAGTCAGAGAGATAACAGTCAACATCTGCAGCATGAACATGATGAGGCTGGCAGAGAGAGGAGAGGAGGATAATCTACTCTGTCACCTCTCCCTCTATGGCTGCCTCTCTTATATTACTCCCTCCCTCTCTTTATACCTCCCTGCCCATCTCTCACTCACTCACTTCCACCACCTCTCTTTTTCTGTCTTACCGTCTTTCCCTCCCACCCTCTGTTTATCCATTTTCAGTCATTCTCACACTCAGCTAAACTCCCCTCCCTCATTCTCTCTTTTTCTTTCACACTCATCTCACCTCTCATTCGTTTCTCCTCTCCTGCCTCTTCACTCAGGCTGCCAAGCCTCATTTGTCTCATTTGAGGCTTTAAATTCCTCCTTTATTCTGTCTCTTCTCTTATTCTTCATGCATTTGCCCCTCTAGGACTTAAACAGATTTTCAACAAAGAATCACCCTGTAGCTTTCACATGATCCCTCCTGATTTGGCATTTATACTGTACAAAAATAATCAGTTTCCAAATAATGACCAATTAACCCCAGTTTAAAGCTGTAGAAGGTAGTTTGGGAAACTCTTGGACTGAACAGTAGACGTGTCTGACTTGTGCATCTGGATCAGTGCTGCAGCAGAGTTATGTTCTCTGTGGGATTCCAGACAAAATGCCAAACACACCTAGAAACATTAATAAATTAAATTTATTAGCTTGACTTAGCCCTGAATTATAACACTAATATGAATCATGGTTTGAAAGTGCCTGCTGTAGATCTGACATTAAATGTTAATTATTCTTGTATCAAATAAAACTGAGCTGTAAATTTATTGTTATTGACTCTGAAAAGCCTGCTGCAAAGTCTCAGAAACCAAATCAGTGCATATTTTTAAGAAAGCCTCTTAAGACCCATTTGTTTTCTCTTGATTTAATACCTTGTATTTTGTGGGTTGTACACTGAAATGGGCTTGTTTTTGTTGTTTCATGCTATATTTTAATACTGTATGAATAAAGTTTGTTGCTTGGTGATGGGTGTTGCCTCCTCTTTAACTTCTCATTTTGAATGTGGTGTTGCACAAGGTTCGGTCCTCAGCCTCTTGTTGTTTTCAGTTTTTATGCTCCCACTAGTTCAGGTTATTGCCCAAACTCTGATTCTATGTACGCTGATGACAAATAGGTATATGTTTGATTTTAAACTCACAATAGAGCTTGCTTTTAAAGGACTAGTGTGTAGGATTTAGTGGCATCTAGCAAACACCTTGTGTCTCCCTCCCATTTCAAGAATCTAGGAGAACCTGTGGTGGCCGTAAAAAAATGCGAAAAAGTGCAAAAGGCAGTATCTGGAGCCAGTGATTGGTTTGTCTGTACTGGGCTACTGTAGAAACATGTCGGTGTAACACGTTGACCTCTGTGGAGGAGGACCTGCTTGCTTGTTCTATGGGTTTTATAATGGTGTTCCACAAGGTTTCGTCCTTGGCCTCTTGCTATTTTCAGTTTTTATGCTCCCACTAATTCAGGTTGTTGTCAAAACAACAGGCCTCATGCAAGAACTTCTCATATGAACAAATTTGTTGTTCTGTGATTTGGAAGGGTGATTTAAGAAAACTGGCTGCATGCACCAAATTTCTGGTATTTTGAATTTTCTTTTAGGCAACAAACAACATTTATGAGTGATCCAGACCAGACATTCAGTCCAGAAGTCTTGTGCAATTAGTCTGCTGTTATCCAAACCTATGTTTTTCATTTCATTTTACTTTGAAGAAATATTGAGTTTGAAAATCCTATATATTATGTTGACATTATCCTATGATTTCAATTTACTTTTACCATTACTGTCAGGCCTACTGGCTTTATCTTCACATGCAGGTTCATGCAAGTTGCTGTCTAGGAGAGCATCCTCTGTTGCAATGCCTGACATTATTTTATCACTTTGCTTATTTTTTGCCCATTCCTTGGCTTTAACAGGGCCATTAATTCCACTGATGTTAAAATTATGTACATGGACTTCAATCTCTAAACTCTATAAATCTATAAATTCTTCTTTTAAGTATTTGATACCATTTCATGCCCATATGCCATGAAATGAACATTTCATGAAATGAACATTTCATGGCATATGGGCAGGATGTGTAGCTTTATATATTATTGGGGTGTTAATTATTCTGATTTACAAGTCTCATGAACATGCACTTAAACACACACAGTTATCTCAAGTCAGGAGTGTTTGCTGAGTCTGACGTGGCACACATTTAAGTGCCCACAGAATGAATAAGAGCAAGAGAAAGTTAAAATAATAATTTTCTTGAATGAGGTCCAAAGTTTTCTTTCTATGTCGATGACACATAGCTGTATGTTTTATTTTAAAGTCAGTGTAGCTTGTCTTAAGGCATGTGTTACAAATCTCCACTGATAAATGTCACAAATTCTTCTTCAAACAAATGAAGATAAATCTTACATTATTTTGTTTAGCCCTCTAACTGTGTCTCTAATTTACAGAACAAACTTGGAAGTTTGGCAGCTAATATGAAACAGATCGCTAGGCATTATTTGATCCCAGCCTTTGTTTCTAGTTTTTATTTCATTTTTATGGCTTGGCTCACAAGAATGCACCAATGTCACAAAGTAAATGTAATATATTTTGGCAATAAAGTGATTCAGATGTTTGAAAAATATGTCTTTGCAGCCTCTTCCAGTCTGCCCATAAATCATAATAAAGTCGTTACTTAGTTTCCATAACTAAACACCACAAGAACAAGCTGGAGGCTCTATCTGAGAGTCAAGCCTCTACATCCATTATAGAGAGACTTCAACAGAAAACACCATCAGGAGCTAATTACACGGAGAGAAACCAGAGAAAGTGATGTAGCCCTGCATCTGTTTCAGAAAGATATTCCTTTGAATGGACCTTGTGGTGGAGAAAAAGGTCAAACAAAGATGCCAAAGTCAGCAACAACACTGTATAAAATGATCAATCACAGGGCTGATTAGGTATGACAGATAAACAAATGTTGTCACATCATTTTGTTGACATGTTACATTAATAATTGTAATTGAGCTGTAATTCTTACTAATAAGGAAATGCATGTTTGTGTTGCTGTCTACTCTAGCAGGTCTTAAACACCAACCCAGGGAATTATCACACCAGTGTTGCTCCATTCACACAAACTGTGGCCAGGAAATATTGTTTTTGGTTATGTTTCCTTTTGCTTGGAGTGCTGCTTATTCACATGGTTCTCCTCACCCACATCCCCTGAGCTTATGGCTAGTACAAACTAACCACTTAGATAATATCATAGATAATATCAATTTTTTACTGGATGGGATATTCACCACGGAACCAATGTCAGACAAATTGAATAAAATGCTCATTTGTGGCGTTCAGTATCAAAAGTAAGTAAAAAAAAACACTCAAGAATGTCCTGGGTACTAATAAAACACAGAACTCGTCGTCCACCGTTCTCAGTACTAACAATGGTAATTGAAACTGTGGCCCAAGTATTGTACTTGTTACATATTTGCATCATTATGAAATAGGTGTCTGATGGTCATTCCCAAAAAAATTGCAAAATATTAAGTTACTCCTAATGTAATATCTATAGCCAGATATCTGCATGAATGCAGAATGCTAAACCATCATCAGATGATAGCTGATGGGTTCTGAGATTACTGCTAATCTGAACCAAAAAAATTCCTACTGCTGCAGCTTCATCTTAAAAGCATTTCACCACTGTAACTCAAATGACTTTTATAATGAAATAGAGGAAATGCGTTGTGTTTGTCAGTGAGCTTAGCACTTACAACTATCGGTCACGATCTATTGATCATTTTTGGCATGTTTTGACAGAAAAACTATGGGATTGCAAAGAGTAATGAAACAAGAAGGAGCAGCCAAGGTGAGTATTAGATGAAGAGCTGCAGGTGACAGGCTGCACACCCTCAGCCTCTCAGCGAGGTAACAGATCCTTTCACTTTGCAAGTTGTAGACTCATGCAAACAACATTAGTTTGTTTTGCTGCCCTCTGAATTCTGTGACCTGTAGTATTTAACTGCATTTGCTCTTACCAATAGTAACTACAGGTGTTGCCAAATCAACCAGGACCAGAATCTTCAAGACTGCCACTTTAAAGACCAACTAAACACTAGATGAAAGTCTTGTAAATAAAAATGTAATAAAAAGCTGTTTGTCTGGTGTCTTGTGAGAACTGATGACAACTACTAATTAGCAAACATTCGGGGTTGTGTAAGATTGCATCCTTGAATATGACATGTCTTTTTGTTGTATTTGATTCTGATCTACTGAGGCTGATGGCTGATGAGTGGAGAATAATGTATGTACAAGTTATTCCTGTTGGATTGACACCAAAGTCTGACATTCATTGTTGTTGGTTTAGATATGTTAAAAGGCTTCTGCTGTCATTTTCCAGTGCAGATATGCTGGAATTTTTTTTTTTAAGTGTTGTTTATGGTGGCCTGTTATCTGCAAGAACAAAGACACTAGATCACCAAACAAAAATAACACAGGAATGCAGCATACTAAGGTACATTACTAATAGTTGATTCACAAAGCACCTCTCTAAAACCACTGGGGTGGTTCCAGTAAATAATCTTGCAGATATTATGAGGGGAAAACTGCTATAAACGTGTTCCCAAGGTTAAAAATCCATAAATTAGGCTCACAAATTAAAACAATACATCACAGTTCATTAGCCTAAATGCTTTGGACGAAGTCTACACTGGAAAAAACAAAAGTAGACAAATGTTAAGTACATTGGCAGCGTGATACTGGAATCATGAGTCACCTCTCATGCAACAAAATATTGCTTTAGACACTAATGTGGGACATGTAATGGACACATTTTGTACAGAGAGATCAATATGGGTCTGCCTGAGTTCCTGTGGTTAAGCAGATCGTAACATTGAACAAAATATCCTTTGGCTCCTGAAACACTTGTTGGAAGAACTAAGAAATATTCAGACAACAAGACAACAATATGCCCTTTATGGGCATACATGTCTGAACCCTGGATGTGAAAATATGCAGTCTGTGCACTGAGGTTGGTGTAAAAATGTGTATAATACGTGTGTGTGTGTGTGTGTGTGTGTGTGTGTGTGTGTGTGTGTGTGTGTGTCTGAGTGTGTGCATGTGTGTGTTGGGGGTGGGGTTAACTGTTCAAGAAATTGACCCAAGAAATCAGGTTGGAATGTCAGCTGCAAAAACATACCTTCCACATGACTACAGGTCGACTTGTGAGCCAGATACATTTTCTGCATATCTTTGCAGTGATTAAAATATCTCCTGTCAAGGTGTTCAGACTCACTAACGTGCAGGGCAATCAAAAATAAAAGCAACAGCAGTGAATAGTGGGACTGTCGGGGTAATGTCATCCTCTTTGAGGGGGCAGAGGAGAGCCTGAGATGTATGCTGGGATAGTATGGCCTCCTGGACATGTTGGAGGGCTCGGTTCACTGCAGCCTAAGAGATCTTACTGTACCTGAAAGGGATTTCCGAGGGATAAAACGCAGGGGGCAATACTTCAACTAATCTTTGAAAGGAGGCAAACGGGGACGTGTATAAAACAGAAACAGGCAACAAACTGTATGGAATGCAGTTCTGAAAGCAGAATGATGAACAGCACATTTTTTCCTTTCTGCACTAAAAGACATTAAGATGATCTGGGAATGATTTACATGATGTTCTTACACAAATTTGTGTTCCCAATTAAAGAAATAGTGCAAGATCATAACTTCTTGTTGTGTTTGTATGGATAAAATCAAATCAAACCAAAAATCACTAATTAGTGAGTTTAAAAGGTGCTGATTGGCAGAGTTTTCCTATGGATGAGAAGCACCTGCAATGTTGGTCCCAGGAACTACTTTTCCAGGACCTAAAAGGTTCCTTTGGCCCATTTGCCCACTGTGAAGATCATTTTTGCATGCAACAATACAACTACAATGATGCTGTTTCCACTTTCCACTCAGTATAAATTGCTCAGTAAGGCCTGGACTTTGACATCAGTCCATCTTTCTCTATAACTATGCTGATGTGTTGAAGCACAATGAACAAAAATTGTCAGTGCAGATTTTTAAAAATAGCGACTGAAATAAAATGCTGGATGTATTGCCCGACCCCAAAGTTCCTGTACACTTTTGGAAAGTGCTACCCCCTGACCAGGGTATTTTGCAGGTTGTGTTTTTAACAAACTTGACTTGACTTGATTTAACTTAACTTAATGTGGCTTAACGGTGCCCAGATATTGTGTTTATGACTTTGCTGATCTCCTGACATTTCCTTAAGTAAAATGTCTCAACAAGTCTTGGATGGTTTGTCATAAAATTTGGTAAAGACATTCTAGTTCCCCTCAAGATGAACTGTACTGTACTAAACCGGGTAATCTCTTACCTTTCCATCTAGCGCCATCATCAGGTCAAAATTTCAACGTGTCCAATTCTTTAGTTTGTGACCAAATACCTGCAAAACTCTAATGACATTCCATCAGCTGCAGCTGTACTTCTCTGTCTCCTCAACTGTAGATCAAAAATGTGCTACGTGCTCTTGGAAAATGCAGAAACAAACAGAATAAACTGGATGTGACTACTATTTCTTGTATTTTGGAGTGCCCGGATTGCTGGATTGGATCCCACAATTGTCTCATTCTTCTTGCTGATGCTGCATGTCTGTATCCACTTTTGTCTTCTTTGGCTCAATTTTTCAGTTCGTCAGCTTATAAAAACTTACTTCTGGTTTCTTTACCTTGTTGCTGGTTCATCCCACCACACAGCAGCTTTTATGCATTTTTCTGTTGTTTTCAAGCAGACTGAACGTTAAAAGTTCACGCAATACAAAGTTAATACATCAGACCAGCAATATGTCGCCAAACTCCAGTCATTCAGGCTGTGCCCCATGTTGGGGGAAGGATGACTGTTTCACATTATGGAAAATGCTGAAAGACTACACTTACAAATTAATCACAATCTCTGGTTCCCAGGAAAGAGAATTGTTTATTTTGACAGCAGCATAAATCCTTTTTGATGACAGTAAATATATATTAGATTCTACCATTTAACTATGCAGCATAAGAAACTAGAAACAACTGTATTAATAACCAAGGCTTTCACACAAGGCTTAGTTTTGAGACACATAAGATACATGAAAAAATGTGGTAAATAGCTAAACAATGTTGGTGACAGTAACTTCTGATAGACAGCTAACGTCAGCTTTAGTGTGAGGCTGCTGGAGTTCAGTCATAATGTTACAGTACAGCAGCGTCAGACTGTCATCTCTGACTAAATCTCAGGCTAGCTTAGATCAAACATTGTCTACAACTTTGTTATTTAGAGACAACACTTAGCCAAACTATGTGTGGTAATGCAGTATTGACACTGTCTGGCCACTGCTGGTTCATTGATCCACCTGTATGGGGGAGGACTGAAGGACCCTGACGACTGACTGATCAACCTTAATTGATGAAGGCATTGTGAACACTTCAGCCAAGGTCACACAATAATTATTAGACATGTCTAATAAAGGTTTGTTTAGCTCAGCATGACTGCATACAAGCAAAATAGTAATTGAAAACCATGTCAAACTGCATTAATATCTACAAGATCTTCTGTTTTCTACCCCCCAAAAGGTGGTGTGGCTGTGATGTTTTTTCTTTTCCTCTCTGGTGCGGGTGGTAATTAATTGTGGTCTTCCGCTATACTAATTAGCTAATGTCAGCATGCTAACATGCTAAACATGATGTTACCATTGACATTGTGAGGACATTAGCATGCTGATGTTAGCAGTTAGCCCAACGCACTGCTGTAACTTTCACAGATCTGCTTGAATTTTATAGAAGGACCTGGTTGTATTTGATCTAAAGGTAAAATTATTTTATACTGTCATTCTAATTAACTTAAATTGTATTAACTAAACAGTTAAATTAAGTATTAAAATGATCTAAAAGCCACGGGATCAAAGGTTATTCTTCTCAGCATGCCATTCTTTTCCATCAGTATAAAGGAGACCAACCCGTGTCTGGATTCATTGTTCATGTCCTGCTCTGAACAAGGGGAGGCTCTACATTTTCTTTCACATGAGATTTCCTTAATGGAATGTCTTTATTGACTGTGGAAATAAAATGATGTCCAATCCTTCGACATGTGATTATATTTTATTAGAATAGAGCACTCCATGTTCCTCTGTGCCAGTCAGGCATTCCTCTGCAGGGAGTTGACTGGTGCTCTTCTGGAACCAAACATCTGTGCTTCTCACAGCTCTGTTTCATTACTCCCCGAAACACTAAACCCAGAAAATCAGCTTAAACACACTCAGGCATTTATTTTGAAAATCCCCACTGCAAAAACTCAAGGGGTCTTGACTGTGCCGAGAGTGTGAAACTGAACACTTTGGATGTGTTTAACAAATGCTGCCAGGAAGAACAACACACATCTCAGGTCTAGAGAGATTCAGATACATTCCTAATGCAAACTCAAAGCTCTATGTGATTTTCTCAGTGTCGTACAACAGTCACTGTGTTGAGAAAGAAATCTGAGCTTTAACATTTAACCACTCGCTTGTATTATACTGTATGCATGTCCAAAATTTACCGGTGCGGCAGGAAAATTAAGCATTAAACATGATATTATGATGTTATATTTTAATCACTTTTTGAAGAGATTTACTGTTAGTAAAATTAATGTCAGATACAGAAACCATCTTTGTTGATCTATAATCAAAACTTCTGTGCTCCAAAAAGAGCCTGACTGACGCTGACCAGGTTCATATAAGCTTATCACAGATATATCATATGTCAGACAAAAACCAACTAGAAATAGCAGTACAGAAATGCATTAGGTGTTGCCACTACATAGTTTGCCCACCAGTGAGCACTTGACATAATTCTCTTTTCTTCACAATGTCCCACTCAGCACATATCAAATGTAGGACAGCACCATGCCAGCTGGCAGTGTTGCAGCAGCTCCCACTGTGTGTTTTGACTTTTCATCATTTTGTCACTTTATTTTCATACATATCTTTGTACTATAAACAGTATAAACAGTATATTAACTGTACAATAATGATATTGGCCTATACCATTGGTATTGGTCGGGCTCTACCCTAAAGCGTCTGTAGCCAGGGCTGTAAACTCCTAAAGGGCCCCACCTTTTTCATACAAAATTAAAATGGAAACAGACAACTTTAAACTCTCCCCCTCGCATTTCCAAGTGTTTTTATTATTTGTGCCGCTGTTGCAAAGACAATACCTGTACACAACCTGTGCTGGATCACTTCCTGTTTCCTCAAAGCCTCGCTCAGTGGAGAAATTATCAATACCGCTTAGGAAATAAGAGAGAAGAAAGACATGTTCACTGGAGAGGTAAATTTAGATTTAGCTATTGTAATGATGTGCATAATTTGAGTAACATTATTACTTTGCACAAACAAGTAACTACAGAAAGGTTGGCATCAGGGTGGAAGGATATTAACGTTAGAAGAAAACATGAGGGGAAAAAGCATGAATTTGTTCCTTAAACTAGTCTACAACAGAGACATCATTTTCCCAGGAAAAACTGTGCTTTAGGGCAGACAGATTATTTGTGAAAATGGGGCTCATAGTAAACAATCTAAATGCAGATGCTGTCATTATTCTATAGTCATTGAACTGTGCAATCAATTACTTCATAAGGGTAAGTTTAAAAAGTTGTCTGTTTCCACTTTAATTAGAGCACATATAGTGGTTTTAAGACCTAATATTGTAGGGTAAAAGTACATATAGTTTAAAATCTTTTCTGAGGGATATTTTCTCTTTTTTACACATGCTTCGTGCCACTGTCCAAATGACCTACCAGGCAGGAAATCAATACAAGTATGTTCAGGAACAGCCAAGCATCATTATATAGATGCCAAGATGAAAAGAAAATACCAGGCCCCTGGCCCCACTCTGGTATTTTCTAGTATAATAAAACAAGCAAACATTTAAAAAAAGCAACATTTACTGCCAAGTTTCCTGCAATAAAATAACTCACTCAAGTTTAACTCAGCAAATCCAGCCAGTTAAGATTACATCCCATGATTTCTAGTTGCAAAAAGCCTTTCTTTAAATGGATTTACAAGGGCAGCACCCTGGACAGCTCCCAGCATCCCTGGAGGTCCCAGGATCAGCACCTTGGACAGAGGTCTTGACACAGACGTTAAAAAAAACAATACAATCCACCTGTGCTGTAATGACATGAAGACAGGTGGAGGCTACACAACGATCAGATGTAGAACAATGTAGTTTCTCACCTGTGAGTGTTTCCTGCATCTCAATTTAGAAACATCTCACCTGCAAGTTTTCACATTCACGAGATGTTTGATTGAGCAGACTCATAATTGTTTGCCTCTGGGTACCATTACTGCTGTTTTTCAGATACTACACTATGATGTCATCAACCTTTGATGAAGGTTAATGAGAGCATGAAGAGACACTATCTTTCTCATAGATATAAAATACTAGCTGAGATATTTCACAATGTTCTAATATTCTATCTCTGTGGAAACTCGATACACTCTACATGCTTTTCATGTCTTCTGATAATCTGATAAAAGTTTATTTGGCTTCCACATCTGTAAAATTCCAGATTATTTATTGGGAGGGTGTGGAGGAGCTGAGGCATGTAACTCAACAGAAATGGGAACAGAAAAGGACAGGGCACGCTGCCTGTGCTTGGGAGGAGCTAACCACGAGGCAATAGGGGGCCAGGCCATCAGGAGCACCGTGAGAATTCCCAGAGTGTCAGGACCCGTGTTCAAAACACAAAATGAGATGTGCAAATCAAAGCAAAAACAACACAAGGCAGCTACAGTCACTGGGAACTGAGGACTGCCACCCCTTTAACCTTTAATCATGCAGGAGTATGGGACATGGTTAGTGTTTAAAAACCAAACAAGCAAATACAACCATGCTAGCAGCGCCACCATCAGTACATGATGAAAAATAAATAAATAAATGGTATCATGTACAGACTTGTCTATGCATGGAAGTAGCTACCAGAGCTTCATGATGTTCAAAACCATTTCAGCTGAAGAACAAACACCCCTAAAGTACGGTAGCATAATGCTGTCATGCCAGAAAAATGGATCAGTATGTTATAATGTGAAAAGATATTGCTATATATATATATATATATTATGTATATATATATATTTTTACATGATAACGAGAAATATAGTATTTCTTTTCTTATTACAAGGGTATATGTTGTTTTCCTTTTTCTGGCATGGCAGTGATACACTTCAGTAAAAAAGAACACAAAAATGATGTATGAAAATTATAGTGGCCTTAATTATAGAAATTCAACTAACTAACTCTTTAAATTGAAGATATGTGGCTGTTTTTAACAATTTGAGGTTTGTGTGTAGTAGTAAAATAAAAAAAAGATATGTTACTAGCATAAACAGTAAAAAGAAAAATGGTTAGTATAAGCAAACGTAATTTGGTGTGAATGTGTGACTGGCCTGGAATGACAAACCCAGTCCTGCTCTGCATATTTGATAAAACTACTGTTACATTACAACCTGAGTTTGTAACAGCATTTTTTTAAAATACATATTTGTGCACTTTTGAAAATATGAAAAATCAAAAGCCCTTTTATAAACTTGACACTGATCACAGACAGAGTAACAATATTTGTCTTGCAAATCAAAAATTTACTGTAATTCAGGGTGTGACAAACTGATGTTTCATTCTGACAAACTGGTTGTTTAAAACTTAGATTTATTTCATTGTACAGAGATATTTCACAAATATTTACAGAAAATGTACACATTACAAGTGACGTCTTCAAAGTTAAGTATGAAAAATCTTAATGGCACATTATAGAAAAGCATTTATAAATATCCAATTTGAGAGTTTGACTTAGAAAAGTACCGCAAAGGTTTTCACAACAAATCTTGTCCCCGTAACGAAAAGTTTCTTGGATGGTTGCAGATCGTTCGTCTCCTGAAGCAGCCTTTAGTCTAGTGTGCCTACAGAAAAAAAACACAAAGAATTCGTATAAACTCTACTGGTGCAAAAAAAATCAATAAAGAAAAGTGCTCAATTATGTCTCCAATACATGTGCACACAACTGTATGCACATGCTGTGTTACGTCTATTTTACACATGTGAGAGATTTATTCAACCTGGTACTTGTGAACTATATCATAACAACAGGTTTTTTTTTTTAATGACCTGTTGCCAAGGCTTACCTTCAAGAAATGCAAATTCATCTATGGCCTCTATTGCATTGTCTGTAGAGACAAAAGAAAAGAGAATGTTTGATTCAGACAGATGGCAGGAAAATATATAAAAGTCAAAACTGGTTATTAATAGACTGTTTAAATTCCCGTACAGATATTTTATTAAATAATGGTTGTCAGCATTATTATGCTGACAAACTATCATCTTTAGTGAGAAATGATTTATGTTTTCACCAACTCTAAATGGTCACAAGCTGGACTGGATCCATCAGCCGAACAACAAAAACACAGTAAAGCCAAAGTCTGCTGACTCTGTACGCATTTGTATTCAGAGTTTCTTTACTTACCCAAGTCTTTTCTTTGCAAAGTTTTTCTCTTCCCTTGCTGGGCATAGACCAGGGCATCTTTGGCAATCATCTCAACAAACAGCTCCTGGAGGAAGAAATACATTCGCATTCTGTCAGTTGAAACAAAAACAAATTCAGAAACTAAATTACATTGATGTGTATTTTTTTTTTAAATGATAGGAATATTTAGATTTTCCCACCATATCAATATGAACCTGAGCCAAAATGAACCCAATAGGAAATAGGACCTTATTTTCCACACTGCATTTCACATTCCTGACTCTAATTTTCAAACCAATTATAATATTATTTTTTTTACAAAATTATGATACCATTACCCTTAAAGTGATCCTGATACCAAAAGAGAACTTCATTTGATACCTTATTTTTCTACTTAACTCAACACTGGATGGAAGCATTCTTTAAATAATCCCTAATATAAACCTTTACTGAACGTATTTGTCATATATTACTTATTTATAAATGCTTACTCCAAATGAGAAGGCACTGGGAGTAGGCATCTTGAGTAGTTGCAGGACTTCCTTCGTGTTTTTTATATTTATGTATTTATTTATTTATTTATTTTACCGTGGCTTTAGCGATGATGAACACAGACTCTTGGCTGGCCAGTGACACGTCTGGGTCGGTCTTCATGAGCGCCTTGATGCGGGCCAGCGGCAGTTTGGACAGTCGGCTGTGGGTCACGGCGCGGCGGCGGCGGCGGCAGTGGGGCCTGTCTGCTGCTGGCTGCTCTCCTCCTCCGCCTCGGCTCCGCGGCTCTCCTCCTCACTCCCACACCGGTCAGGGTCGTGCTCCGTGGGGGTGACAGGTGTAGCCACTGTTGCTGCCATTTTCCGCTCTTTTTACACAAACGCTATATTATCAAATAACACACAAATCACAACCGTGTTCCAGCTACATGACACAGATGACAACAACATCAGCAGCACCGCGCCAGCATGTGCTTCCGGTCTTTCGGTGAGGGGCTGGCGCTGATTCGTCAGCAAGGCAGCCCGAGGTCCCACCTCTTCCTCTCCCGCCAACTAATTCTCGTCTGTGATTGGACAGTTTGGGAACCAAAGCTCTGGCTATTGGGTTGACTTAAACGCCAATCAAAGCAACATACCTAAAACGACAGTGATAGTGAGGAGATGTCAAGATGTTGGTGATGTAGTTAGATACATGGTAGAGATAATTTAATTTAAACAGTGCAGTGAAAGAGGACATTTACCCTCTTAATTCAGCTAGACTTTAAAATTATTTGCAAATCATATACATAGAAAGTGACATGGATAAAACCCAACTTTACTCACTTTTAAAAATCTTTTTGGCCACTTAGTGGCAGCAGAAACAAGCTATAAACGACATGGCCATGTTATCACCCTAGTTCAATAAGGAATTCAGTGTTCACTCTACTTGCAGCCCTGTTCTGGTCTCACACCAAACTCCTGAAAATGCTAACGCTAATGCCTAATACTGTAAAAGTATTTTTTACCATATTTTGTCCACTTAAAGGGCACCTTAGAGGACACGCGACCATATTTTGACCACTGGCAGGGCACCCCAGAGAGCATTTTATCATGTTTTGTCCACTGGAAATGCACCTTAGAGGGCACTTCATCAGCTTTTATCTACCACAGGTTTTTCAAAACATGGGGGCATGGGGGTTAAAGTATGTTCACGGACTTGTTGCTGAGTTTGTCTGTCAGTTGCAGGCACAAAACCAAAACAGTGCGCAGAGAGGCCTAAGATACTGCATAGGGGGAATGGGAGACTAAATCCATGGTGACTCTAAAATATCGATTATAGCAGATTTAATGA
This sequence comes from Lutjanus argentimaculatus, assembly GCA_034769285.1. Classification (NCBI taxonomy): domain Eukaryota; kingdom Metazoa; phylum Chordata; class Actinopteri; order Lutjaniformes; family Lutjanidae; genus Lutjanus; species Lutjanus argentimaculatus. The sequence goes on along the minus strand of JAWZSL010000010.1, from coordinate 26,323,510 downwards.
TATTCCACTTTTTGAAAAGAAAAGAAAGACCTGAATTTCATTATTATTGACTAACCATTATTTTCATCATTGATTAATCTATTGATCATTTTCTTGATTAATTGATTGGTTGTTTGGTCCATAAAATTGATCACTTTTCCCCAAAGCCCATGGTGATGGTGCAAATTTCTTGTTTTGTCCACAACCCAAATATATTCAATTTACTATCATAAATGGGAAAAGAAACCAGAAATTCACATTTTAAAAGCTGAAAACAGTGAATTTGGACTTTTTTTCTTAAAAAATTAAAAAAAAAGAACCGACTAAAAATGGACTCAAAATGATTAGTTAATCGATTATCAAAATAGCTGGCAATTAATTTGATAGTTGACAACCAATTGATTAATCACCAAATCGCTGCAGCTAGTATTATTTGTAAAACATAAGAGATTATATGTTTTTTTTTACAGGGTTGTACTGTTAAAAAAGATGCATTCAATAAGGTGCCAAATATTAAGAAAGCTATTAAATAATTTTGGTCTGTCATATTACTAAAGGTAGAAATGTTACAGTTACACACACTTGCAACAACTGACTGACGTAAATAAAAACAATATCCACATGCTTTATTTATCACAAGTTATTCAGTATGAAAACTAATATGTGGTGTGATTAAAAATGTGTATGCAGCATTTTCATTGTTTTAGTCTATGTCAGATAACACAGTGAGCAGTCCACTAATACACTGCGTTAATAGGATTGTGAGGAGTGATTTAGTCCTCTGAGGCTTCATTCAGTTCAGTCACAGTCAGGTGTTAGAGCCTGAAGAACAGACATGAAGGACCCGCAGCTCCCAGGTAAATATACCTGCTTTATATACTTTCCTAATATTTCTGTCTCTACAGATTTGTTTGCAGCAAGTATGTATTGTTTCAAATTTGGGTAACACTTTCCAATAAGACAGTCCTCATAAAGGGTTTATAAGCTTTAATTAATCGCTGTAAGTCATGAATAAACCCTTATGCTTGTGTTTGTTTGCATGTGCCATGCTTTGTCTCTTCAGCTCTTTGATTCATCTGTAAGATGGATTATTGTAAACCCTCTATCAATGGCTTTTTAACATTTATTACTGGAGACTTGTTGGCTAGTTAAAAAGATAAAAACCCATGTTAGAATTAATTTATGGTTCACCAATATATACTGCTCTGTTGTCAAATAAGAAGAATAAACCCAAAGGTGTTTTTGCCAGATTACGGGCAACTAAGCACTTCCTATCAGGGGCTTCTAACCAATCTGTAAGGCATTCATAAAAGATTTAAAGATTTATTAATAATTAATAAAGTCAGTGCATGATTATAAACCCTTTACAAAGGATGCCTTATTAGCTTTATTATTTTTAGCATGTTAAAACTGCAAAATGGCTGTGTGGCTACTGAATATACATTCATTTTTAGCCCTATATACTCTGGTCTACATAGAAAGGAAGCAACAACAAAGCAATCATACAGATGTTTTGAATGGCAATTAATGAGATCCTGACATCCAGCAAGAATTAAATGTGATCCCACCTTTACGTAAGATAATAATCTTATAAAATACTTTTATTTGCATGTTTCATTGTGTGCAAACTCATATTAATGTGTAAACAAGCAACAAGTAACACATACCAAATACAGTAAAACACTTATAATAAAAGAAAATGCAGCAGTAACTAAAAGAAAAGAGAAAAACATCTCCTGGTATCCATTTCAAATTGGCTAGACCCACTAATACAGTATCTTAAATAAGCAAGTAATCCTGGCCGAATTCAAAGTGGCTCGACCCACTAATACTGCATCTAAAAGCAGCAAGTAATCCTGGCCTGAGCCACCACAAGCTAAATTTAACCACAGTGACCAGGAGGAGATACTGTATTACTACACTGTAGATTTAAAGTCAGTTGTCTTTTTTACTGGCCATTATTACTGGGTACTTTATTTAAGTCACTAATCTGTTTTTCACATGTGCTGTCATTTGGAGAGGTTAAAGTATGTGCTCGGTAAAACAGACCCATACAGACTTCAGCCTCCGATGAACAATCTGACATCTGACCCTAATGCTCATTGCTCTTTGTTTAACACTGAAACCCTAATAAACAATTTCCTGTGGAAACAAAAGAAACAGGGTGTAAGCATTACATAAACAGAAAGTCAAAATACCATCCTGTTTGGCAAAAAAAATGAATACTTTGGCCAGTTTTTAAAAGAAATGTGCTGAGACTTGAGAACTGTTTGTATTGTGAATAAGACTCATGGTCCCAGAGCAGAAAAAAACAGGAAAGGTTGACACATCCTGCTTTTGTCCATCGATAAAGATTAAAACAAATACATTGAAAATGATTTAACACAATCCAAGCATATATTAGCATCTGAGCCTGGACAAGATAGTGGCAGTCACCACAATAACAGCACGAATTTGTAAGTCTTTGTCTAATAAAATTCAAAAAGGAGATCTCCCGTTGCATCCTGATGATAGATGGTTCTAATTAAGGCTGCAACTACTGTATTGGTTATTTTCATTACTGATTAATCTGCAGATTACTGAGTCTTCATCAGGGAGTCCGTAACCCCTACAGAGTCCTCAGAGTTACTGCAGGAGGAATGAATATGAGCACGAATCAAACTGTTTATTAGCAAAAATAAATCGCCTATTCATAAAAAACCCAAAATGTTTAATTTACACAACACTGACAAAAAGCTACAGATGAAACACGGTGCAATCATGTGAGCTAACTAACCTACAAAATCACTGTGCTGCACCCATCAAGTATTATTGAAACATATTGCTCAGTTAGCTGTATTATTATCCCAAGAGCACACTGCCTGCAAAAGTGCAGAGGGTGAGGCTAACACAGCTAACATTAGCCATGCTACAATTTAGCAGCTACAGGTAAGCCAAACAAGACCTGAAAATATTCAGTGAATACTTTATATTTAGTAGGGGGTATCTGCTCCATATCTGTATCAGCTAAGGTGTCCATGGCCTGAGATAATGTTGAAGACCCCTGGTTTAGCCAAATAAAATGTCAAAAAAAAGAAAATCAGCAAATCCTTAAATTTAAGAAGCTGGAAAATGAATCGATTATCAAAATATTTGGCAACTAATTTTCTTTCAATCGACTTAAAGATTGATTGACTAATTGTTGATTGACTAATTGCAGCTCTAATGTTGCTGTTCATTCAAGCACTGCATGTCTGAAATTAAATGATATAACATTAGTAAATATTTATATTTGCAGATTAACTTTAATTTTTGCCTCCATTTTGAAACCGACACCAACGACTTATGAGATAAACACAAACTAAGATGCAGGTTAGGGTTCTTGTATAAGAGGCCAGACAACATACAGGACAGACATGGAGGTCAATCTCATTACCAATGTTCCACACATAGAGCAGTCTATTTCTGAACGCTGACTTTTGTAAGACTTCAATGATCCAATCCAAAAATAACTTAAGAGGCTATCTGGCTAACATTTTCCAACAATAAAAAAAAAAGGTTTGTGCCAGAGCCTATCACTGAATTAAAAGCATATTTAACCTGATATTACTGCTGTTTGATTTTGTTTTGTTTTGTTTTACACAGTGCTGCTGACTTATTTTTACAGGCTCCTGCTACAAAACCCAAATCTCTGCACTGCTTTCAAATTTTCTTTCTTAAATTTCTTTTCAAGTCATCAAATCACGCCTGTGGCCAAAGCAGAGATCGAGCAAGAAGTCCAAAGAGGAGTCTGTAAAGGTGGAAAAGACAAGCCTAGCCAAGCCTCTGGTCCCTGCTGACATTTGTGCCATCCCGCCGCTGACTGCAGAAGAGAGAATGAAGCAGTCACCGTTTGAGAGGGTCCTCTATGACATGGCCCACAACGAGAAGATCGTCAACTGATCTGATGCTCGGAAGGAGAGTTGGCTTCTACGAGCTGCGTGGAGAAATCGGGCAGGGAAATTTCTCTACGGTCAAGTTGGGCATCCACGCCTTGACGAAAGGTCAGAAATCATGAGTTATTGATGTGGTTTAATCACATTTATTCATTCATTTCTCTTTATTACTTAAAAAAAAATCTTAACAAGCAGCTGAAGCCTCACTCAACATCAACAAACTACCTTCAGGGTGTAACTGTGACTCACAGTTACTTATTTTCTTACAGACAGTGAAAATATATCAGTTAAAATAAAAGCAGGTAAAGCAGGTAATTCATAAACATAATAATGTATATAGAGTCAACATTCCTTTTAGATGTAGTACTGTATATACAGTTAACAGGAGGAGATGGCTAAAATCAGCTGATGAATGGATAAAATATATATAATGTAAAGGTTGTCATGTCACTTCAAACTACAAAAGATTTTTTACATGGATTTCTACCAAATGGACTGAGTATGTTAAACCTATAAGGTCTGACTTTAACTGACTTGACAGAGAAAATGAATGAGAATATAATGTCATTTTTTCTATTAACAGGTTGCTCTTTATTAGTTTTTCCCCTTCAACCCTTGGTAGTATCTAAGGTGAAAACTCTTCATGTTCAGTTTTGATGCTATAAAAGAAAACTTCTGGAAGAGCAAACATACTACAATTGTTTTTCGTTTTAAGTGTTCACAATGCTTTGTGAATGTACGGTATGTAAAAATGGATATTATGATGATTTTGCTTTGTGATCCCCTGATTAAGCCTTTCTGATCAGCACAGATTTTCTCGACCCCTGCAGTGCATCTATTTTCTGAAATTACACTTGTCTATGAACTGTTGGGGGTTCTTGGTCCTTCGCCACATTTTTGTCATATCTGAAAATAATGCTGCAACAATCTTCCAATTAAATTAGTTGCCAAAATACATCCCTTCAGCCATGGCATCCATCTCGCTGTGTTCTCATGTGTTTAAATCTCTTAAGTATGCCTCTGTCCTCTTTCTGACCCCCTCACCTTGTTAGACCCTCTCTCTAAATCCATCACTGACACTAACTAAGCCTCCCCCTCCTCTCCTGTCTCAGAGCGAGTAGCTGTTAAAATCATGGACAAGCAGCGTCTGGATAAGAGGAGCCAGCCGCTGACCTCCTCGGAGATCAGCTGTATGGAGAAGCTGTGCCACCCAAACATAGTGCGACTTTACGAGGTGTTCGAGACCAGCAGGAAGATGTATCTGGCAATGGAGTACGGCAGTGGTGGAGACCTGTTCTCTCGAATCACCACCAGGGGGAAGCTGAATGACCTGGAAACAAAGCTGGTGTTTGCACAAGTTGTCTCTGCTGTGAAACACATGGTGAGCTTCAGTTTCACTCTCAATCAGATCCATGGCCTTTGACTGAGTTATTCAAAGTACAAAAGTGCTGAATTTGAGATGAAGTTTAATTGTTTTAAAGGCTCGTATGTGCATGCATACATGTGGGGGTGGTAGCCTTTTTTTCATAGTGCCTTGTAAAAAGCTGACAGGAAATGAAGGGAGAGATAACATGCAACAACAGTTTCTCAGTCAGCCATAAACTGAGGATGTTGTGATTACACGGTCAATGTCTTGAACCACGAGGACACCAGAATGCCCCCAAACATTTGAATCTGTCTCTTTTCTCTCAGATTTTAAGATTATTCCTCCAAACAAACATTTTACAAGACTGGAAAATCAAGCCAACTCAGTTGTTGTCTCTGTGTAAAAGGTGCAGGAAGCGGTTCTGGACAAAGAGCTGATTGTTGAGTCTCATTCCCATGTTGTCAAATACTAACATTTTAGCAATGAGACTCGACAATCAGCTATCTTACTGGTCTGTGACTGGCCAAAGTCTCCTGTCATTGGCTAGATTTCCTAAAGCCTGAAAATAGAACCAAAAGGCAGAGCAGAAATCTAGTTTTCTCTCAGACCAGTTGAATTACATTATGCTTAAAGACTACTATGGAACCTTTGCCCAATGACGCCAAAAATAAATTTCCTATGATAATAATTAGTGGAAACAGTTCACAGAATCTTAGTAAAATACACTACAGCACTACAATGTGAAAACCTTAATTCAAAGTACAGAAGCATGTCCCCTGTGACTGATATATTAATATACACAACATCATTATATTGATATCACTGATGCATCAATGTGTGAGCAACATTTTGCTGTTATAGCTGGCTGAGGTGGAGTTAGTTTTAACTAATTCATGTACTGGTGGTTTAGTGCACTGGTTCCCAACCAAAGGGTCAGGAACCTCAAAGAGTGACAAGGTAAATCTGAAGGCCTACGCCTTAATAGGGTAGGAAAGGAGAAAATTGAAAAAATATTTTAATTTATTGTCAAACGTTGGGTAATGTATCTCTTTTAATCTTTAGATGAAACCATTTGAGAAGTTTAGAGGAGAAATCTTTTAACCAGATCCAAACAAACCAAATGTGGGACAAAGATTATGTTTGTCCCACCAAGGCTGAGGAGCAGTCCAAAATTTTGACACTAAAAACAAATAAACAGATAAACAATCACCCCTTTGCTCATGACATCTACAGAAATTGCCTTGCCCTCTAGTTGATTCAGTATCACACATTAGACAACAGATCAATAGTTTCTCAGGCTTTGTTGTAGCTGAATTTCCTTTTCTGCATAACTTGTGACTTTGTGGTGACTAGCATTTTTCGCCTTCGAGCGTAGGGCAGCAAAGACAGTGACAGGTGACAACCTGCACTTTTGCACTTGTGCACAGTTGGGTTGACATTAAACAGCCCCATAATGACAGCCTTCTTCACAGCCATCTGTCTGTCTTGAAGTGGTTTAACTTTTGAAGACTAGAGTCAATCAAAATGTGGGACATGGTCCCATTATGTTGGACATGGAGTAAGGGATAAAAGGGCTGTGGAGTCGTACATAAAGTTAAATGCCTTGTCACCCTATAGGTGGAACCATTAACAACTCATAGACATCTGAAACATGGCAAGATTTGAAGAGCAACTAGTGCATCAGTCAGTAATAATGAACAATAGTGGGGTTACAAAGCAAAATGTTTCCCTCAGAAACATAGTGAAGTAGAAGTATAAAGTAGCTAGAAGAAACTGGATATAGAAGTACAAGTTTTCACTTAAGTTAATTACATTAGAGTAAGCAGAAAACACACAGACACAGAATAACTAACTAGTGGATGTGTAAGTAGAGACGTCAGTTGCATCAGAAATGTGTGGATGAGTGAAAATTGGTGTAATGCGAGTTGGGTTGTGAAATAAACCAGAGCCGTGAGAGACTACCAATAGTACCGTCCTTTTTGCCTTTTTGGAAACCCAGCCAGATGGGCAGGTACGAGCAGGCAACCCTCTCAGCTCCAACTTAGAGCCATCTCCCTGTATGTGCAAAGCCAGGCAGCTGAGGAAGGGCCTAGTGCAGGCGAGTGACCATCTTCACTATTGGTCGAGGCTGTGACCCCACCCCCTCAAAGTTCACCAGAGTTGAACTTAACATGAAAAACAGATGTGAATTTGTGGTCATGCCTCTCAATTAGTGTATGTGTGACCGTTGCATCAGACCAACAGGCAGGTAGAGTGGGAGGGGTTGTCACACCTGGGTTGAGTTCTATTCTAGTTCTATTTGTGTATGTGTGGAGAACATGGAGAAAGTATAAAAATCATTGTTGTTACCACTGTCTTAGACTAAAAGTAATATAATTTTTTTTTTGTATATTTCAGCATGACAACAACATCGTCCACAGAGACCTCAAGGCAGAGAACGTCTTCTACACCACCAGCTACTGCATCAAGGTGGGAGATTTTGGCTTCAGCACAGAGAGCGGCCCTAATGAGCTCCTCACAAACTTCTGTGGCTCACCACCATATGCTGCTCCTGAACTCTTTAAGGAGAAAGGTTACATCGGACGCTATTCAGACACCTGGGCTTTAGGTATTCTCTTGTACTTCATGGTGACGGCCACCATGCCGTTTTATGGGGACAACCTGGGGAGACTGAAGCGCTGCATCCTTCAGGGGGCCTACAGCATCCCTGCGTATGTGCCCGACCCCTGCCAGCTGATCATAAAGGGCATGCTGCGGCCTGTGCCTGCTGATCGCACCACTCTCACACAGATTACAAACAGTGCTTGGATGAAGGGGATTGAGTACCCTCGCCCGTACGTCTCACTGCCCCTGTCTCCAGCCCACTTTGCCCGGGGCGATCATGATCTCTCTGTGGAGGAGGAGGAGGTGAAGGATTTGCTGTCAGATCTGGGTATTGTGACTGTTCACTTCCAAAACAATCCCTGCTTAGACTGTCGGAGTCCACTGACGGGAACCTACCGCATCCTGCTCCATCGGGTCCAGAAAAGAAGGTCAGTGGAGGCTGTAGGTTATTCAGCACTCCACCCTGATGAGTATGGGAGCCCAAAGCACTGGTCTGTAGCATCTGTGGGCAAACACACTCCCTCCACTGTGTGCACACTGCTGTAATGAGGAATAGCTGGACTGGCTTTAGTTATGGCTGCACTTCATTGCTGATGCATGTGCTCTTTTGCTTGCTGACACTCCTTAAATCACTTCAGGCTCCCTTAATCTGTGAGGTGTTATGATGCATGTTGAAACGTTTTAAAGTTGTGTTGTGCAATACCGGGCCAAAATGGCAAACAGATGGCAGTTGGAGTCGGAGGGTTCTCCTGTCCCCGCAGTGTAAGTCAATTACAGATTACAGACTAGGACACCTCTCTTAAGTACTTAGCTATGGCTCTCTGAGTACGTCACCAACCTGAAGCTTACTGACTCATAGCATTCATCAATCACTGTATGGCTATCTGCATCTTTCAATCCCTCTTAGTCACTGCATAAATCTTTTGAAGTAATCTCAGGTCACAGGTAATCATAGTGAGGGAGACACTGAGAACATGCTTTGTCCATTAGAAATGAGACCTGACACTATGTAAGAAAAAAAACATGTTCATGAAGAAATTAAGACTACATGAGGCCAGAAAAAAATAGAAACAATGTAAATCCAGTCTGCAGCCACCTTAAATGTTTTTTTTTAAAATATGTTTTGTATGCAAAAACTGATGCTTCAAATGCCTTCATGTAACGCTCCAGTGTGTAGCATTTACAGAGACTTATTGACAGAATGTGGGAGAAATGCAATATAATATTCATGAGTATGATTTCATTAGTGTATAATCACCTGAAAATGAGGATCAGCTGGAGATCAGCAACCTGCAGCTCTGGGGCAGCATACGGCTCTTTTGCCCCCCTCCAGTCGCTCCCTGTGATTTTGACCAAAAATTATATGAAAATGAATCAGTTACTTTTTTTTTAAAAACATTTTCATTTTTATTAGTCATTGTTATAAGTCCAGTGTGATTATTGCATTCTCCAATTGTAAAATGTGTAGCCTAGATAGACACAGAATAAAAAAAATGTTTTAATGACATGTCAACTAAAGCGTTCACCATAACCTATATCTGAGGCCAAGCACCTTTTCTTCTAAATTACAGAATTATAAAGACAATTATTTAATTGTTCTAACTTTTTTCTTTTTTGGCCAAAAATGTCTCTTCATGTTAAAGGTTGCTGAACCTTGTCTCACTCATTAGAAAGGGATATTAAATCTGCAAGATGACCACAAGATGCCGCTAATTTTACACACTGATCCTTTAATGTAGAGTTTTTTTGTTGTTGTTTTTTTTTTATGAAAAATGTTTGTAAATATTATGCACATTTAATGACTGACATAAAAAGTCTGGAGCACACAGATTGTTTCGAGTTTTGCACAATTTTACTCAAATTTTGTTGACGTCTGTGTCAAGTGTTGTGCTGATGCGTGTTTATGTTTTAAGACAATACTTTCATAAACATGTCACGGATACTGGCCTGAAGTTTGGAACTCTGTATATTGCATAATTATAGCAATGAGTGAGGTCAAAATTCATTTATCAGAATAAAAGCATTTTCACCCAATGATTTTTAACTACTTCCTCTCAAGAGTCATGTTATTGCAGAGTCCAGCCAAGATTTTAACCTTTTACTTTAGATTTCTTCTGAAATGTTAAATGATTTCTTGCTTCCTGATAAACCTTTAACTTAAAAAAAAAAACATTGTGTGATCTTGAGACAGCTTGCGGGAACTGATTTTGGAGCCAATTCAAGCACTTTCGGTAAAAGAGCTGATTACGAAATATGATGCATTTGCACATTTGTGATTTCTAAAGAATAATGAAATATTAAGCTGTGAGTTTGAGACACTTCATTTTGTTCTGGTCTGTGAAGTCAAACTTTGAAAACTCCTCATGATGCTCCCTCACCTTTCACCTGTGAATTCCCCTCAAGGGCGCAACAGTCTCCAGGTGCCAGGTATCATTCTTTGCCTGTTACCGTCACCTCGCAATTTATGGCCAGTTCTGCCAGCATCTGCAAGTACCTGCTGTATTTCTGATTAGTGATTGGCACAATGATAAGTATTATATTTTGCAATAAAGTGTTGAAGTCCTAGCCCGCAGCCTATTCACACAAAAATGTGCACACATTGTGTGGGCAGGAGTAGACAGAGAGAGATTCTCAAAGTTCTCACAAGTGCCAAGGAGAAGTCTTGACTTGCTGTTTATTTAGGAGCCCTGCTCTTGCTCAACATCACTGGTGTGAAAATTCTTCTTATCTTTTCCACATGAGGAAAGTTAACACAGAATCATCCTTTAGACTGATTAAAGATACAGAATAATGTGTAATACTGTGACAGTGAATGAATATTAATCAAGAAACAACATCTGTCTGCTTCTGTTTCAACATCAGTTTAAAGTGGGAGTGAACACATGCATTGAGGGAAAATAACTAAAGTAAATCATTTACTTTGAGACGATCAAAGCTGGGTAAACGTGACATGTCAATATATGTCAGTGAGGTTCATTAAACATAGACAGAAGACAAACATAGACAAAAGACTTAAAATCCCTTAATTCAAAGAGTCACTTTTAAATCTGTCCAAAATAGGATGTTTATTGTCTCTTAACAGTGTCATAAAATTAGGTTAAAAACCAACATTCCCTCTCCTGCTTTGCTTTTGTTCTCTCTTTACCTTTACCTTTCCTCACTGCCTGGGATTATCATGAGGAGCCAACCTTATCAACCCCAAAAGCATGTCAGCATTTGTTTGTAATTGGACTTGGCAGCGAACGAGCAGCCATGAGCTCTGGATGTCAACTCTGTTCAGCTCAAAAAACACGGCTGAGATGGTTGCGAAAGAGTAACCATTGCCTTATATAGACATTTCCCTCTCAACTGAATGAAAGCACCACATTACTGGGAAGCTGATTTAAAGAACGCTGCAAATATGTATAAAAATGGATTGGATGGATTACATTATATGATACATGTGATCATATTGTTTCTACAAGTGAAAGTTTATGGTCTCTACTTCTTGAAACCAAGGTCCAGTGCATAAAGAGGTTCACTTTTACCCATTCAGCAGAGTAAGATGAATGTGTTGATTTCACCAGCTGAAACAGAAAGTTTAACTTTGGTGCTCTATTGAAATTTAGCTGTGCATGACCAGGCTCTTTATTCTGTATTGTTACAATCAACAGGCCCTAGCCGGTGAAGTTGAAACTCTATGGCTGGGTTGCACCAACAAGGATTATTTATTAACTTTCAATTATGATGCATCAAACTTTCAAAATGGCTTAAAATTGAGAAAGAATAAATTTAAACCTCTGTACTTATACTTATTGTTTAATTAGTCTTAGTTAATTAATTGAATTAAGTGTTTTAATTTAAACTCACACTTTAGGAGGTTTAACTTTGAAATAGCTGCCTTTTTTCGATGGATTGAGAAAAATCATCAAGTTCCTCACAGAAAGTTAAGGGGCAGAACCAATCCTACTGAGTTTTGTGTGTGTCTGTTCTTTCTCTCACTGCAGATCATAATTCAGCCAACAGGTTTTCCTCAAAGGAGAATTAGAGCTTCTCTGCTGAGCAATTGTTAATAGGCTAACTAGGCTCACTAACTTTTTAGCTAGCTAACAAATAATGTAACATCTAGTTAACTTTAGCTGGCAAACAATTGAACATGTTTTCTTTTACTTTTTAGCTAGCTGGCAAACTATATATTTATTTTAACTTTATCTAGTAAACAATATAACATGAATTTTTTTTAGCTAGCAATCAAACAATATAACATTAAGTTAACATTTCACATAGATAGCAGACAATATAACGTTTTGTTTTTGTTATTGTTTGCTAACAAATGTGACATTAAGGAATACAGAGCAACTGAAAGTTAACACTTCTCTCCTTGCTTTTATACTAGAGTGCAGGTATACTGGGTTCCAACAGCACATTAATGTATTTTTTTATGTATTTTAATTTGTGTTAGGAAGCATCTCCATCATGATTAAACTCGATTTAATTTCAATTTACAACTTTGATTTAAAAGCTAAACTGAGATTAGTTTTTAATTGTGCAACAAAGCTTGCATAATTTTAAATTTTGATTCAATCATTTAAAACCTAGTTTTGTGAAAACTAGTAGAACTAAGCCTGGATAAATCTTTTTGGTGCAACCCAGTCTACATGTGTAAATTGATGTTCCAAAGACATAAGCATAAACGTCTTCAAATAGAGCACCACTGGAGTGAGCTCTAACACATGGGTAATTGATTCTAGCATGGGAACTATAAATGTAGTTTCAGGTTTGCAGCACAGCAACTGCAGGTGAAGTCATAAAAAAACTTTCACTAACTGAGTCAGAGGTGAGAAAGTGACAAACTGCTTCAGGGCTTCCATCACTGCCTGCACTTTATCTTTATCTTTTCCACATTAACTAGGTCATCTTTTATACACCAATGATCTGAATCAAAAAGAGGGTCAACTGTGAGAGTCTGGGAACTGATTAATACTTTCTTTGTTAATGCTTTATGATGTGAAAGAAAAACAAAGACAACTATAGCTGCGATCTGTCAACGCCTACACTTAATGGTCTGGTTCTTTTCTACTCCATGGGAGACCTGAATTTGAGGGAGGTTACTCATACGCGGAGGCACGTAACCATATCTGGACCCACTGAATCATCTAGAAGAATGTAGCAGAACTGAGACTTATTCCGTCTATACAAAATAATTTCTGAACTAAAGTCAGCCACCAAAACTAAAACTTATAAACTGTGAAGTTCTTGTTAAACTGTCAGTGATGGGACGGAAATGAGTCACATGTGCTCAGAATATTCCGACAAAAGGCTCTCACACATTAAATTTAAGTTTCTAAATGATCTAATGGGCACACTGCACAATCTGGAATGCTTTTCATTCTTTTTTTGTGCTGCAAGAGATAATGAAACTGAATCACTGAGGTCAGAATTTAACAGCCTGCCAAACTATGATGGTACACCAGTCAAAAGTTTGGTCAGGCTTTTCTCATTGACTGCTTTGTCTTTATTTTATAAGAAATGGTTTATCAAAGCAAAAAGTGGCTACTTTGAAGAATATAAAATATCAAAGAGCAAAAAACTTTTGCACACTAAAGGTTGACAGGTGCATGGCAGAGACAGACAATAAAAAGCAAAAGGACTCTTGCACACTGTCTTCTGCACTTGCAATCAAAGATTTTGTTATTAAATAACTGACTGCAAGTGCAGAAGACAGTATGCAAGAGTTTTATATAGAGTCCTATATTTTGCCTTGTTTTCAGATTTTGCTTATTACATAATTCCACATAATTGCATTATTTTATGTTAATAATATAAATTATATGTTAAAAACATTGATTGAGAAGATGTGTGTGATGGATAAATGGCAAATCCACTATCTTTCTCTGTTTTCTAAATTCATCCTACATTCTACTCTCAGCAGGTGTTCATCGTGCTCAGAAAAGGGAAAGAAGACAAGAAGACTAAGACAACTGTCAATTTGAACATGTTGTTGATGTACACTATTGTCCAACAATGTCCTGCACAAAGGAAATGGATGAGCTGGCCACAGCTGGAGGTCATTAAAACTAATTGCAGATGATGGTGAATGAGCTCCAGAAATTCCTCAGAAAACAAACAACAAGTATCACATCTTTAGACAAACATCTTATTGTTTGCTTAAGTTTAATTGGGAATCCCTTCAAAGTTGCGTTTGAGTCTTGTGTCATTTCCTGTTAACACAAAATGGTAAGTAAGCCTAATGGATTTTGATGTACACTAACTGCAAAAACAGTACGTTAACATTTTTAACTTTTATTGATTACATAAGAAACAAATAGGAAACACAAACAGAGTGAAACATGGATTACGGGGCAAGTTCCTCAGTTGGACTGGGACCAGGTACATTTCTTTGCCCCTAGGCCACCATGATGCCCTGAACTTGTTAGTGACGTTTGAAGACATTTCGCAATTCATCCTTCCAGTTCTTGTAAATTGGAGACATCTTTGACAAGTTTTTAAGACTTAAGGACAATGCCAGTTTCATTTGATGTCAAGACAAGGCTGGATTACAACTGGGAAAATGGGCAGCTGCTCAAGAATTGCTGTGTCAAAAATCTGGTTCTAACACCTTTATTATTTTATATAGTTTAATTGTGCTCACATGGTGCATTTTCCCTAAACAAAGCTGTTTCATACTATAAACTAATTGATATACAGAAAACAAGGGACCAGGTAATATTCCAGTGTAGGAATACTGGTTGGTGTCTTGTGGCAGCGTTCTTTATGGGAACTTGGAGACAAAAAGCGTCCAGCAGGAAATTTATGCCTAATAGAATAATTTTTCAAGAGTGTTTTAAAACAACAGTCAGGTACTCATATGTTCTTTGAAACAAGTTTTGTTTGCTGTAATCTTTGTGAAATGTTCCCTTCCTAACATGATTCTAATGTAAGTGATGGGAGACAAAATCCACAGTCCTCATTCTGTGCAAAAATACAGTGCCAAGAAAAAGAGAGTGAAGCTTTTGGAAATATTTGCATTAACTTATGTGTAAAAACTCAGGGTCACTGATGAAGCTACCGTAGGTCCACTGAGGGGTGTCTGATAGGAAGGATCAATGTCACTTCTTTATATTATGAATTTATCTAAAAATATGTCCTCGTCTTCATCCAAGTCCCCGTTTACAGCTGGTATTGACATGCTTATGATCCAATCACAAGTGGACAGCTCTGGTACAGGTGTGAATGCAGCCAAGACGCATTGAGGACACGCTGAGATCTGGTCACTCAGACCACATCTGGAGATGGTCCTGGCCACATGTGACCATATTTTTTCAGCATTGTCTATACAAATGTGTCCTGGGCCACATTGAAGGACAGCTTACTTAACTGACGTCCTGTGAGTACACACAAAACATGCTGTCTGATTTCCATTTGGCTCACTGAATGCAAATAACGTGTTTGGGCTCTTTTACCTGCCAAGATAAGCAGCACGTTTGTGAAAACACTTTCTGTTTCACCATCGAAACATTAACCCCAGATGTCCTTAAAAATTGTGTAGTTTTGAGAGCTGTTGAGCGAGGAGAAACTTATTAAACTTTGCGAACAAAAACTACGGCAAATTCTTATTGTGCCTTCTTGTAAATTCAGCATTAAAGGTGGGGTGCTATTCTGAAGAAATATTGTTCATATTTGAACTCAACAATCAGATAAATCCTCCTTCAGTGCTCCTCCAGAAGATTTACTGTCCCTTTCACTCCACCCTCCCGTCCCCTTGTCCTGTGCGCAGACAAAAACAGAAACTATTGGCTGGAATAGTGTTGTGTGGCTCGGTCCGGGCCATTTTTGTTTCGCATTTACAGAGCCAGAGCTGTGTAGAAACATTTAACACACAGAACGAGAGGCTAGAGGATCATGAGGTGATATTCGCTGAATCTGATAAAAAAGTGTATTGTATTAGAATAGCACACCCCACCTTTAAATGTAATACATTTAGTTGTTTCTTTTCCTTGTAAATAGATTTACAAACATACACTGAATTTGACAGGTAACGTTAAACTCAGAAAAAGGAAGATAGAAAAGTCAGTGCTAAAGCAGTCCTAATTGCAGCAAAAAGGAAAAAAGACTTTATAGCAGACATGGATGAGTGCATTGGGGCATCACTGAAGATGGACAGGCTGTGTGCTCTCTGTCCTGGGCCAGTGGGCACCACATGCAAGATATGAGTCTGTACATCATGTATTATTTGGATGTTATTTAATTTTTTTTCTATGAAGGAAGAGGAATGGATGCGGAGATGATGCCTTGATGTGAACATGAACATAGTGGATTTACCTGTGTCTGCTGAGCTGAGTTATCCACAGCTGTATGCATGTATGCATCCGTTTAGGAGTGTAATCCAGGTTTAACAGTGGACTGGGATATTTCAGACCTATCACCAATCTGTCTCTGGGAGGTTCCTGTAGCCTAGAACCTGATAGCTGTAAGTACCTGCAAATGTGGTGAGTTAGATTGTTTTGTCTCTGTTCTAAGTTGAGGCTCCAGAGTGACTCACAGGTTTTGAAGAATCTGTCTTTGTAACCTGATCATCTGTAACTGTAAACATTTAAAATTGTTAGATAAATCATTCTTTTGTGTTTTCATGAAGTTATTTTGTTTTTTCTTCAACATTATTAATATTTCACAGCACAAAATGCAAATTGGCTTTTGTGTATATTGGTTTTTGTGTGGTCTGGGGCACTCTGAAAGATTGATCTTACACAATGATGCCACAAAAGTTCTTAAGTTTGTTCTCACACATAATTAAACATCAAATCTGTGGTTACAAATTAATCATGCATGAGGCCCGTTGTGCATTTGTTCCCGTGTCTTGACTACTACTTCTGGGCTGCTGGTTAAAAACAGCAATGCATTTGGTCAATGCAAATGGAAATTATATAGCTATGTGTTTATTTAAATATAGAGCGGGGAAGTGAGATCTGATCACATGTGGTCACTTGAGACACATTTGGAGACACGGTCTAATTTCAGGTGTGAACTGACGTACTCAGAGCTGTACACTTCAGCCAAACCATGTGTTAATGCAAGTTGTAAACAGGGTCTAAGTTACAGCAATGAGCAAACACAATCTATTGTAGCTAATAACACACAAACAGTGTTTTTAACTTAAAGCAATATTCCACCCCTGAGCGATTATCCACTCAATATGTACTCACAAAACAATCCTGGGGTTTCAGCGAAAACAGAGTTGCAGCCAAATCCAGTACAATGGCAGTGAATGGTGACCATGGATAAAATGTAAAAAAAAAAGAACACAAAACTAACACAAAATGTCTCCACCCTGCTTGTGTGGTGTAATCCAAGTGTCCGTTAGCCGCGACATTAAAATTTAACCACAAAAGACGCCATTTACCCCATGTTTTTAGCCGAAATGTCACTGCCATTGTACGGATTTGGCTGCAACCCTGTTTTCTGCTGAAACTCCAGGATTGTTTTGTGAACTGAAGATCTTCACCCATCCTCACATCGGCATAGGGTGAGTACATATTGAGTGGATTATCGTTCTGGGGTGGAACATCGCTTTAAAACTCTAAACAAAGACTGTGGAATTTTCCCTCAGCACTTACACAGGAAGCACATCAGATCCAGTATGAACAGAAGGAATTATTTCAGCTCACAAAACTTGTTTCAGTGTACATGTGGGCAGGTGACAGGTAAGAAAAGACATGAAAAATTGTGAATTCATCCTTTAATCTGACCTCTTTGGACTGGATGGCTAAGAAACTTAACAGGCCTGGCAGATTTTTAACTTTCAAGTTAATCCTTCACCGTCACTTCATAATCAACCCAATAAAAAATGGGTCTGCAGACGCATGGTCCCGAGAGACAAGTTTTAAAGTGTTGAAGGATGGCTCATGTTGTCAATTATTGACTCAAATTGAAGACTCTCAGAGACCGAGATTATTGGAGAAAAGATAAGCCTGCTTTGTTTCATAGAAAATGTCATCAGGGAGGAATGGTGCAATTTTATGTTTCAGTCACCAAATCAGGACAAAAATGATTACAATAGCTTCTTTTTTTAAAAATCAAACCCAGTTCGGTTTGTGTTGCTTCTTTATTTGATACACCAAGACACAAAGTACAGTTATAATGCTGATATAAAAAATATGGGAATCTCTCATATAAAAAAACTCTGAGCTTAATGTTTTTGACATATACATCACACACACTTAAAAGACTCTGCACATACATTTCAAAGCTGCCAAATGGTGGCTCAATCCTAGCAGGGTACATGTCACAGAGCAGCAAACAGTATTACAGCGTTGGCTCATGTTAAAGGATTTTGCTATAGTGGCTACAACATTGAGGATATGGCATGTTCGTCTATAGTGAACTGTGTACATTTACATTCTCTCTCACCAACAGGAAATACCACATCTGCTTAAACATAATCTTTGTGGTTACAGGTGATATATGATGCCTGACAGGAAGATGAAACATCTGCTCTCCTCTCCCCAAGTCTTCTCCCCTTTCTCTCCTTTCAGTGGTCTACAAAGACAAATGTTTAAAGATAAAGAATCTGCACACTCTGGAAGGCATTAAAGTACGTCATTGTGACAGTATGTCATGCAACTTTTTACCTAAATCTGCGCTGCCTTATCCACCTTCGCAACCAGCTGCTGGACCCAAGGGTGTTCTGGATTGGCGCAGATAGTCCGCTGTTTGATATGCTGAGGCCTCTTCTTCATCAGAAACCTGCACATATCAGTATTATTATTTTTCAGCAGTAATCAAAGACACAAGTGTGTAGTTTAAAGGTGCTGCTCTAAGCCTGGATCAATCACCCTCTTAGTAAGCAGTTCCTTTTTCCATCATTATTTGCCAATTTATTATAGAGGGAAGTTTAAACAATGTAAGGGTCAACATGAAGGACATATCATTTGTTACTCACACAACAGCTCTGATGTTGCAATCACCATCTGTTTCCTGCATCCTGTAACTTTCAACGTTTTTCTTTGCGTTTGCTTTCATCCCTCGAACATAGCCGAGGCAGCAGTTGCCAAATGAGCCTTGAGGGAGAGAGGGAGAGAGAGAGAGGGATTAAGTTACTGAGGGTTAGAGAGAGATAAACTGCCCCACTTGAAAATGTCTCCCTTGGGGAGAAATTGAGCAATCGCTCTTATTTTACACCCTACTTAGGGTCCAGAGAGAAAATAATATAGCTTGACTGACCCTTCCTATGTCCTGCATTTTTTTGCTCTGTGCTCAAATAACAGTTAAGTAACTACCCTGCAGAATTTCTTCAGAATTTCCTCTTTTCCTGTAAACCGTTTTTCTTCAGGAGAACAAAGTTATGACCCTGCACTGACTCTGATTGCCTGGTAGATGTTTGTTTTGTTGGTGTGTTTTGTTTAGAGTGGGGACGTTGTGGGTACGTTTAGGCATGAGGTAGGTCAGGTTAAGTCCATCATGTCTTTGTGCGACGCGCACAAAATGTATGGTCACATTTTCTGTAATTATATTAACTATATTTTTTATAGTGTATACAAAATAATTTTATTCATGTTTTTACTTTGAGGATATTATTTCTCTGAGGAAAACACTTGAATGTGAGCTTTAAGGGTTAATCGTGGCTTCTTGGCAAGCCTTCTCTGCAATACAGTTGCATATCAGTGTCGCCAGTAGGAGTCAGTGTGGTGCTGTGCTTCTCCGAGGGACCCTCTTTTCCAGCGGTCTCTTTCGCTTCCTCATTCTATGGAGCGAAGCTGCATTGAACTGAAGTACCTGTCGCCTGTCTCGTTCTTTTCCCCTGTTTTCTACAGGAACCTTATCTGTGTATGGGTTCTCAGCCTGAGACCTGTAACAGATTCGTGGGGGCTCGTCCGGGATTGGCGACACCTGTGGTGGGAGAATGTCATTGATCCAGTGATCCCTGAGTGAGGGATTTCGAGGGCCAAGGGCGTCTGATGAGTGTTCACACTGGCAGACAACGAGAAGAAGAAGCTGGTTTGGGCTATCAAGAAGGGACTGTTTCGCCTTTCCGCTGATAAGTTGTTCCAGCTCGCCACCGACATCCTGCGGACACCTGACCAAGACCCAGCTAAGCTGAACAAACATGATGAGGAGGGTTGCATTGATTATGTGTGCTCAAACATGAACAGTACAGTTTTGCTGGAGTTAGAAGATGAGGGAATGTCACAGCTACTTGTTTTAAGAGATATGATTGCTGAGATGATTCACGGCAGTAATGAGGGTGAATTTCCTCCTGAAGTGAGGGCAGATGTTATTGTGTCTGACGCTAATGTTTCACCACCCTTACCATCTAGTGTTGCCCACACTAACACACATGCTACAGGTACGCACACTGAAGCTTCAACAGCAGATCTGGCTTCTCAAACTAATGCCCTTGAATCACAAATAAATAAGCTGATCTCGAGTTATGATGAGTTGTGTCAAAAATTTAAACAGGGTCGTACTCCACTCACTGCCCATATGACTGAGACTCAACCTACTGGCAATGACTGTAATCAGTCACACAGTCCTGCAGTCATCCTGTTTAAATGCTGACCAAATTCCACCAACACTATTGAAAGCATGATTGCTCTCAAAGACTTTCCCCTCCTGCAGAGAAAAGAATTTAAAATCCATGGTGGACAAATTGGAGACAATGCATCTGATATAAGTTACAGCAATATCTGTAAACAGATTGATCAAGGATTGAAAGCAAAGCACACTGAGGGCGAGATCACCAGAGCAGTGTTCCGCATCATAGCCTGGCAACATCAAGGATATGCTTGCCAGCAAGGACAAAATGACAACAGAAGAGCTAAAGAGTTTCCTACAATCACACGTAGGAGAGAAGAGTGGCACTTAACTGTTTCAGGAACTGATGAATGCTACTGTAAACAGCACGAGCTGTGCCGAGCAAGATGTTATTTTTGACATGCTCTGGGGATACAGCTGGTTCTCAATTTTGGATCAGGGAAGAGCCTATCATCAAGGCTTCATTGCAGAGGGATCACCACATATGACAGCGTTTATCACTCCATGGGGCTTGTATGAGTGGGTGCGCATCCCCTTTGGATTTTCAAATGCCCCCGCCACATTTCAGAGGAGCATGGAAGAAATGCTCAGCTCCATGCGGGATGAATGCTGCATCCCATACCTAGATGACATCCTCTGCTATGCTATGACATTTGAAGATCATGTCATGGTACTGAGACAGGCCCAGGCAAGCTAAGAGCGTACTGGGAAGACCAGGTTCATGTTGTGAAAGAGAGGATTGCTGTTGGGCCTGTTTACAAAGTGACACCAGAAACAGGTGGAAACAGGAAGCGAACATTACACCGCAATCTGCTTCATTTGGTCGATGACTTACCTGTAGATCTACCCCAGCCATCACAGAAATCACTAACTGGAAGCACAAGCCCCCCACCAAGACAATTACTGCTCCACCAACTGAACCTCAACTTCATCAGAGGGCAAGGAAAAGTCAGTCAAATACAAAGAAACAAAGTGTGTGGAATCCAAGCAGTGACTCTTCAGATGATGATGAACCACGCTACTGGCTGAGAATACCAGTAAGGAGAGGTCTTGAGGGTACACAACCACAGCCTGTACATGAATCTCAGAGAAACCCTAATCATGTGACGATCACTGAGAGGCCTGAACAAACTCGACCACTCACACCTGAAAGAGAAACCAGAACTATACCTGTCAGTGAAAGGCACAGAACACACGAGGACACACATACTTACCTTGAACTTACTTTACACACCGGGCGCATACACACATAAATATACTTACCTTGAACATTACCTTTAAGTGTTGAAAGTGTTCATAGAATTTAAAAGTGTTTTAGGTTCATGGGTTTGGAAATGTCTGGAGCCATTTTTTTATTTTGTCAGGGAGCGTGTGACGCACACAAAATGTATGGTCACATTTTCTGTAATTTTGTTTATATTTTTTTATAGTGTATACAAAATAATTTTATTCATGTTTTTGCTTTGAGGATATTATTTCTTTGAGGAAAACACTTGAATGTGAGCTGTAAGGGTTAATTATGGCTTCTTGGCATAATTTTGCCAAATTTTTGCTCCGTGGCAAAATGCTAGCTGTAGCTAGCTATCAATTGATAGCCTATAGATTAGCTGGCTAGTTAGCTAGTGCTTTTCTTTCATTGTCTAACTTGAGATATGAATATATGTTGCTTTTAACGGTCCTCCAGCAACATCTTTTAACCATTTTCAAAATTTGGTTCTCTTCTCAGCACAAAGGAGTCTAGCACAGAGCAGATCTCAATAAAGGACACAGGAAAGGAGAAAGCTGGCTGAGGTTCCAAAAGCGGCGGGACTTAAGTGGTTGACTCTTTGTTATGCTTATTGTATATGTATGTGTTTATTGGCAGGCATATAAAATATCAAGCTTATGTATAAAAAGTGCCAATGTGAGCACTATATATTGATATAATGACTTGTTGGTAGTTTTTTGAACTCTTAACTCAAAATTAACAAGAAACACATAATCTTGAGGTTCACAAATCACTATTAATTCAATGACATAACATGAAATTATTGCTTTTGTATCAAAGAACACCACAAAAGCAGAGACGATTTCTATTATTAGAATTTGGGGATAAATCAACAGTGTATGGAAAATTCCCATCTTCCACAACTACCAGAGACTCATTTACCAGAGACTCATTTTGGGAACCTAAATTAAAAAATAACAAAAGCAAAAGATGCAAATTATTTCACTCTTTCTTATGCTCTCTTTTGCTACTGTAACACACTAACACACATGTTTACTTGTGTCATTTTGGGGGACACAGATTTACATTAATTTCCTGGAGACCATAACCCTAACCATAACCAGTACTTGCTTAACCCTTACCCTTAACCTACTGCTAACCTTAACCAGTGACCCCAGAATCAGTGTTTTTCCCACTGAGGATGCAGCTTTTGTCCTCACTTGCACAAGCCCTCCCCAATTAACTGGTCTTGAGTCTGAAATATGTGGTTGAAAATAGCTTAAATTACACACAAACAAATAACCTTTTCCACAAATGGCTCAGCTGCCTGCATTGGGCTTAATGTTAAATCATGATAAGTTTATCTAGATATCAGTATCATACTTCTTCAACTGTATTATGAATCATTTGGTTTTGTCTATCTATATAATCTAAAAGTAGAACTGTACCATTAGGCAAAAGTGGTTCATCACAGCATATTCAGCAACAGTTTACACAGTAGGACTATATCCTGCCTGTAAACTGCAGCTGGCAGAAAGTTCTTCTATCAGGGCCATAGCTACGGTTATGACTGAGGAAACTGAGGTAACGTCCCTGGAATTTTATCTGGGAATTCGGGGGTTTCGCCATCATGGGAAGGCATTTAACCATTAACTGCATGAATAAACTGAAATTATTTTGATGATGTTTATTTTTGATGTTTTGTCAAAATCTACTGGGGTGAGGGTTCACTGGGGGACTTGTATGCTCTAAGTATTTCTAAAACCCTGGCTACAGCCCTGCTTTAATCTTTTACTTACTATCTGATGTGTAATTGGGGTTATAGGGTTTGTAATTTGACATCAGTCATACGGGGAAACAGAACCTGTTTCTGTAACAAACCCTAATTGTGTATTTTTAGACATAAACATGTATTTTCCAACAGTTTAATACATGCATTTTTTTTCTTTTCTTTTTTCTGTCTTTTCCTTTTGAAAATACCAAAAATGTAGTTTTCCACACTGTGTCCTCTCCCTGAACATAACGGATCATCTAACTCTAAACTCCTTGCAACAAATCTGCATGTGACCCCCTTTTTCCCTCTGATTTTTCTAGTATCTATGCTAAATTAGGCTGCTTTTTGAGGACCCAAATGATTGGCTGTAATGATTCTGCTGAAAAGTGAGCTACAACATGCAGATATCACCCAAAAAGTAGGAATCAGCTATAGGAACGTTGTTCAGTTGATACATTGTCAGTGTATTGATGTATCAATAAAGAAACTCCCAGTTTTACTCCACAGTCCGCAACCCTCAGTTTCTCATTTGTGCCATATTTTGCTGATGGGGAAATGTTTCTGAAAATCAGCTATTGTACCTAACTTAATTAAGCCTGTCACAAGATTACCACATCACAGCAGTCTACAATAGCAAGCCCAGGCAGATTACACTTTTGTATGAAGTGCTGTGGTAAATGGTTTTGAGCAGAATAATTCACATCATTAGGAGAGGATTTAGTAACAATATAAAGGAATGTGGATAATGAAATACAGCTGCAGCCACAATTTGGTCAAAGCAAGACTCCATATATTCTCCATAGTCTTACAAAGAAGAGCTCAGTTCCACCAAAACTAGGTCCATTTGTAGGTTTTAGCTTACAATGTAAAATGTTCCTGCACAATATTGAGCTACTATTAAAAAAAACAACAACAACAACAACAAAAAAAAAACACTATTAAATCTGCGTGCAATCTCATTACAGTTCAATTATCGTAATTCTGGCATGAATCAGACCTGTTCTGTTTCACTTACCTTGTGCAAGACTCAGGTACATGCAGGTGAGGAGCAGAAGAAAGAAAAGAGCTTGGAACTTCATGGCTGCTGCTGCTGCTGTTGCTCTTGTTGCGTGGCTCACTGCGCAGAAACAAACAGATTAAATCAAAAAGAAGAGCAAAACGGAAAATTGGAAGCAGACTCCCACCTCCAGCCCCCCCTCTGCCTTGTAAATTTTGGCTGTTGATGTAATATTTTTCATCAGAAATACCTCCATCTGTGCTGCTGTGAAAGAAAAACGTTATGTCTGACCCAAGATTAAAAATGTTTTAAATCCCTGTCTGGTGTCCAGCTGTGTGCAGCTGTTTCATCTCTGAGTTCTGAGTGTTGTTTTACAGAGACCAACTGAGTTTGTAGCAAATTATGGCTGGATTCTATCTCTGACATCTTATTAAACTCAATACTTGAAAGACACAACAACATGCTTGCAAAATCAGGATTACATAAGCAACATGTTTCATAAGCATGGAGAGAAACTTACCTCCTCACATTCAGTGTTTCACAAGATGTCCTGAGAGAAAAGGCTTCAGTCCAGGGCAGCTCATGGTTGCTCTGAACTCTTATAGTGCACACATGAGCTGCCCTCCCCCATAAACTCTATCCTTTACCACTCCTACTCTGACATGTCAACACTTAAGCTTTACAGCTGTAAAAAATGGCTGTGAAATCTACAGTTATTTACTGCACTAAACACAGTAATATTACTGTGTATGATTTTTACAGTAGAATGTTGAAAAGTTTACAATAAAACCTTGCCCACATGACAAAATCACAGTAGTCTAAGTATTAAAGTAAAAAAATCACAATAGCCAGTATAGTACTGTAAACAGTAAACTACTGTATTTTTCCTTTTTTATCTTACAGACACACACACACACCCATATGTATATATATATAGTATAATATCTCATAATGAAAACATTATCTCATAATTTTTTTTCTTTTGATCTTTTTTTTTACTTTTTAATCATAATTTTGACCTTTTATATCATAAGTATGACTTTTAACTCATAATAATCTACCATCGGATTTTATTTTTATCAACCTAAGTTTTATCTTTTTTTTTTTTTCTTTCACTGGCGGAAATGGGCTTCATAAATTTATCCAATGAGGATCAAGAGAGTTCAACGGTCACGCCTTGAACGGGCCAGTCACGTCATCGCAAACAGGATAAACCGCGAACACAGCACTCGCAAGTCTGACTCGTTAGTGACAGGAGAGCTCCGTGAATAATTAGTATTACTCAAATTTCAGTTCTTTACACAAGGCTTTGTCTTGTGCTTGTGTTCATTTTTGTCGCGTTTGTGTGTATTTGCGTCGTCTATGTTGATTTCTTTCACTTTTTGCCTGAGAGGAATTAGAGCTCTTACGGAGGCGTCTCCACAGCCATTCACGTTACAGGTAACGTTAGCTAGCTTATGTAGTGATAGCACTTACTGACCAGATGGTCCTTTTTTTTTTTTTTTTTTTTTTTGACTTACTGAGAAGATAGGGTTTTTTTTTCCACCCTTGGTCTCTGTGGGAGTTTCCATCCTGGAATCGCGGATCCTCCACCAAATACTTGTCAGGACTTCCAGAAAATCACTAAGTAACGTTACCATCACTAGGAGCAAAAGAATAGTTTTACACTCTGTGCCTTCCTTGTCAGTTAGCTCAAAATGAATTACTCATGCAAGCACTGTAATTTCACCACAGCTTCAATTCCTGCATTTGTTCGTCATTTGAGGATACACAGAAATCTAGCTAACTTTAGATTTCCATGTGGCGTTGCAGAATGCTTTGCCACTTTTGTGATACGTGGCGCAGTTCAAAGCCACATGTACCGCTTTCACAAGAAGACCACTAAACCAGGACTTGAAAGGCAAATTGATGGAGCTGATTTGGCTTGCACTGTTGAAGGTTGTAGCTTTGTGTCAGCAAATTTTTCAACCTTACGTGAACATCTTCATTGGCATATTAAAGATGGCAAAAAAAGTGTCATGCCCCTATACTAACTGTTCAAAATATTTTCATGTCCGTTCATCCTTTGCCTCACACTTGAACCGGAAGCACAAAAAGATCTCTAGCTCTCCATGTTGTAGCCAAACTTCTACCAGTGCTACTAACATCACTAGTGCCTGCATGAATACGTCAGCAGACCGTGAACTAGGTCACACTTTTGAGACAATCTTTGACAATGATAATGATAACACAAATGATGAAGTGGACACAGATGATTTTATGAACAATCTGGCCATGTTTTATCTCCGAATGCAGGCTAAAATGCTGTTACCAGCCAGTACAATTCAGACCTTAATAGAGGAAATACAAGAGGTACACAACACTGGTTTGACACATCTTTTGTCTAGGATGCATGAAGAATTAACAAAGCTGAATGTGCCTGAAAGGGATATAAAGAGGCTCCTTGATGATCTCTCAAAAGATAACCTTCTGAAAATGTGCAATGAAGGAGTGTTTAGAACAGATCAAACCCATAAAACCTTCTTTAAGAGCAGATTTAGCTATGTTGAGCCAGCTAAGTCTTATTTGGGCATTGATGCTAAAGGCAAAGAGAGGTTCTATCAGTATGTGCCCATCAAGGATACAATAAAATCACTCCTCACTCAGAACTCTGTTAAAGAGCAGTATGCCCAAGCTAAAGCTGACACAGAAACAACTCCTGATGTTCTGGAAGATGTGAGAGATGGTAGAAACATTAAAGAGAATATACTTTTACGAGATTCACCATCTTCATTGTCTGTCATCTTGTATCAGGATGCATTTGAAGTTGCGAACCCACTGGGCTCAGGCAGAAAAAAACACAAAATACTGGCTATGTACATGACACTTGCAGAGATTGCGCCACACAACAGGTCTTCCATTGATCCAATGCAACTTGTTATGTTGTGCAGAGAGGAGGATTTCCAATTTTTTGGACAAGAAAAAGTGTTCTCCACTTTAGTCAGTGACTTAAAACAAATGGAGGAAAATGGAATTGAATATGGTGATGAGGAGAAGATAAAAGGCTCTGTGATTGCCATTACTGGAGATAATCTGCGGTCACACAGTATTGGCGGGTTTACCGAAAACTTCAGTAAAAGCACACATTTTTGCCGGTACTGTGTCATAGACAGAGAGTCTTTTCAAACAGATCCCACCAAATCTGGTCCTAAAAGAACCATAGAGAGTTACAAAAAGAGTGTGGCACAGGTAGCCCTAAACCAGGAAATGACCAGTGGAATAAAGTTTGACTCAGTTTTCAATCAGTTGAAATATTATCATGTTTGCCAGCCAGGACTCCCTCCATGCCTGGGTCATGACCTGTTTGAAGGGGTTGTTTCAGTTGATCTTGCTATGTACATTAAGCACTTAGTGACAGTGGGCAAACACTTCACCTATGGTCAACTGAATCGGACTATATCACAGTTCACATACCTAGGCAGTGATGCAAATAACAAGCCATGTGAGGTCAAAACTGATGGGGAGAAGCTGGGAGGGCATGCTGCTCAAAACTGGTGCCTCTTACGTCTCTTTCCTATTCTGGTTGGAGACAGAATCAAAAATCCACTTGATGACGAGGTGTGGCAGTTGTGTTTAAAGCTCAGAGAAATTGTGGATTTGATATGTGCACCCAAGATCCATACCAACCAAGTAGCATACCTGAAGATTCTCATTGAGGAATACATCCAGCTAAGAACTGCCACATTCCCAGAAAAGACACTAAAACCCAAGCACCACTATCTTGTCCATTACCCAGAACTCATTCTTCGGTTTGGTCCCCTCATTAGGTTGTGGACATTGCGCTTCGAAAGCAAGCACATATATTTTAAGCAGTGTACAAGGAAACTGCATAACTTTAAAAACCTCTGCAGTACCTTAGCAGAAAGACACCAGTTGCTACAAGCATATTTACATGCTGGTAGCTTATTTCCACCAACTCTGATAATGGGCCAGCCAAGTAAATTTGATGACCAACTGTACCTGATTGGCATTCAGAGAGCTGTCAGTCTCAAGGGTCTCCACCCAGAACACACTATTGAAACACCCTCTGTCACTTTCAAAGGCACTCTGTACAAAAGAGGCATGACTGTTGTAGTGGACCAAAATGACACAGGGTATCTATTTGGGAAAATACTGTTGATACTGATAAATGAGTCCAACGTGCATTTTGTTGTCCAGCAGTATCAGTCTGTGCCTGTTGAGGATCTTGGTGTGTATTGTATACAAAGCAGCACAGAAGCACAGTATCAATGTTTGACTGTAGACAAGCTTGCAGATTATTACCCTCTTTCTGTATATAATTAATTTGGTCTTAATCTTGTTGCTCTGCATCATTCTGTGTTTCAGAAGAATGAGTAATGGACTCCATTGAGAAAGCAATACAGACTATGCTACCACAGCTAGATGAAGCGAAACTTGAGACTTTGGTCAATGAGTTGGTGACCAAAGTAGGTGTTGAAGGACCAGATGATCTGCAGTTCATTCAAGAAGATGACATCAAACATCTGCTCACACCCATTCAGTGCAGAAAGATTCTTCGTTCCTTGAAAGGAGGTGAGATTTCAGTTGCTTTAATTAACATATTAGTTGAGCTGCAACAATTAATAACTAAATGAATTAGCAATCATTCAGTCATCATTTTGTAAAGAAAAACAAGCCCAAATTCTCTGATTTCAGCTTATTAGATGGGAGTTTTTTCATCACAGATTTATGACTTCATAATGTCAGAGCATATTAAACTGTTTTCCTGCAATTTTGTTTGTTTTTTTGCTCATTCATTTGTGACTTTAATGTCAGAATTTAAGGCTTTTCCATATGATTGACAGATTAATCAAAATAACTTCTTGCAGACCTATATCTTAATATGGGGTTATATAGAAAATCTGGAGGACATTATTTTGTGGTATCAAACTGGTCACAACCTTTTCTGTGCTTTCACTCATACGTGTGTAATGCAGGTCCTGCCAATCCCCAGCTGAGCCCTTCATCGCCTGAGCCACTGCTAGTTGCCTCTTCCAGCACATGCCCCATATCACCCATCAGTCCCATCTCTGCATGGGTGGACAGTTTTGTGGTGCCATGGAACAAAGTGAGGCCGACTCTTAGAAGAGCAGTAGATGCTGGTGAGAGGCCAGCTCCAGAGGACCGCAGACACTTGATGAGAGTCACCGTTGATGCAATGAGAGAGCATTCCTTGAACCCTACTCGCAGAGAGTGCGTGGTAGTGGCAAAAGCTATAACTCAAAAATATCCAAATAGCTTTTTAGACAAAAATGAAGAGGGGGAGATAATTGGATGTGGGTATTTCAGTGTTATAAATCAGCTCAAGACCAGAGTAGAATATTTGAATCGAGGCAACACTCTTTCCCGTCTGAGGAAGCCCAAACGCACCCAGAGAGATGATGAGGATGGTGATGACCAGCCAGCAGTAGCTACATGCGCAAGAGTCGACGTTATGGGGTGTGTTCGTTGGCAGCCAGAGGACTATCCAGATGGGAAACATCAGCATCATTAGAGAAAAAAAAAAGCTTGAGATGTTGGATATATTCAGCCGAGAGGGACTCAAGGGTGCTGAGAGAGGAAGGGTAGAAGACCTAATGGCAATCACTTAAGCCAAACAGCAGGAATACATCAACGCAAACCTTTCCCCAAGCATTTTGAGCGTGGGCAAAGAGTGGCCATTTCTTTTTCACCGAAGTTTTTATTGTCACACTTCACTACTCTCACCAATGTTGAACTATACACAAGACTAAACGAAGATTTGGATCAAAAAGGGTAAAAGACTCCTGGATTTCTTCAGTAGTCAGATTACAAGGTGGAGGAAGGAAGTAAGAGCTGTTCTGAGGAAGCCCTAAAGGAAGGGACCGAGAAGGAACTGATGGCCTAGCAGCGATGCTTGTGATGTTGGCACACTTCAAAGAGCAAGAGGAGTCACTTTTTCATCCTTGTGATGTAAGCTCCTTAATTACTTAAATCTTTCATTTAGAGTTTTCAAAATTGTCACATTTATTGCAGCAGAATCATTTTCCCTGATTAGAGTGTAACATTTTACACCACTGAATTGTTATTGCAGGTTGGCAAGCCTCAATGGCATCTTGTACTCGGGTTCAAGTAAATGCAGGTTTTGCATCTAGCAATCCTGTCTTCTAGGTGTTTGTAGTTTATGTTTGTTAATAGTTTGACGCAATGGTGTCGCTGGGTATATTGTTTGAGGGCACCTTTATGTTTTGGTGATGAGCACTTTTTCATTGATAGACCTCACTCACACTATAACCCCATGGTGCAAGCTTCATCTCAATTCTTTTGTAGAGCATACTGGTAAAGTCACTGTTTTCCACTGTGTGCCAATATTTTAATTATTAGAGAAAAATGATGTAGCTGGCATAAGGTTAGTGTGGTACTTAGTTCATTTTTTTTACTTTCCAGGGTGTTAACATGCAAACCATTGGAGCAACAAAAAATGATGGACATTGCTTCCTTCCTGAACTAGAGTATGAAAACTCTAGTTCATGCATTTTACTTCATACCTCTTAATCCTGCATGTGTTTATTCATTCACTGAATGATTCACTTGTTTCTAAAAACCTTTTCCTGTAAATAGTTCTTATTTTTTTCTTATCATGTTTTTTTCCTCTCCTGTTTCCGTCTTTTGAGCAGCCAGTTGCAGCGTGCTTATGCTTATGTGTTGCTGCTTCCATTGGCTGAGCATCTCTGCTGACGTGCAGACTAGTGTTGCCAATTTAGCGACTTTGCCGCTAGATTTAGCGACTTTTCAGATGCCTTTAGCGACATTTTTCCTAAAAAGCGACTAGCGACATATCTACTTTTTGGACAGACATTAACTACTTTCTACTACTACTACTAACCCAGTTACTGCTCCTTTTATCTGTTTTATGCACTGCTTGGAAGAGAGTATGCTCCCTGCCCTGTTTTTACAGTCATTCATGTGGAGCAAATCATTTATAGAATGTTTTGCTATGAAATATAATTTTTGTAATGACTCTTTACTAAGGAGAGACAATCCTGACTGCAAAAAAATGGATGCTGTCGATCGAGGGAGGGTCGTAATCCCACCTGCTGCTCACCTGGCTGACTTCACCACTGCCTTGGCAGCTCTCTTCTCCTGTTACTATGTATTCAACCTAGAGTATCAGGTGGAAGCCAACACAACACTGGAGTTTGTTCAGAGGTATTTATTATCTTAAAGAGTTTGACTGAAAGAGATTAAAATGTAAAAGCAAATTGACAATTGAAAAGCTGTTCAAAATCACCTTCTTCCTTTAAAATGTTAATGGTCTTTGGTATCTAAATAGTGTAGGTTGAAGCCTCCTTACAACTTGAATGCTTTATTAGAGAACAGAAGGGCTGTTGGGCTAAGGGCATGTACAACTATATTCCTTCTTACATAAAAACCTTTGGGAGAAATTGAGGGGACACAATGCGTAGATGGCTGGGGAATATGAATATGATTGATATTGTCCCACCCCCTAACTCCTATACTCATGTTCATAGGTTTTTAGTCAGGATTAATCCTGACTCCACCAAGTGCAGTGCCAAGGAGCAGACAAGCCGGAAGACTGGGAGAGTGGTGAAGCGGAAGACTTCATACATGAACTCCCATGTAATCTCCTTCATTAGGGACTTCACTGAGTTCAGTTGGCTAACTGACTAGATGTGGGTGAGGTTCTGATAATAGCTTATGCATTGAAAGTTCCAGATGGTTTATTTATGTGCCCTGTTAGGGACAAAAGTGTCCTTTCCAAGTTTTATTTTCTTTATGTTTTTAGCCATGATATTTGGCAAAGGAGTGTATTTTTTTTTACTTATTTTGGAATTTCAAAGACAAATCCTATATTCCACTTTTCTACACTGTGTAGCAAAAATAGTCACACTCTGTTAAGGGACAAAAGTGTCCTCTTCCAAAACGCCATAAAAATAGTGTATTTTAATATTTTATTCCACTTTTTTTTCATAAATCTTTGAATCAACTTCAGTCCTAATCATAACTACCAAATATTCAGAATTTCTTAAGCCTTTAAATGCCAGTTTGTAGTGCAGAGTTGTATTAACTTATTTTGCACTAGAAATGACTACATCACTTTGAACAAGAACATGTTTATTTACAACGTTCAAGAAAACAAAAATTCTGCGTGTGTGCATGTCTGTGTGTGTGTCTGTGTGTGAGTGTTCAGTTTAGTTTTATGCATAGGAGCTGCAGCACAGGGATGTGTGGGCTTTGCAAACATACTTTCCACACTTTCAGCAGGTGATAGAGGCCTTCTTCTGCTGGCCGGTGCATTGCACACACAGTCACCTTTTTGGGGTTCTGGAGGGCCCTGGATCCCCACTGGCACTGTCCTTGATGAGTGAAGACCAGATCACCACCAGGCAACAGATGGTGAAGCACCTACTGCAATGCCACCGCAATGACCAGATACAACCAACAGAGATTTGTTAAGTTCCACCAACAATAACATGACCCTCACATACGTTATCTCAGTTGTCGATCACTTGCGAGTGAGAAGTCAGCTCTCAATGGTTGTATAAAACAACAATAAAATAACTGCCTCGCAGTTGTATGTCTCCACCAGCCAGTCAAGTTGTTGCAGTTGCCAGACTCATGCTGCCTTCACTTAGAGACTATTAGTACAGATTCACATAAAAAAAAACATTCAACTGGCAAAACAAAACTTGACTTTTATTTCAAAGTAGTCACAGGAAATACAATGATTTTGTCTGAGCTTACCTTTACCGCTATTGTTCATCAAAGGGGGATTTACAAAATAAGACAGTGGTCATTTTTTTAGTATTTGTCGACAATGAATCCCTTGGAAATGTTGCAGACAGGCTGCACGCCACATACACATTGCACACAACTTCTCTCAGCCAGGCAACCAACTCCTTTACCTGACTGAGAGAAGTTGTGTTGAGGTGTACAGCCTGTCGCTGGCAGTTCTTCTTTTTTTTCTGCCTCTCCATCTTTAGCTCCCTGTCATCAGATGACAACATGATTCAAATGAAAACACTCGTGCTCCAGCGCGTGCTCGAGGGGGCGCGCACTGGAGCGCCTATAGAGTGTGTTGGGGGGGGGTGAGAGGAGGGGAGGTGAAGGAGGGGAGATGAAGGAGCGGAGGGGCGCCTAATCAGTGACGTGCCTCTGTTATTGATCATGTCATTTACACATGCACAAACAGCTGTTAAATACAGAAAATGCCGACTTGAAATAATCCCCCCCCCCTCTCATCGCTTTGGCGCCCCCTCTAGCGCAGCGCCCCTATGCGCCGCATATAGTGCATACCCACTTTTTGCGCCACTGTCTGTACAGCTCGCTATCAACAATTTGCAACTTGCTTTTAATGAGCTTCAAAAATCTCTTTTAAATCATAAACTTCTTTTAAAGGTAACAAAAACAAAGTACATGCTGTTCTCCAGAGCCAGAAATATTAACCATGAAACTTTGAATTTGGTTACTATAGAAGGCTCTAGAATTGGAAGAGTCACTGAATATAAATATCTTGGCGTATGGATAGATGAGGATTTAACACTCTAACACCACGTAAAGTAGAGTTGTTGAAGCTGTGTTGTTATCTGTCACTGATTATGGTGATGTGATTTACAGACATGCTGCAGCTTCAGTTCTAAAGCCTTTGGACAGTGTATATCACTCTGCTCTTAGATTTATTACTGGTGACAGGTACAGAACTCATCATTGTGTTCTGTATGAGAAGGTTGGTTGGCCTTCTCTGGAAGAGAGGCACAACAAACATTGGCTTTCATATATCTTTAAGGCCCTCGTTGGAAAATTACCACCTTACATCTCAACCTTGTTAGAGTGGAATGCTGGTAGCTATACAACTCGCTCTACCGATCTGTTACTTCTTAAAGTTCCTCGAGCATGTACTGAACTTGGTAAAACAGCTTTTTCTTTTGATGCTCCAAGCTCATGGAACATCCTCCAACACTCTCTAAAAATTCATGTTCTTCCTTCTCTTTCAGAGTTCAGGACTTTGATTTCTAACCATTGTGTTTCACATTGCAACTGTTTTACCTGATTTTATTTTATCTACCTTGTCACTGATGAGATTGTTGTTCACAGTGATTATTCTGTACTTGTTTTATTGTGCTGTGGTTTCAATGTGTCTGTAATCTCCACGGCATTGGAAATGAGGGAAACCTCAATGTCCTTTCGAGAATAAATAAAGGTTTGAATTGAATTGAACAGCTCACTGTGACTGCTCCTCATTGTTCTGTTACTGCCCACAAAATTTCAAAGTGGGCCACTGTCAACAAATTACTAAAACAACCGTTGTCTTGTTTGGTAGACACACCTTTGAATGATAGTGGTAAAGCTAAGCTTACTGACAAAATCATTATATTTCCTGTGACTACTTCAAAACAAAAGTCAACTCTTGTTTCATCAGTTAAATGCTCTTAATGTAACTATGGCGAGGACAAATTTTTAACAGATCTGAAACTTTGAGCGGATTCAGGCTCTTAATTAAGAGTGGAAGCCATCCATCCACTGGAACTGTAACATCAGGCCTACCTTTTTCCCAGATCTTCTGTTTCAGAGTTTCAGAACAGCTCTGTGAGACAACATTGCCAGAAATCATGTGACTCACAAGCTTGCAATTGTGTGTGCAGATTTCTGACACAGCTCTGAAAGACCAGTCTGTAATATGGCTGCAATTCTACATCTGAAAAAATTTCAAAATAAAGACTTGCCCTTTCAGCGCTCAAGTAGAAGAATGGGATAGAGGAAATGAGGAAATGAGGGTCAATACTACTATCATTCCAAGGAAAGTAAGAAAAACCAGATAAATCAATAGAAGAAGAAAGGAGGAGTACATCAAGGATGAGATTTGGTCACACCAGTTTCAGCAGTACGTCAATGTATAAACCCAATTCAGGTAGATGTGAACATTGTGAACTACAGGAAATGGTGGCGCATATATCCACCATTGTGAATCAAATGACACAAGACATAAAGGAATGACAAAGTCTGCCTTGTGCGGACTGGACAACAGCTTTATACACATGTGGGTCCAGTCCAGAGCCTCATTAACATTTGGGAAAGCAATGACCACAACAACAATAATGCTTTCCCAAAAGCTGCTGGCGCAACTTCCGTCCTCCCTCCCTCGGAGAGCCCTGATTTCATGAAGTCACAGTGACCTTGATTCTTTGACCACCCAAATTTGTGAAGTGTGAAGAAATTGCCCCAAGGCATTCACAAGCACGGTATGAAGCGTCCTCAGTCTGCTGTGCATGTGTGTGTGTGTGTATGTGTGTCTATCTGTCACTGCAGCTCTCACAGACAGAGAGCAGAAGAGAGAGACCAAGACAGCGATGCAGCTGTTGCAGGGCTGCCACGGATCACAGTGATCCATATGGATTGCTCCCCACGGTTCAGCCCGCATATGATTCGCAGACTAAATGTAATTATAGCCGCTGCGCAGCAATGGTCGGGGCCGGGCAATTTTAGGCAAAATTAGGCAATTCTGAGCAACAAGCAGAGTGTAGGAAGATGAAAAAAAGGTGGCATTCTAATGTGCATTTTACATCAGTTGAGGCTTGAATTCACAATTTCTGGCACAAGAGACTCTGCATATTGACTGATAGCTAAGCCAAATAAACAGGGAAAAGAGACAAGGGATAACAGGGAAACGTGTTGATAAAGAGTATTTGTCTCTTCCCAAAACTCCCTGAATCATAATTATTTTAACCTTAGTAGTCTCTAATCCACATAGCATGATACCTGAACATAAGGCTTTCATATTTGAAAGTCCATCCTGCCTTAGCTGAGACTCGAACTCACGACTTCTGACACCAAAATCCATCTTTTATCTCACTGAGATAATTGGCAAGTGACAGTTCATGTGTGGCTTCACAAATTGACTAAGCCAAGCATCAGGGTGCCAGGCAGCAGCCATCCATGCCATGGAAAAGCACATTTCAAAGTGAAAGTTCCAAAGCTGTAGCACATATGGTTGATTTGTTATGAATTTTCAAAGTTTTGAAATTTAGAGGCTTGCTGTAGCGCCACCATCAGGACTATTGTCTTGTGTTTCCAGTTGAGGACATCTGGCATGGGACTGGACCTTTGTGAAAAGTTTAGGTAGATTTCTCATATGGAAATGTTGTACAAGCCGAGACTTGAACTCACAACCTTCAACACCAAGAACCATCCTCTATCTCACTGAGCTAATTGGCAAAT
The DNA here is from genome assembly GCA_034769285.1 of Lutjanus argentimaculatus. Lineage (NCBI taxonomy): Eukaryota > Metazoa > Chordata > Actinopteri > Lutjaniformes > Lutjanidae > Lutjanus > Lutjanus argentimaculatus. Next base: position 26,286,925 of record JAWZSL010000010.1, on the reverse strand, counting down.
GGAAATGTCACATGTAGCTTCACAAATTGACTAAGCCAGTCACCTGTGTGCAAGACAGCAGCTGTTAGCATGTAAAGGCAGATTTCAAATGGCTGTCAAAAATTTAGTTATTGAGACAAAAATCCCAAAATACACAAATTGCATCTAGACAGCATGGAGATGTTGGTCATTAGTTTTTAACAATGATTTATTGGCTCCAAAAGTGAAAAACTGATGTTTAAAAATGCCATTTTTGCATTGATTCCAATTGTTCGCATGAGAGTGAAATTCAAAATACTGTAAAAAATTCAGTTTTTGAGATAAAATTCTGATATTTTCCAAACATCATCTACCATGACTCCAAAATTTTGTCATTTTTTTTCATAAACATTGAAAATGTATTTAGCAAGAATTTGCAAGTATATGTTTATAATACCGTTTACAGTCAAACATTTTGATGCACTGTAGGCTCAATTTTCCATAAATCAAAAATCTGTGTGGATCGTTTGTGTAGGACAGTCTGAAGATGCTCTGTAGCAAGTTTGGTGTCAATTGAGCAAAAATTGTGGGAGGAGATAGGTTTAATAAGTTTTACAGTTTTTGAAAAAAACAGAGTGATGGACTTCATAATTTGTAATAGGTTTAAATGTACAAAAGTTTCTTCAGTATTGGGGCTACATTTTGGTGAAAGTCAAGGATCAGGGTGCCAGGCAGCAGCCATTCATGCCATGGAAAAGCAAATTTCAAAGTGAAAGTTCCAAATCTGTAGCACATATGGTTGATTTGTTATGAATTTTCAAAATTTTGAACTTTAGAGGCTTGCTGTAGCGCCACCATCAGGACTATTGGCCTGTTTTTTCAGCTGAGGCAATCTGACATGGGACTGGACCTTTGTGCAAAGTTTGGTCATTTTTCGTGCATGGGAAGTAGGATTTCCTCAGAAGAAGAAGAAGAAAGAAAGAAAGAAAGAAGAACATGCAGGATTACAATAGGGTCCTGGCAGCTTAGGCTGCCCAGCCCCTAATAATTACAGTGTGAAAATACAGTTCTAATGCCACAGTTCATTTTCTAAAGTAACAACTCCCTCAATCTCTGGTGCAGAGTAAAAAGATGAGAAAGTGAAAAGATGAGACAGATGTACTGAGGGACTGAGCCTTAAAAAAGGAGGAGGGACCGATTTAAAATCACTTTCATGTCCATTGAGTGAAATCTTGACCGTGATTTCAGGCATTTTCAGTGGTTTAACTGGGGAATTGGACATGCTTGTCACAGAAATAGATCATGAGATGTGATGATTATTGTAACTTTGGTGATGTCTGCTGCTACTTTCCCGTTGACGCACAGCTGTCACTCACAGGAGCAGCCTGCAGCCTGTCTGTGACACAGCTTTCAGTGTTGATTGACTATTACTCATAACGTGCAACCAGTCAGATAGTGCTGTAGGTGGGACGTTGAGTGACACCACACCAGAGTGTAGAATTATTGTACTTTATAGTGTATATAGTATACTGTAATACAGTATATCATTAAGAGTATACTGTATTATTATTATCATTATTAACACGCAGTCGGTTGCTACGTCGTAGTTCCAACCTCACAACCTGCATTGTTATTGGCTGAGGGCTACATACCACTGCCCAAAAGCTGTTGATTTACTCTAGGAAACTCCTGCATAGCATTCCTATAATGGTACCATTTAAAATGCTGTTCTTGAATTATCTTTAATTTCTCATACAAAGGCTGATCTAAAGCCTTCCAGATGTATGACGCCATTCCAAAGTTGGTTTATTGTGTGTCTAATAAGTATAATTTACATCTAATGAACAGAATCGGCGCAGGATTGGTTATTGCTCCACAGCTGCAACCATTTTGTAGCCCTATTCCTGAAGAATGCTGAATCTATCATGATAATGTACAGTAGTTCATGGTCCATTTTGTGCCTTTTATTGTCCCTCTGCACTGTTATCCATATACAGCCTGTTTATGGCTCATTTCCTGCACCACTGTAACCCATGTCAACCTTGCACATTTGTTTACTGTGGCGCTGCTAAATGCATGATAATGAACATTCAAGATAAGATAAGATAAGATAAGATAAGATAAGATGAGGAAAACATTATCTTAACAAAACTCAAGAACCTGTTCTTTTCAAAGTTTACTGGATTGACAACTCTTCTTCATACTTTCCAAATATAGCATGTTTTCAGTGATATAATGTAAATAGGCCCACATTTACTCAAGTATTGTACTAAAGTACAAATTTCAGGTGTTTGTACCATACCTGAGTATTTACATTTTATGCAACTTTTTACTTCTGCAGATTACAGTTTTTCATACCCTTCCCGTCAAATGAAAATCATGTTTTGCCAAAACATGGTGACCTGAATTTGAATGTTTCTGATAAACTGAAGGATGAAGTGTTCCTTTGTGGGTCTGGAAAATTCTTAGACTTCTTAAGCTAAACAAACTATTTAAAGCCGCCCTGGATTAACTGGAAAATGCATCATCACAAAGCTGAAAACAGGGCTGTTGTTCTGAGCTTGTGAAAAGTTGGCTTTTTAGGAACATGTACTGTAGTTTTCACATGACAAAGACAGTACAGACACATGGAGATCTTGTAGGATATGATGCATTGCTGTAGATTAAACTACCCAACTGTATATAGAGTTGTTAAAATGAGCTCAACCTTACAGTACATTTTGCTGATAAAACTTTTACTTCTGTATGGTTTTTGAATGCAAACTTTTACTTACAGAGGAGTATTTTCACAGTGTGGTATTAGTAGTTTTACTTATGTAAAGGATCTTAATACTTCTTGCACTACTGCAAGTTTTTGGCATGTGTTTTTGGATGTTATTATAGTGCTCTTGCTGCACTGTGGGTCCCTCGTCAAAAGAAATATGCAGATCACAATGATTAGTGCTACATTTTTTACCAGGGCTATAGTCAGACTTTCAGAAGTCTTTCATCCGAGTCACCCATCACATTGACATTTTGTCACCACCTCTCAGTGTCTCATACAGGCACACCAAGCACCGGTGGTGGCTGTGTCTCACCCTGCCTGAAAGCCTCTGTTAACATGTGGTTAACATTGTGAAACGGTCACAGTTTGGGTATGAAACCATGTTTGGGGTTACAGTAACTAGATTATGGAACAAAATGTCTCATAACATCACTGCACATAGCATCATGTACCTCAAAACTTTAACTAACGTCATGGTTTCATGTGGGAGATGAACTCCAGCCTCAAGAGTGAAAATTCTGTTTGAGTTCTTGTTTGAGCCATCCATCCACCCAGACTCCTCCAGACATTGACTTACTTGTCTTTTATACTAAGTCAACAGCCCGCTGTGTTTCTTTCACCGGCTAATTTTGAACTGTTTGTCTGTATTTTCTGTACATTTTATTTTATTTACTTTTATCTTTGTAACTTTAAGATATGTCTGTGTTCTTTTGTTTCTGATGTGGGATGACTTTTAAATTGTAAAATACCAAAAGTTGCTAAAACCCCCAAAAGTCCTCACGAAAAATACAGACAATGTGACTACAATGTCTTCAATGATTTCTACACTGAGGAAATTGTATTTAAAAAGCTTGACTGTCTCTTGTGTTCTAAGACAATAGAAATGTTTTCTGACTCACTGTTACACTGATGGTTACTCATCCCTGGGATGATTTAATTGCTTCCAAATGTTTTTTTGACCTGATGAAGTTTGTCTGAATCATGCATTCTGAGCAAGAGGTGTAAATTACTCTTGATATGTGTGTCTACCAGATACCAAATGTACTGCAGATTTAGTCATCAGATATTGAAATATGTGAGTGTTTTATAGACTCTAACATTAGACCCATATGTGATTGTTAAAGATCTCATTTTGAAACCTTGGACATCAATATGCTGCTATAACAGCTTTCACTCTTCTGGGAAGGATTTCTAAAAGAGTCTGGAACCTGGTGAAGGGATTTCCTGCCATTCAGACATGAGAGCAATAGTGTGGTCCAGCGCTGATGTTGGCCGATAAGGCCTCTCAGTCGGCTTTCATTCCAAAGGTGTTGACCTGGCTTTGTGTATGGGGGGATTACCATACTGAGACAGGAAAGGGCCTTTTTGGATAACTGTTAAAGAAAAGAAAAGAAAAGAAAAGAAAAGAAAAGAAAAGAAAAGAAAAGAAAAGGTACTCACGCATTTCTGTCTTGTTCAACAACATCACACATCATCTGTGTAGTTAATTGATAATCTACATGTGATTACACAATACCCAAAAAAAGTCACATCATTACATTAAAATACACACAAAAACCTTAAATACATTTTTAAAATGCTTTGTCATAAGTGCAAGTTCAATCACTTTTGAGCTAACACATGAATCAGCTCAAATACACAAAACATATGTAGTTGTTTCTATTTCACAGTTCATTTCACAGTTATTAATATTAGTGAGACTTTTGAGGTGTTGTAATGTGTGCGCACAACACAGTTATAAAGTATATATATAGCATATTGTTCTTAATTTTAAAATGCATTTTAAAATTGTAATCCCGCTAATAATACACATTTTTAATTTAAATTTTGACAATATATTTTGTGGTTATGGTAGTGAAAACACTTCGGCTTTTGTCAACCGGGGCCTCCAAAATCAGTACAATATGAAATTTCCTTGTAGACACTTTGGTAAAAAGTATCAGTACACCACAGACTAAAATACTCTGTTACAAGTACAAATTAAAGTACAGAGGAATGAGCAGACAGTGGCATAAAAAATAAAAAGGGCGCCAGCTGTCTACGGGGGGCACACAAACACGATGAAAGTCATGATGAGTTTAAGGTGAAACAGTTCCAAGCTCAGGTTTAGATTAAGTTGTTTTATGTGACATAATATAAATATTACACCTATACAGGGAACTCTTAACTAAACCATTTTTAGTGGCACACAAAGGTCAATTATTTTTTAAGCATGAAGGGCAACCTACTGTATATGGCACTGACTGCATCACGTTTTCTGTACTGGGTAAATTATCATGTTTTATCTACCATTACTACCATTTATCTGCACCTAACCCCTAACTGCTCAGGGTGCCTGACCATATGTATATAATATATATATATATATATATATATGTATGTGTGCAACCTCCTTGCTCTGACTTCTTTGCTATGCATGTCTATAGGTCCTTTTTGTGTGTGTGTGTGTATTTCGGGCCTGTGTGTGTATATAAAATTACAACAGAGTGAAAAATGGAATTTCGCCCAGGGGATTAATAAAGTATGCCTTCTTCTTTTTCTTGTTAAAACATGACAGAAGGTGGACTTTAAAAGGGGTGTTATGATAATTGGAGTGTGTTTGATGAACTTTGTGCATAAAACTGGAAAAAGTACAATACGGATCCCTGAAATGTAGTGAAGTTAGAAGTAAGTAGCAGAAAATATAGATACAAGTGCTTAAGTGCAGTACTTGAGTAAGTGTATTCAGTTACAATGGTAAAACAACGTGGACTGTGATCCTTTCTTGAGAAAATAATTAGAAACACTACAGCTCCATCTAGTGGTCAGAATTAAGACCGCATCCTTTACAAAGTCCATTCCATAAATCCAGTTTAGTGTTACAGATGTATCCGGTGACTCCATGTCATCCTGACCAGGTTTTACGGGACAGACACCGACACCTCCGTGTGGGCGTGACCGACCGGCTTGCCTCCATAACAGCCACTAAATAACCACCAAGCCAGCAGGTCGGTCGACAGTGACTGCAAGTCATCCTGACTACATAATTTTTAACAGTAGCTGGGGCTGGTTAGTGTGGTAGATTAGCCCGTCAGTCAGCAGCAGCAGCCACCTGCCTGCTGTCACCGATTAGCAACTCGTTAGCTCGCTAGCGAAAAACCACATGGATCCTCAAAACAGCAACATGAGCACCGAGGCGAAGATGTTGCTGACCCACGCTAAGACTCTCAGGCTCCACACCGGGAATTTAGTCAACCGAAGCCGACTGAAAAAGAAATGTCCAGCCTCTCCCAGCGAAGAGGTAAGACAACAAAACCTGCTTAATTTATAACGACTGTTTTCTGATCACCTCGAGTCAGCGGTGACAGTGTAGCTTATTAGCTTAGCCCCTGGCTAAATATTTAACTAGCTAACGATACCAGCGTGTGTTCAGTGACGACAAGACGTGTGTGACGTTATATGAGCAGAAACAAGACAGGGACATCTTTTAGAATATCTTTAATTATTTCAAATAGTACCTGTCCAGGTCCACAGGTACAGGACTTTGTCTGAGCTAAAGTGAGGTAACCAGCTTAAAAGTTTTTATGTGATTAAAGCATGCGATATACTTAACTTTATGATCCACCCTGAGGTGAAAAGTTTATGTCAGCTGCTCATTACACCCCCGATGTTAGCTGGAGTGATCACAGATCAGAATCAGAAATACTTTATTGATCCCCGGGGAGGGGGGGGATTGTTGGCATTACAGCTAGAAAATATATGTGAGTAAGTATAATGTGCAGAAAGCAGGTCATTATCGTGAAATAAATCCCCATTATTACATGCTTGCTTACCAAAACAAGGATTACAAACAGAAAAAAAAAAAAGAAAAGAAAATCCACCAACAACAACAACAAAAAAATCATACTTCATACAATTATATGACATAAAACATTAATTTTAAGATGCTCACTGTACATTATCCTGCTTGGTACATGATTATGTAGAATACAATCAATAATTTGACTCAAAATATTTTTTGGTTTTAGGGATTTAATGATGATTTTATTGTTTCTCCAGAGACTATGATCATAACTGTGTCCATACCGATGGTCTTTTCCACATAAAGGTCTGTTATTCAATGCAAAAGTCTGCTATATAGAAATAATAGATCTTAGAATACTGTCATTGACCAGTCAGAATCGAGTATTTACCAAAATCATATAATAAATAAGCATAGAGAATTATAAGAACAGAAAATATATACATTCTACTAAAATATATGAGAGATAATTTAACAATACAATAATAACAAATATATACAATAAGAAAGTGTGTAAAGGTGCATGTGCCTTATCTACAATATATTACAGCAACATATAAATATAAAACTGCCATATATGGAAAATAGTAAGAATTGTGTACAAAAATGTACATGAAGCTACAATCATGTATACTGATGTATAATGCTGTATGTACTGCAAACAGGTGATCTACATCCTTTTCAGGCAGGTGCTCCACTGAAACAGTTTACTTTTAGTTTTCAAGATGTACAGATGTACTCAGAATCTATTTCAGTTCCTACTTATCAGTCATAAATTGAGTTTCGTTGCCAGCGTTAAAAATGAACTTTTTTGTCTGTTAAATGACTCGTGATTGTTAAATAATAACTCAACAAATTTCCATTGTTTTTTTGTTGTTTTTTTTGCTGGTTAGTGAAGCAAATCCACCAGCTGCTTTCATACCAGAATTTGGCTGGTGCTATTTTTCTGCCCTCTGATTAATTGATTAATTGGTTAATATTTATCAGAGTAAAATAATTATTATCAAAATATTAGATGATTTATTTTCTGTCAACCGACTAACCTATTAGTGCCTACTTGTTTTTGCATATACCATAGATGTGCACTGTAGTTTTAGAAAGGTGTAGTGGCCTGAAACATTCTGAAAGGGTTTGATCAGATTTGTTTTTCGTGACCACAGATTGTTTTAGCTTTTAAAGATGTGAAACATCACACAAAGGTTTCCCCTGAAGCATGAATGGAATTTGGGTACAGTGCTGTGTGTTGTGCCTGCCATAATTTAATCCAAAGATGATCTTATAACTTGTGATTGTTATGATGAAGGGCAAAGGTTTGACAGTTTGACCATCAGTATAACATTAATATACAGAATACAGAAAATATGACTTGAGCTTGACTGAGATATCAGAGGGCAGATCTTTGGCTTATTGCATACTGTATATTTGTATGCCATGTGCTACATTATACATGTGGCTGACACACCACAAAAAAAGAAAAAAATATATAAAGAGTAATAGAGAAAAGAAGGTAACCATGTTTTACATCATACTCTCTCTTCCTGCAGGATTTTCATCATTTCTTTCACAGCAGTCATGCTACATATTTGTTACCATAATTGTGGTGTTAATGTGAAGTATTCACAACAACAGTAAAGTTACCAAATTGGGATGCAAATTTTCTTGACATTCAAATGTGAGTTGACACTTAATTATACTGAAAATGAATCAAACAGGAAAATGGATGTAACTGAACGTTAATGTAATACTCTGCCTTCTGTCCCATATAATGTAAATACAGCAGCAGTGCTGATGTTCATAAGCCTCATGAGGTGGAACCTGTTAAGTCTCTCTCTGCCAGGCTCCACATTTCTAACTTTTTGCATACTTGACATTTTCTGCTACCTTCAACTCTCACATTTCTCACTCAACACTTCTTACTCAAACTGATGCAGCTGGCCTCCAAACCTCATGGTTATCTATTTGTAAATGGTTAGTAGTAATAGTAGTTTCAAAGTACGACTTTTCATCGGCAATTAAACTTGATTTGTTTGCACTCCCTGTTCCACACCGTGAGCCAGTTTTGAAGTTCGTCCAACTCATTTGTTATTTATTATACACTGTGACCCATGTTTTGGCGGAACAGCATATCACAGCTGTCCAGATGTTGAGATGGAGTCTGCTGACAATGAAAAGCTGTTTAATATCAGGGATCCTTGCTTAGAATCTGAATGTTTGTTTCACAAATGTTAATTTAAGTTCATGTTTTTCTATTTGATATTTCAGCTTCAAGACTGCATTCAAGCCACACTGAGTGACTGGTTTTCTACAACAAAACTGCCGTCGAAGGTGGGGAGATGTTTACAGTTTTCTGTTTAATGTTCTCATGCAGAATTGTGGCGTTTTCAATGTGAGAGTTAAGTAGTTGGTCTTGTATATTCTCGTATGAGCAACAACAGTATTTGCATTGACGGTCAGTTATGGTGAGACCTGTACTATGTGAATGAATTGCTACTACACTGTCAGGCGGTAGCGTTCCAGTGCTTGGGAAAATAAAACAACTGTAGTGATGGACATCAAAGGATGCCTCCAGGCGTCACTGAAAAGAAGCTGTCATGATGAATGTTCATGCAGTGTTGGCTGCCAAAGGCGCCATTCCAAACGTGCATCTGGGGGTGGGGGTGGGAGCACAGAAACTTTTGCTCCAGAGGTTTTATTCATTAAGTGGAACAGGATTTCTATAAAGTAGTCGTCATAGGATAATCTGTTTTTTGTCAAACTAACATGTTCTAAGAAAACTGAAAACAAGATTAAAAGGCAGAATGGGCACATGATCCCACCACGTCGTGAACCACCATTCCTGCTGAATGCACCCTTGCTGGGGCTGTTTTGCTAGACTCAGCTAATCTGCCTCAGCTTTTATCACCACGCCCACTGGACTCAAATGGGGATGGGGGAGGTTTGATAGAGTTGAACTAAGGGGTCAAAAATACTTGAAAATACAAAGCTTGTTAGACATATCCCCTGCATGGAAATGTCAAGAATGGGATGTTTGAGTCAGACTTCAATTCTGAGGGTGTGTTTGCTTGCTGGAAGAAAAGTTTTGTAATGCTGTGTAAGTGTTCATGTTGTAAAACTCACCACTGGCATCCTGTTGTGCCAACCCTTACCATACATGCACTTCATTACATAAATGTGATAGCAATTTTACATCTCAACATCTCTGAAAAAATGTCAAGTCAGTTTTACACAGAAGTCACAACAGCAACGTTAACAGGTCTGACTAGTTACATTTGCCACGTGGCACAAGTTGGATTTGAATGCTGATAGATGAAGACTGCAGCCGCATTGTTATATATGCACAGAGTAAAAATACACGTGCATCATGTTCACCTAAGAGTAGTCTGATTATTTTATTTTCATGTCATGCACAAAAAGTGCCCAACACTCATGGGTTTATAAGACACCAAATACAGTTGCAGTGCACATTACAAAATTACAGTCCATTTCATAGCTCAGTCTTAAACAGAATATTCTGCCTTCTCTCCCAGGCCTAAAAAATAAAATCTGCCACAAAAAAGGTCCCCTTTCTGAAGCACAATTCGCATACTAATCCAACAAAAAAAAGTAGTACTGTAATAGATGTATCACTTATCAATTCTTTTGTATTAAGAAAATAAAATCGGTTTAATAAGCCAAGCCACAAGACACTGAATGAACCATTTTTGAGGAGATTATGTGAATCACTCAATTTTGAAGAAGTTCATCTGGTCTGAATAATTTTTTTCCACGGTTGGTGAAGGGGAAACTGTGATGGTTATCTCATACAACCACAAAAATAATCAGACCACTACTTCCTCGCTACATTTTCACTTTCGCTTTTTCCCTGAATGAAATAGTTAAAATCCATCTACCCACTTTATATACAGCATCCAAACAAATAGAAATTTATTAAGGTAAACAAAACTTTGCACAAGAATATAAATTTTACTCTGCCAGCCATGCTATCTGACCAAAGGCGAGCATGTCAATATGCCATCCCTTGTGCCTTGTCTGTTAGTGTTCTTTTGGTGTGTGCCACCAGCCCTAAAGAAAATTGTAGGGGAACCACTGACTGAATGTAAACATAACTTTTGTTTGTTTACAAGAACTCTCCACAGGGAACCTATAATTCAAGCTGTGACTGCAAAAATGTTTTAAAATCCATCAGTGATGCAGCCTATGAGAAAAAAAACTCTTCTTCCTTCATGTTGTAACTTCTTAACTCTAAGTTGTCTGTCCTGTCATTTATGTAACAACTTAAAGCCAACATTGTAACAGACAAATGAAGGGGTTTAGTCACAACACAAGCGACACAGTCTCTAAATAAAGTGCTTTCCTTGTCATGTAGGACTTTCCAGATACACTGGACTGCTCCAATGCCCAGGAAACAGATGCTATCACACCTGAAGAGAGGGAGGAGCTGAAGGTCTCAGGTGAGTACTGATTTTTGTAGTCTGCAAGAAGAAACATTAAATCTCTAGAGTAACACATTCATTAGGTTTCCATGGACTTTGTTCTGGTTTTTATGGGCTTTAAGCAGTAATCTCATTTCTTAAATGCTGTGTAAACAAATATAAAAGCTCCCTCAATCAGGGTGAAGGATTAAGATAAATTTGGTAAACGCAGCTGGGGGATATACTTTACATGCCTGATGTGTTTTTTGTTGTCAATATACAGTGTATATGCAGTATATTAAAAAAAGATTTTGCTTCCAACTTTTCTCGTGTGCAGTGCAATGTTGTGATTTATTGTATGTTTAACAAGAGTAGGTCACCGTTAAAAAGCATGCCAGCACACTGTTTCCAGTCAAAACATGTCAGGCCACCTCTGTTAAAAACACATGATCAGTGCAACTGATTAATGCTTGGCTGAATCAAAAATAGATAAATTGGTAAGTATTGAAACAAGTAATAAATGGTAGCAAATATCCATGATTTCGACCTACCAGATGCTACCAAACAGTATGTGAGGGACGACATGTTTACGGTTGCTTTGTTTATACAGTGAAGCTGTTCCTGTGTGAGTCGGGTCAGTCCTCTATCAGAGATGCAGTGGAGATGGGTAAGCTTTAAATCTCTTCAGTAACATTTTCATGTGCTGTAAAATTTACACACAACTGATGTGAACTTTTTTTGTCAACTACACTGTTTGTCTCTCATCTGTAGCCTGCCAGACGCTGGCAGTGTCCCAGCTTGACTCTGTCATCATAGCGCCCCCTGGGCCCGTAGAGGGCGACAGCCAGACTTTGGCTCACCTTCAGCCAGCCTGGGAGGAGCTGGAAGCTCTGGTTAGGAGCCAGCGGATCGCTGCTATTGGTACCTCTGACCTGGACAAAGATCTGCTGGAACAGCTCTACAACTGGGCACAGGTGAGTGGGAATCTTGTGTATGTGAGCATTAATTTGTGTCTTCTTTAAGTTGGGCAGACACTGTCTGTTTTTATTAATTGCATAAATTATGTGAATTCATATTACACATTTTAATCGACCTTTCTGCACAGCCAGAGCCTACGACTTATCCTCACATTATACACTTAATTTGCCCAGCCCATGTTGTGCTCACACTGAACTGTAAGCTAGGAACACCTGATTGCTTTTATCTGTTAACAGTTCCAATAAAGTTTATTCATACAAGACGACTGCATCCTCAACACTGCGGACTAATGTGGACTAAATGAGAGAAAAACAGCATTACTTTGTGTAATACTACCTAGGATGGATAGAAATGAGAGAAAAAAACAGCTGTGGATGTCTGGGAAGTTGCAGTGAGTCTGAACTGTTTGTTCTGTAGTAAAGTTAATTTTATATTCACAGCTGTCTCAGTCAAGACCACAGATCTTTAGACAGCAGTCATGTAGGAAATCAGACTGGAACTGCTCAGCCTGCGAGACAAGCAACAAAAAAATTATGACATGCCAGAAATCCAACAGATTGTCTGAGAGCCGGATCATTGATAGAGGCAACAGAGATGCTGACCTTTGCTAATAGGTCAGGTTCTTTCTGTTATGAGCTGTGGCCAGTGTACCACTGACAGACCCGGCAGATCTGTGTATGTACTATTTCCTGTGTTGAACCAAAGAATGCCAATCACTGACCATGTTCCACATATTTTTTGTACCAGGTGAAGCCCAGTAGTAACCAGGTGAACCTGGCCTCCTGCTGTGTGATGCCTCCTGACCTAACAGCCTTTGCTAAGGAGTTTGATATCCAGCTGCTCACGCACAACGATCCCAAAGGTGAAATTCAGTTTCTCTTTTTTTTCTGTCAAACAGATGGATTTATAGTGAAGGTTCTCGATGTGAAAAGGTTCATAAACAGAGTCCAGATGTCTTACATCAAGTGTTCTCAGATTCTTAGTCAAACATTTAAAATCTCCACCACTCAAAAAATGTGCTTTTCTTATGTTCATGTCTTCTAAAATGTCGACTTGAATCATACAAAGTTTGTCAATAGAGAGGTGTTTTCACATTCGTCTGCTGAAGGGGAAGATGTCTGTGCACTTCTCTGAAATCTGAGCTCAGATGTACTTCAGGCAAGCTAGACTTGGTACATAACAATTATGAAAGCCAGTCGCTGTAATGCCGACAAAGAAACCTGAAACCTCCAGCAAGATTTAGCATTACCTGTGTCAGCCACTGCCACTTGAAAGCTAACAAGCTAATAAACAACATGAACAAATGAGGATGCTAACTACACTTACCATACTGATTGTTCTGCTAATTGTCAATTTTGGGGCGTAACAGACTCCTCCTCAGACTCTGGGTCTGACTGAGTCTGACTCAAACACATATTGGTGAATCTCTCATGTCTTCTCTTCATTTAAAGCTAATGCTAGCCATCTTCATGCAGCGGTCAACCTAGCACAAGCATAGGTGGTGGGCCAGGGAGCAAGGCCATTCAGAATTTCTCAAGGGGGGAGAAAGGGTAGAAGTTTCAGTTCCCTTTTTACATGAGGAAATCATGTCAAACAAAATATTAATCATAGCAGAGGATGAATTTTGTAATATTTTGTATTTTTCTTATTGGCAACAAATGCTAAGAAAAGACCTAAACCAACAATAAAATGATCCAGATTTTTTTTTTTTTTATTCACAGAGCTGATGTCAGCAGCCACATTCCAGGAGGCAGTGCAGGAAGGAACACAGGACCTCAACATGGCTGACTGGAGGCTTGAGTGGGTCCTGCGCTACTCCATTATTGTGAAGAGCAGGGGCATCATCAAGGCTAAGGGCTACCTCGTCAGTGCGAGGAAGGCGAGCCCCTAGCACACTCCACCAGAAGAGAAGACACATGGATGAAGCCATTTTCCTCCTTTTTCTTTCACACACACGAGAACAGACACACAACATGCAAAGTATCAGTTCTGAAAAAATGGACGCTGCCAATCACCATGAGTCTTGAAGTCATTGTTTTATCTTACAGATAAGGTCGCATCTTGATCATCTTTGATATCTTCAGTTTAACAGATGCAGGTATTCATCACCATCATCTCAGTGAGATCAAAAACAGGATAGATGAACATGTAAGATCAACTCAAGGGTCAGTTTTTGAGAGAACAGACTGTGAAACAGAGTTTAACAGATGCTGGCTCTCACCCTGACCAGTACATAGACAGATCAGCCATTTATCAACACAGTCAAGGCTGCTTTAATGATGGAAAATGATCCAAGGTGAAGGTTGACCTTGTTCTGACTTGAAGTGCCTCTCATCTTCTGTTCCTCCTATTCTCATTCTCATTCCGGCTTTGTCTCCACTGTGTCAGTGTGAATTGAGCTTTAAATATGTCTGAATGAAAGATTACGACTAGCTAAAGCAAAAGAAAAGGGTAGAAAATTATTGTTTTTTTTTTTTTTAATGATTCCAAATATTCTGAAAGGGTAAATGGTAAGAAAATTCAGGAAAAAAATGATTTTATTCATGCAATTAGATTTTTCCTGATGTAAATAACACCGTTTTCATTCCTTAATTGAGTAAACAATGCACTAATTCAAATCCAACGACATAAGAGATGTTTATTTTATGATGGTGATTGAATTAGACTTTAACTGGTAAAGCAGACAACTATGTGAGTATATATAACTTTATTTTATCATGCATTTTTCTAACCATGCGCTGTTTTTGACAATTCATCAAGCTGCTTACCCACTGTATGCTCATGAGATTAATTCGAGGGTTGAAAGTACAGCAATAAGAGATATTTTGACATGCATTGCAGGCTTTTGTCCTCCATATGCATTGTTGTAGCACTGGAAACTCCAGTAGGAGATATTAAAATTTGATTACTCTGCAGGAGGTTTTATTTAAGAACCATGGCTGCTTTTTCCAGACAGGACCCAGTTAATCTCATGAAGACAAACTATCTGTTGTACTGTAAACATATTTAATGTTGTCATATATCTGTATATCATGAATTGGCTTTATTAAAATTATGAAACGGATGCTTGTAATGTCATAACTGGTGTAAAATGTTTTAAAAGTTGGGATGGACTTGGGCTAGTGTATTTGCTTCATAATGCAATTAAGATTTTGGTGTTGTAAAGAAACAGAAAAGCAACATTGCACTTGACTCTTGCATATGAAATCCTATTTAATATACAACCTATGGTTGAAGCGTGTTGTCTCCCCCTGCTGCCTCCTCCCCAGACTCGGGGAACAAAGTGAAACACTGCAGGAGCGCAGGACGAGCACAACATGATCAACTGACAATAACAAGTGAGGACGAGTGAAAATAAAAGCTCACTGCTCTGAAAATACACACTGAGTTCAGTGACTGCCTGTCTTACTGTCTGTCAGACTCCATTAACATTTTATTCAGTTTAACATATATCTGTGTGTGTGTGTGTGTAAAGGCATGTATGTATAGCATTTTGAGGATGTCAGTTTAAGGGCAGCGAAGATTTGTCAGTTTCTATATATTAACAGCATAGTTACTTAGTTATTTTACGCTAGGCATATTTCAAAAAAGTTGAAAGGGTAGCAGATCTCAAGTCTTCAAGTCAGGTAGGACAAAATACTCACATTTCAGTTTATTTATTTAGCTCACATCACAAAAAGCAAACACTTACACGTTTCAGCACAAAGCCTTCATCAGAGCGTTTGTAATACTGTGCAGGTTCAATTTGGTGATATATACATGGAAGAGGAAAACGAGGCAGGGCAGGCGGGGGAAGAGCACAGCCCAGGAGATCCCCAAGACAACTCATTCACCAGTAGTGAATCTGTCTAAAGTTCCACTTACTCCTCCCCAAATCTCAGTTCTGAGTAAAGGGCTTTCATTTTCAGTGACTAATAAAGTTAATGCTTTCAATTTAAAAGTTGACACATAAGTTCATGAGACAACTTCATTTAAAACATTTTTTTCTCCCCTTCATAAAAATGTTATATTCCACTGAACAGTCACCACAAATCATCCAAACCCTCTCTCTTTTCACCAAAGTCAACATTTTACCCTTCAACCAATTTAAGTCCCATAATTGTGACCTTTAACAAACTAGTTGAGAGGGATTTTGAGGAAATGCTAAAAAAGGATAAAGGCCCTAAGTATTCAAACTTGAACCATGAGGAGCGCAGAGCACTTGAAGAATTGGAGAAGAATCCAGAGATCATTATTCGTCCTGCTGACAAAGGAGGTGCAGTGGTTGTTTTGGACACTGAATATTATCATCATAAAATGCTCTACTGAAAGTTGCGCTTGAATCAAATTGGATCACAAAAACAAGAGCATGCCTACTTGACTAATCAGTACCCTGTCACCCCCATTATCTATAGCCTTCCCAAAATTCACAAACACCCTACAGAGCCCCCTCTCAGACCAATAGTCTCAGGCAGAGGCTCTGTTACTGAACCATCAAATCAAAATATCTTGATTTCTTTTTGAAAGACTTTGTAAAAGCTTTGTCCGCCTATCTTGGAGAGACAAAGGATGTACTTAATTGTTTGAGAGATTGTATTTTGGATCAGAACACAATATTGGTGTCTCTTGATGTGGAAAATTTATATGGATGCATTCCCCATGAAGATGCTTTGAACTCTGCTGCCCACTACCCATCCAAGAGGGAAATAACACAAAATCCTCCTAATGCATTCCTGTTAGAACTATTACATCTTGCTCTGAGTCGGAACTACATACAGTACAACTCCAAATGGTTCCTCCAACAGGCTGGAACTGCAATGGGGACAGCAACAGCACCCTCTGTGGCTGGATTAGTAGTGGGAAAATGGGAAGAAACTGTTATACATGATCCCAATAACAACCTATACCATTCAAAGATAAAACTGTATAAACGTTACATTGATGACATTTTGCTGTTTTGGGAGGGGACACGGTGAACTGATGGACTTTGTATCATATCTTAACAATAGCTCAAGTTTCCTAAAATTCACATGTGAATACAGCTTTGATAAAATCTATTTTTTGGATCTAACTATACATAATGATGAAACTGGAGCCATTCATACCTCTATTTACCGAAAAGATATGGAACGCAACTCAATACTGCATACTTCTAGCAACCATCCTAAACACCTAAAGGACAATATTCCAGTTGGTCAGTTTTTGAGGCTCAAGCGCAACTGTTCAGACCCTAATGATTTTCATTCTAAAACAACCATCATGGCTAATCGGTTCATGGAAAGAGGTTATGCCTCCAACTCTATCCAGAAAGCTGTACAACGTGCCAATATTACCCCCGTTCTGATCTCCTCTCTAATACTCAAAAAACAAGGAATCCAAGCCGGGCTTGCTTTTTTACTGAATATAATCGTTGTGCGTCACAGATTAAAAAAAATGATTTTAGTCTAAAATGTTTTTTGGGTTAGAATTTAATTTTTTTTGTGTTTTTTTTTTCATGTAAGTTTCAGTTTCAATATTGAAAGATGACCAGTAATAATGCTTTGTGAAATGTAATGTTACATGGAAGGGGGTCATCTGTAATTGATACCTGTATTGTAAGGCATGGAAAAAGAAAAGTGATTGGTCCTTGAATAATTGGGTCCAGCCCCCAGCTGTGTGCTTTCTCTGCCCTTATGTAAATCACCAAATTGAACCTGCATGGTATTACAAACGCTCTGATAAAAGCTTTGTGCCGAAACACATAAGCGTTTGCTTTTTGTGATGTGAGCTAAATAAGCAACTGAAATGTGAGTATTTTGTCCTCCCAGACTTGAAGACTTGAGATGTGCTACCCTTTCAACTTTTTGGAATATGCTTCCTGGATTTTGGGTCTATCACTCCACTGAGAATCCCATTGTTGAAGCGCAACCTCCTTTTCTAAATTCAGTTATTCTCCACTGTTTTGATACACTTTGAGAATCAGAAAGCCTGATTTTGGAAATAAGTGACACAGACATGACCAGGGCTTTGCTGCAAACACCCCCCGCCATTGTGCCATACATTTCAACCTGCTTAGAGGGCCAGTAGCTCAAACTGGACTGTCTCAAAAACCCCACACTATATTCTTGGATATTCTTGTTTTAGAAAACTGTAGAAATTTCTACTTTGGATTTCACATAATGATTCTAAGTTTAACATGTTGGCATAAAAATGTACATTCTTCTAAACAGAAAGTTAAAATAAAATTCAAGCTAAAATACAGTTATACCAGTTCTTTAAATTTGCATAATTTCATTTGTTCTTGTAGGCCTACTTTAGCTTCTTTTCTTGTTCTCTTCACATTTTTCTCTGATTGTTTCTTTTCTTTCTCTTAAAACAAACACACAAAAACAAATAGAGACGACATTGTTTTAATAAATTTGTATCATTCTGATAGTAGCATTAAAGAAATTAATATTTACCATTTCATGAGAGTTCACACCTCTTATTGCCCTCTCACCTGTCCTCCTCTGCATGCCAATGATTTGTGGGGGAAAAAAATTTTTAAAAAATCCAACATTAAGAATTTTATTATACTTTTTGGTATAATCAACTCTTTCCTGAAAAACCTGTTGTATGTCATGTCAAGGACATACAGGGCAGAAGACATGTCTTCTTTGAGTCATGTCTTCTGCCCTCTGGTGGATTATTAGTGCACTGTGGGGAGTAGCTGGCCTCTGAGTGCAAAATCCAACATGGCTACCTTCTCATAGTAACTCACGTTTTTGACAGTGAAATCTTTGCAAATTTTGAAAGAGTGACTCTAAGAATAACAGTTATATTATCACTACTGAAACTACTACTGCTACTGAGATGACCTATAATTCCTAAATAGTTATACCACATTTTATGGTAAAAAATCATGTTGAGAATGTGTGTATCAAATGTGATACAGCTGGTACATAAGATAATTTATTTGTGAATCCATCAATCATTCTGTTGAATTTCATAATGCAATCTGCATCTTTTTTTTAATACAATCACAAATTCACTCTAAAACAAACTAATGTATGCATGAAATGTCAAGATAAATTTAGAATGGAAATTTAGATATGTATGTGCTTTTTTATATATGCAACCTACTCATTATAATCACATCTATGTTGCAAACAGTTATTAGAAAGTGAGCACTTGCTAATAATTGTCTTTTTAAATTGATTTTCTCTAAAACCATATGTTTACTGACAAATTCATTCATTCATTCATTCATTCCAAGCCGTTTTTGCTGACTATAACGTGAAATAACAAGATTTCTGTTTGGAAAAAACAAAAAAAACAAATCAATTAAAAAGTGACACATTTTCCTAAAAAGCAATGAACAATACTTATTGTTTCTAAAATTAAAACAAGTGATCAATTTAATTTTCAGAATGTTAGTCTTCTGGATTAACAGAGTTAAGTAAATGACTTCTATTGAAATAAGTATAACTAACTGATTTTAAAGTGGATCGGAGCTCTGCGATCTTCCGCTCGGCCTGTATCTTATTTCCGTTTTCGATTGATTGAGTCTAGCTTTCACACCGGAAGAGGAGGCAGCAGGCAACATGGTGGCCACCAGGAGAGGAGTCCGCGTGTCCTCTCCAAGTAAAACAAACCCAGATCAGTCCTCTGATGTTCAGGTACGTGTGACTCTGAGCTGTTCTTAAAACCTGTAAACGTTCAGAGATCATTTGAAGGTTTTTAATCTGAGCTGATTGAAGCTCGTCACGTGTCTGTGAGCTGACGTGTGCAGCTGCTCAAAGTTCACGTGGACTCCACCGGTCCTCAGTGTTGTGAGTGTCACGGAAAAACAGAAAATAATGAACAGATAAGACTATAGCCCGTACACAACAGTTTACACTTTGAGCTTGTGTGTGTCGGCAAACTTCGGTGCAGTGCTGAATGGCTGAATTTTGAAGATGGTGAATCCACCACATGCTTTCAGCTCGTTTAATAATGCAGCAGCTTGAGAGAACATATTACTCCCTTTAAAGTCCTCACACTTTTTTAAGTTTTATTTTAAGAACCTAATACTCTTGAAGCACTTATTTTGGCCCAGGTTACGAGTTAAGCTTTTAATATTCTGAAGTTGTCTTTAGGGCTGCAACTAATGATTATTTTCATCATTGATTGATGTGTTGATTATTGTCTTTATTAACTGATTATTAATCGATTTGTGGTTTGGTCCGTAAAATGTCAAAAAAAATGGTGAAAAATGTTGATCACTGTTAAAATTTCAAATATCTTGTTGTGCCCAAAACAATATTAACAATATTCAGTTTACTGTCACAGAGGCCTAAAGAAACCAGAATATAGTCACATTTGAGTAAAAGATGAATAAAAACAAGTAATCAGTTATCAGAATGTTAATTTAATAATTGGTTCATAATTAATTGTTGCAGCTCTAGTTTTCAAATACTAATACATTAATACATTAATACAGTAAACAAATACTGTGGAAAAACCAAACAATGAATTGATCCTACCAACTAGTATTTTCTGTGTTGCCAAAACCTGCTATAGGTTGCCATGCAGTTTAATTGTCATCTGCAAACTACAAGAAACACACTAATGTTTTTACGGTTTTATTTTTATTGGTAGGGATGGTGCAATTTCACCTAATTCCAATGCAGAGTATGAAACTGATGTGCTGCCAAGAGACTTTAATAGCTCTTGCTTTCAACTCTTGTCCCTTGTTAGCCTTTTACATCATAATCACATTTATTTGTCAGTTTGATAATACACACATACATAAGAGCAAAACACCGTACTCCACAAAAAATCAGGATAAATGTCACATGTAAGAACAGACATATTTAAAAACAAAAGGCACTTTTTAAAAACATGTTTACATACATTACAAGTTCCAATCAATCAATCAGAGACAATAAAATCTCATTTTACATCCTTGTTGTAAGTGATAAATAACTCACCTTGTATCCTTATACTTAGCATCCTTGTACATTGTAATTAAAATATACAGCTTCAAGTATCATAAAGCCACAATACACAGCATGTAAGGAAAATACAATGAAATACATATAGTGTGCCACATTGCATTTACACCAGTTCATCACACTGTTGACTCACATTGTTGTTTCTCTGGGTGACAAGTTCCTTCATTATGATGAACACATACAGTAGTTTATTTTGAACTGGGCTGCAAAGTAATGATCACTGTCATTGCAGATTATTTGCTTGATTTAATGATTTAGTCTATAAAATGGCAAAAAATGTGAAAAATGCTCATCACAATTTCCCAGTGCTGTCTTCAGATTTCTTCTTTTGTCTAACCAACAGTCCAAACACTCAAAGACTCTTCATTTACTATCATAAAGAGAAAAGCAGTAAATCCTCACATTTAAGAAGGTGGGATCAGGAAATAAGACTGAAACAATTAGTTGATCGAAAGAAAATTAGTCGCCAACTACTCTGAGATTGAGTCAAACTTTGAGCTGCAATGATTAATCTATCAGTGTCTCACTAGAGCACAAATGATAATTAATCTGCAGCTAGAAATAGTTCCATGAAATACACTACTTCCTTCTGTTAAATTAACATTTAAAAAAAAATGCTCTGCTGTTTTATTATTTTTATTTGTTAATCCCTATTCAAAAATGACAGTAATTGTTTTTAAATATTATCTGAGTAAAAATGGGACAGAGAGCCCCAGACAGGCAGGGGAACTCAGTAAGACTTGAGAGATGGACTAACACATTGTTGGTTTTGGTCTTTTCATGGGATTTGTTGACAGTAAGAAAGATTTAGAATGGTACTGGCCATATGCTTTGGGTTCAAGTATTCTGTAGAACCTGCTGTAACTTTAGCACTGGACAATTAATGGAAAGTTTATCAAAATTGAAATATGGCCTACTGTAATTTTCTAATCACAAGAGAAACAATATCTGTTAACAGTGAAATATGTGTAAAAATACCATTTTGAATGAAATGTTGTGCTGCAGAGATGTCCTGCCCTGTTCATCAAATTCTAGAAATATTTTTTCCAAACCGTTCAGCCCTAATTAACTTTGTCTTATTTCCACTACACAGGCCACTCCCTCTACTGGTCGAAGAACCAGGAACACTGCCAAACGTGCCGAAAGCCCCACCCAGCATGCCCTGGTGGAGGCCAGCAGCCAGCTTGAAAAAAGTGAGGCAGGACATCCAGCGTCCCCACCCGCTTCCTTAATGAAAAGATGCACCAGAGCGTCCAGACTGCACAGTCCAGAGCAGCCATGCACACCTGTGGGCTCCACCCACGAAGGTGACGTGTCAGACGTGGAGTCTTGCTGCTCTGCGGTGTCCGACATTGACCCACCACTGACACGCACCAGGGGGAGGAGGAGGCAGCCCCGCACAGCGAGTCAGGAGGATGAGGAGATATCTGAGGTGGAATCATGCTCCTCTGCAGTGTCTGCATCTAAAGCTGGCAGGAGTAGCCGCCGGAGCACAAGGAGGAAGACGGTTCCTGAAACCTCAGACCCAGCTCACGTTGAAGAGAGTGACACCAAGGTCGACCCAGTGCCGGAAGTCGAGTCCTGCAGCTCTGCAGTGTCTGAATCACAGAGAGTCACCAGAAGTCAGAGAAAAACTCGCACCAGATCATCTGCCAAACAACAAACTGAGGAGTCAGAGCTCTCAGATGCTGACAGCTGCATGTCCGGCGTCTCAGGAGCGGACGTTTCTAAGTCCACCACCCGCAGAGCTACAAGATCCAGAAGACAAACGGGTCCCATCCCCATCCACTTAGATGAAGCCTCTGAAAATTCCTGCTCCCCTGCTCCGACAGGTCGAAGGACCCGGGCAGCGAGAGGGAAGTCAACAGCTACTGCAGATGTCAGTGAGTCCCAGTCATGTGACTCTGAAGGGTTTGAGTCTGGGCCCACATACACTATCGCGACTCGTAGACGGGGAAAGGCCAAAACAGTGGACTCTGACTCTGATCTGACCGATGTGCATTCCCCGATGGGCAGCCCCTCCTCCACCCGCAGCAGAGGGACTCCCTGCAGCAGCCGCACCGGCTCGGGGAACAGCAGCCGAGGCGCTCCGGCCTGCAGACGCTCACTCAAGAATGTTCAAGAAACAGCTGTGGAGGAGGCTGTGGTGGACACTTCATTAAATGATTCTAGGTTAGAAAGCACAGTGATTGCTGAGGATGGAGACTGTACGCTGGTGGAAGAAGACAAGAGCCAAACATTGGAAGAAAAAGAGGAAGATGGCATGAGTAGTACTGATCTCATAGATACGGTAAGAGGGGAGAAGGGAGTAATTGTCATTTCAGACGAAGACTCCCGGGTGTCTCCCCCAGTATGTGCTGAAGAAGCTGTTAGTGAACCTGCAGTGACGGTTACACACCAGCAGGAGGAGCCATGTGATGAAACTAAGGCTGGGAACGCCTCGGAGATGGAAACGGTGCAGGAAACAGTCCCGTCATCAGAGCCGGTAGAGCCTTCAGTTACAGTAACAATATGTGAGAGGACTTCTGAAGCCATAGAGGAGATTGAAGAGAAGGACAAAGCTATGGATGATGTGGACGCCCACTCATCCCAGGGAGATGAGGATGCTGTCGTGGAAACACGGCCTAGTGAGGAGGAGGAGAAAATGGAAGTCAGCATGTTGAGCAGAGATGCTCAGCAGGTGGTTGACTCGAGCGAGGTCAAAGTTGAGTCCATTCAGGTGACGTCCAGCCAGCAGCAGAACATCACAGTGGATCCTGTCCCGAACAGCAACCTGAAGATGTCACTGTCCAGAATAAGAAGAAAATCAGCCTGCTGGACAGCAGCGAGGATGAAGATGAAGAGGACGATGATGAGAATGTAGTTTCTGAAGAGGAGGAAGAGGATGAGAGAGGAGGACCTTCCAGTAAGCCTGAAGCAGCAGGTTCATCAGTAGACGGACTGTTTATGATCGACACGCGGCCCGGACAGGAGGCTGATGAACATTACTACAAGGAGAAGTTAACGGAGGAGCAGGAAGAGAGAGCTGAGCAAGAGGAGCAAGATGAGGAATTTGTGGATGAGGAAGGGGATGATGACGATGACGAAGAAGCAAACATCCTCTTCTCGAGTAGAAATCCTCTGTTGTAAGTATATGCTGGGTGGCAGCTTCAGATCGGTTCATTCACTCAGGAATACACACATGCACATCAACAGAAATGTTTTTTTGTTTTTCTTTATATTTCATAATATGACTATTTGAAGGATAAAGCCAACAAATGTCAACAAACCCCCTTAAAGCTGAGAGTAGGCAGTTTATTTCCATAATAACCTTTAGGCAGAATGTAATTCAGGTGATCTGAGATAAAACTCGACTTCTGTTCCTCCTCTTGGCTCTGTTTTCAGGCTTTACAAAATCTAGGCCATAACTGGAGACTTTGGCCAATCACAGGTCTGTATGATAGTTGATTGTCTTGCTCAGCATAACGGTTTATTCGTCACTAATAAATAAGTAATAATAAACTGATAAATGGTGATGCTGAGCAAGAGCAGTGAGCAGGATTTTTTTTTTTTACTCAAGACTTAAGTGACATTTTCCAATGCTCCTGCTTCTGAGATAGTTAGATGTGTGAATATCTTCTTTGAACAAAATGAGTCTCTGTCACAAAACATCAGTATCTGACAACCTGAGAATGAGACTCAACAATCTTTCTTCAGAATCACCTACAGCACCTTTAAAAGGTAGTAGTAATAGTCTGACATTTTGGAAAATACACTTTTTTGCTTCTTTGTAGAGTTAGATGACAAGATTGATGTCACTCTCATGCTCATAAGTTTAGCAGAAAGACTAGAAACAGGTGGAAACAGCTGGCTCTGTCCAAACATAACAAAATCCACCTACCAGCAACTCTAAGCTCAGTTATTAATGTCTGGGACGTCCACTCCCTACAACCTCTATGGTGACAATCATTTTGGCCTGAGCACTGTAGTTTTGAACAAATGTTACTCAGTAGCTGCATTTGTGGGGGCCGTTACTTTGATGTAGATTAGTGCACATTTAATGCTCTAGTGAGTCTTTCTGAAAGCAGGACAATGTACTTATGGCTTATGACTTATGGATCGATGATATGGATTTTTTCAGCCAATATAACTAAGGCTGGGTATTGGTACTCAGTATCTTTAAGGGATGGATTTAAATAAACCAGGACCAAGCAGCATCAGAACTACTCCAGTCAAACTGTACCCACATTCAATCCTCTTTGTACCTTTGATCTAGAATAAAAAGACTATTTATATGGTATTACTCGTAGCCAATCACTGCAAGTGTTCTTCATAAAGAGGAGCCTTCAAAAAAAGGTATCGAATGAAGTACTCCATTGCTATTGGTCTCACCAGTAACTGCCTGCTTCTCATGGCTGATAACATTTACATGACTGATGATTTTACATTTTTTCATTTAAAACGTTCATATAACCTGTAGTTAATGCACATCTGGGAGTAAAAAAGGCTCAGACGTAGTGAGCAAAGGTGGATGATTTAATATTTCATTGCTCTGACTGAACCAAATCTAACATTACTGTGACGACAAAAACAATGAACAGTTGTGACTCCTGTTCTTTTTTTTTTTCTCAAGTAAAGTAAATCAAAAAGCTTAAACACACTTTGGCTTTTATAGAGCATTTTGCTTAAGAATTCAAACTAAATTGTTTGATCTAATCTGTCAAACCAGATATTTTGTGTTCTTCCACTGAAATCGTTAAAAATTTCCAGGCCAGCGGCAACTTGTGTGGCTCGCGAGTCCACACTTGCGTGGCCCTACCCAGGTGCACCAGTTTGATGCAGTGAGCGCCGCAACAGTGTGCTGCACTTGTTGGTGTTCTGCTTCTCCTCCTTCCTCTGTGTTTACTGGCAGATTGCAAACCTTTAAAGGTGCAGAACACCACCATATATATGTGTAGCACTTAGGCTTCATATTATCAGCTCTATTTATGGGCTATAATTTTATTATTGAAATGACACATAACATACATTTCCCATTATTGGGCCAATAATTTATACTGATGTATATCATGCATCCCTAGATTTACTCAAAAGGAACATGTCATCCAGAGAACAGTTGTTCATTTATGTTTCTATATTCTATCTACATTTCTAATAGTAACAAAGGAGCTAACGGTGGATAAGATAAATCCGGCTTTAGCTGCACAGACAATACTTAGTAGGATCAATTGTTGGTTTTGGTCTTTTCTTGAGATTTGTTTACAATAAAAAAAAAAAAAAATACCGAAGATTTATTGAAGCAGACTTTCATAACTGAGCACATAAACAGTGCACCCACACTCATTATTATTATATATTATCATTATAACTGTATGGAGGTGAGAAATGAGACATGACCGCTCTTCCTGAGGAATTTTCTCTTTGCCAATTTGTTTCAGGAAAGAGATGTCCAGCCGTATTGACCCTGGCATCAGAGTGAAGGAGCTCGGGGGCTTATACATCAATTTTGATGGCAGCAAATCAAAACCTGTCTCCAGTTCGCTGCAAAAACTAAAGGAAAAGAAGATCCAAGATGAGGTAAATAAGCCATTGATTTTTCCCTTTTGAAAGGGATCTGTGATGCAGAATGAATAATGAACTTTATAGTTATGCAAGGACAAGTAAATCCAATAACACCTGAGACGGTGTTATTCATGGTTTCTTTTTGACTTTGGCCTTTTATCTTGGGAGTTGTGGGGTGTTGATGGAGTTTGGTGCTTTGCAGTTCTGCAGTTTTTGTTTGTTGTTGTCCTCAGGTGATGAAGAAGAGCGTAATTGGACCAGACTTTGAAAAGAAGGATGCAGTGCCTCCGTACAGTGAATCTAAACAAGCCTTAAAGTTGAAACACAGAGTAAGTTTCACAAGCTAATACTTTGGTTTATAGATTCTCTGTGCTACTGACTACTAGAGTTTTATCACTCAGATCATGTATCATTTGTGGAATCAGTTACAATGACACATAATGGCCAAAATCACAAAAAAACACAAACATCTAGTCAAGATAAATAAAATAATGCAACAGTTTTTATTCCAATTTTGTGCTTCAAAGGCCTCTACAATGCTTTTTAAATTTAAAATGACTGTTTTCCCCAGATGGAGCGGGAGAAATCCACAGGGGACGGTTGGTTTAATATGAGAGCCCCTGAGATCACACAGGAGCTGAAAGGAGACCTCCAGGTCCTGAAGATGAGAGGCTCCATGGATCCCAAGAGGTTCTACAAGAAGAACGACAGAGATGGCTTTCCCAAATATTTTCAGGTCAGTAAAAACATGAGTCACCAGCTCCTCAAATGCCCTTTTATCAACAAGATCATGTCAATAATGGGTTTGTTGCTGTATCAAACTCTTAATATCTAATACAAGAATTGTGCCTCTAATAGATGATTAACATCAAACTGTGTTCTGTACAGGTTGGTACAGTCGTGGACAACCCAGTCGACTTTTATCATTCCCGCATTCCCAAGAAGGACAGGAAGAGAACGATGGTGGAGGAGCTGCTGGCTGATGCTGAGTTCAGACAGTAAGTTGAAATGAAAACAAAGACAGGGTCAGATGCACAGATCTGTTGAATTTGGCTTTATTATGTCTCATCTCTGGTGCTTGTTTCAGTGTCCATTAAAGTAAATCCACTCTTACAGATCACTTACCAAAAGCAGATGTTTTTATGTTAGTAGGAATAAATGTTACATTTACCATGAATTAGACAAAAATGGCTATATGACCGTATGAGTGCACAAAAGAGAGTAGTGTGTCATGCAAACTTCGTTATTGGCTTTAGCAGTAAAATATGATCACATTGATATAGCTGAGCCATCATATCCTGTGACACCCGTGATTCAACTATGAAACAGGCCGATGGTTTGACAGATGAGGTGTTAGTGTACAGACAAATATACATACTGGGCACCAGAGTCTGCTGTTACCTTTGTGATTTAGATAGTCACATAATTCAAATAATTATAACAGCTATCAAAATTAACACCAAAGCAGCATTTGCTAACCCTGCATAGTGTTGTGTAAGAAACAAAGCAAACATGAAACATGCTCTGGTTGTATA
The DNA here is from genome assembly GCA_034769285.1 of Lutjanus argentimaculatus. NCBI lineage: Eukaryota > Metazoa > Chordata > Actinopteri > Lutjaniformes > Lutjanidae > Lutjanus > Lutjanus argentimaculatus. The sequence goes on along the minus strand of JAWZSL010000010.1, from coordinate 26,259,023 downwards.
CACTGGATGTGTATTGTCCTGTGGGACGGGTACTTTACAACTTTATTTTCCATTTCCATAATGCGTGCAAAAAGGACATGTCATAGAGATTCAGAAATTCACCAGCTAAGCACTTTTGAACATTTTACTGTGTCACGTTAGATAATAACCAACAGCAGTATTGTTTGTCCAGGAGCTTACTGATGTGTAAATACTGACCAGGAACTGGAACTAGTTTTCGTACAGTTCTCAATACACATCAAAAAGTGCACAGACTTGCACAAAGACGCTGCACTGACCATGTTGGCCCGTTGCTGTGATACGTCAACATTGTTGCCATTTTGGTCCTGTTAAGACTAGCCTGTGGAAAAAATCATGTAAAATGGGGGAGCTGCAGTTTTACTGGATACAAAACACTATAACATTTACGTTTATGTTATATTCAAGGGTTTATGATGTACAGGGCGTAGGAGAAAAAAAAGCTTTGTTTTCTAACTTACTCCATGCAAATCACAAATCCTTGAATATAAATATGACTCATTTAAATTGGTTGATAAATGTAAACGTTATAATGCTTTTTATCCAGAAAAACTGCAGTCCCCCCATTTACATGTATTTGCTCACAGGCCAGTCGTCACTAAACCAAAATGGCAGCAATGTTGACATACAATCTAAAGGCCAATGCAGCATCTTTGTACATATGTCCTTGGTCGGGTGTGTAGATGTATACCTTTACTGGTGTGGCCAATTTCAAAGAAAGACCATGTAAACCTTCATGTGAAGGGTCATAAACCTTTGCAAAATCTGTGCATTAACTTTGGAAAAAAATCAGACATTTAACACATGTTCTTCTTCTTTTACCAGCAACAACAAAAAGAAGTTCCAGCAAATTGTGTCAGAGAAAGCAGCACAAGGAGCTGGCAAGAGGCACAAGAAGAAATTCCATAAGAAGTAAATCTGAAGACTTGATGTGATGAACACTGACTGAGTGGCTTTTCAAAGACACTGATATTGACATCAGAAATAAATCACATTTTGGGACTTTGGGACAGAGAATCCTGCTCATTCAAGACCCTTCATCTCTACATATGGATTGAGTGTACTGCTCTTTACATGAAGAAGTGGACTATTTAAAAAGATGAAACAAGTCAGGTTAATTCAGTAAGCAGGTCATTATTTTGTACAGTTACCACAAATTTGTGTACATGCTTATATTTACAACTGAAACAAACTTTAATTTTTAATGACATGCATCTGTATTTTCCAAACATTTGCTGCACAGGGATCATAGTCATTCTAAAAATACATGCAACAAATGAACATTAAAATACTTTTTGACTGGCACCAGTGTTTGCAAAGTTTCTCCTTAATAGGACTCATCAGTCTGAAAATACAGGTTGTCCTGCAACACATCCTGTGGGATGAAATATAGCCAACACTAAAGAAAGTCATGTAAGTGATAATTTTTACAGTATGTTGTATACAGTCACAACTAGGACTGCAATTATTTTAATTATTGATTAATCTGCCAACTGTTTTCACAATGAATCTATAAAATGTCAAATGCTCATCAGTTTTCCGGAGCCTTTTTCAAATTGCAGTCCAAAGACTTTTCATTTACTATCATTTCTTACATTTAAGCATCTGGATCCAGTAAATGTTTGACATTTTTGCATGAAAAATGAGAGGATTATCAAAAATTTCAAAATTTTCTGTTAATCAACTGATCGACTAATTGTTGCACATCTAATTACAACATATCAAATACATATCACTCACATTTTTTTTTAAACTTAAAGCTACTGTTTTGCAGTAAGTCTGAAAAAGATGACATAAAACATGAATGACTATCAAGAAGATATTAGAGTTTTCACATATCGATGTCTGATGATGACTACTGCTAATATTAACATTTAAAGGCAAACTCAGTTTATACATTGGTAAGTAATACTGGCTTATTTAAAATGGGTTTGTATATGGTTTTTGAAATTGACAATGTGCTTCCTTAACCTGGAAATACAAGCAGGACATGTGGAAGGTAAATTGTAATTATTATTAAAAGGAGGCTTTAATAACATTATTCAGTGTATCTGCTTCACTATTATCTGTTTTGAAGAGGACATCCCCTGACATACCTGACGGTCTATTTCAAGAATCAGTGATAAACATTTACAGACAAAATTAACATTTTTCACTGTAACTTTTAAGTGGGTGCCCCCGTCACGAATTAAGTAAGAGATGGGAGATTTTTCCTCTTAACTGTGTAGAGATGAACACACTTTGAATATGAGTCAAAGAGAGGATTTAGTTTTACCATTAATTAGATTCTTGCTGCACATTTACTTAAGTTTACCCACTGCGTCAACAAAAAAAAACTGATCATTCACTATATTTCCCATTACCTCCTGTAAAATAGAATAGTTTCTATATTCAGAATTAAATAAATTAATGTGTAAGTATAGCTGTGAAGAGGTTGCACAACACAGCTGCATTTCATTTTATTAGCATTAATAAAAGGTGTAATTCAGCTCCTATGGTTGAATGAAGTCATACGGATGAAGTGCTCATTCTAAAGAGCAGATAACCTCTGATGAGCACATTCTGACACTACATACTGTGGATCTGAATGACCGTCTTAATTTATGTAAAGGCTCCATGTCTTTGTGTCTCCTGCTCTTTCATTCAGGATTACTTTTGTTCCTCCTCTCTCTTAAATCTCTTGTAGCTGCTGGCTCCCAACGGTGGCTCTTGGCTACCTTCTTGTCTCTCCTTTGTGTTGTGAGAGATGAGCCCTTAACAGCTGCAGCTTACATCCACCATGTCTCCTTCCCATACACACACAAAATGTTGCTTCTTTATACCCGAGCCAATTTCACACACAGCTTTAGAGAAATTAGACAACGTCTCTGTTTGGTTTCACCATCGGGGCGTTTAAAAAAACACAGCCCAGCTGATGGGTGGGTGGGAAGCGGTGCTGCTATGCTTTTCAACGTAACCCCTGCAAATTTCCTGCCTTTTCAAAGAGTGACGACGACAAACACGGCTCAGCAGGTGCTTAGGATGGTTTGAAATTTAAATGAACATCAAAGGGAGATAAATGAAGATATGTGTGTGTGAGGTGCTTCGACTCACTGAATGATAAAATCCTCAGGTTAAGAAGGTACGATAGTGTGTGTGTGTGTGTGTGAATCCACTCCTACAGACACACGGCAGGTTAAAGTCAACATCTGCTTTTAACTTCATCCAAAGTATACATAATCAGAGTGACTGCTGTAACAGTGAGAGTCTGTGTTGTAACTTCAGTGGTTTGGTCACCTTGTGGGCAGATCTGCAAGTTAAAGGTCAGAGGTCACTTGGTGGTCCCAGGTGGTTTTGTGTGTCCGCAGAATCCTCTGGACTCGGCTGTGAATCTGCTCCCAGTAGGATGGACTGGGCTGACTGGTCTGGAGTCTGAGGAAAACAAACATCAAGAAATAGCACATGAACAACTTAATTAACTGAGTCACATATACCCTGGGCTGATGTAAAGCTTTGAATTAATACAAAAAATATGATCATATCAAGGTTGTAACTAAAAAATATTTTCATTATCGATTATTGATATAGCAGTTCTCAATATGAGTGTCAGGATCCTTGCAAGGTTCCACGTGTGTGTGTTTTGAGCCCTCTCACACAGAACTGAAATGAAACAAGTGCAAATAAATTAGTAAAGGGCTCTTTCAGGGGTAGGAACAGGCTCTGATTGGTTGTTTTCATTCAAACCTGGTGTATTCTTGCAAATTCCATTAGGAAGGATACATACATATGATTATATATAAATACACACATACCAGGATACTATGCTCATTCTTCAAACTTGCCTCTGTTTCATTTTTTTCTGGTGAATTAGTGTATAATTTTTCTTCTTCAAGAATATTAAGGTAAAGCAGATGAAGTTTCTCCTTGAATCGGTCATAGCTGGTAATGAGGGGTTGCAAGTAGACTTTGCTTTGTTGGGCTCACAAGACAAAAAGGTTTATTCTACCAAAATGCCAAAAAATGCCCTTCACGTGCCCCCTGAGCCAAGGGTGGCATCTTCCAATTACTTATTAATGTGTGTAGGCATGTCACAATAATTGTTATCAACTTATTGTATCATTATTGACATGACCTTTTTGCTGACCTTGATATTGCCTTTTGCTTACTTGTGTGTTCACAATGCCTAAGCCGAATAAATAGAAAAAAAACTATGCTGAGACATGTTTTGCTGTCATTTCTGGTCTCACCACTGAATATTCTTGATTAAAATTTCACTGCCCTTTGAAAGGGTATACGTGTATTATTATGCTATTACTATGCTATCAATGTATCGGTTGTGTAAAATGGGCTCAAAGTGACAATGAAATTATTTCTGGGACAATATATTAAATAAAAGTCCAGTAAAAGTGGTTATCTTGACAGAACTAAATGTGTTGACAAAAATGTACAGCAAATCTGTACATTTAAGAAGCTGGAATCATTGAATGTTTGGCATTTTTTGCTTGAAATGTCTTTGCAGTTTGGACAGGTATTCCTTTTGTCCACTAGTCTGTGCTGTAACATAAGATGTGAGAGCTGATGCAAAACTCTACAAGTACACTGACTTGACACACACTTCAGGTGTACTGTGTTCAGCTACAGACTTTTAAAATACTCTGAAATAAATTACACTGTCTCCTCCATCTAAACGTTCATTTTTGGTTCCTCTACATTCAAGCTTTCATACAAAAAAAACAAAAAAAGCAATTTCACAATTGACAGAAACAGCCATGCATCTGAACTGGAGGCATAAATGTGCTTCATCAACACAATATAAATGCAAGTTAGTGGCCACGGGCAGTCATGAAATAGAAGCTGGCGCTGACAGACAGACAGCAGTGAACAGTAATAAATTCCAGTATTGCTTCTCATCCACGTCTATTTGCTGGGAGTGGAGGGGTGATGATTGTCTGACTGACTGGCTGGCTGGCAGGCTGGTGTCTCGGCCTGGCTCGCAGTGTGGGAATGGAAGCTTTTCATCTGTAATCAGATAAACTCGCTACCTGCTTCAAAAAGTCATCAAGGACAAATCATCCAGAGACATGAATAGACTGAGACTTCGGGGCTTAGGGAGCAAACGTCGCCACTGGCATCTGTCATTTTCTTTATAGATCAAAGATTGGTGGTAAGACGTGCCCCTCTCTCCGTCGGAGGGAATCTACAAAGGCCCGCTGTAATCTCCCGCCCTGCAACTCCTGTCGCGTTTTCAATTGAGAGAAAAGTATCATTCATTTCCTACAATTTACTTTGCTGTTTAAGATTGTCTATTGATTTTAATGTTTACTTATGGACTGAGCAGAACGGAAGGGGAAAGGAGAAGCCCAAACAAACAAACAAACAAAACAGAACATCGGTCCCGTCAGTGTGTTTAACTCGCAGCTGCCATGATCGATGACAAGGTCCCTCTGAATGTATTAAAGCGTGCATCGGGTCAAATGCATCAGACTCAAGCCGAAACACAAATCAATACTATTTTCCTCTTTGTTTTCCCTTCTCTCAGCCTCCTCTCTCAGTAATGAACAAACATGACAAGACATCAGCTTCTGTAATTTAAGAGGTGGAGGGGAATTCATCCTGCCTGTCGAGAGTGATCACAATTAAAGGCTGGATGTGTATGTGATCACGCACACACAAAGCAGCGGCAGTGTATGACTAACATCTCACGGGATTGTCATATATTTGCAGTATACTGTAATTGCAAACTCATACAGGTGCCTATTTTGCTTTTAAGATCTTTTGAGCAAACAGCAATGATTTGCACAGATGGATCAGGATAAATTCTGGGCAAACATCACAAAAAAAGAGGATTATGTTTTCTCCAGCTTTGGCGTGAGTGTGAAGAAAATCCGCTGGTTTTGTGGCCAGAAAAAACAAACTTGGGGCCCTGAGGTGATCTGGAGAGAGTTTCACAGATGAACGTCTGAAGAAACACTTTATGACAACACAAAGTTATAAACAAGTGTTCTAATTACCACTGCTTCTCTCTTCCTACCTTTGTCATTACATAACTTCAAGACCAGGGTTGCATTATGTAAAGACTGTACCTTTCTTTGAGGGAGTAGTTGAGGTTCAGAGGACATCTGGAGTTTGAGGCGGTCAGGGTGGACTGAGCTAACACAGCACCTCTCACTGGGCTTTTGGTCTGGGCTTCAAGTCTGGACGTTGTCTCTGGAGATGAGTGGACCCTCGCAGGACCTGACTTCACCTGGAGGAGGTCACAGGGCAACAGGTTTTGAGTTTAATGACAGTACTTTATTATTACATATTTTTATTGACATTTAAACATATAACAGCATAAATATATAACAGCAAACTTATTTCCATAAAGCCAGTTTCAAATATTAAATATCAAGAATGCATACTTTATCCATTATTTTGTCTGAAATGCCCTATTTTAGATTTGTAACAAACATGATGGAAAATAAAAACACTGAAAACTATGCACAGTTAGGGAGTGATCTTTTCCTTACAATAAACTGAAATCATAGATTTGTAAAAATAAAAGTTGGGTCTAAAGGGCGTTACACAGTTGACATAGTTTTCCCAGCATGACACAAATAATTCCATTTCAGGTAAACATATGGCTGTTATCTTCTCCATTTTGCACGTCCATTACAAGTTTAGTGGTAGTTTATAGTTAGCAGGATGTTTTGTCTTTGAGAATTTTAAAGGGATAGTTCACCCACCAAAATGAAAATTCAGTCATTATGTACTCATCCTCATGCTGATTGAAGGTTGGGTTTAGTTTTTTAGTTCACAAAACACTGCTGGAGTTTCACAGGAAAACAGCACAACAGAATTTCCACAACAATGGAAGTGAATGGTGACCAGTTTTCAAACGTTAAAAAAAACATGCAAATAAAAACATTAAATCCTCCATACTGCTCGTCTAGTGTAATCTAAGTCTCCTAAAGCCCCAACATGCCAAGCTGACTAAAGAAATGTTACTTACACATGTTTTCAGCTTGAATCTTCATTGTAGACCATTAGCATGAAGCATGTACATGTGCAAACGCACGCTGTCTGAACTGGGTGTGTGTGTTGCGACGGTCTGCAAACAGCATGTTGGGACTTTAGGAGACTTGGCTTAGGCCAGGCAAGCAATATGGAGGCATTTTTCTATAAACTGGTCACCATTCACTTACGTTATTTGGGAGATTCTGCAACACTGTTTTCCTGTAAAAATCCAGCAGTGTTTTGTAGACTAACAAAATAAACTCAATCGGCTTGAGGGCAAGTGATAATGACTGAATTTTCATTTTTGGGCGAGCTATCCCTTTAACAGAAGAATTTTTTTCAGCAAAGCTCAGTGTCAGCATAAGTAAAAATTATATCAAATCTTAAATGCCAATTGCGTGGCATGACTTATGAAGACATGGACATTAAATGTTACCAATATTTCATTACTCTTACATCAAAAGATATCCACAATATTAAAGAAATCCCCAGTAAAAGTAGGCAGAGAGAGATTAGTTTTAATGAAAATGGTGCTTCCAACTTCCGAATACTTTTCTAAGAACAAAATGTCGAAAACAATGTCAGCTGTGTGAATATATCTTTTTATCTGATTTAGACACACACAGAGCCACTGTGTCACAGCTACAAAAAAAAAAACCAACACAATATTCTGAACACTTAGCTCCATACTTGTCTTTGCAGGTTATATACAGTATTATAAACAGACTTACAATGGCTGTTCTTGGTCTGTAACTCCCCCGGAGTGAAGAATCTACAATGACCAATACAAGTTACAAGTATAATGAGAACTTTTGGATTGCATAACACAGTAGTTCAGAAACATTTTTTTCAATAATGTACCCCCTTTGAAATATTTTTTTCAGCCCTCTACCCCCTGACCAGTGCAAAACAGTTTTGGTAGTAGGAAAAAAAGCCTATATAAAGTGATACAGTACAGCGCTGCGCCATCAGTGACTGATTTAGTAAACAGCTTCATTAAATGGCTGTTTTCACTTTCTTTTTCACTTCTTTCACATTTCAGCTGTATAACTGCTGTTTCAAACATGAAACTTGACCGACATTGAGAGGCAGCTCTATTCATAGCCATATATCATCTGTGTAATAAGCTCTGTGTAATGTAGCTCAACAACTCAAACTATAAATGCAGTCCATTATTTGTTTTGAAAGACTTCAACACGTTATCATGAAGATGTAAACAAAACCAGAAAAGAAAACAGACACATTTTCACAAGACAACACAACCAGTCTTGTTTTTAGTTTTTTGCATGTCAGTGTGAAGGTCTACCTGTGTGATCAGTGAAGCTGACAGAGCACCGACGCAAACTATCACTCTGTGTAGATGAGGAAGGAGTTCCCATTCCAGATACATTACTGCAACAAGAGACCTGGTGTAAAACAACAGAAAAAGTTATTATACACCAAACGCTGTTGTAGTTTGAATTATACATGGTATAACGCATGCACAGCTAGGTTGTTTTAGCTCTCAGTGAGGAATATTATTTACTTTTAAACAGTATCATGATGATACATTAATCAATCACAATCTGCCAACGTAAAATAAGAAATGCCACGACAAAAACAGACAAATATTTCGTCTGCAGTACAATACATTAATCACATTCACTCTTTTCATTTCTTTAATTTGTGCAGCATTAAGGGAAACCTGCCAAAAAACTTTGTTACTCCATTTGTCCGTCATCTTAACCACAAACCATTTCACAATACACATAATAAGTCCTGAAGAAAACAAAGAATATTTTTACAGAATGACCATCTATCTCAAAGAACATAGGTTGTTTTCTGTAAGAAAGTGCTTCCCTCTACACAAACAAACAGGGAGTTGAAGCTCTGAAACATGCACTGATAATGCATTCACCATGGGGCTAAGCTACTTCATTAGGTATCTATTTGTTAATTGCAGCTTGACTCTCAATTACTAGGGTTAATTGTCGACAGAAGATTCCCCCAGGAAAACCAGAGTGGAAAAAACATGCTCCTCTCTTTAATAAAACGCCTGTTGTATTCGAGTAAATTCCATTCATATGTATGACAAAAACAAACAACTGTGTACCTAATCATTTCTTTTAATAACAGCATGCTGGTGGATTTTGATATTCATACCTCAGGATTAGATTTGATGTAAATGAAGAAGCAGGAATACAATCGGGAGCAGCAGAGGGAGGGAGGGGCACTGAACTAGAGGCTGTGTTGTTCTTGTCCATCAACTGTATATTCCCCAAGGCTGTGTGATCAGAAAATCATTCCCTTTTATATGCAAATCTCTCATAGCGGTGATACGGCTGTAATTAAAGCGTTAATAAATAACTGTGTACCAGCCTAAATCCAGGACGTGTGCTATTAAAGCACACTCCAGCCCCTCTGTGAGGATAACAGGCCATATTACATGCGCGCATAGTCAAACATTTTCATGACGTCAAAATCCATTAACAGCTCAGGTAAAAAGATTAACACTGCTCTCTTATTATGCCCTCCACTTAATCTGTCCACTAGATTATGTTAAAATTTGGGAAGCTCCCACTGAGGTTTGAACCACATCAATTCAGGATCCCATTAATTTTATAACCCCTGTCCACTGAACACGTGTATTATTGGCATTAAACAAACCATAACATCACTTTTATGTCAACTGCCTTCAGTTTAGAGGAATATATCTAATGTTTAGGACAGCAACAAAGTATTATTTTTAGACATGGGTCCAGTCTGATCTAATAATCTGTATCGGGACCCGATACTGATGTAAGGCATTCATTGGGTATCAGACTTGCAATGCCAATCCACATTCCCATCTAAATTCCAAAGCACCATGTGTTTGTTATGAGTTTTCTGTTTGTAAATGCTACACTAAATATTGAACTAAGTTCTAAATAGTGCTGTCCACTTCTACTCTGCATATGCAAGTTATACAACCATTTCAAAGTATGGCGTTATAATACAGCTGAAGTGAAGAAATGTCGTGGTGCAACAATAAACCTGCACAAAAATGACAGTTATCGATATAAACCATCATGTTCTCAACAAAGACTTAACAAATGCATGACAAACACATTACAAGCACTAACAAATAGTAAAATTTTCATTTTGGAACATAAAATGGCAAACTTAAACTCTTAGTATTGTTTTGGGATAGTTATGCGAACGTGTGCCTTTTCTCAGCGTATCAGCTGCACATTTGAATGTAACAAGCCAGAATCCTACAGAGTCTCACGATGGTTGAAGGACGCCATTACAGAAGTTACATTACACAAACTACATAAGCTTTCCAGACAGAAATTCAGTTTCAGCCTCATGTAATCTCATGTAAATAACCATAAACATGGAGAAAAAAGAGTGCTGGTATCGGTATAGTATCAATATCATCAGATATCCAAATTCAGATAATGGAATCAGAACTGAAATAAAGTGGATAGGCACGTCTCTAATTATTTTGATGTTTAAGAAGCTGGAACTAGCAAATGTTTAAAAATTTCATTTGGAAAATGACTGAAAAAAGTAGGAAACTCAATTTCTTTGGATCGACTGACCAATTTATCATTGCAGCTCTGCAAATGTTACCAACCAAGAAGGGCGGTTGGGTCTCGGTTTCCTTCCTGAAGTGGTGAGGCCCCAGCTGGAGATGGCTGAGCCTCTGTCGGGCATCTTCTGAAAGCTGGCACATCTTACGGTGGGTGTAAGGGTACAGGGCTCGTGTCCTTGAGGAAACTGTGGGCCGCTGGTAGCCAGAGTCTGCAGAAACTCTGGGAGAAGCATGCTTTCTTATCGTCTTGTTTTTCTGGGGACTGCAGCCACATGGGGATGAAGAAGGAGAGCGTCTGGATGTCGAGGACAGAGCACACTTAGCCTCAACATTTAGCTTTTCCTTCCTGCCTTTTGAAGGGACACAGTTTCCATTGTGTACTTTGGAAAAATGTCCACTGGATGGCAAAGGCTTCTTTGCTGAACTCTGTCTGGATGGGGTTAAAGATGGCCTTACTGGAGAAAGACAGCTGGTCTGTGGGTGCAGGGGCAGAATATGAGAGAGAGAGAAAGAAAAATGTTTAGATTGGAGCGTGACTCTATAGTGACATTGGCTTATCACTATATCATATCTATATTAGTATCGGCATACATGTTATCTGATATGCATTAATATGTAAATATTTTTAACAGAAGAAAATGCAGATTGTTTTTATTTGTTAGCTTTATAGCAGCATTTCATGTATATTCGATTATTAAATAAACCGCCAACTATTTTGATAATCAATTCAGTCTGAGTAATTTTTTAAGAAAAAGAGCAGTGAAAATTCTCTGATTCTAGCTTTATTAATGTGAGTATTTTCTGGTTTCTTTATCCCTTTACCCTAACCATGACATTTAAGGGCATCATCTTGGGCTTTGGGAAACACTGATCAACATTTTTCACCATTTTTTGACATTGTTAGACCAAAGAACCCATCAATTAATCGAGAAAATAATCAACAGTGAAAAAAAGACAAAGAAAATAATTCTTGCAGTTGCAGCCCATACTGTATGGTTCTGTAACAAGAATATCAGCCTATATAATGATATCTGAATTTTTTTACTAGCCAATATCAGTACCAACCCCAAAACTCCAGTGGTGGTTAGGCCCTAGTTGATATGTTGTTTGAACATGTCAAGCTATCCTCACTAGTCTCAATTTTCAGGTGACTCATAACATTTGTCTCAGCAGTTTAGATTTCTCTGCAGACCACAATGTTGTTCCTTTACACAAGCGTCAGCCATTTTAGCCATTAAGGCAGCTGCTCTCACTCTCGACACAGACTTGCTCTCCCTGGACAAAAACCATTAAACCATTAGCTAAATCATTCAGCTTAAGTGTTACAACAACAACGGCTCTCGCAGTCAGCACTGCCATGGAGACAACCTCTGCAGAATTACTTCAATAACTCTAATGGCCACTAACATCATTCTCCGATGCAATATCCCACTTCCTGCGGGTAATGCCAACCGGGGATAAATACGTTAAGATAAAATGTTAATTGCATTTGATGGCCATCTCCAGTCTAATATGATAAAGAGGCATTACCTGGCTGTAAAACAAAGATAATCTAAATGCTAATAAGGGAAATCACACAACATGAAAACTATTTTTAAGAGAAACCAAATGATGAATAAATCCTCATCCAGGTTGCCATTTGAGATTGGTCTGATTTAATAAGTATGCTCTCCCACCCACACATCTACCACCATCTCTGACTTCTTTCAGGTCTTCTGTCTGCTCTTCACTGGACAACCACTGAGAGTCAGTCAGTTTTCCTGTCACCAGCTGAGTGGTGAAGGCTTGTCTGGTGTGATTAGCTGCTATTTCCACTGTTGGTACTGTGTGGTACAGACACTGTTCAACAAAGCTTGGGATGTGGATAAATAATAACAAGACTAAGAGTCTGCAAGTGCGAAGTAAGGCTGCAACACAGCGCTTTGATGCTAAAATCATCTATGATGCTCACACACTAACAATGACAATGAACACTCAGAGGCTAAGCAGGTGTAATCCTTACCATGATCACCATTTTGATTTTGCATTTTAGCATGACAACATTTTCTAATTAGCACTGAACACAACTGATTAAATATAGGAAAGCCCTATTTCTCATCTTGAGTGTATTTAAGTCTTAAATTTACATTTATTGGACATTATTATGCTTGTTAAATTTGTATTCTGCAGTACATAAAATTTGGTCTCAAAATCATGAAAAACTGAGCAGTTTTCTCTTGTTTTCTCTGAACACTGGGGGTGTGTCTGCGGTGCTGATATAGGGTTGGGGGACCGTGGCTCTGGCACGTCATCCAGCCATGTTTCATGTTTCGGTACGCCCAAAAAATCCTGAACAATGAAGTCATGAACAACAGTCTACCAGTCTAATTCTAGAATTCAGTGTCACATGGTTCTCAGTCTTTTCAAGTTTTCAGTAACTATGTTAAAATATGTATAATGTGTTTAGCAGTAAAACTCCTTTTTCTTTAACCAAAATATTTGGCAAAAAACAGAGATTGACTGGAAGATGGCACTAGAGCTATAGCCCATTCAAAGTGATTACAATTAATTCCAAGTGGGACATGAATGCCTGCAACATATTTATGGTAATCCACCTAATAGTTGTTTACATTTCACAAAAACCACACATATTAACATCATGGTGGCACTAGAGGAAAAGTCAGAGGATCATCAAAGTCATTAAATTATATCATCTGGGCACCATGAATCACTGTATCAGGTATTGTACCAGTCCATCCAGTAGATGATTAGTCTTGCGATATCAGATACCGGAGACCTCACTGCCTACCTATCGTCTGGGGATTTCTAAATGCAAGGCAGTTGCTTGAATGGTGGTGAATACATCCACAAACAAACCTATGGCCCTTCCATTTTTTTCAAGGACACACCTTACCAGTCACAATGTTGTTCCCCCATTCACATCATTAGTAACAGTGTATGTCATGTAGTGCTGGAATAATCAGAGAAAGAACTTCCCAACTGGAAAAATTCACATGAACGCCCCCTCAAGTCAGATCAACAACTCGGAGAGTGAGAGCAAATTGCTTTACGCGTGTTGCCGAGTTGTCGTCTGTTGCATATATGCAGAAATATTGCAGAAGAGAGTAAATGATTGGTTGATAACTTGTTTAAATTTCATATTGCATTTAATTTTTAGTTGCTGTCCACAGTGACCTTGAATAAGAAGAAACATTATTTATTCGTATTAACGTTAACAACTCAGGTAGCCTAAAAACAAATTCAGCATAACACACCCTACCCTATCCTTAGTAGTAGCCATGTTGTTTCTTTTTTATGACTTAAGAGCACAATGAACACACAAAAGTCAGAATGACTTCACATCTCAGAAACTGGGACCGCCCAAGGAGCATGTGAATGCACTAAAAGCACACAATGTCACTGCCAAATATCAAGGACCGCCCTAAAGACTTTTGATTGGTTCAGCAATGGAGGGGTTATTTTTAAACTCTCTTAATGTTTCAATCCAATTTTAGCAATAAAAGCTTGGAGATTCTCCTCAGTATCTACTGAGCAAAGCGTTTAGAGACTGACTTGTGGGTCTAGCAGATGTAAAGATATTTGGAATGGAAAAGTGAAAAATTTAACTTGCTGGAAGCGCTAAAGTAAAAGTCAGGGGATCAACATTATTAGTATTCATCCACTGGGAATCCCAAAGGAGGATGCTATTGACTTTGATGTGAATGTCTACACAAAATTTCAGGGCAATCTATCCAACAATTGTTGAGATATTTCAGTTGAAACCAAAGTGGTTGGTTGACAGGTTGACAGATTGAAGACTGACCAACATTGACCACGACTTTTGAATTAAAACTGTAAATCACAATGAGAAAGATAAGAGAAAGATACGAGCACGAGAAAATCTGCAAAGCAAGAGTAAGAGAGTGTATATTCATCACTACAGTTTCAGAGGTTTTGTGGAAGTTGCTATCACTCTAAATCTCTATTAAAACAGGACATGGTTTGTCAGCTGGGCGGGCAGGCAGTCAGGGAAATGCCTATGCTGAGGAGCCATTAGGACAGAGAAAATGGAGAAATTCTACTGTCTGACAGCCACAGCGGTGCTCTGATCCAGACATCCCCCTGAGGGGCCAGGAGAACACTCTGACAATCTGCTTCGCTGTCAATGACATCCCATTTAAACAAATAGCTTAGCTTAGGTTACTGCACCTGGGAAATGCATGGTAGTGTTTTTTGGCACAACATGCCGACTGCTGTGTGATGGATCATATGTTACAAACAGGACTGTTTGTGAAACATTTTTTCATTGTCACTGCTTTTTCCTTTAAGTAACAGTCTTTTCCAGTCTAGAATTGGAGCATTATGCTACTCACACAGTATTCATCTCCTGAGATTATCCTTGCACATACCTCACACACATGTATGATTCACAAAAGACCATGAAGGAGTAGATTAAAGTTAAGTAGGGCCGCAAATAAGGATTATGCTCATTATCAATTAATCTGCTGGTTGTTGTTTTTTTTTGATTGTTAGAAAAACAAGTGAAAAATTCCCACCACAATTTTAAGACCAAGGTGATCACCAAACTGATCAAAAACAAAGAAAAACAAGAAATCCTCACATCTGAAAAGCTGGGACCAGAGAATGTTTGCTTGAAAAGGGAAAACAATTGTTCATTTATCAAAATAGTTCAGTTTTCCCATTGATTGACTCAATGATTAGGCAGCATACTGTTTCAGCTAGGGCTGCAATTGATTACTTTCATTATCAATTAATCCATTAGTTGTTTGTTCCATAAATTGTCAGGAAATGGTGAAAAATGACTGTTTCCCAAAGTACAAGGTGATGTCCTTGAATGTCTTGTTTTGTCCATAACCCAAACCAGAAAAAAAAATCACATTTGAGAAGCTAAAAATCAGAGAATTCTTTAAAAAAATTGAATGATTGAATTAATTTAATAATTGACAACTAATCGATTAATTGATGCAGCTTTAGTTTCAGCTCTATAACTAAAACTCACAGCAGACAGTGTGATGGGAGCCTGTCATAAAACAGAACTTGGGAGTCTCCATATAAGGAAGACAGAGAAAAAAGCATCAGATTCTTCAAAAAGTAAAATGTGATTTAATGCATCTGAGCACATTTACCCTTTAAAATCCACAAGGACAGTGGCACAAATACAGGTGACCCTCAACTCGCACATTTAATGTAAAAAAAAAACAAAAAAACAAGACTGACTGAGTCTGTGACAAAAATTGTGCAAACTCCCAGTTAGTCTGAGATGTGAGAGAAGCCTTCGCAATCAGCATCACAGATCTGCCTCCCCGTAATTACATTCACAAGGAGAGAACAGATACCCTTGAAACACTGCCAGTATGGATAGATAGATAGATGCAGTAGCCATGGCAACAATAGAAGGTGGGTATGTTGGAAACAGACAAATCTGATGGCGAGCGATACCACTCATTAAAGCTTTAAAGATGAACTGTTCACTGTTGAGCTTTGGTCAACACACTTGCGCAGTAATGCTGAGTATGTAGCTGTGATGTGTTCAAATTCCACTCACACAGGCTGATAAACACTCTGTTTACCTGACTTATGAGCGGCACTTTGACAGATTTTAACAGTTCAAAAGTTGTTTGTTCCGAAAGACCATGAACAGACAACAAAATGAAGGTATAAAGAGCAGGCTTCTTCTAAAGTGCTTTATAGATCAACAACAGACATGAAACAGATAAACCAAAAGCAGAGAAAGGTAAGACAAATGTGAAAATCTGGACCTATGAGAGGTAATAAAAGGACACACTTACAGGTGAGGCAGGCCAGCTGTCTCTCCCATCACTCTCTTCTATGACTGATGTCGTGCCGAACTCCACTTTGGGGGAGATTCCCTAGAGGGAGAGGGACAATAGGAACAAACACAACACCTTTAACAAGGAGATGAAGACAAAGGGACAGATAACAGCACTGCTTGGAACACCAATTTACAACCACAAATCTTCAATCTACGCCTGGCTTGAGAAAAACAAATTGCAGAAAAGAAAAAGGCTCCAGTGATGTTTAAATAATATAGCATTTGGAGAGAGACATCTAAATTGCTATGTAGGCCTCAAACACAAACACATAAAAGCAACGGTGAGGGGAATGGTGTTTAAAGGCATTTCAATATGCCAGTTAGTGCCTCGGAGGACAAGGGGAGGATAGAAAAGCAACCCAGAGCCATGGAGAGATGAAGGAATGAGAGGAGGAGGTGGTAGGGAGAGAAAGTGATGATATAAGAGGAAGAAAAAGCAAGTTCTCCGTTTAGTTTTTCTGTCTGTATAGCAAAGACAGTCGACAGCTCTATGAGGAAAAATGCTATCTTTTCTACAGAAATTACTTCACTTCTTCTAAGACAAGACGGTGCTTTTGAATTGGTTATCTTGGCAGTGTACCTGCCTGTCATGTGCGCAGACACATGAGCCACAGAGATTAGGAGGCGACTCACTCAGAGAAAGCAACAATCTTTTTCAGTCTATGAATGACATGTGTAATATTGGTGCCAATCCAGCTGGATCACATGGCGAGCACAATGTGGGGTCGCTGCGACATGTGAACAACATTTAAACTCATCAACTGACAGCACTCCTTTAAAGAATGAAATACATGTTACACCTGGGCTCACATTTTTCATTCACATATCACATTTAAACTGCTAAAAGTAAAATTTTGCATTAAATGAAAAATAAGATGTTACGCACTTTCCCTTCTTGTGTTCTGCTCCCCTCTCCTCTCTCAGGTGCTCCTGGTTGGGGTAATTAGTGGGTGGCCCTGCAATATATTCAAGGAAAGCTGGAGAAGGAGCTCTCTCTCCCAGACGAAAAGCAGCCTTCTAACCATTTTAGTCTTTGGTTTCTTTTGCGCCTTATTTTGTGTTTATTTCTTTTGAGGATGGAAGTCTGATAGTCCAGAGGGCTGTACTATGAAGCAAGATTAATGGATTAGCGAGGTATGCTGAGTCTAAAGACAGGATCTTCAATGTCAGAAAGGTGGCTCTGTTTTAACCTGGATAGATCACCATGGTAACTTATGGTGAACATATAACCTGGTCTGGAGCAAGTTATATGTTCATGATTTGCTGCCAAGTCTGTTTTACACGGCTGGTATTGCATCTCAAAACACTGATTAGAAAATTGAGTATCCCATTTATGATCTATCCGATTTATCATGAACAATAATCAATCAAAAAAACCATTTCACTTTGATTTGGCCAAAAAATAAAGTAGGCCCATCCTTCATTAAAGGACAGTGTCAAACCTAAATGCACTTCTTGAGAATGCATTAAGCCGAAAAGTAATTTTCTGCCAGCATTCCTCTCTTGCCTTATTTGCAGCAACAGTGGTGCTTTTTTGGAATATGTTCTTCATAACTCTCCATTATAACAACCTGTTCCTCTTGACTGAACTGGGCTGCACGTGATCGGTCCATTTTGTGTGAAAGAAGTCAAATGACGCACTAAACGCCCCTTTTTTTATGGGAACGTAAGCAGAGTCTAAAAAGGAAGCCTGAGTTAACAAAGAGAGTTGTTAACTACCACTGTGAAACCTCTTATCTTTGACTGGGATTTTAGGTTTTGTTGAGTCAGCTCGTGCAAAGAAAGCCTGGCTATAGTGAGATTTCTTCATAGTAAAGCCCCCAAATGTTTACAGCTTCGTTGGTTAATTTAGTCTATGCACTTTTGTAATGTGTAGGGAAGCTCTGGGTTCTATGGCACCTTTTGTGGCTGGCCCAGACTTCCTCAATCCTTTTGCTCCTTTTGACCAGGCCTCCAGAATCCCCCACAGATTTGGTTAATTTTCGGTGTTGTTTATAAATTAAATAATTTTGCTTTAAAAAAAAGTCCCTGGCATGGTGGCCTCACTACATGTCGCTGGTCACAAAGTTGAACAGTTTCTGTTGTTGTGGCTGTTATTTGATAACAGTTATTTATCAGATTAGCAATGACTTGAAAATACTCTCAAAGTTAGGAGAGGATTTTTTTCAAAGAGTAAATGACTGTAGTTCAGAATCAGAGGTGAGCACACCTCTCTGTTCTATGTGCCTGTACAAAATATCATGGATCATGATGACTAATATATTAACTGATGCAGTACAAATACAAGGACAGAGTAGTTTGAGTTTTTGATTTAAACATTTGATTGGATTGAACAAGGATAGAAACACCTTTTTTGCATTTATCAGGGGTGTAAACACCAAGAATAAGTCTGGCATTGATTTTGGCTGCAATCACTTGCCATGTATCTTTATTGCACTTGTCAATGTTGTCCTGATGTACCCTGTCTACTGCAGTCTTGCAACAGAATTTTGTTTCAATATTCTTATTATTTCAACTTTTGGCTCTTTCTCTCTCAGTATACATGTGATAAATCATGTAATCATGTAATTTTACACTTTGCACTGCTGTGAGTTGTAGTAAGTGTAGGAACACAGCCCTTGCTCACCAAGCCAGGACAGGCCTCGAACAAGAGATCTCCAATACTGAAGTATTTATGACTTTTAGGTAAACAACAACCTGAACAGATACACATTCTTTCAGAGAACTTTTGGCGCCATTCCCTTAAAAGGCGTTAAGAGAAGAACCCACCAGGACGCTCACCCCTCCCCAGGGTGTCCTGATTCACATCACACTGACACGGGAAGCCGTTAGTCAAGACACCTACGAACCTTTGATATTCTACAACTTATCCCTAAACAACCCCTTCACGGCTACTAAGCCCTGCTAAGAAGTAAGCTTCTTTGTATTAAAGACACTGAAGTTGTTCTAAGGACCAGTTTTCCTTCTCCAGAACAACACTTTTACATCTTCTAGCTGATATAACAACCAAGAATCCTCTTTTGCCCTGCTCCATCCTGCTCTCCCCTTCTCTCCTGATAAGACGCCAGATGGGGTTGTAAATCTCAAATTCCTTTGTAAGGACTGATTTTCTGTGTTAACAAACTCAAAACTTCTCCTGAAAGTGAAAATGAACATTTAATCAAAGTCTGTGTACTGTATCCTTTTCCAGAACTCATTTCTGAATAATTTGATACAACTCTCATTTCTGTATGTTATAGTTTAAGCTAGTTACAATTTCATGCATTTAATCACAAAATGCTACATGGAGTCACATTGCCATCTTTTGGTGACAGTTAACGAAGTTCTTGCAGGAATCTTATAATTATCATTTGAAGTTGAATGTGGTTAAATTGATTAATCAACATGTTTTTCCACAGTATGTTACCTTCACTTTTTGCATGTCCTGTGTTACAGAAACTTAGGATAGTTTGTAGCGTTTCATAAGAAACGTTTATCACTCTGTTAAGTGTAACATGGTAATCCTGTTTAATATGTTTTGATGAAAAACGATTTTTGAACATAATGAGAAAAGTATGTGTCTATCGCGCATAATATTTAAAACCTTACAAACCACATTAAATTCGTTTAATTCGCTCCCGAATGAAAATAATCAAAGTCTAAAGTGAAGAGGCCCGCCTGCCAGAAACACGCCCACTCAAATGCGTCTGATAAGTTTATTGATCTCGGCGCCTCTCATCACTTCATTCTTCACTTCGTCGTTCTCTCTTCATTCGTTTTCTCTTCATCTGTTCACTTCATCTTCACTTCTTCACACTTAGTAACTTTTTAAGTATTTTCCCTTTACGAACTCCAGTTGCGTTTTTCAGCACATGCTTTTCCATTGAATTTGAATTTTGCTTTTCAGCTATTCTTATACGTTTTGCATTCATTCTTCAAGTGATCATCTCAATCACCTTGTTTTTACGTTTGCGTATTTTTACTCGAGTAACTTTTTCTTCACAAGATTTTTATTTTTAACCTCATCCCGAGTTTTGACGATTTTTAAAAGTTGCATTCAGGAACGCCTCGATTTTTCCTGAATTCTGCCTTTTTGCAACGCTTCAGACAACATTTTTCTTTTACGCGTTGATAATAATTTAGGAAGCAAGATCGAACGGCCAACGAGATTGTTTTCAACTTTATTATAAGCGAGTAACTACAGTCATCAGACGGAGCTACTATCCGACCTATAACGCCTCTATCACCAGGAACCACCTGGTCCAGAGCTGCCAGAGACTCACTGAAGTTGCTCTCGGTGTTGGTTTCTTTTTGCCGAACTAAAGACTCTGTAGCCACGGTAACGGACGTTTGAGGACCGCCTAGAACCATCGCCAAGGCCGCCACTCCACGCCACTGCGTCCCCGCTAGCATCGTCTCGTTGGGAGGCTGTGTCCAAGGTCTGCTGGTGCTGCCACGAGGTTCGGGTCCGCCGAGCACGTCCGAGCCTGATCCACGCTGCAGAGAAAGTAGGCAAAACTCACCCACCAACCGCAGCCGTTGTGATAAGAGTTGATGTCGGATAGAAGGCTTAGCTGATTTAATTTAATTCTAATCTATGTTTGCTAAATAAGCGGTTTTACACATAGTCCACATCTACGTGTTTCTAACCTCTATTTACAAACACATACTCTCTCATTATCGTCAACTACAGGACCATTGAATTATCTACATTAATGTCCATATATATTATTGTATTTCGTGTATTCATCTACCTCCATTGATTATTCATATATTCATATGTTAACTCATTAATCTCTAATAAATCCTCATTTATCGCCAAGTCGTTGTCTGTGGATATCTCTTCTGATACAGGAATTAAGATCAATGTACGGAAGAATTCATAACCCAGATGAGATTGATTCATAACTAACAAGTGTACTGATCAATTAATAACTGACCTGCGTAGTTATTATTATATTACAGTACTTTCCTCTAATTTTGAGGTGGTGCCCCCTATTGTTAATAAATGTTATTGTAGGAACATTTATTTCGAGGTATTAATATCATATTCCCCTACATAAGTCAATTGACAAATGTGTCTTATTGCTCAGCAAATAACTTTTATACTCTTGAGGTGACTCTAGAGTGTGTAATATTTAGAGTCTGATGAATCCAGGTGCAGGTGTTGGAGGATGATTTAAAAAGAAATAAAAGGAATAATTGAGAAAGCCTACAGGAAAGGAGGAAGATCTCTTCATCAGTATCTCTCTGTCTGCATCTCCTTCTCTGCAGCTTAGTCTGGGACCCGGGTACAGGAAATCTCTGCTGCTTTCCTCCATCGTGGCAAGGACCTCACCCTCTAAAAATCACACACAGACAGGCAGTGAACAGCAACACACACACAATCCAAGTTCCTGTTTTTGCAGTGTAATGACTGGATACAGTGGGGACTTAACATGCCCATATGGCATCATCAGAAAGCATACCTGGAGGCACCAACTGAATCAGCTCAAAAGATGTTGTGTCAGCTAAGAGGAAGGAAAGCACAAATAGACTGTGAGCTAATGATCAGTATCACAGCTAATAGCCTATAAGCTTGCATAGCAGAGCATTCAGGACTAAAAGATGAGGAAGCAAATCCCAGACGGCCGTTTACCTTCCAGGAGGTCAGCTACATCAGCAGGGTCAACAACACCGGGGAAAGTCTGGTAAAACAGGCAGAGTACAGACAAAGCAAATCAATACTTATAACAAGATGAGACAGACTGCTTGGTATCTAACTCTGCCATTCTCCCCGAGGAAAAGAAGGCCTCTTTTATCAGGAGTTGGGGCAGCAATGTTCATATTGGAGGGCTGCTAGTTTAAAATATTACTTAAAATATAAGGCAGTAACAGTCTTGTATGTCCATCTTGTCTATGGTATGCAAGAAGAGATTCAAATATAAGCTGATTCAGAGAAAACAACTGCTATGATAGTGATTTCTTGATTATTAGTCTTTTATAAATAAAAGTACAATGGATACTGGGGATGCATGATATGGATTTTTTCAGCCGATACGGATAATTGCCTTTTTTCATGGCCAGTACCAATGAGGTAACCAAAAATTTCATATTTTTGTATTTTAAACATTTTATATAACATGTAGTTAATGCACACCTGTTGGTAAGAAATGCTAAGATGTAGTGAGCAAAAACGGATGATTTAATCTCCCATAGCTCTGACCTAACCAAATCTAGCTGACAGCTTTATTATAAGAAAAACAAATAGTTCTGATCCTTCAAATGTTAATTTATATTTTCTACCAAAGTACATCAAAAACTTTACAAATATACTTTTATGGCTTTTATATATCATTTTTCCTAAGAATTAAAATTAAATGCAGTGACCTAATCTGTCTAATCAGATATTATTATAGCTGATATTTGCCAGCTCTAATTTTATTATCAGCACAATAAATAATAATATAAATTTCCCATTCAGCCAATAATTTATTGGCCCCAGTATTCAGCGTGCATCCCTAATGAATAGGTATTACGGCTGCAGGATGATAAAAACAATCATCTTGCAATTATTTTGACAGATATTGCTGATGATGATTCACAATTAGTGGGAATGATTATTTTTGCATCATAATTTTCATTTTCACTGAAAAAAAAATAAAATAAAATGATTATGTGACTTTTTTGGGGTCTATACCAAACAAACATGTTTTCTTCTATCTGGAGAACAAGATTTGCAGGCCGTTGCATCTCTTCAGCACTACAGTACTCCATTATAATGCCGTTTTGTCACACACTTTACCTTTACCAAAAAAATGCAGCTTCTGTAATTTGGATACTGTATTTTCCATCCTGTGATTTCAATAATATTTTGACTAATTGTGCAGCCCTAGTATTAGAAGACAACATAAGGTCTAGAATGTAACATGAAGACATGTCATTTGCATCCTTTTTTGACATTGAAAAAATATGCCACTAGTCCTCCCATGATCACTCAGTAAATCTGAAATAATAGCAGACAGATGCATGGCAATTCTCCATCTTGTGCTTAAGTAACTGAGACAACTCTATTTCCTATAATGCAAGTTATTATTCTCACCTTGACAAATACCATTTTGTGGTGGAAGAGTAAAGGGAACACAGGTGGCAAACAGGGAGTCTTCCTGTACTGGCCCATGATGCACACACTGAGGTAGATATCGTTCTTCTTTGACAAGAGCACTCCTGGACATATGATCTGCAAACAAACAGTGCAATTAGGTGACTACAATGACGGGGCAGGTATCCTGTTGTTCTTGTATGTGTCCTTTATTGGGAAAGTTCTTCCAATCTTATGACAAAAAGAGCCTTTCCTTGCACAAAAAAACATTCAGATATACAGGTGTGTAATCCTCTGAGGAAGTATCTATATCAGTAGGAGCTTTTTACTGCTAGCAAATAGGATGATAAAGTTCATGATTTAAAAAAAAACACTGCAAAACTCATTAAGTTGAATTCCTTTCATATACTAAATGAACCTGTCCGTGAAAATGAAATGATACAGAATCAGCTACAACTTATCCACAGTTACAGCAGTATCGTTCAAAGATCAGTGAGCTCAAAGTTTCTATAATTTACTGTGCTTTATAGACATTTTAGACTTTTGGCTTAATATTTATAGTAACACTATATGTTCAAGGGGATCTATATTACACAGCATCTGCACATATCAGTAATTTTACAATAAAACTTAACATCAAATGTCAAAATACAGGCATACTCCTCTGAGTAAATATATGTTTATCAGTTCAAAATTAAAAATGAGGCAAAATGACACTAACTGGTTGAGTTAAAGAACATTTGTCCAAATATGTTTATTAGCAAAAACTTAAAGATTGTAACAGAATACGGGGATATTCGAATTCAACTCTTGCACTTGGAATGAATATTATAACATTTTAGACCACCATTACAGCATTCAACAAATAAATATCTAAGACCTTCCCAAACAGAATTTAGACCATTTAATACTTTTAAGACCTTTTATTAGTAAATGTAAATTTAAGACATTTTAAGATTTTCTAAGGACCTGTAGCCACCCTGTATTAGGCATTATAGTGAAGTACTGTAGTGCTGCAGAGATGCAAATCGTGTTCTTCAGATAAAAGAAAATTTGTCTGTTTGGCAGAGACCCCAACAGATGTCACATAAACACTTTATTTAGCTAACATAATTAACCAACAATTTATCCTTAATGTCCATCTCTAACACTTTATGGATTAAAGTGAAGCAAAGTACAACTTAAGTTAACTTAACTTAACTAAAGTTAGGTATATCATCCGGAAGCCCATTTCTGCCAATGTGATGGGGGGGGGGATTGTACGTCATTATAATGAAAAACCTTCTTTGCCTGGGTCCAGACCTTAAAATCCGCCCACTACAGAGTGTATTGATTCTCTGGAAATGAAGTCTAAACGGGTTGACAATTCAGTATAATAATGTAAAATTATTAAGTAATGATTTTTCTCTCACAATAATGAGTTTGCTCACAACTTTCTCAAAACAATGAGAAACTTTCACAAAATGAGTCAGTATCTCAAAACGGGAAACTCTCTCAAAATAATTAATTATTATCTCAAAATAATGACTTAATATAACAACTTAGTACCTCATAATAATGTATTAGTACCTCAAAACAATGACAGTCAATTTAATATCTGAAATATTGAGTTAATGTCTCAAATATCATCACAATAATAAGTTATTTTAAGATGCTAACTCCTAATAAGTGACTGTTCTGATAAAGCTTCTCATTA
This sequence comes from Lutjanus argentimaculatus, assembly GCA_034769285.1. Lineage (NCBI taxonomy): Eukaryota > Metazoa > Chordata > Actinopteri > Lutjaniformes > Lutjanidae > Lutjanus > Lutjanus argentimaculatus. The sequence continues at coordinate 26,233,885 of JAWZSL010000010.1, read as the reverse complement.
TTTTGTAGTTAATATTTTATAAGTCGTTTAAAGGAAGTTAGTGGAAGTTTGTCATTATAATGGCTTACAGGATGTTTTTTTTTTTTTTCCATCACACTGGCGGAAATGGGCCACCACAATATCGTTAGTTTGGGTTGCAGTATACAAGAGAGGGATATTCATTCAGAGGGCCCATTTATCACGACAGGCTGACATAAATTAGCTGCTAACCGCTACATGTTAAGTGACAGCCGTTAGAAATGAACGTTAGTTGTTGAACGTTAGGAAAAGATTTGTGAGGGAAAGAGGACGTGAGCCCGCTAGCTAGCTCACATTAACTAAAGCTTAGCTACAATAACAGGCCAGTTTCTGAGATTTGTAGCACAGGAACAGTGTTAACGTCGCACTTACTTTCTGAATGTCCAAGCACACGGTACATTTCAGAGACTTTCGATGCGTTTGAGACGAGGAAAGCTTCTTCTTCTTCTGTGAAGCCATTCATCCAACTTTCAAAGTTCGTTGTCATAGCTGCCAAACAGCAACAGTCACAGAGCGGATGTGCGGTCATGTGACCGACAAGCGGCCAATCAGACGCTCTCTCTGCCCCATGCGTTCTGCGCGCGCGCACATACGCACGCACACACTTGAGCTCACATACACTGTTGCATCTGCCATTTCAACATTTAATTTCATGAGAAATTGCGTTAAAACTGCCCTGAAATCTGCGGTTAAGTAATACAACAGCGCATGCTTAGTCAAAACCATAAATAGAGCCAAACCTGTATCATTTATATAAAAGCAGTCATTAATGTTGTCAGTATTGTTAGAGACAGATAAAAAACTATGAAATGATTAAGGGAAGACACTACAGTTTTCTGAAATTTTATGTTTAAAATATGCAAATAAATTAAAATATGTGCACATTGGGAAATTCTGATATTTCTCTCTCTCTTTGTCAGTCCATAAATCAGAAAATACTCTCAACAGCCATAAAAAAAGGTCCACATTCGCCATGTTTTTAGGAATGAAATGAGGCTATGAATGCTATATAAACCCTGTGTAAAACTTTTCCAAATGAATAGGAATAAAGCCAAAAGGTTTGTTGAATGTAGGTTTTACTGAATTGGAGACTGCAGAATGAGAAAAAAAGATAATTATGAGCAAACATCTGTCAAGGATATGTATTGTAAAATTCTACACTTTTTGCAAGAAACTACAGGCAAAAAAAAAAAAAAAAAAAAAAAAAACAGATATCACAAGAAACTGCCCAGTTGATTATTTACATTTATTTACATTAAGACTGAGGCATTATCTGATGCTGACTTTTGGTGAGTTTAGGGGATGCAGACAGAGAAAGTGTAGTAATATAAACACCTAAAAGTCTATGTTCAATGTTTTCTTTCCTCTAGTCTGAAAGAAGACATCTTACGGAAGCAAAATAGACCAAAATTTCAAAACTGACCAGATAAAGAGTTGTTGTTTTTTTGCATATAGTGCCCCATGTTAAGTATTTTATTGACTAATTATAATACTGACAGAGATAATAACACCATCCAAAAAGTCATAAAATAAGTCAGTAACAGAAGGGAAGCATGGAGGCATGCATTTATTTACAACATGCTGTATAAACAAAAAAAGGGAGCTGCTGAATGAAGGCCTCAGATGGAATTTACGTGCATAACCAGTGTGTCTTCCCTTGGCATTCAATAGTTCACATTTTATAGTCACACACAATTTATAGTTTATATTCAAATAACCCAAGAGGAAACTTGTTCTGATTTCAGTCCTGCAAGTACCAGTCATCCCACTGTTACAAATCTGTGAAAATAAGTCTTTATAGCCAGGGAGATGTGGAGCTTCTAAAGGCAATGAAGTGTGAAGGATCCTCCTGCTACGGTGCTCCGCGTTTTATACATGCTCAGTCCGCATCCGTCTGTCCGTCTGTCTAGTGCCTGACACCCTGGCTCTTCTCCCTCTCTCTGTCTGCTGCGTCTCTGCCAACACCATTGTCCCTTCCATTATCGTCAGCTGTGTGGGACTTCACCTCAGAACTGGAGAAAAAAAAAAACATATTATGAATGCCTGGGATGGTACAATATAGTTCAGGAAACAGCAAAACAAAAATACATTTTTGTGCTTGAGTATGAACTATATTCAACATGGAAACTACATTTGGTTTAACTGATTTAATGTCATATTTATTCATGATGCCAAAGTGCTTTACCTTTGAATGTGGGTTGGTCTGTTGTCCTTGATGAGGTTGTTGAGTTTGTAGTAATCCAGGAAGGTTCGAGCCACATTCCTGCCCAGTTTCATGTCTGATGACAGGCAGTTAAAGCTAATTGTTTTGAATGAGCCTCAGGTAACATAGGTCAAAACACTTCAGTGGTTCCCAAACTGGATGGTGCCCCCTTCAGGGAGTGAAACTTAACTCTGCAGTGTCTCTCCATGTTAGCATGTTAGCATCTTTCAGCTAATATTTTTGTTTTTTATGGTCAGTGACTTTACTGTTTGGTTTACTCTTACCTCTCTTAACAGGCAGCTGAGATGAAAAACAAAGCTAAAGGACAGTAAATATTGGACTTAACATTAATCAAATGGCCAGAAACATGACTCCAAATGAATGCTTATGCTGCTCTGTTTGTTGGATGTGTAAGCAGGCAACCATTTGCTAACATGTTCACAATATGAACTTCATAATATAATAGTATGTTGTATTCTACAGCTTGCTGTGCTGTCCTTAAGTGGCCCAAAAAATGTGCTTATATAGCTTTAAGTTAAACAGACCTTATTTATAGTTGTGTCTAAAAGGGAACCCCACATTTGTGAGGTTTGCGAAACTCTTCCAAGATTTGTATGAGCTGTTTCTTCAGTTTTAGGACTTATCAATTCATCTATTTATATAATTTTTGGTTTACAGCAGCAAAACGGGGCTACAAGCATCTCATTACATAACCCTGTGTTGTAAAATGATGAATAAATGAACCTTGTATGTTGTAAAATAGCCAAGTAGCTACAACAGCATGATATGTCACTTCAGGACTAGTGGGATGCACTGATTTCTCTTTTTGTAAATGTTCCTTTTTTTCAATTTGTAGCCATATAGCCTACTCTTTCTTACGTTTGTCTTTCCTTATAGTCTAAGAAGCTGTCTTTAAAGTACATATGTAAAGTACTTTATAGTAATGCAAACACAGACATCAAGCGTGCGTACAAATCTAGAGTTCCCTTCTATACACGACCCTTATTCACAGCAGACATTTTGACTTGTCAAACGCTGGTGAAACTAATAACATTATTAAGTGATTGCATTGTATTGCAAAAGTTGCTGGAATGGAGCAATTGTGATTGTTATTAGTTCCACTTGAGGTTTTACTGCTATAATAAAAAGTTGTTAAAAAAGGCTATGAATGTGATTCATGTGGAAACAATAAAAGAAAAACAAGAGTGCTCTGATGCTTGGAGGGTGTGACTTTTTTTTTCATGACAGATAACTTCCAATGTCCACAGTCTTAGATAAAGCCAGAAATGCTGAAAGTAAACAAAAGTTTCCAACAGACTACAGAGGAAGAAATGTGAAAAATTAATGAAGATGTAAGACACTCATAATTTTTAATATATATGATGCACTATTTGTATGATACATTCAAACCACTGAATCTCCACTTAGATATGTTTAACATGCAGTGCTATAAAAAAAAGCCTTAAAATATTCCCTCTATCATGAGCAAAATACCCACTGAGGTACAGTAAATAACTATGGGACTAGCGACTAGAGAAATGAGCAGTGTAAATCCTCAAGGTACAACACACCACGTTCTGAATTAAGCGAGGCTAAATCAACTGCATTTCACTCACGTCAGCCAAATGCATGATGCTGGTATGAATCACACAAAAGCAATTACTTATACACTGAGGCCTTATTTAAATTCAGAGGTAAGCACACATATCATCATCCTGCCCAATTGTCCCTCACCACATTAGGGACAATATCAATAACTTCACTGCATTTATAAAACAGCTGAGCGTCCATGAGTGCTGTTGCTAAGCCTGGGATCATTAGGCTAGCAGAGCAAGTAATGATGACAATCAGGTTCAGATAATGAAGAACTAGAGAACCACAGAATGCCAACGATGTTTCCAATCACCCAGAGTAAAGACATAGTACATACAGATAATAAGAACAATGTCGCTAACAGTAGTAAATTTCATCTGGTCACTGAGGCGACTGGACCAAAAAACATCATCAATATAAGCTGCCAATCTATCTATCCATCCTTTAAGACATGTCCATCCTTCTACCAGAGATGGCAGAAGTACACACATTCTTTACTCAAGTAGAAATACAGATATTTGTGTAAAAAGACTGTAAAAAAGTACCAATTCAACTTCTTTACTGCAGTAAAAGTGAAAAAGTACAGGCTCAAAGTACTCAAAGTATAAAAGTTGTTGCCTCATGTCCTTTTGTCTTGTTACGTCTTTTTCATCTTATTATGTCTTTTATGCTGTTTTTGTCTTATTACATATTTTATGTCATTTTCATGGTTCCAACTTGTTATGTCTTTTACATTGTTTTTGTCTTTTACAGTGTTTTCATCTTATGTCTTTTACTTCATTTTCGTCTTGAAATGAAATGTCATTTTCACCTTGTTACATCTTTTTATGTCTTGTTATGTCATTTTCAGCTTGTTTCATCAGTTTTGTCTTGTTTTGTTTTATCGCTTCTTTTATGTTGTTTTCATCTTGGGACGTCTTTTACACCTTTTGCATTGTTACATCTTTTACATCATTTTCTTGTTGTTTTCATCTTGTTACATCCTTTATGTCATTTTTGTCTTGTTGTGTTTTTTACATTGTTTTCGCATTGTTAACTCTTTTACACTGTTTTTGTCTTGTTGTGTCTTTTGCGTCATTTTCACCTTGTCAAAAAAATAAGTACTCAAGTAAAATACAGATACCTGAAAAATCTACTGCAAGTACAGTAACTAAGTATTTGTACTTGTTGCATCCCATCTCTGCCTTCTATACAGAATGTACATACGACTGTTCATACAGATCCCAACACAAAGACAACAAAAACACAAAGGTTTTTCTCTTTCTCGAGGCATTGATGTCTAGCTACCTCCATTCTTCACTAGGCTGGAACATGATGGAGCAACACAGAGACGTAATCTGTCACTTTCCCCTGTCATTACCTTGTTGATACTCAGATACGGCCTGTCATCTGCAGGACTATCTATTTGTCACAACTGTGTGATTGAAACAACTGGCATACAGAAGAAGATTTACGAAAAAAAAAAAAAGATGAAGATTCGGTCATTTTTATTTCTATTTTCCAATTTCTCACAATGATCAAAAAATGACCTGTGCTACGTAAATCCTGGTTGCTACGAAGGTGCAAATCTATTGTCCAAAAGCTGTTAACTTGTAAACCATCCATCCTTGGCTTGAACAGGCTGTCTGCGTGTGTACATTTAAGGCTTTGTAATTTGTCATACTTCAAGCCAAACACACATACACACACACATAAGCAAACACAAGGGTATACCTGGTTAGTTGGACCTGTAAATATGCAAGCAAGCCCCTCTGCAGTGAGTCTGTCACCTTGGCCTTTGAGGGTGTGTTCCTGCGGATGTTCGGAGTCTGCACAGGACTTCATTCTTCACTCGGCAGGCTGATGGCAACGCTCTCCACACGACTCCAGAGTCTATGTTTACACCCCATCTGGCTGTTTGTCTGTGAGTCCTGCATCAGGCCAGACTTGCTCTGTGTGGTGTGTGTGTGTGTGTGTGTTGTGTGTGTGTGGATGTGGTGTGTGGTTGTTTGTGGTGTGATGGCCTCACAGTCTGTCTCATTACAGCTAGCTGATGATACTGATTAGGTCGAGATAAAACTACAGATGAACAAACTAAGGTTACGTCCTTCTGAATCTAGCTTTTCTGCAAATTTTAATGGATAATAGTTCAAAACAAGACTAAAGAGTCTGTAACCATGCTAGCAGCACAGCTGTGCCTCGAGCTAAATGCTAACATCAGTACCCATCTCACAGAGACAATGCTAACATGCTGATTTTTAGCACATCTAATATTTATCATGTTCACCATCTTAGTTTAGTGTGGGACATAACCATGTATATGTAAGTGGTGTTGCAGCATTCCGGCATACGCAGATTAAATTACTTGCCTACCGCTCCCACCATTCAGCGTGTTATCAATGCTTAGTCAGACGACAGACATTATAATTATAAACTGATATTGTCTTCTACATGCTGCAGCAGAGCCACAGTAGTCAGATTTCAAATGTAACGCTGTTGGCTAATCTCAGCCTGATATGAGGTTGCTTGACAAGTGGATGTGGTTGTACAGACTGAAATCTGCTTCATGGGCAATAATGCAAAGCCCAGCATCACCACACAGTTGTGGGGTGCATACAGACAAAAAAGTGAGTATTCTGTTTTTCAATACATTACTATGAAGGTGTTAGCTGGTTCTAATTTGTCAAAACTAAGGCTAATCTGGCTAAACTAAGCTAGCCTCAAGGAGCTAACATTATAACCAGCATGTACTTAATGTTAAGGTTACTTTACAACTCAACTGTGGACATCAGCTACAGATGTTGAAGTCAATGTGGGTAGTAAGCAGTTTGTTAATTTTTAACAGGGAGGCGATTCTGTACTTTTCAATACCCCCTCCACCTAAAGTTTACAGAATGTTATGACGAAACTGACAGAAGGGCAGGACTAAGCAAAAAAGGTGCAATTACAAAAATATGTCAACGTGACCACGGACAGTGTCATGGATTCATCAACACACAGCACAGTTAGCTTACTGATATTTCAGACCCATGGTCAGAGCCATATATTCTAATGCACAAACCTCAATCAGATAAATGATCAATGAGTCAGGCAGACTAGACTAACATATTCAACTAAACAGCCCCTCTGCCCCTGCACTCTCTCTGCTACAAGATGGATGTTAACAAGGCAGATGCATTTTGGTCATTTTCCTAACAAGGGGGATGACATTCCCCTTCATCCCCCGCCAAATCACCTGCTGAGTGTGGGGGATGTTTGACAGATATGATAATGAACCCATCTCACATGCATTTGTTTTATTCAAAGTAAGAGGAGGATCTAAAGGATGGATCTAGTTAATATTAAATATCAAAGTAACAGCTCCAACATCACTTCATAATCACACATCTTTTCTTATGTCTGGTGTAATCAGTAACACCGGTGTTGTCACGAGTTTGTTAACCTGAGGAAAGAATTTCCTCACTGTGACATCCCTAGTCCATGTCAAGGCAATTTATTTAGTAGTTAATGAAATATGCCACATTAGAAGTGAAAACCTTGACCTGTTGGTGACACTAGAGGAAAAGCCAGGGGATCATCAAAGTCATCAGCATTCATCTTCTGGGAACCATTAATTTCTGTACATGGCTAAAAATAACATGATGAGAGTGCAGTTATTAATTTACTGCTACTGTAGTTGTTAAAAGGTAATTCACTGATACACACTCACACAGATATAAACACACACGCTGTATACTGTATATATAAACAAACACACTCCCCTTGTATCATTGACATCTTCATTCTGACCTCAGGAAAGTTTTTGGTGTTTTCCTCCGTTCTCTTTCATCAGCAGAGCTCGGTGCCAGTCCTGAGCTCTTTGGCCAGGCACGCTCAGTGACAAAAATATCTCCCGGACCCCACCGTGCGCAGATGGCCTCTCAGCTTGGCTTGTCACGACTCACCGTCTATTACAGGAGGTCTTGTGATGGACGGTCAGCTTCTGAAGGAGAACTTCATCCGTGGGGCGAATGGTCAGAGACACAGAGGATGCCCTGACTGCTGTCTGGCCTGTTGCCGGGGGAAACCGTAGGGTCTGGAACGAGGCTGCTGCTGCAGCAGGAAGTGATGTGTGTGAGAGCCAGGAAACAGTTGGCGGGCTGTAGCTTGGATGACAGAGGTGGGTGGTAGTGGAAATATTCAGAAACACTTCAGCCGCTTTAATCCACATCTAGGCAGCCTCTTCTGAATTAACACACGGACTAATACTGACAATATTATTAATACTGCATCATCCAATGAACTGAATGTCAAAGCATTATCATCATCATTGTGTAATCATTATCCAGCTCCAGAGAGGTCAGAGGTGTACACCTCAGAGGATGCAGCCTGTCAGCATCTTGCCTGCCTGTCACTGAGGCGTGTGAGGTGTATTCTTTAACATCTCGGTACACTTAATGGTCTTGTCTAATCAATAGTAGGTCATTGTCATGGCTCAAGGGCACGCCAGCTTAAGCGCTGATGAGATACAGGACACATGAGACAAAGGGGACGGGGACGTCATTACTTGTTTACTGCAGCTGTTTACTGTCAGCACGGCATTTAGCGGTTTTCACCGTCGTGTCCCTCGTGCCTGGTCCTGGCAGACAGACAGACAAGGTGACGATCAGACAACAAGGCCCCCAGTGGTAAAATGGACAAGACATGCGGAGAATGCTGTCCAGATCGGATGGGAGTTAACAAGGAGACAAGCAAGGGGACATTCGAGCCATCAATATGGGCCACTGACAGGTCCTGTCACTACACTGACACACTGAGAGCTAATTATCAATGCTAATTAAGAGGCTAGTCAACAACAGCAATACAGAAAGGGACATTTTTGTTCCCAATAGTGATTCGCCAGACTCAAAGAACCTCACGTCCTGTTGCCCAAAGGGACAAACAAGGGCTGATTTAAATCCTGACAGGAAGAACTGTCACCGCCAAGGAGACAAGCTCTGACACTTGAGTAGTGAACTGAAATAAGTGTAACAAAGACTTCTGTTTCCTTACGATGTGCACTAGCAGCAACAAGAATCTTCTGATCTATGCTGCTCTGAAAACAGAATATGGATGCTTTTTAGTATTCTAACTATTATTTTGTTTTGTTACGCCAACCAATTTGTTTAGAAAAGTCATTAATCCTGAAGGTATTCTCTTTTATAATGTTACAACTCAGTGACAGCAGAGGTGATAAATACACTGAAATGACAACAGTCAAAAGTAGTAAAGATTCTACAGTTTGGCCCACATCCTTTAAATTTCAAAACATTTCATCTGCAGTCATCTCTCCCTCAACTTCAATTGAACTGCTTTCAGTGGTTACACATCAACAAATATCAGAATCCATCAGCTATCCTCAACAACAATTTAACCTCTGGGGCAAACAGCCAATGTTTTGGGATTAAAGTGTAGCCAGGGGATATCTGACAACAGAGAACGAATATACAGGCCAAGATTTCATGTTACATGCACCAGTTATTGTTTACAGTCCAATTAGCAACTTCTGAAGTAAGTATGGAGTTGGAGACTAATATCTATAAACAGATATGTGCATATGAATGCAGATATGTTAAAAAAAAAAACTAAATTGTCATCAGACGATAGCCAGTAAATTCTGAGATTGCAATTCAGCTATTATATTCAACCTCCTTTGCTCTCCACATGGACTGTTTACCTGCATGCAACCCATACCCACTAGATGTGATTGGTCAATAGCCTACTACTCGGACTATAATGGAAACCACTTCCATACCAAAATCTTGTCCCTTGCCAACAGATTCTGCACATTCTGCATTAGATTACACATAAGCTGGAGAAAATCTTGCTTTTAACTATGTGTTTACATGCACATTATGGTTAAGTATATCTCCAGCCTTATGGTACATTTTAAATGCTTTAAATTCTCGCTCTTTCATTTCAACCACTTTCAACTTTTATACTTCAACTGACAATTCAACTGGTTTCAGCACATGTCAGATATTTGTCACAACTGTGTGATTGAAACAACTGGCATACAGACAAAGATTTTTCAAAAAACATGGAGATGTCATTTTTCTTTTTCTTTTCCAATTTCTAATAATGATCAAAATAATGACGAGTGCTACATAAATCCTGGCTTCCACAAAGTTGAAAATCTGTTGTCTTGATGATTGACACACTTATACACCCCACTTATATAATTTAAATTCATCTCAGTACTTGAACTTAAACTGAGACTACTGAAAATTTCTTCAGTTTCAACTGCCACCTCAACTTCTTTCATTATTGTAATGGTAAATGATTCAAGTGCAAATTTTCAGCTGTGAGTACAATTTTGTCATTTCTAGTCAGCATATTTCTAAACTTTCTCAAAGTTTACATGAGTATCAATTCTACGACCTATCACAACACAACTGAAGGTGTGCATGTGTATCTGTGCATCTCTGTGAGAGCTCATGTGAGGACACCTGTTTATCTGAGCATAGCAACAATATTTGTGCAATCAACTGTGTATAACGTGTGTGTCTGTGTGCGCTCGCTTGCATGTGTGAGCACCTATCCATTTGTGCATGTCTGTGTGATATGATGTGTATGATGTGTGGTAGTGAAGCATATTTGCCTCCAAGCTATATCATTTGCATACTTCTCACAGCCTGCCCATTGGGTGTCAGGATCACTGATGCATACTGTATTCCACTGGCAGCTCTGGTATTCATGGAGTCCCACTGTTATGGCGAGGTGGTGCACGTCTGCAGCACACCAGAGTGTTGCTGCTTTGGCAGACAGACATCACACACATTTAGAAAATGCGGGATATAAGTGTTTAATTGTGTGTGTGTGTGTGTGTGTGTGTGTGTGTGTGTGTGTGTGTGTGTGTGTGTGTGTGAGTGCACCTTTAGGATTTGTCAAAGCCAGTTGCATGAGCTGTCGATTCATGATGTATCAATGCATCTTCGAGTTCGAGCCAGTAACACACAATCCTGCTGGATAACACAGCATTATGACAGTAGATGTGGATTATCTGAGTGAACATCTTTGATAGTAACACCACATTTTCAGAAGTATAACAAGTATAAAGTTGCAGCTGATGATTACAATACTTATGTACATTACAGTACGTTACATACATACAGTATGTGAACCTACGTAAGTAACACACCTGTTTTAACCCAAAGGATGATCTTTTCCTAAATGTATCCATGCATTTTTGTGCCTGTATTTTGAAAGTCTACCTAGAGTTGCATATTTATTATTGCTAACTTGACCACAGCACCCTGTATGTGAAAAACTGATGCTAAAGGACTACCCACAGTGTCATCCTTTGAAGCGTAGCGCCAGTAAAAAAGCTGCTTTATTTTATAATTTTGTATTTTACAATTTTTTTAATAAATGTTTTTTGAAGCATATATAAACATTATTTGAATGTTTGTTAGCAGTGAAATAACTACTAACTAAAGTTTAATTAACCATAAATTTACCATTCATTATTGATGGCTATTATAAAGTGTAAATCTTAAAAATCTACGTGTCTGTACTATGACAGAAAGAAGTAACTGTTCAACTCAGTGCAGGAGAAACATTACAGTGTGAATGGCTTTTCAAGTTTTTCAATAATTCTTCAAAGTTACAGAGAACACTGTCTCTCCACAACATAAAAGACAACCACACACAGGCACACACACACCTATGAGGTAAGTTGGCCCCCAAAGCTCACATAATACACGTACTGAACACACACACACAATGGAAAGTGTCAAGCTGAGTTTTGAATGAGGTCCCAGATTCTCTCAACCTTGATCCAATCCACCCTCCAGTTTAAACTTCAGAGTGTGAACTGGAAGGTCCATCCCAGAATGCTTTTTGGACTATGAAAACAGACAAACCTGGGGGACAATAACAGGCTAAAATAACAATAACAGTTTCATTTCAGTTCTGAGAGACTGGATTACAGTATGTAAGCGTAAAAAAGAGACATATGAAACACACATATACCTACACACAGGTGTTAAATGATTAAAGGACGAAGAGAAGACAGACTCCTGATAGAGGTTGTCCCTGCTGTTTCAGGGAAGAGGATTCTCAGCTTGACTAAATGATATAATGAGTTGTTATGTTCTGGGTGACGAGATGAGACGAAAGGACAGACTAGAGGACAGATGAGGACATGTAAGGAGGATGAGAAGAGTGGATCAGAAAACAAAAAACAGACACACATGCTGCATTACGCTTTTTTCTGACCAACCTCAAACTGTGACAAAAGTCTTGATGGTGAGAAAGGTTAAGATTTCAATTTGGTGGCTACAAATCACAGCAGTGGAGAAGGAGAGTCAGGAGAGATGAAAGGGTGAGGACGGCATGTTTGGAGGGTGGTAAGAGTTAGGGGCACGGGTTATTATTCATTTGTCATGTATTAGTTTAGAGTGCGTGCAGGCCTGAGTGTGTATGTGTGTGTGTGCGTCAGGTGAGAAAGGTGGAGGGGGGGCGTCGAGATGCTAAAGGTCTCTGTTGATGATTTGCACGCTCCATCGAGCTGACTGCTGGGGCGTATAAAGCGACATGGTCGGCTCCTTCAACCTGCCTGACCCCAATCTCCACTCTACACCAGGTCCCTGTGCTGCCTACCCACCCTGTGGAGCCCCTCCTCCTCGTACACCTCCTCTTCTCACATGCACACACACACACACCTGGAAAACAAAAAAGATCAAGCAAGTACTCCCACAAGGGCTGAATTTTTGACCTTCAGGAGAAATGTCCCCTCTGTACACACACAAAGGCAGAAACCTGGCTCCACATTTCTTATCTCGCTCTGAACCCAGTGCCACCAGCTTAAATGAAAACACACAGAGGAATTTGTTATATGCTGTTTGTTCATCATAGCAGCCAGTGCCCGGTTTCATAAACCACCCCAAGTTTCAAACTTAAAGGGATAGTTCACCCAAAAATGAAAACTCAGTCATTATCTACTCACCCTCATGCTGATTAAAGGTTGGGGTTTAGTTTTTTAGTTCACAAAACACTGCTGGAGTTTCACAGGACAAGAGCATTGCAGGATTTCTCATATAATTTAAGTGTCTAGCACAATCCAAGTCTCCTAAAGCCTCGCCATGCTGTTCACTTTTGTGCACACACTGTCGCACCAATCAAACCCAGTTCAGATGGTGTGCTTGTGCATGTGAATGTAGCTCCAAGCTACATGGTGTAAATGACTTCTTTCATGTCAACTTGACATGTCGGAGCTTCAGGAGACTTACACCAGACAAACAGTATGGGGACATTTAATGGGTTGTTTTTTTTTTGTTTTTGTTTTTTGTTTTTTTTTGGTTGTTTCTTTACATTGGAAAACTGGTTATCATTCATTTAAATTTTGCAACACTGTTTTTCAATGAAACTTCAGCAGTATTTTGTGGACTAAAAAACTAGGTTGGTCCCTTAAGCCCCTTAAAGGATAAGTTCGGTTTTTTGACACCTGGACCTTATTGTTAGGATTAAATACGCTCGTAGACTCACCCAGACAATTTTGGTGGAGCTCGGAGCCGTTTTCGAGCAATTTAGATCCAGCCGACGGCGTTTTTTCTCATGCCATAGTAGCGGACGGGGCCAGAAATCGAAGCCCCTAAATTAGACATTATCTGCTGCGAAACTCATGCAATGTCCACAACAACACCACCAGTTAGCCCCCATTCGTGGACGTGCAGTGGTTGCTCGTTCTCTGGCCAGCTGTTCGGCTCTTTCCCTCTGCATTAGGGTGACCAGATGTCCCGCTTTGCGCGTGATTTCACGCATTTTCTGTCTCTTTTCACGCATCACGCAAATTGAGACCATGTCCCGCACAACATCCCCCTCAGGCCCCAGCAATGAGAAGCCGGTGATGTTACTGCACTCTGGGCTGTTTGTTGTTGTCATAGTAGCACCGCACGTACGGCGCTTAGGCCCGCCCCTAATTTTCTCCGCGCTACCAACAGCTGAGGTGACAGCTAGTGAATGACACTCGCATCGCGCGTTCTTCTTTGGAAATGGAGGAGGGGGAGACGCCAAACAAGAAGAGACGATGCAGCTACAGGCGGTGTCCCACTTTGTCCCTCACAAACATACCCCTTGTCCCTCTTTTGGTTTATTGGGACCTGGTCACCCTACTCTGCATCCTCCTTTCAAATAGCTCCTCGTCGGTGTATTCTGGCTCAAAACGATACGGGCATCCATTATACTCAAAGTCGTCGTCAGACACTTCTACATCGGATAAATATTCCGCCATGCTGCACAGAAATAGCCGTGTTGCCGTGTAGCCTAGCAACAACAGCGTCTCTTCTCAGCTGCGGTCCTGCGGCGCACGTCTATGTCACCAAAAGTTACCCATCCTTGTAAAGCCCCGGATGACCATAACAACGAAGTTGAGCTGACATGGTGATAACACTGGCCATTCATTTATAACATGTAGGTGAAATGAGCGAGTTTCGCAGCAGATAATGTCTAATTTAGGCGCTTCGATTTCTGGCCCCGTCCGCTACTATGGCATGAGAAAAAACGCCGTCGGCTGGATCTAAATTGCTCGAAAACGGCTCCGAGCTCCACCAAAATTGTCTGGGTGAGTCTACGAGCATATTTAATCCTAACAATAAGGTCCAGGTGTCAAAAAACCGAACTTATCCTTTAAGCAAAACATTTCGCTGAGTTAAGGGTAAAGCCTCTTAGGCTGTCTCCTTGTCTGCATCTGAAATTCCTCACTAACATGCCATTTAGTGCGCTGAAACAGTATGTGAGGATTTTTAATATGTTTGAAACCTTAGTATGAAACCAATAGTATACAAGGTGCATGCTATATTTATGCCAACATAAATATCCCACAATGCAATGCAGTAGAGAGGAAGCTCTGTGTAATGTGAGTAACACTTCAATTTAAGTGTAATTAAGGTTTCAATTATGCAATTATGGTTATGCATCTCTAACCAGCAAGGAGGCTCTCAGGAAGTGAAGTTATATGCACTTAACAGTGCATCTAAAAAGATACATACTATTTTGACAAGAATATTGAACAGTAGTATACATTTTGTTTATGTAGTTCTTAGCATACAATTTTGGATGTAGCATCAGTATTACCTAGCATCTCCAAAATATAGAACAAAGAGAATACAAAAAGAAAAAGCAAGTCAAACTGGACAACAGATAAGGTTGTTGTTCTCCTTGAACAAGAACTAAGGAAAGAACTAAGACATAATCCAAAGTAACTTTAAACCTAGCCATAACAAATACACACAAGCAGAAGATGTGGCGAGAAGTAACTGACAAAATCAGTGTGAGAGATCTGCTGTTAAATGAGCTGTACATGAAAATATTACTGTAACAACAAGAAAGGACTTAACCAAATACTGACAAGAGTCCGCAAAAACTGGTGCATTTCAATACAGTGATATACTGTAGCTAACATCAATATTTAAGACAGTTAATGTTTGGCTAGCTAGCTACAAAGTTGCTAGTGCTAACGTCAAATCTATATTTTCTGACAAGTTGTGCATTGCTCATAGAGTCCAGTGGGTTTTCCCTGTCCTGAAAAATGTATCCTGGTATCTCCTCCACCTCTTCAATCACCAAAAATTCTGCCATTATCTTATCCTCCACAAATTATTTCACTTGAAAGAACTGATAGGGGTTCCTTAAAATTTCTGAGGAAAATGGTTGCTAAGGACCTTCTAGAAATGCAAAAGGTCATAAGTATGTAAGGGCAGACTTAGAGGTAAAAGAGACTTCCAATGTCCTAAAGAAATCCTTATGGTGATTTTATGCAACTCATTTTTTCCTAAAGTCACTCTGGCCCCAGTCCTTTTTTTCCATGTAAGGCTGTGGTGGCGCCCTGTATTTCCATTTGGGCATCACAACTAATGCAAAGACCTAAGATGTTTCAACAAGAGGTGATATGAGGATGTAAAAAACACACACCACATCACAATATACATGAGTCAGCTTGAGCAATTCCTTAAAAGGAAAAATAAAGGTGGGAAGTAACTATGTAAAATACTTTGTTACTGTATTTAAGTAAGTTAAGTATCTGTACTTTACTTTAGTATTTTTTGTTCAGAAAACTTTTCACTTGAACACAACTTTTAATCCATTTTAATCCATTTGACATTGCGTGCTGCCCTCCCAACACCGATTTCAACCTAAATAGACAACAACACAAAGAAAACACGATTCCTTGGCGTATCCATCAGTGCATATCATGTACGACAGACTTAACAAGAAGAAAATGACATAAATAGACATAACAAAACTACATCACTCCCAGAATCACTTCTTCAACAAATTTCCAAATATCAATCCATAGAATTTACCTGAATGTTACAAACTTTTCATGTGTGTGTGAATCAGAAATTTCCACTTCTGTGGTGAAGCAGACTGTGCCAGCTCATAGCACTAGAGGGCACTAGGGCTACATCTACATCCACCCTCCCCTCCACCTGCAGAATATGTGTAGGGGAGCACATACTTTTCATGTGTAGGGTCCTTATCGCTCTCTCTAAATCTCTCTTCCTCCCTCTTCTCACTCACTCTATCGCTAAGATCAGACCGCCATCGGCTGGCTCTCAGGAGCTCTTCAGCCCTGAGAAGGTCAGCTGAAGGAAAACTTCCTCCCATCTGGCTCCATTAAGGCACCTGTGACCTTCGGTTCCCGTGACAAATGCACGCGAGTGCTCCTATGTGTGTGTGTGTAGTCGACAGGAATCATGTTTGTTCCATTGTTCCATTGTTTATCGCAATCAAAGCCTCGACTGCGCGCACACACAGCACTACATATGCCAACACAAGCCCCATTCTCCTCTCTCCTTTGTAAATGAAATCAATAGACGCAGCTATCACATCCCTATTCTGTCACCGCACATCTGTCGCAACAAGAAGCAACAAAAGAGCAACACGGTTTTCTAGTGAGTACACATGACCTGACACACACACACACAGACACACACACACAACCAAGAACACAAATATTAAAATAATGACTCCAATGATTACAAGATCAATTGGCTTGATTTCAGTGAGAGATTGTTACTGCAGGGACAGTGTGTGTGTGTGTGTGTGTGTGAGAGAGAGAGTGTGTGTGTGTGAAATAAGAAGAAAGGAGAAATTAACAGCATAACAGCTCAGTGGCGTGAGGCAGTTATGATGGGCCCCAGTGCAGGCTATTACACTCTTGGAGATAAGAGTTTCAAAAGGGTTCTTCCTGAAGGGCTGAGGTTCCAGCCAGAACCAGCTGCTTCTGAAGAACCCTCTTTGAGAGAAGGGGCTTGTCAAAGGTACTTTGTAAGACTAACCATCCAAAGAATCCTTTTTAGAAGAAAGAGTTCTTAAAGGATCGGGTTGGGTTCGTCAAAGGTTTTTTGGTACCATAACATAAAAGGGTTCCATTAAGAACCCTTTTCATCCAGACAAGCCTTTTTAGAAACAAGAGTTCTTCAAGGATTGTTTAAATCTCTGAGGTTTGTCAGTAGGTTTTTTGTAAAGGGTTCTCGAGAGGGTTTTAGATAATACCCTTAGAATATAAAAAGGTTTTCAGTAGAACCCCTTGGGTGGGTTCTAGATAAAACCCTTGGAATATAAAAGGGCTCTTGTTAGAACCCCTTGGATGGGTTCTCGTTGACACCCTTAAAAGGTGGAAAGGTTCTGAATAGAACCTCAAGAGAGGTTTCTGAGTGGAACCATTACACCACAGAAGGGTTCTCGGTATAACCTCTCCTATGTTATCCAAGTTGAAAATGTAGTAAAAAATAAAATAAGAATAGAATAAATAAAAAAAATAAGATAAGTCAGAATAGGAATACTGTATACAATAAATAGATCTGTCACTTGCAAGGGTCCGTTCTCTTTTCAGACAATGGGCCCCTGAGCACAGACATGTAAAAGGCCCTTCACCCTTAATGAAAAAGACAGTGTCTCTTTGTAGTTGTTTTGTCTCTTTGTGATATTTTTGTGTTTTTTATGATACTTGTGTGTCTCTTCATAGTCATTTTTTGTCACTTTGTGGATGTTTTATGTTTCTTTGTACTACATTTGTGTTTCTCTTGTTGTTTTGTATCTCTTTTTGGTCATTTTGTGTCCTTTTGTGGGCATATGATAACAGTCATTTCAAACATATGCTCTGGCCAAGGGTCTTCCTGACACTTCGGGCCCCTGGGTCTGTGCCTAATAGGCCCATAATCTATCCATGCTTCCTGGCATCGACTGCACTGCCTGCACTGTCTATATTTACGCCTCTGTAAATGCTGCTCACTACACTCTGAACCACATGTTTTCCTTCCATGGAAATGCGCACTCGCACACACACACAGACAGACAGACACACACACAGACAGACAGACAGACACACACACACAGATGACGTATGTTGAAGGATACATGTCTCCTCGGTGTATGGCACAGGAGCGGTGCTGCCAGCTGTCATGTAGCTGTAGAAGGACACCTCTAGAGTGTAGCAGTAGGACGTGTCATCAAGGAGACCGCCGAGGAACCGTCTACCAGTACCGGCCTTCACCACGTCCCGGTTGAAGGATGTGTTGGACTAGAGGGATACACAGAAAAACAACCACATCTGAGACATCGTGTCAGACTACTGGTTAGAGATATGACACTAAAGTGAGAGGATTTGGGTTCAAGTCTGTGTGTCAGCAAACATCTACCCTGTTAAAGCATCTTTGCGCAAAGGAGAATTTCCCTACGGAGATCATTAGCCCCAACTATGACATATAACCTTAAATACCTCTATAGATCCTGAACCCCTCTATAGAAACTGTTCTTAGTTTTCAAAATGTGCAAGCAGCTGCTCAGTGTTTCCCAGCTGAAACTTTCCAAAATAAAATCTTTTCTGAAGTCCTTGGAAACTTGAATGACAGATTATTTCTCAAACACTTACACTAAAAGAGAGGAAAGGACACATTCAGCAAAAACATACTGCTTTTGTGTTTTTCGTTGTCCCAGTTTACACATCACTGTACTTCAAAAAAGTCTACACTGCACAGTTGTACTGTTCCTGCCAACTTCTGCAGAATGACAAAGTGACTATTGTGTTGGGCTGCTAATCTGCAAAGACCTGCAAGTGTTCCTATGATAACCAAAAATATGTAAGTTCTGCCACCAGGGGTCTCTCTCACTTTAAAACTATAACAAAAGACATAGTTTGAACACATGAAGTAGAGTGGGATCATGGGAGCAGTTTGTCATTGTTAAACAACCAACATTGCCAATGAAAATCTATCTGTATGTGTTAAAGTATGTATTGCATTTGGCAGCTAAAGAGATACTTCCTTCAGGAGTTGGTGGAGACCAAAAGCAGTGCTAAAAGGAGAATGAATATCATCAGATGGACAGAAACACATCTCCAAAAGAATGTTAAAGTTTAAATATAAATAAGTAACTGTTTACTAACAAGTTTGCTATATCAACTTACATCAAAGGCAATTTTGTGACCACAGCTTGCACTGCCCCCAAATGGCAAAAAAACAAGTTATTCAAGGTTTAAGGACTTATGAACGCATTGTATGTTGGAAATTTTATGTTGGGAGGAAGCTACCAAAGGTATTCAATCAAGTTATAAACAATTTCTAATGACTTATTTGCTTTAGGTAAAGGTATAGAGATCATATGTGCTGGAGATCATTATAGTATCATGCTATTATCATGCATCATATGTAGCATGGAACAATCCTTCAGTGTGAGTCTAATATTACAAGTCCAATTGAGTGTGTCTAAAGTACATTACTTTTACCACCACAACTAATTGCATTACATACTGCAGGGTCTTCACTCATATCAACCCATAATCAACTATGTACTTACTGCCAAGCTAAATTAAAACTTATTGCATTTACAATAATACATCCATTAATATCTGCACAGAAGTCAATCGCATCATAAATATCTGACTCTAACCTTAATTTGACTACATTTCTTTGTTGATTAATGGAAAAACAAAACAAAACTATTGTCAATATCGGCTGACATGATGTCTCATAGGTGAAAATGCATTAATACCCAGTGATTTGTTTCTCACTAACTTGCAGCAGTAAACCCCTCAATAATCCAGGACAAATTATGAAGGGTACAGTAGCTTATTTCACTTCATACAATGTCATTACAAAGACTGGCTGTAAATGGCTACAGCAGAAAAAACCCATCTAGTCTATTTTGGGTTTCAGCGTGTCAGCTATACTACACAAATGTGACGCTGTCTTGGGAAGAGTGTGGAGAAAGTTTCCATTCACTGTCACTCCACTCTGCTGCAGTGAGAGTTGCCTTGCTGAAATGCAGACTTGGCGGCCACCAGTGGGAGTTTGCCATGATTGTGTTGTGCTGCTGCTGCTGCTGCTGCTGCTGCATTGGGCTTTAGGTAGTGCTGAATGGGCAGAGGGACAAAAGCACAGTGAGGGAGATGACCCCTGGGCCAGCTGTCACACAAGCAATACAGAGAGAGGAGAGAGGGGGAGAGATAAATTCTCCTGAAATAGCGTTTTACTCGTCCTTCATAACACTGCATACCATATAGACACTGACAATCAGTGACATTTCCATACGTGTGTGGGTGAACATCCGCCCGTCTGACTTGTCCCTGTATTGAGGCTGGCACTGAGTGTCAATGGGCAATAAAGGTTATTCTTTATGATGTGTGTAAGTGGCTCTGCTATGAAATGTCACCGTCAGTGAGAAAACGAAGGTCAGTGGAAGTGACACGGGGCTGAGAGGAAATGGTTTGGTGGATAATGTACCTGTATGAAAAGGTGTCAGATGGTTATGTATGTGTGGCTGGATGGACGAGCATCACAACCAGTGAATGGACGATTTCTCCCTCAGGTTCTTCTTCTTAGTTTTCCCCTCCGTCGTCAGTCTACACAGTCCAAATAAAGTTAGAGTTTCAGCCACCTAAAGCTGGACATACACTGTACGATTTGAGAAGTGCAGTTGATTCCAACTACTACTGTTATAATAAATCAACTGTGATGTAAAGCCAAAGCTCATTAATTAATGTGCTCACACTGTATGTGCAAAACAGAAAATAAAACTGCCTGTCAGCATCTGCTGACTGTTCTGGTTATTGACAGTTGTCATTGAAGATTTGTTTGAAAGCTCCAAGGCAGGTACAAGTTTTTTTTTTTTTTTTGTTTTTTAATGCACATACTTATTTGGCATTTGTTTTGATTGTTATTTGTATTGTTGCTTAATGTAAAACACATTGTGTTGCCTTGTGTATGAAATGTGCTATATAAATAAAATTTGAGTATGAGAGTTGAGTTTGCTCAAAATAATGCTAACAAGGCAGAAATGTGCTGCCTTGATTATCTGTGTCATCCTGTATGCTGAAACCTCTAAAAATAGAGGCGCTGGTATGTATGGACTCACAGGTGGCTAGGAAGACGTGGGCAGTATAGCTTGTCCATTTTGCAAAGAGAATTGGAGGTAAACTAGATAAGTTTTAGAGACTGTTTCCACCAAAGTGTTTCTTCCGGAGACCAGTGTATTTTTTGAATTGTTTCCAATGGGAGTGTCGCATATTTACACTCTGCTACATTGCATTGAGTATTTGGTGTTTTTTCTCTGGTTGCTGAGAGTTGAAAAATGTTTTAATTTAGGTAAAATGCTGTGCTTGTCATTGTCACTTTTTACGCAGCTGTCCAATCACAGTGGAGAAGGGGCAGGACAAACAGGCTACCACAAACTGTATCCTGCTTGTACCCCTTGAATCAGGCTCCGTCCAACTTCAGTGTCTCAGCTGAAATAAGACCGCAAATCCAACGCTCTTATGTGGGAAAAAACACTTTGGTGGACATAGGTCTATATTTTCCACGTGTCTTGTTGCCATGGTAATTTCAGATGCTCTGTTTGCCACTTCACGCAGATGTAGTGAGTAAAAACTTCACTGACCTTGGGGAATTGACTTGTGGCTCCGTTTCAACTGTGCAAGAGTCTATCAGCCAACCAAGATATCAGAAATTAATCTGAGGGCCATTCGGGAGCAAATGATCAGTCTTCACTCCCATCATGGCAAACGACGCCTGACAAAGCTGAAATTTGTCCAACTCTAAAATGAGTCAAACGGGACAAAAATCGGGCCAGAAACGGACTCAAATCATACAGTGTATGCTCAGATTTAAAAGGTGCCTTAGCCGAACACCTGTACTGCTCATACAGAATATCCTTTGTCCCTATTGTCGTGACCTATACAGTGTATGCTATTTCTGTTCTGCACATATGGACAGTATAAACACATATCCATATTAATGGTTACACGTCTGTGGAAACTTCAGACCTACAGCTGCACGTAAAATTCATATTATTTCCAAGGTTATTATAGTTAACTAAAACTAAACTAAACCTAAGTGTGAAAAAATAACTAACTGAAGTAAAAGAGTATTCTGAAATTCTTCAATTTTCCCCCTGGCAAATAACCAAAAACTAATATTGACACTAAACTAAAATTAAACATTTTAAAACAATAAAAACTAAATTATGCTCCTCAAGGACTTCTGCTGTTTTGATACACCAAAAGTTTACATGCCTAGCTAACACTGAATTTCTGCTGTATTTTTTTTACATAATTCATACCTTTTTAAATATATTCTAGTATTTTAATCATTCTGTATCTTGCTACTAGTAATTAAACTGAATATTATATCAGGGTTTATAAAGTTTGAATATTTTTACACTCTTCTCACCTCCTCTCTTTTGTGGTCAAGGTGAGAATCTCTGTGCACAGCTGGAACACACTCCTTTCTTCTGCACACAAATAATTCAACACCTCCTCTGTTGTGTGTGTGTGTGTGTGTGTGTGTGTGTGTGTGTGTGTGTGTGTGTGTGTGTGTGTGTGTGTGTGTGTGTGTGCGCGCGCGTGTGTATGTGTGGTACATCTGTTTACACTCACTTGTGTGAGCTGGGTGCACAATATATTGATGATTAATGCAGTCTGTGTTATTTTCCTTCACTTAACTACGTTTTCTTTTTCAATCAACACCTCACCTCAGATCTATGCAGTTCCATACATTTACACCTGGGAGGTGCCCACTGCAGCCAAGATCTTCATCTGTGTGCCACTAAGAGTGCAGCAGGTGGCAATTAAGTGCCTCGCTGAACACCACCTCAGCAGTACTTGCTGAGATCGGACTATTTCATGTTCTCTCTCCGAGCTAGCCCCGGGATTGAAGCTGAAATTCGGCTCCTGAGCCTGCCCCTCTGGTGTGTTTATGTATGTGTGCGTGTGTGTTTGTGTGACTTACAAAGGAGAAGTCGGGTGCATTTTGGCACAGCAGTCTGGGGAAGACAGCCTGTCTCTGGACACGCTCCTCGTCCTCAAACACATTGCCGTACATGAAGCCGTTCAGCATGGTGGAGTGGGCATGAACATCAATGTAGAACTCCAAACTAACTCTCTGATGGAGGAAGAGAGGGACGGAAGCAGTGAAAGAGAACAGAGGGACAGAGAAACAGACAGAAGATAAAAAACAGCAGGTTAGTGGGGAAGATGGGATATTTTTCTGTCAGTGTGAGCAACAATCCATACCACTTTGCCCACTGGGATTAAGGGAAGGCTGTTCTTTGCTCTGGGAATGCTGTGCTGGCTGTCACCAATGGGACGACTACAAACCCTCCAGACACTGCAGACTGAAAGGACTCAACCACCCACACATAACTTCAATCTGACTGTCCTTCTGAAGGACACACCTACAGTTCATACATGGATGAATATGATGTGAAGACACACGCTCTCTCATGTGGATGTCATAGATTCATCACACACTCCATTGTATCTATCAGGTTAATATTGACTTCACATTGAGTGTGTAATGTCTTTTCTCTCCAGTATACACTGTGTAAAATGGATTTGATAAGATCTGTTTCTCTGCTCGACTCGGTTATCACTCAATCTACACACACTCGCGTGCACGCATGCACAGACTTTTATCTTGTGTTACGAATAGGGATCTTCCACTGACTTGACTTATTCTCTAACTACAACCCTCACTATGACATGTCTCTAGATGCAGGACTATCACAGTCCTGGATGACTGAAGCACCCATTTCAGGTATCTAATTTAATACTCATAAAGGCTGCAGTTGAGAGAGTTGATGTGATTATCATACATGTGTAAAGTAGAAAAAAATGCAACTGCTGCTGGAGTGGGCTTGAATTCCATTAAACTCAACAGAGACAAGACAGCTGTGTGCTATAAGGGTGGCTGGAAGCTATGCATATTTTAATGATTACATACTACATACTAAAGTATGTGTTGAGTATATAGTGTCAGTGTGGTGTCAGTGCGTATCAAGTACATTTAGAGGTTTTGAGTTTGCTGTGAATGCAACACGCGAAAGAAAATAGTAGAGCTGCTCACAGCTGAAATAGGGACAGTTCACTCCAAAAGAAAAAAATATTTCCTCTGGCCTGCAGTGCTATTTTTCATCTATACTGTTTTGGAATGAGTTGCAGAGTTTTGGAGGTATCGGGCATCAGAGATTCTAGATAGACAAGTAGCACATTCAGGGGTAGGATGTATTTTTAATTTTGGGGTGAGCTGTCCCTTTAAAACAAATTGAGGATGGTAATGTGAAAGCGCCAGTAACACCCTAAAAAAAAGTTGAAATTTTTCAGTCAGATGTTGCTGCTGTTTCCTCTTGAAGTTTACTAATTTAAATATGTCAGGAGCTTTCTTTGCAGTCTTTTCTTTGCAATTTGCAGTCTGATGTCCACCTGTTAATGTCTTGCATGATTTCAGGGTAGAACAAAACAGTAGAGCGTATTAATTCCCTTTGTACTTACAACCACCAGTGTGCAATATGCATAATAGCACAAAATGTACACTTTATAGTATGATCCATGGTATTACACAGCATAAGATGGAATTGGGCCATAGATATACTATAGTAATACAATTCACCTAAACTCCATCGGTGTAAATCACAATCTAGTTACTTTACACACACTATCGTATTACAGGGCTGTTAAAGGGATAGTTTGTGTTATTTGAAGCGGTGCTGTATGAGGTACTTATAGTCATTACCTAGAGCAGATGTCAAGCATGCCCCTAGTTTGGAGAAGCAGAGAGGAGTACCAGCCTGGAAACCATGAAATGTACTGTTATGGTCAGGGTCTGCAGAAAAATGGATTTTGGCCACTTAAAAAAAAATCAATATCAGTTTAAGTTTGCGCCATATGTAGAATATTTTCATTGCTTCAATTTGCCGTCAGACAGCCGTTTCCGATTGTGAACCACCGTTATATAATTTTATCTTGCAGAACACAATAGTGGCTGGTCTACTGCTGCTTTACTTTGTTATTAGTTTGTTATTGTGTGACTTCAGTGTTAAACTAACAGATCGAGGCAGCAGTAGACCAATGTCCTGCATGGTAAAATTGCTCTAGTTGAGCAAGAGAGCAATATTTGGTTTGTATAAATAGGGATTCCCCTGCCAGAAAAGCCTGTCTGACGGCAAGGTAAAGCTGTGAAAATATCCAAAAAATCCATACATTTAAACTGACACTGATTTTTTAGACAGGCCTTTGTTTAGGTGACTAAAATGCATTTTGCTGCTGATCCTGTTCACAGCTGTACATTGTTTAGCTTCCATGTTAGTACTCCTGTCTGCTTCTATGACTATGGCCTTATGCGGCCCCACTTCAAATAATCCGACCTGTCCCTTTGATACCTAACCTAGCTTAAGTGAGGCAGGAAAGAGGGAGAGAGAGTAGGTGGGCACATGCAGCAAAGGGCCACATGCGGAAGTCAAACCCATGGTTGCTGCAGAGGACTCATAGCCTCAGTGCATGGGGTGTACGCTCTACCAACTGAGCCACCAGGGCACCAATATTTCATATAATATTAAACTGTCTCACATTGCCCACCACATTCATTTTCTGACAATTGAGCTGTGTGTAATTTGAGATTAACTTAACAACCAAATCACAGAGTTGTTTATTTCTCTCTTGTATTTGAATGGAGGAGCAGATGGAACACTATTTTAATTTATCTATGATGTTGCTGTATATTCCACTTGACAGTCCAGTCTCAAACAGCTGGCATATTCTTTTACGCCAGCCCTGAACCTTCAACTTAAAGCAGACAGGATGTGAAGACCAGCAAAAATGACCTCACATGGCAAAAATCTCCTCATTTCAGTGGTCTTAAACGGGTTCTGACAAGGGCAGAAACCTATACACACACACACACACACACACCTTCTGACCCTTAACTCAGGAGCACCACCAACCAGCAGCATCCCTCCTCTGCCTCCTCTCTATCTCAAAACTCCATTCTCCTTCTCCTGGTTTTATCCTTCCCCACTTCTTCTTCCTCCTCTTTATCTCCCTCCCTTTCTCTCTCCCTGCTCATTACACATTCAGCACCACACCTTGTTCCCTGTGGGTCGTAAAGAGGAGGAGAGGAAGGGAAGAATGAGAGGATGGAAAAAGAGGGAGAGGGAGAGATAGTGAGAGGTGAAGGGGAAGGAGGGAGGGAGGGAGAGAGGGAACAACAAAGACGGACAAAAGACAAAGAGAGAAAACGATGCATATGGGTTTGTGACTGTGTGTGTGTGAGGAGACAGAGGGGGGCAGGGAAGAGCAAACAGAAAAACATATAGAGATGGGGGTGCAAAGAGAGGAAATAAGTACATAAAGACAAACAGAGAGATGGAGAAAAAGAGAGAAAAGACAGAGAGAGATAGGCGGAGACATAGAGATGTGTGTAGGGAGGTGTAGAGAGATTGACAGAGAGAGGGGGAAGCGGTGCTTGGGCGGCCCGGGCGACGCAGTGTGCCTGTGTTTGAAATTCCGCTCACAGCCAAAGCAATTTCCTGGCGGTGGCTGTGCTGTCAGCTGCTTGGCTGGCTGGCGGTGAAATATGGTGGCTGGGAGTCAGCCGCTAGCAGCCCCCGACAACCTGATGGATGGAGCCCCAGAGGAGAGGAGCAGCAGCAGGAGGAGAAGGTGGTGGAGGAGGAGAAGAAGGAGGGGGGTGGTGGAAGAGGACAGTGGGAGGGAGGGAGGAGGGAGGGAGGGAGGAGGGAGAAACAACAGAAAAACAAAACACAAAAAAAGAACAAGAGGGGGGAAAAAAGCTAAATGCAGCCAACTGAGCAGTGGTGGTGATGGGATGTAGACAGAGGGAGAAATATATAGAGAGATGTAAAGGGAGATACACTCTTAGAAATAAGGGTTCTTTCTGAAGGGCTGAGGTCTTACCCAAAAATAGTTGCTTCTTTTTTTGAAGAAAGTGTTTGTCAGGGGTTCTTGGATTGGATTGGAAGTTGAAATCCTTGAAGAACTCTTTCATCAAGGGTTCATCAAGGGGTTTTTGTACCAAAACATAAAACAGCTCTAGGTGGAACATCCTGGCTGGGCTCTGGGTAAAATCCTTGGAATATAAAAGGGTTTTCTGCACAACCCCCTGGGGTGTTCTAAACAAAACCCCTGGAATATATAAAGGTTCTTCACAGAACTTCCTTGGTGGGTTCTCGATAAAGCCCTTGGAATATAAAAAGATTTTTGGTAGAACCCCCTTGGTAGGTTTGAGATAATAACCTTGCAACATAAAAAGGGTCTCTGTATAACCCCTTGTGTGTGTTCTAGGTAAAACCATTGGAATATTGACAGTTCTCTGTAGGTTCTAAATAGCACCTTTATTTCTAACAGTGTAGGGTATGAAAAGAAAGAGGGAGTGGTAGGTGGAGAAACAGAGAAGAGGGAGGTAGATGACGGAGGTAGATCCAGCTCCATTAAAGCTCCAGCTAACCAGCCACAGTCTAGACAAGGGAAACCAGCCTAATAATCACCTGAGTCTCTCCCCTCTGAAGGAGACGGAGATGGGAGGAGCAAGAAGAATAAAAGGAGGAGGAGACAAAGGTGGATGGATTGGAGGAGGCGGATCACAAGTGGCAGACTGACTATAACAGAGAGGTTAACTGGCTGTACAAAGAATCCCTCAGTGAGATTCAATTTGAATTTTACTTGTATTCACTCAGTTTTCACTAATTCTTCAGAATCTCAAGATCACAATGAGCTGCATACTCTACATGGACAAAAGTATGTGGACAATAATAGGACTAATATGTGATTGCTGAACTTCTCATTTCCAAACTATAGACCATAATAATCTCCACTCTTCTGGGCATGCCTGATTTTGGGGCTTGGCTGCAGGGATCTGCTGGCATGAACCCAGAAGAGAATTTGTGGGGTCAGACACTGATTTTGTCTGGTGTTTTATGGGGGTGAGGTCAGAGCTCAGTGCAGGCCAGTATTATAGAGCTGAATTGATTGGTCAATTAATGGATTAGTCGATTGAAATAAAATTAATCTACTGCTATTCTTTGATGAGCCGTTTAAATAATTTTTTGATGTCTCATACATTGAAGAAATGACTGGTGTAGCATCTGAATCAGTTATTAAAACTGAGAAATAGTCTAAGAAAGAATACAAAGTGAGGTGTGAAAGACTTAAAAACAAATACATGCAGCTGAAACAATTGGTCACTTAATTTGCAGCTATTTTGATAATTAAAAACAGATTAAAATGTTTTGAGCAAATTTCCTTAAATTCCAGCATTCTAGCTTCACACATGTGAATATTATTTAACACTGATTCCTTTTAGTCTATGATAAACTTAGTCTCTTTGGGTGTTTGACTGTTGGACAGACAAAAGAAGACATTTTAGGACGTCACATTGGACTGTGGGGAATTTTGGTGGGTGTTTTTCACTTGTTTATATGTATATACTCAATTTATATTGTCTAAAAGATTTACTGATTAAACTTACTATGTGAAGCAAAAAAAATCTGTGAATCTCTTTGTATTGCAAATGTATGAAGGACTGTAATGTAACTTTAAAAATTAGGCGTTCCCCAACTTTCTTTGTTGCCTTTAGCAGCCTGTGGTCTGATTTATTTATAAAGGACTTGGGTTTTCTTCAGGAAAATCCTAGAGATGTGACTTTTATGCACGCACCTGAGTGCCTAGCTAACACTAGCTTAGAAATAGAGTCCGCTAACATCAACAAATTACCAGCACCCACCACAACAACATCTAACAAAATGATGCTGGTCAATCACGTTCAGTCTCCTTTATGTTACATCACTGTTAGCTGATACCCAGAATCCTGACACACATATACAGACTGCAAGAACCCACGCAAGCAACAGGATGCTGACAGCAGTTCACTTAACAGCCATTGGTGTCATTATTAACAAGGACTTTCTGAAAATTCCACATAGTAGCTTTAATCGAGAAAATAATCAGAGGACTAGTCGATAATAAAAATAATTGTTAGTTGCAGCTCTATTGGGAAAACCATTTCTTTACGTAACATTGAGGTGTTGAAACTGGAAAAGGTTCCTTCTCAAACTGTGATCAAGTTGGCAGCGAACTAAACACTAAAATATGATTGTATGCTTAAACCATGATAACAGCAAGTATCCATAATATATGGCTAAAAATGAATGTTATGTTATGCTATGTTACATAGTTTTATGTGTATCATGTTTAGTCATATGTATGAAAAACAGCGTCCAAGTCCACTGAGGGGAAAACAGACTCAGTCACATTAATAAGTAAAGAATCCAAACCAGTTCATGTGGATATTCATCTTCATGAAGTGAAAAGAAAATAGATCATGTGGTACAAATGCAGAGAGAACGTGAACAGAAAGAAGGTGAAGGACCTAAAGCCTCATCCAGTTTGTAGTGGGAGAAGACGCAGACCAAATTCAGTTCAATTTAGTCTGTCCCTGTCCTGATTCTAACTGAGAGGGTTTCTCCTTCACTGCATCATGTGAAGGACAGCAGAGGAAGAGCAGCAGAAACTGTAGTAAGAGCCATGGAGCCCACACAATGTCATGTCCAGGCTTACTACAATACTCAGTTAATGCCCTGTCAATCAAACTGAGACGCTTCTGAAGGCCCTACCACTGTGATTGATGCTTCAATTAACAACCCGCTCTGACCTCCAGAATTGTTCATTTGAAATTGTAATTAAGCAATTAGGGGCAATTAAGAAACAGAGACTGCCGAATGAAAGTCAGAAGACAATTTGAGAGAGTGAGAGAGAGAAACAGAGGGGGGAGAGCGAGCTGTCCAAATTAAACCTCTCAGAGAGAAACAAAAGCCCCATCTCGCTGCAGAAACTCCAGGGAACTCTCAACTTGTGGTGAACTTGCAGCGGCCGCAAACAGTTTAGTGTAAAACCTAGAAGGTCAAACGAATGAATTTTGTCAGACAAGTACTTATCTCCTGCATATTAATTAGAGCAGGGTGCGGGGGGTGCTGTGAGGGCCGTAAATGCCGGGCTTATCTTTACATGGAAAGGAAAAAGAGCTGATTGAAGCAGGATTACAAGCTCCTGAATAAAGCTCTTGGCATCAGCAGTATACCTTTTGAGGAAAAGGGAAACTGCTGCTTGTTCAAGAGAAGAAAGTTGAACTTAGTCGCCATGTAATGCATATTATTCAACATTTAAATATCACCTATAATGCCCATGGGATGATTGACATAATTTTCTCCATGTGCAAGATACAACTGAGTTTTATAGTAAACAGCAGTATCCTGGAGGTTAGAATAGTAGGCAGAAGTCTTACTTGAAATTTCTTGTCATTTTCACAACAGTTGGACCTTGATTTCAGAGGCAGACAAAACCAGACTTCTCATTTCTAGCCGGTGAGTGTTGATCTTGTTGTAAACTGTTATTATCAGCTGTTATCTGGCTACTTTAGTGAACTCAAGCTTCACATGTTGGCTAAAAATGCTGTCTACAGCAGACTTTTTAATGTTTGCAGCTGATTGACTTTAAGGCATACCCTGTAAAGATGACATGAATATGTACTTGATGACTACATACATGATATCAGGCTAAAATACTGAAGCTAAAGCTCATATCCCAGTCAAAATGTCATCATCCTCAGCAGTTGATGATCCATGTAGAAGACATGGAAATAAATAAACAGCCCGTTCTTGTATTGTAGCATAGAGCCACTTAATACCAGAGTACCAGAAGAAAAATTTAAGATCAGGCTGGTACTTTATTCAAACATAATGCTGTTTAGATACTGAGCTTACAAACTTGGGCAAGCAAGACAGAGATTAGATTCATACTTTATTGATCACTCATACTTTCTTTTTTTTTTTTTTTACTTTTTTTTTACTTAATGTTACAAGTGAAAAGGCTTTTGGGACAGGGAATAGCTAAAGTTTTTGGTAAACATATTGCAAAGAGATAGATAAAGATTGGCTGGGGTTAGTGGAGTGTAAACTACACCGAATTCAATAGGGTGGGGAAGTGGGGATATCCCAGAAAACGTGGCCATACTAACTGTGAATGTGATGCCTTTTTACATTTTTTTTTATTTAACCAAACAAAAGAATGTAGTATGAAATACTACTGGCCTTGGAAGCAACACTGGGATAGGTTACTAATATTACTGTATGTAGTATACTAGTGAGCCGGAAATTTGCAGCTCACATTAGAGCAGACAAACACATTATTTATGAATTTCTCACATCTTTGCTCTTGTTTTGGTTTAGGAGAGGAAAAAAACAAACCACCATCCCAGCTCGTAAAGGGAAAGTTCACCCCAAAATCAAAAATATGTCGATTTACTCTTACCTGCAGTGCTGTTTACCCATCTGGATTGTTTTGGTGTGAGTTGCCAAGTTTTAGAGATATCGGCCATAGAGATGTCTGCTTTCTCTTGAATATAATGGAACTAGATGGCACTCTGCTTGCGGTGCTCAAAGCACCAAAAAATTCCACCAAAAAAAACTCAACAGCAACGTCTCTTTCCAGAAATCATGACCTGATTACTCAAAATAATCTACAGACCTTGTTATGAGCAGTCTCATGTAGGAACTATTTTCTTTGTACCTTACTACAACCAACAACCATATCACAGCGCAAAAGGACACCATCAATGATTGTGATGGCCAAGGCCACACAGGACAGTTAAATGGGTAATACTGTGCACGCACTCACCTCACTTTAAGTATACATGTTATTTTAATTTGCAGTCAACCACACTACACAGGTTAACTTGATTTGCAGTCAACCACACCCCAAACAATTCATGTCCACACTACATAGTTTATTTGATTTACAATTTCTTTATTTTCCTTTAGCTTTACACTGTTTAAATGGAGCGCACTCATTTTCACACTGTAAGGTTAAAATGATTCACTTTTGCTGTTATATTAATTATTTTTGTCTTTCTTTGAGTTACCATGTTGGTGGAAGGTGTCTTCCTGGAGAGGCAAAAGGCATGGCCAAGGGGCTGAACCTGTTCAAATCCTGTGGCCCACTCATCAGGCCATACCATTCTCCAGCCATGTCAGAGGGGGATTTGGGTTTAGTTAGGTTTTCCTTTGTATTAGTTTTAGTTTATGTCCATTTTGTTTCCCCCTTTTGTGTTAGTTGGTTTGGCCTAGCCAGTATATATGATCCCTCATGTTTCATTTTATTAGGTCAGTTTATTCAGTTAACACCCTGTTTTGTTGCTGTTATTTTGAGTAGTTATATTTTGTTGACCTCTTTTATAGGCCTAGATTTTGAATTCTTGGTTTATATTGTTTTGCATTTTTTGGGTAAATAAAAACCTTATCTTTTCCAACAAATTCCTGTTCTCCTCATTGCCTCACTGCTTGGTCCCTGACAATGATTATGTCCTGCGCTGTCACAAGCACAAGTCTCTCTGGTTTTGTTACAAATTAGTTTTCAAAGTAATTTCAAGGGTACTCGTCTATTCCAGTGGAACCACCTCAATGTGAACTTATGGAACCATGTGAGCATCAAATATTCACACTGAGTCAAACTTTCTCACACAAATGATGGAAAGAAACACCATTATATCACATAGGCTACACACTAAAACTCAAACATTTCATTAGTTAGAGAAGCCAATTCAGGTCACGGGGGCACATGGTCAGTGACCCTCTAATGATGTAGCAATGACAGAACATGGCAGATGGCATGACCTGCTTCATGGACGAGAGTAAATGACACAAAACTCTGCCTCCGTCTGTCTCTGTGTCTCTTCTTTTCTCCCCCTCCCTCTCTCCTTCCCCTGTCCCTCTCAGTCTGTACTGTGTTCTCAAATTGAAGGCGGTATTTGTCTGTTTATGAACACAGAGGTGACTTGTAATCAGCCTGAACGGGCACAGGCAGCCCTCTGCTTCAGGCCTGTTAGTGCCACATAAGCTGCCACATCTGTCGGTAGGTGTCTGCCAGGCGAACAGGGGAAGGAGAAGAGGAGGAGGGTGATAGGTACAGACAAGAAGAGGTGAGAAGAAGTGTGGGCAAATAGGATGAAGAGAGAAGGTGTTGAAAAAATAATTAGAACTATTATGTAAAAAAATTAAGACAAAGTAAAAAAAAAACTGTGTTGTGTATGTGTGTGTGTGTGTGGAGGGGGGGGGCTAATATTGCCAGAGTGAGAGAACTTCATCTGTATCTTCCTGTGAAAAGTCGACAATTCAGCTTCAAACTGAGGGAGAATAAAGAGAGGGATGATGGAGGGATTGAAACGACGCAGGGATGATGGGGTAAAATTGGCCGTAAATCTCAGAAATGGATCAGAAATGGTTGGCTGACACCAGAGGACAACGCACATAGAGAGAGGGGAGAGAGAAGACAGGGAGGCAGAGAAAAAGACACAAAAACACACACAGTGTGAGCTTCAGACATAAGGCAGATCTGACCGTTGAACAAAGAAAGGGAGACAGAGAGTGACTGTACTGTAGTGGAGGGGGAGAACTGTAGGAGTCACAGAGGGAGGGCATCTGAGAGGATTTCAAGGTGCAAAATTCATCTAGGTGCTGTGACAGGGCCTAATATATTTGTTTCAGATTGAAAATTAATTTTCTAATATTAAAAAGGTCAAAAAGAAGCCAAGGCAACAATGACCTCTTTGTCATCCTTAACAAATTATCCAAAATGGCAGTGTCAAATTGGTGGGGATATGTCGGCCCGTGATGAATGCTTCTGGTAATCAGCCAATCAAAAAGAATTCTTCTTCGGCTTTTGATAAATGAGCTGGAAAAGCAACGCTTTAGGAAGAAGATGGGTCCATTTGTTTCTTTGGTCTCTTTTCCTTTTTTTCCCTCGCTCTCCATTTCTTTCGTTTCAAAACAAACAACAGGGTAGCTTGGGAACAGATTATAGCTCCTTGCATCACTGCCTCTTTCAGCCATTTTCCCTGCTGACCAATGTTCAGCTGCAGATGGTAAATGATGGAATTTTATGAAACAGCTTGAGCAAGGTTGCCTTCAGATGGATGGAGAACAAGTTTACAGCCAGCTTATGAGCAAATACTCAGTTGTCATTCACACAATGGCTGAACTTGATCACACCTCTATTTTACAATTCATATTGTGTTTATTAAGTTAATAATATATGCAAGATCCCTTTAAAGCTGCATTAAGCAATTCTGGACCAACTGGGGCAGGAAGATGATTTATTATCAGCTTAAAATCTGCTCCCATGGTTTACATGACAGAAAAAATCACTGTCCTATTGCAATCTTTTTTTCTTGTCAGCTGATGAATGTTAGCCCAATATTCACTCCACCAACTGCCCCTCTAACTCCTAACACACCTGGCTTTCTCAGTTGAATGAGGCTATAATTTTTATCTTATTATAAACGACATTTACCCTCACATGGTATAGACTGATATAGCTGGTGCCAAAACTCCACGGTTGTCCAACAACTCTTAAAATATATGAAAAAGCAATACTGTTTTGTGACATATTCCATCATTATGATCGACACAAGCGTAATTTATACATCTCAGCTTATAGAAGAGGTTTAAATAGAGCTTATATCTGAACATGTCTGACTGAGTTACAGTAGTTGACACTTGTTGTAGTGATCACAGGATAAATTTACTGTTGGCTTAGAATTATTGATAATTAAGTGCCAAAATAAAAGCAGCAAAATGAAAGTAGCCTTATTCTTTAATATTTTAATTTACTTGTCTGAGAAACTACCTTAATTGGCATTTTGAGGCAACAGGTCAAAGCCCACGTGACCTTTACTTATGACCACCAAAATCTAATCAGTTCGTCCTTGAGTCCAAGTGAATGCTTGAACCAAGTTTGAAGAAATTCCCATAAGGCTCTGCTGAAGTATTGTGTTCAAAAGAATGGGATGAAATGAAAACGTAAAGCATAAAGTCACACAGAGGTCCTTCAGCAACCAGTCATGACTGTGCACAAAAAAACTGACTGATGGGTCTGGTGGTTATGTGATTAGCTCAAAAACTATGATGTGGCTAGCAACAAACAAATAGCACTATGCAAAACGTGTGAGTAAGACAAGGCTAATATTAATATAGTTAATAAGCTAATGCTTAGCTAATGTTAGCTTAACAGCTAAATTACTTTGTAAATCAATGAGGCTACAAAGTCACTGTTACGTTATGCCTATCTTGCAGAATCAGCCCTATATGCTCACTATGCAGGTTGTGTAGACCCCACCTCCCCCTTGTGTTAAAGCAGGTTACAATGTTTACAACATAGAGATGAGAGGATGAAGCCTATATATCCTTCTGGTCACAAAAAGAAAAAAGAAATCAGTGTAACAGTAAATTGCATTGCTTTGAGGAGGTCAGGACCAACTTGGCTGTCTTGACTTAAGACTTGAGTGTAAAGACTCGAGACTTATTTGTGACTTGTAAAACAATCACTTAGTCTCATCTCTGTCAGACTATTACTATTCCAAATCATTCTCATGGTCAGCAAATTTCAGAAAAGACAGAGTCAGTCTTTTAGTACTTTCCAAGTAGGGGATGATTTTCAGCTGTAGAAGAAAACAAATTCAGTGTGCTCCTCTTCTACCCCACGATCCACCTGTCGGCTTTGATTCCATTTGATCTGAAAGGGGAATATTTGTTATCATCATTTCCCAGTCTCTCTTTACGGAGGCGGTATGTTTTGATGAGTGATGAATTTATAGCCTCGATGCCGAACTGTAACTGTACAAACTCTCTATTCATATTAATATAACGTTCCGAGAGAGCTGGCTGATGGGACTTTAAGTAACTGATTTTAAAACATCATTTGTTGTTCAGGACATAGTTTGCATAAACACGAGTAAATGCAAATGTTCTCAGCGGTGTTGAATTTATATACAAATATTTGTCAAATAAAAGTTTTCAGCCATCAATACCAATGCTGCAAGATTGCTTCCGCTACAAGCTTTGATTTAAATGGCACTTGTCTGGGAAGTTATTGCCCTGAACAGAACAAGGAAGCTATTTTCCCAGCAGAAAGAGAGTGCTCCTGAATTCACAATGATAGAGAATCACTTTGGAGTGACGAGGGTGTCTGTCACAAGAATGGTTGATGGGGTTTCAAACTGAATGGGCTCCTTTGTGCAATGGAGGGCAATGTGACTTTGACTTATGATGCCTAATGCACAGAACTGTGGGTATCTAAAGTAGTAAAGAAGTCATAGTGATTGACAAAAAGTTGGGGTCAGATTTATGTACAGAAAGGCCCAAAGCAAGCTTGCACTACATCTTGAAGTCAATCAGACTTAATAAAGATAGCAACAGCCAACATATGATCACTTATTTCCAATTATTTCCAAGAATACAGAGTTGTTACTCTTGACACTCAAAGAGAAGCACATATTGAATGATAGTTGACATCGAACCAAAAGAATATTATTACAGTTGTATTATTAATAGGCAATCACCCAATTCACTCTAGAGCAGGAATTCTCAAGTGGGACGGTACCCATTATCAAAAACACAAGATGACCTTGTTTTTGCTAAAACCAAGCTTTATGGTCAGCTACAGGGGAAGCCAATACAATTACAGTACATTTTATATACTATATTTAAAGATCTTGTAAAGCAACAATAAATTGACAATTAATTTGTCACATTACAGAAACTTGAAAGATTAAAAATGCAAAGTACATAAAATTTGGTCTCAAAATCTTGAAAAGATTAGCAGTTTTCTATGCTCTGAAACACTGGGGGCATGTCTGCTCAGCTGTCTCAGTGTCAAACACTACTACGACCTGAAAATGACCTGAAACATAGACGCTACATCTAGCAGCTTTATTGGACATGTCCAGACATGGTTGAGCCCCAGAGCCTGGGGATGGTGACAGGATGGTATTTTTTTCCCCTTCTGTGTCACGTTTTTGTAACTGAAGTGAGCTGTAGTGAACTGCAGGGATGATTTGGACTGAGAGAGTCCATGGTTAGTGAAGGTGGGGGGAGGAGGCGGTATAAATCATGTGTCGGCTTGTGGAGCTTATATAGTTTTTTGGGGACCATGGCTCCATGGCTGGTTTGCCCAAAAAATCCTGTCCACCAGGCTGGACACATTTTTTTTGTTTTTGCTTTAAATCTTGAACACAGCACGCACAGTAACATAGAAATTCGAGCACTAAGCACTAAAACATAATGACAGTCTCATGCCACCATATTTAACTTATGAGTTAAAGCTGTTACTCCAAGTGGGTGCCTACGTACAGCTCCTAGGGAATAATATCATCACCTGGATGACTGAGACAACTCCAAGAGACAACAATGACCACTGTGGTGTGTTGTGGTGTTTGTTGTTCTTGGGTTAATCTGTGCCAGAGAAGGATTACTCCAATATGTTGTGAGTGGAGAAACATTGAGTCAATGCAACTCTACTTTTACAAATTTAACTGTGCTTATCTGGAACAGTCTATTACAATTTATTATAGCCTACAGACACCATTAACATTTACTATTTGTCCTGTTCCTAACACACTTTTGCAAAGTTAGCAGCAAAAAACAACAACATAAAAATGAAAACAGGGCTGCTATTAAAGCTACATTAGCTAGCTTGTGCCCTCCAGCCACCTGCCAACCACCTGTGTGAGTGACTCACTGAATCTCAGAGAACTGTTCTATCTGAATACTATTTCAGGCATATGAATCATATATAGACTAACATCTTTCACCAACAAGTGATTGTGAGGGTAATGTATCTGTGTTTGACCCAGACGTTACAGCAAGCAAAGGTTGTGCTAACGTAAAGGTACAATCAGTAATATTTTAGTGACTATCTACACAATGTTATTTTTGTCCAAGTGTCTCAGCTGTTCTCTTTATAGCTGCTGAGATGTCAGGCTTCATTAACATTTTGTTATAAACCTTCCAAACTCCCAGATTCTTTGAACTACCCACCACTTACTTGCAAACTCTAGTTTTCAGGCACAACTGTCAGGTACATTATGAAAATTAACCTTAAAAACTGACAGTGATCTTCCTCTCTAGCGTCCTCGCAGTCTCCTAGTTTTTTAAGCAAATGACCACACTGAGTTAGCAGCTAGTGATTGGTCCATATATGCTAGCTTAGCCTCAACTGTTCTGCTGTAGCTGCTGCTGATCTCCCGTTAATGAAGTCCTCCAGCAGAGCCCTCCAACCCTGGTAGCCTCATTAGACTCCATGCCCACTGTGTGAGATGAGCATGAATGGAGGGCAGCAGCACAGGGCCTCCTGGCTGCAGAGTTGGCATTGAAACTGGCATCTGGGAGCCCCAGACATGAGTAGTGTGTCTGATGGGATTAACTGGCCGTGGCGAGAGAGAGACAGAAGAGGAGAGGTTGCCCAAGCCTCCAAATTAACTCTGCAAGACTGAAGGCAATCACCAGGGAGAAGGAGGGGGTACAGGAGGACAAGTGCTGGTGGGATGGTTATCAACAGAGAAAGAGAGAGAATGGGGGGCATCTGACCAGCAGGAGTAGACTTAAGAAACATATGGCCCAGTACTGAGTTGACTGGGGACTTCATTTACACAGCCAGACAACTCAAAGTCATTGTGGTGGCATGCCATTATGTTATTTTATTAGGCTATAGCAATATCTCAATCTAATCCCTGCCTTTTCACATGTTAATGAGTGTATTTCTGTTGTCTACTGTATACATATATATTTGTATTTCACAGTGTGACGAATGTTTGCTGGGATGTAGCTTTAGCCTCGGTCTTCTAGCATTAACGTTAAATCCTGTAGGCAACTATTAAGTAACTTTATATATTGAAGACTCTTTTACAGGGTTTCTCGTTTTAAAATCTGTCAGATGGAAACATTCAAAATTCAGCTAGATCAGCTGGAGACAGATTTGTGAGAGGTTTCAAGGAGTCTAAGCATTAGCATTAACGTAGATTAGCTAGCTACACTTCTGAAATCTGCTAGTAAGAGTAATAATTTTTGCTGACAAACTCCACAGCCATCAGCTAGAATTAATAAGCCTGTGAAATTGGAGAACTAGTGTTTCAAAAAATATTTTTCTATGTTAAATCTGCCACCATTATCACTGTAAACTGCATACGTGCAGTGTGAGAATGGAAAGCTTGACAGATGTGGCGACCAGGGCAGGAATTTCACCAGTTTGGCTGTTATGCCCCACAAAAATTATATGGCACAGTGTGATTCTCCTGAACTGCCCCAGCTTATTTTACCATTTTCTCCTGTGCCTCTCAATATGGTTTTTAGTGTCTTTTGTTGAGATTCTGATGAGGCAACATCAAGTGAAATGCTGCATACATAACCAGTGATAGGTCAGATTTCAAGCCAGGTATGAGCCACTGGAAAAAGCAATTTAACTGCAATGTAGACTCACAGTAGAGACATAGAGTGCACACAAGAGATAGTGTGCTCAGGACAAGCGTGAAAGAGGAAGTGTGCGAATATGAACAGAAGTGTTGATGTGATGTAAACTTTCTTTGATCATGAAGTTGCTGATGTTACAATTCTGAGGTTTACAATGCAGACTGGAGTTTCTGTTGACAGTCACAAAAAGCTACATTCACCTTATACACTCTCGTCTCCTCTTCATTACGCTGCTGGATGCATTGTTTTTCTATGGAAGCCCATTACCACTAACGTAATGAAAAAAAAGTCCTGTAAGTCATTATAATGAGAAACTTTCTCAAAATAATGAGTTAGTATTTCAAAATACTGTTTTTTTTATCTCAAAATAATAAGAGGCTTTCTCATTATTTTGAGATAATACCTCATTATACATATATCTCACACCATTTAGACATCATTAATAGACTGACCTGTAACAAATTAGGAAAACACTGAGTACAAATAAAATCATTCTTAACCGTTCAGTAAAATTCATTATTTCTGTTAACTTATTATCATTGTTTTATTTAATGGCCTCACTACCCTGGCATTTGGCCTTTGTGTCCTCAACAAATTGACAGCACCTAAGGCTAAGTGGCCTTGCCCCTAAAATGATGAAATTCCAGGCCTGGTATTGTCAGCAACTAAGGAGGGCAGGCCCTAGTGAAAGGGTCAAGTTAGTGTAGCAAAATTTAGTTGTTTATTTTCCTACACCAGCAATCATTTTGTGACCCCTTAGATTCATCCACTGACTCCATAAAGGGGGCTGAACTCTGAACTCTATTGTGTGATAGTCACATTTTATTTGTAAAAGTTGACATCTGAGAGAGAAAAATATCCATGCTGGCAGGAGACTCATGCACTTAACAACACCTGTTTGTTTGTGCATTGCAGTAGTTGTGTGATGAAGTGTTTGTATGTGTATGTGTGCCTGCCTGCTCAGGATGAGTATGTGTATGTGTTTGTGTACATGTGGTGAATGACAGGCATGAGTGGATCACCCTGCCATGACAGACTCTATCGATCAGTGTGTCAGCGCCGGGGGAAAAGGTTAATCTGCCTGATGCCAGCCCCGCGCCTCACCCCATCTCTGGCCTGCCCTGCATCCCGCCCCAGCCCGCTCCCTCTCTTATCAGGATTAGAGAAGTGTACAAAAGGGCAGAGTATTCCCAGGACACACGCTGACCTTCAATAATCCCACCAACCTGCCGCTCTGCTTATAATTAACATCAGGAACAAAGAGAAAAATCCCTGGCCTGCCTCTGTAGCATTCCTCTGGCTGGAAGACTAAAACTGGAGAAGGAAAAAGTTACAGTAGAGTTAGAGACTGAAAGCATGGAGACTTGCTTCAGTAATATGTTTTGAATGGCCAGGAGAGCCTAGCTGACATTCTGGAGGTGCTGACTAGTCTATCCAGGCTCCCCAGTGCACACACCCTAAACACAGATTGGAAGAACATGCTGAACCAAGCAGGGAGGCAGAAAAGTGTAGACAGTACTGTGGTGAAGGAATGTGGAGCACAGTATGGAGGACATGTGTGCGTGTGTGTGTGTGTGTGTGTGCGTGTGTGTGCACTCACCGGGTCTTGGTTCATCTGCACTATGAGTTGTTTGACAGCGTGCAGCGTGGGGTGGGCCCATGGAGAGGGATCCTGCCAGTGACGATTCAGGTCGAAGCCCATCAGAGAACACCTGTACACACACACACACACCCACAAATAGAGTTTTAATGGAAAGTTATAACTCCATTGGCCCTACAAAAAATATTGCAAATGATTAAAGGTCCCCCCTGTGGAGTTTTGGACCACTAGTAGGGCTATGGAGTGATGTTTCAAAGAGTGGGTTCTTGCACACACATACAAGTCCGGTCAGTAGTTTCATACTATTCCACTGACTGATAGTTGGTAGCTGTAATACTGGCACATACGGGTACTTTGCTAAAATGTCAGGCCATGCCCCCTTTTGGGGGATAGAAAACTGGAAATCCCATACACACATTTTTGAATTACAACTTTGACAAGTTTCTATGAATTCATGTTGTTGTTTGTTTTATGACATGTCTAATAATTATTCCGTGACCTTGCGTGAACTGGAGCGTTCGTAATATCTTAATAAATTAAGGTTGATCACTCAGCTGTCATGCTCCTTCAGTCTTCGAAGTGGATCAAATATTCAACACAGTGGCCAGACACTGTTAATCGTGAATTACCAGGTATTGTTCGATTTAATGTTGTCTGTAAATAACAAAACTTGTCAACAGACAACTGTTGCTTTAGGCTACGCTGAGATTTAGTTAGAGGTGACAGTCTGATGCTGATGTACTGTAAAGTTATGACTGAACTCCAGCAGCCTCCAACTCAAGCTAATGTTGACTCTCCACCAGTAGTAACAATTACTGGAGGCTAACTGTTACTACTGCTGGGGAAACTGGAGGCTCATAAATTCTTACTGCTCTCCTTTTGGGATCCTGTCCTTTCCAGGGATGATGGGGAACCAGATATTGTGATGGATTTGTATGTTTATTTGTTTCACAACCTGCTACACAGCAGCTTTCTGGCATTTTTCTTTCTTTCCCTTTACATGACCCCGGGAATTTTGCCCCACAAGGAGGCAATGTATTCCCGGTCTGATGTAGAGCTCAATAAATGTAGCAATGCACCAAAAAGAAGAAAGAAAGAAAGAAAGAAAGAAAGAAAGAAAGAAAGAAAGAAGAAAGAAAAAAGAAAGAAAAGAAGACTGCTAGCAAACAAACATGGATGTAAACATCCTTGTGTCCAAAATCACTCCTTCATTCGCTAATCCCATTATAGACACTTAGTAATTTACTCTAGAGCAGTGGTTCTCAACCTGGGGGTTGGGACCCACAAGAGGTATTGCAAGATCATTTGTGGGGGTCACCAGATGGTTGCAGAAACTAAAACAAAATATTTGAAGCAAGCAGCATGGCCTTAAGAAATGTAACAGCCACCTATCTCAGTGGTTCTCAAACTTTTTCTGTCATGCCCTACTTCAGAAGCTAAAGTTCACAAAACACCAACATTTTTTTAAATCAATAATTAACAATGACAATGACAGGGGAAGTAACTAATAAAAAAGGATCCAAGTTGAGTTTTAGTGAAATAAAAGTCAGCATGATAGTACCGGGGTGGCACAGTGGTGCAGTGGTTAGCACTGTCTGAATTTGAATTTCCCCTGCCACTGAGGGCTGGAGCCTTTCTGTGCAGAGTTTGTATGTTCTTCCTGTGTCTGCGTGGGTTTCCTCCCTGCTGCTCCAGCTTCCTCCAACAGTCCAAAGACATGCAGATTTGTAGGATAACTGGTGAATTCTAAATTGCCCGTAGGTAGCGTGAGTGGTTGTTTGTCCCTATGTGTGTCAGCCCTGTGATGAACTGGTGAGCTGTCCAGAGTGTACCCTGCCTCTCACTCAATGTCAGCAACCCTTCAAGGATAAGCAGTTATGGATTATGAATGAATGATAGCAAAAGCAAACCCTTGTTTATTTACCCTACATAAATCATACTCGTTAGTTTCACTCCATATTTTCCCCTGGTCATCCACGCCCCCCTACAGTGGCTCAAAGCACCACCAGTGGGTCCCACCTCACAGTTTGACAGCCACTGACTTACCTAACGGATTAAAACTATAAACCTGCACAAAAATGCCAAAGTTAAACTGAAAGTCCGACAGCAGCACCATCAACTGAGAAAAGCAAGGCGCCGGCATTTCTAACAGATCCCCAAGCTCCCACCAAGCTTTGGA
Organism: Lutjanus argentimaculatus; assembly: GCA_034769285.1. NCBI lineage: Eukaryota > Metazoa > Chordata > Actinopteri > Lutjaniformes > Lutjanidae > Lutjanus > Lutjanus argentimaculatus. Next base: position 26,190,709 of record JAWZSL010000010.1, on the reverse strand, counting down.
AGCATTATCCTGACTGTCTGCAATATCACAAACACCGACATGATTATTCTGGGGGGTCACGACCTGAAAAGGTTGAGAACCACTGCTCTAGAGTAGTTAATCAAAATATCAGACTTATAAATCAGTCGTTTTGTCCAAACCTTAACCCTACCAAAATAACCTCGGCAGAGATTAAACATCGTGCACTGTCTACAGCTGTAAAAAGAGAACGATTTTGGACACAGCCACAGTTTTAAATTCGTGCAGACATCAGTTCTGCAAATGTTTTATGAGAAAGGAAATGTATTCAACATATTTATCAGGCCTCAAGGATACACACAATGCATTTTTATTGAGAACAGTGAATTCTAACTTAAATTGATTGTTAACAATAAACCCTAACAACCTCCAAATGGTACCTTTAAGGAAATATATACAATAGAAAAAGAAAGCTATGGAGCTCCGGAGAGGTCACGTTGTGAATTTGTTTTCTGAAATGCTTTTGTGTTCCCTCACAATAGGTTTTGTGTTCCATCACTGTATTTTTGGCATAGAAACAGTTAGTGTTGGTCCAGTCCAGTTATAATTCACAGTTTAGGGAAACACTCTGAAGATACTACAGAAAGGAGAGCTAATGTGACACTTTTGCATTTTGCATTCTTCTCATTATTCCTTTTTGAAGGCTGAGCTCTGACAGTATGCATCCACTCACTCTTACGTGGCTGTGAAGCCGGAATGAAGCTATGCTCGTGGATATAATTCTTTCTCAGACTGCAGCTCCATTGGTTGATGATGGTCTATGATGCTATGTACTGTATATGGCAGCTGTACTGTACTGCCCCTATTACAGTAATATTATTCAAGAAAGTATTATTAAGCCACTCAGGATTTGAACCTGTGGCGCTTCTATCAGATATGACAGATGTCTTACAACTACTCCACAGGAGTTCAGGAATTCAGTAGCATCAATACAACACTCAGCACAATCATGTGAATTCACTGTACACACACAATCCCAGGATACGCAAAACTTGATGTGGGAAAACGCAAAAGTATTTCAGAAAAAATGTGACCTTATGGGGCCTCCATAATAGATAGATAGCATAGAGGTGGATAGCTACTATCAAGTGGTACCAGCAACCTGTAATTGCTATAATGAGATGTTTGCATATAAAGATGCTCCCTGAGCTGCCCTGTGTGTTGTCATGTGTATCTTTGACATTTACTGAAGCCCTTGGTAATGATACAGGAGTTACTGATACTATAGAGCAACTGAGCAGAATAGCCAGTCATGAACAAAATACTCTTCCCAGGTTAACAGCCATTGATTATTTGCTCTGCGTGTATCCATTTCAGTCTGCTCGGAATAGCTGTGTGGTATCTTTGTGCCTGTCTGTCTGTGTGGGAGAGAGAGATTGGAATAAAGTGCATGCATGTGTATAAATGAGCATGTGTGGCTGGTGAGTTGAGGACTATCACTACTCACCTTCTGTCAATATGCTGCTTATCATTACTCTGTGTGACAACACACCAATGAAAATAGCCTTTAAGCAGCTACCAATCACAGTCAACAATATTATAGAGATTGTCACTGTTGCAACTGAGATTCCCTGCACATATTTTCGGATGCAGTGGTGAGGCACCACCACTAGATGGCACTCACAAACACACTGGGAACTCGCTGCTGATGCTTATCTCAGTGTGCATTAGTATTCCTGGGGCTGAGCCTATTAAGTAAAAGGCAATTTGAAGAAGGGAAAGAGAATAGAGGAGAGGAGGATGCCCACAGAGCTGCAGCAATAGTGTTAAAGACAGAGAGGAGGAGAGGGTGGACAGAGAGACTGGCAGAGTGAACAGCCCTACGGCCAAATACTATCTTCTAACAAATGCACTGCTGTGAGCTATATGAATTCATTAAGCTCCCTAAAGGTGGAGTTAAGAGGGTATAATCCCACGTAGCAGGATATAAAACCATGTAGTGTGCGAATTCTATGTAATGTAGCGAAGCATTCAAATTAAGAACTCAAAGATGAGTGTTTGTGTACCTGTAGTTGCCCAGGTAGACTCCGTCAGGGTTCAGCATGGGGACGATCTTGAATATCACATGATCTCTTAGGATCTGAGCCACGGGATGCTGGCTCACCAGGAAGTCAATCACACCTATCAAACACACAAAAATAAACACACAAAAAATAAACACACACACACACACACACACACACACCACACACACACACACACCACACACACAGGGAAATAGACTTGAAAAGAAAACCAAAGACGGGCTGGCAGTTAATTGAGTTTTGAGAAACAAAAGGAGAAGGAAGGACAGCGAGGGGCATCGTCAGAATCAGGGGAGGAATAGGAGACGTCAAGCCTAAATCGATACAAATGGAATGGAGCTGACGGCGCTGGAAAAACAGACAGCACACTGCGGGCCAGAAGCCAACTCATCTGATTCATGATGATGCACACACACAGAGTGAAAAACACACACACAGACAGATACTGTATGTGGATTAGATAGATAGATAGATAGATAGATAGATAGATAGATAGAAGAAGACAGACGACAGACAGCAGGATAGATAGAAGATAGATAGATAGATAGATAGATAGATAGATAGATAGATAGATAGATAGATGATAGATAGATAGATAGATAGATAGATAGGATGGTACCAGGTGATTTTCTTGACGGATTTGGCTCCTGGAACTGTGGGGCTCAAATTAGGCAGCTAGCTCCATGGCTCACAAAGCCAACTAGCTAATGCCAACTAAAGACAGCCAACGGTTAACCTATTTTAACAACAAGTAAACTGTCTAACTGCTGTCCATCAGCTCTGTAATGTAAATCACCTTGGTACTGCACTCTGTTTTCAAACTGGCTTCATAACATTTAATGACATCTTTCTGACAAGTCCAAACGGTACTGTTTTACTTGAAGTCAAGGAAAATCTTCATGATGTACTGATAATGATCTCATAATGACCAGTGAAAAAACCACAACATATGACAGGTTTGGCTCCTGGCATCCCAGAGTTGAGTCAATTTATTGGGCAGCTAGCTTCACAGCTTCACAGGTTTGATAATGTTAGATTGTCATAACAAAGACAGTGACAGGTTATGTTGCCTTGGTTGATGTCAGTTGTCATAACAGACATTTTTTTGGCCTGATTAATATCAAGTTGTCATAACAAAGACATCTCAACAATGTCAACTTTGCATATATGACATATACTGTAGGACAAATATGACATAAAAGACCAAATGACAGTCTTATGGACAACCCTTCGTATAAAGTGTTACCTGTTTTTCTTCACCCTTCTACCTCTACCACCTCTCTGCATCAGTGCCTTCCTCACAAACACTGTCTCTACACCTCGTTAACATTAATGGACTTTCCTCAGTCTGACTTACTGAGTCAAAGTAGTGGACAGGGACCATCGCTAAAGGAAAGGCCGTGGCCTCTGTCCCTTTATCGCACCAGCCCTCCCCTCCTAACACCCCCTACCTATAAACAAGGAAGTGGGACCCACAAGGAGCGAACCCCCCACTCACCTCAGTCTGAGCAGGAGGAAGGGACCAAAGAGTCATTAAATCCTGCTAAAACTGTCTTTTAGGTTGTTGTACTGCACAAGGAGACAATTTCCCAAAGGTTCCCCAGTTTTTCAAGTTGTTTTATTAGTTTTGAGTTAGCGGAGCTTGGAAGCAAAGACAATGCAACACTATGATATCCTCAGATTGTGTTTCCTGAGATATTATATAGGAACACAGGTTCTTGTATCTATTCCTGTAACATTCAGACATCTCAGGTTCAGATGCAGAGCCTACGTTTAAAAAATGAACGAACATCAGAGCTTACTCTGTATGTGGCCTGTCTCAAAAGAAGGTCAAATTATTGAACATGATTGAATTTAAAGGTCCAGTGTGTAAGATTTGGGGGGATCTATCAGCAGAATGGGACAGGAATGGAATAAAGTATTTGTAAGTAAGTAATTTGTAGGTATGTTTTTTTTAGTGTATAATGACCTGAAATTAAGAATTGTGTTTTTGTTACCTTAGAATGAGCCATTTATATCTACAGAGGGCTGCATGTTGAATCACGACATTTCTACAGCCGCTCAGAACAGACAAACCAAACACTTGCTCTACACAGGGCCTTTAGCATTTCATAGTTTCTCCTACATGATAGGAAGGGGAGGGTGAGGCAAGCAGTATTCATTTCGTTGCAATCTACAAGCTCACCAGTTGATGCTACTACATCATACACACAGGTCCTTTGAAGGCACACTCTCAAAAAACAGTTTTATACTAGATGTTCAGTTTACTAAGCATAGAGACAGAGCACAATCAAGTCCTACCCACAGTGGAGGGAAAACAATTCAAGGCTCTCCACTGACTTTATACTGCTGTAAAGGTGCCTCCTTGTCATTTCAGACAACAACAAAAAAAAAGTCTAAAAGCTGCTGTGTGGTGAGATGCACTACCAACAGGGTAAAGAACCTAGTTTTTTTGAGCTGCTGAACCAAAAAAACTGAGCCTTTAAGAAGACAAAAGTGCATATAGGCAATAAGATATGAGACACTACAAGGATAAATGGCAAAACTGTGGAGTCTTAGTTAGATCTGCTAATTTGGTCTGGCAAACTTTAGAGTTTGAAGATCTTTGAAGATCTTTGCTAAGTTAAATAATCATGTTACTTAGTTATTCTATCAAATACTTTGAAATATTCAATTATCTAATTTTTGACATTCAGTGGGATTTTTTTCTCCAAGAATTAGCAAGGTAGGGAGAAGTAAAACTGAGATAGATAGCTTGTCAATGTAACTTTTTGTTTCTGGAAGACATAGGGTGCTAAAATAATCCTTTTTCCCTCAGATGGACATGGTTTTTAGAGTATGAAGTGTGATGATGCTCTGTTTCAATGGGCTGTACTCAGCCCTTTGAAAACAGTTGCAAAATGTCCCCTGTGGCTCTGGAGGGAGGTTTCTAAAGTCTGAGAAAATTAAGCTGATGATGTCAACTCGGTTATATTTGTTTGGGTTTGGAAAGATGAGGGTATTTACCAGGCAGGGGAAATCTTACAAAAGATGTTATTGAGTTGCATTATGGGAAATGTAGGATAATTAGCATTTCTGAGCCTCAACCCACACTAGGGGCTGAAACTTTGGGTATCTCGGCCTGTGGTGAATTGTTTATTTCTTTTTCGAATGTGTCTCTTGCAAATCCCCCATCTATGTGAAAGTAATGCTTCCAAGTAATGCTAATTTGTCGGAGTACCCTTTAATCTGAAGGGGAGGAAAAGGTGTCATTATCTTGGTTTTGTCAATCATGCAGGTAAACTACAAAATTGTATATAGAAAATGAAATGTCCTTTGTCTTATATCTGGCCTCATCAGGACTTGATAAAGAATATTTAAAAATATTGATAAGGGCTTACATCTTTGTTTGAAAGGATTTTTGGACTACTACATTATTTGAACAACACATGGACATTAAGAAAAATGTTTTCTATAGATAGCTTTATATTTTATGTAATTATTTAAGTGTTATACATGTTTAACTTAAGTTTAGGAACATGTATAATACTGTACATGTTATATAGTAAATATCTGTGAATTGTTGGAAAGGCAATACCAACTGCCTTTTTTTGTCCAACTAAATTTTTGCATGTTGTTATTGTGTGTCGTGTAGTCCCATGTGAGATGGGCAATTTTAATATGATGAATAAATGTAATTTTCTTTTCTTTTAGGTGTTGAAAACATTTTGAACAATACAATGACGATCAACAATACAACAGAAATGTACCTGTATATTTTTTAAACACCACTCCGACATATGTCGGTGGTACAACCAAACAAACAGACGAGGGGTGCAGCATCTGAATCAAATCAATGAGACAGGGCACCGACCTGACATTAAAACTTTACCTTGACAGATAAAGGAAGCAGGAGACTCTCCGGGGTGAACACGAGCTGTAAGAAAGACCAGCTTCTTCTCCCTCTCTGGACTCCGGTGTTGGTCTGAAGGGGGGAGAGAGACGGAGGGAGAGAAAGGTGTAAGGAAAGGTAAAGACAGAGTGTCAGTTCTTGTAGACTTGTAGACAGCTATTCTAAAAACTCTCAGACTACTATTATCTTAAGTTGGTGTCAGAGTTAAATATACAAGTAACTTATTACAGTCCAGTGTGAGATGGCTGCTGGGTCAAAACACACACTGACCTGCCCGTCCATTATCAGCCAGACACACATGAATCAAACATCAAACCAACACATGGCACAGAATATTCAACAGGAGAGGTGAATTATACATCTACAGAGGTCGGGATCAGGCAGCAACAGGTGAGACCTGATAGAGGTCTTCTTTGATTTAAGTCTTCAGGCCTGGCTGAAGACTTCTCTCTGGCTAGACACTTCTCTCCTCCCCTGCTCTAACTTGGCCTTAGAGACAGATGAGTTGTACCTTGGAGACTTTTCTTGAGCATTTTTGGTAACTTTACTGGTGGAATTTAGCATAAATAAGGGTTAAACGCACAATGCTGCCAACTATAGCTGCTAACTATAGGTGCTGTTAGCCAGTAGACTCAGCAGCCTCCCAGTGAACATGGATGGATCAGGAACGAACATAGTCTCCAAGGCTGACAAAGGCCAGTTTGATGACAGGGAATACAGTACCGAGGTGAATCACAGCAGCTCTAATCAGACTCTGACCACGGGGACAACATGGACAGGGTGGGTTCAAGCAGGGACAGGAGACGCGTGAAGCAGGAGAAGAGAGGGTGGTCAGACATGAGTCGGCACCCACCTCCTGAACGGGGGTTATGATGGGGGTCAAAGTGGTATTACAAGACAGGACTGGCTGGAGCTAGCTGGTTAGCATGCTTTAATGGATATCTATGAACCATAGACATTTTTGACATCAAAACTGTTATTTCTTCAATTTCTGTTAATATTTTTAGCTATTTTTTCAATGTTTTTAACTAAAATTCTTACATATTGCTCCTTTTAAAGTTTTATTCACATATGTTTAGTCATATTCGTCGACTTCCTTCCCCACTTTCTGATGTATCTGACATATTTAGTGTTTTGCTGAAAGTTATAGCAACTAGCAGATGGTAGGAAATGAACTATTGTGAATGTAATTTAAGACACGTCCATACTGGCAAAGAAGTATGTGCATAGTTTGCCTTTGTGTTTATTTGTTCAATATTGATTTTGTTTGGTAGTTGTTACAGTGTGATCAATACAATTATTTTCCAAAAACACATTTGAAACAAGAAGTTAAATCCAACTTTATAAAAGTAAAGTTAACTTCATAATTTCAATTTTTAAGCCCTGTCAAAAGCATATTTAAGACAATTTAATGCCTAAAATTCAGACAATTGGATTTTAGATTTTTTATTAAGACTTTTAAAGGACCTGCAGAAACCCTGAAATATATAACATATATATGTCTGGCATTTTTAGACATTTTAATGTGGAAATGTTACATATTATAGCATTAATGAACCTTTCAACATACTTGTCAAACTTGAATGATGAAATGGAGACTTTCTGCAACAAAGTGCGAAGTCTTGGATTTGATTCTTTTTCTGTATTCTGGAGATATGAATGACTGCATGTGAAACATTTACTTACAAGAGAATGATGAGAATGATGAGAATGTCTTGTTTGATACCTCCTGTGAAATGTTTGAGGGTCTACAGTGTATTTGAAGCCAGGATCAATAAAATAGAAAATGTCCTATTCTAGTAAAGTCAAATTAACCTAAAAAATTGTGTTAACCTCTGTAGATATTTTGAGGATTGTTCCTCAAATACTGTAGACATTAAACAGGCTGAATAACAAAAACAGTTCCCATTCACAGAGGTCAAAATTTTGCTGTTTTCGTGGCTCGCGTTTCTCCTTTAATCTGCTGTTGCTAATGGATGAAAGTGATCGTGTGCCTCATTGCTATACACAAACTTAATATCTTATCGATTCTTCCACCCGCTTCTGCTGAGCAGAGAAAATGCTAATTAGCAACAGGCTATGCACCTTTCCTTCTCCTTAATTCCAATTTAGCCTCAGAGCAGTGTGTGTGTGTGCTTCTATGTGTGTGCATATGTGTCTGTTTGAGTGGTTAGGGGTCTAAACAAAAAAAGCGTTGTTCCATTTAAGTACTCTCCCTCTGATTTTATTTCGCTTTTCTCTCCCTCTGCCCTTCACAGAGACAAATGGCTTTGCCATTCAGGAGTCTCCATGGAGCGGGGCGGGCCGTTTGTTGTAAATGTGAGTGCTTGCGGTTTGGCCGGCCGCTGGGTGCTCGGTGGCTGTGAAATTCCATCACTTAGAAATTCTACTTTGGCCTCGACCCCAGGCCACCACACAGGCTCTCGGTACAAGAGCACAGCACACACACACACACACACACACACACACACACACACACACACACACACACACACACAGGGTACAATACAAAGTTGCAATCAGGAAAGAAAAAACAGCACAGGCAGACATACACACACAGCCTCTCTCCCTACAGTAAAACCAAGAACCCAGAAAGTTGTGAGCCAAACCAGAGACAGCTGCCAAGGTCCCGACTGTCGGGGAATTCAACCATCGTGGCCATGCTACATTTAGTCTCAGTGCTAGTGTACCCTTGCTGCTTCATCAAAACAATCTCTTACAGCAGGCTCCTGGAGCTTACAATGGATCCACTGTTTATCCCACATCGTTCTTTCTATGTGTGTGTATGTGTGTGTCTCCTCAGGGCTCTCACAAATGCTCCCCAAGTAGTTGTTGTGTTTATGTGTCTGTATCTCTGCATTGCTCTGTATCTGGCTGTGCCCAGCCAAGCGATGTAGCACAAAATTAAGTCCCACTATTCCATAGGCACCCAGACACCCAGAGGGAACCTGCAGGAACCAAGCACCATAGCGAGGCTATATGTAAAGGAAAATCAAATTTTTGGCTCAGGTGTGTGGGGACATAAAAACATTAGGGTGAGGGTCAAGTTATGGATGAGGTCTCCAGAGCACAGCACTGCTGCAGCAGCATCTCCTGACCTCAAGGTGTCAGTAGAGATCAGCAGGCGGACAGACAGATAAAGAGAGGGAAGCAAAGACAGAAGTCAAAGAGAAAGAGAAGGCAAGGGATCAGACTGAGTAGTTGTCTAAGGCAACACAAATGACCTAACTCTCTTTCCTGGAACTCTTTCATTGTTTGCAGGCAGTTTCTGGAGATTGTCAACTAGGAGGGAAGAACAACCGTGTTTCAACATAAACGCCTTCCATGCAGGACTGCTGAGCTGAATGTCAAAGCAGCATCACTGCCATTTCATTTGTGTGACTTTCTAAATTCATCATTCATTTATCTTTATTGTTGAGACACATTTTCTTCTTTCTGTGTGTTATGATAATTGGGTTTGCATGCATGTGTGTACACTAGGGCTGGAAGGAATGATTATTTTCATTATTGAATAGCCGATTAATTATTTAGTGTATGAAGTGATCAAAAATAATCAAATATGCCCAGCACAATTTCCCAGAGTGCACAGAGACGTATTACAATTGCCTGTTTAGTACCAAAAACCCAAAGATATTTAATTTATATTGATATAAAACAGAGAAAATCAGTAAATTCTCACATTGGAGAAACTAGAAACAGTATTTTTTTTTTTTACACTTTTGCTTGAACCTAAAGCCTGGCTAGGTCTCTGTCTCTTCAAAGGATGTTTGTCACCTTAATGCTTGCAAAATAATATTCTAAAAAATACAGTCTTGATCTGCTCTATATGAAAAGGGCCCTGAGATAACTTCTCTCATAAATGACTTAAACAATTGAGTAATAACTGCACAACAATTTCTGCTAGCTGACAACTCAATTAATCAACAAACTGTTTTAGCACTGGTGTACATTATGGTTGAGAACAAGTGAATTGCATAGGTTTGTTTGTTCAAATGGAAGTAATTGAACATCGTGACATTCTTGAAAAATCATGACTGAGTAAAGAATGTGCTCTGAATGTGGATATTCAACAGTGCTGGGTGAGCATTAGATTGTATATACTTATATTTTCAAACACCTTTATGTGATACTGTAGAATATTTAATATATTATATATATTAGTTAGTGTATTACCTACAGTAGATGGTGATCAGCACACTCCCAGTTTTAGCCATGATGGTAGAGCAACACCTACTGCTGAGAGGCCATGTTGCCAAATAATGAACCTCTTTAACTCCACGTCATCACAGTCCTCCGTGGGCCTGTCAAAGCAGCTCAAATAAAATATAAAAGTATAAGAAGTAGGAAAAGAAGGGGAAGAGAGAAAAAAAGAGGGCTACAGTAAGAGGGTGGAGGCTGAGCAAGGGAGGGTGTGTGTGTGTGTGTGTGTGTGTGTGACAATGAGTGAGTGAAAGCGGCAGAGGCAAAATTTATGCCCACACTTCCAAATCAAAGTGCTCCCTCAGCATATTTCTCACCTGCCAAAGTCACGCGCTGCACTGTACGCCACATTACTGCTCATTCTCTTGCAGCTTGCCGAGAGGGGGAAAAAAATTAAAGGATGTCAAACTACGATCAGCTCTGATAAATATGTAAATTAGTGGAGAGAAGAAAAGTGCCTGTGAAAAACAACATAAATCTAATGGATTCTGAAGGTCAGTCCTGATTGTGCTGGTCAGCTCTTTCTGAGACAGCAGCAGTCCCGGGAACTTTGGGTTCAATCTCATAAGTTGTGACATGATGTAATTAACTCAGATCGTCTTCATCATTCTTCTTCAGCAGGTACAAAGGAAGCCCTGTCAAGACCTTTGTGAAGCATCGTGGCATATATTTAAATACATTTACCCACTTAAAAAGTAAATTTGATTCAAGGAGATAGAAGAAGGTTTTGCTTACTTTTTTTTTTATATCATCAGTGTCCAAACTTTGCGACATGGAACGAAGACGGACAATTTTCAGACTGGCATTAAATTGTAGGGGGGACCGGGGGCAACTGTAACACACTCAGTTCTTTCATCATAAACAAGTTAGAGTGATGACCCTTACGCTGCACATGCTCAGTAGAATTCTCTCTCTGCCTGTGAAAAAGAAGCAGGATCTTTTCACCATGGCAGATGTTTTCAACAACAACAAAAAAGATTTTGAGATATAAAAGTTACTTTTTGGATGTACAGTGTTTTTCTTCTGCTCTCTAAAGTTTAGATGACTGCGTATTTCAAGTTACACCCATGTTATCTCTGTTGCTGCTTAAAAACCAACATGTACAAACTATGCTAATATATGTATCCATCTCTTTCTATCTAGCATACGAGATTTTATCATTGTTGCAAGATCATTGAGCAACATGACCCCATGTAGGGACCTTATTTGTCTGTGTTGACTTACTTTTCTGTTCTGTTTCACTAAATTTAAAAGTAAAACTATTTTTTAAAATGTTTTAAATCTAGTTACTACTAAGGCAGTTGCCTAATCCTCCTTAAAAATCTAAACAGACTTTCACTTTGAATGCATACAATGCTTGAATTAAAAGATTTTGAACTATATAGAAAAACAGAATGTTTGAGATACAGTTTTTTTCAGTGTTACATACAACTGTACAGTGTAAGTGAAACCCACTCTAACTTCTTGCATTAAATGTAATATTATAACCTTCCCTTATTAGTGAAAATATATCAATTGTATTATTAATTAGTGTAGATATATATAAATATATGTTTCTTATGTCAAAAGATGACTAGTGTAATGGCAATAGTGTAAAGGAAAATGTAAAAATATTACCATTGTCCCCAGTTTCCTTAGTAACTACAATTATATTATATAGGTTCTATATTAAACCAGATGAAATATGGGATATCTAAACTCTGGCCCACAGTGGGGAGGGAAATAACGCTCTAGTATATACTGCAGTCCTGCTCCATAGTACACAGTGATACAATAAAGAAACAGTGTCACACTGGCCACAGCTTTATACCACAAGTCTCAAACCAAGGCCTCTCTATATCTCTGCCCCCCCCCCCCTCTCTCTGCTCTGTGGGTTTTACACTGTAATAAATTAGCCTCACTTTGGTGAGATGGCAACAAGACACGCTTGGCGCCCTGCTCAGTGCGTCATATCGAGGATGGGCGCGAGCTGTAAATTGTCACTGGCGTTGAATTTATACAGAGCCTTGGGACGAGATGCAGCACCGTGTACTGCCCAGCTGAGTGAGCCCCAACAAGCATCAAAGCTCTGCACCTCTTCACACCCCCCTCGCTCCACCCGCTGACACCACCCTCTGCCACCTCAAGGACAAACAGAGAGAGGAAGAAAGACAGAAGAAGAAGAGAGACAGAGAGGCGTAGGGATATGTGCTGAAGTGCAGAGGGCTCTAAAGTGATAAGAGTTTTATGATGCTGTTTTCTTCCCCAGGAATTGACCAGGTCCCTGACTTAAATTCTGGGTGTGTGTGTGTGTGTGTGTTTGTGTCTGTAGGTGTTTGAGAGCCTGTGGCGTGTCTCAGATTTATTCAGCTCATCTTATTGTGGGGAGGCAGGGGCACTGCCAAGGCCTCCTCACACATTCATAAAGCATCGCCCTGTCTCTTCACACACCGCACATTACACAACTAAACCCTCAACCAGGTGAGAGAAAAATTGAATCCTGCATAAACATCGCTAATTGTCAGAAAATGGGGCCACAGTGTTTTCTCTGAACCGACAAAGACAGAAAGCTACAGAAGAGAGGATATTTACACAGACAGGTGGATACACAGAGACACAGAGGATGATTGATGCAAAGACAGAGGACAGCGAGGTGGAGACAGAAAGACAAACAGTGAGACAGATGTGAAGATAGAACAAAGAGAAGCAGGAAATTAGCAGAATAATACATGCAACTTTACTGAGCTCCTTCAACATCTGCCTCCTGTGTTTGATTTTCATTCTGTCTTCCTCTATGGTTCTCACCACTACATATCGTAATGTACACACCTTCAGCCAGTATTTTACTGGTTCCTCCATCCACCAAAAAGTCTATGTTCAAACCACATTAAAAGTTTTTTTTCTCATTGTGAAGGTGTATAACATGAATTTATAACTGCTGTTTTATGGTATAGGGAAATAATGAATGAGACTTTTTTCATTGGACTAAAAGTATTGAAAATTGAAGGAATTTAGTTTACATTTACTCCAATATGGCTACAAACTATCTACCATCCATCATTATCTTTTTCAGTTGTAGAATGTAAACCATCCCCTTTTGGACATTCCAGAAAAAAAATACAGAGGACACATAGCCTTGGTGCTCCTAAGCTACAGCCCTATATCTGTAGGAGCATAGTAAAGTATAGCACATTGTGAAAAATACAGGCGGGTTTCAGGGGGTTCGAGACTCCATGATTGACACATGAGACCCCCTGAAATTGCAACAGCAAAATTATGGGGGGCCTCTGGAATAACTTTTAAATATTATGTCACCTGCAATTGTACTAAAATGTCTTTTAAGAGTTCAAACTGCAAAATATTTATTCCTAAATATGAAGACAGAAAAATATTGTCCTCTTATGTTGCCATTGAATCCCTGGGTGTTTCCCCTAAGGCATTCCTCCATGGGTGGCACTGCTGCAAATGGTTTGCAATCCAAATGTTGTGTAGTTTAGAAAACCTAAAGTTACTTGGTACAACCTGAAAAACAGTGTTTTTTCTACTTTGACATAATGGTTACACTTTGTAAAAAAATACAGACTCAAATCTTGTATATTGGGGATTGCGCCTGTGTAAGACAAAGCATAACACTGGGAGGGGGGACCCTGATCATCTTTTTTTGTTCATCATAGCTAGTGCAAGTGTTGGAGTACCTGAGATCGGTCTCGGCCTTAAGACCACTTTTTGAAAGTCTTGGTCTCGTCTTGGAATGGACCACATTTTTATTCGGTCTTGTCTTGGTCTCAGACAAAGAGGACTCAGGATTTTATTTCAAGACCATGTCACAGAGATATCATTACAAAGCATGTTCACTGTCTGATTTATTTGTTAACATTGTTACCGTGATTGGATGTAAAACCTTCTGCTTCAAATGCAACCAATAAATTGACTCATTTCTAATTTGAAAATGTTGTCCTGTAACAGAATTTGGCTATCTAAACTACAAGCTGTAAAACAGCATCCAAAAGAAAAAAAACAGCAGTGTGTAAAATCTGCAATGCAACGTTTACTGAGCTGACTGGATATGACTGATATGCTAAGTAAGTGTAAGTGATGCTAGCAAAGCTTTGAAATGATGAAACGGGCCACATAAGGCTATGTAATGTATGTAGTAGTTACATGAATGTTTGCTAATGTCTGCTCCAACATTAACGTTAGATGCTGTGGAAGAACTAAACCCACTATCTTTGGGCTGTGGACAAAAGAAGACATTGGGCTATGGGAAACACCGATGGACATTTGTCACTATTTTCTGACATTTTATAAAACAAAAAATTAATCTCTTCATCAATAAAATAATCAACAGATTAATCAACAATGAAAATAATCGTTATTTGCAGCCCTATAGTGTGGTACCGCTGCCACACTTGGCTGAGAGAGATGTGATAGCACATGGTCTTGATACGGTCTCGCCCCACTTTGTCTTGACTCTGTCTCAGCCCCTCAAAGTCTTGGTCTTGTCTCGGTCTTGATACACTCTGGTTCTGGTCATGACTTAGTCTTGGTTTAGGTGGTCTTGACTTCAACACTATAACCTGCTATGGCAATACAGGTACTATGATTGGAATCATAATCATCCCAATGTTAAAATAAACTACCAGCAGAACTGAAATCAGCCCAACTGTAAGCACTTTTAAATCCAGGTTAAAAACATTTCTCTTTTCATGTGCGTATGGCTGAGCTCTTAAGAGTTATAATTTTTGGATTTGCACTCTTTCTTGTACTTCCTATATTCGTTTCTCTTTCTTTCTTTTAACTGTATTTTTAATATTTTAAATTTCTAATTTTTAATTTTTTTTTTAATGTTTCTTTTTACATTTTCTGCTCTCACTGTTAAATGTTCTGTCTTTATGTAAAGCACATTGAGTTGCCTATTGGTATGAAATGCGCTATATAAATAAAGATGCCTTGCCTTGCCTTGCCAATGAAACGATTTTGGATCAACAGAGGGACAGATACGAAGGCATGAAAAGATAGACAGGAGATACTGAATGACACCACCCTGAGGTGTCTGTTGGGTTAAGTCACCTCTACCTCTGGAGCATCACCCAGTACCTTCATCAGATCATCTACTCATCTTTACACTCGCTTGTCTCTCTATGCTCGTCTCATCCTTCACTCCTTCACTTCTTCTCTGTCTCCTCGGCCATCATAGCCATCTAGGATGTGTGTGTAGCTGAAGAGAGCAATCAAAAGCAGAGACGTGGTGGTCAGAGGTGTGTGTATGTGTGTGTGTGTGAGAGAGAGAGAGAGAGAGAGGAGGCCTGGGGAGGGGATTACAATGGCCATGTCGAGACACTCCGATTGGCATCACATCCAGACAGAAAGGGGAGGGACAGAGAGAAGGAGAGAAAAGAAAATTGGGAGATTCATAAAGGGAATGAGGGGTAGAGAGAGAGGGAAATAAAGAGGAAAAAGAGAAAGAGAGAGAGGAAAGAAGAGACAGAGAGAAGGGCGGGAGCAGAGGAAACCCTTGAGATGACAGCATGTAAATACGCCAACGGCGGGCCTCTAAAGTGGAGATGAAGAGGCGGCAGGATAAAAAGCTCTGAGCGCTGTGTGATTATGGATCAATTTGCCGCAATCAAGCCCCCTTATGGCTGGTCCCTGTGAAATGGAGAGATTTCTGCTCCTCAAGGGCAGCCGTGATGACAGTGGAGGTCACAGACGAGGGGAGTGACAGAGTGACAGAGGGGGGGGACAACCTGATGGAGGGAGAGGAGTATCGAAGGGATGGGAAGAAGAAGGGGGAGACGATCTGTCCTAAACATCAGCATTCAAGCCTGAGCTGAAGGGCTTTCTAATTATGTTAATAGTGAGAGGTGGTGGTGAGATGCAGGCCTGTGGCCATCATTGACCAAGGAGCTTTGGCCCTGTTAGGGTCATAAATGAGAGCTCAAGTGATACACCATGACAACAATGATCTAAATAATGACTACCCTATTTTATACACTAATAAAAAAAAACAGACATGATACTGAATTAAAGCAGCAGAGTTATGGACTACTGGCACGAACACAGCAAAGCTTAAAGGGAACATTCACCACTTTTCAAGTGGATGTCCAATCAGTGTTGATGGTAAAAAGCAATAAATTCCTCAGTGTGTGCTACATTGACTGAGAAAGCTGAGTTCTCATGCTGCAAAATCTGTTGTTCTTCCTGCATCCAGTGATGTCACAGTGATGCAGTCAGTGTGAAGGAAGAACTACAGGCTATTTCAGCTTGTATTTCCAGTCTGCACCTCTGAGTAGCCAGGGGGCAGAAATTCATGCATGGTACATGGAGGCACTGCTGGCATGGTGCCAGAAGCATGAGAACTCAATTTTCTTGGTCAATATAGCAAACAGTGAGGAATTTATTGCTCCAATAATAATAATGCAAATTCCGACATTTCTTAATGAATTGATTTATAAAAAACAGGCATTTCATGAGTTGAAAATGGTTCAAAACACTGCTCTGTGTTTCTGTGCAAACATGGAGGGTCTGACAGAATCTGCCTATGGTTTGGTATCTCTGACTACTAGCTGTTACTGCTAGTGAGCAGCGATCAGTTTGTCTCTCTGGTTGGTGTTGTGACCACAAAGCCACACCCTCTAAAGTGGTTGCCCTGTGCACACCTGTCTACCCCCATCCTCACCACTTGCCCACTTTTTGGCATTTTTCAAAATTATGCAGTGGGTGGAGTTAGGCCTGGGAGTGGAGCTACACTTCTGGAGGTCAGCAAAAACAAAATTTTCAGGGGACGTTAAGCTGCTCTTTAATATCTTAGCACAACAACAGGCTGAAATAGCCTAGGGCATAGAAGAAAAAATCCAAGACCTTATGTTTATCAATATGCTACTGAAGGTGAACCATAATAAAACATAAATGTTTAATTACCACCAGGGAGCTTTGCTGCCATTCACTGAATCAAAGGTTGTAAAAACCAAGGTTGAATGAACCATTATGTTCTTTGTGTCAGTGTGTCAGTTTGTCAAACTGACCTTGTCAGACTCACTGGGGGTTTTTGAGAGAAACATATTTGTTTAATATATTTATTTGAAAAATAAATTTCATTTGACTGGAAGTGAGCGTTACATCTGTTACAATATGACAACTAGACAACTATTATTCTAAAAGCTGAGGTCTAAAATGTGGTTACAGGCCAGAGAAGGTTGAGAAATCCAGCCTTATGACCACAGTCTATTGTGTGAACCTTTATTCTTTTTCTAGTCCTCAGGGCCAACTTCAAGCTTTTCTTCATGCCTTTCAGAGGCAGCCCGTATCTCTTACAGTCACACACTGTTTTATGGAGCCCTGTAAGTGTCGAGCACGAGTGTGATAGACAGTTGGCACAGAGGGCGAGACAGAGATTCACTGAGAGAGAGACAAAGCTCTGTCAAGTATCAAAAGCAATACGCCCTTTTAGCGATATGATACGGACGTCTGGCGCAAAGTCAGAGGCGGGGACTGCTTAGGGTTTCAAGGCATTGGTCACAGGCCTTTCTGAAACCCTGACTTCTCCTCTCTTGCCTTCAGAAAATGATGACAGGAGGAGAGGAACATAAAAAGGAGGGATGGCTGGTCTGTGCGCGGCATGATACAGAATCAGAGGCAGCCAGTAATAGCCTTTTTTGAAGAATGCGCCACTGAACTTTAAGGGCCGTCTTGCTTGAAAGGACAAGTTACAAATAGGAAGAAAGGAGAGGGAGAAATGATTTCCCAGGGATATACCCCCTACTGCGCTGCCCTATCGCCGCACCACAGTGTAGGAGTGTGTTTGTGCGTGTGTGTGTTTTACTGTATGTGATTGTGTATTTGAAGAACATACTACAAGAAAAACGGCTCCACGTGCACAAGCAGACGTACAGTACACTAACACCTGTACTGAAGGAATATAGGGACAAAGAAGACACATTTTGTTCTTAAATGTCAGTCGAACCAGTGTTGCTTTTCAGACAGAAGCTGTAACTAAAGCCCAGCCAGCCGGACGTACAGACAGGACTGATGTGTAGTTCTTTATTACTCCGTCTCTTCCTACCTATCAATAATTTCTGAGCCACAACAATACAGCTGGGCTGAGGTAAACAACCATAGTGCATCCCAGCTTTAATAACTACAGTCACACCTCCCAGCTATGTCTTTCAGTCAATTTTTCTTCCATTCTATTCTGTTCGATTCTACCTGTTTTCTCGTCTCTCATCTCTTTTTGTTTTTCTCCTCACATCTATACGGCAACTCAAAGTTATCATATATCACTTTCAGTCTGCAGCTCTTGCTCATCAGTTGTGCATAAACCACTTGCATTTATTTGTGTGTTTGTGCATGGGAGAACTGTATGTGTGTGTGCTTGTGATCATGTGTGCATTGCAGGCATCAGCTCGGCTCGGCGGCAGCGACAATGTCATTCAGCAGTTTAGTAACAGGCCATTACCTTGGTAATACCAGCCTAATGGGCGGTCTGCTATTTTAAAACCACGGTCATGTTTGTGCCATTAACAACCACTTAGTGCTCCACTCAAATCAACAGGCCACCGGGACACACCAAAAACAATAACAGAATAACAAAGACAATGTGATAATACGCGCCGTCTCCTCATTAACACCAGAAACATGAAGAGCCAACCACACTGCTTTATTTCTTTTCCCACTTTACACATGAGAACTATTTTCCAGATGTGAGAGGATAGCAAAACTTGTAGACTGAGCAAATATAATTATTTGAAGTGTCAGCTTTTACTCTCAATGTGATACCAGTTTTTGATTTTATGTGGCAGAAAGTGCAAATACATCCAAAATTGATCTTTTTATCTGTATATAGTCAAAATCCAATTAGCTGTTTTATTTTCCAATGACAGTATTTATTGGAATTGCTGCTGTTAGAGATGGCTGCAAAGCCATGGAATGATCAGTTTAGGAGGCCAGCTCTTCATATGTTAATATCTACCTCAGCCAAGGAGGTTATCTTTTTGTTCTGTTTGGTGGTTTGTCTGTCTGCTTGTCAGCAGGGTTATGGATAAACTAATGGGCTGATTTTCACCCTTCTACTCTTGGAGCAACAAGTTTGTTGCACAGGCCAAAGAGGAACCCATAAGAGTTTGGAGTTCATCTGAATAACGTGTGGATACACAAATTGTTTTTCACTTTGGTTAACCCTGCATGATAGGTCAGTTGTAACACCAGAGTCTATAGCAAAATGCACTGAATTTATCCTGCACTCACAAACTTAAAGTGAATGTTCAACAATAGTTCAACATTTTGGGAAATGGGATTATTTGTTTTATTTATGTGGTATAACTAGTTATTGACAGTTTAACCTTCCCTGCGCAATACACATGTCTAACATCTCTGCTGGTTGCCTGGAAAACCTCATAGTGATGATAAGACTTCACGAAGTCACTGCGCTGAGCTTATTCTCTCTTCTACCAAATTAAAATAATACAACTATACAGTCAGGTAACACCATATATTGACATGACGCAAGTTTGTTATTTACTGTTTACAAACATATCAATGATACAGTTTATATCAATATGGACTTAAGTGCAGACTCTCAGCTTTATTTTGAGGGTTCAATCCAATTGAGAAGTTTAGGAATTACAGCTCTTTAATATGATTTTCTGCCTCTTTTTCAGGACCAAAAGTAATTGGACAATTAACTCAGAAGCATCTCATGGGCTCATGGGCTATTCCCTTGTTAATTCTGTCATCAATTAAGCAGGTAAAAGGTCTGGAGTTGATTCAGGTGTGCATTTGCATTTGGACGCTGTTGCTGTGAACCCACAACATGTCGGTCAAAGGAGCTCTCATAGAATGAACAGACCATCCTTAGGTGAAACAAGAGAACCTCAGGGGAGATAGCTGAAATGTTAGGAGTTGGCCAAATCAACCAGTTTGGTACATCTGAAAAAAAAGAGCGCACTGGTGACTCGGAACTCAAAAAGGCCATGACGTCCATGGAAGACAACAGTGTGAGACCAAGATCCTTCATGGAAGAAAAACCCCCTCACAACATCCACCCAAGTGAAGAACAACTCCAGGAGTTGTTGTCTTTAGTATTCAAAGTTGACCATTAAGAGAGAAGAACTTCATGAGAGCAAATATACATAGGGTTCACCACAAGGTGCAAACCATTATCAGCCTCAATTATAGAGGCCAGATTAGACTTGCCAAATAACATCTAAAGAAGCCATGCTCCAGTTCTGGAACAGCATTCTTGGCAGATGAAACTAAGATCAACTGTACCAGACTGATGGAAGAAGAAAGTATGGAGAATGGCCTGAACAGCCATGATCCAAAGTACACCACATCTTCTGTAAAACATGGTGGAGGCAGGGTGAGGATGGCATGCATGGCTTCCGTGGCATTGGTTCACTAGTGTTTATTGTTTGATGTACAGAAGACAGAAGCAGCCGGATGATTTGGTATAGGGATATACTTTCAGCTCAGATTCAGCCCAATGCAACAAATTGATTGGACGGCTCACAGTACAGATGGACAATGACCCAAAAATACTGCGAAAGCAACCAAGAGTTTTTAGGCAAAGAAGTGGATATTCTGCAACGGCCGAGTCATACCAGATCCACCACGAGCATGCTTTTCACTTGTTACAAAAATAAGCAAAAGACCCACAAACAAGCCAACTGAAGACAGCTGCAGTAAATGCCTGGCAAGTCAAAAGGGGAACCCAGCATTTGTATGTCCATGGGTCCAGACTTCAGCAGTATTGCCTGCAAAGGATTCTCAACAAAGTATTAGAAATAACATTTTATGATGGAAAATGTTATGTTGTCCATTTATTTGAGCCCCTGAATGAGGAGACTTGTAGAAATGGTTGCAATTCCTAACGTTTCATAGGACATTTTGTTAACCCCTCGAATTTAAACCTGAATTCTGACTTCAATGCATCTCAGTTTGTTTCATTTCCAAACTCATATGTGGTGGCATGCAGAGCTCAAATCATGAAACTGTGTCATCTGTCCAAATATTACTGGGCCTAACTGTAACTCCCTGTAACTCCTGTTTTTTAGTTCTGTTTGTGTATTAAATAAATAAGATACAAGGTGTTCATTTGTAAACTTCTGACATGCTGGTAGTTGTGTTTTGAACTTTGGACAGGGCAAGGCTTACTATTTCCCCCTTCAATCCTAATGTTAAGCTCATCATCTACCGGATCTACAGCTCTGAACAGACAAATGCAAAAGAGGCGTTGAACTCATCGAAGTCTCTGGAAGAACACAAACAAGAGTATTTCCCAAAATGTTTCCTTTAAAGCCTCTTGTCACACACACAAAAAAAATTGCAAATCGGGCTCTGTAGCTTCTGTTTGATCCCAACAGCAGTCTTTATCATCTCCACTATTACAATTTCTGGTATTTTTATCCCTGACAGTCATGTGTCCCATTTTGAGAGCTGCACTCTGTTCTCCTTAGCTGGCTGGACAGCTCTTACATCAGAAAAAAAAAAATGTAACATGCAGTCAGTGGTGCTGTTTTAGACAGACATCCAGGGGAACAGTCTATTGTTACAGCTACAGATACTGAACACTCAGTGGGCCAGGTTACCTGGAGCAGTCAGCTCAATGATAAACCAGAGGAGAGGTAGAGGAGAGCAGGGAGCGTGTCAAACAGCAGATCGCTTTGGACCGAGCTGACAGAGCAGTGCTGTAAATCCTGTGTGTATGGTATATGTAAGCTATTGTTCCATATAGGCCAGAAATTTTTTATAAATATAATTTTTAATTTGAAACAACAACATTTAAAACTTTTGTGTCTAGACAAAACAAAGTTAAAGAGTAAAATGAGAAATGGCAGATAAGACATTTAACTATCAAATACAAATACATTAAACTATATCAATACAAATCTATGATAATCACATTTTCAATTGAGTGATTTAAATAAATAGGGCAAACATGACAAACTACTGCCTGTGGGTCTTTCTAATTCCATCTTAACATCTCAAAGAGAATCAGCTTTCAGTCAGAATCAGTAGCTTCTCTCTGAAGTCTGAGAGGAAGCGCTGGGCGAGAAGTCCTGCAACGGAGGCACAGTCCATTTCGGTGCATCAATCGTTTACACAGACTTTGAACTCGACTGTGGGTGTGTTCAGCTCTTTAGTGATTTCCAAAGCTTTCAGTAGAATATCAGCTTGAGTAATAGGCATTTCTTCATTCCGCTTTTCAGTCAGATAGTCACACACTCTCCTGTCAAGCTTTTTAAAGCAGCTTGCTTTGGCACACTGGAAAGATTTCAGATTTGGATTTGAGTCTTTTTCGACTTAATTGACATTTTTAAGACTGTCATTTACGACCCGTAATCTTGACAGTTGTTGGATGAGATCATTGATCACAATTAACAATCTTAAACTAGCACCATAATTCATTCAAGTCTTTCCAAGATGAGTACTGCATCTCTCTGTTATTCCTGTTGTTGTCAAATTACAGCTTGCTATAGTTAAAAGGATGTAGACGTTAGCATGCAAACTAAGACTGTACTCAACTCATAATTTTGTCAGTTGAATCTAATTTGGCTGTTAATTACAAAACTTTGATGATTTGTTCCTTTTTTCAGTTCAGCCCCACACTAACCTATATCAGCCTAGATGAGTATGTTTTACCTGTAGAACTTATGTTTTAACATGTTTCTTTGGCATCTGTGATGTGAAAACATCAGATTTTCACACAGTCAGAGAAAGCAAAACTGTCCGCTTTCCTGCTCATAGATCAGGTATAAAATCCCAGCGCACCGCAGAGCATCTCTCCTGCCAGGCTGCTGACAGTGTGTCACCCACTGCAACGCATCACCTGCCCTGAACGCTCTGATGTGCGCTGGGGTGAAGTAGCTGACAGCATGTCACCTGTGCTCCGTTTCTATCACTCTTCTCCTCTTCTATCGCTGTTAGTTTTGTCATTTGTTGTGACTTTAAGACTTGGTTTATGAAGTTCACAACATGGTGTGGTCATTGTTCTATGAACAGCAACACATGGATTCGCTAATATAAAGCAATATTCATGCTTCCCTTTATTTATAACCCTCTTGAAATGTTATCCCTGTCCTTTTTCTAAGCGTCTACCTGCTTTATTCTGATATTGTAATGCACACTGGCTGATAAAGGATAAAGGAAAAAAACACAACTGCTCATCTTGAAGAATCTCAGTCTGACTGAAGGGTCTCTGACTGATGATTCAAATGTTCAACTTTCAAAGGCAGCCCTAACACACAAAGAAGTTCTTATATGTAAACAACAACACAAGTAATTTGTTAATTCTTTCCAAAATAACCCCCAACTTCGCTTAATTTTGGTAAGACACCGTTCAGTCGTCCTGAGTTTAAAAAAACCTGATAACGATGTATCAGCCAATAGTCATTTCAGAGACAAATAAAAATAAACAGTTTATTTGAGAAGGATATTTTAAATTTGTTTTGGGACATTTTACAGTAAAAACTGAACTTGTCAGTGCTCTTTGGTGGAGAAACTGTGTAATGGCAACACTGTTTAAACTCATTGCTGATAGCTCTGCACAGCAGTTTCTTGATACTTATCACCAGATACACCAACACAGATATTCCTGCAATAAGCGCTGATCGGCTCATATGTCAGCTCAGCTGATTTAAAGTCTTGCTCTAGTAACAACTGATCCAGCTGGACTGAGTCTGTTCCAGTCCAGGTCAGGTGGTGCTGATGAGGAGATAAAATTGTACAGTTGGTGGTGTTCAATGTCACGCACAAATCATTGCCTTCTGATCCAGGTAGGTTAAAAAAAGATGACAGAGAGGAGAACTGCTATGGTTTAACTGTATATAGACTATAGCCTTTTTTCCACAGATTATTTTTATGTACATTTTGAAGTATCATACTAGAAAAGGTTGGTGGAAGTGGCAAAGATCCAAAAAATGGGCTAAATTTAGCAAAAAGAAAAAAAAGTTTTCACTTGACAGTTTTTGCCCTTTTCAACAGTTAATGCTCTTAATGGGAGATGGAAAGCATCTTTTCCAGGTAAGTTGTGACATTGCATTTAGCTCACATGACTGATGAACAATTTTTGCTGAAAAAAGAGGAAGAAGCTGTTTCAGTTTCTGTCAGCATAGACTGTCCCATGAAAGAATAATTACAGATTTCCCAAATGAAAAAGAATTCCACAATGTGGAGAACTCAGATCAGCTACAGAAGAGTGTTGCCTGACTTCTCAAGACAAAGCTGGAAAGTGTCATTGTTTTGTTAATTAAAATAGCTTACATCATTAACATGCAAATCCAAAGGTAGATAGGTAAGCCACAGAATAATCAAAAACACCATCATCATACAGTAAAAAACACATTTATATCTGAATATAAACTGAATATTACCTCAGTTAATTGATATTGATGATGAATTCTATACTCCAGCCCGAGCTGATATTGTACAACGGCATCTTCAAATTAAAAAAAGAGTTTTTATTCTACCCATGGGGTAAATCAACATTTCTTTTTTGGTTTTGTTTCTGTGATTAAAAAAGGTAAAAAAAATTCCAGGAGTTATCCATCTCCCTAATCTCTCTGTAAGTTAACTTGAAAGGATTTAAACGCAGCGTAACACCTGCTGTTAATACGACTCCCTGATAAAGCTGACATCAAATGTCTCAGATAACATCACTGCTTATCTCTGGAAATTAAATGACTTCTGGAATATATCTGAAAAAAAAATGAATTTTTGGATTGAAGTACAATTGCTAAAAAAAAAAAAAAAACAGATGTAGGGAAGCTGGAGAGTGTGTGAAGACAGCCTGTGAATTTAAATGAAACCAGGACATCCTCATTTTTCACTTATATGAACAGCTTGACAAATACTGACATTCAGACTTTAGAGTAGCTTATATTATAGTATTCATATCATACAGCGTGTATAAAATGAAAATAAACTCGTACATTTGAAATTTTAAAAAAAACACCGAAATGGTAATTGAGCTCATGACTAGTGTTTGTCTCTTCCCACTCCTGATTGGCTTGCCTGATGCAACAACTGCATGCTGGTTGGTTTAGGATTAATGTGGTTGCCATGACAACATGCTGGCCGTAGTGCTGTGCTGGAATGGATGCGTATGTGTGTATCTGTATATGCGTGTGTGTGTGTGTGTGCGTGTGCGTGTGTATATACTTTGTTTGAAGTGGCAGGCCTTTTCAGCAGCTTTGATCAGGGAAATGTTTGTAGTGGGGGCAAACCTGGAGAACAAACAGGACTTCAGAGAGATTAGCGATCTGTGGAACACACACACACACACACACACACACACACACACACACACACTTACACACGCGTACAGATAGGCTGTCTAGAAGTCAGCTTTCTGAATAAAATCAGCCACACGTAGAACGACAGCTTCTCAGTTGAAAATTAAACTTTTTCTATCTTTCTCATGTGATGAAGCAAAGAGGATGGGATATAAGAAGTAGCCATATCTGCTGGCTGACATTCCTCTGTTCTTTCCCTCTCCTTCACACCCTCTAGGCTGATGTTTTTGAAAAAAATAGACCAAGAACAAGCCATCTAGAATATAATCTGTGTGTGTATCTGGGCTATAAAATGTAGTAAGCTGTACTTTATATGACATTAGACAAATACTACAAATAATATTTTTTTATCAGTCAGTATTAGACCCTTACTAGACTTTCTTAGAGTGTAATTAGGGACACATTACAACAGAACACTTCAAACACACACTTCAGTTTACAGTCCAATGAGGGTCTAAAAGTAAGAAATAATACCCTTTAGTTTCCAGTACAGTCTTGTTGTAATGTGTCCCTAATAAAAAGGGTCTAATACTGTCTAATAAGGAATATACAATTTCTAGTTTTTGTTTATCTGGTTTGTCTAATTTGATACAAAGTACAGCTTGTTACATCTTATCAGTGGCCTGTAAAATAAAGTGCGACCTGTACATGTGTGCTTATGCCATCCCTGCAGGGCCAGTGTAAATCCATCAGTGCTGAGGAGAGGCCAGGTGAGTGCTTTAGCAGCCAAGGTGTGACACATGGCCCCCATGCTCCTCCATCATGCTATACTAAGAAGCAGCATGTGTGCGTGTACGTCTGCGGACTGTATGTGTGTGTATGTATGAGAGGAAGAGTCAAATGTGCGAGCCAGGAGCTGTGATTCAGACAAATACACCGCTGCGCCCCAGCAGCTCCCGACCCCAGCCCAGACGGACAGCACTGTAGCTATTCTC
This sequence comes from Lutjanus argentimaculatus, assembly GCA_034769285.1. NCBI lineage: Eukaryota > Metazoa > Chordata > Actinopteri > Lutjaniformes > Lutjanidae > Lutjanus > Lutjanus argentimaculatus. The sequence goes on along the minus strand of JAWZSL010000010.1, from coordinate 26,164,371 downwards.
AGAGCCACAAGCACATCACTCAGTCCCCAAGGTAGGAGGATAAGTCATCCACTAAGGTCGCAGGAGGTGTTATGTCTCTCACTGCAAGTAGTTTGGAGTTTGAAGAATGGAGGTACAAGGCCGAAACAAATGGCAATGTGCTCCTCATCTCAGTTCTAGCCATTGGACAGAGTGGTAAGTCATGTTCCCAACTCCCAAACTAACATGGGGCATCAGAATGATAAAACGTGTCAACATCGTAAAGAGATCCATAAAATAATCTCTCTCTCTGATCCGTCTGTCCTGAGCGTTGCATGCCAGAAAGAGATGGATGCTAGGTTATATTTCACTTAAAGTACAAACTCAGTGGCTTTGGAGACAGTGTGTTTAATTTATATAAGATTTATTGTAAAACATCTATTGACGTTTTAAAATTGTCCCCCTAGGGATGACAGGACGATTTGTTTTGAGATGGCACTGGTAAGTTTGATGGATCTTTATCAGTCCTACGGTTGGAAACAGTCAGTTCATACTGAAAACTTTTAAGGGAGTTATTGGTTTACTCCTTACTGAGGGTGCAAAATGTGAGTACTTTCCTTAATATATCATTGGTAACAGCAATAATCAATTAGTCAATTAATTGTAATTTAAAAAACATAAGAATTTTGCTTATACAAAACCAGAAGGTCCAATAAGGTCTAACAGAGAGAAACATTACACTTAAGACAGTACAGTTCTGTTATCATGTGTATCTAAATCCCTAAAATAAAGTCTAAAATGGGTCTAATAATGGGTCTAATGCTATCAAAAAAAGAACATATAATTTCTAGTTTTTGTCTGTCTAGTTTGTCTTATTTGATTTAAAGTACAAAGTACCAATGCATTTTTCAACCCATCAGTCAAAGCTTTATTTCCACAGCAAAATCTCATAGCCTATGAAACATATAAAGATGCAGAGACCTACATATTAAACACAAATATAACTGAATATCAGAACACATGTAGAGCTTAAATTTTACATTGACAATTACAATTTTACAATTCGTTAATTAATCACTATTTCCACCACTCCTTACCATAAAGCCAGGGGTATTTTATTGCCATTTCTTCTATATATAAAAAGTAATTTACAAATAAAAAAAATAGGATAAGTGTCTAAAGCTATTTTACCGGCTCTCTTAGATTGTACTTCAATCCAGTGTGTAAGATTTAACAGGATTTATTGGCAGAATATGGCAGAAGTGGAATATAGTATTCATAGGTATGTTTTCATTAATGTATAATCACCTATATAAATAAGAATCACCTATAATCATCTACATAAATAAGAATAATAGTGTTTCATGTTGCACCACCATGTTTCTACAGTAGCCCAGAACAAACAAACCAAACACTGGCTCTAGAGGAGCTTTCATGTTTTTGATGAGTTTCTTGGCCACCATAGGTTCTGCTACTTTCTTGGAAGAAAGGGTCCTTTAACAAGTTGAAATATTTACCTGGTGGTGGCACTAAATGAAAAGTAAAGGCACACCAAGTTTTTACAATTCATCCTGAGGAATGTGTGAACCAAATTTCATGGCAACCCACTCAATAATTGTTAAGTTATTCCACTCAAAACCACAAATGTAAACCTCATGGCAGCGCTAGGGGAAAAGTCAGGGCATCATCTCAGGGAACCGTGAATGCCTGAACAAAATATCATGACAATCCATCTAATAGTTGTTGATATATTTCAGTCTGGACTAAAGTGGTGGACTAACCAACCAGCCGTCATTTCAATCCCTAGAGCCATGTCGCTAGCGTGGTTAAAAATAAACTTAAAACCAAAGTGCAGTTCTAGCTATGCTTCATCTCTGAAATAGTAGGAGATAGGATGAGATAGATTGAATTCACTTTGCACAAAAGATAAAAATAAAGACACCCTGAGCCCCCTCACAGTGCTGTCTGGTAACTCTTAGCCCTAAAAGAGTTCAATTTGTTTCATTTAAAACATCGAAAAACTATGAATTATGTAGGAGTCTTGCAAAAGTACATCTCAAAAGATAAATCACAAACACAAACTAAGACAAATCACAATAATACTAAAGATGAGTACAACACGTGTAATCTCCTTGTTTTCTATCTGAGGGTCTGTTCCCTGTTATGGAAGGAGGCTGGGGGAGGTCAAGACGCAGGGAAGCGCGGTGGCCTGATCACACCCTGAGAAGTAGGCCCTGAGGGAGCAGATTAGAAAATGGTGATGCAATATTAATTGGTGATGGTGCGTGCCAGGGAGTGCAGGGTTGTCCGGGGTTTGTCTCCCAAAGGAAAGGCTGTCAGGAGCTGAGAGAGACAGGCGGGATGAGTCCCTGACCTTGTCTGTCAGCTGGTGGAGGAGAGGAGGGCTGGGAAAGGAGACCCCCAGTCCCACTGACACTCAGATCAACACTCTGCCAGTCTATGGCAAGCCTGCTGGGACACATGCCGACATCCAGACAGACAGAGTGACACAGTGAGACAGACAGACAGAACGAATGTGATCTCCATGGTCGAACATAAAAATAACAACGATAACAAAATGAAAAACATGATAAACTCTATTTATATTGCACAGAGGGGTGGTTATTATGAGTGTTGTTAGAAGAAGTTATGTAATTTCACTTATCATGACTATTTCACCCACAACACTGACAACTGAGCAGGGAAGAGCAAAGCCGATGAAGTGAACAAGTCTGTATTAATGTAACCTTTTGTGTTATGTTAATTTGCACTAATTAAAAAGAAGGAAACAAAGAAACACTACTAAGTTTTAAGAGGTGTTTTGAAAGAGGACATGGAGTCAGCTGGCATGTCATGTATGTTTTCAAGTGTGCTTCTGACAAGTTGACTCCTTACATAGATGTTTTTATCATAATTTTTTCATATGAAAATTAAACTCAAAACATATAACCAACACAAATAATAAAAATATTAAATACTGAGTAAAAGTAACAAGACTAAAAATTTCCATATGGATGTACACACGAGAAAACAGGGTGTTGACCTCATGACAGTGAGAAAAAGAGCTCCTTTATTTGTTGTATTTGGTGGAACAAAAAGAAAAGCATGTGTGGCTTAACAAGAATTGGACCGAGGATGAGGAGTACAGAACATGAAGCATCTGTCTAGGTTCTGTATACTCAACATCTACTACATGTTTGGGTTCCCTTACCTGAAGCAAGGGTCTCAAGGACACAGGGGTGTCATATACTATACAGACTGTAACGCCACCTGAAGCAAATTGTGATCCGTGACATTGGGCTTTATAAATAAATTTGACTTGTCTAGTTTGCCTTTGTTGCCTATGTGCAGTCTGCACATTTGTAATGTGTACAGTCAGCATGATCACACTTTTTGGACTGTGCACAGATGTCTATAGGTGTAGCATCTTAGTAGGCTATTCAAAAGTTTGGTGGCCTGAACAGCAAAAGGAGAGGTTTTTTTTTCTTTAATATGGGACCCAGGACAACCAGACAATCTGTGCTTAAGCACCCTTGAGATGCCTTGGCTCATATAGGGTTTAAAGGTTTGTGTTATAGGAAGGGGTGACATGGTGATGGATGACACGAACTTGCCTAAGGTAAATTCAAGAACACAAGTCAACAGATTCTTACGATGGTCGATATGGTTTAGTAGGATGATCAAAGAGAGGCTGGGACACTGTTTAACTGCCAGGATGCTTCATCAGTAGCAAAGTTTGATCTTTTTTTCTTTCAAGCTCTCTGTTTTCATGCTTTACACTAATATTCACTTTCCTGTTTACAAATGAGTGCAACACTATGAATACAGTACCTTCCAGGAGAGGCTGTCTAAAAATGTTATCATAGCATATTGAAACAGTTTAGTCAAAACTGGATAACAGATAGTTCTGTCCATGACGGCAGATGTGTATCACAACCAGCAGATGTGGGTCTAATAAGAAAATGTAAAAAGGTATGTAGATGGCAAAGGTGTGCTCAGGCACAAACACAAATGAAGCTGAATACTGTATGCATGTACAGTATAAGTCACTGGTTCCCAACCTGAGGGACCCAACCCCCACTAGGAGTCACCAAGACTTCACGGGGGGTTGTGAGGCCTTCTTGATTTTAAGTTGTGCAAAAAAACTCTATTTCACTCATTTCTCTGATGGGAACTAAATGATACTGTTATTTTTACAATGCAGATTATTTATTTAAAATTCTTGCAAATTGTTTTACGAAAATCTCTGCAGTTATTTTGTTAGTTGCACAGTTTATCAGTTGTTCTGTTCTGTCATTGTCATGCATTGAATATGATATGAAATATCTGTAAAATATTTAACTTAGTCAGAAGTCATCAGCTTAGTCAATCATAGAAAATGAGAAAAGGAAAAAGGTTGGGAACCACTGGCAAAGGTGACTATGCTTTTCTAGATGTGGGTGAAATATATAAATATCACACTGGTGTGGGAGCTTTTTTGTATGTGTGTATTAACTCAACTCAGCAATAATACTATTGGCGCCACATGCTGATGTGCATGTGGCGTGTACACACAGCAAAATAAGACAGCAGCTTAACTGACAAAGGTCCTGACACTGAAAACATAACAGACACAGCACTTCATAATGATTTGGGATGTCTTCTTTTTTCATGGTGTGAAAACTGTATATCAGATAGTGGTGGTGGTTGAAGGGAGGGAGTGAAGAAGGCAACACGAGCATATGGGCGAGAGCTTCATGTCATCTGGGGACGCACAAACACTGGACACATGTCAGCCTCAATTAACCCTCTCCCATCTGTCTGTCGCTTTTTCTCTGACTCTTCCTTCCGCTTCCAGGATCTCAACTAGGTCATGCAGTCCAGTAAATCCCTACATACAGGCCGCAACATTAAAAAAACAACATGATACCTGCACAAAGACAAGAAACTTTCTTTTCCCACTTGTGTTACACCAAATGAAAAGTTTAATATATTTTCTTTTACACTCCATTAAACCATCCCCTGTCAAAACACATCTACTGTATTAAATTATCAATGCTATGGACTTCAATAATTCAGGCTAGCCAGCAGTGTGTTATGCTGACAGTGTCATGGAGTTCCCTGACATACTGTTGAGTGTCCCTCCAGAGAGCTTGTCTAAGTTTCGCTGCTCTGCAGTCAGCGGCAAACTCACCACTGCTGCCAAAAGGTTAAAACAGCCAATGAATGTAGAGCAGGTACACTTATGATGGTATTTGCAGCAACATATTGTCTTCTGACTGCACCCACTGTTCAACAAAAAGTCAGGTAAGATATAGACAGACAAAGAATTTGTTCGGATCTGGTATTAACATGCACTTGGGTGATCCGATCATCAAGCGGACATCTGTAAGTATGCATGTTCACACCTGGTATTACAAAGCATGCCCAGATGTGTCTTGAGTGACCACTTGAGAATAGCTCTCACTCGTTCTATATGTAAATACACATAGGGATATTTTATCAGATGATTGTACATTACTGTCTATTTGATTGTTCAAAAGTAAGATTTGACTCATCTTTCCTCTTGTTTGTTACCATAGCCCCACACTGAAACCCCTACTGTATATCAGCCTACATGAGCCTCATATTGTACCTGCAATGTCAGCAGCCCAGCAGGAGAGAGAGGATTTTATAGGCCATATACCACTGGGCAATATACCTATAGGGAATATACCATTGCCCAACTGCAGGTGTTATTCTTGCATGATCTTGCACAATTATGGCACAATCTCACGAATCCAGCTGTGAGATCAACAGCTGGTGGCGGTAATGTACCTCTAATAGAGGAAGAGAGTGACTAGAAAACATGGAGGTGGCATCCCAACCAAGGAAACTAAAAAACGTTTCCTTGATCCCAACCGGGCTGGTATTTATTTGCACCTCTTAACCTTAAAAACCTGTAACATTTGGAACCACAGAGCTTCCAGTTTATAAGAATGTTAGTTTTACTGTTTTGAGTCTTTTGTTTTTAACTCAAATACTGTCTCATGTGAAGCAGTTTTTGTTTGTAGTTCCATATAAACTGAGAAAATCATGTTAGGTGATGAGGTAGCATGGTATGGTAATTTTGCATTTTCTTAATTGAATTTACAGAACAATGACTGTATCAGGGTAAATACTGTTACCATGATATAAAATTACATATACTCTGATAGCAGACTTTGGCCAGATCACCCTCCTTGCCGTGGAGGCAGGAGTACTGCCAAATAGTTGGGTAAAATTATTATTATTTTTTGATCATTTACAAAGCTATTTTTTTTACATCAAAATGTGCTCAAGAACTCACATAAATAAAAGCGTCAAATTAAAATGCATAATTTTAAATGAGCCGTTTTGTTTGAATATCACCATGCCACTGTTAGCTAGCTAACTCATTTATTTGGGAAGGAAATTTTTTAACAATAAAAAGTGGGCCTTCTTTTACAAAAGGTTGAGAAACCCTGTTATACGCTCCCTGTACTATGATCAGGATTCACACCTTTACTTTTTCTGCAGAAATCTGATGCTTTCACATCACTAATGAAGACAGAGGCAGAGAAAGTAAAAGTGTGCATTTAAGTGCACCATGGAGCATCTCTCCTGCCCACTTCTCACAACAACATTTACAAGGAAAGAAATAACTTCAAGTATTGCATTTAATGCCAAATTTACAAGAAGACCCGAACAAGTAAGAATTTGCCAGAGCTGTTTCATTACCCTGCTGTGTATGCAAATAAAAATGTGTTATTGTTTTTATTATGTATTGTATTGTATTTATGTCCCAACAGTAGTAGCCAACATGCAGGGACAAATGGACACAATATTTTATACACAAAGAAAGAAATGTATAACATTTACCAAATTTAAAAGAATGCCCAAATAAGTAGGAATTTGTCTCAGACAGTGTTTCACAAAGTTTATAAAGTTTCACCTCACTCAACAACTCCCCAAATTGTGATTTTTTTAAGGGAGTCTGGGGATATTGCCATTACTAGTGTGCTGACAAACAGCCGCTGCTTGTCATAGCAAGAACCAAATGATGTACTCAAAGGACGTCACCTGAGTAGACGCTCCTTTATTGTGACTCAGGACACGTGTGTCCGTACTGCTAAAATAATGTGATCACATGCAGCCCAGTCCACCTCCGATGGTGGTCTGAGTAATTGGATCTAAAACGTGTCCTGGGTTTTTTTTTTTACACCTGTACATAAAGCTGTCCACTTGTGATAGAATCACCCAGGAAGCATGTTAATAACCAGGTCTGAACGGGGCCAAAAAGACAGTAAGAGACAGGCACAGATGGAACAGAAGATAAGACATATTTTCCATGTCTTACAAGTGCCTTTTTTCTCTTTAGGCCTGATTAAATTCACCATCAGGTTACAGTAGCATCAGTGGCACAGTTCCTCCCATCCTGAAGCAGAGGGTTGTTGATGTGTGTGCCAGAGACAGAGTGAAACGTCACGCTGTAACGCTATTTCCTTGACTCTGACAAATGAGGCCCTGGCTGCGCTCTGGTGTTGGCAGTTACCTATGAAAGAATGCATCACTCCAATTGGCTCGCCTGTCCCGCCTGTCACACAGCTGCACGTTTTCCTTCCACTTGTGGCATGCATGCATGTGAACACAACACACACACACACAACACACACACACACACACACACACACACACACACACACACAAATACGTACATACAAAAAACATATAAACAGGAATTACATGTCACAGAGTTCCTATCCTGCGCTCCTCACCAGTCTTTTCTCATCCACCAGCAACACCTCGTGTCGGATCCCTTCCTCTCCTTCTCCCTCCGCCTGTCGTCCCCTCTTCCTTCCCCTCTTCACCCTCCCCATCTGAGATCAACACCTAGATGTGTGCAGGTGCAAGGCTGCTGGCAAACTGTCAGCTTGAGTCTCCGTTACTTAAACACACACACACACACACCCCCTCACAGCTTGGCTCCAACACAGGCGCTTCCCACTCTGTGAATTGGTCTCCACACAGCGAGCTAGATCACACTCTCACTGTCAACACATAAAGGAAGACTAACAGTGAGTGTGCTAAAGGTTGGGAAAACACTGGCTGGGGACACAGAAGGAAAATAACACCGAAGGAAAAAAAAAGTGAAAATGGACAGAAGCTCTCTTTGGTCAAAACATGAAAAAGCCTTTATTGAATAACAGTACAAAATGAGGATTTTTAAGTCTGAACAGTTTCATGTGCTTCAGCCACACAAACACCTTCATCATTGAGCTGCAGCTGTAAGATGAGACATCCCCATTGATGTTAATGACTTCTACTTAAAATTTATTATGAATTGTCCTAAAATAAAAAACTGTACCAATCAAATAAAGGATCAACAAAAACTACACAAAGGACTTTTTTGTTCAGATGATCTAACAGGACTGATGGGGGAATTATATAAGGACTTCAAAGCACATACGGAAAGAATTCAGAGAAATATCTAGTTGAATAAGCGACTGGGTGGATCTATGGGAAAAAAGAGTGCACTGACTTATAAAGAAGCTGCTGAAACAATAGAAACTAATGATAAAAATGTGTTAACTGAACATGCCGTATTACTCACAAATTGGACCACAAATTTTCAGATTTCTTTTTTAATCGTAAAATGAAATTGGATCCATTGCTTTGTGCCTTTTAGGATTGTTCAAAAAATATGGATTGCTCGATTATTGCTAAGCAGCAACACTTGCATTTCTTTGCAGGCTAATCCCTTGTATTTTTGAAAACAGTTTTGAAGAATTGCTGAGGCTTATTTTGGTCTTTCTTTGATGTCCATGATGTCTCAGATGTCCATGTTGATACTTGCTTGCTGGTGTCGCAAAATAGTTCTTCTAATGCGAGGGCAACCCAACGAGACTATGTGCAGTGTAATTTTGTAAATTTTATTTTTAGGGAAAAAATGGCAGCTGTGGCTGCAAGAACTTCACCATACTAAATACATAGAACTTTTTATGCTATTACGGTAAAAGGACATTAGTAAAGCTGATATTACACTTAAGGTTGGAGCTCAAATTTTAGTGTAAAAATACAAGTTCTTGCCATTAAAAGAAATGCTGATTTGCCAAATAATTAATGGATTCTGTATAAATATAGTTTGGTGCAGTCTGCAGTATAAAATACTTCATATTCCATATAAATTATCTTGAAATGCTGTATAAATAAATTAGTAGTCTGTAGTATAAGAGACTTCGTATATCTCTTAATGGACCCATGTGTGAAAATATCGCGAGATCGACGCCATGTTTACATCCTACCGCTACATGCTACAGTTGACATTTCGGCTAAAAACATGGCGTAAATGGCGTCTTTTGTGGTTAAATTTTAATGTCGCGGCTCGCAGACACTTGGATTACACCACACAACAGGATGGAGACATTTTGTGTTTGTTTCTGTGTTCTTTTTTTAACGTTTTAAACTGGGTACCATTCACTGCAATTGTACTGGATTTGACTGCAACCCTTTTTTCTGCTGAAAACTCCAGGATTGTTTGTGAACTGAAGATCTTCATCCATCATCACATCGGCATAGGGGTGAGTACATACTGAGTGGGTTATCATGTAAAGTGGAATATCGCTTTAAAATAAACTCTCAATTATGACATTGGTCTTAGAAAAAGGTAAATGTAAATCATATAATGGTAACTATTACACTCAGCATCAAAAATACAAGACTGGGAGGGATTCATGTAAAGTTAGAAAAACTGGGTGTGACTTTTATTTATTGCTGTGTGTGAAAAGTTGTGTTTATATTATTGTGTTTGTGCACTGGATCAAAACAGAGGAGAGAACTGTGCTGCAAAATACTCATGTTCTTGTTAAATTAATTAGTCTTTTTTCTACGTGGGTCAGGGTTAATTTTATTAGCCTGTCTCTCCCTAAAATATTTATACCATGTTGGCTGGCTTCAGGCACCTCCAGATCACTCACAGTGTGGTGAGAGCACACAGACACACAATAAGAATGACCATTTTTCCGTGACAGTGAGAACAGACTGCACAGATAAGATTAATATCAACTTTACTGATTGAAAATTAAACTACTAAAGATTAAAGATATGCTGATATAGTGTTAATGCACTGGCTGGAAATGTAATTAGGTGTAATAAATGATTCTGTCTGTAGCATCGACACTCACAAAGCCACACATGCACACATACATAGACCGTGTGGTGACCTCTGGAGCTGTGAACATGGAGTTGGTGTCAGTCTGCATGGCCCAGGGTCATCTGACAGCTCTAAACAAGACTCTCATTAACACCAGGCCATTAAAAGCCCCTGCTGGCATGGTGTGTGTGTGCGTGTGTGTGTATGTGTGTGTCTTAGGCATGGACTAGGGGACCAGGTTGACATTGAGGAGGGCAGACAAGTGTCAATTTGGTCTTCAGCCATGAATCCCACCAAATATCAGAGCTGCATAAAGCACTCAGAAATAGAGTGACGTAGAGAGTTAAAGATGACGAAGGAGTAGGAAATACACACCACACATGTTTTTGTTTAAATAAGTTAGCTCACAAGGACACTGATGGTTATTTAATCGGTGGAATTTATCAATAAAGGTAAATAAATAAAATACATTTATAACAATAAATTAGGACATATCATTATAGATTAAGCTGCATATAAAGTAATTAAAATGAGCCCATCCTTTTGTCACTGCTAAACTCACAAAAAAACACAAAGGCCCTCTCTAGAGCCAGTGTTTGGTTTGTCCATTCTAGGCTACTGTAGAAACATGGCAGTTCAATGTGGCAGCCTCCATGGAAGACAACGGCCTAAAAACTTATTTGCATTTGTACTTTTTTGTATTCAGCTTTTCTGTATTTTACCCAGATGGGCATGGTTTTGCAGGATGTGGTGGTGCATGTTTTGGCAAACTCTAAGGCCCTCCCAGTCTGTGCTCCGAGTACAAGCGGGGAGGTGGGGGGTGTATTTTGATAGGGATAGCTGAAGATATGACAGGAAAGGGGGTAGAGAGAAAGGGGATGACACACAGCAAATAGGCCACAGGCGGGAATCGAACCAACCACTGCATGCTCTACCAACTGAGCTATAGGGGCGCCCCTGGCACTGGTACTTTTAGTAAAGTAAAAGATCTCAACACTTCTTCCTCCACTAAATATTAAATCAATTTTTTTTACAGAGTATTCGAAAACAGTGAAACATTAGATAGAACTACTTACTGTATCTCATCACAGATAAACAATTAAGCTAATTCTCACAGCAGATACAAATAAATTCAGAGCACAGAGGAGAAACTTCTTGCTCTTTTTTCATCACACTGATAAAAAAAAAGCTTCTCTGCCATCAAGGTGCTGTGGTCTTTTTAAAATGTGCAGATACTGAGGAGGTGAAGAGGGAATCACAGAGTATAGAGATTTTGTTGAGGCTATGCAGAAAATAAGGTAAATCCCTGACTGAATTTAAATGACCACTTTTGCTTAAAAGAATGGTTACGAAGTGCAGGCTGTGTTTACCAGAGAAAAGCAGCAACAGTACCTCAGCTATTACTTTGACACTCAGAGATTTAGTTATGGCACAGTGAGGAAACAAGAGACCAAAACAAAAACCAATTAAGCATTTTATAAGTTGTTCTGTTGATGATCCACATTTTATTTTGATTCAACACTCTAAGTTGTTATTCTAAAATTACATGGTGTAGCTAACTCATCATTTTTCCATTAAACTGTAAAACAAATGTCTTTTGTAGAAAATTATTCAGCTAATCTACTTTCACTTGAAAAGAATATGCTCATCCCATATTGTTGTTTCAGATTTCATTTAATGCTTTTTACCTCTGTCAGTTTCACCCTTGTCCTTTTTTTTTGCAGTCTTGAATGTTTTATGTGGACTACTGGATTTTTGCCTTTGCTTTTATTGTCTTGTGCACACAGGGCACCCATGCAAAACAGAGTGAACAGCTCTCACTGGCCAGCCTTGTATAAAAAAAGGTTGAATGAAGAAATTCCATTATTTTTCATGATAATACTTACTTATTTATACAGGAAAATTTGATTCTGGGACATGGAAATGCAAAGAAACAACTAATTTTCGAAAATTAAACCTTGTTTTCACTAAAATGTACTGTACTGTTAAATTGAGCAGTATGTTAATGGTGTTTGACAGGCAGTCACTGAACTCAAACTCCAGAGTGTGTATGTTCGGAGCAGTGGGATTTTGTTTTTGGGAAAATGGGCTTAACTTTGCATCAGAGACAACTTTAACTGAGGAGAGGGCAGGTGGAGACAACCTGCTTCAACCATGGATCATATGCTAAATAGAAATTAAACATAATTAATACATTGTCTATGGCTCAAACTCCGTATTTAGACAGCAGTACTCATTTTTGAACGCTACAGTCTTACATATTGCTCCTTTAATGTATTCTTGTTAATTGAAGTAGAAAATATTGTATTTCACCTTTGTGGATGCTCAGTGAAAACATTCCAGTTATTAGCAACAACTTTCTTTAAAAAAGAGACTGAAAAGTGACAGTTAATCCATCTGTTTTCATGTTGTTTATTTTTAGTTTCTAATATACAACAAACCGAGAGGGAGGGCTGAGAGTTTGCAAAGTGGTTGTTCATCTAATGGGAATACTGACATGCATGGCGAGCTGTGTGTGTGTGTGAAAACGTCTGTGTGAGGAGAGAGTCACAGAGTGCACATGTAGTTGAGTGTGTGTGTTAGAGAGCGCATGTGCCAGCGCTGCCAGGGTTTGCTGGAAATGGTATAATTTATCACACCTAATTAATTATACTCCAACACAGAGAAGAGTTATCCTTGTCGCTCAATCGGCTCCACACTCTGCCTCCCTCTGTCAGACGACAGGAGGAGAGACCCAGATAAACTCCCAGAGCCTGAAACACCACGTCTTTTTTTTGAAGTCTCGCTCTCTTCTCAGGCTGATTCGCCATGCCTGTTTAGCCAGCTTCACATTACCATTTAAATAAAGAGGCTAAATGACCACTGGTAGAACATAAAAAGAGAAATTAAATTGTTTTTCTGTCTCACGGCACTTTATTCCTTTCTCTTTCTAGCTCAGCCTCCTCATCATTTTTAATATGTTTAGTCTGAGGGGAACGGTTGATAAAAATGTGCAGAAGAATCCAAATGCAAAATGAACGATTCATCTTTGATTACAAGGTAAATCTAATCTCTTTAATGGAGAACAATGACTCACAAAGCCAAGCAGACTTGAAACAGCTCAGGTACGTTAATTTCTTGAGGAGAATTGATTATGATAAAACTAAACCAACAACAAACAAGAAAATGGCATGAACAACCACTGGGCATAAAGTTTGTTTCAAAACAGACGACATGATTAAAAGGGATAATGTCGAACTACAGAGCTGAATCGAAAAACTTCAACAGGCAAATAAAAAGGCCTCGGGGTCTAAAGTGTGTGTAAAAGTTACCTTGAGGTACATGCTCTGTTTCTTTCTACTCCTTTCAAAACAGGTTCATTAGTTTAGATTTAATCCATTTCAGGCAAATTATTCATTATTTTTATTTGGCGTCATTGTGTAATGCCATTCAAACATCAAGACTAATTTGAACCTCAATGGATGGGATAATAACACATCAAAAAGACATTTACTTGGTATATCCATGAGCAAGAGCACAGATCTCATTACAGTTTCGGGGTGGGGGTAGGGGGGCAGTTTTCTTACCTGGACTGGACTTACATGCAGAGCGGAGCAGAGTGGCTGTCTCTATTTTGATTACAGTTTCTGCTTATTACGTTATGAATAGGCAAGAGAAGAAGAAAACGGGTCGGATTTAGCTCCATTTCCTACGTTATTTTATGCTATTTACAAGGTTCATTATGAGAATATAGATGAGCTCAATTTATGTGAATTATTAACAATAAAATACCCTCTGCTCCAGGCAGTTTTTCACATAGGCAGACTGTTGAACTATACTATATGGTACATATTAAACAAGAGTAAATACATATTTTCAATTATATAATTTCTTTTGAAATAGTTTATGGAATCTGAACCCAAGTCCATCAGTGCATATCTCTAAAAACAGATACACCACAACAAAAAACGATGAAATACTATAGAATGTGTGTTCTCTCACTATCTCTGATAGAAATCCTGGTTTTATAGAAAGTGTGCAGATAGCAATTCAGTGAATTCAGAGGGAGATGTGAGCTGCAATTTGTGTCAAAAGTCATGCTTCTTCTCTGAGTTATGACTCAGTCAAACACACAGACATGATACACATATTCCTGATTCAGTATGACTTATACTTCCCGGGGATATCATTAACTCTGATGTCCATCGTGAATAAACGGCCTTAAAATCCACAGAGTCAGAATTTGAGAACGTCTGGTTTAAAACATATGGCTAGAATAGTCATTTAAAAGTGGGGGACGAATTTGCGCAGTGATGATATTTTCCTGCCTAGTTCTGTTCACAACACTTTTGCTTTTGCTCCCACTTCTCACTTCTCACATTTTGTTTAAAAATTTGTTTAAAATGTGTTACTGAGCACTTCTCCTTCACAAAGATAATCCATCCACCTGACAGGTATGACATACAGTATAGAGGTGCTGAATAAACAGCATGATTATTGCACAGATGTGTCTTAGACTGGCCACAATAAAAGGCCACTCTAAAATGTGCAGTTTTATCTTGAAAAGCATGTTTATTAGGCACTGACTGAACTATGGGTGTTTAGGGCTACAGATACCAATTTTTTTCCAAGGGGGGCATGACATGCCCTACTCTGCCACTTATTGGCTTACCCTGATACTCTTACCCTTAACCAAAACAATCACTCCTCATGCCTAAACCTAATCAACCCAACCAACCAAGTCAATGAGTACTAGAAAATTAGAATCCCTCCTGGGAAAAAAATAGGTATTTGCAGTTTTATGTGAAACAGCCACAGTTCAGTACCTAATAAATGTCTTTTTTCAAATGACCTTTTATTGTGACCAGTCCAAGGCACACCTGTGCAATAATGATGCATCTCTATATGCCCCACCTGTCAGGTGGATGGAGTATCTTGGCAAAAAAGAAGTGCGCACTAACGTCAAATTTTTGAGAGTGAAATAAACATTTTGTGTGCATAGAAGTCTTAGATCTTCTACTGCAACTCACGAAATATGGGACAAACAAAAGTGATGATATAATAATTTTCTTTAGTTAGATCTGCAGCCTGCATAAGTGAAAACCATTGTCGACATCCCACACCCATCATCAAGGAGGTGAGCAGATTGTATCGGACACAGATTGATTGCCCTTGAAATCCAACAAAATTGCTTAGCTTGTAACAAGCTTTATTTACTACATTAAATTATCATTAAAATGCTATTAGCGCAATTAGTTGATTTCCATTTTAAAACACACATCTATGGTGAGAGAGAAGCACTGAGGGGGAGAGATGGAGGGAAGGAGGACGGTGACGGAGGACAGCGGGGAAGTTAAAGTTACAAGAAGAGAGGAGGGAGGAGAGAAGAAGAGAGGATATGTGAGGAGAGGAGAGGTGAGTCAGGAAGGAGAGAGGCGACGGCGGGAGAGCAGTGGGAGATGAATATTAAGCAGCTGTAGTGATTAGGGTGGTGGTGCAGAGTGGCACTGTGACAGTGACATTGGCTGCCATTGGCAGCCCCTGCCATGGTGATTCACTGGAACCTGCTTCATTTGGGCCATAATTAGCTTAAATGTTCAGAGAATGAAAAATTCATCATCGCTTTGAATCTTGTTAATTGGGAGAGCCGTCTGCATTAATAGAGGCCATTTGGAAGCTATGTGCTTAAGTATGCGCGTGTGTGTGTGCACATACACAGGTACGTATGTGTGTATTTAGGATAAGTGAGCTCAGTTTTGCATCCACTTACCGGAGGGCCTGATGGATTCCAAACTTTACCAGTTTTTTATCATCGAAGCAGCCAAATAAGCTTCTTAAAAAATGATAAGGACATCTGAAGAACGCTGGCAGCGGAGAGGAATTTAACAGCTGCAGTCAGGACTTACCAGCATATCTTATCATAAACACAGTTAAGTGACAATGCAGGGACATGCAGCTGGATGGGTATGGGTGAATAAAAATTAAGGTTTGTAAGGAGCATGGGAAGAAAAGCCAATATAAGTTTGATTGGTAGCCCAGAATTAATCAGTTTCAACTTTTTGTCTTTTAACCCTGCAGTTACTTTTAATATAAATGCAGCAGCATATATGGGAATATAAGAAGATATGATGTATGGTTCATTACTGGCAACAGAGACAGTGTAATGAACACACTTCTTGCATATTTTGCATACAGCTGTGCTCGCTGTAAATGAATGCTTAAAATTGAGAACAAATCTCTAAGAAAAAATTAGACAATAAAGTGCTGCACATACAATCACACTAACAGCATGAATGGGATTGAGTTAGAAGAGTATAAGCTTGACTCTTTTGTTACTTTCTAATTATTTACAGTAATGAAAAAGCTTTGCATGCCTTTAAGAGAGAAATGCTGCGAGATGAGCAAAAGTCTGTGTGGCTCGAATGGAGACATAAAGTTTGGGAACCCTGAACCAATAAACCAAAAGGTTTTGCATTGAGAAACAGAGTATGTTCCTGTAGGCTGGCAAATTTGTGCATTTTCCTTAACTGATATTTGAAAACACTAACAATAAATTAATTGATTAACCATTAATAACCATCAACCATTAGTAATAACTGATAATTGTATAATTAATTGTCCTTGTTTTTCTTAATTTATATTCCTAACTTGCTTTTTTTCTTCTCGATTTAAGTATAAGTTTACATATCCTTATTCAAAAATGGCTCCACCAGATAAAACAATCGATTAATTATCAATTAACACATTTTTAATCGGTTAAAGTCTTAACAGCGGCTGATCGATTAATGATAAATCATCCCTAGTTCATTGTGTCTCTCAGGACAGGAGAAGTTAACAGCAGTAGTGAAGGTAGCCAGTTGCTGCTTCAAGCAGTGAGAAATTAAGACTAATGTCCATTATTTCCTTGCAGTGACGCTGGGGCCACGTCACTGTGACAGTGTAGAGCAGCAGGACATTGAAAACACCCCAAATCATGAGCAGAGTGTTGAGTTTAGACTTTTAGTTGGTAGCCAGTGTGCCATCTAGTTCAGTTCAGCCTGGGTGGCTGTGTTATATGGGGTGTGTTTCGTATTCAGTAATAAAACATGCCACTGTGTGTCCTTCCTCTAAACCCCATGTGTGTGTATGTGTGTATATGCTCCTGGAAACATCAAACCTTGTTACGCCGCGGTAACATATGCACCCAGTGCACCCTCTCTGAACTTCCCCTTCCAGGAGGCAACAAAAGCTGTTATATTTTCACATTCAAAACAGTAACAATGTCATAAAGAGAATGCATTACTGCCACCTATTATGCGGCGCTGCTGTGTGCACCGTGTCTGCATGAAAAGCAAAAGGTGGACAAGATGAATCAGACAATGTTCCAAGAAGCTCCGTAAAAGCACCGAAATGACCCTATTCATTAGGTTGCGTGTGTGTGGACATAAATACAATATGCCTCCGTCTATACCGCAGTGTGTGAGGAGGACACAGTGTTTATGCGACAGACAGCGAGGCTGCAGAGCTCAGCCCAGTCTGGACCAGCTCAGCCCAGCCCAGCTCGACCCAGCCGGCACTAATCCATCATCACCACCACTGAATCATCGTGCTGCCAATAAAACCAGGCGGCAATACATTACAGGCATGTGGCAGGCTTTAGCGATAATGACATTGAGAAGTCCCCTTGGGCTGTAGGAAAAGCCTGGGCGCATGACACACTTGCTTACAGAGGCAGTAATATATGGAAATGCATCAGCGTGCCAGACAGGGGAGAGGATGGGTAGATGAGGGAGTGAGTGGAGCTCAGTCTATTCATAAGGAAAGAGGGAGAAAATGGCCTTCACAGTGACCACCTTCCTATCAGTTTCCAATGTGGATGCAAGCAAATCCAGCCTCTCCAAACAAGCCATCTTACAAGCAATCGGATATGTCAACACCTCATTTCTGTCTTATCTTGCTCACATGCAGCTGAGTTGATATTGCAATATGGTTTGGACATGGGACATGTTAGATACAGTGCTGCCAATCATCGGCTGTGTGGCACAGAGGCAGGCCAGCAGTGTGGCAACTGAATGAACAAATACAGTAGAGTGAACTGCTGGTCTGTGCCATCCTGTTATCTTGTGGCTGACATTGAGAAAAATCTGCCAGTTAATCCCACAACTTCACTGCAGATGCACACGCGTACTCCAAAAAAGCAAAACACACCAAACATGAAACAGAAATCTAAAGTCAATGCATCAGGGACGTGGAGGAGAGAGGGACTGATCTTTATGGTGACAGAAGTTGACTCTGAAGTGATGGAAAGATGGAGCCAGATGTGGCGTGAAAAGGCACTAAGAGCGCAGACAGTCACACTGATCTGTGTATGGAGGAATGAGTTGTCAGAGAAATAACACCAGAGCTCATCTGCCTCTCTGTCTGCAAAATCTGTCCGTCTTCACGGTGTCAGACTCCCGGGTGAGACATTTTAAAAAGTAAATTGTAACCATTGTATGGCAAACTCAAACTCTAATTTTAATCTCTGCATTTAAATTAAAAGTTTACCGAGTCACAGCGTGCTGAGAAATTTGCATTAGCCGAGAGGTCATTAAGGTTTTCTGAAATCTATTCAGCACACATGGCCGCCAATTTCAAAATAAAAACTCTTTTGACATTAGTTAAGTGGTATTCCAGTGTAAAAAATAACACTTTAAAGGCTTGAGGTAGGTTTGTGCTCGAAGCTGTTGACCAGATTGAACCCTGATTTTGTGGTTTTAAAACATACAGATTGAGGTGAAAATACTATCTGTGGAAATGAAGTTACAACTCACTCAGAGCTCCCCTGTTACTTCACAGAATTTGTCTTAGCAGTGAACAATACAGCATAACCACACTGTCAACGAGGCAGCAAAACTTGATTGAAACTGTCTTCAGTTTGTTCTGGAATTGATTTGATGCAGGTGGTGCAATTAAAGCAATAGTTTGGCAAACTGGAAATACCCTTAAATATTTTCTTACGGAGAGTTTGATGAGAAGATTGGTACCTCTCTCAAATCTGTCTGTTGGATATAGAGCTACAGCTGCAGGTGGTTAGCTTAGCTTAGTGCAAACACTGAAAACAGGGTGACATAGCCAAACTGGACTCCAACAAGTTCCTCCTCCCTTCCAAGAATTTTTGATTTTATGGCTTGTTTTTTGTGCAGTTGAACAAACAAGATATGACATGTCTTATCAGCGAGCTGTTGAGGTGCTGGTTGGAAGAATTTTTAACCCTCAGACAGAGGCAGGTTAGCTGTTTCCCCTGGTTTCCAGTCTTAATGTTAAGTTAACTGGCTGCTGGGTAGAGCTTCATATTTACTGTAGCAGACATAAGAGTGGTATCAATTTCCCATCTAGCGCTCGACAAGCGAGCCAACAGGCTTATATTTACCAAAATGTCCAACTATTCCTTCTACTCCACCTTCCCTATACCTGTTTTTTGTCATTTTCAGGGGGTGGGGGGTGGTAGATCTTAATTTGATTGATTAATATGAGATGCATTCAGCACTGAGTCAAGATTTTCTAGTCATAAACCTGTAATAAACATTGTGTTTTATTTACGTGCCTATTCAGTTTTTTTTTTAATGTTTAGCATGTATAAGGGATTAGAACATTATGGTGGAATTATATGATGACCATTCCCTTTTAAGTTGTTGCAGTGATTTTTGGGATGATACTACTTATTACACACATTTGATACAATCTTTAACCATTTTTGACCATTTGAGACCTGATTTTTTTTTAAAAGTTGAAATATCCCTCCAAAATACTATATTAAGACATCAAAACCTTGAAGAACACCATAGTAAAAAACATGCTCTGATTTGATGTTTAGAAGTTTCACCAGTTTACCAGTACTGTATCTTCACTCTAGCTTTAAAACTGAGCCCGCCACAGCTTCTGAAAGACCGTAATATTGCCAACATGCAATACAACAACTGTGGTTTTAAGATTTAAGGTTTTAAGAAGGCAGCAAAATATATTATATTATACAGTATATTATATATATATATAATATATATATATATATATATATATATATACATATACACAAACAAGAAAAAAGAGCCCCTTCATGTGATTCAGATGTGATTACATCCACTGGTTTGGCAACATTTTACTTCTTTGAACTTTCTGACTCACAATATTACACAAATACTGTATGGTGGCATCAGCATTGTACAAAATACATACAATATTACAGACAGTTTTTACCTTAACGTTCAGTTATCAACATGAGTCTTATCTTGCAGTTTCTTTGAAAAAAAGGACACAAGGCAGGACAGACAAAAAAAGACAACAAGAGGTTTGTGCTGATAGAATAAAAGTCTGGATTTATTTCTGTTTATCTATACATTAAACAGGTGTTCCTGAATGCAGCAAGAGAAAACACAGAACAGGATGCTAAGCGTCAAAGAGTTGCTCGCATAGCAGAGGTGTGGCCGGTTTAGCAAAGACATGTACACTCTCTATCGCATATACTTATAACATCTTCTCTACATGTAGGGTTGCCTCTGGGAGGCTGAAGTAGGGTGAGGGAGTGTTTACTGCAATAGTCTTGAAATTCTTTTCACATTATCATACCAACTGGAAATACTCCATACAGTAAGAACCCTGTCTTTCCCTAATGATCATTGCAATGCAGTTACAGACAGGTTTATACCCAAGCAGCCCTGTATAGCTCAGTTTGAATGTAGTAAGAGTTCTGTACGGATTTGTCATGTCGCCATTGTCCCATTTGACTCTATCTCAAGGCTGTGCAGACACATTCAAAGGTTTGAACGCTCTCCAGTCATCTCTCCCTGGTTGGCCCTCCACCCAACAGTGATGTGGTAACCAGGTGATTACAACTCCACACCTGCATAGGAATTCAATTACACACAAAACTCTCTGGGTCAATTCCCTGGACCAGAGCAAAGCTTAAAATTGAACCATTATTAAACAGTCCAACGAATGGCTTAAGTGCTTCCAAGAAACCAACTGCTGCGTACTTGAACACACACTGCTCACAGTAGAGAGGAGTTCCCCAGCACATTTCATGTTCACAGAGGTGGTCAGAGTAAAAAAAAAAACAAAAACAAATATATACATACTGACAGGCAGAGCAAACCACCCCCCGAAAAACCCAACATACTTCAAACACTTTGGCGCAGAAAAGATTCCATTGGTGTCACTGCACAGGGTAAAAGAAAATATAATGCACTTTTTGTATAATTAAGCCAAGTCCAGACACCGAACGCTGCTGTACACATGACTTAAGCTCACAGTAAGTCAATCATGAACAAATTGCTACACTAAATTCATTATTTTAACACTGAAAATTACATTTGAATTGTTAAAACAACAGTAAGGGACAGAGAGAAACAACAGGGGAATCACAGATTAAAGCGGTGACAAGATGAAATTAATCATTCCAAAACTGACAGACTAAAACTTGCCAAGGAAGTTTTCATCAAAGTACTATGAAGACTCTCTCTGGGCCCTTTTCCACTGAAACAGATCTGGTTATTGTACTGGTGCTGTTCAAATTTATTAGACTTTGGTGCTATTGAGTGAACCAGCCCACTTTTAGTTTAGAGGGGAACCACTCTAATCAAGGATATCATCAACAGGCGATGTTGCACAATGTACAACAACCTGTAAAATATGACACACCCACTTTGGTCCCCGAGGACAAAACTGTTATTTTTTGCTTACAGCTGCAAACCAACTTTCTGGGTTCTAAACCTGTTTATTTTTGGTGAAAATGTTCAGATCGGTTCAAAATTAGATGCCTCAACCAAAATGGGGCCGGTTCCATGTTAGTGGAAAAGGTCTATTTAGCCCTTTCAATCAAATCAGCACTGGTTCTTGAACTGGTTCTGATTCAAAATCCCTGGAACCTTGGTGCTATCAAGAGAACCAGCCTGCATTTCCACCACCTATGAGCAGAACCACTGTAATCAAGGATGTTGTCAACAATGCACAACAACCTGTAGAATATCACACGCTCATGTTGGTTCCCAAGGAAAAATTGCTATTCTTTGGTTCGAGTTGGGAACCATTTTTTCAGGTTTCGAACCGGTTTCTTTTTTGGTGGAAATGCACAGAATGGGGCTGGTTCCATATTGGTGGAAAAGGGACCAATGTGATCTCCATAATATTATAGACAGGGCTCTAGCTCGTACATTCCCAAAATCACTTCTAATACAACTACCAATGGAATCCCACTTCTGTAAAACAAACTGGACTTAACTTTGAGTCTAACAGAACATGGTTTTGCTGAGGACCTCTCCTACTGTAACATACACTGCCCAGTCCGACTGAGATTTTCTTTATGACAATCTGGCATGCAACCAGTGAACAGTGGTATCCTTTAAATGTATTGGTCATCTGAGTGTGATCTGATAATCATGTACTATATATATATAGTGAAACCTGATCTAACCAGTAAAAATGCATATTTCTGAAAATACACTGCAACAATGTGATATTGGTAGACAACAGGTGCTAGAAGCAGATGCATCTATTGAAAATCAGCAAGTTCTGAGGTACTTCTGAAACTCACAGCTGAGGATATAATCACTATCTACAATATTTGGATGGATAGCATATAAGTTGATACAGTAATAGCAGGGTTATCGTTTCGCGAAATATTTTGGCTTACAATTTGATTAGCTGAGGGGAGGATAGTGGCGGTTGACACACCTGAATAAAACATAGCTGTATGAGGATAAAAACATAGAAAAACAGCACCATTTGAGGTCCGATAGACAGATCAGTTTTTGAACTGTTTGCTGGTAGCACCGTCAACCAGTAAAAATCTCAGAATGCAATACAGAGACAGAACACAACCACTGATCAACTGCACGACATAGCAAAGAGCGAAGATATACTGTATATTCAGAGACGACCCCTCACGCAGACACCCCCTTTAGAGCAGCATCTTTAAGCAGGTAATAAAACTGATTTCTCCTAAGAATGATATTGTGTACTGAGGTGTTTTACAAGTTTTATATGCTGTACATGTTGAGAGTAACCAGGTATACCTTTCCTATAGATTTTTTTTTTAATATACACACATAGTTTACAGTCACTGACAAACAAACACCAGAGTAACAATGAGGTAGGACGGTGAAGTTAGATGAAGTAGAACCGGTTTGTGGATTGTATACAAAGTTACTGATACCTTAAGAAAAATATAGGCCTAACAATGTGTTCCTCACATTTTTTTGTCATTTGAAGTAAGTTTGACATTGTATCTGAGGCTCAAACAGTAATGTGTTTTGTGTACACTTGGTTGTGAAAACTGCTAGATGGAGCCATTTATCTTGTTCCACTCAGTGAAGCTGGGGCTGATCTCTTTTTACCCCAATCAAACTGTCAACATAAAGCTCCCTCACTTCTGAAACTTCTGACAGGTGTTCACAACATAAGCCAAAACACTAAGCGAGGAGGAGGAGGAGGACAAGATTTGCTATTATCTTGATACTTTTGCATTTTTAAATCCAGTCCATGTAAATGTCAGGAGAGTAAGGAACTAGAGGTGGCACAGGAAGCGGATCACAGAGCCAGCGAGGTTAAGTTTCCTCCCTATCGCTACTTGAATGTGACAGTGAGAGTACTGGAAGGTCTGGTATTGTGTTACAGAGCCAACACTAACCTATATCATCCATTAATGGCTCTGTCAAGTTATATACTGGTGTACGTTACTAATATGCAGCTAAAACCCAAACTGCCCCTCTGCAAGTGACTTGGTACATTTAAAAGAGATTGGCCTTGCCATCACAGATTAAAGCCAAATCTGGGTTAAAAACATACAGTACTTCCATACAGCTTTCATCCACTAAAGATGGTTTTAGTTAAAGGATTATACTTAATCGCGCTCCAGGAAACCAGCCTTTTGAAAACAAGTTAACATTTCAGATGATGCAATAGCTCTGTTAATGCTCCATCTTTAAAGCATTATTTTAACCACACCCCTTTTGGCATCAAACGACAAAGAAACAAACACAAACACAATACACGACAATGTGTCAGAATTTCAGCATGGGTGCTTTGCACAGCAGAAATCTTTTCTTTCTTTTAAAACGGCATGTATTTTAAATACATGCTAGCGCACGTAAACCTCACATGTTGCTTTGTACAGGGAAAACTAAAAGACAATTAAAAAAGGATCTTTTAAGGAACCAAAAAAAAAAAAAAAAAAGTCTCACCACTTTGGTGGCTTCAGATTCACAAAGGTCTATTAACCTTGGCATGGGCCATTTTTTGTGCAAACCCTGCTGATTCCTCAGTCAGCATCCCCCTTCTTTAGCTTGATCTCAGCCTTCAATACTTTGGCTTACAATTACCATTCATTTGTAAAAAATACACAATTATTTCTATATAAGTCATATCTTTACATAACCAGCATCTTCACACATTAAGTTAAAGCACATATTCCAGTCAGCTTGCACATTTCATAGGTAAATATGTTTAGATTGGTGATTCGTTTTTGGGCTTTAAAGCCAAGAAGAGTTGTTGACTTTTGCTTGTCAATTTACCAAGTAAGAGTTATTGATCAGGAGGCCATGATAGAGTTAAAAAGTCCAATCCAGTTTCAACATAGTGTAACTTGTGGAAATCTGGTTTTCTAAACATCCCAAATAAAGCTTTAAAATTTTAAACATTTGGAAGTATTAATAGTAGTTGGAAGTATTAAATCAAGTTTGTTTTGGAGCATTGGCATGTCAGGGGAATATCTGACTGACAAAACAAATTCATATCCCATAACTCATTCTTGCCATAAAAATACAATAAACCAAAATGTTGTAAGGTGCTTCATGATAATACAATGATTGTTAGGCCTTAATCTATATAGACATTTAAAAAAGGACGAATACCACGAATACATTTCTTTAAGATTGAAGAAATTGCCCAGAAGTTTAAAGTGCATTCAATGTAAATGATTTGTGTCGATCTAACTACTGCATCTCAGTTGCTAAGAGTACAACGGTTTAAAGATACAGATTATAATCTAACTGTGGCAGATCATTAGAAGGTAGATTCTAAGTGAGGTTCATTAAATATCACTTGTTGTGAATGTAGTATAATGTATGGGCTCTGTTAAAAATTGGATGTTAAGGGAAGCCTTGTCACTTTGGCTAAGAAAGGGCGATATCTTTTTTCATTTGTTTGTAAATTCCACTGATCTACATTTGGATACAACATCAAGCTTAAAGCCAACAATTCATATGAAAAAAAAAAAACAAACAAACAAAAAGATAAGTGTAAAAGAAACACAAGAAAATGTCAGGTAACATGGAATTACAACATCAATTAAACCATAACTTGACCAGAACCTTTAAAACTGTAACATGTAACATGACTAGAAACTGAAATATCCATGTTTGGTGGAAAAAAAATAAAAAGATGTTTTTGTTATGTACACTAAAATGTCTCCAAAACATAAGGTAGCTTAACAAAAGGCTGATCTGAACTTTTGAAGTAACAAAAAAACAAAAACAAAAAACAAAACAAAAAAAAAAAAAAAACCAAGACAGACAAAATGATAGAGAAAAATAAACCAACCGACAAACAAAAATCTAGAGTGTGAAGAGGAGAGAGGCTTGATGGGCAGCTCTGCAGCAGATTCACAGTTAGCCACAGCTAGGTCACAGTTGAGATTTCAATCTGCAGCATTTAGTTCCAGCCTGCAGACAGCCACACAAACCATTTTGGATCAAAACACTAAAACAACCAGAGAGAAAAAAACATAAAAAAAAAATACAGACAAGAAAAAGAGGACATTTTCAAAGTTCTGATGGCATAGCTCAGAGGAAATTGTCACTGGAGCAACCTTACTTTATTCCCCAGTGGCGTGGCTTAAAAAAGAGGGGGTTATTATGGGGTTCAGCAGGCCCAGACAACTTCCACCAGTACATGAGTGTTTCAGACAGCTTTACCCACAGCTAACACTGCTTCCACAAGAAAATGACCTGAACCGTGCAGAGCTGTGCCCTGATTTTCATCCCCACTTTTAAATACAGGAGGGGGGGTAGCAAGTAGCCCGGCTCAGCTCACCTTAATGGTGTGAATCAAACAGAAAATAGTACCTATTACCACCTCTTACATTCTCACAGCAAAGTGCAGGTGAAGCTTCATCACTTCAGCTTACTATACATTTACAATCACAGCCTACTAGAAAACCCAGGGGCGTACCAGCCCCCAGTGATTGCCAAATCCATTTAAGGCCTTTCTAGGCATCGACATGCCTGTACCACTAGAATCCATTAAACAGTCAAATTGTCTGAAAGTGACAAGTTTGATTAAGAGTAACACAGGAATATCCCATCAAAACCTTTCCTTGTGCTCTCTTATCGATGGCAGACGCTCAGAACTAAAATGTCAACAAAAAAACAAAACAAATACAGCACTCTGTAGACTCCATATTAGAGCCACACTTCACATTAAACCTCTGTAAGCTCTCTTTTTAACAAAGTGATGTGTTGTGGGTAGGGCTGCCCCCACTAATATTTTTAAGTCAAATCAGATTTGGCTGTTCAATACAAATATCGGACAATTCAGCTTTTTTTTCCCCTGTTCAGTGCACCATACTAAACTCTACATCAGCCTACATGAGTATGTTTTGCCATTTTGCATGTTTTAATGCCTTTCTTCGTCATCTGTGATGTGAAAACATCATATTTTCACACAGTCAGAGAAGGCAAAAGTCTGCATGCTCCTATACAGCAGTGTTGCTGCATCCCACCCGAGGCTGCAGCAACTCTGCAGCAGCTGTCTGGTGTCACCTGCCCTGCATGCTCCGCGCTCCTTCACACTGTGAATTAAGGGTTGAAGGTTGAAACAGTGGAAAGATGGACCAAAACATTTTTGGTGAGTTTCGTCTTGTTTCTGTAGAGTTTAAATGAAGCTCACAATGACGATGTTAAAATTACAGTTTTACTAAGGGAGTTGAGTTAGTTTGGTAAGAGCAACAAAACAGCCTTTTATGGTTAAACAAAGCACATCTTACTCTATAAATAAAGGCCTCTAATCATTGTGATCCTTTCCATAATGTTGTCAGACACTTACAGTAACAATCTGAGCCTGTCAGTGGCAAACACAAGCACAAGCGAGTGAACAATCATCTCCTGCCCTGTACGCTGCCCTGTGCGCTGCGGTGAAGTGGCTTCCATTACAGTATTTAATGGTGATTTAGAGACTTGGATTGTAAAATTTACAGTGTTTACATCCTGCCATGCTGTTGCACGGCAGGCTGTAAACCCTTATTCAATATTTCCTCATTGAAATTGCTGTACATTTTGGTTTTATCCCGTTATTTTAATGCACACCAGCTGACAAAGGAAAAAAAAGGCCCTTGACTGGAAGCATCTCAGTTGACTGAGGGTTCTCTGATTGACGATTCAAATCTTTGACTTTCGGGGACAGCCCTTGTTGTGATTGGCCTACAGTCGAGGGGGAGAATTAATCTCTTGGAGCAACAGAATCTCTGTTGCAAAATTCAATATGGCTGTTACCAATTAAGACTTGTGCATCTGAGACCCTGATGTCCCATTCTATGCAGTAAGTACCAACAGCAAACACTCAGCAGTTATTGAGTTGTCACCAAAATATCCAACCATTCACACGACTAAGATCTAATGCAAGCTAGCATCATCATCTTCATAGCATCAGAAGACTTTTATTTAGGGAAATAACCTTTCACTTTTTAAAAGTTTAAGGACTCAAAATTATGTTCTGACACAGAACAATAAATCAATTGAACAAACACATCTAATCCCTCCCTTTGACACAAATGCACACACGTCAATAAACCGTATTCTCTGTACCAATGCCACTGTAAAGCTTATAAAAACACGCATACCAGCTCATATCAAACTAGTTCACACAACCTTTGACTGGTGGGTAAAGCTGTCTGTCAGCCAATGAGCCAATGAGGAAAGTGGGCACTGAGGAAGGTGATGGTTGCTCTACAGGGAGCTGGGAAGGGCTCTATTTGTATTAACGTTTCACATAATAACCAATCCAATGTATCAAAGGAAAACAACTGCTCCTGAAACTGTGACAAACATCCCCCAACCACCCATATCAAGTCCCCTCAATATCCTGCAGACCACAGAGGGGGGCAGAAGGCGCTGGCGTGACAACAGTTGATCACTACATGCCATCGTAGGTGAAGTTCTCCATCTTGACTGTCTGTCTGATGAGCAGCTTGGACTCCCGCCGCTCCTCGTTCTTGATGGACTTGTTGATGTCCATTATCTTTTCACAAATGTATTTGTTCACTTTGGACAATCTCTGCGTAATCTCCGCACTGTCGGCTGTCTCTTGAGACACTCTGTCGTAGAGACACTCTGGGGAAGGAGCGAGTGTGAGCAGTCAGACTACATCAAATTAAAAACTGCTGGTCTTATCTTTGTCTGGTGTCTAATGAATGTAATTCAATGACTGAAAGGCTGTACGAAAAAGGAAAAGAATTTTTCTGTACCTGACGTTTTCCAACTTGTCTCAGCTTACAAAAGACCCACCAAAACAAGGATTCATCTCTTTTACAATGTTGAATTCATGGATTAAACCTGGTTTTTATCTTACCTCTGACGATTTTCAGTTTGCTGGGCGACAGTGGAGGTTTGGGCAGGGCATCTTTCTTCTTTTTGGTGGCCACTCCAGTGACACTACGGTTCTTGAGGGTTTCTGTGCCCCAGATCATTACAGCCAGGTTCTTTGTGAACTTGGAGTCTCCCTGGGTCCGCTGCAGCTGGTGCCACTTCTCCTCCTCCACCCAGATACCTCCACCAAGGTGTACCTGCATAGAGGACGAGTGTTTTAAAATGTGCATCTAGTCTGCTGTACATAAAACTATTTTTAAAGTCTTGTGTTGTTACTGGATGGTGTCAAAGAAAATGCAAAATGTAATGTCTGTATACACACAACAGAACAAGTACACTGACACTTTTAAGCACACAATACTCTGCTCTTCATGTCTCGTCTACTCCACACTTGCTCGTTCATGCTGGACTTCCTAACAGTGCTACCTATTGAAGATCTGTCTGCCCCATCCACGGGAAAATGACTACAAATGCACAATATCAGATTTTTGGTGATTATCAACATGCTGATATTTTCCTACTCATTTTTGTCAATTGCTGATGACAATATATTCACATATTTTTCTCACCTAATTGCAGAAATGACAGCCCATTGGCAGATGCAGGTATCGAATACAATGCTCCTCAAAATGTGCACATTCAGTGGGTAAAATAATAAAACTACTGCTGACAGGTGCCCATTTCTCTGACTGGTGCCTGTTTCTGTTTGTTCTTCAAAATTCTGTAATAATTATTCTGATGTCAGCTCTTAAGATGGGAAATTAAATTTGTGATGTTGATGGAATGTGATTTGGCTCCTCCTCACATGACTGATATTGATCAATCACTACAAACAGCAACTTGGTTATCCTATCATCTACTTTTTTTTTAAACAAATTCTATACAGTTAAGTTGTGAACAAAACAATTAGTTCTAACAAGTAGGGTATCTTAAATGAATAAATAAGTAAGTGAATACAGAAATAAACAAACAAAACTTGGAATTGAGAGATGAAAGTGGACAAAAACACGGATCTTGTCCCTGATGGTTCATGTTATTTAAACAGATACAACAGATGCTGGAGCATCAGACTTCAGAGCAGTAGTCACGGTGTTGTTGTTTACAGATCGGATTAGGAGTAGGGATGGCAATTTCATTAAATCTTATTAAGTTTAAACAACATTTATGCAAACATTATCAAAAGGAATCTAAAGAGAGAAAGCAAAATAGAAGCAGGGACAGAAGGGAGGGACAGAAACAAACTAAATTGGGACTTTGTTACTATAATTCAAAGCATAGAACACATTTACACTTACATTACCCACTTGCCTGGGACTAGGACTGCAACTAACGGTTATTTTCATTATCAATTAATTATCTGTTGATCACTTTCTCGATTAATTGATTAGTATTTTGGCCCATAAAATGTCAGAAAATTGTGAAAAAAGTTTCCCAAAGTTCAAGGTGAAGTCCTCAAATGTCTTTTTTTGTCCACTATCCAAAGAGTTTTAGTGTGCTGTGATAGACGACTAAAGAAAACAGAAAATATTTACATATGAGAAGTTGAAATCAGAGAAAAAAGAGGAAAAAAAAGACTCAAAACAGTTAATTAATTATTGCCATAGCTGGTGATTATTTTAACAGTTGACAACTAATCAATTAATCGACTAATCCTTGCAGCTCTACTTGGGAAATTTGTTTTTGGATGCTGTGGGATTCCCAATCCAGTTTCACCTGACTACAATGCTCCATGTGGGTGTAAAACCCTCTAAATCTAAATGGACAAGGCAGGTCATAGCTTATCATGTTAGGACACCTCTTAAACAGCTCCCACTCAGACCACTTTACAAATCCCAAGAAGCACCACTTTCACCAACCAGGACACATAAATAAGCTCAGGCCACTGGCTGCTTGTGGCCTGGATTACCTCCACTATGAACTTAGCCTGCAGCTCCCTACACACTGCCGCTGCACGTTGCATAAGCCTGACCCAAACACTCCAAGCCGATTGCCAGCCTAGGCCGACTGCCCCGGTCTTCTAGGTGAGCTAATGCAGCAGGGGGCATATGTGACTTCTTTCTCCCTCTCTCCTCTCTTATAGCTGTAAAGTCTTTAGGCTACCATCCAAAAGGCTTTTCCCTGTGCAGCTAATGTGCTTTAGGCCCCCGGCCAGCAGACAAGCTTTTTACTGCCCTCAAGTTAGACAAGATTGTTTTCATCCTCCCTCCCCGTTGCTCTCGTTTATCTCTCCCTCTCCATCTCTCCTCCTTCTTTTCTACACCCCCCACCCCCAGTCTCTCACAAGGGCTAACCTGTCAGTCACTTTAAATTCCTCTCGTGCAAATAATTAATATGGGGTCCCTGATGTAGGAGAGTTCTAATTTGCAAGTGTTCTTCACGCTTCAAGTGGCTGCAGGCCCCAGAGCTTGTAGTACCAATTCCCCCCCTGTCATCAGAGACAGGACGCTGGTTGAGTTACAGCGGTGGGGGGAGTAAAGAACCCTAACAGGCCAATAAACACTGATGATGCTGGCTGGGCTTGCAGGAACAATAATAATCTTCTCAACCTTGTTTACCTGCTAGGGTAGGGCAGCCAGGGGGAAAGGACTGATCAACTATGACGGCATGTTCCCAGGTTCATGGGTGTTAAGAGGAAATACTGCATTTCCTACAAAATCAGGCTACTTCCCACGGTCACCCACAGGCAGAGAGCCAGGGACACCAGAGAGGGAACTGAAGGACTCAGGACTCTCAAAGGGTGAGAGGGGTTATTGGGATAGTCTTTAAAGGGATAGTTAGGATTATTTGACGTGGGGTTGGATGAGGTACTCAGTGTATTAGCCACAGTAGATGCTGGCTGGCATGCTCCCAGTTTTGAGAAGCAGAGAGGAGTATCAGCACAGAAGCTAAGCAATGAACTGCTGTACCTTGCTGCCAGACAGCCTTCTCCAGTGGGAAACAGCTGTTTTACAAGCCAAACATCATCTCCACACCAAAAAAAGTCCATGGGTGAAATCAGTAATTTTACCTCCCAGAACATGGGAATTGCAGGACTAACACTGCCTCAATGTCTTAGTCTGTTTGTGTTATTGTGGGACTTTGGTTTTTAAAAAGGATAGTTCAGTAAACTCAAACTATCCTTTGCTGTTTGACAGCAACATAAAGCTGCGAAAATATTCAAAATATAGAGTACACTGTGAGTGAGATTGATTTTCTTTTTTTAGGTGGACCCTTTTTTAGTGACTAAAATAACTTTTGTTGCTGACCCTGTCAACAACAGTTCATAGCTTAGCTTTCATACTTTTCGTCTCTGTTTCTCCTAACTGGGGGTGTGCCGACCAGCATCTACTGTAGCTAATACACTGACTATTGATAAGTACCTCATACAACCCCACATTAATTAATACGGTATTATTTTTATTATTCTAAGGTGCCCAACAACATCTGGCAAAACTAGGTTTTAGCTAACTTGGATGCATGTACATTCATGAATGCTGATTAATGCACACATACCCTTTTCAAATAAATAAATAAATCCGAACTATCCCTTTAAGTCCCTATCTTGAAAATCCCTATCTGTAATGTAACAGTTGACCATGTAAATTTCAGTTGTATTCAAATGTATAAATGACGAGGTTGCCGCATAAACAGAAAAATAAGCATTTTATGTGTTTCTCAATTCCTCATTGTTGAAAATACAGATGTATTTTACTGCTGGCCGACTCAACATTACTAACAAGCCTTTAACAGCATCATTAGACTTAGTTAAAGGCTTGTCAATCTGTTGTTGAGTGATGGCATCTTTCAGTTCTGTGTTTTGAATTTTAGTGCTGAGGGGTACCGTTTTGTTTACATTCAGATGAGTGATTTTGCCTTGAAGAATAAATGTCAAAATAAAAAAAAGATGAAGGAGATGAAAACAGGCAGGGAACATCACAAAGACAACATGAAAGGTCGGTAGCAGATAAAAAGGCATGTGATTAGACTAGATAAGACAAAACAGTTGAAAAGGTGGTGTTCATGTGCCTGCCAGAGGGAATCAGGAAAAGCTAATGAAATAAAGAGTGTCCTACAGTCAAGCCAGACTTACCTTCCCGTCGTTGCAGGTGTATACTGTCCTGGGTGAGGGTGAGTAGCTGGAACTGGTGTTGGCTTCTTCTCTGCAGGTCTCCTGCGCCTCAACAATGGGCTCAACCACTTCAGCCTTGATTGTCTGAGTGCCATTGTCATGCATAGGCTCTGGAGAAATGAAGGAGACATTTAGCATCACGGAGATACACAGAACAAATCTGTATCTGTCAGCACTTCAAGTTCAGGTGAGATCAAAGGTCATTCATCATTTCCAGTCAGTATGACAGATATTAGCTCTTCTGGTCCCCTCATCTCTAAGTCAATGAGTTTTTGAATAGGTTTTTGGTTAGACGCCTGAAATAAAGTGGTGGTTAAGACAAGATCAAGAGATTTTCACAATTTGTTCAATGACGTAAAATATGTCAGTAAAAACTCTACTTGTGAATTTTGAAGCTTTTTCTCTTAAAAAAGTCAGTTGCAAGCGAGTGGCGAAATGAGAATACAGAGGTTGTCTTGGACAGTAAACATCATCATGGCGAACCCAGTCACCGTGGTGTAGTTCCTTTCTAGCTTAACGTTACCTTTTTGCTCATGGCAATTGCATTTACGCATCAAAAGTCATAAGAACGGTGTTCATTTGTAAAGATTATCTTGCTGAACAAGCATGTAAGTATCATAAACAGAAGCTTTAAAGTAACATAAGCTTTTTGTGGAGGGAACCAGCACAATGCTAGCTTCTGGGTTGGCCTACAAAAATCATTCCTTCAGCACTCTATAGAGGATGACTAAAACAGAGCAGAGTTCAATAACACTTGATAGCACGCGAGTTGTAAACAGCCAGTTGCACTGTAATCCCTACAGTATCTAGTAGCATGTGGCCGTGAGTTTTCTGGCCTTTACCACTGGACCTGTGCCCACTTGCTCGTCTGCTTTCTTCACACCTTGGACCTAGGCTTCCCTGTGCCTCGAGACAGGCAGTTATTTTAGCCCAGCACCTAAGCTGGCTTGGTGGCCGGCCACGCTAAGCTCCAATGTAGCTGATGAGTTTTAATATCGGTCAGTGCACTCCATCCCCTGCCTGACAGCACCCCAGAGTGCTCTAATCTTTAGCCCGTCCATTAGATGGTCTCGCCAGTAGCCAGGCGCCTCTGTCCAGATCTACAGGGGGCCTGAGGTTAACACCCACAATCTGGCAAAGCTTGAGTTTGTACACTGTTGCACACTGAAATGACACCACTTCTAGTCACAGTTAGAACTACAGTGCTTTCTATTCAACTTCCGGTATTAGATTTCCTACTTATCACTAGACCTATTACAATCCTACTGCTGGATTATAATGTCATTGTTGGATGTGTGTCTATTAGCTATTACACCTGTTGATTAAAAACAAAACAAAACACTGCTTATATTCCAAACACTTCTATACAAAGCGGGAGAGCTGACAAAAGTTTTCAGCTTTTTTTCCTTACAACTCTTCTAAGGCCTTGTTCAGACTGCCAACCCAATTCAGTCTGTTGACATATCCACATTGTATCCAGTTTAAATTTAGAAAGCCTGGACAGCAAAAAACACAAGACACACACCACACAAATTTGTAAATCGGACCTAAGCCTCATTTAGAGATGGTTTGAAATGCAACTCCAATCACATTTACAGATGCATCTCAGTCTGGACGCTCTTTCCAGTCAAATCTGATTTCAGTGGCTTTTGTGTCACATGGAACACAACAGACAACAGGACAAATCAAGAGTTACAGGAGCACTACATGCTGCTACCTACAGTTTGAACAAAGCCTTAGAGACTTTGAGCTGGACAAGGAATCATTGCTCTTGTGGGAATATTGATGCAGTGTGTGTGAAACTGGGCCACACAGTATAAAACTGACAAAACTCAGATTGATTTTGCAAACGCACTGCAATAAGCCTACTTTACACTGTTACATGGGAGTTTTTGCAATTCATATATAGTTAATAAAATTCCAGACCAGAAAACAAGTTCTTTTGCCTTTAACAACACCTGATCATTGGCATAATTATAATATTTAAATACTAAAAATGCCTTGGCATCTTATTTGGAGCACTTTACAATGGACGAGCAGGTGGGAGACTCGGTTTCTTTCTATATCAGTTCTTTGACAGAACATTTGAGAAGACTGTCTTGTGTTTTAGGGTGGTCACTCTCATCACTATTACACAGTATTAAAGCATTCAAACTCAAAGTTGATCTAGTTTAGTTCCATCTTATCATCATTCTTAAATGCACATGTACATCTAAACTAAAGAGACGACCTCTATTGAAGGGCCTTCATCTCAGACCATTTTTTCAGAGCATAGCAATATTCTCTTTGCATCTTCTCATGTTTTTCAGACTTGACTGCAAAGACCATTATGTTCGATACTTGTTACCCTTTAAAAAAACACATAGCTCATGTTAGCATCAGAGGGGGTACAATAAGTGCATTGTGTAGACATACCATAGATACTAGGACTATATTTTGTCCACACTCTTGCCTCCCACAGATGTTACTTTCCAAGACTGCCTTTCTAACAATAAAAGTTCTGTGCCCCTGAATTGCAGCTTTAGGACAATACAGGTATCCATTCTCAATACCAGCTTATTTCAATGATTAATTTGGTTAAAAATTACTCATAAACTTTGTGGTATAGTCAGTAGTGGTTTGTGTGTTGGTGTGTATGTTCCTGTTCCCTCACCGCTGCCCAATCTCATGAGAAGCACGTCTTGCAGCCTCCTGTTGAAGTCCCTCAGTTCTTTGACTTCTGTCAGCAAGCTGCCATATTCCTTCAGCTTCTTGGCCTGCTGCACCAGCTGCCTGCGGGTTCTCTCCAGCTCCTGCTGTAGCCTCCTCATCTCCTCCTCCTGTTGCCTATAGCTATGAACCAGCTCCTCGTACAGGACTCTGGGAACCACGGCTGCAGCTACCCCAGACACACAATCCGCATCCACCTCCAAATGCTGTTGTTGCTGCTGGTGATGATGTTGCTGATGCTCTGCGTCCATATCGTCATCCTCGTCGTCTGCATCCTCTCCCTCCTCAGCCAGCCGGTCCTCATCAAGGTCCTCCTCACCCTCCATACAGGAGCTGGCTGCATTTCTCTCCAGACGAGCCACTACTGCTGCCAGGCTCTTGGAGGAGTTGGACAGGGGGCGTCCATGGTCCTGAGTCAGGGCCTGATGAAAACAATTGTCATTTTAGGGATGTAATAGGCCAGGGAAATTGTAATTGTAATAACTAGAAGGCTGAGAATATGAACTAAGGCTGGATGATATCACTGAAAATTTTATCACCATAAAATGTTTTATTTCAGTCGATATTGATAATTATTTATCATTTTTAATGATTTATTTTTGACAAAGACTGGCAGAAAGGAGGTTGAATTTGGTTGAGGGTTGAGTCACTTTATGTTGAATTTAACCGCCTTACTTCGAATTTAACTACTAATTTATCAAGGTACACAGGTAATCTTAATGGATTTACAAAAATCAAAAAACTGCCATCTGCACTCATCTTGTCACTCAATGCGGTTTCTGTTGTGGTGTCACATGTCAGTGGTGCGACTGAAAAACACACCTGTTAAATGATTGGCTGTTTGCGTGTCACTCATAGCATGCTCCATTATCAAGGGATGACAGGCTCTTTAAAAGCCAGGGTGTATTCATTATGTGGGTTAATGACAGTTTGCACTGAGTTTATTTAAGTGAAACCAACATTTTTTTTTTTTTAACAATTTTCTTATTGCTATTGATAAACAGGGCTGAATAATTAGGCTTTTACTAGGCCCAGGGCAAGTAAAAAGACATGTCAGGCAAATAAATGTGGCAACTCACTTGCCCAACTGTGCAGTCAGTAAAAAAGAATTAAACTATTTTGATAATCAATTAATCCAGTGGTTCACAAAGTTTTACTGCCATCTCCCCCTTCAAAAGATGAAAAACTCCCCTGGTCATTCACACCCTCCCTGCAGTGGCTTCATGCCCTCTCATGAGGTCCCGCCCCCCAGTTTGGGAACCACTGGATTAATCACTTTTCTGAATATCTATGGGTTTCAGACTGACAAAACAAGACATTTAAAGACATAAAACTTGGACTGTGAAAAACTGGGATGGACATTTTTCACAATTTCCTGGCTTTTTATAGACTTTGCAGCCCTAGATTAAACATAAAAATTATTTTTACTCTTGTTGTGATTTAATAACCGCTAATAAAACAGTTTTTTACAGGGCCAACCAAAAACTAGGCAAATAGTTTTCTGACCAACTTGCCTGTCTGGGCAAGTGAAAGAAAACTTTAACACTTATCATTGATGAAGTGTTTCTGATACATATCACTGTTGTTTTATTGCCCAGGTGTAATATGAACACAATAAAAATAAGCCATGTGTTTGGACGCGGGCCTGGTAAAATATTGTAAAGAATATCACAAATCTCTTTGCTGCATCAATAACAAAGTGCACTTGTGATAAAATGTGATTCGCTTCAACACTTAGAAGGCAGAATAAAACCACACTTCAATGGAAAAATGACATGATAGACAGACAGACTGCAAACAGTTTGTTTTGACTGTGCTGATCTCAATAGGACATAACACATCAATCTAAAATGACATGACAGACAGACTGCAAACAGTTTGTTTTGACTGTGTGGATCTCAATAGGAACTGGGAGGAGAGGAGTCACTGAGTTCTTTGATGAGCCGCTCAGAGGATTTGTCTGTGAAAGGGCAGCTGTCCAGAGTGCTGAATTTGTGTTAATCCAGCATATGGTAAAAATAGCGTGGGGGATTTTGGGTGTCATCCAAGTTTATGAAAATGTGACATTGTATAATCAACAGATATATTTGCAACGTAAGACTTACTAATGTGTATACCTCAACATGGCACATGCAGTAACACCTGTGGCCACACTTACATCGTGTTGGCATAAGACTTTTTTCAATAAACACAATCAATTAGGTTCCTCAGTGACACAGCAAACAATTGGCAATATAAGTAATTTACGTGGGATACTTTGTTATTTCATTTTGTTACGGTAAAGTATGTAAAGTAAACTTTGCATCCACAGATAAAACATGTTCTGCTGTTAAAAACATTTGATTTTGAAAAATATGATCATTCTCAGAAACTGTTAAATAAATTGTAAACATGGAAATTTTTTTTGTATTTTTAACTATAAGGATTATATTTTAACTATGATTCTACACATTTTATATGTCCAATTCTGAACACTAGTATAGTAAATGTATTAGTGATTTTGTATTGTGTGAATATGTATTTTCATATAAGCCATTACAGGTTACTAACTCACACATACTTTTATATTATGTATGTGTGGTGGTGTTTTTGTATTTTTGTGGATAAGAAACAAATAAAACTAAAAAAAAAAAAAACTATGACAGAATCATAACATTTTATCTTTATGGTATTACCAATAGATAAGTATTATTTAAACATGATCAAGGGACAGTGTGATTATATGGCATGATATTGGTGTCATTGTAAGTAAAAGCACAGTCTAGTGAGGAGGGGGTCCACTACCCAGTGCTGCCCATTTAAATGTACAAACTAATTTCTTCCACAATATCACTACTACTGTCTAATTCGGGTGAGCCTACCTTTTTATGCCTGAGTGGCATTCTCTCCTCTCCAAAACTGTTCTCAATAGAGTTTCCTGAATTCTTGATGGACATCTTGGGAATTTTCATCTTCTTTTGCATTATACTGTCTTCAAATTCCTCTACTGTATCTGTGGAGTTCAGAGACAGAAGCAGGAAGAAACTCATAAAGTTTCCAAAAAGTTGGATGGATTTTCATAAAACGTGAACAGAATTCTTTCATCCATTTGTCAAACTCGGACCGAGGGCGTTTTGTCTCTCCATCCTACTAGATTAAACTATCTTTAGCGCTCTTTAGCCTAAAATGCAATTGTAATACAAATCGTCCTGGCTGTTCAGAGCTTTAACATAAATGCCTCCGTGAAGGTGTTGGTCAGATCTGAGCGATCTTGCAGCAGACAGCTCACACACACACACACATCGGGGATTAGTGATGTAGCTAGTTAAAGATCGAGCATAGAAAACGACCGTGAGCACACATTACTGTGACTGGAGCTAACGTTTAACAAACCTGCACACTTCGGCACATAAACATGAAGCTGTCACTAGCAGCCACCCGCTGTCATTCGTGATGACAGGCTGCAAACTACATGTTGTCTGCATTAATGTGTGAGACACGGCGATGACTGCAGCACCGCATCCCCTCTGTGGCACAAACCAACACATAATCAGCTAACATGCTAACCGCAAACCACAAAAGCCGTCCAACTGGCGTCTCGGCTACATGTTCAAACCTATCCAAAAATGATCACAGGTCGACCACAGGCTGTCACATGTGTTTTATAATGTAGTGACAGCTCTGCGTCTGCACGCAGCTAACTAGCGCTTCGGTGCTAACATGCTAACGCGGAACGAATGCACGCGAAGCTAGCAAGCGTTAGCTACATGTTGTAAACAACCGTTGTGACTGGCTAACGCTGCGTGCCACGTATTTAGCGAAACAAGCAGCGCTACTCTATCGAGACGAGGAGCTAACTCACGATACGAGCACGAAACTCTGGGTGTAAAAATGTGTAAAGCGCTGACGACAAAGGTATGACTACCTACCAAACTTATCTTAGCATATCTAACTAGCATATCTAGCCTAGCCGCCGCCGAGGACGTTGTTGTGGCTATCAGTGTCAGATTCCAGCTGATCGCGTCCTGACACATCGGACAAAAGGACTCGCTTTGACACCTTCGACACTTCGCGCACATCGTCGTTACTTGGTCGGACGGAGAAAAACAGCATTAAAAAATAAAGAAGCCGATGTGTTAGGAGGACAACTTACCTGCAAGGGCAAGGATCTGTACTTCGCACGGCTGGCCTGCGCTGCCATTCTCTTCAGTTCTGTGAACCAGATACACCTTCTGATTATCAAAATCTGTTTTGTGCAGTGGTCTGAAATCTTCGACATTTGAAACTGGCAACGCGTAGCACATATCGTCTTCAAAGAATCTAACAAAAGCATACATTATTTACTTCTCTTTGGTCCTGCACTTTGGATGTGGTTGACAGTTTTTCCTCACAAAGTATTAAAAAAATATACACATAGGGGGGTTGGGGATGGTGTCTGTCTGCGCTCGGCTACTCATGCCTGGTCCACATCACCAGGGTAGATCATCAAGGCATAAGTAATAGACATTAACTTTGCTGTTAAGAGATGTTAAGATAAAGAAGTATTCAAAACCAAACTTGATCTCTTTGTGTCAGGAATATGAAACTTTTCTCCCTTTGCACATGTAGTGTAATTATAATATTAAAAAACATGTTTTAATTTCTTTCAAATTTAAAACATCTGTGAAGACCAAGATTTACAAAAATACTAATATTAATGTCAGCATATTTAAAAACGACGGAATATTTATAAGGGAAATATTTGTTTTAGTCAGTGGTTTTCAAACTGGGGTCCAGGGACCAACAGGGGTCCTTGAGTTGGTAGTAAGGGTTCCCCAGCAGAAAGAGGAATAGAATATTTTAACTTTTATTACATTTTTTGGAAGTTGGAACCACAGGTGAAGAATGATTATAATATTAGGTGATCCTAGTTTGATCACTGATTGACTGTCAAGACTTAATTATCATCAAACAGACACACAAACAAACAAATTAATTAATAAAATACCTAGGGGGTATACATTAAAGGGATAGTTCAGATTATTTTTAATGGTTTGTGAAGTATTTATCAATAGCCAGTGTCATTACCTACAGCAGTTGGTGGTTGGCACAGCTCCAGTTTGGAGAAGCAGAGAAGAGCATCAGAATGGAAACCAAGCAATGTACTGTTGTGGACAGGGTCGGCAGCAAAAATCTATTTTAGCCACTTAAAAAAGACCAAATCAAAATATTCACCATTATACTTTGCTGTTAGACAGCCTTTTCTGATGGGAAGACAGTTATACAAGCCAAATATCACTTTCTCCAAACCAGCCTCCATAAGTGAAATCAGTAATTTAACTTTGCAGAGAACAGGAGTTGCTGGTCTACCGCTGCCTCAATTTTGTATAATTGTGTAACTTTTGTATTTTAATGGATACCTGAGCCACCGAAGCCACTCAATAGCACAAACAAACAAAGAGGTTGAGTCAGCAGAAGACCAGCTACTTCTGTGTTCTGCCTGGTAAAATGATTGATTGTGTCTTTAGAGTTTGGTTGGTTTGGAGAGAGCAATATTTCCCATCAGAAAAGACTGTCTGGCAGCAAAGTTAAGTGCTGAAAATATTCTAAATATAGTGTACACTTAAACTGATACTGAGTTTTTTTAGGTGGACCTCTTTTAAGTGGCTTTCTTAGCATCCATGCTGTTCCCCCTCTCTCCTTCTCCAAACTAGGGACAGGACTAGGTAATACAGTGACTATTCATACGTACCGCATACAGGCCCACTTCAAATAATCCAGACGATCCCTTCATGACAAAATCCTCTCAAATTGGGGGCCTGCGGTCTAATGTGTATCTCCTCTGGGGGTCCTTGACATGAAAAAGTTTGGGAACCCCTGCTTTAAGTGATTAGGCGGGACATTTCAGTCATCCTGGATCATTACCCTCATCAATTTAGATGCCCATTACTGCTCACTCTGTCTTCTGAGGGAATTGTTTCCGGGCAATACAGTGAGAAAAGCCACCAAGATGATTACCTGCCTGGTCAGATTTCGCTGCTCTCTGTGTGCTTTCACATGTTTCCTGGTGTACACACGTCTCATCTGTTCCTTGTATCACAACAGAAAGACTTAAGGCCAGCTGACAGAAATGAACTCTTTGTTATTGTAAGACAGCCAGGTGCTTATACAACAGGATGGATTTCTCTCAGTTGTTACTCTAATGGAGAGCACCACAGTCGATAAATGACACTAACAATTTCGTTCTGCTTCGGCTGCTGTAATTGAAAAGTAACTGATGCAGAACTATATGGAGCCTTTTTTCTTCTCTGATATCTCGTTTCATAGTTTCAGGCATTTAGTTAGTTATGATTAGGCCTGTTTCAAATGCCAGCTTCCCCATGATGTTTGTTCACTGTGCTGTGTGACCGCTCTCAGAGTCTGGTAGATGTATACAAGAGAATTTGAAAACAAACAAACAAAGCGATGACAATAACGTTCAGAACATAACGCCAGTCATTTTACTTCAGTTATTGGAGCAGTATTTCCGGCTGTTTTCAATTCGAGTGAGTGGTTATGTCTCCTCGCTTTGCTTTTTCTGTGAAGAAGCGCTAAGTTGAATTGTCAAAATGTAACTTTCATATACTTTTACAGAAGTTAAATTCTGCACCA
This sequence comes from Lutjanus argentimaculatus, assembly GCA_034769285.1. Classification (NCBI taxonomy): domain Eukaryota; kingdom Metazoa; phylum Chordata; class Actinopteri; order Lutjaniformes; family Lutjanidae; genus Lutjanus; species Lutjanus argentimaculatus. The sequence continues at coordinate 26,122,286 of JAWZSL010000010.1, read as the reverse complement.
TTCTTCAATAAATGGTATTTTAGAGGTAAGGATTAAATAGAGTTTATTTTTTCAGGTTGAGTCACGGTCATTTTGTATATATCTGTGCACTGACACTTTGGCAGGGCTCCACAAACTATAACAGGAGTGAGAGTGATAGACAAGAGATTTGAGCAGCTTCTCAACAAGTCGAACAGAGGATTACTGCTAATCTAAGCTTCTGTTCAATGGCTCTCCTGTCCTCAAGGCTGGGCTTGTCAACATAAGGCTTCTCTCTTTCTGGAGCTTTCTGTCTTTGAAAGTGGCCAGTATTTTAACGGGGGACACCACTCCATTTAAAAGTCTTACATGATGTTATTTCTGCAGCCAGAAGAAGTTCAACTTTCTCCACAAGTTGCATCGCAGATGGAGTCTGCCTGGAGACACAATGAAAGTTGAACTCCCCCAATGTAGTTTATTTTACAGGCCTTTCTGAATGTGACAATGTTTATAATTTCAAAGAAAATCATATCACCATAACCTTTCTGCACTTCTTCATAGACTCACCACAGTTTCTGTTATTTCCATTTAATTATGACTCAGACCGTCATGACATCAGTCCTTATAACACATTTTAGAGAACTGACTAACTTCATTACTATCCCAATTTCATATTCATACAATACTTTATTTCTTTATCAGTGGTGGACAGTAACAAGTCGATTTACTCAAGCACTGTACTTAAGTATAATTTTTGGGGTACTTGTAAATGACACAAGTATTTCCATTTTCTGCTACTTCATAATAGGTTGAGTTATTTTACTTATGTACTTAAAGTGTATTGTGCTGTCAATAGTTTTGTACTTTTACTGAGTTAAATTTTGAATGCAGGACTTTTACTTGTAACAGATTATTTCTACACTGTGATACTTTTACTTAAGTAAAAGATCTGACTACTTCTTTTGCCTCTGTTCTATATATGGTATTGTACATCATGTCAGCCTCTGTTAGAACTATCGTCATGCACCAAAAGTCTCAAAACTTAACCCATGTACTCCCTTTTCCTCACTGTAATTATTTCATGGCACATTGCTCCACTGCACTGCTGAACTCTGGTTCAGCTTCAACAAGGTCACAGTGCTTCACTGAACACTGTTGGGTGAACATGCAATTTTCTATATGAACTATAAGGCTTGCATGCCAGCAGTTACATAGAATAAAAGATTATTATATTTTCTTGATTAGGGCTTGGCAATATATCGATATTACACTGATATCATGATATGAGTCTAGATATTGTCTTACATTGTTATGCTGTGATACCACATAAGTGTTGTCTTTTCCTGGTTTTAAAGGCTGCATTACAGGAAAGACATGTAACTTTCTGAACTTGCTAAATTGTTCCAGCTGTGCCATTATTTGCCTTTACCCATTTACTCATGATATCCATATAACTGATGATTATTTATCAAAAATCTCTTGAAAGCACAAATAGTCAACCCTACATTATTGTTACAATCTCAACAAATTTCAAGATTGAGGTATTTGGTTAAAAATATTGTCGTATTTGATTTTGTCTATATCATCCAGCTCTACTCTCAATTATCTCAAAAATGATCAGTAATATACTGTAGACCCATGGTCCACAGGTGTTTTGTCTGACACCTAATTAGACACCTTTGGGTGTGTAAAGACTGTGCTTTATTTATACTGTCGAAACATGGTGGTGCAACATGGTGGTGGAGGGGATCTGTGTCCTCTCTAGATATGAAGGACTCACTCCACGGTAACAAATACACAAGATACTTATTTTCAGGTGATGATTCACTAATGAAAACATATAAATATTAAATTCCATCTCTGCCATAGTCTGCTAATAGATCCCCCTAAAACTTACATACTGGACCTTTAAGGATAAAATAACTTTTGCATATACAAAAACTGCATTAAATTACAACACTACAAATATCAGTTAAATGCTGTGTGTCCATTGTTGTGTGTTCACTTTTCACCATCATGACAATTAAAAGCACAGCTGCTATTAGTTTAATAAATCCAACAGCTCTTCTTAAAAACACAAACACACGAAATCCAATCTGAGTTGACTACCGACACACTAATTATCTGAAGATACAGTGATTTATCAGGAATAACAGGATAATATTTTAGCTATGTTTTTATCTCAGAGGGCAGTTGATCGGGTATAGACTCAAGTCAGGACAGAAGCCAGACATCATGTCCTGCTATTAGCTCCACACTGCCAGGCTCATCTATCTTTATTGGTCATCCATTAGCCTGCATTAAAGGGAGACACGGGATAATAGCAGTAATGATGCTGATGATGGAATTAGACTGCGGGCACACACGTCATCATTGCAGCGGTACGCCGGGAATCATAAAGAGTTCCCACTGACTCACGGACAAACAGATAAAATAAACGACCCCTTTATGCTTCTGATAAGAGTGTGCGTGTAAATACGACGGACAAATATAGTGAGATGAGGTCCTGCAATTTAGGTGAAAAATGTTTGCGGGGTGTGTGCATTAACTTAACGGCACGTAGACAGCCAATCTAAAGGCAGCACCTGTGCCAATCTGCAGGATGGACAGATGCTGGTGCTGCGTGCGTGATGATGGTTGGCAGGGGCGAGCGCCAGCCTGAGCAACAGCATACAGACAACACACCCAGCAAAATGACGGTGCCAGGCATTAGACAGCCGGGATGGAGGGATCATTAAGGCAACTTTCTGGAAAGATGCTCAAAGATCAGGAAAGCACCGAGCAAAATGAAGATATGGGTGCCTGGTTGCAAGATGACGGATTCAGAGAGGCGTAAACGTCTTTTATGGGCAATGTGCTACCACGATCAATCACGACTGTTTACAGTCCAGGGTGAAGCCGTTTTTCCTATTTTTGGTTGGAGGCATCTCACCAGTCTTTCTCTTATTATGCCTCTTAATTAGCTCCGCATGAATTACTAATCAACCATGAAGAAGGCATTCACCAATTTAAAAAGTGATAGCCCATGAAATGAACAGCACAGCCTCATACAAGCACATCAGTTACTAATGCCGCAGGGCCTGAAAACAGACCTTTGACTGAAAGAGAGAGACGGGAGAAAGAAAGACGGACACGCACACACTCACAAAGGCAAACCTTATTGTGAATAAATCCTTCATTAAGTATTTAGAATGGTATCAGCGCTGGCCCTGCCACCACGCTGTGTATACTCAGTGATCCACCCAGGAGACATTGATCTTCTTCATAAGGAACATAATGACCACCAGAGAAATACTGATCATATTTCAGCACCAGTCAATTCAGTTCATTAAGGCCGCTCCACCTCCTACTGCGGCCCTGTATTGATCTTGCCAGTGTCACCAGACTGTTATTCTCCGCTAACTAGATAGGGAACTCACAAAACTGTAATTCATACACTGGCAACAGCGAGTCAAACAATAGACTACAGGGAACAAACAAGCCAAAATACATAAAAGCAACGAAGATCGCCCCATCTATGTAAGAGCAGTGTGGACCGTCTGTCTCTGTGCCCTTTCTGCGTCGGCATCAAATGTCAGACACGACACAAGAAATCCTAAAAGTATCAAGGCTGTCCCCGGGTTTCAGAGAGAATTTTTCTTATGCCTCTAATACCTTTTCCACCGTCTCCTCTCCTCTAATCTCCACTTATCTGGCAGCCAGGTGAGCTGCAGCACATGGCTGGTGGGCAGGCTTTGGTCTGTGGGAATACAGCTCATCTTAATGGTATTTCTTCCCCCTTTTCCTTCTCTTCCCTTTGCTTCTCTTACCCTTTCCTCCAGGGCGGCTGTCAGACAGAGACGGAGGCAGCCAGAGAACTTCTCGTTGCTGCTGTGGCTGACAGCAGGGAGCCACTGGGATTGGACGAGCGACCACAGCTGCCCGTCATGCGAGGGGCAGCCAGGCTCACAGGTGCACAGCGTCTGACAGATAATAGCAGATAAAACTCAGGCCAAACGGCAGCTCGCTCCTCGCTAGGGGATGAGGGGGGACCCGTAGTGGAAGGGTGGTGGGTCAGATTGGGGGGGACGGAAGGGGCATGTTGAGGGGCAAAGTGCTTTGACAACTAGCGGCTTTTACTTAACCACCAACCAGCCAGACACAAACCCCCGCCCACACACACAAACACACCAGTCAAGGACAGGCAAGGTCATGGATCTCAAATCCCTCCACAGAATCATTCCTGCAGCTTACTGTACACTTGGAGGAGGTTAAGATTGATTCGGAGCTTAATAACGGAGTGTTTGTGCAGCTGCTGCGTCTGGAAAAGCACATCAAAACCCAGCAGTCGTCTTATTAGTTTATTTTTTCTGCCATTACTTGCTGCTCTTTTATTACTCTTGTTTTAATTTCTGTTGAAAGAGCTGTGAGTCTCCAAAGTACAATAAAATCTGTTTATGCCACACAGCCTTTTCCTCTTGTATCCTCATTCTATTTCATGTTTTTATTCATATCCAAATCTGCTTTTCATCTTAGTGAGCAAATCTAAACTCCAGTGAACAAAATGCGAACACATTTTCATCTGTTTAAGCTCAAATAATGCTGACCCAAACCTATTTAAATCTGTGATAAAATAACAACATTTCTCTGCAATCATGTCCACTTATGTCAGTCTAATTTCACATCTACTAATCTGGCCAAATGCATTCCTACACTGCACAAGGAAAAGACAAAGATAAGTAAAGAAACATCTCACAACAGCTCTTTGGCCTGGACACACAAACACTGACAGTGAGAAAGTATGCCACATGTCATGCATCTCCTCTACCATCCAGATGCAGGAAACACAATCTCTCACTGCTGAGACACATTTAGTTCAGTGGCGGAGAAAACAGTCAAGACGAATCTGGCAATCAGTTGCTGCATGGCCTGAGACACACAACCTGACAACAGTCCACCTCTGTTCTCAACGAGCTGCCACCACTGAAAGACGGGTACAGAGGAATTTAGGGCACTAAGTGCAGTTTTTCCTGTCTTGTAAATTTAAGAGATAGTTTGGATCATTTCATGTGGGGTTGTATGAAGATGAGGTATTTATCAATACTCAGTAGATGCCTGTTAGCTACAATAGATGCTCATCAACATGTTCCCAGTATGGAGAAGCAGAGAGGAAGCACATGTACTGCTGTAGAGGCTTGCCAAAAAAGTGAAAAAATCAGTTTAAGTGTACGCTATATTTAGAATATTTTCACCACTTTACTTTGCCGTCAGAACGCTTTTTCCAATGGTAAACTGCCGTTATATAAGCCAAATATCACTCTCTTAACTCCATGGGTGAAATAAGCAATTTTACCTTACAGAATACAGTTGCCTTGATCTGTTTAGTTAGTTTGTGCCATTGTGTGACATTGATGAGTCCCAATCATACTTTAAGACCCAACAGTCACACAATAACACAAACATGCAACAAGTGCTATGTTAAATGTCTGATTTCACCCATGGAGTTTGGTTGGTTTGGTGAGAGCAATACATGACTAATATAATGGCCATTTTGATCAGGAAAAGGCTGTCTGACAGCAAAGTAAAGTGGTGAAAATATTCTAAATACAGTGTATACTTAAACTGATTTGGGGTTTTCTGGTGGAACTCTTGAAGTGCCCAAAATACCTTTTGTTGCTGACCCTGTCCAGAGCAGTATTTTGCTTAACTTCTGTGCTGGTGCTTCTCTCTGCTCCAAACTGGGGGTGTGCCAGCTGGCATCTACTGTAGGTTATATGCTGATTTTAGGTAAGTGCCTCAGCCCAACATTAACAAATCCAACCTATGCCTTTAAGTGACTACATCTGCACAGGTTTGACAGGATTGCTGATCAGTAACTATGAATCTATAATTATCCTTATGGCTGACATTTCTCGAAAACTCACTTCCTGACCGTCCTCCCTGCTGAATGCCTGCTTGTTGACTGTGATTGGCCTGTAAGAGTCAGTATCATTCCGCGGTCTCCAATAGAGGTCAGTGCAAAGTCACACTCGCGCACAGGACAGCAGGGTGGCGTAATGAGTAGGAGAATTTCCTGATTTAAAGGCTGCGGGTTCAAGCATGCTGCTGTGTTGAAGTTTCTTGGAGAGAAGACAGAGACTGCCGTTCTGTTGCTGAACCTGACGGCTGACCCGCCAGTGAAAACAGAGCAATTAAAAGTAGAATTTCCCTATGGAAATCAATAATTTATACATTTTTTTATTTATACATACAGTTCTCTACATACACACCCATTGGGCATACATGCTGCACACGTAGATCTGACAGAGGGGCTGGCCCAGACTCAGAAAAGGCTGATAATGACCTTGGCCATTGGCAGAGAATATCTCCTGGCAACGCATGTATACCTGCACAGAATATTCTTAATTTAGCAGAGTGACAGGTTATCGTATTAACTATTTATCTTAGCGGTAAAGCCTTACCATTAATATCAGGTATTCACACAGTTGGCAGATCTCCAAAATGCAATATTTAACATCCTATAAGCTATAAGGCAGGAGTGTCAAACTTCTACAACTTAATTTGATCTAAAAAAAAAAAAAAAGCCAGAACAGTAAAACAATTGCATTATATCCTAGAAATAATAGGTACATTCTTAAAACCTTAACAATTAATGAACCGTTCACTTACATACAAATGATTAACAGCCAGAAATATCTTAAGAAAAAGAAGTGTCACAGTTTTTCTACATCAGTGAGTCTAATGTTACGTGCCTAATATGTGTGTTACAATATACTGATCACAGTGGATCTACAAAGGCACAAAACATTTATGTATTTTGGAACTAAACAATATAGCACTTTACTTCTTTAGGATTTGAACAACTTCTCGAGATCTAGAAATTCTTTTAATTTTTCAGACATTTCAGCTGCTGTGTAGTCACATTACTGCAGCACTGCATCACCGCACAATGCCTGCTAAAGTGGAAACTAATCAGGGAGAATTTAGGTTAGGTTTAGGTTGGGTTATTCTCATGTAACAAACCACTTACAAATCAAATGTTTTGGCAGTGCCTTAGCAACAGGGTTCCACATTATTTCAAAATAAAAGTTTGATACAGATTCTTCCGTACTGAAGCTTCTGGTTGACAATGTTTTGCAGAATGCTCAGTATCTTTAAATGACCACAGTATTAATTGATTTTTCAGAGAACAAACAATATCTCTTTGGCAGGCCGGTTCTGGTTTACAGGCCATACGTTTGACACCCTTGCTCAAAAGCAAAGAGGATGCAATAGGTTGTGAATAACAGTGATATAGTGGTTGTTTAGAGAGATGGTGCCCTGGCTCTACACACACACACACACACACACACACACACACACACACACACACACACACACACACAGAGTCCAAAAACTCAATCCACCAGCCATAACACAGAGACAGAGTGGCATCAACCTCTATTATCTAGTCCCTATGCTGCTAACACAAAAGGCTCCCTGGAACAAAAATCCAATCAGTCCTCTCTAGGAGGATTTGCTCCACAGCAGTGCTCAGCAACACTGGTGGCTCTGCTGGTGACAAAGAAATAATCTCAGAGCCCACAGCCTGTTCACAGCCTGTTTACTGCCGCCGTCACATCGCCCTTTTAGAAAGAGGACAGACAGAGTCGACGCTTCTCTGTTGTCATTTACTGTCCTCTGAGTTTAGCACTCTCTATCTCTCCTTCCTTTTCTGCATGCAGAAACATGAAACACATGGTCGACTGTGTGTACAGTGCGTGAAATTACCGTATTTGCGACACAGAATATTTACACTAAGCATTAGCAATATAGGCTTGACCAAAAAAAGAACCTTCAGGCATACAGACTAGAGACAGGTTCTAAATAATTGTTTTTGTTGACAAATATTTTCCAAATATTTTCAATACTGTGCTGCCCCTTACACCCCGCTCCCTCCACCCCCTTCCTCCTGGCTCCTATCTCTCACGGTCCTCCATTCTTTGTCTGGTAAATTATCACACTCGTTCTCCATTCATTAGCATGCTGCTGCTTATTTAGCTACGCTGCTGAGAAGCCTTCAACAAAATCAACTGGAAAATACTCAATATGAGGCGGCCAGCGCACCCCCTCTCCCTTCCTCCCTCCCATCCTTCATCTCCTTCTTTGTTTGTTTTATGTGTTTTTTTTAACCACATCAAAATGGAAGCATAGTCCCCCATAATGAAGAGGAGGGAGATAAAATATGCAAATTCACAGAGAAAGGATATAATTAGGGCAATAATAGGAAGTGTTGTTTTCACAGCTGCTCATTTACACAAAAGCCTGATAGTATTTTTTACAAATAATGTTCTTCTCTGTTTTCTCTCCTCCCCTCCCTCCCACCCTCCCTCAAGGTGCAAAGTCTTGTGCTCCACTAAAAACAAATCTCTGCAGCTCTCCAGCATGAAAGCCAGTCAAGCACGCAGTGATCGAGCCACCCAGAGATTTCTATCAGCTCAGGTATGTACCACAGGCCGGGATAAAAAGCAGGAGGTTGCATACATGTTGTTGCAGACCTGTCTTTCCACCTTCCCTGGATCAACTCACACTGGATAGAAACACCGTCTCCAAAAGCACTGCATGTTAGAATGTACAAGAGTAGCTCACACTTGCTCAAAGTATTAGGGACAACACGAGAGCTCAAAAAGCAGTGCCTTTAGGGCTACAGCTAAAGATTATTTTCATTATTGATTAATCTGCCAATTATCAGTTTATGTGTGGCCAAGATCATGCAATCTGCCTTATGTGTGGATGTGTGAGTTTGTGTGTGAGTGACCTAGAGCTTGTCTGTAGCTGATCTTAGATACAGTACTATTGGACCAATCGGCCTAAAATCTTTTGAGCACATTTATGACTGTTTACTCAGGGACTTCTTATGGTTGTGTTAATTCACAACTTTTGAAAAAAATTATATAAAACACTTATATAACCTGTATCATCTGCTGACTCACTCCTCTTAACCAGCCTGTAAGGGCTGGGGTGGGAAGTAACTACTCAATAAAATAAATGTAATTATAATCTGTTACAGTTATTGAGAAAAAAAAGTAATTAAAATACAAATACTAATCAAAAGTTGTAATTACAAATGGGGTTCGGCCCAAATATTTTTTAGGGTAGCTTGGCAGAGATCTGCACTTAACTGAATGCAATCTTCTAGTTCTCGCAATTAATTAGTTAATTGTTCAGTCTACAATATGTCAAAAAAAATGTGAAAAATGCTCATTACAAATTTGCTTCTTTTGTCCAACCAACCCAAAGACTCTTCATTTACAACTGTAAATGACAAGAAAAGTAGCAAATCCTTACATTTAAAAAACTGGGATCAGCAAATGTTTTATATTTTCACTTAAAAAAACGACTGAAACGATTAATTGCTTATCAAAATAGATGGTAACTAATTTTCTTTTTATCAACTAATTGATTAATCAATTAATTGTTGCAGTTCTAAATGTCTTTTTGACTTGCAAACTTTATGGTGTCTGTTTGTTGTACATAGATAAACTTCTGCCACTGACATTTTCAACAATTAAACGAGGTCCTGTGCAGTGTTATGAATTGGAGAAAAAAACCTGTTTAAACACTTTTCTCTATATTTTAAAAGAAGAGAGAGGTCATAATTGGCATTTCAGAGAAATACAGTCAGCATGGCTAAAAGGTGCTGGTGATTGGAGCACACTCTGAACTGCAACTACTTTGTTAGCTCTATCTTTGTTGCTTAACTCTAAGATGTGTATGTGTGAGTTTATAGAAATATGGCAGTCAATGAGGATGAAATGAGAGCTTAATGAATGAATGTAGGTTTCTTATGTTTCAGCTTAATTCAAAGGGGGATTGGTCTGGCAGATAAAGATCGGCTGATGAAAGTCTGTACAGTTGAACAAAAAAGAAACTGGCACACAAGGGGTTAGACTTTCATTTATCTGCAAGAATAAAGAAAGAAAGATTAATGTTCTGACACAGACGTGTTTTCTTCAAAGTCAAACAGTAATGGTACCACCACAAAGAGCTTAAATATTCTCCCAGTGTTTCATGAAGCAAGCATTTCATAGGATTCAGAGGCGGGAGTGAGACTCTTACTACATCAGTATGACAGAACTCCATGAGTGCAATTTGCAAGAGGACCACGAAAAATACATCATAGTCAAAACAATAGCAGCACCACAACAAAGACATAAATATATGATATATCACTATATTGTTTGGGTGGCTGCCCAGAGACTTTCATCTGAAGAAATGGAAGCTATTAAATGGCTGAGAGAAGGCCAGGTTGGTGCATTGTGTAAATTAGAAAAAACTCTGTTGACCCCACGTTCACACCGCAGACAATTTAGTTGAAGTAATCCCCATTTTTCTGACACGTGTTATGGAAATGAAAAAGGCACTGTTAATTCTGGCGCTTCCTATGAGAGAAAGCAAAGCTCATGGGAGTCTAAAACTTAATTCCCTCTGCACAGAAACCAAAACGAGAACTTAAAATGTACTTCCTTGTAGTTTTAGCAAAAAAAGGTAATTTTACTTCAGTATTAGTTTTTTTCACAAAGTTTTTATTTTAGTTTTATTTTGTTTTAGCTGAAGTGTGGAAGGCAGACAACAAACCTGTTGCCGATGGCTGAGCTTTCTGTAATAACTGGCTGTGAACAGCCAAACCAATTTCCACGGCTCCTTATTTTCCTAATGGTGTGTTTGTTTTATTAACTGTTGCTCCTTCTGGCAATTTGAGCAACTGTTAGTGCCATCCCGGTAAGAAACCTCATTTTCATGTCTACTGTACTGGTGAAAGTGCGAAATAGATCAGAAATGCTTATTTCATTATTTAATTTATCAGATGTAGCCTATTTTAAGAAGATAAACTAATAACCTGACCTCTAAATCATGGCTGTTTATCTAGAAAACACTTTTGCTGCCTGGTGAGGGACTCCAGCACATTCCTTCACATTAATTATATTTAATTCAATATATTTAAGTTTTTTCATAGTTATGTTGTGGTGACAACGTAATTCCTGCTTGGATTATATTTACAGATGATGTTTTCTTTGAAAACATTTACATGACATGCTGGATTTGCAAGGAAGTGTATTGGGTCGGTGGCAGTTGTACAAGTACAAGAAGTGTGCTTTAGTTAAAGGCTGGGAAATATTGCGATTTGGATTAAGGTTTAACCTTAAAAGTACTTTTGTTAGGGTTAAGATTGTCATTTCTGTTAATCAGATTTGCAATCTCCACAAAATACCCATATTGCCTAGAGTCGGGGTGATATTTCTGAAACTTGGTGGGAGGTCTGTTGGAAACATGAGCATGTTGAGTCTCTAAGTTACCGGGGATCCACCTTGAGACAGATTTCAGGTCCAGTCTCCCGTTGGCCCAAGTCTTAAGCTGGCATATTTTTTTTCTTAAAAGCCGCCGTTCCATGTGACAGCAAGCAAAACTGGCTATGGCTACTTGGTGAAACATGAAACCTTGGCATGAAAGCACCAAAATTAAAAAGAAGGTTATTCGAAGGCACATTATGTTTCCCCTTGTGCCTCGTGCTGAACTCAGTAGTTTATTAAGTTTGCACATTTCATGTGACAAGTGCAAATGTTACTTTCTGTTAGTGTTTGTGTCTGTTCATAACATGGTGGTTTATGCTGGTAATTGTCATTTTTGTGCTGGTTAGTTGTTTTAACCATTAGAGAGGTGGATGTTCCTTAAGTTAAGCTGCACTTTGCATATATTTTTGTGGTGCTTGCCAAAATATTTCATTTTATTCTCCACAACCCTCTGTTGACCCCTGGAAATTATCTTGTGACCCAAAGCGGGTCGAAATAAGATCGTCTCAGCCAGTGAACATTTTACCAATATATTCAGTATCAACATTTTTGTGACTTGCCAGGTACGATAATAAACACTGTTTCCTCATTATATTAACAGAAAATGTATTTCGGTCAGCATTTTGTCTCCCTCCAAATGCTATTGCAAATTACTTGTATATAAATGTATTTTCTAGGGACTGATAGAAGTTACTGTGACATGTAAGTAAATCTACTACCAATTAAGAAACTAAATGTACCAACCACCAAAAATTTACTAGCATTTTAAGTTTTGTTGGCTATATACTTTGATGCACACTGGTAGGAAAGAATAATGATTTGGGAAGCTATTTTTACTTATGCATTCTATGTACTATATAAGTATCATCTGAAGAGCCCACTGGACTCAAAATATACATTGAAATTTGAATTTGACAACGTGAGCGGATTTTATTTTAAAAATATACCTTGAACAGGCTGTTTCCATGGAAACAATAAGGCTAAAATAGGGGCTGTGACGATCAGCTCCAGTTGTAATAAGTTTGATGCATTGCGCATATACTCATGTCTCTCACATGCTAAACTCACATACTTAAATGTCCACATTATAACTATGTAGAATGAAAGATTCAGACACAGTGTTTGAATGTGAGCAGCCGCCTGTGACCTCTGACCTCAGAGATATGTACAGTGATATTGTCTGGAGAGAGCAAAGCAGGAAACACAAAGAATATCTGTAGAAAGAGCAGCTCTAATGAAGAACATTTCTATTCTGCTCTGACAGAAACAGCAGGGAAATGGAGATACAAAGAGAGAAGTGATAGAGTGAAAAAAGAAGAAAGTGAGAGGAGAGATCTGAGAACTGCCTATTATCTCCACACTGCTTCATTGCTTTAGACACACACACACTCCACGCAAGCCTAAAAGTGTGTGCACAAGTACAACACACACACACAACCATCCTCTCAAATCTGCCCAGATCTCATGAATATGATTGACCTTTTTTCCACTGTAATGCTGAGAGCGCATAAAGGGAAAAGGAGAAACTAAACAGAGGCAAGCAGAGTTAATTTAGAACAACACATTATTGGGTGCTGACTGCAGATATGGAAAAGGACAATCTAATCAATAAGCTAAAAGAATGACAATGGCCTCTCGAATCAATGTCTGCACCCCATTTTCTCACTGTGAAAAGACAAAGCCTTCAATGCAGGTGTTTTTGTTGCTCTGTTTGCACCTGTGTGTGTGTGTGTGTGTGTGTGTGTGTGTGTGTGTGTGTGTGTGTGTGTGTGTATCTGTACATGCTCGTGTGCGTACCTGGCTGCTGCTGTGGTGGAACAGTTGCCAGGACTAATCATTATTTAGTTGTGGCGGGTCTGGAAAGGTCAGCAGTCTGAAATGTCAGGCTGTGTTCAACAGGAGCCAGATGCAGCCGTGCGCTGCTCAAGTGTCCAATTAAAGAGGGCCGAGTGAGGTTTGAGTGGGTCTGTGTGTGGGAGTGAGTGTGTGTGCATGTGTGTGTGAAAACAGAGAGAGTAAAGAGATACTGTGTGTTTTTTGTTGTTTTGTCTCCACTGTGTGTGTGTGTGTGGTTGTGTGTGTGTGTGTGTGTGTGTCAGAGTTAGACTGAATGTAAAGTATATATAGACTCAACTGTGTGAATACATGTGTAAGTGTGAGTCATTCTTCAGAGTAGCTAATGAACGCCATTAGAGACGGAGGCCAACAGAGCAGCAGGGGCAGAATCCTTATCAAATCTCTTTCTCTCTCACACACAGCGCGTTATGAAGCCACTTGAGCCCATTAGTTTGTTCCCACCCTGTGATTCCTTCTGCCGTCCACGCTATGAAGACGAGACGTTGAGATGTGGATGATGGATGGAGGAAGAAGGGAATAATAGAACACTAAGAGGGCAGAAACAAGACGACAGAGGCAACGTGAGAAAATAAGATACCTAATATAAAACAGAAGATACACTCCTAGAAATAAAAGTGCTCACTAGAACCATACAGGGTTCTACGGCTTGTCCCCATAGGAGAACCCTTTTTGGTTCCTGGTTTGGAGCCTTCTATAAAGGTTCCACTTGGAACCATTTCAGAAAGCTGTACCTAAAACTCAACATAAAGGCTTATGCCTAGAACTTTTTGGGAAACCCCTGGTGAGATGTTCTACAGAGAACCCTTCAAAGGTGTAATGGTCTTGTCTAGAACACACTCAGTGGGTTATACAGAGAACCTTTTAGTTCTTCAAGGATTTCCAAAAAAAGGTTCTTTGGATGAAAAGGGTTCTTAAGGTAACCCTTAGTCTTACAAAGAACCCATGACAAACCATTTCTTCAAGGAGGGATTGTTCAGAAGCAAATGGTTCTGGGTAGAACCTCAGCTCTTCAGGAAGAACCCTTATTTCTACATAGTGAGAGATGCTAAGTGAAACGAGCAGAGGAAGAATTGTCGACAGGGTGTGAGAGGATGACAAGGAGAAAGGGAGCGAAGGAGCGGAAACTCCTTTAATCTGCGGGGAGAAAGGAGAGGGTGTCCTGCCTGTGTTTCCCTATCAGAGTCATTCATCTGAAAGCCTCACCTGCTCTTCATACAGCCATCATAATAACCTTCACCGTGTTCAGTGTGTGTGTGTGCATATCCGCTCACCTACTGTGAATAGTAATAAGCAGCAGGGCAGGATAAAATATGTCTGCCAAGTTAAGAATATAATAGACTTCCCTTCAAGGCCACACATAACAACAGCCTGAATAATGACCTGCAATAATTTACACAGCACACTGAGCTCTACACTGGTTCAGAGGAGGAGGCCTTTCAGTGAGAGTAATTGAGAGCTTTTTCAGTCTAGGGTCCAGGTCTTCCTATCTAGGGCCCCTCCATGAGTGTAGACTAAACCCTAGAGGAGGGTAGGAAGCTCACCTGGAGAGAGAGATGCAAAGTTTAAAAAAATGATTAATTCACACATTGCTTGGTAGTTATCAGCTTGTTTTGCCATTTTACTTCACTTGGAGTGCTGAAGTTTGGCTAAGGCTCACACTACAGGAGTTTTTAATATTCTAACACAGTTTTTCTCAAACTTTTTACACCACATACCACCTCAGAAAATATTAGGCTCTCTAAGTACCATCATTATGACTGACATTAAATGCAGTAGCGTAGGCCTATGACATTCAGCTACGGACAGTTCACGCAGGAGGCAGATTTATTCCTAATAAGAAGATTATTTATTGTTGACTGTTGTCAGCCACAGCCATAAAGGAGTAGTACTAGAACTGGCACTTAAACTCTTCCACACAGCTGACACACTGTAAGAGGCAGCCCCTCTCACACACACACGCACACATTAACTTTCAGTCTCTCCATTTTATCTCTGCTCACCATCACATCATCCATCACAGTTTAGCTTGTAGCTAATCATGGATGAAGTATTTACATGCATGAACATGGCATACATAGCAGGCTAATATTAAATAAAAATGTACACAGGAAAGACAAAACATATTTTAAATTAGGTTTCAGTGGGTTCAGCAGCTTTGCAAATCAGTTTTTGTTGTATAAGGTTTAATTTAAATTTTATTGTTTTTCCTATCAATTTATACACTTTAATGAGGCCCTACACAGACCTCTAAGTAGGAAAGTGCTTAAATTCAGGAAATTGACTTCCTGGGACTGTTTACTTACTACAGCACAACAAAAGAAGAACAGCAGCAGTGGTGGAAAAGAAAGAGTCTGGACTTAAATTTCGATACACTCTGTGGTATCCAAAAGTCCTGAAAATCATCAACATCAAGCATTTACATTATGTGTTATAATATAAAATGGACATGATGCTGAAACTCAGTGGCCAATCTGCTGCCACAAAGTTTTCAGACCTTGATTTTGATGGATTTTTTTTTTTTTAGAAAATGACCAGTGTTTCTCAAGTAGTTTCCAGTTTGAGTTTCAGAATGAAGGAGCAATGAAAACAAGAATTGTATTCAGGTATGAAGTGTTAATTTGTGAGTGAAGGAGAGTGCTGTAAATATATGCCCATATGTACATCAATCCTGTTGAGCCGTAGGAACCAAATAAGTAAAAAAGGCGGGTGTCTACAGATCCCAAAAAGAGAAATTAATACTGTTTTGAAACACCAAGACTTTTCCCAGAACTGACCGATCTAAAAGAGGTTCAGATTTTCTCTAAAGAGATGGGAGAACCTGGCGGAAAGACATACATCTCTGATCACATCTTTTTATGAGAATGGCTAGATGAGAATCAGTTCTCAGGAAAACACATCTGACAGCCCACCTGGAGTTTACCAAACTCAAAGCATTAGGAAAAATAGCCTCTGCTCTAATGAGACAAAACCAGGTAAACAAACTACCTTCAAATGCCTAAAACATGAAACATGGTGATGGAAACATGATGCTGCAGTGATAATGATCAGAGAAAGGCACTGGAGACATGTCAGGACTGAGGAATAATGTCCTTGAAGAAAACCTCAAATGAACTTTGATTGGTCTGAAAATACACCTGTCACCAAGACAACCGTAAACCAAGCAGCTACAGACAACACTCGAGTGACTTCAGCAGACTTTCTCTGAGGCTTCAGCCTGGAAATAATCCTGCTGAAAATCTGTGGAAAGACATAAAGAACCAGAATTCACTTGTGAGCCCAAACTAATCTGACTGAGCTTTAGAGGAAAGAAAAAACCAAGCCAGTTATGGAAAACAAGGTTTGGGTTTACAAAAGAAGCAACACATCCTCCTACCTATAGAACAGAATAGGTCGACTGCCAAAAAATCTCAAAACAACATATGACTGATGGAGAGTACCAGCAGCCACAGGCTTAAGTGATTGACTTTATGGTGAGGACAAGCTGCAAAGAAGACTTGACATAGACACACTGGTGGTTTCACAAAGTTTTCACATAAGTGTTCATTTAGTTTAAACTGCATACATATATAACATACATAAACAAATAGGGTAATGCGTGCAGGCTGATGGTAAGATAAAAAAAAGTCATTCACTTAAAATCTTTTCTCTTTTCCTTTGTATCATTTTATGTTAATCTGCGATACAGTATGAGGGAGTGTTAATTCAGTGATAGTATTTTTTTTGTTTTTTGCTGTTTCTGTAAACAGGACATATTTAAACAGAACTAATAATGAACATCAAAACCCCAAAAATCATACCTGTAGGACATAAGAAATTTGAGCACATGGATTTGTGACAGTTCCTCACAAATCCATCAGGAAAACACAGGTCAGGTCAGTTTAGTTTCATCAAGTTCTTGTACACATACATACATGTTATCATATAATTTATATATTTATATTAATCTAATCCTCCCCTGGTGCTTGTCTTTGGAGGAAATTGTTGGGTCTCTGTAAATATTATAAAGAAGAGGCGTGTCACAACTTCTATATTAAATTTAAAATTGATCAAACTGAGCTTTCAATTTGAACAATCAAAATCAAAACCAGAATCAGTCATTCTCACAGTTTTTTTTCCACCCCAGCCTACTTGTGATGTTCAGCCCAAGTCTGAAGAAAAACACAAAACTTCAAGACAGCAAGGTAGCTTACAGGCTAGTCATCTAGTACTGATAGTCTAACAGTGATATAACCATCAGTACTAAAAATACGTTTAAATAGAAAAATCACATTGTGACCTTAAAATCAAAAGTCAAATGGAACTGTGTATTTGGAGAACCACGCCGTCCCTAATCAAGAACACGGTCTGGCCCTGCTATATATGAAAAGTGCCTTTCTGGTATGATTTTGCCGTGTACATAAATAAAACTGACTTGACTTTACCTTCTTTGTCTTCCTCACTTGACCATAAAAGGTGTCACACTAAAGTCTTTCTCACACTCTCTTTCTAGCTCTCTCTCTTTCTCTCTCTATCAAACTGCGAAGGCTGGGGGCGACTGGTGCCTCTGCCCAGGGCCTGAGGAACAGCTGCAACGTAAACCTGCTAAATTAACCCGGTCTCCATGAGCCTCACATATGCATTATTCTAATCAAAGCATATTAGATCATCCAGATACTTTAGACATATGGGTCTCTGTATCCTCCTTGCCGTCCCCATCTGTTTCTCCTCCCCCGTTTTTTTGAGTTTCTCCTTGCTTTCCATCTCAGTGGATCCCTCGTTCTCACAGCTGCCTCTCTTCACTAAGAGACGGGCGTAGATTTCTAACAGTGCAACTACTTTGTGACATGTTTCCACATCCAGTCAAACTTGGAGCACCATATGTGTATCCGACTGTTAAATGTTATGAGTCTGAGGTGCATACTGGATGTTATTCAAACTACTTTGCACAAACTGTGAACATATTTTACTTCTCATGCATACTGAAAATAAAAGGAAACCACACTGCAAACAGTGCAGTGATACAATAGTCTACTCATGTTGCTTATGAAAGCCTGTTTCAGTAGTGCTTGAGCCTTTAAGCAGTGTGTCATGTAAGAAGGGTTTATATATGACAACAACTCAATTGCACACAACAAAGAATTCTGTTATGTTTATAGCATTTTGATATTGTTTTCAATATGTATTGTAGGGCTTACACTGTATCTACATGGTTCACTGGTGTACAAGACCATTTAGGTGCTGTTTATATTTATTACAGTAGATTTATGAAGTGTATTTATAATAATATTACAGCAGTGAAAATGCCAGTCACAATTCCCCAGATCCCAAAGTGACGTCCTTAAACTGCAGTGTCATCAACCAACATCCCAAAACAGAAACATATTTCATCTTTTCATCATTTATAATGAAGACAAGCAACAATTCCTGATGAGGAACAGTTGTGATTTTTTGCATTAAAAATGCCGAAACATTTAATCAATTGTTTAAAACTGCTGCAGATTTTTCTTTATTACTTACTTACTGTTTCATTTTGAATATTATGTTATATTCTAAAAGCATATATACAGTCTGTCTGGACTGTGTGCCTGTATGAGTACAAAGTATTTCAGTTGTGTTTATGGTCTTGTAACATATGGAGTGTTTCATAACATTAAGATGTGAAAGCATCTTGTAAACACATATCGAGTAAAATGTGTTAACATGCACTTTAAAGTCTACATTACATCCCATTTAGATACTTTCATGCACATACAAACAAACAACACACACTCTAATGACTCACACTTAGAGACATTCACACAGTACAGGCATATACATACAGTCACACAATTATTCATTATGTGTACATACAAACACACGCCTACACACAGAGAGACTGTGATCTGGTGTCGCACAAAGGCTGGCACATAATCACAGTGTAATAAGAAACTTATATAAAAATAGTAATTTGGCACCTGAGGATCTGAGGCTTGTTGAATCAGTAACTTGCTTCACAAAAATTACCTTTTTAAAAAAGCCTTTTATTAACTCTAACACTGTATCTTATTGGCAACATGTCTTTTCTGTTTTATCATTATTATTTATTTCTATTGGTTTTTTTATTATTCAGTTTTTTTTACTTCAATTTGGCCTGATTTTACTTGCCCCACTCTTGAAATGTTTTAATCCTGCGTCTACCATGTAAAGCACTTTTTAAGTTCGTTTTGAAAAGTTCTGTATAAATAAAGTTGATTATTAGTATTATAAAGTAATCCAAGTAGATCAAAACAAACTTTACAAAATGTACTGGTTTTGATGTCGTCATCAACATGGTTTAACATACCACGAGTCAAAATACCATCAGAACGTGATAATGAAAGTAAATGTATAAAAATAACATCAAATCTCATGGTAGGATTGACGTGAGCACAAATGTAATCCATCACAGAAGCAGAAGTTGGATTATTCTAACTTTACAGCTTTAATAAAAGTATTATGAAAATCTAGACTGTTACTGTTATCTGACCTGTTTGTCTAATCTCCTAACAATCCCAAATGAGTACAACATTTCCCATATGCTCTGTAAAACCTTCTCTTACAACACACACAAACATACAGTAGAGGGATGTTAGCACATGCACTGAGCATACGCTCGGGGGCAAATGTTTGCCCAAATGACTTGTGTGGCTACAACTGAAATTCATGGGTTGCGTATTATCCCATTAAAAAAAAAGCTTCAAGGCAATAGTTCTTTGACATTTAATACATCACATCCTAAGACGGCATCCCTGAACACACATAGAGCTGCTCAAGTAACTGACCAGCAGCCATCAAACCAGCAGTGCTTCTGCTCCAGGGTGCTCCACAGCACAAGCATCGTGTTATCTGCACTTGTCCAACTACCCAACTGTGCACTTATGTGTGTGTGTGTGCCTGCATTTGTGTTTGTGTGTGTGTGTGTGTGTGTGGGAAAGCAGTATCCAGAAAACAGCTTGTAACCCTTTTAGCATCTAGAAGTGGCTTAGAGGAAAATACAGTGGGTGCCTTACCGGCACGTTTCTGCCAAATCAAGATGATGTCAAATTAAAAACATGGAACATAGAGCATCATATCAGTGGTGGAGTGAAGTTGAAGTAGAGAGGAGGGCTGTGGGCAAAGGTCATAAGATGTCAGGGACTTACCAGAGTTGGTGATGGTTAACAGATCCAGACGGCGTTGTTGCTGGAAGAAAAAGAGAAAAGAAAGTTAAACAAATGTGATAAAATTATAAGCAATTATCTGTAATTATCTCACAGTCTTGCAGAAAGTCTATTAATCAGTCTCATGTATGCCATATTTGTTTAGTTTGCTCAGTAGTACTAGTAGTTTGCAGTAGCTTGATAATAGTTCAGTTTATTTCACATGTGAACAATATTTCTAGTTTTTTTCCAGTGCCTTTTTAAGATGCACTGTGCTATAACTGCACTGTATGACTGCTGGCTGACAGCTGTAAACACAGTGACAACTCCTGACACTTCATGTTAAAAATTTACATTCAACTTGTCAACATTTGTATTTTTAAATCACAACCTTTTTATTGAGATTTTGCAGGGTATAACAAAAGTGCAGTGCTGTTTGTTATAAAAGAGAAATGAGAGAGGAGTTTGAGAATATAATAGCAGCTGGCACCAATGCCAACATATAAACAAAGCATCAATGGACATAGACAAAACAAAAGGACGGATGTATATATTTACTGTATAAATACCAACAGTAAAACAATCCCTCCTTGCTCTGTGTTAGTGAGCTATATATAATGTGGGAATTTCCCCACTGTGGGACTAATAAAGGAATATCTTATCTCTTTATAAAACTACAGGCCACCAAGGACTTGCGGTGAATTAGTGAATAGTGTGTAATGTATAGTACATTTATAGCATCTAGAATGCATTTAGAAAAAGAACCCAGTACTTCCTGGAATTTCCATTTGAATATTGAAGTGAGCATCTGATTTTTCTCTCGTTTTAAACAGGACGTTATCTCCACCAACTGTCGCGATGTATGCTCAGTGCAGTATGGCATTGTCATTTGCATCAATATTGTAGCATGATGCATATTTTGTACAAAATTCTTTCTTTCATTCTTTAATTTATGTTTTTGTCCATTTTGCTATATTTTTTTTTATATTTCTTTCTGTTTCTTTATTGTTTTGTCACACTATTGCTATATTGTCTCTGTTTATATTTCTTTACTTCTTATATTTTTTACATACTTATTCTTTTTTATTTTCTTATAAAATTGAAAAACATATCTAAGGTATGAAACACACTTTTCTTATTTTCAGATGATAATCCACTAATTGAAACATCCTATAAACAAATATTCCACTTCTGCATATTCTGCTATAAATCCTAATAAATCTCAACATGGACTTAAATGTGTAACATACGACATTTAGCCCCACTAGATGCCAACAAACAACTGCTTGTACTTGTACTACCTAGTTTGACAGTTTAATCTGAGTTTTGTGCACAGTATGTGTTCAGATGCTGTTTTTTTCCCTAACTTTGTTGATAAATGAAGCATGCTTTGTTTTAGTCTGAGATAATGGTGCTCTACTGTGATCTCTAACGACACCTTTAATTTTAAACATTTACATTCAACTTGACATTTGACTCATTGGTATTACTTTGCAAATTCAGTGTCATCATTTAAAAAAAAATATTTTGACATATTTCTACCAAGGTCTTAACAAAACCGATCTTCTATTAAGGTAAGTCTTAGTGTAGTACAGCATTCAATATGAAGAACCTTTGAGCTTGTGTAACTTTAAGGAGCTTCTCCACCACTCGTGGTGTGTGTGTGTGTGGTGTGTGTGTGTGTGTGTGTGTGTGTGTGTGTGTGACCTCATGAGTTTCTGATGGAGTGTGTTTGAAAGACTGTGCAATTTTACACTTGATGTCTCCAGCTGCTGAGAAGGAGTCTAGAGTAGGTGCTAGCTGGCTACCCCTCTCTTTAACCTGCTGCCTTTCTCCACACATACACACACACTTACAGACACACACACACTTGACTGTTGAGCACTGCAGTAATCAACACCTCAGCCCTCCTCATCTAGCAGTCCCTCAGGAAAGAAGATCTTCACATCCTAGGAAAGGATGAAGGGTCTGTGTGTATGTGTGTGTGAGAGAGACACAGTATAGCTAGGTCACAGTCAAAGCCAGCTTTTAGGACCAGACTGCATTAATATTCAAGCACCATACTAACCAGTTGCTGAGAGGGATAAGCAAAGAGACTCTCAGCATGCTCCTTCTCTCCTCACATACAGTGCTGCCTGAAGTGGAGCTCTCTGATAGGCTACTAAACACTTATTTTAGTATTTAGCAGCTGCTCTTAGTCAGAGTGACTTATAATATACAATATGAGTGGAAATGGGTACACTGGGTATAACCATGGAAAAAAAAACAAGTTCACCAACACTGTAGTTATAGTAAAGAACTCAAAGTTTTTTTTTTCTATCATCTAAAACAAATTGCGACAGACAAGAGCACAGGATAGAGTTAAAGGTCAAAGGGAAAATATCTTTACATGTTATGTTCGGATGTGGTGTGTGCTAAATTAAAGGAGTACACAGTAATTAAAGGGCCGTCCACACCGAGTACGACAACTATAACAACAATAATGGCAATGATGTGAGCATCCACACTGATGAATAATAACGTTCTGTAAACAGTGGCGACAAGCACGTGCTGCTTGCGCCAGCTGTCCAGTTTAGGAAAATGGATATTGATGACCTGTTACTGCTCTATGATACAAAGAGAAACAAAGAGAAAACCAGATGGATATGAGTTCACGGTTTTCTTAAAAGACAAGAGAAGTTATGGGAACCAGCGCTTAGAAGGGTTGTTGTTTTTTGAGGACAAATTTTATTCATACTTTTGTATGATGGCGATGGTCACAGAGAATATCAGTAACAACATCTGAGAAAGATCTTGTAGATTGAAACATTGCCTTTAAAGAGAATGCCCTCTAAGAGAGTTTAAAATATTTATTTGGAGCCTAGTACTGTGAAGACTTTTCTCTTTTGTACCCTCCAGTGATATTTTTCTTCTTGCTCCTGAGGATTTTTGTCCAGATGTGCACACACTTGGTCCCTCTTCTGAAACATCAATAAGGACCAAACAAACCCAAGAAAGACCCCATAAAACCATTTGGCAGTATGTCTCAGGTAAATAATGTTTTTTTTTTTGTTTTTTTTTTTTTTTTTTGTATAATTTGCAGCCTAATATTATGTTACATGAGCATTTAATAAGTTGCAGACTATGCCCTCTGAATGCAGTTGAATTTTGATTGGCTTTCAGTGTTTCTATTGTTTATTAAATCACTTTGAAAGTGATCCCAATTGTATCATTTGCCAGAGCTGTTGCAGTTTAAGTTGTAGTGTGGACCCCACCATCCACCTCGGTTAGAACGATTTCTAAAATTATATATTTATAGATATTTTTATAGTTATTGTTCCTGCCGTAACACACACTGACTAAATATTGTGTATTTAGGGGCAGGTGAAGCTAATCAGAAATCAAAAAGGAGGGGAAAACACAGGAAGTAAACAAGTAGAATCAGAGGAAAGACAAGAACTAAAAAAAAACAGAAAAAACAGTATGTTGATTTAATTTAAATGTAAAAATCATGTGTATTTTGTAAAGGTTAAAAATAAAAATTAAACTGAGTACAATACAGACTAAAATATCTACCTGAGCAAAGAGCTTGGGAGGAAAATTAAATTTAAAAAGCTAATGAGATAATGCATTTGCTACGTAAATTATTGCAAGCTGATGAGAAAGCTGCGGTAGTGATACTACTCAATACAGAGAGGGTGGTGTGAGGGCCTTTTTGGAGAGTTGAGACTTCAGTCAAGTACTAAAAATGGTAAAAGATGTTTGTGCTGTGATTGAAGGAAGGTAATTCCAGCATAGAGGGCCCAGAAAAGACACAACGCGCTTCCTTAGTAGGAAGATGCTCCAGTAACATGTTTTGACTTTGGGAAGCTGGAGTGTTAGATAAGTTGATTTATTTGCTTATTTTATTTTGCCTTGAGTAAAAATATGTATACCAGCACAGTACGGCTGGCTGTAGGTTACTGTAAAGATGTGGCTGTATGCAGTGTGTGTGGTGGAGGAGGTGTGGATGATGGGGTGAGTGACCATGTAAGCAGCAGAGGTCACTGTGACAACATGAGACACAGAGCAACAGGAGAGCAAGCTGAGATTATAAAGCTCCACCAACACTAAACACACACTCTCTTTCACACACACACACGCTTACATAGCCTCCACCCACAACCTTTAAGTCTCACACTCACATCTATACACACCCTGTTTCTACAACCTGTGGACACCACTGACTCTCTACAGTCAGATATGGAGCCGCAGCAGGAATCAATAACATCAGAGAAACATTTACACCTCTTGTTCTTCTCACTGTGACTGTAGAGGAGATAAAGCTCCGATTAGAACTATTAACTACACCAGGAAATACTATATCACACACGGTCGTGTACAGTAGAAACACAGCATGTACAGAGAGACTTTGTCAGCAAATCCTACTCTGTCTGTACCAAAGATATTATATTAACTAAAAAACTAAACTATAAACTGAAATTAGGTGTAAAAAACATTTTTGTTAACTAAAGTAAAATAAATATTAGACTTTAGAAAAAACTAATATTGTGTACTTACAAAACTACTTAACTAAAATAAAATAAAAATGTCTTCTAGACAGTAAATTTGGTAAACAAATTTGGTAAACACAAAAAGCATGAACATATGCTTACTGAGGCTGGGATGTCTACATGACTGTGAGTCATTTGCCTTCACAAAGTGTTGGATTTGTATTGTAATGCCTATTCTGAACTCTTTATATCTTGCCTGAAACCAACAAAAACTAAACTATAACCAAACATTTTTACATAATAAAAAAACTAAACTGAAAGGATGAAAGCCTCCCTGAAAAGTGACTGAATTGAAAACAAAAAATAAAAACAAACAAACAAAAAAAAGATAATAATGAAAAATACAACAACTCTGGTCTGTACAGCAGTGACTAACTAATCCCTAATACAGTACACATATTTTCAACCACTTTTATTCTGTATTTATTGTCATGATTTGGTTTAAATGTCTCTTTAATTTCTTTTTTTCAGATTTTGTTTTTAATGTTTCTACTGTTGCCTTGTGTTTCTCTGTGTGATTTCCATCTGTTGTAAATTATGCTGCATGCAACATAAATAAACTTTACGCTACTACTAAATGATAATAAATAGCAATTGTAAGTAATAAAAACAAATACATCAATCTGTCTTGTCCAACCTTTCTGTGGAACGGAAGACTGTATTAGCAGAGAGGTTGATTAAATTATCACTTGGCTTGTGCAGCACCCTCTACTGGCTCTCCAGTTGTCTGCAAGTGAAATTATGATGGACTTATTACTAAAGCATCATTTGAAAAAAGTAAGAAGTAAATAAAGAAAGTGGAAAAAAGAAAAAAGTAAATAAAGGTTGAATGAATGAAATTTCTCATATTTATATGATGGTATGAATATGAATGCCAGTAGATGTATGGGATCATGAAACATACATACATATGTGCACAGAACATAGCAAGGAACTTCTAAACCTAATGGCATTTTAAAATCTATTCTCAGAATCCTCACAACTCATGTTTATATACACACAATCACACACGACACACACACTGACGCAAACACTCACACAATCTGTAACCGGCAGATGAAAAGTGTGAGCGGCGTTCAGCCTGCCAGTACTTATACACAGATAATGAATCTGTGGTGGAGAATTACAACACACTACCACTGCTCTCCCTTCCTGCTGCTTTTGTTAGTCCTTAACATGGATAAGGTGCTTAGTGTTCCTTAGGAGGGAGCGAGAGACAGACAGACACACACACACTGAGAGAGAGAGCCGGGAATCTGACACAGAGAGAATTACATTAGCAAAAGCATTTCAGGGCAGAAAATAGGATTGAATTAATCTTTATCAAACACAGCCAAGAGCTGAGGGATCACACCCTGGTTGAAGCCAGCCTCAGATGGCTGGCCACTGCCCTCTCACCGCCATAATGACACAACACACACTGTGACAGATTAAACCAACTGCACTGGGTATTTATTATTGACTAAACTGATTGATTGATTTCATGCTTGTGTACTCACTACCAGGTTGGTGGGGTTCAGTATACGGGGAAATAAAAAGACTATCAATGTCTTTTGGTATTTCAGTGCCCAGAGGTGGGCAGTATTTCAATTAAATGTATTTAAAGTCTGTTTAAAACAATATAAAATGCTCTGCAAGAAGTAATAAATTATGTTTGTTTTTTCAAAATAAGTTGAAATACCTTGTTAAAATGTCTTACATTTGGCCCCACACCTTGCCCTCATTTAGTATTCAAGGATTCATGAATATGCAAACACCCCCCCCTCTCCACCCCACACCCACCACACCCACCCCTACCACTTGGTGGTTGCATCTAGCTTCTCCTCTGTTTTGCTAGCTAATCACAGTAACTACCTACATTTGGCTTCTCCTGTGAAATGCCAACTGTAGCCTCCCAGGTAGCATGTAAACATAGCACCGATGTATCGCAAGACTTCGTATATCTCTTAATGGATGCACATGTGAAAATATTGCGAGATCAATGCCTTGTTTACATGTTACCTGCTACATGCTACAGTTGACATTTCGGCTAAAAACATGGTGTAAATGGTGTCTTTTGTGTTTGTTTTGTTTCTTTTTTTTTTTACATTTTATCCGTGGTCGCCATTCACTGCCATTATACCGGATTTGGCTGCAATCCTGTTTTCTGCTGAAACTCCAGGATTGTTTTGTGAACTGAAGATCTTCACCCATCCTCACATCGGCATAGGGGTGAGTACATACTGAGTGGATTATCATGTAGGGGTGGAATATCCTTTTAAACATCCCTAATGTAAGGGAGTTATGGTCAGACCCATGTTGAGGCTATTATTACTGCCTAAAATATATAATTAAATTGTATGGAATGTATTTTTGTAGATTACACATTACTTGTATTTTAATTAAATACAATTTCCATGCCACTATTTTCTATCTATTTGATACATTTGATGAAAAAGTATTTGTAATTTGTAACAAGATACTTTCTGGTGTATTTGTGTCCATCCTTGTGAGGCACAAAAGTACTTTTTTATGGTTGACAGCTTAACAGATACTAATTGGACTGACCTGATGCATTGCAGCCACACTTGTATAGAACTCCAAGAAGGTTAAATCATTATTTGCAAAAACCTGTCTGTCTCAGTACACAGATGTTTACCACAGGTGAATCTAGACTGGACCTGCCAGTTAAAGTGTTATTAGGTCAGAAAACAAGGAAGCAGTTGGGAGCCAGAGGTGACGGCCACTCCAGCTGTCACAGTGGTCTAGCCAGCCAGCGTGGACTCTGGGGCTCTGCAACCAGGAGCACAGTAAACAATACTGATATGGACCAAGGGACTGGAGTCCCAAATCATCTTAAAATAGCCACAGTGTTATATGAGAACATAATTAAGTTTTATTTTTCTAGGCATGAAAGCTGACCAAGACGCTTGCATCAGTGCTTCTATTCTTGGATGTTTTATGAGTGCAGGTCCTGATAAAATTCGATCTTTAGCTCCATAAGTGGAGAGATGCAATTTTGCAAAGACTTCAAAGCAATGTAAAATTGATATTCTGACTAAAAGACAAACTGCTCAGTTTCTCTATAAATGTCTTTATCAGATTCTCTTGTTATTAGTTTCTATTAGTCTCTCTTGAATATTACAAACATTAAAACATTTTCTTATTTAATAAATAGGCTTCTAATATGAGTCTGACAACCCCCACCCCCCTAAAGAAATCTATAATATTCTATCAGTATAAATACGGTCATTAAGAGAACCAATCAGCAGACCAGATAGCACACTGTGCCACCATCCTAATCTGGGTGGGAGGCGGAGGGGGGAGGGTCAAATGGAGTGACAGCAGTGGAAAAGCCATTAATGTACTAAACCCCTACTTTATGACTAAATTAAATATTCATGCACAATCTACCCAAAACCCATTTGCCAACATTTCCTCCAGAATTTACTTTTCATATTTGCTGATTGTTATCGCAGAGAAAAGAGAAAGTGAGGAAGTAAGAAAGAGAGAAGAGGCAGAGGAGCCTTCGGGGAGAGGAGGGGGGAGTAACTAAAATCCTAGCCATCATTTAGTAGCTCATTTCAAATTAATTTAAAGCCAATATGGCTAAATTACACTGCTACGGCCACCATCCAACTACTTGTACAGTCTTCAGTTTTTTAAGAAATAATTTGATGTGGGATGAGAATTCTACCAAAGTGAACCTCCATTAGTAGGAAAATATATTGTGTGGTAAGGTTTACTTACAAACAATCCATCATCATTATTATTATTAGTAGTAATAGTAGTAGTAGTAGCAGTAATAGTAGTAGTATTAGTGGTTTTAGAAGTTGTAGTAGTAGTATCAAGGTATCAAGGTGATTTGTCATTATAAAACACAGGGATGCACAACAAAATGAAAGTTGTAGTCCCTTCATGCTACACTTTCATTCAATAGTGAGGCTGAAACCGTGCTTTCGAGGCCCTGCCCATACAGCCAGCTGACTCAATTACGAGCAGAGCTCAGCTATGAATCATGGCATAAAACCCGCTTTTTATGGCACCAAATAACTAATCAAAACCAAACCGATCAGAAACAATGACACTTGAACTGGAAGTGTGATAAAACTACCTAAAATGAAAGAAACCATGTCAAAGAAAAAAATATTTGACGTGTAGTTTGATGTTTTAGTTGGACCATGTCCTATCTATTAAAATGAAGGGGGCAGGATTTATAACCTATACTGCAGCCAGCCACCAGGGGGCAATCAAGATACTCTGCCTTCACTTTTGGGGAGCGATTATGTTCTCTATCTCTATATATGTCAATGGTTGCATCCTGTTGGCTCAGAGCACAGCCCACTGTCGAGTGCAAGAGCTTGATCGGGGATGTTGTGGCAGCTCATGTCTCTGTAAGATGTGGGCACAATGCTCTCTAATATCATGTTGCTTGTGCAGCCTGAGTTCCTCATTTTCCTGTGACTGGACATTTGTCAGTTGCAGCCTTGGGTCCAAGCTAGGTTAGCATGGCTGTGTGACAAATTTCTTGTTGTTGATCAGTTGTTGTTGAACAGTTGTCTATTTACAACAGCCAGGCCATTAGCAACATTAGCATTCATTTGGAGTAATCTTGGAGTCTGTCCACCAACAGATGTTAGTCCAATATTTACTTCCTTTTAGCTCTGTTTTGCTCTCCACCAGCTCCTGGGTTAAATATCTGGCTCTTAAACTGTTAAATGCTCACAAGCTAGCCACTAACTGTGTCAGCCTGCTGTTGGTGATGGATGACAAGTGTACAGTGGGTTTTTAGAGCCTTTTTTGCTGATAACAGCTGCCTGCAATGACTAAAAAGGACACTGTGAGAGCAGTGAGAGTGAACCAAAACAGTTAATGTTGCCAAATGGAACACCAACACAATGAGCTGAAAGGCACTGAAACACACAGAGTTGAGGGGAAAGGCAGAGTAGGGTGGTAATTTTCTTCTGTCACTACTAGCGACCCTTTCACATACAAGTTGTGGTGTGTTTCATTATATAAATAATGATTTTATAGAATGAACATTGCTTAATATGAGTATTTTGGTTTACTGTCGTTTTGTCTAAATACAATGTTGACATTATGGCTTGCTAAGTGCATTAATTATTACTTTGTGATGTGATCCTGTTTTACCCTCCTGCTCTCTTGATGAGGTCACATACAGGAAACAAGCATCTGGATCCAGTCCCACTGCTGTCCCCCGTGAACCATAAACACACTCACACATACACACACACCCACACACACACACACACACACACACACACACAAACACCCCCCTATCACATATCCAGGGTCTGGGCAAGGGTCGATTGTTGATGGGGTTGTGAGTGAGAGAATCGTTGTCAACAGCCTGACTCATCTTCCATCTTCCTCTGGTCCTCTCATCTCATCTGGCTGTCTACCTCATCTCATCTGAGTCACTACTTTCACTTCTGTGTTTAAGTTCACACAGCTAAAACCTCACCACACACACACAATGCCTGGACTCTTCTGTAGCACCCCAGTCTGTGTGTCTAACTGCGTCATTGCCCCTTGGTAACAAAGAGGGGAGGTGAGGTAAGAATGAGCTAATGGGATGAGCTTTTTAGGTTATGTTTGGGCGTGGCTGTCTGGCCAGCTAAGATCAAGTCATGTCAGAGGAATACATGTGTTCAGGATGTAAGGCTTCCTAAAACCCCACAATGTAACAGTTCAGGATTGACACATACATATATATACACAGAATAATAGCTTTATTTAGTAAAAATTTAGCGCAACAAATATTAGCCATAGAGATTGATGTCTGTTGGATTTGGCCAAAGACTGAACAACCACTGAAAATAGAAAAACAACTTGTCCCCGGTAGTTTGTTTCTGTAAGAAAATGGCTACTTGCCAGTAGAAATGTGATCGTGTCCTCACTTGCATGACAGTTTAAGGTAATGTGTGTTGTGGCACTGAGAGACGGAGGAGAGAGGGGATGGGAGCAGAGGGGATGGAGAGCAAGGCTTTGTTGCGTGACCAGGAGCCCTTGGTTAAAAATACAACAAACCAAATAAAAGATTTATTCCTTCTGAGAGTGGAGAGCAGCTTCCTGTTGAGCGGCGGGAGAGGACAACCACGGCCACCTGCACAGGGCACACAGTCCTCCCTGCTGCTGCCTTTATTGCACTCCCTCTACCACTGTGTGGACTGCAGTAATCTGATAATGTGCACAACAGCAGGCATGTACAGATAATACATGTAGCTGATGCATGAATATGCAAGCATGCAGTCAAATACACATGCACCTTATGCACATGGCCATACAGACATGCCATGCCATCACCTTTTCTTATAGCAGTTAAAAAACATAATTCACTTCCATCTTGATGTCATTAAATATTCATGATGACCAATTAAAAGAGCAGCTAAGCTGGCTTTGAGGACCCCTTCCTCCATCTTTCTGTCAGGCGGTCTGTCAAGTTGCCTGCTTTTTGAACAAGCACCCCATGGGCCTAAGCTGTATGACCATGGCACTCTACTTGTATCTTTTTAGGCTCAAACTTCCAGTTTGAAGGCAATAACTTGATGCAGTGGGCTAATAAAAGCCCAGCGAGGGTTGTCAACCTGATGATAACAAAATGTCCCATTAGTGCATGCTCTGAGACTGGGGTGGCCTTGGGTGTGGCCTCAGTAATGTCAGTGTTTTATCAATGTTCGGGTGACAGTGTGCAAGTTTGACAAGTACATTACTGCCTGTGACACCCAACTGGAGAACAAATTTTTCCCGCATATTTAGAGAAGCTATGGACAAGATGTAGATGTAAAGAAAACATAGTAAAAGTAGAAGTGATCTCCTTTCTGCATTAGCATAACTAGGACTGCGCCCTAATAGTCAACTGAACCGTTAGTCTGGGGGAAGAGTCTTAGTCAACCAGTCATCATTTATCCATTAAAATAAAAAAAAAAAAAAAAAAAAACACCTCAAACTCCATTTGAAAGCTGTGGCTTGCCTTAGGCCTGGGGGATTGTTGCAACACAGACTTTTTCTCTTGTAATCCTAATGTCACTGCGCTGCCATTGGCTAGTAAGCTCAGTTAGCAGTCCTATTAGAATGGGACCAAGCCTTCTGAAACTTATATAGGCCAGTTAGACAACAAGGACCACAGTACCGGGATTATTTACAATGGCTCTGACTACGACTGACTCCAGGGACGATGAAGACATGGCAGGTTCACACAGGGACAGATAGGCATGAAGTGGTTGGGGAGCGGGTTTGTAATGTAGCAAGTTATTTTTGTGTACACATCATCCATCGTGCTGATACAGTAAGTCTATGCAACAACTAGTCGACTAACGGCTTGATCTAACATCTACTAAGACGGAGACAGAGGAGGAAACTGATAGCTTTACACATTAAAACACAGTTACTGTACATACAGTTCTGTGTTCAAAACAAATATGTTAACCATGAGGGTGTGGTGTTTTTCCAACAAGCCCTAGGTTACTAAATGTCTGCTGTATAACTAAGGGCTGGGAAGTCATGAATAGCTAAAAAGAATACAGAAGGAGCTGGGGAAGAGGGTGCAGCAGATTAATGTGAGTGAGGTTTGAGGTTCTCTGGATAAAAAGCACATAATGACAGTGGTGGACATAAACTGGGCCAGTGTGCTGAATTTGTTCTTTAACAGATGAAGATGAACAGTGACTCAGGCTCAATCACTCAGGGGCCCAACACATCCTCTGCTCATCAATCCCTGGGTCCCCCTGTCCATTTGCAAAAAATCAAGTAAGAAGGCATCTGAATAGGTGGTATGAACTCACATCAGGGTGCCAGTGATCCGATACAAACAAAATGGACTGAGAAGAGGAGGAACACTACTGACTCAGACCAATAACCACCTAAAAAACGTGACATGCTGTGTTTTTTAGCACAATGGATACACACATGACTGCCCTTGCTCCATTTCTTTTCTTCCCTTACACTTTACAACTAAGAAATCTGTCACAGCACTTGTGGGCTAACAGTACCTCTCTGGAGAGTCAAGATATCCCTGGCCTGACTGAGTCCAAACCGTCCATTTAGCCAAACAGTGATCAGTTGACAACTAGTTGTGATCAGCTGAAAAGTCTGTTACTTGATCCCTCAAGCCTGACTGCCCAAAAAATACAGCTCAGAAAAAGAAGACTAGATGATCTGAACTCCTCAGAGCCTTCCCCCACATATGCTACATGGATTCACATTGAGGTGACCCACTCATTCCCTGGACAACCCCCATCATTGTGAATATCTTCACACCATTCAGTGGCCTGTGCCTCTTATCCCAAATACCTCCAAAAAACGAGGCTGTACAATCCCTATCAAGATGTTTAGTGCTAGATCCAACACCATGAGTATAATTAACCCAACTGTTCAGTCCAAGAAGGCCTCTGCTTTTGTCTGCTGGTCAATAGACATTCGCAGAAGATCTGTGTGCAACTCTTAAGGTTCACCATGCTGTTTTTTGGAGCTGAGCCTGGTGGACCTCTATGGACCGTGTGACCATGGGGTCCGTCAGATACAGGTCTGGCTCCAGAACAGGACCCGTGTCTTCATGGTCAATATTCGAGACATGATTATTTCTTCATAAGAACAAGAGCAGTTGTAAAGCATCGAGACATATCGGTCCAAATGTGAGAAGCAACAATGTATTTAGCAAATAAGGACTTTAACAGCTATATTAAACAGAGAAACAACACAACTGTATTTCCTTAGGAAACTTAAAAAGCCAAACTTCCTGTGCCATGCTCTTGTTCAGTTTTACAGAGACACAATAGAAAACATCCTGACTGGAAACATCACAAACTGGCATGGAATGTGCATGGCCCAGGAGGACTGCAGCAGGTGATTAAAAATCACCAACATGATTGCTACCGATTTACCAAGCATTGGTGATACCAGTGAGGTGTGGTGCCTGTGCAGAGCCCAAAGGATACTACAAGACAATACCACCTCAGCTACAGACTGTTCACCCTGCTGCCATCTGGCAAAAGATAAGAAGTATCCGCTGCTGTACCACCAGACTTTAGAAAAGCTTCTTTCCTCAGGCTGTTCCTCTTAAATTCATCCCTCGCACCCACCATGAAAAATTGTCTTATTTTCATGACTTATATTTACTAATTATACCAATTTATTGTGTATAATTTTTGTTTTTGTGAGTAGCATAATGGAGACTACTACTAGCATCTCGTTATACAACCTTTGTTTGTAAAATAAAAAATAAATGAACCTTGTAGCCTTGTAACTGAAATTGTCCAACTGTTTATGTACTGTAGAGTTCTAGTTAATCTACTTCGCATGTTGTCATGTCCCCTGTTCATCATATCTATCGGCGGTACTGCGCACAGCATTAAATGTTAAACAGCATGCGTGTGCTTCTGCATCACTGTGCATGTGTGTTGGTATGTGTGTACATGCATGCACAAATGGGTAACCTAAGAACCCCTGCTGAGCCAAGAGTTTCCTCTTTGACCTGGCAAAGAATCAATGACAGCGTCTTGACACTGGGGACCAATCAATGACTTGAGGACACTGATAGCATACTTGATACCTCAACACACAATTGCACTTACACACACACACACACACACACACACACACACACACACACACACACACACACACACACACACACACACACACACAGAAGGACTCTGTCCTATCATCATTTCCCCATTGGGCTGTGATTGACCCCTGCCTGATGGAGTGCAGGTGTAGTGACCTGGTATTTACCAGCGAGCGCTGAATCAATGCCCTCACAGTTGCAGGCACACAGTCAGGACAACCTTGCAGCACTACTGAGCAAAGATCAAGGCCAGGCTATTCCAACATTACTACTTCTGATTGCAGGGGAAGAACATTAGTCATTTAAAACATCACACTCAACATATCTGTTTTCTGTACTTCAGTACCTTTTACAATTCAACAAACTCTTTAAATTGGAGACTCAAAAGAGAACTTTGGTGTCTCCATGCGATCCAGACTTAAAAAAAAAAAAAAAAAAATCATGAATTGCCATAAAATCTACATTTCTAAGCTACTGCTAAAGACCACAACAGCCCATGAATTTAAAATGTATATGAAATGTATTTTTTCATTATAAAAGCACAACACAGCAATAATCAAATTCCCCGATTGTAATGATAAGTTTCTCACCACCTCATATCAAACTGGTCCACTGAAGGGCTTTTAATTTGAAATGGATACAGGAAGTGATGAGCTTGTATTGGCAGTAGAATGACAGGGTTAAGTGGGAGCAGATCAAAACAAGGCTTCATACTAAAATACCGTGATGATGGTCCACAATTCCCATCATGCCTAGACTGCAGCCTGTTAAACTTGCTCTTTCATGTTCCACCATGTAAATGTTGCTTTTTTGTTAGTGTTTGTTTATGCTGGTTGTGTAATTGTCATTTGTGTGCTGGCTTATAGTTTTAACCATTAGTGAGGTGGCTGTTACATTTCTTGACCCCAGCTGTAGTTTTTGTCCCCGTGTTGAATGTTATTTAAGGGTTGACATCACTGAGAGCTGCTTTCTGTCTCTCGTTCCACCCTGCATGTCACCATTTAAGGAAGTTCAGTACGCATTTTACTCTGCCATTTGGTGACCCAATAAAAATTGGTCTGTGACCCATTTAGGGTGGTGACCCTAATGCTGATCTACTGTATAGTTAATGTGAAAAAAAGTAATTCATGTGAAATTATATCCCTTTGATCATGTCATTGAATTGTCAGTGGAACAAATGTGTTAATCAATACTGGTGTACTACTGGCCTTGGATCACAGTACAGAAAAAGAAGTCACAGTGTCCTTCATCAACAAGTTTAAGAGAGCAGCCTTTCCATTATATTACAGCATGTGGTCTCTTCTGCTATGCGTTAAGTGTTTTATCTTTAGAAGACACTCCATTGCCAGCAGTATAGAGGAAAATCCACCTTAGTTTTATAGACTTATATTCCCATCATTTTCTGTCTTCAGGTCTTCAATCAGCTGTGAGAATGGGATGGAAAATGGAACTGAGATTCTTCCATATGGGACTTGGGGCTCCTTTCAGAGATGTCAACAAACTTTTAAAGTTCTGCGACTGAAACTGAAACTTAAGCTCCTGCACAACAGTGAACTTGAATATTGACTCGCCGATCCCCCTGTCTTCACACCAACCCTATTGGAGTATCAATAGACAAGACGTAAGGTTGAAAAGTTCACCCATCTCTCCTCGGGGCCTAATTGGAGCTGAAGGTCAGGAGACGTGTATGTTCCTATTGGTTTATTGCCTTTATGGATCCAACAAGAGTGGTGAATGTGAATGTGTGCAAGCCGAGGAACAATTCTCCTCTCGTGTCTTGCTGCCTTTTTCCATTTCAAAACCTGTTATTTTTATTTTTTTATGATATCCCCAAAACAAATTCAAATGTCTGTTATCTTCAAGTAACCAGACAGTGAGAGACATATTAGAAAAGAAATGAAACAAAATGTTGTGTGACTAAAGCGTTTTCTCCAGCACAACTTTTCCATTTAGCCGAGTTCAATCAGGTATCGGAATGGAGTGCTGAATAGTTCTTTAAAGCTGAATCAGGCTGGACTGCTGTGTTACTGGTAATTAAGCGGGACAATAATTAGCTGCTTGCGGAGGAGAGAAAGGGAGGGGAAAAAGAGTTTGAGGGAGATGCACTGAAACACAAATACAGCAAACAAACACAACACACACAATTAATCTGCAAGATGTGAGAGATGTGTGTGTTTCTTCCCCCATGTCAAAGCAGCCAACACCCTCTCCAGATGTTGACGTGTGGACCAGATGGATGCACTGTTTGGTGTCTGGTAACTTCTAATCACAGCTTAGAATGAGAGTGAAACTGAGGAAAAACAGGGAGGATGATAAGCAGGGGGACATAGTGGGATATAAAATGACAAAATGAAAAGCGGATGGAGCAGGACGATCTTCAAAGGACACTCATTTGAAGAGGACAAACTCACAAGAGGAAACTGTGCTCACAAGCAGCACTGAGCATGTGAGAAAGTTATGCTGTATAGTCTCCCTCCCTCCCTCTTTCCCCCTGCCTCTCTGTCAGACGAGGGTCAGCTTGCTGCCAATGCCTTGTGACTTGGAACCTAAAAATCAATTTAACACCGGAGCTAAACAAAGCTGCATTGACCATCACAGGTACCTGGCTTATGGCCAGTTCCATTAGCTGTGTGAGTATGTGTGTGTGTGTTTTTGAACTGGGCTGGTCAAGAGGTTGAGTAGTGCTGTTGTGGAGCATGTCTGGTCTACTCCCGTATAACCTGTCTGTGTTGAAATACAGCTAGACAGGGATAGCAGCCAGAATGAGATCTAATATGTGGCATTGCCTTTCTGCTGATTGCTGGGAATCTCGAGGCCTGTGCGTTTCCCAAGACGGCCAAACAACCGAGCTATCAGTTTCGTTCAGACAAGAAAAGCAGGCAGGCAGACAGAATGAAGACAGGTAGACAATACATAGAAGAGAAGATACAAGACACACAATATAAAGCAGCACATTCAAAAAGTGAGAATGTCATACCACTTGTTTATGAAACAAGTCGCTATATAAAGATCCAGTCACATTAGCTAAGGGTGGGTTCACACCTCAAGGTTTGGTTGCTGAAATGAACCAGTGAACCAGAGAAGATGATTGTTTCAATTTTCCAACTATTCTGGTTTGCTTTTACAAAGACAACTCACCTGTTTCAGAAATTGTAAACACAAGTCAAAGCCGTGTTATGAAATGCTGTTTGATTATTGGTTTAAACGGTTGGAATTAAAAAAGACCACAAACTCCCAATTTCTATTTGTGCTATTGTAGCACTGTCAGGTTCTGTTCATGATGGTGTTCATCTGGACTGATATCAGAAAGCTTTACAGGGCTTAACTCAAACTGTTAACATGATCCTTACAGAAGAACCAGAAACACAAAAGAGAGAACATGAAAAAACCAGCAACAGCAACTAAAATTTAAGAGTGAATGGAAGCAGGAGTTTAAGTTGCTAGGACTTCTAAGGAATTGGTTTTTCAAAAGAAACAATGCCGTCAGGAAACACCACATCACAAGTCATCAGAAAAATGGGCAACACAAGTGTCACTGTTAAGGAAGGCTGTGTTGTGTTAAGTGGTGTTAGTCAATGGGTATTCATTTAATAATGCAAACATTTCTGACTTCGTCGTAAGTCCA
Organism: Lutjanus argentimaculatus; assembly: GCA_034769285.1. Classification (NCBI taxonomy): domain Eukaryota; kingdom Metazoa; phylum Chordata; class Actinopteri; order Lutjaniformes; family Lutjanidae; genus Lutjanus; species Lutjanus argentimaculatus. The sequence goes on along the minus strand of JAWZSL010000010.1, from coordinate 26,084,304 downwards.
GGTTTGCCCCCTGCCAGTCCACAATTTGGTTGCAAATATGCTACCAGTTGACCGGTCACCAAAACAGAAAGAGAAAATGTTTTTTAACCAATGAAATGACATATACAATGGTCACTTACGTGTTTGGTTCGAATGGTGGTCTCACCAGAAATGCACTGCTTCAGAGCTCACTTGACAGCGGTCCGAGACCACCCCTTTGAGATGACAAGAGAGTGGTTGTTTGGTCCTGATACCAGAGTTTGAGTCCTACGTTAGCCAACCTGAATGAACCGCAACAAGGGGGTTCAACCAGACTAAACAAGGTTTGTGTGAACTGACTCAAAGATTACATTAGGGGTATCATGTAATAAAATAAATGCACTGATAAATACCATAATAACATAATTACTGACTCTTTATAATCATTGCTCGTAGGTCTACTTGTTGAGAAATGTGTCCATTGGTTCATTCTACCACTTATTATGTTTGGAGTCATGCTTGCATAAAACTAAATAGAGAGATCTGTGTCTATACCCACACCATCTAGCTCCTCCTTGGGATCCTCAAGCATTCCCAAGCTATATGTGATAAGTTAACCCTTCCATATAATGTGTTTGGCATGTAGCCTCTTCCCAGTTGGGTATACCTGGATTACTTTTAAAGGAGACTTCAGAGCAGAATCTGGATCAGCTGCCTGAACCATCTCAAATCTTTCTGTTCAATGTAATGCTTCCTCTGAATATCTCTCACCATGTCCCAACATGTTCACCAGTAAAGGAGACTGATTTCTGCTGCTCATTTTTATGATCTTGCTCTTTTGGTCACTATCTAAGGCTTGAGACTTTAGATGAAGTTTGGAAAATTAAGTGACGACTTAATCAGGGCTTCACCTTTAGGCTCAGATCCGTTTCCATCATCATAGCCCGGTACATCATCTACGTGGCTACACAGGCATTGCACAAATCTGTCTGTTGAGTAGCAACCCACTCTCAACCCAAAGTGTTTTCTTGCAGAGAACCATGGACTTTGACTTGGAAGATGTTGGTCATTGTTCCAGCTGCTTTCCAGTTAGCTTCCTAAGCACACACTGTAAACCATACTTAATGAAGCCAGCAGGACAACTGCTGAGTTACCAGTCATCAGCAAAGAGCAGACAAGCAATTTTTATCCAATAAATGCAACACTATCAACTCCTTGCCTGCACATTGAGAGTGTGTCTATGAAAATTACATAATTGACGACATGACACAACACTGACAGATCCCAACATCCAAAAACAGTATAACTGTGAGGCTGAAGAGTCAGTTAATTTTTCTATGTCCAAGGACCAGATACAGAAAACTGCGTGTACGTACGAAAACAAAAATACACATATGTATTCTTCTCATCAGATTTGTAAAGCAGTGCATAATAATTGTTCTGTTTCATGAATCTCAGTCATTGTGGAAATGGACGGACGTACATAAGCCTGATTTCCACTCCCACAGTTCATCATTAATGGATTTACTGTAGAAATGCCCTTTATCACCATGATTATGATACTTCTTCATCACATGTACCTGAAAAGCATTACGTGTGGCAATATCTCAATCACTGTTACTAAATGTCAGATCAATGATTAATTACTACTGAATGCTCTCATTGAAACTGACTTTGCAAAGTACTTCACAATTGAGGACAAAATGAAAAAACAAAGTGTTAACAGGGAAATGTCTGCTGGGCTGCAAACAAAAATGTAAAAAATGCAGCACTCATAAATAATATGTTAAAATTAAGTATATAAAAGTGCATTTTACTTGCCTTATTTTGTTGACTGTAAAATATAATAATTCAATCAGTGAAACTTAGAGAAACAATCATTTTTTAAAGGTTATGTCTCTCACCTTATGTTTCCTTTCTGCCTTATCATTTCACCTTTATCTAAAACCGAAAAACTGAATGTATGCCCTGGTCTATATAAATACAAGTGTACGTGTGGGAATGGTGTATGCATGGTGTTGGTGTTTGCTCTACCAAGGAGAAAGACGAGAGGGAAGCCTCCATCATCTCAGGCCGAATCGCATCTGCCTGGCACAATGCCACTAGGGAGCTTTGTAACTACCAGTTACCTCATACGACAAATGACCGCCCAACCGTGGGAATAAAACCCTCCGTCTGTCAGCTGGCCAGCCCCTCCACAACAGGGGGCTGCCTCCCTTTGGGCTTTCTATCTGCAAGGAAGGATTAAAGGTTGAGGTGTTACTGACCTGGCAGAGGGTGTGTGTTTTAAATAAGATGTGTCATTTAATATAATCATGTATTGTAGCATTATCCTGAATTTTGTTATATTAAAATGCTTAAAATTTAGTATCTGTACAGAAAGAAATGTGTTAGTTTTGGTGATTTTGACTCATGTATGCATGTATTGTATGTGTGTACAGTAGTACAGTTACAGCACAGTTATAGTTAATGGGTAGTGGAGCCTCCCTGTGGAAAAGGCTGCACCAACATCAACCTTGCCCCAGCCTCTCCCCACCTCCCTGTTGCCAGGCCTAGTTTCCCCTCCCGTGCAGTTCCAGATCTTATACTGCCCTGGCACCTCAAGGTCTCGCCTGCTCTCAGGAGTCTCTTTTCCTCTCTTGAGATAAAACAAACAAGAAAACAGTCGTTTGACGCATCTGTAATCACCTTAGCTATATCCGCTGGAACTGAGGGCTTTTAATTTGCCGTGCTTTTAATTTGTTTTCACAGCAGTTTCGAGCAAATTGAATTTGTTAATTAAAGCAGCAAAATGAAATGCTGAGCATTATTGACGAGATGCTAATTGGGTTAGTGTGGAAATTGGAAGTGGGGGTGAAGTGGGGTGGGTGGGGGCTAACAAGAGGGTTGAGGGGGGAGAGCAGGGCGTTTTGGGGTATCAATAGTACGGACAAATCACATTACAGAACAGCGCAAGAAAGGCTACATGCCAAGTGGCCCCACGGCGGCTGCATTATGATGTGTGTGTGTATTCGTGTGTGCACACACAATACATCTCCCCAGGCCTTTTTTGGCAGTCATACACAAACACAGATAGACAGCTGTACTTCTTCCTGATTTCTTTCCAATACAAATAAACACAACCATACATATCCACACATACACTGGCACAAACAGGTAGACACACACAGAGTAGCATCTGTCTTATTCCATTAATGAAGAGAAAAATACAGTAATATATGGTATATTTTACATATGATACCACATGTTAAATAGATTTTGACACAGCTGACCAAATGTGACAAAGATCAGGCTACAGGCCAGACATGATGGGACATATTTAGAAATTATTTTGATGAAAATAATTACCAAAAACATAATTGTTTTTATCAGTACTAGCAATTTGCAATTTAGCAATGTAATTAATCAATCAAACAAGGCCACTATGTAGGAATACCCACAAGTGTGAGCTCACGCTACAGATGCACACAGAAAAACTCTGCTCTGTATGGCACAATCGCAAAAAGGGGCCGGGGCAGCAACAATATAGGGTTAATTGAAAACATATCAGGTGTAGTTGGGTGGGCTTCAACAATAGAAAATCAAATCAGCTGCTCTCGCTTTTAAAATCAGTGCACACACTCACAGACATGATGTACACAATGGGCTGGAGGGAGAGTCCAGTCTGGCTTATTCTGAGAGGGGGCTGATGGATTTGTCTGGGAGATGCAGAAAGTACAAACATACTACAGCACCACAAGTACAATATAAAATACAGCGATCCAAATAGGCTTTCAAGGCTGGATGATGCTCCTCTTTGAGCTGAATGTACGTCCATTTCAGGATGTTATAATCCAGGCTCCTGTGATATAACCAGAGATGAAGTCTAATGTCACAGTGTCTGTGAATTTAGGCAACAAAATACTTAAGAACAGTTATGAAAGAACAACTTAATAAAAGTGTTTAACTACTTTTTGGATACTGTGAGTGATACTGTGTAAAATAAAAAAGATCTATATGACAAGATGACGTATTACATGGTGCTCCAATAGTATGAAATGGGATTATGTTAGACCACACCCACTTATGAGACAAAAGAGGTGTTGAAAGTGTTGTAAACATAATGGGGATGGAAGAAAAGAGATACACTACATTAAATACAGTACTTGTTTGTTTTGTTGCTTGTTTTTATCTGCTAACTTAATGTGCTTAATATTGTTATAGAGCATATGTGTGTTGCCAGATATTGTAATTTGCTGCTGAGACAAAAGCAGGTCTCGAACAGTGTTAATTTTCTCCTGATTTGTTTATCTGAAAAATACCATTTTAGTGTCAAAATATTCAAAAGATATGTGGTTTTTATGAAATGGGTCCAAGATTTACTTTGGTGATTATGGCGTGAGGGAATCTGTCATATCTGTCCTCATGGTCACTTCCCTCATTGGTTTGAATGGACTCAGGACCTGCTGCTAGTCTCCTAAAGGGATGGAGCAGTGGAGAAACCGCTGTGATACAGATACAGGAAATTACTCTAAAGGGGGCCAGTCTCCTTTCTAAACCGTCTCTGGTAAAGTAAGTCTGTGCCAACTCCCAATTTATTTTGATAATCCACAAAGAAACTGTTGAATTTTGGTGGAATTTACAGTTTACAGTAAAATTTAACCCAAACACATAGCATACTATATTGATTTGTCACAGTGACACCTATTTGTTTCTAATTGTATATCAATCACATACATTATTATTATTATTATACATCTATTTTACTCCCCCTTTATACTCTATGTGCTCAGTCTGCAGGCTAGTCAGTCTTAGCATGAGCCAGTCAGTATTTTCTTGTTATTTTTCAGCACATCTAATGTTTGGTAATACTGGTTAGTCTGCCCTGCTTAGCAGTACAGTTTGTTATTTTTACTTTGTGGAGTGCTTGTTTGGCTGCACCACTATTATAAATACTGAAAAAGCATTCCATAGCCCATCTGGTCTTTGCACTTCAGTCCGCCTCAAGCATTGTGACACTATTGCAAATTTAAAAAAGCTTCAGAAAAGCTTTAAAAAGAAGGAGGCACAGAGGTATAATGGATATGGCATTATGGTCTTTTTGTACAAAGATACTGGCTGAGGACTGCTGGGAATGTACAGCCCTGAAGAAGTTCTGTGAAGTGGAGTGGTGAGAGAAAATTTAAAAGTGCTCTCTCTTAGTTTTAATGACTCTCTTAAGTACTTTATTTACTCCGTTAAGAATTTTGTAACTTTGTTTGCAAAAGTGCTACTAAAATAAAGTCATTAATATCATTGAATGCACTCCGTTAAGAGGTGTGTGTGTGTGTGCATACATTCCCTCTTGCCCATACATATCATATCGCCTTTGCACAAATGAAGGAAACTATAAACCCCTCCACCCCCCTGCCTAACAGTCTAGTATCAAACATCACTCCTTAACTAGCTCATTGACCCCTCAGAGCTCTGCTGAGCTGTTCACTGCTAAGATCGCTCGGTCTCCCTCCGGGCATGTTGGCCCAATGCACTACTAATGAGAAGAATTCACTCATTTGGCTTGAGATCCACATGGGTGAAGGACAGAGGTGTCGGGTTGGGAAGAAGAAAGACACGAAGGGAGACAGAGATGAAATAAGAACAAGAGAGAAATGACAAAAAAGTAAGATTTAAAAAGAGATGGAGTCAGTATGAGAGAGGAGTGTTTGTTTGGAAACAAAGTATGAGAGGCAGGGAAAAGAAGGGGGGTGGGGGAGTGGGAGAGGAGCAGCAAGCTGGGTGAGACACTGAGCAGTGGTTGAATTAGGGAGGTGATTATAGCACTAATTACAGGCTGAGCCGCTTCATTGATAAGGTCCCAGCCTACACCTGACAACGCTTACTGCCCGATTCTCTGTAATGTTAAAAATGCGCACATGCACAAACAGGGTGGGATTTAGGAACGGGGAGAATATGGCATCTATAAAAGGTGTTGTAGTAACAGGGTTCTACACCTTCTTGTTCCTGTTATCCCTGTTTCATCAACATACTGCTCCAGATCCCACCTATAAATACACAATCACAGAGTTTACATACAACACAAACTACATGCAATGATCTAACCTCCCTCGAGCTTCAGTTTTCCTGTTGAAATCCTGCACGTTGGGTAATTTGTGATTGAAGGAACAGTTCGGATTATTTGATGTGGGTTGTTTGATGTACTTAATGATAGTCAGTGTATTACCTACATGCCGGTAAGTACGTCCCATATTAGGAGAAACGGAGAGGAAATTCTAGCATGAAAGCCCAGCAATGTACAGTTGTAGACATACTTTAGCCACCTAAAAAAGGTCCACCCAAAAAGCTCTGTATCAGTTTAAGTGTACATTTTATCTAGAATATTTTCACTGCTTTTCCTTGCCATCAGACAGCCTTTTCTCAAACTAACCTTTTAAAACACCGGGGTCACACAATAAAACAAACAAAGTAACTGATCGTGGTAGTGGTAGACCATATTCTGCGTGGTATAATTACTGTTTTCCTTCAAGGAGTCTGGATGATTTAGAGCATGGTGACCAGAATCCACATTTTCTAGGGACAGTCTCCACTTATGTTGGCTCCTGACTGGAGCTGTCCCCATAAATGTCCCCATTTTTAAATGTGTATTGAAGAGGCGTGGACAGGAAGAAGAGTGAAGGAAATAGAGGAGGAACGGTAAATACAGAGAACTGCCAATTTATTATTCCAAACAATGTTTTGAGGTTTTGGTACTGTAAAACTGATTTTCTGACACTGGTTACAAAATTACTTTGTATCCAATGCAATTACTCTGCTGCACCAAAGTTTATGACAGTGCAACAGTTACATAATGGCAGTTTCCTGTCAGAGAAGTCTGGATCTTTTTTTAAGTGGCTAAAATATTTTTGCTGCTGACCCTGTCCACAGTAGCTCATGGTTTAGCTTCTGTGCTGGTACTCCTCTCTGCTCTGCCGAACTATCCCTTTAAGTAATTTGTTATTAAACTAACGTTCACACAAGACAGTGTTTTCATTTGCAAGATGGCGGCATATGCATTCTGATAATGAGGTGTAAATTAAATCTGGAGATAGTCAAGACAGAGAATGTAAGACAGCTTCCACACCACAGATACTGTCTGATTCTCCACTTGTATGTTTCCAAGTGTCCATTAACACAGCTGGGCATTTTTATTGTGGTGTTTGTGCTGGTAGTTGTCATTTGTTTCTTAACAAATTGATTTCGTCAACTGCGGCCCGGCCTGTCCTAAGGTTATGACTCTGTCCTTGACCACCCTGACAAACAGATTGAAAACACTGTACAGCATTTCTACAAGGTCTCCGTTTCCACCAGTTCTATCACATAATACCCCATTTGGAGAGGGCGAATTTGAATGCTATTCATGGTCCCTATTACCAAATGTCCTCATCTAAGAGAGTGCACTCAGCAATACGAATCAAACTGAAAGGGATTGAATTGTTGGGCGCCACTGTATTTTATGCTGCCAGTAAATATATCTATCTTGTTCATAACAATTTGCGGCTCTGTGTTTTGTAATCATAAAAAGGATAAGTTTGGGGGAGATATGAGAGCCGTTCTTTTGAGAGTGCTGATTACAGCAGGCACCATCTGCGTGGAGCACACAGCTGCCTGCCTCATCAGAATACCTAATATTCCAATGGAGGGGCTCTAAGTACCTGGCAAACCCAAGTAGATAGATAACAAAGAGCCTATTAAATAACGGACAAAGTGGCCTGTGAAGGTAGGGGTGGGGGATGTGGGAGTGTGTGGTGGGAATTAGTCTTTTAGCTCCACACACACTCCGAGATGAGATAGCCCCGAGTTCTAATTAAAATTCTCATTCCCATCTAAGGTGGTAATTTTGATCTGAGAAAGAGTGGAAAGTTTGATGTCTTGCAGACAGCCTGCTCCTGTTCTTCCCTGTCTCTATCTCTCCCTCCCTCTGTATTTCTCTTTCCCCAGTCTTGATCAAAATCAATGTTATCTGCCCAACCTGGTAACTCTTCCTTGCCCTTGCTCACCCTCAAAGTCATGTTGGAGCCATCTAATTTACAAAAAATTCTCTGCTACAGATTAATATAGATAAAAAAAAACGTGAAATGTGAAAGCGTACTGTATGTTGACACCCACACACACATCCATATATACAGTACATTCCCATAATGTCCTGCGCCTTCCCAGTCAGATAAGGATTTTCCTCCAAGCTTACTCTCCTTTTCTCCTCTGGGTATCTAAAGGAGATCTTGACTGCAGACCTACTTCTGGTCAAAGCAATAAAGGAGAAAATCAACACTAAAGAAGAATTTAAGCAGGTTATTAACAAATTCTGCAGTGTGCTAATTCTGAATCAAATGATCTGTGCTAAAAAAGACATTAACTTTATAAAATAGGGCGTAGAAAAATTATAAAATTTGAGTATATCTCTAATTGACCTACATGGGAAAATACTTCTTTCAGATCAATTGTCAGGATGCCCTTGGCTGAGGAAAACATCAGGAAAAGATACTGAGAGAGCAAATCATCATGTTTGCTCTGTGGTGCAAAGTGGATCCAATATTCAGCATTTTTACAATTATTGGAATCTGTTTTTTGTTTTTTGTTTTTTGTCCGACTGCCGATAAAATAAATTAATTTCAAAAAGTGCTACTTTGGCTCTGATGCAGCCCCCTCCCTCTGTCTGCAGTCACCATTCTGCTGTCTCACTCAATGTCCCACTCACAATGCAATCTAATTTGGTTACATGTCACAAGCAACAAAGTTTTGTGTTGGAGTTTGTGTTATTCTAAATTTTGACACTTTCATGTTTACTAAAATATTGCGTATATTGGTTCAAAATACCGATTACTGGCTTCACTTTAGACATTGGGAAACTGGGATGGACATTTTTCATTGTTGGATTGTTGGATTTTAAAGAAGAAAAAATTGAGAAAATAACCAGCAGAATCATTGATAAATGAAATAATCATTAGTTGCAGCTCTAGTTAAAACAGCCCACACCTTACCACGCCTAGCTTGTGGTCAGAGGTTCAACAGACTGAGGCTATATTCAGACACAATATGGCATTGCTGCAATCAGCTGCTGGGTTGTGCAGAGGTGTGGGGTGAGTGCAAGGGTGTTTATTTGTGCTTAGATAACTGCTCTGTCCTCATTCAGCCTTTACGTTGCATGACTGCATGCTCTTTCTCTCAAACAAATGGACACAAACTAAAGCTTCTTAGTATTGCTATTTTGCAGCATAAATAGCAAGCCAGATCCAGATGTCAAAGCTGGGTACACGAAATATACCAAGCAAGGACACAACTGGAAGAGAATCACTGTTTGGTCTATGAAATTGGACTGGATAGCATCTGTTTTCAGAGATATTTCGGGAGTGTGTAGCAGTCTGATTGCCGGCTTGTGATTGGCCATCGCAGTGTGACACTGGGTTGCGTTGTTGACTCTGGCATTTTCGTTGCAATGCCGCATTCTGTCCTTAATGCGGCCACCTTTCGGTCCACAGAGGTCAGTGTCGCAATGATTTTCCTCCATACAAGATCTAGTGTGGAGTCACTCTTTCATGCTCTTTTTGCAGGACTTACATATTACAAGTGTAAGTGGCATTTTAGGTCAGGTCAGAGTTCACTGTGCACAACGAGCATGTATTTTAATACCATATGTAAATCAGTGACATTTAATGTCAACATGATCCCAATATGAGATGAGTGTTAACTGCAGACCTAAAGAGGGGACCACACAGACAGTGAGATGACTCGGACAGTCAGAGGTACCGGAAGGATGGAGGCCACGTAATTACATGCGCGTTTCCAAATTGCAGCTTGCTTTGTCAGTCATGTTTACTGTAGTGCATTCAATTTTGTTTCTCTCCATCTAATAGTCACTTTTCAAGCCCTCTCTCACTCTTGCTTTTCGCCTTTTCTCTGTCCTTTTTTTCCAGCTCATTACTCCTAAACAATTATATTTTGGTAGAAAGCCTCTCAGTCGCAGCCTGCTGCTGGCTAAAATGAAAACAGTCAGTGCGGTGGCAAGACGATGGATCACAGTGTCAACGCCAAAGTTATCATCACCTTGCTTGATTTATATTTCTTCGTTGCTTTTTTCAGTGCACTTTGCAAACACACACCTACACAGACAGATGTGCACACACGCACACACACACGCACAACACAGAAAGTTTTCTCAGATGAGCAGGCTGCCTGGGGTGGTGTTAGGGGGCTAACTGAATGGCCATCATTCTGATAGAGCGCCTTCATTGAGGCTGTAAAATTAAACAGCCAATTTCACCTGGTAATTGGATAGTGAAATATTCGTGGTCAAACTCCCTGCCGTGAGACAGTAGCATAATGCAGTGAACAGAGTGAAAACATAGGGCAGATCATCACATTTAACTGTCACAATGGTGTAAAACTGCCAACTTTCTATGGCGCCATATTAAGTCTACATCCACTTGTTGATTGACTTTCAAACTCTATTCTCTCTTAGCTGAGTGAAAAAGCAGAGCTGTGGGCCACATGAAACCAGCTACAGTTGTTTAAAATATGATTTAACTGAGGATAGTGTTGGTATTCATAGTAGAATGTGTTAAATGATACATATCTCAGGGTCAGACATTAAGAATTCTTTCAGTTAGTCTCTCCCAGGCCGCTTTAATTGCCATAAATATATTCTAATTAACAGGCTGGAGTTCCTGTGATGTTTTTTACCCTGCCCACACATTAGTGCAAAAATAGCATTTACAGTACAGTGTAGTATTTGTTAATTACCAGCGTTTCAGAGAGGCAGTAAGGGGGCTTCACACCAGCAGATGGCAATACCTCCGGGGTTAAAATTCCTCTTTCTCACCATACTGTGTTTGCAATAGAAGCTACAGAGAAGCCACCCTTGGGTGGTATGAACTCTGCGTCCAGGAGTGAGCGCCTTTGCGAGGATCAAACACTCAAATGAGCCGTGATGATGGGCCTGGTGATACACGCTGCTGTCTCCAAGGCCCGGCCACAGAGGGCTTTCCCTGCATCAACCCGTTCCTCCTTCTCTTTATTTTCCTCGCCCTCAACCTCAGGCTCCATCGTTTGAACTTAACTTCAGAGGACCTTTACATTTTTTAAAGAAAATGTTCAGTGGGCAGCATGTGGCTGATTAATTCATCCTTTTGATCATTAACAAATGTGGAGGACTATATTGTAGTGATTGGTTAGTATGATCAAGATCTCACGAGAAACAACAGACTGGTTATTTGCTTAAATGTCTAAAACAATCTATGTTTCCCTGACAACAAGGTCCTCCCTCCTGTAGTTGTCACCTATGATGTTGTCAAAGCCTTTTAAGAAGGTTGAGGTTGATGGTTGGATCAAAAAAGTGTGTGACTTTGATATGGGAGAGCAGCGTTTGTCTCCTACTATTTCTTGTCACCATTACTGCAAATCCCCCCTACCTCAACCAAGAAGTTATTTTAACATAAACCACAATATGTCCCAAACTTCAACTTCGGCTAAACCCGACCAAACCTTAACTATAGCTGTGGCAGAGCAGAAAACATTAAAAAAAAAAAAAAAAAAAAAAAAAAAAAACTAGACACCATCTTGCAATGCGATCACACCAACTGCAACGCCCATCACTATCTGACGTTCCAACCCCTGAGTACTCATGGGTAGTTCCCATTACATTAGGTGTCTCCCGGTACACATTTTGCTGTGATAACACACACACATAAGGTGAAAACAATACCAGCCATGGCTGACATAATATGAATCATCTTTGTAACAGTCATATGTAATATGTTTTGTATGGTATTGATGAACAGTTTATACTGGCGGCAGGAGATCAGAAAATGCTCATTTGTGTTGTCAGACATGTTGGAACAGTCCTATGAAAACCATAGCTGGCAGTAGAGTGCAGCTTTAGTTCAGGCTGAGCACTGAAGTTGTGCTTGCATTAACTGATCACCTGCTTCACTTGTGTTTCTTCTGGTGTTACCGGTTGACTTGTAACGTCCAATAATATTCATGCCGGTGGCCATTAGAATCTTACACTTGTTGTCACAGCTCTCTTTGCCACATGAACCACCTCCCTATGTGTGAAGGTTTTAGTATTTAATAATTTAACAATTATGCAAGCACACTAAAGAACCTTACATGACATACCTGTATCCTGTTGTTATCACCAACTTGAGCTGTGCCTTTCTATACTTGCAACTTGTTTTTTGCAACCAACTCTTTGTAAAGTTGACGGACAAATGTCAATTAAACTTTTCTCTCCTCTTCCCATGTCCTACTGCAGCCCATTTTGATTCGTTGCATTATTATTTCTTTTTCTGGTTCTGAAGATAGGCTGCCAGAACTTCCTGTAATTGGTATGAATGTCTGAACCATCCCAGAAATATTTTCACGCTGTAAACAAAGCACACCATGGTTCAATTTGATCTGGATCAAGAGCATCTCTTTTGGTCGGACCAAAGTTTGGCTGTTTGGTCTGGACTGTGATTCAGGGGAGGGTTCATACCTGTAATTTTGGTTTGTATCAAACTCAAAAGTCTGGAAGTCTGGAACAAATAAGGGAGAGTTGGTATGTGTTCTTTAAGGGAGGATTAGTACTTTTACTGACTGTAAAACTTAATTGTTTTAATGCTCAATTCCTTGACGTGTGATTATTATTATGATGCATGAAGAAATACTCTCTGTACAATCGGAATAACAGTCCTAGCATGAAAACTATTTTTACAGGCTACAAGTTAGACATATGTAGTGTAGGTGGTTCACTGTAAGAAAGAAAAAGACATTTCCTTGGCTATCGCAGACCTTGTTTGGCACCCTGAAACATGCATGCAGTAAACACTGAGCACTATGAGAAAAACACCAGCCAATAACAATTCAGGCTGTTTAACTTGTGCATCAACAGTCTAGTCAGCCAGCCAGCCAAGCAGTCAGTGTCAGGGATGAGACAAGGCCATAATCCAATTCTGGATTTTACACGGCGTCATGCCTTTACCTTTGACAGTGTGATTGATGTGTATGTAAATGTGTTTTGAGGAGGGCTGTGAGCAGCTAGTTAAAGCAGACATTTAGGGCCGCCCTGTCAAAGATGAATGGGGGGAAGGAGAGAGAGAAGAAGAAGAAGAAGCAAGGAGAAGGAATCCAAAATAAAGACAACTATTGATCCATGAATGAAGATGGACACTGGAGGAGCCCTAGACAAGGCGTTATGTACCTCTCGAGCGTCACTCTGAATTCATAGGGAGGAAGTTTGACAGCTCCACAATGGCATACTATGGGGAGTCTCTATCGGACACACACCAAGCAGGAAAGGTTACTGCCTTTTCAAGTGCCCTCTCTTTTGTCCTCTTCAACCCCCGGTCCTCCTTTTCCCTTCGCCATTCCTTGAGTCAATAGAGAAAAAGCACCGAACATTGAGGTCAAGACACTAAATAGATCGCAGATTTCTCTCAAGACACCATCAGTGTGAGTATCTACTGTGTAAGAGTGTATGTCCTGATGTATGCGTGCATGTTCCTGTGAGCATGGATGTGCTTGCATGCGTGCTTTCTCCTTCAATGCTCTCACACGTCCCTGCGAGACTGTCATGTGGGCACTAAAGTTTAACAACTTCAGGGGAACAATAGGTGACAGGGACCTCAAATCTACCTGCCCGTTTCTATAGCAACCAAAGGAAGGAGGAGGAAAAGGGAGGGAGGGGTAGACGGAGGTAAGAAGTGTCGTCTCCATCACTCATGCACATATCCACTGCTATTTGAATCCATCAGTCACTGGAGTCAAGTCTTTCCTTGGGAACTTAGCATGCAGGCACTAGCCTGTGTAACTGGCGCCGGTAATCTGTCTGGATATTGTCAATCTATTATCCTAAGCAGTGGGGTGAAGGCACTCATTTTCTATGGCTCATGATGGACAATTGGACTGATGTAAACTTCAAAAGATCAGACAGAAATAATAGATTATTTTGAGTTGTCTGACAAAACTGCGATTCCTGCCACTGCTAACTTGTGAAGCAGAAAGATTTTGGGGAACTTCGACACTGATTTAATTAGATCACATTAGATAAAATGGATTTGATTAGATGAAGCTGAAATTGGGCCATAACAACATCAGGAAGTAAAAAGATACCGCTACAAAAGAAAGAAATATAAGAACCAAAGGGAAGTTGTATAAATGTACTAAAAGATGTAATATACAACATTCAGCCTAACTGGATGTCAGCAAACAAGTATTTGCTAAAGGTATAGTGGAGTAATAGCATCCTGAGTAGACAATGAAGTCACACTCTGTGCGTGTGTATGTAATGCAAGTTTCTCTGTTTATCCACTTTGGCAGTGCATGCATGATAGTGCATGTGAGTCCCTCTCTGTCTTCCTGGTGTTCTTCTTCATGGTACCCTGGTACTTTTAATTTCGATTCTGTTTATTCCTAATTGGTTAATTATCCTAATATGGTAGCCCCGCCCTAATCTATTTTACTCTAAATGTGACCATAATTTCTAAAAAGTACATCATGCTGTATAAAAGAAGACTGGAAACTAGAGAATAAGACCATAATCTCATTACGAAACTGTTTTCTGAGATCATAAATCATGCTGAAAATATGGTCATTTTGCCATACAATCTGACTTCTTTTTCCAGCAAGTGGAATTGCCTCCTGCTGGCCATTAGAAATCATGCAGGTTTGAGGTACTTTCACATTGGTCTCACTTTTCAAACTTGGAAGCCCTGTCTATTATTTCTGCCCCCAACTTTAGTGTATAACTGAAGTGCACCTTTGTTCTGGTCTGTGATGCTGGTTGTCTACTGCAACTTCTAGTGGCAGTGAATGTTCGTCATGGCCTCTTTAAACTGATAGAGTGCTAATATATGAATGAAAAATGTGCAAGAATGCAGAATACACTGAGCCTCAGACAACATCACTGGGAACTGGTATTAGTGGGTCTTTGTAAATACCTTTAGCATGATTAGCATTTCAGATAGATCACTTTTAATTATATCTGTTTTTCTGTATTGTATTTTCAGGTATTCTTTCACTAGCATGGCTGCGTATTTGCATGTCAGCCTGCCGCTCCACTGACACAACAGGCTCAAAGTACATGTATAAGTGTTGCTAACTCATTAAAGCGCACACAGAGGGTTTTTTTCATTAGAGAGATGGGTCCTTTCAAATTCTGCTTCCCACAAAAGAATTGAAGAGGCAAACTTGAAAAGAGAAGGCACACGTATATGACATGCCTCAAAAGTATGAGGCAAACAAATGGAAAATGAAGACATTTTTCTTTGAGTCTGCTGTTGATTTTCTTTCTCCCTCGCTATCAATAGGAACTCCTGCATGGAAATGGAGAAATGGATTGACGGGAAACAGAATACTCATTTCCTGCAAAATGTTTCCACAGCCATCAGATGGCATCAAACAATGAGACACACAAAGATGAAGAGAAAGAGCACAAGTGGGAGAAATTGTGAGATAGAAAGTGCAGAAACAGAAGAAGAGACCCCACATACCTCCTGCTTGCCCCCTTGTGCCCTATGGACCCTGCACCCTGCTCTGCTGTGACTCTGATGAAAAGCAGGCCGCAATCCCTTTCAATTTGGCCAGTGTGCCCCAGTCCTGTTAAAGGCAATCGACTGGCTGAACAGAGGCACTATATCACAATATGCAGGTGCAGACGAGCCCGGCAGAGGAGAGGGGAGAGACATGGCGCCTTAGGAGAGAGAAAGGGACTCTGGCATCCATCTCTCTCACACTTAGGCTGACGTTCAACCATGGGGGAAAAACACACTCACAGACACACACAGACACAGGCTGGGGCCAGGCAGAGCAAGAAAACGAGAGGTGAGAGAGAATAGAAAAGTGGAGGAAAAATGGGACCCGTCACTTCCTTCATTTTTTTTCTCTTCTCACTTCAGGTAAAAAAAAAAAAAAGAGGATAGAATAAAAGAGAAAAAGAAAATATATTTTGTGCAACTGGGGAGTGGTGCAGTGAAGAAAAAAACCTGTCTGGAATGAGAGCAAGGTGTTTGTTTTTGTGGTGGGTAAATGCCTGTGTAGGCGTGGGGGAGGCCAGGCCAGTGGCTTGGCTAGAGCTGTTTGTTATCGGGGGTCTCCAGGCCCCCCAGGCGTGCCGAGCTGCTGGCCCGAGTCAGAGGGGCTGAGCCTGGGGTAGGGTGAAGAGTCGGAGCCCTTGCCCAAGGATGGGTGAGAGGCCAATAGACTGGAGAGAGCAGCATAGGCCTGGAGAGGTTTGGAAATACCACATGAAAGTAGGGATGTGACGGTATGGATTTTATTTTACCACGCTAAAATATTTCTGCAGGATGGCGGTTTACTGCAACTGCCTTAATAACTGTGTTTTATTGGACTTTGTTAAAAAATACTGTTATAAGTGTAGCGTAGCTCCTTTAAGGAAAATCAGTGTGTAAGTGTGTGGCCTGCAAGTGAAGGAGAGTGAGCAGCAGACTGAGTGACAGTGCTGCTCATAGAGGGGCAGAAACTTAACTTTGCAGTGAGTTGTCAGTTTGGCAGTAAATGTACAGTACAGGTTACAGTGTGACAGTTCACAAACACTGCAGTTTCTCAAGACCAAGAAAAGTCTCGTCTGTTGTTTCAAAACTGCTGGAGGAGTGAAGGAGGTTAGCCCTGAAGTAAGCTGAGCACAGAAGCCTAATGATAAGCTAATGCTACATTGCACCTTTACAACATTGGCTCCAGTAAGTAGCATCCTTTTGGAGACATGGCATCAAATGTCCTCTGTAGTCTGTTATATTTATCCACGCTATCCGCTGCTTCATCGTCAAAAAACCCAGCCCACTGGGTTGGGTGCTGGATCACAAAGTATCAAAAGCATGAAAAGGAAGAAAGGAAGAAAAGGAAGAAAAGGAAGAAAGCGATCCGAACACCAAAAAAGCTCCCATATGCAATTTTATTTAGTGTGACGTTTCAAGCTTGATGCTCTTCCGCAGACTGCTAAACATTAGAGCAGAGTCGCCATCTTGAATACCCATAATGCAAAGATTACACCACGTGGTACATTTCCAATAGCAAAAATACAATTCTGCCATTAAACAAGGATAAAATACTACATGATATATGCGATCATGTATAGAAGAAAAAAAAAATTATATATGTAGACACATCCATAATATGTAGAAAAAAATATATAGAGAGTATTATATATACATATCTATTCCTATCAATATCAATTACTATCAACTATGAATTCCAAGATGCCTCGGGTTAAGTTTTGGGTTGAGGCACCAAATATCTTCTATAATCTGTTAAAATGATCAATTTTTCCATCCTGAAAACAGTTGTTGTTGTTGTTGTTGTTAGCCACAATTCCCAAGATGTCTTGGGTTGAGTCTGTTGACCAGTCGGAGCCTGTGTTTGACTTGTCGACCAATCAGAGGCTGTGTTCCTGACTTGTGTGTGACAGTGCTGAGTCATAGATGTATTAATGATCAATGTGTTAATCTCAACATGAGACTGACCCTTCAAAATAAAATTTGTGGTGATGACAGTGATGAGCTCAAACTCATGGTAGGCATCGCATGACTGCAGTTTTGTGGTAACGCAATCATCGTCACAGTCCTAAATGAAAGATCTGATTTATCCACAAAAAAATCGGTTTATCATCCTGCCTAGATAATTAAATAACTTGTGCCCAAGTGCTCTAACCAAACCATGCAGCTAATATACTGTACTAGACAGCATATAATTCTCAACTCTTCCAGGCTCTATAGAGGACATCAGTGAGTGCCATGTATTGCGACTGAGGACTTCTGATACACACTTGGCATGTAAGAGCATAAAGCATTCATACTCTCAACCTCTTGAGGGGAACACCGAGGAAATGGAGGCTGAGAGCTCATACTACCAACACAGGTCAAGGATTTGATGTCATGTGACATCTCATCTGCTTCATAGAGAATTCCCATCACATGCAGTTGTTGAGTGGTGAGGTCTATATAACTGTAGGCGAGGATAAAACTGCAGCAAGTCGACAATCATACCATTTAACCATGACCTGTCAGTCATCCTTGGCTTTGGGCTCTAGCTTATCACCAAACATATTGGGTTAGATCAATCCTCTGTATCTAGGATTCTGAAGTAATCTAACCCTGCAGAAATACCAAGTGATATACATGCAACATACAAATTAGCTTGCAGCCACACATTATTACATGCAGACGGTGTTGTTTGCTACAGCACAAATTCACACACTCAGAGAGCAACTGGAGGTTGAAATCTTAACTGAATTTAAACTTTTATGTAAAATTCTCTCACCACTGTCTCAGGGAGTTGTCTGTCATGTATTTAAAACTCAGTGTCAAATTTAGCATCAAGATCAGTATTTCTTATTGTTAAACTTGACCTATAGCTTGACCACTCTCCCTTCGTGTTATGTCCATTTTCTCAGTTTTGAGATGAATATGAACACTGCCTTAGACTGCTCTTTAAAGAATAGTTTCAGAATTTTTTAGTTTAGTGTTTTTTTCAAATCTGTCTCAAAACAATACTCACATACCCATATGTACACTGCAAGTGTTATTGGTCGGTGTAATTGTTTGCCCAACCTACAGTGGCTGTGATGAAATCCCTTCCTAAAGCAATTTCAATTGTAAGTTATGGGAGACAAAATCCACAGTTCTTGTTCAATGCAAAAATGCATTTCAGAGTTCAGCAAAGGCTAATAGGAGGTTTCAGCCAGTCAAACCAGGTGAATATCTTCCATAGTTACTGCCTTTTTAGTACAAAAGTGCTTCTTGTGTCACCATCCCCTTGCTACAACTAATACAGACTGCAAATGTAGAGCAAACTTTAAATAAATATCCAGAAAATCAGCAAAAGAAAATGCAAATGAGAAACCATCTTGTGATGGGCTCACGCCAGTCATAAGTTCTCACGTCACTCAAAGGTACTCAGTAGTCATTACTGCATTACTGCATAAGAACTCTGTATTCGTGGGTTGGACCACACACACATCTTCAAAATTGTCCATCATTTTGATCACAGCTACACACCTGTAAAGTTTCATTATTGCATCTTGCATGGTTGTGACGCCATTGTGTTGACAAAATCTGGCCACAAGACAGACAGATGTACAAACACCTGCCAAAGTACACAAAACTGCTTCTGTGGTAGCTTCCACTACAGCAGCTGTCTTCAGAACCACATTTTGCCTTGATGACACACACAGATTCACGAGGTGAAATTTTACCTGATATTTTAGACTGGCAACAATTGATTAAAACTGTGATACAGTAATCTGCAACTCAAAATGGATATGGGCCAGAGGCTTAAACTGGGGAGCAGATGGCCCATTCCCTCCTATGTCCCTACTTCTGGCACCCTTGCCTGGATGATACCTATCTTTGTACTCTACCTTTATTTTGATCTCAAATACGCACTTGTATATTTTCGTGACATGGTTGTGATGCTATTGTGTTGAAAAATATGTCCACAAACATATAAACACCTGGCAGTTCCCACAACAGCAGGTGTCTCCCGGACCTCATTTTGCCATGATTACACACACACAAGGTGAAAACAATGCCACCATGCTGTAACAGCTGGTAATTAATTGCATCCACTATGAAGAAAAGGTTGTCGTAGGCAACTGGACTTGGTAGAGTTCTTGAAGATGTTTCACCTCTCATCCAAGAGGCTTCTTCTCCTCTTCTTCTTTCAGCTGCTCTCCAATTAGGGGTCGCCAAAGTGAATCCCTGTGTCCCACTGGCAAACAGGCCCCGCCTTACCTGGCATAGGAATCAGATTTTTATGATCTGCATATTTGTGTTAGCAAAGGCTTTTTACAGTTGATGCCCTCCTGATGCAGCCATTTCTATTAATGTGGGCTTGGTAAGTAGGAATTCAGTGGTTTGTGCATCCCCAGTGGCTGGGGAGCAACTCTGGGTTCAAGCGGAGTAGGAGATAGAACCAACAACCCCGTGATCAGTAGATGACCGGTCTATCCACTACCATTATGTAAATATAAGAAACTGGTTAATCAAGATAAACAGTAAGTGGCACTGCAATGGTTTGTGAAAATTAACCATTGCAGAAGAGGGGGGGGACAAGATGATTAATTCACTAAGTCTGTTTTCATTGCACTTTGCTTTTCCACCTCAGCCAAGCATGGCTTGGTGTGGCATGGCTTGGCATTTCCACTTCAGTCAAGAATGGTTTGGCTGAGGTGGAAAAGCACTAACTGACTTCAGATGATTACTGCTAATGTTGTTCCACATCAGTTGGTATTGCTTTAGGAGTGAATGTCTCCATGGCCAGTATAGATAGGAGGGACAGTTAAAGCGACCAATAACTCTTCCAATGCACATATAGGCATGCCAGCATCTTTTTAAAGTGAACTTCAAATGTTAACCCATCCTTATATGCACATAAACACGTGTGCCCTCACACACACAGACACACATCCTGTTCAAACATATGCATTCACCTGAAGTGAACAGGCCAAACTTTATTCCTTACAAGTAACTTTTGACAAGTTCTCCTCCACATCCTGGAGTTGTATTCAGACATGCTAGAAGGGAGTGCTGGAGAGCAGTCATGTAGAAAGGAATGCTGTTACTGGAGTTATTAACAGGCTCCTGTGTTTCCCTCCTCTCAGCTGAGCTATTCAGAGCATAGCGTCCTCATCTGCCACAAACACATGCCGACAGACAGACGCAGCAGACGGACACACCGTGCAGCTCCTCTACGCGCTGCGCAGTAATATGTTTTTTGCCCATTTACAACAAATTAAGTTTCCCTCAAAGTGAATTTCAAGCTTGGCTGCTTTTGGAGGGCGAGCAACTCTCTTTTCATTAATTTTCATTCTTTTCCCCCAAACAAATGATCTACTGTACAGCCCGCTCTGCGTTACTCTCTTCTCCCTGTCTTTTTCTTTCTCTTGTTTTCTCCCCTCTATGCCTTCTTTTCTCTTGCACGCTGGTAAATTTGGGCCGGGCAATGGAAAGCAATTACACTGTCAGAAAGGTGTATTCTGATTTATTAAAAGCCTTGAATGCTATCTGTTTTGTTCCCTCTTTGTGTCCCCCTGGGGAGCTGAGTCCTGACACCCAAATGAGACAGAGTGAGTGCTCCCTGCTCAGTGCTCCATCCGGAACGTCATCTAGGAAGCCGGCAGAGTAAATATCCATTGGCAGAGGAGGGCAGATAGACGCAGCTGCAAGGATGGGAATAGATTTGCCTCTGAAGCCCAAGAGGTGGGACAACACACAACAAAAAAGAGACTGCTGGACTGCTGCACCGGCTCAGTTTGAAATGACATTCTTCTTCCTCCTTAATTTCATAGACCAAGTCCTCAACTATCTACAATCCAAAGCCCACAGGTTCACAGCACTATAGGCCAGAAGTGGGACCAAGTCAGTGCTTTGCAAGACACAAGTAAGTTTTAAATCTTTGCACTGAAGTCCCAAGTCAAGCCCCAAGTCAAGACAGGC
The DNA here is from genome assembly GCA_034769285.1 of Lutjanus argentimaculatus. Classification (NCBI taxonomy): domain Eukaryota; kingdom Metazoa; phylum Chordata; class Actinopteri; order Lutjaniformes; family Lutjanidae; genus Lutjanus; species Lutjanus argentimaculatus. Next base: position 26,062,906 of record JAWZSL010000010.1, on the reverse strand, counting down.
AAGTCCTGAGTCAAGACCCAAGTCTAGACCGACGTCAAGTGCTGAGTCCTAAACTTTGAGTTTCGAGTCTTACCCTTAACCCTCATGTTTTGCATATTACAATTAATAATATACTTACTGGACCTCAGTAACTATGTTAGGTCTTCATGGTTCTCTCCTGCAACACACATGCTGTTGTCAGGCTGGCAGTAAAAGTACAGTGTTTACTGTCAGTGAATAAAAGCTGCAGCTTCTCAAGACCAAAGCAAAGTTCCTAAGTGTGTGTTGCTTCCCACCAGGGGGAATGGCATCGCTATGATGATCAGGTCCACCTACGCTGAGAGTGTACTACCTGCAGTTGAAGATAGTGAAGTCGAGTTGAGCTATTACACACAACTCCTGTCATCATACCACATACCCTGGTAAAATGTCAGGAAGGTATGAAAAAATTGATGCCACAGCCTAACCTTAGTTGAGTGAGGAACTGAAGGGATTGATTGATTCATGTCTCACCTTTTAAATAACAAACTTTTTAATGTTTGAGCTTGGGGGAAGGTATCGAGTATTCTTAAGCCAAAAGGCTAAAGTCCAACTCAGGAGTCATTGGTGTTAAAGTCCAAGTCGGGCTGCAAGCATCAAATTATTCACTCGCGTCAAGTCATGTGACTCGAGTCCATACCTCTGCTACAGGCCCATAGCCATTAGCCATTTCAAAGAACTTTTCATCAGCTAATTCCTATTCACTGAAACACAGAGGAGACAAGAGAAGGAGAGAGACAGAGGGGTGGGGTGAAAAGAGACAGAGCACCAAGCCATTAAGGTGTGAATAAGTTCCAATTTCCAAAATAAATATTATCTCTGTCTGAGTAACCCAAAATCTGTGTGCTTTTGTGCCAACATTATAATAAGGATCAACAAGGGGGTCAGCGCTGCGTGAACATCCCACCATCAAATTCAGAAAGCTTCACCTGTGATACTTTAATCTATTTATCTCCCATATTTTGTCTAAACAAAGTTGACCTGCACTGTGTAAAACTGTAAAGTTAAACACACCACCGGCACAGACACCCCATCTGCAGGCGGCTACGCATTAACAACCATATCTAATGCACTCTCCCATCATGTCTTCCTCATTACCACGTTCATCGCCAGAGAAATGGGGTAGATGCAGGGGTGGAGATGTGTAATAAAGCATCTAGTTTTCTTTGGGGAACCATTGGTTGGAGGTAAGAGGCTATACAGTACTATAACATAAGGACATAGATCATAAACCTGCTTATCTTCTGCTCCCTCTGGACCATCCTTCTTAGTCAATATCTGGGGCCAAAGGACAGTCACAGCTCGACCTTTTTCTCAGATTCCTGTGCTTTGACAACAGATACTGCCATGTTGGTAAGAAGTGTCTAATAGAATAAGGGTGACTCACTAATGAAGCCGACGACAAAGCAGCATATAAACAAGGATTGTTACCGAGAAACCTGCAATGATACAATGATGACCTTTCCATCTTTGAGGAATTTCCTCCAAGTTCTGACGCCGAGGTGCTGTAGGCAGTGATTAACATATTATTAGACGATAAAGAGTCTGGCTCTTTCATCCAGATACCTGTTAGCTGCTGCAGAGGAAATGCAAAACTTCCTGAGGCCAACAGAGAACAATTTATAACGAATGCAAAAACAGAAACAAAATGGCAAAGAGGTAATGCAAGGACCCACAAAGTTAACAACAAACAGACACCAAACACAAAGGAAAAAACTTCATCAGAACTTAGTTGGGGGAGCAAAAATATATGGAGTGAAAATTAAATTTCCACCCGCTGATATAGCTGTATTCCTTAAGTTGCCTTGTCTTTTTCTTTTGCATTTTCCTTTTTAAAAGAAGTTTTTTTCCCTGTTTGATGTTTAGGCCACAGCTAATGCATTCATGAACAGTCTGCCACTAAAGGAAAAAAAAAACTCTGTTATCTTGAGCTGTTTACCTCTCAGCTTGGGGAAAAGCAGTTTACTTACTTGAGTGCTGCCAGCTTGCTTGACTGGTGAAGTGCTTGTGTCTGTCTTGAATATATGCTAACAAAGTTACAAAACTATCTATGTTTGGGGGAAAATATAGCTAACATTTCTAATTGTCTGCCTAGACCCATCTGTCTCATTTGTATGTGGTACTGCAGTGACAACAATTATAGAGAATATGCTTTTTTCTGCTTCCATCAAGGGCGCAGATATTAAAAGAATTTAGGGGAGACAGTGGTGAAATTCACCCTTGGACTGATTACATGATCTTTAAAGCTATTACAAGGAGTTTCATTTTGATATTATTGCCTCTATATGACCTACATAACAAAATAAGAGCATCTGGGAGATGATTGGCTATTTCTAGAGTTTTTCTTAATGCCTGCCACCAGGTAGGATTCACTGTGACATCAGATGAAACAAGCCTATGTTTACATATTCAAAAGTCACAAGACGTACGTTAACCTGTTAAAAGGAAGAAGGGGATAGATTTTTATATTTAGATAATTGTATTTTTTAAGTTATATTTTGTGGTTATGGTGAAGGAAACAGGGTTGTGACAGTTACCGCATTACCAGTCATATGATGCCTACCGGAGGGTTGAGCTTATTACTGTCATCACCGCAAATTTTATTTTGAAGGGTCAGTCTCATGTTGGATTACAAATGCTTTGGGAAGGGATACGATCACAGGGCTGACGTTGTAAAGGTACAACACTATCGTAAGCATTATCTTAACATTAGCCTTTCCGGCTTAGGTTATCTCGGGGCTAACCCCGTCACTTTTCCAGCAGTTGGGAAACAACAGACATGATTTTTCCTGGTCTTGAGAAGCTGCAGCGTTTATTAACTGACACACTGTAACCTGCACTGTATATTTACTGCCAGACAGACAACTTACTGCTAAGTTAAGTTTCTGCTCTGCTATGAGCAGCACCAGTAGACTGCTGCTCACTCTTCTTCACTGGCACGCTGCACACAATAATGTACCAGCCTATTCCTTACAAGAGCAACTCTACACTTATGGCAGTATGCTTCAATGAAGTCCAATGAAACATAATTATTAAGGCAATTACATTAAATCACATCCCCTTGGAATGTGCTGTTTTGTCACCACAATAAAAAAGTCCATACCATCACAGCCCTAGGAAACACATGGACCTTCAAAATCAACAAAATATGACAGTTTCTTGAAGCTTTAACTACGAGCCCAGAAAAGTAGGAAACAGTTTGGTTTTAGCCGCACTTCGTGTTACTTTATACATTTTACAAGGTTCATTGTGAGAAGGTAGGTCAGCTCAATTTATGTGAATTATTCACACTAAAATACTTTCAGAGGCCTGGACAGGCTGTTAAACCAACCATCAATCTAAAAGCAGCTGACTTTTATAACTTTACACCACCACTAAGACTCTTTTCTGACTCACCTCAATCTACAGGCACAATCAGCACTCATGTCATTTACTGAGTACTGTAACATCAGTAACTAACCTGTGAAGAAGTGTTTGCCACAGACATACTCTACACCTACTGACTGGCCCGGCACCGGATCAGGTGGAGTGATGATGACCTAAAGGATAGATGTATAAAACCTTCAAAAAGTATGGTGTGTATGTCTATTAAATACATATTCTTAATTAGATAATTTATTTGAACAAATTTATCGGTAAGGGACAAATTCATGTTTTTTATAAGTCGGGGTGGACATGTCCCCTCTGTTCCCCCCTGGGGATCTGCGCCCAAGGCTTCCATATGAACTGTCTGATTGACTCTGCTCGAGTCTTACCAGCAAACACACCAAACCAGTCCAGACTTTTCTTTCACTACAGTAATACAAAGTGGCTGTTCACATCTCTTGTGTGGTTTCACTTTGCAGTATCACCTCATCCACATGATAAAGTGCTGATTGGCTATTCAGGTGTTGGCCTTTGAAAGAGGCAGTCACTAGTTGGAGGGCTCTCTTCATTACAAACCAATCACACAGCCATTCACAGAACAGCTCCAGTGTCAAGAACTCAGCTCTCAGAGTCCGCTTTCACAGAAAGTTGGCATTAATTAGTTACTGTAATTAAAACTGGCACTGCGTCACAATGGATGCTGTTACATTACTTGATGACAATGTATGATGTGAAAAACCCTTGCTGAGAAGATATGAATGGTGTCAATCACCCAGTTCCACACAATTCACTGTGACAGGATTGTGCTGTTCAGAATGTGCTAGACAGCTCAATTATTATTTATTATATATTCTTATTATTAAGTTAAGCTAGGTTGTGATGCCAAGTCAAAGCTGATTAAATTTAAAAATGTGACTGAACGTCATTCTGTGTGTAAAATACACACAGCTTTCTTGTCCAGGTGCTGAGCCCAAAACCATAATCGTGATTTGTCTTGCTAAAGACTTGCAATACTGCAGAATGCTCCCCTAAAATGTTTTGTAATATCTTGTTACTTCGGGGGTGGGTTCACACCAGCTTTCTTTGGTCCAGTTGAACCTGTAATCTGTGGGTATAAGCTTGCCTGTTTGAAACAGCAAGGCAACATCCACTATCTACATGTTCAAAGTTCCCTGTCACTACAGGAAACAACCACAACCTCCAAGCTAGCAACCTACACACTGAAAATGGCAAATTAGTACTTGAGTCGCTAACAGTATGAACATAAACAAGCTAGAAGCTGTTACCTTTTCTTTTGCACGGATTTAGTAATGCCAGGGCTTGCCTCCGGATGTACAAATGTTTCAAGTTCTCCCTGACACTACTCTGCGTGCTGCATCCTGTGTGCCTCCAAAGATGATTGTGATTGGTTTAGAGTAGGAATGATCACGTTATATGATATTCAAATATATGTGTTTAATCTGTAGGCCTTTACATCTTTATATGTTATATGGGCTATGTAAAGTTATCAGAGAATATGCAATATGTTGCTGTGGAAATAAAGGTTTGGCTGAGGACTGAGGAGAAAAAGTCTCCTCAAGTCTGCTGAAATGTGCTCTAGATCAACACCAACCTGAACAGAACCTGATGGTGCTCCATGATGTACGATATCCAACTGGGAGGATTTTGTTGTCTTCTAACTGTACAACTGAATGACAAATAATCGAACACTATTTCTGCCACACAACTTTTTTATATATTTCTTTTTTTTTACAATTGTTGGGCTATTTGAGTTTTGCATTTGAGAAAAGCATACTGGGCCAGATGAACAATTAAAATGACAAATTGCCCTCACATTGATTCAATTTGAATCAAGACCTGTAAGTGTGAGCCTGCCCTAAAATGACTTATTATATTAGAAAAAGTATAAATTTCCAGCCAAAACTGAGTCGTGATAAAGTCTCTGTACTTGACAAAGACCTCAAAATGTTGCACATTTTCCTGATAAAATAAACATTTAAAGGGAGCACTTTACAGCGATGCAAGTCCTTGGGAGGCAGAAATCATAAGAGTCTTTCATTAACACGAGAGAAGAAATGTGCCTTGGCTGTGGTGTGTTTCCTATGTGTTCCATGTCTCCATCAGTTTGCCGAGCCTGGCTCCTCCAGTGTGGCTGCTGACCTTCTCCTCTCTCCACGGCTGGAGTGGCTATTGATTGGATCTTGGCACACAGTGTACAAACACAGAGATAAGGAGAGAGAGAGGCAGCCAGGCAGATATAGCTGCAGTGCCCACTCCACTCCCCTCCTCTTGCTCCAGACACGAGAAAAAAAAAAGGAAAAAAAAGAGAAAAAGAAAAAAAAACTGTTCTTCGAGACTCCACTCCCACTGAGCAGACACCCAGACATGGTACCTGAACACTGATAGCAGACAGGATTAGGTCTAAAATTCAATCACAACAGTCTAAGTAATGTTAAGTCACTGCAGCTGACAGTGACCGCTGCCTCTCTTCAACACAGTACAAGTGATCTATCATAATCTTGCTTTGATTTGTGAGATTTCAAAAGAAGAGAAAAAAAAACTGAGTGGATGTGACATCCCTGTGCTGTGATTCTGAGATCAATAGTTTTACTTGATGTGGGGATGTGAACAGAATCACAGAATAATAGCAAGCTAGGTCTCTTAAGTTGTATGCAGGCTGGTTCTAACCTTACGGCTGGTCAGTGGCCTGTCCACTCCGCCACCCTGAGGTCTCTCATTTACACTTTCCTTCCATCTGGTCTACAGGCAGAGGCTGTGCTGTGTCAGAGGTGACTAATAGTGTCACAGCCCTGCCCTCCCCAGCGGGGCCAGCAGGAGGAAAACTCAAACTGCTGCCTCCGCAACTCCCGACCAGACACTGCCTACTGGTGAGAAAAAAAAGAAAAATGCTTTGTCAACAGGCGAGGTGGGCAAACAAGGTGCTTTCACTTTGAGACGGCTGTGGGACACTTTGAGGACCGTACAGAAATGAGGAAATAGTTTGAAAGAAGGAAGCAGCAGGCATCTTCTCAAAGAGGCTTGTTAGTATTGTAGCAGGTCAAACACATGTTGTCTCTTTCTCTGTGTCTCTGTGGACAGGAATGCCTCAGGGGGAGAAGGAGAGAGAGGTTTACTCAGATACTGTCAGGGTGGTCTACAAAAGGAAATGTTCAGACAGACAGGGACCAGAGGAACTGACGCAAGGCCGTGAACCCAGCAGAGCAGGAATCCGTACCCCCGTCCTCCGGGGAATAAGAGCAGTTGTCCTGGTATTTGTCTTTGTGCATGTGTGTATCTACAGTAAGTACAAGTGTATGTACAGTATATATGGGGTTTAGGATGGGTAATCACCACCTGCTAATAAACAAATAATCAAATCACATACACAAACATACATGTTAAAATAGCCTTACATACTTACAGATACCAGTCTACATACACACATTGCAAGAAATTATCCAAATTAAATAAGGTTATAAAAAGTATTTTGATGAAAATACATTTTAAGGCAATAGCTTGACATTTTGGGAAATATGTTTATCGCTTTGCCAAGAGTTAGATGAGAAGATTGGTCCAGAATCGCTCCAGAAAAGCTGAGCCTGAACTGCATTATAATAAAAATCCAGAAAACTAATCTTCATGAAAGTGAGAAGATAAACTTGAGTCAAGTCCAAGTTTATAACTGTGAGAGATTTGAGAGATCTGACATGTCTGTTAAGTGCAGTCAAATTAACCATGCCTCCAAAGGCCGCTGCCACCAGCAAACAGAAAAAAAACACAGCACAGGACAGCAAAGGACACTAATGAACAGTTAACTGATTTTCGGCAAAACATCAAGAAAATACTGTTGATGCTGGTATCATTTGAACATTTAGAGAAGTCTGTTGAAACTGAAGTTGAATCACTCAACAAGAAAATGGAATCTATTGTCTCCGATGTGCACGACCAAAGTGTCTGTATTGATTCACAGGAAAAGAGAATCAATACTTTGGAAAAACAACTTGAAAACTTGGAGGTTGAGCTGGATTCTCAAGAAAACAGAACGAGGAGAAATCCTCAATTTACCAGAAGAGGAAGAGGGAGACAGTTTAACGGATTACCTGGTCAACTTGATATCGGAGGAATTAGGAGCGACAATAACTGCAGTGGATTTGGAGTGGTGCCACAGGATTGGTGTCAAGCAGAGGCTTGATAGCCAAACATCCAAGCATGATTATCATGAAGCTACGGAACATCCAGACCAAAATCAACACACTAAAGGCACGAGGTGACAAGGAAATCATGATCGGGGACCAGGGTATCCGTTTTGTTCAAGATCTGTCGACTAAACTGAGGAGAACACGGAAGAATTATCTTCCAATCAGACAGCAATTAGACAAACATGGGATTAACACTCAGCTACACTATCTAGCAACACTGTTGGTATAGAGGAGAGACAGAAGTTGCGAGAACTGAGCTAAATAGGTAAGCATACTTCAGTGCGCACAAAACTTATAGACAATGAGATGCCATTCTTACTGGATTTAACAAAAGTGGGTAGGTAGATATTTCCCTAAATGGAGCAATATTAAGATCTGCAGGTTTATGCACCTTAAAATAATTGTACTTTATTTTATGTTTTATGTACAGTATGTATATCTGAATGTGTGTTAAATGTCTGCTCAGCATCTCTATTTATGTTTGCAAACAACATTTAGATATCTGTGTGAAGTTACTCAAGACATCAATACAGTTATACCTCCGATGTGTTTATGGCTCCCATTTGACAAGCTATGTTTTTTAAATTTATATTGTATGGTAAACCTAGGAGAGGTAAACTTAGAATCTTTATCTGCATTAACTTACAAAGTTCAATGTGTAACATGGAATGTTCATGGTTTACATAATGGTACATAAGACATAAGATTTTGGCACACCTAAAAGTCTTTCCACTGATGTTGTTTATCTATAAGAACTACATTTTAAAATAGAGGAAACTGAATATTAAGAAAAACAAAAAACAAAAAACACTGTGCTGTAATAGTAGGGGAGTAGGAATTTTGATCAATAAAAATGTACCCTTTTCTCTGACAGCACAACAACAAAGATCAAGAAGGTCGTTTTTTGTTGTTTTTTTTGTTTTAACTTGTACTTTATATGGGGAAAGGTAAACATTAGTATCTCTGCATTTCCAGGAGCAAATTTAGCATTTTTAGATAAAATTCAGAACATACTAGGTAATAACAAGACAGGAACTATAATAATAGGAGGGGACTTTAATCACACTTTTAATAAACTCGACTGGCGCAGTTTTAAAAAAGGAAAGTATAAAGGCCCTCCAAAAATATCGAACAATTTTATTTCAACAAATAATTTGGAAGATACAAGGAGATTATTATTTCAAACAACAAGAGACTATACTTATTATTCACAGAGAAAGAAGAGTTATTAAAGAATTGACTATGTTTTATATCAAAATCTGCACTCAACAATGTATTAGGCCCCAAAAGTCATGAAATTGTCATTTCAGATCATTCTCCAGTATTTTCTCATATTGTCCCAACAGAGAAAAAATGGAGTGACAGAATATGGAGGATGAATAGAGCGCACGTCCAGGACACCTCTGAGTCTATAAGGAGGAGTCTATAAGTTATGTTATTGATAAAATAGATAATTTTATCACTACAAATGTAGAGGAGGGGAAAAAAGGGCACACCAACTCCAGAAATAATCTGGGATGCTCTTCAGGCATACATTAGAGGAAGGACAATTTCTGTCTCAGCAAAGAAAATGAATGAATTACAAATTAAAGAAAAAGAAAGAGATATTGCAGCGTCAGAAATGTCTCATAAAAAATCTTGACAAGGGTTGGAAGGTAAATCGTCTTGACTTAAACATGAGTATGATTTGTTACTTTTAAAGGGAGCCAGTAACGATTAATTCAAACAAAGCCTTTTTTTTAATGGCGAATACACCAGGTAGGCACTTGCCAGCTCTTACAAAACCAATACAAGCTGAACAAACTATAATTGTGAAAGATAAGGATTCAAATGCATTAATCGGGAATAATAAACTTATTAATGATACTTTTAAATCCTTTTGTGAACAAGTATAGAAATCAAAAAGGAACTTATTAGACCCAGGTTCTTTTTTTGACACAATAAACCTAAAACAAATTGCCCATTTAAAAAAACAAAAAAGAACAAAAAACAATTAAAATCAGAGATATCAGAAACTGAATTAGAACAAACAATTAAAACATTTGCACTCAAAAAAGCCACAGGTATGGATGGATTCCCTGTGGAATTTTATTCAACATTTTAGAGCAAATTGGCTCCATTATTCATTCAAATGAAATGAAATGTACATGTAAAGTAAATTAGTCCTCCATAGATCTCTGTATCAAACTATAATCTCTGTTGTTTTAAAACCAGGTAAGTCAAGAGAATCTCCTTCAGACTGATAAGTTTAATTAATTGTGATAATAAAGTATTAACCAAACTGATAATCAACAGAGCAGCAAAGGTTTTACCGAATCTGATACATGTGAATCAAACAGATACAAGATACAAGAACATGTTAAAGTATTATATAGCATGCAAAAACATAATAAAGATTTATCAGTGATGGCTGTTGATTCCAATAAAGCATTTGATCATCTTGAGTGGCCTTTCTTGTCCAAAGTCTTAGAAAAATGTAATATCCCAGCTGAGATGATAGATAAAATTATTATGTAAATATCCTACAGCTAAGATTTATACCAACAATTTATTATCTGGAGAAGTTAAATTAGAGAGGGGTACTAGACAGGGTCGCATACTGTACTTTCCCCACTCCTTTTTGCCCAAGCAAATAGAATCACTGGCAGAGAAAATAAGACAAGATCCAAAGATTATAGGAGTCACTATAGGTAAACAACAATATAAACTTAATTTATTTGCGGATGATCTTTTGATGTACTTCACGAACTTTGAAAAATCTATCCCTCCTTGGTTGAGAAATTATTTTTCAATATTCACTGATCTCAGGTTCTAAAAGTAATTACATTATTTACAACAATCATTTAGGTGGACAACTAGTATTGAATATTTAGGATGTCTAAAGAGACAAAATCAGCAACAGATATATCAACAAAATTTTATTACCGAATATGAAATTTGACATGATTAAATGGATGAATCTTCCTATAAGCTTTACAAGAAGAATCAATCTATTTAAAATGACACAGCTTTCATTAGTCTTATTCTTATTTTCAACAGCGCCAACTACCCCACCAAAAATATTCTTTAATAAAAGCATATTCTTTCATCACAGCCTTTATATGGAGGGCGAAAACTAGGATAAAAAATGAAGGTTTTTCACATTCCAAAACTGGACAGGGGATTTAATCTTACAGATTTAGAACTATATCATCACTGTATCATCTACTCAAGCATTTTACCTACACCATATAGTTCAAAGTACAACAGAAGAGCAATGTATGCATGTTGAAAATGCACAAATTTATCCTCAAAACCTTTTTTCATATGTATTTTCAAAGGATAGAAAAAAATGAGTTCTGTAAATTTTATAATAAGGAACTTGGCAACAACATGGAGAAAAGTGAAGAGTATTCTGAGTGAGCCAATATCGATTCCAAAAAGTACTTGTTTATGGAACGATCCTCGGATAACTCTTCAAAATCCACCATTAAGCTGGTCTACATGTAGGGATAGATGTACAGAAGTTATAGATGATTCAATGGATGAAAATTCAAATTCATTTCTTGGACAGCAAAAAAATACAGTCTGTCCAATCAAGAATTTTTAGTACATGCAACTTAGAAGTTTATTCCAACCTTTTGATTTACATTCATTTGGATGGCAGAATAATTTAGAAGAAATTATATTTGATTCAGAAACATAATAAGTTAATAGGTACAATACAGTTGTGGAACCAAGATCTACAGAGAAATGAAATTAATTTAAGATGGAGTGATTGTTGGAACTTTAAGGTACATAAAGTACATAACAGTCAATGAGAATTTGCATTTAATCCAATATAAAATAATGTACAGAACTTACTGTCCAGGAGATAAACAAAATAAATATGATGGAAATAAATCAGGGAACTGTTTTAAATGTGGAATAGCTGATTCATTGATCCACACATTTTGGGACTGTAGCAAATTCAGAAGATTTGGTTTGATATTGAGTGCTGTTGTGTTAGCAGATATATTGGGTGCATATTTTAATTTTAATCAATCAATCCATTTATTCCAAGATTTGTTACGGGACACCATGAGTGATCCATGAAGTTGGATTACTCTTGTTCTCAACTGTGTTAAAGAAACTTATACTGTACTGAAAGACTGGAAATTTGCATACCCTCCTACACTGGAAAAAAGAAATGTGTTATTATTTGAGTATGGAAAAGACAATATGTTAATTTAAAACCACTGAGCAACTGATATTGTAAATGAAAATCTTAGTTAGATTAGTTAGTTAGTTAACATTAGCTAACGTTAGCTAACAAACTAAGACCACATGAGAATTCTCAATCAATTTTCATGTTGATAAAAACCTACTGAGGTACTGTCACATTGGAAGCTTTCATTTAGTAAATTACAAGAAAACAAAGGAGAAAATAAATGTCTTTTTCTTAACATGGCCATAACCATAGCTTATTTACAACTTACTGCCAATCATAATGTGTATCATCATGTCAGCTGTACACACATGGTTACGCATAGCCAGATCTATATCTGAAGATGGTGAAAGATCTGGGTCCACGCATTATCACTCTGCTACATTATTATTCTGGGGGAAAAAATTGCTCCAGCTTTTTGGAATTTCTCTAAACCAATCACAAGTGTCTTGGGCGACACTAAGCCCAGGATGCAGTGACAGAGCCCCTCAAAATAGTGTCAGGGGAACTTGGTTTTGGTGGAACATTTGCACAATGGGAGGGGAGCCCTTCCATTAAAATGGCTAAATCCCTGCAAAAGAAAGGGTACAAGCTTCTAGCTTGCTTACATTCGTAGCTTTAGCAACCCAGATGTTTATTTGCCATTTTCAGTATGTAGGTTGCTGGATCAGAGGTTGTTGCTGTTTCCCACCTGAGTCTAGCTACCAATGGCAGGTTAGTACCTACATTATACATCCGGAGTCAGACCACCCTACTGGTTGAAACTACTCCCAGCTGGAATCGTCCAGCACATGACCCCTTGTAAAACACATTTTTTACTATTTGGTTTTATACTAATTAAAGAAACAAGGTATGTGTTTAGTGAGCTTTAGAGGTGCTGCTAAGTTGATTTTGGAACTAGTGGACGGAGCCAAGCTAACTCCCTGCTTCCAGTCTGGCTGGCCTGTAGCCTTATATTTAAATATGAGAGAGGCTCTCATCTGACTCTCAGCCAGTAAGCATATTTTCCAAAATGTCAAACTATTCCTTTAGGAAGTGATTTTTAAAAGGATACTAATTCTGCAAATCTGAGTTTGTCAGGCAGGTCATTCCAGAGTTGAGATGCCCTAACGGCAAAAGCTTGGTCCTCTTTAGTGGCCTTGACATGGGGACAGCTAACAGGTTCTTGCCCGAGGACCTCAGACTATGTGCAGGTTGATAAGGGCACAGTGTGGGCCATAAAGTGCTTTCAAGGTTAAAAGAACAAGCAAATGTAAAAAGTAAAGTAAACTAACATTTTCTCTTTTCTTGGTTTTTGCTTGCAGTCAGTCTGTCTTTTGTTTTCTGATTTATGCCAGTACAGCTGATACTGTAAGCTAAACATGAGGAAATGAAAGCATGTGCAATAGATTTGGTGTTTCTGAAGCTTAGAAATGAACAGATTTTGTCAGTATTCCTCAGATGATAAAAAACAAGATTGGATGGCCTTGCTAATATGCATTTCAAAATTAAGGTTGGAATCAAACAACACAGCCAGGTATTTGACAGAAAGCGTAGTACTGTTGGAAAAAAGGACTGAATGAGGACTGATTGTTTATGCAGATTGTTGGAACTAGTCATACAAAATTATCAGGATTTAGACCTCCAGTTTTCAATATCTATTAGATAATATTTCATGGTGGAGATGGTGGGGTTTTCAGGTTTTACTGGGACCATTAACCAATCATCATTCTTGTTTCACTTTCTGGATGAGCAGCAGTGGAAAACTTGGGGAGTTACCACCGTCTGTGATGTGTAGAAGTGAAAGTTAATTTCCAGGTGAATTCCACTTTTATTGTAAAGTCTCAATAGGCAGTTTGAGTAAGAGTGAAAGTGAAAGATTTGAGAATTGAGAGTCAGCCCTGAAAATGATATTCAGATCCTCCTGGCTTGCCCTTTTCATTCATCCCAGAACTGTTAACTCACATTTTCTCTCCCGTCTCTGTCCCTCTATCTTCCTATCGCAATTAAAGTGACTTCTTATAATCCAACTCAGCTGAAATGAACTCAATCTGGTTCAATATAATTTACACATTAAATTCAATTGACTCTGCTTCAGTGAATCTTGGTTTAAGTAAGATAATAAAACCAACCTGCCTTATAAATCAGTAAACACTGCCTTCATTAAGATGAGGAGAGCTGGAGGTAAAAAATTAAAAAGGGCCAACTTTTTTTTTATTTGTTTTTTTTATAGTATCTGCATCCAGCAGTGCAGGCTGGATGACAGAGATTTTGTTCAGAGGAATACATTACAGAAAACAAATTAGTCAGCAAGATAGAAGAATGCCAGTGCAAATGGCCCTGGCTCTTCTTTCCATCCTTATGAGATAACTGTACCCATTAGAAGGTTAAAGCTATTGTGGTGTCCCTGCAAAGACTCTGCCTGCCTTGGAAACGGCAGCAATCCGTTTTTAAACTTTGATGCAGGCAGAAAGCTCTCCTCATCCCTTCTCATCCCTTCCCCTCTGACCTGTGTGTGTAGCTGTGTGTGTGTGTGGAGTTGCATATGTGCATGAGATAGAGATGGGGGAGAGGGTAAAAGCAAGAGAGGGAGCAGACAGAGAAAGAGATATGAGAGGGTGGGGCTGGGCTGTCTGCCACCCAGGCCCAGAGAACATAAAGAGAAAAATACGGCCATAAAACCTCTCTATGACTATGAATACTAATACTGACTCTGTGAGCCAAACCGAGCGAGTCTGTCCTCTTTTGTTCCCCTCTGTCTCGCTCAGACAAATGATGTGGCTTAAAAATAAAGCAAAAACGGTGTGCTGCACAGGCAGAATTGTAAAGCTTAGAATTTACACTATGTCATACACAACACAGTGGTGGTACAGATGGGGAGGGAAGATTAGTGAGAACTTTTAACTTCCTGGACTTCGAACCACAGGTCCATCTTATATTTTACTGTGCCGTGATGTTTTCCATGCTGATTTTTATTCATTTGGCTGTTTAGTGACAACAAGTTGTATAGTTGTAAGAATTAACCCAGGAGTGGGAAACAGACCGATAGCTCTGATAGTAAATGAAAACTGCCCTGCTTACAACCTTGAACATGGTTAGTAGATGTGAAGCAGTGTGATATTAGGAGAAATTTACATAATTAAAAATGCATAAAAAGTTTTGACTTCACACCACTTCCTAACTGGAAGCGAAGTGGGCAGACTCCAGAGGATGGAGGGAGAAAAAATGTCCACATATAATACAAGTGATGTTGCAATGATGCCTCTTATTTCTCCCTCTGCAAATAAGTAAGTTCTGTGTCTAAATTATTTATTCATAATGAATGGGATTTTCTTAAGCCAGTCTTGTTTCTATAGTTGAGGGTCCGTTTACTTACTTGAAACTCCCAGCATCTCCCTCTTTTCCTTCCAAACCCTGTGCTTTTTGAAGATAATTCCATAAAAAGGCTGCTGTGGATCATATAAGATGAGCCGCTTCTCAACCTCATTAATTATAGTCTTTCCCCCTCCCCGCTGACTGCTTTGATAAGTGGAAACAGAAACATCAAGGATGTCAGTGTTGATTTTGACCGATAAAATAGGCTGGAGGTGAAGCAACTGCGTAAAAAACATTATTGTTTATTGATATGGCAATGTTCACAATATGTTTTTACTGGGAATAACTATGCAGTGTTTACAGCTTGGTACAAAAAATTGTTTTGGTCTCTATCAACCAACGGCATGACCCCTTTGAGTGGCTAGGTAGCTGCTTCATTCAGCAGTCTCAGCTCCATTCATGCTCCACCTCTTTGCCCATTTTTGGATTGACTGCGAGTTGGGCAGAGTTAGGCATTGCCATGATGGTGATAGCCAAGCCTCCACACTGTGAGCTTCACAATGGTTCTTCAGAAACCTATGGGTAACGTCACAGAGACTATATCCACGTTTCATACAATCTATGCTTCAGTTGCGTAATAAACAATTGAGTGAAATATTACATGTTAGTAATAAGAATAAAAGTAAAATATTCAGTTACTTTAATTCCACCATTCCCAAGCAGGATTCAGGGGACTGACAGGACACGATGTATGTACAATATGTACACGAGTGTGCTTTAACATTACTGTGTCATTACAAAATGTGACTACATTTGTAATGTCTTCAACTTGTTGTAACTTATGATGATTGATGATTATTACATTCCTGCTCCTACTGCCTCACATTAAATGAGCTCAACTGTTGAATCACTTGATATCACCACTCAGTTTCTGACAGAATAGTGACCTTAGGTCCAAGTGGTCATGCCAACAGAATTTTAGGGATCTGCATTTAAAATATGACAACAATTAGAATATGAGATGCTTATTTTATACTGTCATTATTACTGTAGTTCATGTTTGATTTACAGAAATATTACTCTTGTTTTTTCAACCATACCATCAGCTGTTTCATGTCATGGTTTCTAAATTTTCTGTATTTTATGGTCAGGTGTTCCTTACAAATACCTGTACTTTCATGGTGCCCCCTTGCAGCGAGCTGTTCTCTGACAAATGTTGGAGGACAGAAGAAAAAGTCGTAATCTCTCAAGCATTTCTAATGAGTTTTTCTCCTACAATTATTTGATAAGAGCAGACAAGACTGGAGGCAGCGTGTATGATACACTAGCTCCTACTGCCGAGGTGAGAGCTCTGCTGATTACACACAGAGTCATTTACACTACACACACACACACACAAACACGCACAGCCAAACACCACCAACACACCACCACACACACACCGCCCAGAGGCTTACAGTCCGTCATCTCAGAGTGCAACAATCCTAATAATAACATGAGAGGCTGAAGTTATGACCAGCAGGCACACCTAAGTTACCATTCTGGGTCTCCTTATTCTGAACACACACACACACACAGAAACACACACACGCAGACACACACACACTACAACTTACAGCCCTTCTACCCCTAATCTTCACCACCATTCGACTTCTCTGCTCCTGCCACTAGCACCCCCCAACACGCACTTTCCATCACAAAACTCACCACACTGAGTCCCAGTTGCTCCCTCTGCAGGTAGGGCAGGTTCCTGCGCTCCAGGCTGGCCAGGTAGTGCTGCAGTCTGGAGTAGGTGTAGGGATAGCAGTAGGCAAACTGGTAAACATCGTCCTCTCGGTCAAAACAGAAGGCGAAGGACATGACATAATTGCGGCGGTGGTCAGGGCAGCGGTAGTAGTAGACGTTTTTGGCTGGGAGCCTCTGCCTGCAACAGCAAAAGACAATCACATTATGGAGAAATTAGAGAGGTCATTTACAGGGCAGGTCTTTCAAATTAAAGACATGAGGTCTAGAAGGGTTAAAACTGCATCAGGCGATGACTGCACAATGAACAATAGAACAATGAGAGCACAGCAACTGTGCAAGAGAAGAAAAAAGTGCAGAAAGTGAGAAGATAGACAAGGAAACATTGACTCATGAGTTATACACAGAGAGAGTTGAGAAATCATATGCAGAAGTTGCATCAACTTGTCAGTTTGTCGTCTTCCAGAGATGTTGAGTTCAGCTGGCAAAGGAGTACAAGGACTGAGGGAAGTGAGGAGAAATCACCTGGTACTCCAGCTGCCTGAGAGGTTCTTAACTTACAGGATGAGGGAGTGAATGTTAAAACGAACCAACACATAAAACTGATTTCTTTTTTCTTTTTTTTTTTTTTGCTATTTATTATTTAAGGCAAACCTCAGAATATCAAATGTGACAAAATATAACTGATAGATTCAGAATGAAAATGAATGTGAACAACAAAACAATGATATCAAATTACCTAGAGTACTACGTGGTCAACAAACTTGATAAATCAAAGGAAAATTGGCTTAATTATTTAAGATTTAAAGATTTAAATATCACTCTTTCAGAATTGCTGTGCAATCCTCAAGTGTGTTTAGCATCTTATTTGAATTTTGTAAAACAAATATGAGTATCTTTTGTTTGTTTGCCTTCAAAACTGAAAGGTTAAACCACTGCAAGTAAGCAACAAAGATGACTTTCTGGAAAAATAGCAGATAAAATTGCTCACAAAAAATGATATAATATGAAGTGAACCCTAATCCCAATTTTGTAAAAGGGAAGAATATTGTAACAGAAAAATACTGGAAATGTTCCTGCAAACCCCAATTCCAAAAAAGCTGTGATGCTGTATAGAATGGCAATGAAAACAGAATGCAATGATTTGCAAATCCTATTGAATATTGAATTTAAGTCAAAATACTTGTATACTGTGACAGGGGCAAAAAAAATTGGGAAAGGTGTGGAATGCTAAAAACATACCTGTGCAGATCATTCCACAGGTAAACAGGTTAACTAGTAAGAGGTGACTGTATCATGGCTGGTTATGAAGGTAATTCTCAAAAGGTTCAGTCGTTCACAAGCAAGGATGGGGTGAGGTTCATCACTTTGACATAAACTGTGTGAGCACAGTCCACCAGTTCTCAATACACAATTGCAAGGAATTTAAGGATTTCACCATCTACAATCCATCACCTTTGACAACTCAGGCGGTACTGCATTAAAAACCCATATGACTGTATAAAGGAAACAACATTCCTTCCTGCAATCCAAGCCTGTCTTGCATTAAAAATATGTGGTGCATTATAAGGCACAAAATACAGCATCAGAGACCTTGGAATACTGAGCACTTGAAGTCATATATCAAACAAGAATGGGATATTGGAAGTTTCAAAACTTCAGCAATTAGTATCCTCAGTTCCCAAATGCTTACTGAGTGTTGTCAAAAGAAAAGGTGATGTAACACACTGGTAGAAGTACGCCTGTCCCAACTTTTTTTAACATATTGCAGGCATCAAACTCAGAATGAGTGCTCATTTACAAAAAACAAAGTTAAATCAGTTTGAACATTGAATATCTTGTCTTAGTACTGTACTCAAGTGCATATAGGTTGAAATTGTTGTTTAAGTGAGTGCACATGCATTTAAGTTGTTTAAGTGAGTGCGCATGCGCCGACCGGCAGCGTGCCGCCTGTTACAGTCGCTCCTGATCGTTTTTTCTCTATTTTCCTAATTTTAGCTATCCTCCTTTTTATGATTGCCTGACTTTTTGTAAGCAACCTTGTTAAGCTGTGCCCTCTCTAAACATGCTGGTAGAGAGAGTTTTGGTCTGTTTTTTCGCCGTGGAAGTACTTTTTTCACTCAGCCAGGCCATCCATGCCGCATTGTCTACAGGAGGGATCAGCTGATCGCTCTTAAGCTAGCCGGCATTGCGGCCAGATCAACAAGCATACCTGAAGAGCTCTGGATACGGACGCACAGAGGATGCAGGTCTCCCCGCTCTCATCATGGGCAACATGAGGTCGCTGGCTAATAAGATGAAGTGCTAACAGCATCGCCAGGAGTCAGAGGGAGTACCGGGAGTGTAGTCTCATGTGCTTTACGGAGACATGGCTGCACCAGGACATACCGGACAACAACGTCTCCATCAGCGGCTTTCAGACTGTTCGGGCCGACTGGGATTGCACCAAGCGTGGTAAGCTCAAAGAAGGGGAGCTGGCCGTTCTAGTCAACAACGTTGGTGTAATCCTGGTCACATTACCATCAAGGAACCTATCTGTTGCCCGGACATTGAACTGTTGGCTGTTGGACTCAGGCCGTATTATTTGCCATGGGAGTTTTCACATGCCATTATTGTGACTGTGTACATCCCTCCCTCTGCCAACCCGATGTCGGCGTGTGACGTCATTCACTCCGCCATAGCCCGTCTCCAGACTCAACACCCGAGTGCATTCATCGCCATCTCGGGTGACTTCAATCACGTCACCATGGCAACAACACTTTGTTGTTTTTACACTAGTATGTGTACCACTGCTGTATATGTTATATATATCTTTCTTATTTGTAGTCTTTCTTGAATGGGTGCAACTGTAACTCTAACAATTTCCCCCCGGGGATCAATAAAGTATTTCTGATTCTGATTCTGATTCTGAAAAGTGTTTGCAAATCATTGCATTTTTATGTTTTACACAGCGTCCCAACTTTTATTGAGAACTGGGGCTTGTTCATCATGGTTGACCAATTTGCCCTCTTTGTTCTTCTCTTTCTGTTCACTTTCCACACATTCATCTCCAAAATTAGGACAGCTCACATTTTGACCTCTGTTCTAATTCATCCAGCATCTGCAGAATTTGGCTTTACAGTTTGTGTCTGTGGGTATCAAATGTGGTCTGTAATGCTGTGAGCTCTGCATTTTAAAAGGCAATTTATGTGAACACGCAAGTTTTCAGTATGACAACTGTGAACACCATTGCACTATCTGTGGTGTTTTGCAAGATGTGTGGTTTAGAATTGCAGTCTGAGTGAAAAGCTTAAAGTGTGTTTGCTTTTTTGCTCAAGTCTCAAGTTGTATCGAGCAATTTGGAAAGATTATATAGAGTGAGGGAGTGAGGGAAGGGTAAGCATCTAATCTGTGTATCAGTATGTCATATCTCTTGTTGTGTTGAGCATTGTGTGGTGTTTGTAATGTGCTCCATGTGTCTTCGTCATTGTGTGCTTTGGTTGTTTACTTTGCTGAATTGCATGTTGCATGTTGCTTGCTGGGCCCAGGGCGAAATAAAGCTGACTGATCCATGCACTTCTTGGACGATCGATGGGGTCTGGGACAGTACTGCTGCAGTATACAGAACTTCTCTGCTTACTCCACATGTTTTCTTTTCACACTCTTCACCTGTCTATCTTTGTCTTCCTCACTTTCCTCGTTTAGTCCTCACCACTGAGACACGGTCGGGAGGATGTTGTATGCATGCAAGGCACTGTATTTGCCTCCTTTCTTGCCTTCCTTTCCCTTTTCCCATCTTTCTCCAAATCTCTCCTGTCCTGTCCTATCACTCACTGACTCCGCCTTGACAGTTTACGTAAAGAAGACCAAGCATGGGGAACAGCGGTACTGCCATAGGAGCTCTGGCAGACGCTCTGAGAGAGGCGGATAAAAGGAGGAAGAAGATGAGGACGACGAGTGACTGGTGGGTTTGGGGTGTTGGGAGCGAGGAGAAAGGTGGAATAAGGAGATAAGAAGAAGATGAGAGAGCAGGGCGATGGCAGATCTGGGCCTGATACGGAGATATACGGGAACGGGTGGCGGCTAGCAGCATAGTGGCTGTGTGATGGCGGGGCTGGCTACTGAGCTAGCGTCTCTGGCCACAGATCAGATGGAGATGCTATCGGGGCTGTGATAGGAACAGGACCTGATAATCAACAAACAGGACAGACTGCTCTGTGCTAACTCTGACAGAGTGAACTTCTCTCTGTGACTCACCTCTGAAGAGGGAGGACAGGCAGGAGACACATCAGAGTTTTTATGTTTGCTCAGACACCTAATACATCTAGTTTGGCAACAGTCTTGCATAGAAATGCACAGTGAACACACTTGCATGCATTTTCAAGCACTTAAAGATGTCCCTGCAGGTACGTAGTAAAACAAAAAGCTAAATCACTTGGCCGCTCTCAGACAGAGGGGAAGAAGGGAGAGAACGGCAGGGCTGATTATTCCTTCAGAGGAGGAGAAAGGGGAATGTATCTGCATGTGGCTATCTCAGCAGAATACTAATGCAGCCAGTGGCTAGCTATACCACACCCAGCCTACCCAGCCTTGTCTTACAGACTGTAAAGCTGGACAAAGACATAGAAGACAAAAAACAAGAAAAATATTTAATAGTGGAAAATAAGAGCACAGTTCTTCTCAAGTGTGACGTGTATTCCTACAACCACATAGATTTAAAAACTAGAGCATATTATGAATAACAGTGACCGGCAAGGACAAAATAACCCTCCATGTGACACACTCAGAGATGCATTTACACACAAGCAAATCTACACACACATGCTCCAAATTAAACAAGACTGATTATACTGTTAATTCACTGTCTATCATGTGTGTGTTTGACGGTATTTGAGAAGTTTTTTCAGCTGTAACTACAAGGTTTGCTGCACACAGTTGGGTTAGGTATCTTTTTTTCCCCCAGTACTGGTGCTAAAATGATACTTTTGGCTTTTTTCATTGATAAGGCAAATTTAAACTTGAAATTGAACAATATATTAACTGTCAACACTTAACAAACTTACATAACAAATAAAACCTAATTGAGCAACACGAATACTAATTTAACACTAAGTAACAGTTACAGTACCAGTAACACCTAAATAAATGTTGAGTTGGTAATTTTCCTGTAAACTTCAGCAGTTTTTTGCAGAAATATGATCATATTTACTGACATAAAGAAAAGCTGCTGTCATCTCATCAGTGGTCTCCTCATCATAGATATAAGTGTCAAGTCATTATGACATGTTGCATCTAGTATCTATGCACCCCATCTCCTGGGCCAGGGACGTCCACAGTGCCAGCAGATGTGCATTTGCATGTGCACATAAGCAGTCGAGCACGGTGATTCCCTCTACTTACAAGTATGTCCCTTACATTGCCAAATGCTTTCCTCCTTTACACACAAATGTTTTCAAACATTTGTTGCACATCCAGCCCGGTGTTGGAATCTTTTTGAGGTGACTCTGTTTCATTCGAAAGCAGCCTGGCATTTTAACCATGTTTACAGTAGCTCCTAGCTAACAAAAGGCTACCTGCTGCCAGGGCAATGTAGAGTTGCTGTAGTGTTAACTAGCGGTTTCGTGAAGCGTCTGTAAAGTCCACACCAGAGGGAAACTATTTTAATTGACAACTCAGGTGTGTGCCACCGGATTGACGCACCATATCTGCATTGTGATTCAGTCTGGTAGGCACCAATCATACACGGGCCGGTGTCATATTGCACCACATTTCGGTACCCAACCTTAGATATGACTGACATTAAGAAAAAGATTTTACCAAAGCAATATTTTTGTGGTTAGTTTCTAGTATTTAAACACACATTACAATGTTACAATGTAGTGTTACCAGTGATTTGGCTTTGTGGCAATCTAAGCAGAATACTAATGTAGCCAGTGGCTAGCTTTACTAGCTTACCAGCCTTGTCTGACAGACTGTAAAGTTGGACAAAGACGTAGAAGACACAAAACAAGAAAAATGTTTAATCTTGGATAATAAGAGGCCATTTTTTCCTCCAAAGGTACATGAGTATAATTCCTCAGACTGTGTGGATTTAAAGAGTAGAGCATACTGTGAATAAAAGTGACCGGCAAGGACAAAATAAACCTCTATGTGACACACTCAGAGACACATTTACACACACACACTGGTGCATTACTGTGGTGGCAGCCCTCCGAGGTGCAGGTTAATTAAAATAAGATGACACCTCACCTCTTTACATATTTCCCTGTTTGGCTCTGCCCATCCATGCAATCCCACTTCTCTCTGTTTCTCCTTCTCTTTCTCTCTATTGGGCAGCGTGTGACCTTGCCGGAGACTGGAAAAGTCCTGGCTATTGATTTTAATTACTGCTGCTTGTCCCATCGCAGCATTATAGTTATAGGCCGAGAGAAAATAGCTTTGTGACTTCTTATGGAAAGAGACTGCATGGCTGGAAGGCCTGAAAGAAGAGGCTGTACCTGCTTTAGCTACCACAGTCACGCACACAAATATAAAAATGCACAAAATCTTCAGCACATGCACACTAATGCACACAGTCCCTTTGGTTTCTTTTTTTTTCTAAGCTGTGGCTGCTCCTGCTCGGCAGCTGACAATTTGTTTTATCTAAATGGTACCTCCCTGTGCCTCTCCCCTGCCCATCTCTTGACGTGGTACAGTGCCGTCGTTCCCAAACAGAATTATCACTGCATGGGATAAGGGGGGGGGGGAAAATGGAGAAGCTTCCCCCAGATGATAACGCACTCACACATGGTTTTACAATTCAGTGATTACAGAGACACAGAAACACACACACAAACAGGAATATGCAAAGAGACGCACACTGAAATGAAGCGGCAAACTCAAACCGTATGTGAGCTACATCAAGGTCATTCCTTTGACAGCGAGCTGTGGGACAAGTTAACTGCCAGCCCGTCTCATCACAGCCTTACAGAATAAAGAGAAAGACGCAGAGCAAAGAGAAATAGAGAGACTGAAATACCAGACAAAGGGTGACAAATAGAAAAAGAGACAAGTAAAGAGACAAAGTCAGAAAGAAAGGGACAGAAAAAAGAGACAAGGGGAGAATGAAAAGGGAGAGGGTTTCATAGAGCTAGCAGGCAGCCTTTAGCGAGGTGTCACTTTGCTTTGCCGGGTCTTTTCTACTTCTGAACCATTGGTAGCTACAAACTCCTGCTCTGATTTTGATGGCACCGGCGTCTCTCTGAAGTTTCGAGATGAAGGCTTATAAATTGGTAGCTTTCACACGGGCGACATCTTGTCTATATTTTCAAATCAATCAAGCGTAGAGGACACGCCAATCACTGCCGCTCTGAGCACTCTCGCAGACAAAGGCAAAAAACATACAGGACAAAACTCACGAGGCCTGGACGCACACACACATGCACGCATTTATCCACTCCCTTTTTATTTTCTATCTCACTGTTGTCTCTTTCAGCTTGTCAAACGTTCATCCTGTCAACTGTTAGGAAGGTTAAATGTCTTCCAATATGCCCGTGCAGCTGTCAAGCTCCACGGAACCTCACCAGCTCATTTAAGGCAAATAGTTAGTCCGTTTGGCAAACATATCACATTGAATGACATATTTCTTTACTCCCTCTGTGTTAGTACGCCAATAATTGAAGAGGCAATATTTCTTGGCACCCTAAAATGATGCCAGATGTTAGATAGGCTCATTGTTTTTAAAACACAGCCCGGTGTTCTTGTTTTGCATACTAAGTCAAGCAGAAAACAGACTCTGAATCATCTGAGGGGTGTCAAACGTGTGGCTATGTATATTCATGTGAAGGGAAGTGTGTACATGAGCGTGTGTGCACATGTGTGTAAACATGACGGGACATATATATTCTTGAGGCATCCATCTATCTTTTTTGGATGCAAATCAAGTTGCAACAAAGCTTTCTGGAAACACTGTTACTAGGCAACCTGTGGTTGCTTTGTAATTTGGTGGGCCTGCTGTATAATGTATGTGGTGGTACAGTATACTGTATGTCTTAGACTGAGCTCAGTAGAACCATAAAGGGTTCTTCAGGTTGTACCATCAGGAGAATCCTTTTTGGTTCCTGTTAGATTTTTTTTTTTATAAATGATCCAAAAGTTCTACAGAGAACAAAGAGTTCTAGCTAAAACCCATCAAGGGTTATACCAAGAACCATTTGTGAAAGGTTTCACCCACAACCCCCTATGAGAAGTTCTACAGACAACCTTTCTGTAGTGAAATGGTTCCAACCAGAACCCTGTCTGGGGGTTCCACCCAGAATCTTTCCACCTTCTAAAAGTTTTACTCAGAAGCTTTTTACATTCCAAAGGTTTCATCTAGAACCCACTCATAGGCCTTTTCCATGAATGTGGAACCAGAGATGTTGGGATATTTTAATCTGCTCTGTCTGCAGTATTTTATCCATCCACTACATTTTACACAAGCAGAGTGCACTAGCTCTACTAATAGTTAATTCTTACAATTATTGTTAGTTTGCAACATAATTTTTTCAAATAGTTGTAAACTGGCTGAGACAAAGCAGCCCCACCTCTACCAGCTGTACCTGCAGGCAGTGAGGGAGGACAGGACAGGATGAAGGACTGAGACTGACTGTCTGTGTTCTTCATTCTTCGTTAGCCTCACTCACTATTGTGATGTCAGGAATATGATTTATTTTTCTGAGTACACAGAGCAACCATCTCCTTTTCTTAATATGATTTAATTTACTGTCAATTTAGATTTGTTTCCAGTGAGATATTACGCAGTTTAGTTTTAGTGACCTTGCTGTTGTAAACATGACTGTTGCTGCTCTAGATACTTGTATTAATTCTGTTATGAATTTATTATTTTACAAATACATTTTTTAAGAAGCAATTTAGTAATGAAAAAGAACCAATAAGATTGCCATTGTAGGATCACCACGATGATGATAGATGGAATTTTTCATCCCTCACAGAGAACTTATCAAGTTCTGCTGAACCCGCGCTCATTTGAACCTTTGAGCCATAAAGTGCACGAATGCCAACCGGCACTCAGAGATTTGTGAGAAGGAAAACAACTTTCAGATTTAAGATAGAAACCCAAGACTGTGGTCTGTCAAACTCTTGCTCATTTGACCTTTGAGCCATAAAGATGTATCCTCCCCGATACTGACCTGAACCAGAGACTTTGCTAAGTGACAGTGATCAAATTTACGATGACACTTAAAACTCCGTCAAACATTCCAAGAGAAATTCCCGCCAGGAGCAAGAGACAAAGAACACCCTGTGCCATGCAAAATTAAAGTGTATATTGTCAATATACTTTGTCTAACCACTTGAAAAGTATTAGCTTCTTGCTAATAAACGTTAACCTAACTAATCAACAGGAAGCACACGATTGATGAAGACATCAAGCAACAAGCTCTGCTTCGTATGTCCTGAACCTCATGATGTTTGAGTCATGAGTGTATGTTCTTGCTTTATACATTTTAGGAACTGATATATATATTTTTTTTCATTTCTCATTCTTCTTGATATTGGTGTTAACCTGTACTCATACATTAATAACGTTAGTAATAACCTTGGTCTGTGCCCTTTCCATTCCACATGAATGTCATGCGTTTAGACTTTTTCAACAGCTAACGACATATAGATTGTAAGTGTATCAATGTCTAATTGGAAAACTTGTCATACCTTGTAATATGACAAGTTTTAAGTTAAAATGCCACTCTGCCTTAGCCTGATCTTCAGATGACTCCTTGGGGTGTGTGTGTGTGTCTGCCAACCCCTCCTCTTTCACCCATCTCAGGAGAGATAAGCAGACACATTCCTTCAGCCTAAGAAACCCTAAGATGTGGACATTAACTTGATTTTATTGTATTATTTCATTTGATGTGTATATAGGAACACCTACACCCTATATAATATGATGTTGTGACATGATTACCATTTATAACTTTGCAAACCTGATTAATCTTGTATATTACTTCTTATAAGTTGATAACATCTGGTTTATTAAAGTGTTAATCAAGTGTGTATTAATGTGGCACTTCTCAGCAACTGAGAAAGGTCATACATGGAAAACATGGAAGCATTAAACTTTTAATAAACTTTATCAATCCTTTAAGAAAGAATTTGGAACAAGGGAAAGAATTAGAAAGATAGATTTATAGGGAGGAGTGGTGAAGTTTCGCGCCACTGAGACCAGACCCCCGCCCCTTTCTACAGAAGACTACTAAGCAAGAGAAGTCAGGAGCTTCTCCTCACTCACTTCACTCTTACTCTACTCTACACAGTCTTCAGAGACACAGAGATGAAGATTCTTTGGACTCTTTTCAGCCTCATGATGGTCAACGCCTGACCCTCTGCTTGAGGGCAGGACAGGCCTCTGGCCTGTCCTGCCAAGAGGCCAACTCTCTGCCTGACAGAGAGAGGACAATTAAGCACAAGCCGCACCAAACGTGAGGAACATGGTGCGTGAAGATGACTTCTGTGAAAAACAGAAAGACTCAGATTTCAAATTAGAGAAACCTACAAGAACTCTGAAATGCCTGATCTTCTAATTAAATCAAAGTTAGAAGAACCAGGGCAGCTGCCTGCATCTCCACCCAAGTGGAGGTGTGTTGTGAAGATGGTACGACTCTGCTGCCTGCAGAGACAAGAGATCCAGAATGCCCGAGCATGCCGCTCCAACGAGCTCCAGACGAGAGGAAAGGACAGATCCGCCACCGGCGTGGGACCCTCTGAGAGACCCAAGAGCCTGGGACCCGGCGTGTTTCTCCTTCCTCCTCCAAAGCAACCCCTTTTCTGGTCATCGAAAGAACCAGGTGATACAAATGCTTTTCCTGTGACATTTGGGGTTGATGCTCTAGGTTATAGAGAGTAAAGATTAGGTTCAGATCAAAACTCGACAACTAACTATTTCAAATATTCTCTTTTTGGCTTCCCATCTCTCTCAACTGCTGAATGGTGCCTTAAACAGTGAATTTCACTGCTTTGTTTTTAAAGATGTTGTCCACTTATGATTTAATGACTTAATAATGCATCTGACTAAGATCTGCTTGATCCGATTCGGTGGTCCTTATTCACAAACATAGGATGCTGTATTGATGCTTCAGTCATTCAATCAGTTATGCTTTCGTTCATCGTTGTTCTCATTGTATTCATTATGTTCGCTCGTGTTTGTCTTTACATTATGTGTGGTCGTATTTGTTTGTCCATTTATGTTTGTTAGTATTTGTGTCTAGTTAGTACTTAATAAATCCTTCATTTATAAAGAACTGATCATGTGAGTTTGTGTGTATGAAATATGACGGTCACTGTACACAGGAAAAAGAACTCCGTAGCAACCCTCAGACTGAGTCTCAATTAATGAATAGGCTATCAATTTCCCTTTCTCAAGGGTGGCGCCCAGAGGTTTATTTAATTTAAATTCAATTTGGCTATTTAATATAAGTAGCTACTGACTAGTTCTGATAGCCGGAAGTGAGTGTATTTCCTCTACTTCCTCTTAACAAAATAAAGTATTTGCTCTAACCCTAGTCAAGCATATTCCGCTACACCATTAATGTATCAAATCGATATGCAGTATCGGTAAGAGTAGTATCAATGAAATCCTAATCAAACCCATCCCTACAAACAACCTTTTAATATTGTTGTACAAAGAATCCTGGATGAAGGAGTTCTTCAAAGATTTCAACAATCCTCGAAAGACTCTTTGTTCCAAAAGGGGCTCTTTGGATGAAAATGGTTCTTAACAGAACCATAGTCTTACATAGACAAACCCTTCCTTCAGAAAAGGGTTCTTAAGAAGCAAATGGTTCTTGGTAGAACCTTAGCCCTTCAGGAGGAATCCTTTTGGAACCATTATTTTTAAGAGTGTAGCAGTGCTGAGGAGAGACTTCATTTTTAGAGGTTAATCATAACTTTCTGCAGCAGTGTGTGTGTCTGTGTATGTGTGTGCAAGCATAAAGTCAAGAAGATGCACATTACAACCAGGGCTGATGATGTGATACAGCCAGGATTAATGCTACTGGTAGACTGTTCTGGCGAGCAGCAGTGAAGTTTTGCAGGAAGCAATAACACTTGTGAATTACGGACTTTCCTATAACGAGAGAGCTGAGAGTTGCACACCTGTGGAGACAACAGGCAGTTAACAGCCTTCTCAGGTCAGAAACAGCTCTCTGATGAGGCTGAAACATGACAGAATAAGACAATCTCACCTGGTGGCTGCACCAAACACCCAGGAGGTGAATTCTCATCAGGTGGCCTTTTACTGCACACCACTTCATGTTAGAGGCATTGCAGAAAAGCTGTTACATCTCAACTCTTCAGTGTTCACTCTGATATTTACATAGGTGTACTGACTACCAGGGGTGGACAGTAATAGACTACATTTACTTGAGTACCTATGTGTTACTTGATTATTATTATTATTTGTTTTAAACATATGATTTTTACTCCACTACATTTGAAAGACATATATTGTAAATTTGATTCCACTATATTTCCATGAAGATTCTCATTGCTCTTTAAGGTTAATTTATACCCCGTTTACGTATGAAAACAGAGATTCACAGGTGTGAATCCACTGCTGATTCATAATGTTACTAATAGTTAACTATTGAAAATACTATTATTGATTAAAGTCCTTTCTGAAATATGTCAAATAAACACAGTAATATTAGTATTAGTAGTAGTTAGAAAGGCATCAGGTTCTATACAACAGTGCCTTAACAGTAAAAAGAAAATGCACTTATATATACTTAAAGTTTCCATGGAATGGCTAGCAGAGTGCTTTTTGCTCACGTTTCCTGTAAAAACAGTCAGCTATGAAAGGACTTGTCATGGACACTGATTGGCATTTACAGTAGCAAATAATGCTGGATGTGGTAACATTAGTGGCTAGCTAAGCAACTTTAGCAACAAACAAAGCTATCATTTCATCAAGAAACCTCAGTCCCTATTGGTCTTGAAGGCTGTGTTTGTCTCAGTGACTGGCAGCAAACAGTCATAGTTAGCTACTTTAGCAACAAGTAAGCTACTTAAGTATTTTGTCCATCAGAGAATTCTGTAACATCAATTAAAAAACCGAGAGATGAAGTCGAGCAGCTGGAGGATATCAGCGGAACAACCAAAAAATATTTTCTCCATAAGATGATCCAGTTTCACCCAAATCAGTGAATAAATTTATAAAGTTTTGCTTTTGTACAGTGAAGCCCCCCAAAACACTCCAGTCTGCTGCAGTGAACAGATGTATTCTTCTTCATTTGTTTCGTTGGAAATAAAATTAGTGTACGCTCTGAGTGTAGGATGAGTCATCAACAGTTACGGTAAAGAAAAACTCATTTTCAGTCATTTTCCTGGTAAAGAAAAACTCTGAAATACCATTAAAAATGTCTGAGATCATCTACTAACAACTTTTTCTTTCCATTGTTGGGTATAAAAACACTTAGAGATCAATTTTGACTTGATGGGAACTTTTTGTATCTTTAAAAGCAAGTATTCCAGTATTTTAACACCAGTAAAGATTTGATTAATACCAACTTTCACTTGAATTGGAGTAATATTTGACCAAGAGTATCTATACTTTGTGTACTTTGTCCATCTCTGCTAATTACTGGTCAGTATAAGTAGTTAATTTGTTTGTTTACATAATCCCAGGTTTGGCCACTTTTAGACTTCAATGAAATTCAAGGTGAATTAGCCGTATCAAGTCAGTCAATATCAGATCACACCCACAGTGCTTCACTTGAGTTCAGATTATGCTGCTGACATAAAAGGTGGAGTTATTTCCATAAAATTCTGAAAGCAGTCATAAATCTTAGAGTCTCATCTAAATAAAACACATTTGCTGTTTATAGGAGTAACCCAGTTTGTTCTGCTGATATGTTTAATACAGAGGGAGTGGCTGTGTGTGGCTGCTTGTTTTTATCTGTGTATGTCTGTTGGTCTGTGTGTTCGTCTGTCCTTGTGTGTTGAAATGCATCTCTTTCAGTAATTCATCTCTTTTTCATGTCACCCTCTCACCATGTCGTCCTCTACTTCTATGTCTAAATTACTGTCTAGTTGAAAAGACACCCTCTATCCCGTTTTTTTTTTTTTTTTTGTTTTTTTTAAAGTTTTCTCTCTCTTTAATAGCATTTAATTGTTAAAAAAAATACCCTCAGGACTCTTTGACTCTGACCCACACCCTCCCTATTCTTTGTCACACTGTTGATCTAGAAATGGAAACACACTTTACAGTCACCAGGATAAGAGCAGAAACCAAATTCTTATCATGTAAATGCCTGCAGTGTAAATACGTGTGTGCTCGAGCCATCGACTCTTATCTCAAACTCCTAATCTGCTCCTCTCTAAATCTGATAGAAATGCAAGAGATGTACAGCACTCATACATTTACACAGGATACTTTTATCACCCCTGAGGTGGCACGCAGAGATGAAAATACTGGAGGATTTACAGTAGCTGCTCTAACTCATGTATCCTGAGACAGGTGCAATGAAAAAATGATATAGACAAAAAAATATTTTTCATTCTTTCTTTCCCTATTTGATTTTTTTCATCATTAATTCTCCGACGCAGTATTTATTTTTCATCTTAAGACTTCCTGGAATCTGATTTGAAAAGCTCCTTGCAGTGTTTTTTAATTACAACTGCACGATATATATTTCAATAATTTTGCATTTCTTAAAAATGTGCAGACAAATAAACTTAAAATTAAATATTCAGGTTGCATCAAATGTTACTTTCAAAAAAAAAAGGAAATACATAACTTCACTGCTGAGTAGTGTGACAGTGCCTGGATGGACCAGTAGAGGGCCACAACTCTGAGTGAGCGGTGACCTGTTGAGAGGTACAAGGTAAAAGTAGAGATCTTAGAGAGAGAGAAGAGCTCTAAACTATGCATATAGAACAGAATTAGGCCAATTACCTGTAGTATTAAATATTCAAAAACAATTCCCAAATTTCTGGAATCATATCACAAGTGACCCACTCTCATTTTCTTACAAAGCATGCTGCCAGGAACTGAACCCACATAGGAGTCCCCTCTGTATCATGTCCTACAGACAAGCAAACCTTCACCCACTCAGATCATTACACCATGACCACCTCAGCCTCAGGACACATACACTCAGAAAATTAATCCCAACCAGATTATGATGAAAGAAAAAGAAAGAAAGATATATCACTGGACAGAACTAACAAAAAACACAGAACAAAATGGAAACCTATCCAGCATTAAACAGACAGTTCACTGTGGCAGCCTTCCCACAAACTGAGGAAAACACTGAGTAGATCCAGACTGAGTGGAGTGAACACAACCTGACAGTGGAGGGAGGCCGACTAAGACAAACTTTGCTGTTACCTCGCTGTGATCAGGGAAGAGTTGAAACAGAGCTGCACTATAAACATACTGGAAACAAATATTTTACAAAAAGCATTTTAAAAATTCCAGATTTTGTCTACCTAAGTGTCTCGGAGAGACTTCTAGTCCCATTGAGAGAGACAGAGGACTGCTATAGACTGGCAACAAGATATAGAGCAGCCTGCCATGAGCTCCCACTGTCCCACATGTCTAATAATTAATGTTTATTAATTAAAGCTACGACAAGGAACATGCATATTTTGTTGATTTTGAAGGACCCTGTGGACAAAAGTGGTAGTGTTTTCACCATACTAACCACAAAATGTAACTTCAAAAATAAAATGATCTAAATGAAAATCTCATCCTGCTTCTTTTTAACTGGTCAACTACTCACTGTCACTTTGCCTGGAAAAATGCAAACACAGGCTTGTTTCATCTGATTTCATCTGAGAATCCGACTCAGACATTAACAATAACTATACAGAAATGGCCAGTCTTATTTTTTTTTTAATAAACTCGAACACCACAGCAGACAATAAGTCCTTTGTTCTGTCTGTGAGATGTGTCTTTCTTTCCATGAGGCACTTTACACAAACAGAAATGTAATTTTTGAAGGGAAAAACACCTGCTGAATGATACATATGTGGAAATACACATTTATCTGATAATTAAAAGCTACATGATATCTATAACTTATTAATTAGATGGACAAAAGATATTGTTTCATTTAATAGACAGACCAAAACAAACCGGCCGTTTAGAGTCATCTCTCAGGTACTGTTTCATGGACTGTACTTTAAGCTTTTTCCAAATCAGTCCTCACTCGCAGTAAAAAAAAAGTGCCCCCTTATATATCCCAGAGGGGTCTTGGCTAGATTGAGCACGCTGCACCCGTTAGTAGGTAGCTCCCCTGCGTCTTGTGGGGCAGCAGGGCAATTAGCAGAAAGCAGATGATCACGGTGCCCTCGCCACTGTGGCGCCACTGGTCCCCTATGGGGCAACAGGGCAGGTGCACATTCGTCTGGAATAATGGGGGGTACGGAAGAGAAAATACACACAAGCAACCATAATGAAAAATCAAACACACACACACACCTAATAAAATGATGATGTCAGCGTTAAGCCCCTGGTGAGTGGTGCTGGTGTGTAAGCTGGTGGGAGGAGTGGGCTTGAGTGTGTGTGTGTGTGAGAGAGAGAGTTTAAGAGCAGAGAGAAGAGACCATCCGTCTATAATTGTATGATGCAGCATTTCCCAGAGTGCAACATTATACTCCCATCACATTATCTATGTGTGTGTACAAGTGTGTGTGTGTTTGTGTGTCTATGAGTGTGGACAGAACAGACAGACTGGCGCCAGACTAAGTCATAATAATAATGTTCCAAGAGACCAGACACTTGCACAGACAAAGACAACACATACACACACACACACACACGCACACACACAGACCACTACCATGGTATATGATGCGCATATGTTCGGCACAGTAGGATAGTGATCATGTGATCATACAGTAGATGTAACTCTATTTGTCCAGTCCATTAGTCCATTAGTGACGTCTGCACCACAGCACACCAAGCCTGACCAAGTCCACCAACTCCTCTTCCTTTAATTTCTTTTCTTTCTTTCACGTTTTTCTCTCTCTTTGTTTCTTTCACTTTTTCTTTATTTTTGTTGTTCTTTCTTTCTTAAATGTATTCTAATCTACTGAATGCTTCAGTTCAATGTGTATTTCAATTTCAGTTTTTGTTTCAATCAGAGACAAGTCACAAACTACAACCATTGTGGCTATTGTACTCTACTGTACTTTTAGGGAGCAATATGTGTGATCCTATTGTTCAAAATGAGTTAAACAATAGGATCACACATATTGCTGCTGTCCAGATAGTGAGTTGGAGCCATGGACAGTACATTAAATAGGTTGAATCCCTATTTAATACCACCTGTGGTTAAAGTGAGTTGTTTTTTCCCTGCCTCCTCGCCCCCAGACTTGGAGATCAGGTAGGGTTGCCTGTAAGTTGCAGGAACATTGAACCTACACGAGCACAAGACAAGTGAAACATTATATTTTGACAATGACAAATGACAACAAGTCTTCAACTGTAAGTTGATCAGCTGTTTATAACTCTGTCAATTGTCTGCTGATGTAAAGCTAAGCCCACAAACAAAAGACCACTGCTCTGAAAATACACACTCTGGAGTTCAGTGACAGCCTGCCTTACTGACTGCCAGACTCCATTAACATATTGCTTAATTTAACATCTATTCCTTCTAAAAAATTAATAACGATTTCTTACAAATCATAAACAGAGACTAACTCATTCAGCCAACATTTGGGATTAATTGTAATTCCATGTCAACTGAATAATAGTGAAACAAGCAGTGTGCAGAATCACACAAGGCAAAACAAAAAACGAAATTCAGGACCAGAATGGACATTTCAGAGAAGAACACGCTGGCTGTAGCACTGTTGTTGGAGAAGTCAGCATTTCACCTTTGCATGTTTCCTTAATCTCTGATAACATATCCTGGTCACTTTATGACTAAGTACAATGAAAGTATTACATATTTCTCCTTTTATTTTACAAGTGTGTGATTTGTTTGAAGTAATCATCATAATATGACTGAAAAATGTGACATGGATGAAAGAATACACTCTGATCTCATTGTGTCTGACTCGCACACTGAGTCAAGCCAGTAACAGTGGGACAAGAGATCAAGCATCAGCATCACCGCTCCTGCATTCCCCGTATATGAGTATGTTTGTGTGTCTGTGTGTGTGTGTGTGTCTGTGTGTTAGCGGCATGTGTGTGAAAGGAATAAGGTCACACAGAGTGATGAGATCATTCTCTCTGGAAATTTACTCAGTGGAAGGCAATGCAACACACATGACACATTCTGAAATCACTTTTTATTAAATTCCACACAGAGATGAGCTCACCTCCTGTAGTCCATTACACTGATCACAATGACTTGCTGTTGTGGAAAACTAACCAACAGCTTAAATAATACAGTGACGAGCAAAATAAATTATAAATCATCTTTCAGTCACAATCAGTGTTGCTGATTTTGCAATAATGGTTCAATTATCCCCACTTAGGCTTATTAAAAAAAAGCAATAATTTCAAATATCACAAGGGTCCAATCATGATGCAGTACATTTCTATACTGAACTTATAAAATAGGTATGAAAGAAATTATGCCATGGTATAAATATGCAGTGGATGTCCCAACCTTTTTGCAATGGAGAATATTAACAGATTGTAGAGAAATCTCTCTGATATGTACGGTAGGTCCGTCAGAGGCAGAGAGAGCTACATGATACTTGGAGTGGGCAGACAGTGAGAAACAAATGAAGACTGTGGGTCTGTCATGCACAGACCACAGGAGGAGGTATGTTCAGAGGTTTCACCTTTTCTACAGTGAATATTTATGCACCTGCTAACTCACATTTCTCTAGCTCACTTTTTCAAAACTCACAACAGAGTCACACGACAGAGGTCAATGTGAACTAAACCACGGATCACTTTTCACTCTCACTCAAACTCAACCACCACCAAAACTCTGTGCATTTACACTCCATTTTGCACGTGTCTAGATGATATTGCCCAAATTGTTGAATTTACAATAAAAACTTAACATAACTAAAAAGAAATAAAACTACATAAACTCCTAACTGAGACAGCGTCTATTATCATTCCTTGATCACCTCTGTGAATGACTTGTACAAGATGAGGAAAGAACGCATCCAGAACATTTTGTAATTGTATGGAAGATGAGGTGTTTCACCGTTCTCTTTCAGTTGCAAAGTGGCTTACAGCCCATCCATAATGTGTGACAAAGTGTTACTGTTGGCAGACAAATGTTGGCAGTGTTCAGGTACAAGAGTTGATTCTGAGATGCGTATGAAGTATTTTGTTTGCATTAGTGCAATTTAGATGTGAGATTAATTGCTGTGCTGAGCTGCATGTCGGTAAAGAGAACTTACGAGAGAGAGAGAAAGATAGTTTAGAGAGAAATGTTAGTTAGCAACTGTAACAAACTGTAACATAAAATGATCAGAGGCATGGGGCATCCTCATGGTTCTAGTATAAAGCTCAGAGAGCAGAGATAAGAGACAAAAAAAGGGGTAACAGAGGTTATTTTTGAGTGCTTATTTGATAAATGCAAACATGAGCAAGCACTTATTGAGCATATAATACATTTGTTTGCTCAAATTAAATGGTTCTTTGTGTGATAATAAAAGCTCTAAAAGCTCATGTACATGCAAAACAATGTTTTTCTCTGCTCAAACAAACATGCACTCATGATAGAGACACAAATATAACATCATAGCTCACTGGTTAAGACACATACAGTATGACATATAACTGCAACATCCCTACTTTGATCTTAGCTGGGGACCTATCATGTCATACCTATCTTTCTCTCCTTGATGTTCCTAAAGCCAGAATGATCAATTATTCTCTTCAGTGTTTAGTCTAATGATTACATTATCAAGTTATCGTTTTTTCAGTCTACAAAATATCAGTTTATGCTATAATGAGCAAATGTTTTTTTTTACTTCATGAATGAGTGACAAGGTTAAATGGTTCTCAAAATTACAGCATGATTAATACATATTCAATAGATGGCCAGACACTCATGAGGTAACTCTGAGGCCACAGCAGTGACGCCACACCACATGTTGCTTGTAGCGTGATCAGCACGCAAACCCCATGTTGTGTCTGTCACCAGATCAGTAGAATTGTGCTCATCCAAAATCTCTATCTGTCCCTCTGCCCACCTCCACCCTCCTTCCATCCTGCCTCTGTGTCCCTTCCTCCCTCCCTCCCTCCCTCTCCGTCCTCCCTGAGGGCCCTGCTGGCCTTGGCACAAAGATGCCAGCCTGTCTGCCCGCATTTCCCTTGGCACGACGGTGGCAGCTGGGGGCCTGGCTGCCCTGTCTGCCTCCATACTCCCCGGTATATCACACACACCCACACAGCCACACACACACACACACACACACACACACTCCACGTTCACAGCTTGCAGCCAGACTGGTGTCACCATGTGTGTGCCGAGGTAGCAGCACCCACAGGAGGGGAGGGCTGGAGGGAAGGAGGGAGGAGAAGGAACAGGGTGGGGTGGAAAGGGAGGGGGGTGGACGCTTGGGCTCTCAGACAGCCAGATGCTGCCAATTAACTTCTCCGGCCGCCACGGGGCTGTAGGGGGAGAGTCTGGCACCTGTACCATCCAACTCCCACCCAAACACACACACACAAAACACTTTCTTGTGGCTGCTGGTGGCTCGTGTGGGAGATGAGGACCACATGTTGTCTCAGAGCCTGGGAGACAAACACTTACCTGGATTACTGTAACTGCTGAACTCTCCTGACCTCTGCCTAACTAATCTTCTCTTCTCTTCTCTTCTCTTCTCTTCTCTTCTCTTCTCTTCTCTTCTCTCTTCTTTCTCTTCTCTTCTCTTCACTTCCCTTCCCTTCTCTCTCAACAGGTGTGCAGAGGCGCAGCAGGTCAATGTACAGTATGTACTGACACACATGTCTGCAAACAGAGGGACACCTGTGCAGGAGTGACTGTGACCTCCTCCATGCGAATATGACCCCTGGATAAAAGCCTTTCTCCTCTTCGCTCACTGTATATATATGTGTGTGTTTGTGTGTGTGGGGGTGTGTGTGTGTGTGTGTGCATGCTGTCAGGCTGTGTTGGTGATTATACTGGACAGAAGGAATTACAGGCTATTACAGAAGAGAGCCTGTGGCTGCAGTACCCAGAGCTGCGCTGCCCTTAAAGGCTTACGGCTCTCAAAAAGCCAGCCTATTATTCCCACCACAGCACACAGCTGCCTGCTGAACGTCAAAGATATAAATAGAGAAAACGAGCTGGAATCTACACTATGATATAGTACTCGTGTTTTGTAGTTTTATTTACAAACAAAGTATCACAGATTAGAAAAAAAAGGCAAACCAGGCATGGCATTTTCCTGCAGAACAGGAGACTGCCACTCACGCTGGACAAATTATCATTTGATATTTTGAAAACCATATAGACAAACAGTCCATTGAGAGGACATATATATTGTTCTTATTGTCAATAAATGACACGAAAAGACCAAAACCAACAAGTTGAAGCCTGATACACAGTCTTCCTCTGTTCCATAGAGCTTCATTGTTCTCCCAAAACTATTAAAAACACATCAGTGAGCTCAAGCACTGCACAAGGTGACATGTTCCTTCATTACAATGAAAATGGGCACTGTAGTTTATTTTGAGTCCATCCTACATTCACCCACATTCTTTCAATACTTAATAGAGCACCAAATGTGCATTAAAGCTGCAGTAAACAATTCTAGAGAAGTTGTCAGATACTTAAGTTTAGGGAAATGAGACTCAACAATCAACTGCCTTACAAGCCTCCGTAAGGGACTAGATTTCCTAAAAGCTGAAAACAGAGTAAAGAGGAGGAGCAGAAGTCTAGTTTTTCTCTGAGAACACTTGAATTACATTAAGTTCAAATGCTATTATGGAACTTTAGCACAATGATGCCAACAATAAACTGCTTACCCCAATTTTAATCTGCAGCTGAAAATATTTAAATATTTTAAAATTGGATTTGTTGACAATAACATAAATACAGCCCCATCCTTTAAAGGACCCGTGTGTAGGATTCAGTGGCATCTAGAGGTGAGGTTGTAAATTGCAAACAACTGAATACCACTCGCCTCACCCTCCCCTTCCAAGCGTGTAGGAGAAACTACGGTGGCTGTGGAGCTCACGAAAGGTTTATCTAGTTTATCTGTTTGTTCTGTGCATTCTGGGCTACGGTAGAAAAATGGCGGTTCAACATGGCAGTATCTGTGGAAGAGGACCCGAACCCGACCTGAAGATATAAAGGGCTGATTGTAATGTGACGAAAACACAATGATGCTTATTTACACTATAAAAATGAAAAAATTATGAATTTTACATTCCATTTCTGTCACATTCTGCCAATTGATCCCCAAAATCTTACACTTTTGACCTTTAAATTATAATCTACACAACTAACTATAGCATATATCTCATCTCATATGTTGTCATTTGTACAGATACCTGGTTTCATACACGTTGCATACACTGCATGTTTTGCCATATATGAAATGGCTCTCTAGACAAGGAAGCTGCTTTGAACTAACATATTGCCCAAGTCAAATGTATTAGTTTAACGTAACAGTAAACTATGAAGAAAAAGCTTAAGGCTCAAATATATCTTCTACAGATGGTATCAGAACAGATATTTTCCTGTGTGGCAGCAGAGAACAACTTCTGTGTGTCTGCTTTGATTTGAATGAAGGCATGATGAGTACTTAAAGCCATTATATCTGAACACAATGTGTCACAGATAGCTCTGTGATGTTCTATCATAACATTTAATCTTAAGAGAACAGGGAAAGAGAATAATGTCAGCCTAATTCATGTGGTTCCAGCGTCTGCACGCTCCAAAAATCATTTTCTTTCCCAAAGTTTATTCTATAAAATTCAATATCTGGCGTGGCTAAACAAATAAAAACAACTCTAGAGAGACAAAAGTGAGACAGAAAGAGTCCGACTGCTCCTGGGAAGAGGATGGATGGGTAGCATGGTGCGAGATATGTCAATTTCTTGTCAATATGAGGTTCACAATCTGACAGAAAATAAATATTCTGTCCATGAAAGTATTTCTGCACATGAAAGTCGATCTCACGCATACAGCAAGTTTGCAGTCTTCACTAAGGCAATCATTAGTTTAGTTAGGTGTAAGTTCATGATGTTACCAATCAACAAATTAACAAAAATGACCTCATCATTCACAGTATACTCACGCATGCACACACAGACACACATATTGGACCCTGTCCATCAGAAGAGCCCGTTCCCTCGCTGTTCTGAGTGACAGATGACTTGTCACAGAGCTAAACGGGAGAATATTTTACTGCAGATTGAAAGAGGAGGAAAATGAGAGATGGGGAATAGAGAAAAAAAAGAGAGAAATTGCTCCATTACACCAGAGAGGTAAATCATTCGATGTGCAGGAGATCACAGAATGGCATTTACATTTACACACATGGTCACACGGGCACATGTATGAACATGATTCTCCCTGTCTGTCTGCGTTACTGTACTTGTTCTTTTTCTGTTTCACACATATGCTAAAGTACTCTCTCTCACACACACACACACACACACACACACACACACACACACAGAGAACATCAGAATCCAGGCATGAGAAAAGCTGAGAGGCTGGATCAATGTTGGGCTCCAGTGATTAGCTTTAATTGAGGAAAAAGAGCTATGGGAACAAAGAAACATTATGACCTTTTCCCTGTCTGCACACACTGCGCGCTAATAAGACACATTCACATAATATCATACTGACCAGAATCGTCTAACTACATCAAAAGCACCTTCTCATAGGAACCGTATGCAAATGGACGGCACAGAGAGAAAAACAAACCCTGCGGATAATTGACTATCCTTGCCATGTTTTTGTGCGTGAATGGCAATTTTCACTCTCCTGTCGAGTGCATGCTGATTATTCTATCAGACAAAAAGATTGGCAGTGTTTCACATCCCGGTGCTGTGGAATGGCCTGTCTTGCTTTCTGTCTCTCTTATTTCTCTCTCATCCTACGTCCTTCTCTGTCTGTCTCTCTGTTCGTGTCAGTTTCTGACTGAGTCAAATACCACTTGTCAGAAGAGCGCTGTTTGGACTGACATGAGATAAGAACAGACCAACTAGACAGTTATATGTTATTCCTCACTGTTGCTGGACGGGTGAATAAGACTGTGATGTACAAGTAATGCATGGACCCATGGCAGTAATTACACTGAGGCCTGTATGGTAGAATAACAGAAATACTACAGACATCAAACAGGTGGAATATGACACGCATTTCAGACATACAAATTATGTATAAAGCAGGGATGTGTGCGATTAGTCGACTAGACAATTAAACGTCATCATCCTTGCTAGGCGGCACCAGAAATGCTAGTTGGTTAAACTAATTATTGATGTTTTATGCATGCATAACGCCAATTTATTGTTGCCTCTATGAACCACTAGCAGGGGCTGCAGGTCCAGCAGTCCTTTAAAGCTAAGTCAGATATCTCAATGAAAGCACACTTACAGCTAACTCATGAGGACGTGAGGCAGGTTCCAGTTAATTACATCTGTTTCCAGTTTGAAGATGGGTGGAGCTAACTGGAGCTGTGTTTACTGATGTGACCAAAACTCCATATAAACTATAAAGAGTAGTAACTACACCAACAGAAATAATCCTGTTTCGGCTGTGTGCTTTTTCCACACCCTATGTAGTGCAATACTTGCACCATGTACTGTAGTGCCAGAGGTGGTACCAGTTCATTGTTTTGCAAGTCACAAGTAAGTCTCAAGTCTTTGCACTTAAGTCCCAAGGTGAGTATTTTTTTTTTTTTTTTTCCAACTGGAGATCAGTAATGTTACATTAGTTCACAAAATTAATCTGGTTCTGATTGATCAGGTCAAAAAGCTCAAGTCGACATGAAGTCACAAGTCGCTGGTGTTAAAGTCCAAGTTGTTGCAAGTTTATTTTTGATTTTATCAAGTCATGTCATCAAACTTGTGACTTGAGTCCACATATCTGCGCCGTGCAATGCTACATCACAGTGTGAAACATGTTTTCGGGATTGCAACAGACTTGAACATCTCAACCCATAGAGGTCAGAGCAGCAATGTTTTTCTTTCCTACGGGTTTAATTTGGTGGTGCTTCTTTAAAAGAACCACAAAGCTGTAAGTTGTTCCTTCATAACAGGTGCAGCTAAACCAAGAGGAAGGTGCCAATCAAACAGACGCCCACGTAGTCCTGAGAAGAGCTCTATTTGTTTTCACACAACAGTGGAGCAGCTGGAACTGGCCTGTCTTCAAAAGACGCTGCACTTTTTTGGCAGCTTGGATTAATTTGAAAGGTTGATCATTGTAATTCCAAAGGTTGATGGTTTTTCACATCCTTACCTCTATAACAAAAAAAACACGGTTTTTTGCAAAGATAAATCTTAACTCCTCTGAGAAAACATTTGAGTGTACTGATGGAATCTAATTGCAGCTCTTTGACAATGCAGACAGTCCAACAGTAAAACACGGTGGAGGATATCATGCTGCTTTGTTGAAAACACACATCCAAATGCACTGAAAAATATGTCCAAAAACATTACACAGGGGCCTGCAGGTTTTAGCCACTCTGAGAACATTTAGCGATAGTTGAAACGTGAATTTGTTCAAAGATGGTAAATTACAAAGTGGAAGAAATTACCAGGACATTGATACAAATAAACATGGCTGCAACAAACAATGAGACTGTGTAAGTATTCTGACTTTACAAACACACAAAAGGGCATTTGTACCACAGTGTTGCTGTCACTAAAATAATCCCTAAAAACCTAAATGACTTCAAAACATTTGTGCCTGGTGTATGAGCACCCACTACCTCTTCTTAATAATTGTAATTTTAATCAATGCAGCTGTACATGGCCATGTAATTGCTCATGCTAAGTTGTCTGTTTTCTTCCAATATGTGCACATAAGTATTTAAGTAAAATAGGTAATTGTCAAAAACTTCTGAGCACACAGCAGCACAGCAGCATAACAGATCAAGTGTAGACACTGACGAAGGACTACAGCTGCTGACGTACTACGTTCAATATGAGGCCGGTCTAGACAAAGAGTTGTTCGGTGCTCTGCACTCAGTCCCTATATGTGTGTAAAGTAACAGAGGAGTTTAAGAGAGAAGACAGGAGAAAAACAGTTGTTGACTGCCTACCTTTCATTTCCTTTCAAGGGCAAAAGAGCAAAACTCCTTCAAAACAACAACCGCAAACCCTAGTATTGTGTCTTCTCTTTCAAAGACCATAACATTTTATGGCATGGCCAAGCTGTAGAAAAGTTTATAAAAAAAGATCAAGCAATAGATAGGTAAGTAAAAAAAAAAAGTTTAATTGAATGTCATATTCTGTGCAAGGCTAGAAGACTATCATTCCTTATTCTATAAAGATGGAGCCATTAGCATAAAAGCAAAACATTGTAAGAAACCACTGACCTCAAAGGCTGCTCCTCCAGAGTTAGGTGGAAATCAAACCCTGACAACTAGGTAGACAGACAACTTGAGACCATCTTGGGATGGAATCACATCAGCTGCAAACCTGGCCTTTATTTTGATGTCAGCTACACACCTGGACAGTTTCATGACTGCATCATGCACAGTTGTAATGCTATTGCATTGACAAAGACCCATGACTACTGATTACTCATGTTACTACTTAGTACTTGCAGGTTGGAACATTAATATGATCCCATTTCAAGATGGTCTCTAGTTGAAACTGGGATACAGTGATATGCAACTTAAAACACATGAGGACCAGGGGCATAAAGTTGGGGTGGCACCTTACCTACTTTCTAACCCCCTACCTCTGGCACTTTTCGCTCAGACCGCTCCTATCTTCAAACTCTTCCTTCATTTTGATCTCAAAATGAAAGTTTCCTGATTGGTTGTGTTGACAAAATGAGTTCGCAGACAGACATACAAACACCTGGGTCCCTATCTTACACCCAACGCAAAGCCATTGCGTTAGTGGCGCAGCTGGATTTGCTATCTTACACCAGCACAGCTGCCATTATTGCCATGTCTGTAAGATAGTAAATGCACTGGCACCTGGGCTGTGCGGCCATGGGCGGGAGGTCTAAAAATGAAAGCAAAACAAAGGCGTGGCCTGCTGCATTTGTTTTCTTGTGCTCAGTGCATTGGAGTAAAAACCACTTACGCCTGAGACCACCTAAAATGTGGTCAAACTGCAAAGTCTGTGGTGCAATTGATCTGCCTGCACAAGATAGCACCTGGCGCATTTGGCCAAGGCACATACACGAACATCTTCACAATCATAAAACCCCTTTGTTTATGGCACGCACACCTGTCTCCACAATCACA
Source organism: Lutjanus argentimaculatus (assembly GCA_034769285.1). Classification (NCBI taxonomy): domain Eukaryota; kingdom Metazoa; phylum Chordata; class Actinopteri; order Lutjaniformes; family Lutjanidae; genus Lutjanus; species Lutjanus argentimaculatus. The sequence goes on along the minus strand of JAWZSL010000010.1, from coordinate 26,018,776 downwards.
AAAACACCTTTCATTAATGTTAAACAGCGTGCACAATGTATGTGTAAAATTATTCTCATTAATAAGAAATCGGGAATTATTATCAGAATTATAAAGCCCAATAAATCTCAACAGACCTGCTAAGTGCGCACAGGACAAGATCACAGCTGTCAGATCATCTTTAACAGTTCAGTCACATGACAGCTGGAGAAGCTGTAGTGTTTGTGCCTGCGTGTTTATTGGGATCCAGAAAAACAAGAATTGAACAATTATGATCTTATATCATTATATCTGACTATGAGACCAGTCCAACCTGGGGAGAAAATGGTATGTGTCTTCTGTCAGTCTGATGCTGGGTGGATAACCTGTGTGTAATTTTGTGCATGGGTTGAAGCTGCACCTCAATCCTGCCCACCGGCTCCTTCAGGAGCTTCAGCCAACAGAGCTGCATAATAATGATGATCATAATGACTTATAAAATAAAACATAATTTCAAGGTGCTTCAGTGTAAAACATAACCAGTTACATATCTGCATGACATTTACAATTCATGTATTGTATTGCCTTTTGCAGACATTCATGTAAAATACTACTATTTACACATGAAGTTGCCTTGGAGACGACTGCTGTCTTCATATATTGCGCGTTCTCCTGCTTTCACTTTGAACCAAGAGATCTGTCTCCTGGCTTAAAAATCTTTTCTCTGCGTTTCCTCCTGGTAAATCTGCCGTCATGCTGACACCACTTGCGCTCCTGGAACACCTGCTTCTTAAAGGTGATGAGACCCGACTTTCTGATTGGTTTATTGCATGCTTGGCCTAAACTCGCCTGTGAATTAATCAAGGTACTTGGATGCAGTTGATAGATGTATCCCACTTTGTGAAGCTGGTGCAAGGAGCGGGACAGGGAGGATACTCCTTCACCCCTGGCACAAGCTGGCAAAGGTGGATTTGGAAACACCTTAAATAAATTAAATCCACTGCGCATTGCGCTTTCCACTTGCGCTTTAGATCAGCATAAGATAGGGCCCCTGGTGTGGTAGTTCTGGCTACAGTAGGTGTCTCCAGGACCACATTTTGCCATGATGGCACATACAGACTCACAAGGTGAAAACAATACCAGCCACATGCTGTCGTGGCTGGTACAGTACACATACAAACATCAAACACGGTTTTTATCTGATTACTCTGAGTCGCTGTGAGGGCTTTTCTCATGAATACAAAGATACCATCAAAAACCATGAAGACCTTTCCACCAACACAGTGCTGGACTGAAATATGCACAGAAATCCCCTACACTGACTGGTGTTTAACCACAGCATTAGTTCAAAGCTCAATTCAGTACAGATCCTATTGAAGGTGGTGGACTATTAAAAAAACGCACAAGGGCAGAGGCTGAATTGATAGTCTTTGAAGATGAGATTCCCAAGAAATTGGTTCCTGCTTTAATCAAATGGGTGCCTGTTAGAAATGGAAAGGGTTAATGTGAATATACGCCTGAATATAGCCCCCCATCTACACACACACACACACACTATGTTAAAACTTGCGTTTGTTCACCAGTTTTCATTTTGCTCTCTCTCACATTTAAACACACACATGCACACTGAAACACACACACACAGACACACAAAGCGATTATCACCAAAGGTACGTACGCCTGCTTGTAGCTGTTCCCACAGGGAAACTAGCTGTACAGCTCCTCCACTCTCATTTTTCATTGTCTGCTTATGATGCCCCATGTGTGCACACTGACTTTCATTTAACCCCTCACAACACACACAAAAACACACACTCACGTGCATGTATGATGCAGACCCCTCCTCTCTGTCTCCATCTCTTCCTCTCTCACACTTAACCACGCACACACACACACATACGCAAACAGCTTCTCCCTGCGCTTCTGTGTTTCATTGCAGTGGCAGAAGCTGTATAGGTGTGTTCACCATATGCTGCAGCCACACAGTGAGGCTATAAGACTTTAAAACCACTGCTCTTTCCTTAGTCAGACACACGTGGCTCAAGATAGAAGAGAACAAAAGTATTATAACATCCAGGGCTATGGTCAATTCAGCCAAGTCAAACACTGCATCAAATGGTCATGATGGAGCATTTAATTCTTTTATTTTTACACAAAAATGCCCAAAGGTGAAATAATTGTTTTAACTGGCACTGAGAAAGTGCAGAGTCACCTGGACGAGCACCAATGACGCTAGTAGGGATTCATGGTCTTGTTCAAGGACAATACAACAAAGTGAACACCTGACAACAGAACTGGTACACTTCCCAGCTGAAGGTCTCCTTACTCACTGGACCACAGTGCTGTTTCAGATGCTGCAAGCTACATCATTTTATATCATGAAAGACTTTGCGTGGAAATATTTGAGCTATAAAATATAAACAACATCTCAACGTCTCTTTTTGTGTTGAGACTTGTAGGTTATTAATCATCCCACCCATCTTCTTCTCCACAGGGGGTCAAGTTCCTGCCATAAACACTTCCAACACAGTGATGTTGTTAACTGTGTTTCTGGAATTTAACTGGTCTTTTGTTCCGCATTGCTTTGATCATCATTGTTGTTATTGCTGAATTTTCTGTGCTAAACTAGTTCATAATGAATTGTTTTTTTGTTTGGCTGGCAAATCCAAAGAGAACAGCAACATTAGTGGCAATAATATGAAACACTGGATACTGGACAAGACCTTTATATTAACCACAACAAAATATGATGCACAGAGAATATATTGTTTCCAACAGCGGGTTAGTGTTGTCTAAACATCCTCAGTGATGCTAGCAGCATTGCTCTAGAGACGGTAATCTTGGCAAGTCCACCACTTTGCTTCAGATTCAAATATCTCAACAACTTTTAAATGGATTTCCACTAAACTGTTATATATACATTCATGGTGCCCACACAATGAATCCCTCTAGTTTGTGATCACTTCACTTTTCTTCTAGCACAAGGAGGTCAAAGTTTTAACTTTTCATTTAAGCATATTGACATTAGTTGTATCCCCTTTGTAAACCCTTTTGAAGCCTCGAGTTTGGCATTATTGGGGATGCCGTCTCGTTTTTTTGCAACCAGAGCATGCACAGTACAGATGAGAGTGTACAGCTGGTGGGTGACTTGGATGGTGCTTGGTTTTGGCAGGAAGTAATGGCAGCCTGTCCACAAAGTTTCTTGTATTACAACTAAACAATACACTAAAATATGTTTCTGAAAACATATTAAGCGAGACATGGGCAATGTAGTAACAGAATCTGGATCTAAATTTGATCAGCACTGCCTAGTTTTACAGTTTGATCTGAGTTTCGAGAGACTTCATTGGAACCTGGACACACAATGGACACAATCTTTCTCATATAAACAGAACATTTAAGGCAAGAACTAAGCAATGCATTAACAGTATCTTGATTTCTATTTGACCATAACTGCCTAGTTTGACAGTTTGATCTGAGTCTTGTGAGCGCTGTGTGTTGCACAGGACAGACTCACTATGAATGACTTGCCAATCAGAAGGTAGCCCTTAATTAATGGACCATAATTTACAAAATTAACATCATGCTGTATGAAGAAGACTTGAAACGAGCAATTGAGACCATAAACTCTTTAGAAAACTGTTCAATGACGACATAAATCAAGTGAAAAGTAGGGTCATCTTTCCGTAAGAGTACATACAATCAGACTGCTTCTTGAAACCAGCAGCATCACTCCCTGCTGGCATGCTGCATTAGAATAAATGCATGTTTAAGCTACTTCCACATTAGCTTTCAGATGCGGAGGCTCCGTCCACGATTTAATATACAGTCTATGTGTGGAAAACTAAAAACTGTCTTCCAGTGAGGATGAGGTAGCCCTCTTACATTAGTGATTTTTAATGGCATCATGTTAGAGTGGGCACTTTCAGTATAGTAACAAGTCAATAATGTTGGATTTTGTTTATTGTATTTTAAAATTGGCTCATCCTTTTTCACGGCAATTACTTCTCATGTATACTGATACTCTTATGAGAAAGCCCTGATACACTTATTTGGTTTGCAAGAAACTCTCAACATTTGGACTGGATTAAGAGAGAAAAACAAGCAATACAATAATAGTGCATGGCCGGCTTTCTCCTGCAATACTGTGAAGAAAAATCTATCCTGTTCATTTTATTTAAAATTGACTTATTCAACAAGGAAAAAGCCTCATTGAGATTAAAATTCTCCAAGGGTGTGTCATTGGTAGCCATTCTCAGTGATATGCTGTCAACTTAAAAACAGGTTCACTGAAAAGCCTTTGCGGGACAAAGGAATGAATTGGACAACTAATTACGGGGTTCAAGACAGACTAATGATATACTAGTTATTTAATAATTGTTATCTTAATGTTGAAAAATTAAACACTGCATTGTTCACATTTTGGGTTGAGATGACTGTGAGAGAGGGGAAGGGTAAATGGTGATTTATGAAATCTGCAAAAAGTCTATTTTTAGCTCATATCTTTCTTACAATATTGTGTATCTCTTTGGCAAATGCAATTTTCCGTGTAGTTTCATGAATATCTGAGGCCTCGGGACCTCCTACAATAATTAATCAAGTAAAAACTTTAAATAAAATCCTATATCTGAGTTAAAGTTTAGTGTTTTGTGCCAGGGGCAAAGTTTGTACTTATACTACACCTGCTCTGCTGCCCTTTTTCTGTCATCATGATGTGAATGTGTTAACATGTACCGGTGTGTTTGTAGTATGTGTGTGTGTATGTTGTGTGTGTGTGTGTGTGTGTGTGTGCGTGTAAGTGCGTGACTGCGTGTGTCTGTGTGTGTGTATTGATTGATGCCTTCCAGGGCAGTAGCGTGATTGAAACACCTCCTCACCATAAAGCTGTCGTGCGTGTGATGGAGTCGCAGGGTCATTTTATGCATCACACCTGTCCCCCTTCCTCCCCGCGCTGACACGCAATCAAATAGGAAAATGGGCATATATGTTTTCCTGGCCTTGAGAGGGCTTGTGCAGAGGGTTGTATTTGTGTGTGTGTGTGTGTGTAGGGGGGTTGTGTGTTCATGGGTGAAGTCGAGAGAGAAAGAAAGGAGGACAGAGAGAAAGTGTAACAACTAAATAATGGACGACTAAACAAAACATAGTCTTTCCTGTTCTAAACTATTTTAGATTAAACTACTCACCTAACAGTGGTGGAAAGAAACATTTACCTGAGTATTGATCTTAAGTGAAATTTCAAGCTACTTGTCAGTATCTCAATTTTATGTACTTCATACTTCTAATTCACCAAGGCAGTGTTTCCCAAACCTTTTTCTTGGGGACCCACTCTTTAAAAATGACAAACCATCATGACCCAAGTCACAAACAACCTTATCAGTAAATTCTGGGAAGAATTCAATGTTCATGTTCAGCGCATAAATTAAACAGATCATTTTTTACTGCCATTTCCTCATCACCCTATATTATCTTGATGCTTTATGACAATATATACACATTATAACTTAACAAATGAGAAATAAATTCATTTAGGCTGAGTTAACAGGCCATCTCACTGTTTTATTTCCTTTTATGAGAAAAACAATACGGGACATTTTAGCATAAATGAAACAAAATCATTGCATTTAGGTGGAATTAACAGGCTCTTGTTTTTTCCTCTCATCAGTAAAACAAGTAACACATTTTAATGCTTTATAAAAGCTGTAGTGCAGATATAAATCTTAAATTTGCAGAATTTCCTCTATAGTATCTCATTTATTCTGGGACCCAAATAAAATCTCCTGTGATCCACCTGTGGGCCCCGACCCAGTGTTTGGGAATCACTGCACTAAGGGGAAGTATTTATGCTAACGTTACTTTTGACAGTTACCAATTAAACAGCTTTTTAGATTACTTTCCAAAACATACAAAACAAAAACAAAATTTTGCATTTTTATAGACGAAGTAATTACACCATTACAATGTTTCTAACATGATAATGCATCAGTAATAATGTTAAAATAATAGAATATGAATAAAACACTTATTTTTGATCACTTCAATAAAAAAGGAAAGTCAACGAAAAAAGTAAAAAGAAAGTCATTTTATGTCAATGAAAAACGTCTCCTCAAAGCTTATGACAAACAGCCAAAAACGAGCCGAGATGCAGCAGTAAAACTTGGAGTTCCCCAGGCTACCTTGTGTAGTGTGTTCAAACAACAACAAGAAGTCTGCTAGTGATGGAGACAGAAAATTAATGCACACAGGGAAAAGTACCTGTGGTTGAAACTGCCCTTGTCAAGTGGATTAATAATACCTGCAGTCACGTGATGCCCCCTTGAGCAGGCCATTGGTGAAATGTATACTGGACTGTATACTGTATTATAGTATATATCTGTTTTATAGTATTTGAATTATACACAATACAAAAAAAATATTTGTACAGTATCTGAATAGAGTTTGAAACAGCTGTATTGTACTTTGAAAGAGTTGATTAATTTCATTTCATTATTTTATATTCATATACTAATTTCAATTAGATGGTAATCTACACGAGAAATAAAGAAAAAGAAAAAAAAAAATCATACACTTTGTCATCAATTTGACCCAAACAGACACGATCCCTTTATGTGGGCTTATGTTGCATTGATTTAAATGGTACTGATAATGTCTAGAATTTACTAATCCAACTTCCATATACACCTCACGCATTATCTTCAATCAAACACTCTCTGATTTTAAGGATTGGGTGTATAATATTATTTTTGAGGTTGACAGACTTCAAAGAGAATACTGTGACTGTATTAATCTCTAACTGAATTCATTTTGACGCAATTCTAAATCAATTTCACAATGACCCTTTATGAATAAAACCTGTGCACTAACAATATTTTGGATTTGAGTCGATTTCATTAGGAAGAGAAAACAAAGACCCAGACCTAAACTGACCTAATAGGCATCACTTTTTATAACTTATATCCATATTATATATATATATATATATATATATATATATGTATATATATATATACATGGATATGAATGCATGGGGTGCTTCAATTTAATAATTAGCTCATCTTGAAAAAGCGCCAAGAAATGAACAGACAAAGTGTGCTTTTTTTTCATCCTAGCAACGACAGGACCGACAGGACACGACTGGTGGAGAAGCCCAAACCATCCTTTAATGCTCACATTTCTATCCTCCTGACTGCGACTGGACATTTGCCTGCAAGTCTTACGATATTTCACTGTAATACTGACTCACTGTGAAAAAGAACAGACCTGTGTGCTGAGAAACGTTTGGGAAACCAGCCCCTTTTCTAAAAATAGCCCAGAAAGGCCCCTAAAATAATGACCCTGGCTGGCTGCCGTAGTGTCTAAGGCTGGCAAGACAAACGACATCCATTCCCGCTCGGTACCTTTAATCAGCTTGTGATAATTAACGCCACACTCCATTGGCCAAACAAATATCTTTGTCAAGGTGCTCGTTGCTGTACACGTTCTTCTCCTGTTCTCATAGACAAGATAACAAGCAGTCTTTAATTGCCTTAAATTTTGTGTAGTGGTAGTATTATAGACTTTACCCTGTGCTGTAGTCACCCTCTGTTTCCCTCCTCTGTTCCTCCCTCTTTCCCTCCTTCCCAACAAGTACATAAAATATTTCATCACACTGGTGGGCAGTGGTAGTGGCATCAGACTTTAATAAAGTGAACGACCTTGTGGGATTGCAGAGGGGATAGATTAAGTTTGCCTTCCCTACTGGCAGAAGCAGCCACCTCTGTGGGGTTTCTTATCTGGAGCTTTACTTAATTACCTGCTTTAATTCTAACATTCTCTAAAATGACCCCTCGCCACGATGAGACAAGCTGTTTTAATTAAACAAATGAATACGTCGCTTATCGGGTGGGATCAGAGCTCTCGTTTGTCACAGTAACAGTTAAGGATGCCGCTGATGATCATGTTATCTGGGACTTGGCCTGGGTTTCACCACACACAGAGGAAGGAGCAGCCGATGCTATCTGCTTACTGTATGTGCTACTGTAGAGATACAGAAGATTGCAAACAGGCCCATTAGATATAGCAGACATGTCCACTTAGTCACATTGTAATCTGATGAGATTCATAATGTAGCTATGCATCCCTTATTATGCTGGTAAAAAGGTGTACAGCCCACAGCAGCAAAGTCAGACAGGAGAGGAGAAAACGCTGTGAGAAATAAACATAAAAGAAAAAAGGAAAAGCAAAACCAAAAGAAAACCAAAAATAGTCCACCAGCTATTCCCAAAGTCACTGACAGTGGCCAGCTTGTTTATGGTAGTTATATAACAATATTTTAGAGTGTGCAGAGGGTTCCTGTGCAGTGCTGCCTGACCAAATTTAATGGGAGAAGTGTCAGAGAAGCCATTATACCAGCAGGGGCAACGCACAGCCCTATTACATATGGCTGCTGGCTGCTAATGTGTATTAGCAGGAGACAGAGGAAGCAAGGTGAAGATAAGTGATTTTGCAGTAGCTGGCTAAGTAGGACAAAGGAGGGAGGGAGTGTGTTAGGGATGGTGAGACAGAGAAACGAGATCAGTAATGGTCACTACCAGGACCAGAGTGAGAACTATTTTGGACTTACTTATTCGCTGCGTAGAGGTGCAAAGAAGTGCAGGCTTTAAAGAGAAGTTATCGAGACCACACTGTGAAATGTTGAGGTCACAAGGGGAGTCTCTGTGCGATCTATAATATCAGTGTTCCTGGCCAAGACATTAAGGACAATTCACGCCAAAATCAAAAATATATATTTTTCCTCTGTTTTGTAGCGTCATTTATCCATCTACAATGTTTTGGTGTGAGTTGCTGAGTTTTGGCGATATCGGCTGTAGATATGTCTGCCTTCTGTCAAATCTATGTAATGAAACTAGATGGCACTCGGATGTGGTGTCAAAGCACCAAAACAATATATATTTTAAAAAGCTTAGCAAGAATGTCCCTTTGCAATACAGTAAAAAGAAAACTGTTCTCCTGAGAGTCAAAGAATCATCAGCAGACACCCCGCAGTCAACTACGATTCTTCCAGTCAAGCAGTCAGTGTGCATTACAAAAACAAGATTAAACAGATTAAGTCTTACAAAGTGCAGAGATAACATTTGAATGATGAATTTAAATAAGGGGAATCATAAAGATATTTTTACATTATCTGGCACACTTATTAAAAAAGCCTCTGTGACAACATGTGCTGGTGGTTAACTGATGACAGAAGGTGAAACGAGTGGTTGGTAAACAAGTTTCTGTTCTTGTTTTTAAGCTTTGCCATTGTACACAGAGCAGTGTAACAGTATAACAGGCTGTAAACTTTACAAACTGAGTCTCAACATTACAACAAACCTCAAAACTAACTGTGATGGAAGCAAAAATGAGTGATATAAAGTAGTGCAGGTGACACGCTGTCAGCCATTTCACAGTATACAGGGCAAGTAAAGCTTGCTTGTTCGCTTGTGCTTGTTTTTACCACTGATAGGCTCAGATTGTTATCATAGAAAGACAAGTTTTGTTTAACCAGAAACAGCTGTATTATTGCTAATGCCAAACTCACCAGGCTCCCTTTGCAAAGCTGTAATTTTTAACATCATCACCAGCTTCATTTAAACCCAACAGAAACAAAATAACACCCACCACAAATGTCTTGGTTTGTCTTTCCTTGGTACCAACAATTACCAACTCTGGTTTGGTTGAAATAAACCCTTAATTCACTGTATGAAGGGGTGCAGAGCATGCAAGGCAGGTGACACCAGAGCGGCTGCTCCACGGTGAGCCGAGATTTTATACCTGAACTGTGGGAGGATGCACACTTTTACTTTCACTGACTATGTGAAAATCTGGTGTTTTCACATCGCAGATGATAAAGGAAGGCGTTAAAACACAAGCCTAACTAGTAAAACATATTCATGTGGGCTGATATAAGAATTTAGTGGGGCGCACTGAACTGAAAAACAAAAATTAAAAAAACAAATCATCAAATGTTTTTATTGGACGGTCAAGTCTAATTCAATTGAAAAAAAAAAAACAACGTGGTCTGTGGATTACTTTCAGAAATGGGTCATGATTTCTGGAGACATTGCTGTGAGTTTTTTAAATGTATTTTTTTGGACACTTTGTGCACAACAAGCCGAGTGCAATCTAGTTCCATTATATTAGAGAGAAGACAGACATCTTAGGTCAGTACCTCCCAAAACCCTTTAATGTCACAAGTAGAGTCTTTGTACAATCTGTAATATCACAGTGTTCTTGAGCAGGACATTAACTCTCACTGTAACTGCTTGTTCAATATAGAATATTGGAGAAAAAAAAACAATCCAAATTTTATAAATCAAAACAAGACTGCTGGAACATCTCAAAACACTAACCACTAAAACAAGGTGACAGCCAGTATTTTCTGTTGGTTAATAATTTAGTGGAGGATTGAAGGCTGCTCTTGGCAAGAAAGTGTGAGTTTGCTGTGTTTGTGTCTGTCAGCAGCAAAATTCCAAACATTGTATTTTTCGACTGGAAGGGGGCACCTTGCCCAGCCAAGGAATCCCAAATGCACTGAAAAATGTAGAGCTGCGTGCCTCACTGCCAAACACATTAGCTCTCGTTCTTTATTTAAGCCTTTGTCAAACTATCTGTGGTACTTCACTCACACAGCCACTCTTTTCAAGGGCTAACTGGCCAAGTTTGGCCACTCGACACCAGTGGTGTAAGAGTGCGCCGGTATTAAAGGAGTGAGGAGGCTCCTCAGCTTGGTCTCTGACAGCCCCCTTGAACTCTGTGGGCCCGGTGATAAAGTGGCTTGATGAGTGGGCAATCTCTGTCTGCCAGCTGTTGGTCTGGCCAGGGGAGCTGGGAAGGTGCCAGACTGAGTGAAGACCCTCTCCATACAAACAAAAACACACATGCACACTCACAGACACACAGTGAAATTTGTATGGATGCTGATATTATTTGAACTTGTACAGCCACATATGTTTGGCCAATACCTGCACACATGCACTCACCATATACATATAAAAGTAAACATAAAACACTGTTGTGGGAAACACAGTTAATGTATAGATGTTCAAAGTGCTGATCAAATGCAAAGTCAACTTCAGCCTCCAGCCCAGATCAGAGCAGAGAGAGACCTGTGGATGTGATGTCACATGTCCTTAAGGAGAGTGGAGGCGGGGGTCTTTAGCGCAAATTCCCACAAGAGTAGTCAGTGAGTGTGTGTGAATTTCAATATTTAAATCCCAGTCCCACATCAAAAAATCATAACAAATTTGAACTCCGACCTGCCAACTGAATGCATCAAAAAACATTTCTATTTATATATTCATTCATTTTTACGGCCGGCTGAACAGAATGCATCACTGAGTGCCTATGCCTTGACTCTATAGACTCTGCATCTCTGCCTCCATCTCTTTCTCCACTACGAGCCTATGCCCAGCACCCACAGCCCAGAGATGACTGCTTCTTGTAAATATTCTTTCTCGATTAGTTTAGAAGATGTTTCCACTCCACAGGAAAAGGTAAGCTTTTAACAGAACTCCATCTGAAATGTTTAAAGAAGTTTTACTATTGAAAAAAAAGACTGGGATATCCCAACAAATATTGAATGGATCTGCAAGAAATATAGAGTATAGACTATGAATCCATTAAACTTTGATGATCCCCTGGCTTTTTGAGTGAAATATCTCAGCAACTATTGGATATATTACTATGAAATTTGGTACAGACATTTATTTTCCCATTGGGATTAAATGGGAATTAATAATTTTGGTGATCCCTTAACTTTTCATCTGGCACAATCATTTTTTATTTGGTTGATGATCAAATACCTGCATAATTGTCTGAAAGGATGTTGTTGTGGAAACACTTTTCTATTGTACCTATATACTTTAACTTTACCCAGTGTGGCTGCCTACATGGGCCCTGTAACACTTCAGGTGTTTTTATTCCACTTAGAGCATACATACTCCAATTAAAACCCAGGAACAAGACATATCACAGCCGTTTATTTCAACTACATAATGATGAAACTGTTTATTTAGATCCTCATTAAGAACAAAACACAAACCAACCAGAAAAGGTAAATCTAGCTTGGTGTATTACTGTATATATTATCTCCGCAAATAAATGAGAGACATTTCAATCACAGTTCTCTTTGACAGGCTGACTGATGATCAGGAGGTGAGATTTATGAGAGATAACAACAACATGAATCCTGCCCTTTGCTCCATGCATATTCAGGTGTCATCAACTTGTGGATTTTAACTAGATTAGAGGTTTGTGTGTTGACATTCATGGCTTTCAAACCGAGCAGGGAGCTTTCTGGCTGATTGCACCGACATGTCAGCTGATAATTCAGGAAGTAGAATACACATGAGTAGATTGGACGCCATTGTTCACTAAATGACGAGATCTGTCTTCCTCTCCGCCTCTTTAATTATCTTCCTCGGTTATAATTACACGTGTGAAGGTCCAGAGGACAATCACTGTTGTGCTGTTCTGTCTGCTAACTCAAGTTAGATGAGATAGGCAGGAGATACTGTAGAGACTGACACTGGCTGTTAATGAAGGTTACTGTCTGCTGTTTCAAAATCACAAGCATTCATTATGAGAATAACACAAAATCTGCATAAATCATTCTGAGTCATTACATTTGATTAGCAGTGCTACTGTATACATCTGCTACTGCACTGATATGTATACTGTAAAATGACACAACACAGTAGAATATGACTGAGTCAAAATAAAGTTATGTACATTACATATCTAAAATACAAAATTTGATTAACTGTACTCTGTTATAGTTTAAATTGGTGGTATTCTGAATACAGATTACATTTCCCACAAGCAGATTTTTAAAAAGCCCACAGCCAGGACACTGTCAGGAATACATTTTTGGCATGGAAATATAAAGATTTTAATGAACATTTTAAAGGTTAAAGGTATACTTTATCGTCCCTTAAAGGGAAATTCGTCTTGGGCGCTGGGCCGCTGCATTGTACACATGCCACACAAAATACAGTTAAAAATCGATGCACACATACATCACAATTAATACTGCTAAGATCCATCACAATTCACATTTACAATTATTTTACCGACACACATGGTCAAGAAGGTCTCAACACTACCGTGCAGTGCAAATTCTGCTAGTCATCTACAAACCCGCTTTCCACATCAAAAGACTCCACATCCAATTTGATTGAAGCACCATGAGGAACCTTTAAATTTTTTTGTCATGCTGGTGTTCTACATCATGCTAATGAGGGTCCGACGTAAAGGACAGAGGGTGTCGTACATACAGATTGTAAAGCCCCCTGAGGCAAACTGTGATTTGTGATTTTGGGACATATACTGTACATGAAATTTGACTTTACTTTCTTGTTAGTTTGGCAAACTAGCTGGCTTATTAGCTTAGTCAAATTGCTGATATGTTTTGCTAATTAGCCATAACACATGACTTATGTTGTAATGCTCATTAAAGGGATCTCTCCAGTGAGATCATTCCCAACAGTGATAACTACATTCATACCATTTTTACACCAGTATTAGTGCACTTATGCTGTTTTTTAAACATTGCTAAACCCACTAAAAATAGGCAATTGACCGTTTTTCCATTGCCAGTAGACATGTTTGCCTTTGTTTTTTTTCTGATGGATGCTGGTAAGCTGAGACTCATCTTGTGTGTGCAGAAGAGCAGAGAGAATGACGTTTTTAAAAGTATGTTCAGCTTTCAGTACTTTTGTAGCTTCTTACTGAATCTCTGTGGTCTGATGTTTAGTTTCCCTCCTGTGTTGCTGTTTGTACTATCAGATATTTGCTTTGTTTTAGTGTTTCATGTTCACTTTCAGCTGTACAGGAGTCATGTTAGTTTACTGCTGGTGAAAACACAACATTTCCTGATTTTGCTGCTTCATTATAAAAGCCTTCAGATAACAACATAACGGGGGATTTTTTATTTTGAAAAAATGTATAAGATATAAAATGTCTGTCCATCATTTTACAGCCATGCAACTAAAGACGAGCGCTTCATCAGTTTGACACACACACCTTCAAGTGCGTGCAAACTTCGCTGTGCTGGGCGGACGCGCCGACTCAAACAGAGTCAACAGCACATGTGCTTGGAAAAGGAGCTAAAGAGTTACCAACAGAGGCAACAAGCTTTCATTGCCTCCCCAGAAAGGGGCGAAAGTTAGCATATCCACCTTGGTGTCATGTTTACATTACTGCTGATCAAAATACCATTGACCACTGCAGAGTCATTTGACTGGGGAATGAATGCCAATTGTGCCCTTTCCCATTGAAGACAAGAGCCAGATATTAGTGGGTGTTGGTGGGTATTTTGTCCAGAGTAAAAGGGGCTTTAGAATGACAAAGACATACAGACTCAGCAAGACGTATTTAAAGTATTCCAAAAGTATTCCAAAGTAATTGCAATATGTTACTTGAGTAATCTAATTAAATACATTACAAATTACATTTCAGGGCATATATTCACCAATCTATAGTGGAATATATTTTAAAAGACTGTCTTTGACAGTAATTGTTCCTCAAAATCCACAATATTACCATCCATAAACAGTTGACAGTTAGGACACACTGGAGGCTTTCATTAAGAATAGTGATGACTGAGAACAGTGAGTGACCTGGGGGTCCTTAAGCAGCCTTGTAATTCTCTCTTAATGAAGCCGATGAATAAATGATTTGAGGCGCTGTGCATGAGGAGTCTGATCCCCCGTCAGCATGTCTCCGTGGGGTTAGTAGGAACCTCGGGGGAGTCCTCTCCTCCTTCCTCCTCCCCTCCTCCTCCTCCTCTGTCCTTTAATCCCCACTTTTTTTGCAGCCGTCCCCTCTCCTCCATTTGCCTTTCTCACCTACAACCCTTCTCCCTCCCCTTCACACCTCTGCCTCCTCCTCTCTCCACATCCCTCCTCCCCTCACTGTCTGTGATCCTAATCTCCTCTAAAACATCTTTTCCTGGACTGTGGGAGTTGGCAGATAGTGAAGGCCACCGTCAGACTCTGACTGACTCATCCCGTCATAAACAACTGGTGGGTGTCGGCACGCTGGCGGCCCTCCAGTTTCAGACACGCTCGTTTTGACAGGTCATTTTTTTATGATGCTGATTGTTATTTTCCCTGTTATTGTTTTTCTTCCCCGTGACTTCAGATGGGGGGTAAAAGTGCAACTCTCTGAGATCAGGCAATCTTACTCTCTGGGACAGAAAACAAAGATGACAGTAATAAAAAGGAGAACCAATTGCTTTTTCATTTCATTTCCACTGGGAAATCAGGCTGAGGGAGGCATAAAGGAGCTATAATAATAAAGTTTAAGAAAAAGGGCCTATGGCTTTCCATTCCCTAAGCAAACCATGAGCAGTAGCCACCATGGACAGTACAGTTGCTCAGGGTCATCTATGTTATTGGAGGGAAGGCAAGCAAGCAGTGGGAGCACGTGAGGGAAATAGAGACTTAAATTCAGGCTATACAGGAATGTCTTGTACCAAGACACACAACATGGACAAATGCAATAATGTTATTTCCTTCATTCACTTTTTTGTGAATGAAGGAAAGTGGCCATATTATGCTTTTTGGGTTTTTCCCTTTCTTTAAGTATGTTATATATCTTTTTATCCATGAAACAGGTCTGCAAAGTCACAAAGACCAAAGTCCTTGTAAAAGGAAAATACTTCCTCTGACCAGCCTGAAACCCCTCATTTGTAATCCAGCCTTTGTTCTGTTACTTAGTGACATCACTATATAACACATTTGCATTATGCACAACTAGTTTGGAATGTAATTTTGAATGGGCTTGGGGCCTTAAAGCCCTGTTCAGACTAAAGATTCACAATGAGATGAGTTGAAATTTGCAATGTACTGGTGTGCAACATTCTGAAAACCTGCCAATTTACACCAATACAACTAGATGAGACATCATCTCCATCACAACGCTCTCTGGACTTTAACCATAACTGCTGGCTTTTCAGGCTTTTTTGTTGCTGGATATAATTTGTAGCATCTTAAAATTTGAATGAGCACAGTGATAGTGAGTTATTATGCTACAGTTGCAAATCTAGTATTGATTAAACAGTGAAAACATGAAAGGCCTGTACATAGGGAGTATGGTTGAGCAGAGGGAGAAAGAGAGAGAGAGAGAGAGTGTGCAGCTGTAGCTGATCAAGGTAGAGACTGAATTTGGTAAGGGTGTGCTTGCAGGGAAGTGAGTCAGGGAAATAAAATGTTATTTTGGGATTTTTTTCACAGTGGTTATGTTCTCAGCATAAACAAACATCCCCGCACACCACCACACACCTGATCATGTCTGAGTGTGGCCTAAAGCCTTGTGTCATATAGACATGGCTGTTCCTCAAACAAATTGATAGGATGATCTTTCCTTCGTCCAAAAATCTGCCATGAGTGACAATTTTGTAACTGACTTGACAAGCTGATTTTACTGCAAGCTGATTGGCTGTTAAAACAGGAGACATCCCTTATTTTCTAAAACCAGCCACTGGCAACTTGACAAGCTGAGTTGCAGGTGATGCCATCAGCTGGCTTGAGTCGAGAGTTGAGTCGCCAGTTCACACCACTGCAACTTCTCCCTGCAATGTTCTAAAAGGGTTTTGTCTTGTTGTGAACAGGGTGAAATGGTGAACAGAGGTGCAGTAGCTAAGGCCAGTATGAGAAAAATCTTTTTTTTTTTACAAAACCAAATAAAAGTATGAGCTTGAAAATTAGCATGATATGGCCACTTTAAGAAGATGAAAAACTTTCGACTCCATTTTCTTCTGTTTCATGCAGACAACAAGAAAAAAAACTGATAAAAGGTGACAGATGAGAGAAGATCCTGCAGGGATTTACATGTAGGCCAGACACAAAATTCAGGTAAGCTATAAGGATCTGCTCTCAAAAGCTGATGCTAGTAGTTAACATAATTCTACTTAACCAGAGGTGTTTTTTAACAGTGCATCATTCTATGCTGTGGCATCGTTATATTGCTCATTACAGTGGCACATAGTGCAGCTATCTCCGCATGAACATCCAAGTTAATGGGCCACAATAAAGACACCACTGTCTTCATTTTATGGCTCAGTTTTCTAATGGCCTACTTGGCTTTCTTGCCTGTTCTCTCAAAGGAGTCATCTAGGTCTCTTTAAGACCTCTGATATTCTCAGCACACTCTTTCCTCCTGGCCCGTGTCTCCTTCCATCCATTCCTTCACTCTTCCTCATCCCTACCCCACCCCACTCCCTCCATTCCTGACAGCTATACGCAGCCTGCGGTAGCCCAGGGCCTTTTCCTGTGCCTTTAGTTTCATTAGCGGGCCCCAGATGCTTAGCTGCTTACAAAATTATGAAGGGCCAAAGCCAACCGCCTCCAGATGGGACCCATCTATATTCAGATGAACTGTTTCCTCACATTCAGAGCAATCCCACCCTGATGTCCTACAGTGTCGTCAACAAACATGCTGACAAACACAAACACAAGCGAGTACAAACAGATGCACACATTCACAGAGGAAGCTGTGCGCACATGCCGTGCACACACCCAGGGCCACCCAGGCAAAAACACACACAAAACACACAAGCCGCCTGGCTGGGTGGCATCACGCTCTCTCTATAGGAAAACAATAGCTTAGCCGGTGGACTGTGGTTTGTGCTGTCAGCTTAAGCTTTTATCCTGTATTGTGTGGTGGACAGTGATGCAGGCAGATTTTTTTTTAAATGCCCATTTTACGAATGGACTGAGAGACTGACAATTCAACTGTGGGCTCGCTCAGATGATTTGAATTATTAGGGAAAGACTGAAAACATCACCACAACAAACCACTCCATCATCACAAAGGCATCAATCCACTGGATTGATGCTAAAATATCAGCCCTGTCTCCTAGAAATTATGTTTATACAAAACTAATTTGCAACGACAAATACGTTGCAAACTTAATGATGACTGAAATATGTTTCGTATTAATATAATGTGGAAATGGCAAGTCACAAAAGTGTTGACATTGAATGTATCAGTAAAATCTTCACTGACAATATGTTCCATTTGTTTTCTGCCAAAATAGACAATCTTGCAATACACTATTACTGCTGCACACTATTTAATTACAATGATAAGATATTTAATGTTCAAACTCATTAACTTTATTGCTTTGTCTAACTATGCACTCAGTCTGAACTGTATGCCTGCAACTCGTTCCAAAAAAGTTGTCACGGGGACACGTTTGCCACTGTGATGCATCACCTTTTCTTTCAACAAAACTGAGTTAAGTGTTTGAAAACTGAGGACAGTAATTGTTGAAGTTTTGAAAGTGAAATTATTTTTTATTCTTGCTTGATATATGACTTCAGGAGCTCAACAGTTTGGGGTCTCTGTTGTCATATTTTATATTCTCATAATGGGAGACAGGTCTGGACTGAGGACAGGCCAGTGTAGTACCCAAAGGAACTGAGGAAACACCATAGGCAGCATAAAACCCAAAATAAAAAATAAATGAAAATCAATCAATAAATGAGTAGATAAATAAGTTAATAATAATCAGTGGATTGAATAAAAGGATATGTCAGGTAGGAAAAGAGATTAAGACATATAAATAAATACACAATTAATAAATAGATGAAGTTCAATTCAAAGCCAGGATAAGAAGGTAGGTCTTTAGTTTGCTTTTTACTATGAAGCCACGCTGTTGTAACACATGCAGAATGTGTCAACAATCTGGATGGTACTTTACTGTTAAGCCCAGAGGTCACAATGTCAATGATTTCTGAAAACAATTTGAATTTTTGTGTCAGCCCATCTCAGACGAGCTCGGGCCTAGAGAAGTCCATGGCAGATGTGGACGGTGGATGTTGTTGATAACGGCTTTCTCTTTGCATGGTGGAGTCTTAACTTGCATTTGTAGATGCAGCGACAAACTGTGTTTACTGACAGTTTTCCAAAGTGTTCCCAAGTCCATGTAGAATCCTTTGAGCAATTATGTAGGTTTTTATTGCAGTGCTGCCTGAGGAGTCAAAGGTCACGGACATGTTTGTTTTCAGCCTTGCCCCTTACATGCATGCGTTTTTGAAATAAGCAGCAGGCATCAAATACAGGTTGAGTGTATATTTACAAAAAACAATAAAGTTTTTCAGTTTGAACATTAAATATCTCGTCACTGTACTCTAAGATACTGAATACAAGTCAAAAATTACGTGCAAATCATTGCATTCTGTTTTTATTAACATTCTACACAATATCACAACATTTTTGGAGTTGCAAAACCACAACCACAGTGTAATTATGAAAACAATTTAGTAAGATACAAACATAATTTCTGGGATACAGGATTGAAAATATAAGATGTTGTGATGAGGGGTTGATTGATGGATAACCTATGTCCAAAGGTTTGGGCTGTATAAAAACATTAGATAAACAATAATATGATATCCCTTTGTGCAAGCATTGGTGCAATGAGCACCAATGTACAACTGTGTGTCTGATGTTATAGCAGGATGCATATTCTGTGGACAGTCGACTAGGCTAGCATAGTAATCATAGTAATCTTTCTTCATTTTTCTTTCTCTTTCTTCTCGACATCTTTTCCCCTTGTAACTTTAACTCTGCTCTCGTAATTAAATCACAGTCGTGAGTTTTGAGACAATCAAATCCCCCGAACTTCACACTCCATTTCACCGCTCACATCTCTGACACCCAGACGCATTCAAGCAGCACAGAGAGGAGACCAATTTCAATACAATCATACACACAACACATCCATGAAAGCGTCCTGACACACACAAAACACACGGTGAAAGCACAGACAGATAGATGTGGGAGATGCTAAAATGACAGCAAGCTAAGTACTATTGAGAGCTAATGGAGGTTGTGTGTTTCTGACTCTGTTTGCCTCATGCTGACGTGTATCTACAATAGAGAGATTTTATGTGTCATGAGAGCAGACGAGATGAGAAGAGGCGATTGCAATTAGGGGACAAGGAGGACTTCTTCAAGGATCCATTTTCAAAAGAAGGAGGAGAACGTGGGCCTGTCAGCCACAGATACTGACCGTGCTGAAGCATCTGCAGAGCTGGACCCTGAACCACATCACTGTTGACTTAGCTGAGCTATCTGAATTCATTACCATGTCTGCCACACACACACACACAACAACACACACACCCCACACACCCACACACACCACACACACACACACCACACACACACACACACACCACTCCACACACATACACACACATGCACACACACACTCCTGTCTTGGGCAGAATGCAGATATCAACCAGTCCTACAGAGTGTCCAAATATGTCCCGTAAACACCTGACAGCATGGCTTTGTGGAATCGCTGAGATACCCATAATCCTTTAGTTGGAGTCAGGGGGTCAACTCGCCATCGTGCTGAGCACACCCAATAAGCTTCAAATAGCCTATAGCCAAGCATCAACACCCAAAACCCCTTGCAGTATTCTGCACAGCACGCAGGCCTGGCTGTTATATATGCAATGTAAATCCAGCATGGGGCAAGGAGCCCGGGTGTATAAAAATACTTTAGGATGAGCTGCTGAAGAATTTGTCTTTGTGGCACGCTGGGCTCACGACGACAAAACATTTTGCAGTGTTCATGAGATCAGGCTGCCTGAACAAAGAGGGGTGAAGGTGAGGTCTTCCGCCTACAATACTAAAAGCAGCCGCTGACTTACAGTACAGTAATCAGGGGACTGCTGGCTGCAGAAAAACTGCAACGCCTCACCTAGTTCATTATAAGATGACACAACCAATTTGTACCTCTGCCTGCTGCAATCTACCAAATCTCCCCTGACAAAAGCATTTAGATTAGAGCGCTTTCAGGGAGGGCTGCGCTGACATGCGTACCCAGCCTGTAAAAGGGGAAATGAAGTGCCTTTTTAATTCTCCTCCAGGCAAACATAAAACTGTCCAGGTAAGTCATTTGTGGGTTGAATGGAGAGCCAGAAGCAAGTTGCTTCTCTGTCGCAATACCCTCGCTTTTTCTCCTTTTCTGCCACCCTTTTCTCCGCAGGAAACTGTGCGCAAACACGTGCTATTGTGCACAAATGCAGCACACGCACACACACATCCTTATCCTCATCTAGAAGATTATTAATCTATTTGTTACATTTTGTCCCATTATTTCTCCCATATAATCCTCTTTCACTTCCTTTGGCAGCATGCTAATGAGTTTCTGTGAACAAGGAAGCTGCACGTGCTGTTGATTGTTCTGATTGGCGCGTCTCCTTCTCTCTCATTCCCTCTTTCCTCTGACTCCCCCTCCAGTTTGTCCAACCCAGAAGAATAAAGACTCCCAGATGGAACAGAAAAGTGGAAATGGGGAGAGGTGCCATTTCATCTAATAAAACAGAGCTTTGTGATCACTTTTCCTCTTTCAAGTCTTTAAAGACAACTGGAGTGAGGTGGAAAGGGAAAGTAATTGCCCCGGAAGATGAACACACCACTCCAGATTTTGGCTTGAGTTACCAAATCATTTTCACAGCTACAGTACATCAGGTATTCTCTTTTTCTTCCTCCAAATATTCGCTCAGATTCATACATCACTCCATTTCCTCTCGGCGGTCGAACTGGTGACAGATAATTAGGTGTGTGTGCGTGTGTGCCTGTGTGTCTCTCACTTTCTCCTGCGCTTGGTTTTTATTAAAAGATTTTGTCCATCTCCCTTATCGCACAGACAATGTTGACGGAGAGGGAACATCATATATAACATTTTTTTAATCTAAGAATCTTATATGAAACCCATAGACTGTCTGTCGGATGATTGCTACGGTTCCCACTTCAAAATGGGCTCGAGAGCGAGGAAACAGCACAGAACATAGTCTCTGTTTTAAATTAAACACACGCAACCACGCAGAGATACAGGCCTCAGGCACAGTATAGGTGTAATAAAGATTATGTTACAGTAAAACATTGTGAAATTGAGAAACATGGATGTGAAAAGGCAGTAAAGCTACTCTGGTCTCTTGAGGAAGACAGTGGATGTGTAAAGCCATGGCTGACAATTCCTTTAGCCTCGAGTCTACACTCTTAGAAATAGGGATTCCAAAATGGTTTTTCCTGAAGGGCCGGGGTCCTACCCAGAACCATTTGTTTCTGAAAAACCCTTTTTTGAAGAAAGGGTTTGTCAAGGGTTCTTCATAAGACTAAGGGTTCCAGCAAGAACCATTTTCATCCAAAGAACCCTTTAGGAAGAAAGAGCTCTTCAAGGATTGTTGAAGGCATGGGTGCTACGGGGATTCCAGATACAAAAATACATATCTTTTAACAAATTTATTTTACTGATTTCCTTGGTTTTCTTCTCTTCTGTCTTTCTTGTTTTCTTCATATAGGCCTTTTCCACCAACATGGGACTGGCCCCAAAGTTGGTTCCCAGCAGGAACCAAATAGCAGGCTTTCCTTAGGAACCAAAGTCAGCATGTCATATTCTACAGGTCGCTGTGCATTATACCCTCTGTTGATTACAATGGTTCTGCTCAAAACTGGTGGAAACGTGTGCGGGTTTGATAGATGGCACCAAGGTACCAAGAATTTTGAACAGATCCAGTCCAAGAACCAGAGCTGTTTTGGTAGAAAATGGCTTTTGGTGGATTCTAGATAAAACCCTTGGAATATGAAAGGGTTCTTGATAGAACCCCCTGGGTGGATCCTTGTTGTCTTAGAAGGTGGAGAGGCTCTGGGTTTAACCATTTCATAGACATGTTCTCTGTAGAAGGGGTCTCAGTGGTACATTTCACAGATGGTTCTAGGGATAACCCTTTATGCTGGGTTGTAGGAAAAAACCCTGGAAGTTCTCCAGGTAGAACCTTTATAAAGGGAACCAAAAAGGTGTCTCCTGTGAGGACAAGTTGAAGAACCCTGTATAGTTCTAGTTACCACCTTTATTTCTAATAGTGTAACAAGTATGACCAAAGGGAGATGAGCAAAGAGGGAAATAAGTGAGACACTAAATATCAACATGAATTGGTTGCGATATAAGTCAACAACTACACAGGGAATTTATTCATTTTAATACATTGTGTTTTAATACTAAACAAGCATCTCAGACATTGTATCATACCACTGAGACTCTTGTTGGAGCAAATAATCTTTGTTATTACATTCTAAAGTCACTATATAGTTGTGATTTGTCTTGTCTTATGTAGGAAGCCAGGACATTTCTGTTTACGTTTCCTCTGTGTATACTTACATGTGTGTGACAGTGTACATGTGTGTCTGTGTGTGCGATTCAGGTCAGTGGATATGGTGGTAGTCGTTAAAGCTGGGATGGGGGCTGCAAACGGGGGTCGCTTGATGTTTTTATGAAGCGAGTCTGTTTGGAAATGATTCGTTAGTCCCGGTTTTATTGCTCAAATTACCCGCGCCGGTCCTTGTCCTGTTTGCCCTTAATTAACAAGCGTTCAATTCCCCTAATAATTAGCACAAGCTATTAGCTATTTTACATCACTCTTCATTTGTCGACAATTAAAAGGTCTATTATTAAAAGGCATGCCACATGGTTAATTGGACAAAGTGGCTCAGCGGCGAGGGAAGCGAGGGAAGAGGGGAGTGCGGACTCGCTGAACGAAAGAAGGAGTAAGAGAGGAGGTCTGCAGTAGTTCTCGCACAACCTTTACAGTCTGTCTGCCTTCAGTTTGCTGCTTGACACTCCGTCCTCAAGAGAGAGACCATCTCCCTCACTACCGTCACACACTCACTGCATTCCGACCCAAGACAACACGTTTTTTTTTTTAAAAACAAGGCTACAATTTTTTTGAGCAATATCTGTGAAAAATACAAGCTAGTACTGTGCATCTTGTCTGCTGTTTTGGTCTTTTTTCTGTTATTTCTCAGGTTTGTATCAAATTTTTAATACATCAAATATACAAAGGTTTGTATTGGTGAAATGAGAGCACCCTAATTTTCAAACGCAAGTTTTTCCTTTGAGCAAAATATTTCCCTAAGCTAAGGAGTTCAGTTTGAAGCATTGCATAAAGCCTCTTAGGTTGTCTCCTTACTAAAGGTTTTCACAGTAGTTACTGTCAATACAGCACATACGCACTTTGAGTACCATGGTTACGCTTCACTCACATCAGTCTTGAATGGTACAAAACAGCATTATTGTCAGTTGTTAGCTAGCTTAGCTAACACACTTAGTTAACCTGTGTTAGCTAGCTTCTCCAAAACTAAGAGAAAACAAAAAGAAAAAGAAAACCAAACTGGAGGGATGGGACTGAAGATGGTAATGTTCTCCTCAAAGAATAAGCACATGCACATAATCCAAAGTACATTTAACCCATCCTCCTTCTCTTCAATCACCAGAAATTAAGCCAGTGTCTTATGTTCTACAAATTGTTCTAAGTCTCTTAAAAATATATGCCTCTTTGTAATAGGACATAAGAGCAGTGAAATGTGGGAACCATTTCTGCATGCATTTTTGTATTCTGACTTTCAGCAACACATTCATTATGGTATAACACTGAATACATGGAAAAAGAAGAAATACCAGGATAACAATTCATATAATTCATATAAGACAAAATATAGAGAAAGAAGTAAAGTCAGGAGAATCAGAACAAAGCAAGATATAAAAACTGGGAAAATAAGCAACAAGGTTGAGAGGACAAACAGGCAGTAAGTTGAGTTTTCAGGAGAAAACACTGTAAAAACAGACAAAGGTGAGCGAGGAGAGACACACAGGGCGGTGGAGGTATCCTTTCTCTTTCCCTCACCCTGCCTCACCTCTCCTCACCCCTCGCCCTCTGCCAGGGCTTAACAAGTGGCAGGGGAAGCAGGCAGGCTGGAGCTGTGCTGATTGACAGAACAATTACTGCTAACACGCACCCCGATGGAGAGGCAGACATCTCCAAATAGAATTTCACTATGCTGTTGCATCACACGCTTACAGGAAGGATTTTGGTAGAAAAGCAAAATTGCCCCGACTGACTGATTGACTGACTGACTGACTGTCCGTCTGTCTGCCCGTCTGTCGGACTGACTGACTGACTTGCACCTAAGCAGAACTGCTTGAAAGGCATTCCTCTGTTTTTTGTTGCCTCCCATAAAAAAGGGGAGGAAAAAGCATTTACCCTTGATCAAGGTTGGCTGGTTCTAACTTTAGAAGCAATGTTTGGCAACCCATTTCCTCCAACTCTGACTGTTCATCTGTTAGCTCAGTTAGAGGTGTAGCTATTTTTATCCACACACCTACTGACTGACGAAGAAGTGGAAAGTTAATTAAAAGAGACACCACATATCAGAACATTTCCATTATATTATACATCACAGATCTAATGAGATATTATGTAAAGACACATATCTTAGATTGTCAGCTTAGAGTAACAGTAATGTTAGAATTACATGTAAACTGTGTTTGAATTGTCTTTTATGTGTCGCTGTAAAGTCACTTAATTACATAATGGTCTTACTGCTGCACAGACAGGATGGTTTGTTGTAATGTATGTTAAATTGGACGTGTAGGAGAGCTGAAACTGTGAGTCAATTAGTTTATGAACACAAACATAGTCAGGTAATATAAAAATAAAAAAAATAATATAAATAAAAAAATAATATAACATCCTCTAGTTCCGGGTTTCTAAATGTGAAACTTTGCTGTTTTTTTCTATTTAATGTAATTGCAAACTGAGTATATTTTGCTTTTGAATTCTTGGTCAGACAAATGAAAGCATTTGAGGATGTCACCTTGAGCTCTGTGAACTTCACTATCTTTGAACATTTCTTTATTGACTGCACAAATGACTAATTCAGAAAATGATCTTGGGATTAATTGACAATGAAACTAATTGTTAGTTGCTGACCTAATGTGCGGTGTTGGAAACTATCTTCTGCCGTCAAACTGTGCCCTCTCCGCTCCACACGGGACTTCGTATGAAGCATCTGTTGGTTGATGCAATCAGTCTCATGCAGCCATCCTGGCCATTACCCCACCCCACGGCATTCCGGCCTCCAACAGCTGCATTACACCACGCTCTCTGACTTTCTAATTAGCTTATCTCGGAAAATAAGGATGCTGGGCAATTCTTTGCTCTAGCAGTCTAACATCGAGCAGGCCGCAGGGAGTGTGGTTGGCACCTAGTGCCACCAAGGGGGTTGTTGTCTTCGACAGACGAGTACAAGAAAATATGGTTTCCTCTCTTTCCACTGTCTCATAAACACTCTCACTCCTTTTCTCACTTCATTGGCATTTTTTCACTTTGAACTTAAAGTCAATTAGCAATAACTAGAGCCAATTTAATTTAGAGGATGTAATATTTTTGGAATTCACAGTGAGTAATGAATATGATGCTAATGTTTGCAAGATGAAACAGTTTGCTTTTATTCAGCAGGGGCTGTATTACAGAAACATCCTAACTCACAGATCCTAGCTTAACTATTTAGTAACCATGGTAATTGGTGTTAGGACCTGATATAGAATTAAAGCCATTACAGATGAATGGTTCCTAGGGTCAACGTTCCTACCCTAACTTAAGACAGGAAATGTGTATTACACAAACATTCTAACTTCCCCCAAATCGTATATAGCCTCCCCTAACAAACTCTCCTCAGATAACCGTTAAGCTGCCACCAACTTTCACTTTTCCACTTGTAGTAGTAGTAGTTAACTTACTAACTAGCTAGCAGTAACTAATGATAGAGTTCCCTTGCAGCTAACGTTACTGTTAGCTAACAGTGGCTAGCGATAGTGTTCGCTTCCAGTAGCAGTGTTAGCTAACAGTAGCTAATGGTAGTGTTAGCTAACTTGTTTAATCCATATGGATGCTCATGCTCATTTGTATATTTTTTATTTAAGCCTTTAGTATTTTGCCTAGGCATATTTTATTTGAGTGTATGAGAGTGTGAGAGTGACAGCGTACAGGTTCTGCCCTCAGACATGTTGCATGTAGATTAGTCACTTTTTTCATTAATTTTAAAGAGCCGTTTTCATAAATGAAGAACGTTAGAATAGTTGAATGGGGAAAATAGGCTGTCTGCATGTTTATTTTTATTTTTTGTTTGAAACATCTGTCCTATGTTGCATATAGGGAAGCTTGTTAAGAAAAAAGTGTTGGGCTATAATCAGGCTTGGGCTGAAATATGCTAATGAAAAGTTTTCTTTCTTTTTTTATTTGATCAATTCAATTTTGGATGACCCTCCCCAGGACTTAAACTGAAAACAGTGTACCCTCCCTTAAAGCGATATTCCACTCTTAGATAATCATCCACTCAATATGTACTCACCCCTATGCCGATGTGAGGATGGGTGAAGATCTTCAGTTCACAAAACAATCCTGGAGTTTCAGCAGAAAACAGGGTTGCAGCCAAATCCAGTACAATGGCAGTGAATGGAGATCACGGATAAAATGTTAAAAAAAAACACAAACAAACACAACCTGCTCGTGTGGTGTGTCTGTGAGCCGCGACATTAAAATTTAACCACAAAACATGTAAACATGGCGTCGATCTCGTGAGACTTCGTATATCTCTTAATGCAGTGATTCCCAAACTTTTTCCAGTATGCCCCCCTTTCGGAAGCCAACAAAAGTTCAAGCCCCCCACCACAAAATTTTCAATCAATTGTTAACAATAATTGGGGATGGAACTGATAAAAAAAAGAATTCAAAAGTTTAAATGTTAAATTTCAGCAAAATAAAGGTCAGCTGGATAGAAACAGCAAACTCCTTTGTTTATTCCCCCTACATAGATCATATTCATTCAGCTTTGTTTCACTCTTTTTTTCTCCCCTGGTCTTTCGCGCCCCCCTTGCAGTGGCTCTGCGCCCCCCCAGGGGGGCCCGCCCCCCAGTTTGGGAACCACTGCCTTAATGGATGCACATGTGAAAATATCGCGAGATCGACACCATGTTTACATCCTACCTGCTACAAGCTACAGTTGACATTTCGGCTAAAAACATGATGTAAATTGTGTCTTTTGTGGTTAAATTTTAATGTCGCGGCTCGCGGACACTTGGATTACACCACACGAGCAGAATGGAGACATTTTGTGTTTGTTTTGTGTTCTGTTTTTTTTACATTTACATTTGATCTCCATTCACTGCCATTGTACTGGATTTGGCTGCAACCCTGTTTTCTGCTGAAACTCCAGGATTGTTTTGTGAACTGAAGATCTTCACCCATCCTCACATCGGCATAGGGGTGAATACATAATGAGTGGATTATGAGTCTGGGGTGGAGTATCCTTTTAAATAAGCATGACCCTCCCCTGTTTTGCTCCAGTGAACCCCTGCCATAAATTTTGAAAGGTCCCTAACTAATCTGTCAATAAATCAATTGTCCATTGTTGTTTTTGCTCATTTTTTTTGTAGGTTTTAGTAGGTTTTATTTCAATGATTTAAAAAAAAACAAAAAGTTGCAAAGTTGTTTAGCTGGTGAGATGAAAAAGAAAGTAGTGCTGATTGCTTGGTAACAGACAAAAATAGATTAGCGATGTTGAATTGAGTATTTCTAATTTACTAACCTGAGATAAGCTACTATAGGATGATATAAGTGAGAAAGGATTGCTTTAGTTAGTTAAGATTTACCTCCATAATACCAAACTGGGAAAAATCCCATCTTAGCTCCAGCTTCCCAACCACATAGATGTAGCTCCATGAGGTTAATTGTGAAGTCCATAAAAAACATAAATAATTGTTTTGTTACTTTTAATGATCTTCATAACACAAGCAAACAACCAAAAAAATATATAACATGAAGCTCCACATACTGTAACCTGCATTACATAGCATGTACATGTTTGATGCACAAGTCCATCAAATACCTCATGTGTGACAAATTTTTTAGTACTCTGTGTGCTTACAGAATAAAATCCCTTGTTAATCTGTCACACACTTCAAAAGCAACATAGTCCTTTTTAATTAGTTTATCCATCATTCATTACTTATCAAACAGGTAACCTGTAGCTGTGTTTAAATGCCAGATGAAAGTAAATCCGGGCCTCTGTCAGCTCTGATGTCTCCAAGCTAGAGGAATCATGGAGAGAGCGATGGTAGGAAAAAAGGGACGGATGAAGGGATAGGGGACAGATCCTTCCACCTGTAGCGGTGAACGTCCTGCAGGACTGTAATCTGCCAGTTGTCTCTCACTGAGACGCCCAGCTTAGGCGAGGCCAGCCAAGTCCTGCAGCCCCCAGCACCAACTGATGCCGGGGCCCCGGGACATAAGGCACCTGCACAGGGAGATAAAGGCTTCAACTCCTGGGCTAATACTGACGATTCTTTTGATAAATACAGACGTGGGGTGGTGGGTGGTGGGGGAGCAATCTTTTCCCGCTCACTCTCTCTCGTTCTCTCCTCCCTGTCTACCTGTCTCAGTAATCTCTCTTTCTTGTACTTTGTGTTTTTCCTCCTACACCCTCTTTCTGTCTGATTCTCTCCCTCTCTCTGGTTTTCTATCTCTCCCTCTCTCTGTACCTTCTTTATCCTGTCCTGTGTGAGTTTGGATCAGACAGGCAAAGCTCTCCACGCTCTGCCTTTTTATTTATTCCATATCTGTAACTGTCAAAAAGAAGATTGCTACTTTAGGAGCTGTCTGTGCTTTGTTGTGCTCATGGAAAGTCAAATAGAGGAGGCTGTGTTAAAAGCATCTTGACCACTTTGTGGGGACACAAACAATGTCAGCTGCGGTCTTGGAAGCTCCAGACAGTTGAAAATGGCCCTACGAGTGCATGAGACATGATGCCTCTTAGATGGCACAGTGCTGAGAGGAGCGGTTAAAACAGTATTAGCCTGGGGAGGTAATTGGAGTCGGGCCTCAGCAACATTACCTCCTGCTGTGTCTGTCACTTAAATACCTATTTATGAGAGCTTATTGAAACATAAACATGGCCAGGGTTGCATGATTACCGTATTAAGAAAAGCTTTGGGACCTAAATGACCCAACAAGCTCAGATTAACACCTCAGACATTCAAGATTATGTCAAATGAGGTGTCAAGACTATTCAGGAAGTGGCATTTTTTATAACCTGGGACAATAATTACCTGACACAAAATGTCAGTTAAATTATCAGGGCTTGGAACACTGCGAGGAGGTGGAAAGCCGCGGTATCTTTCCGCATGGCTTTCCACCTCCTCTAGAAAGGGGGGTTATAACTTTGCTTTACGCCATTGTCTACTCAGGAACTTAACTGACAGTGTTACTACACTCACCTGAGAAATAACACCAATTTTAAAGCAAGCAATCGCCAGCTTCACTGTAAATAAACGGTTGGCAGGATGAGACAATAGCAGTGGCTGGAACCCTGAACAAGTCATATCTTCACAGGCACGACAGAGAAAGTCTGCACTCTTCCAGGAAATAAAGGTGCTAACTAGAACTGTAAAGCGTTCTTCAGCTTGTCCCCATTGGATAATCCTTGTTGGTTTCTGGTAGAACCTTGTATAAAGATTCCACTTGAAACCCATTCAGAGAGTTTGAACTAGAGCCCAACATAAAGGGTACCTACTGTAGAACCATCTGTGAAAATTCTCACACAGAATCCCCTATGTTTCTACAGGAAACCCTCCTATGGTATAATGGTTCCACCAAGAACCCTCTCTGGCAATCTATCCAGAACCTTTCCACCTTCCTCTGATGCAAACAAGAACTCAGCTAGGGGGTTCTACGAATAACCCTTTTATATTCCAAGATTTTCTTTATCAAGAATCTACCCAGGGGGTTCTCCTAAGGAACCTTTTATAATATGATACAAAGAATTGTTGATGAACTGGTTCATTCGATGAAAATGTGGATGAAATTAATGTAACACTTAGTCTTACAAAGAACTCTTTATGAACCTTTCATTCAAAAAGGGCTATTGAGAAGCAAATGGCTCTGGGTAGAACCTCAGCCCTTAATGGAAGAACCCTTTTGGAACTCTTACTTCGAAGGGTGTAAGTGGAAAGTTGCAACTCCACCACAGAGCCGAAACAGAGAGAGCGAGGCAGCCGAGCTGAGCTGCATCATGTTACACTGTGCTGTATCGTCGACAGCAGTTCATCTTTCCTGTCTACGGTGTCGTGCCCATTGTCTCTTCCCATTAGCCTGCGACCGCGGTGCTACGGTACGGTCGGTGCGGGTGCTAGGCTAGCAGACGCAGACAGCTCAGGGTGGCAGATGCCTGGCTTTTCGGCGGATGCCCTCCATCAACTGATGACAGATGTCAGGGCTCCTCTTGGACGGCAACACTTCATCACACTACCCTGTTCTCCCTCCTCGCCCCACTGGATACACCATCCTGCTTGGCAGACGCAGCGCCCTACCCCACTGCACCAGCCCCATTCCCTCCTGCCACACCTATTCATTCACACACACACTCACACACACATATCTCTGCATCCATCAGTCAAGCGTTATTACATCAGACAGCCGTCATACTGGCAACCAATGGATCACATGCTAATGCGCCCAGACGCATCCACTCTGGAAATCTAAAGTATCAGTCTTTAGGGTGTGTGTGTGTGTATGTGTGAGAAAGAGTGTGTGTGTGTGTGTGTGCAAGGGAATGGGAGTGTGTACTGTTAGGCAGAGAAGAAAAAGTTTTTGAAAGTTGCAGAAAGACTTCAAATACTCTGTTAGCATTCTAGGGACTATAATGTGGAGGATTGTGGATATCAATTAAATTACATTCCTATACAGCATGCAATGTAAAGTACAAAGCATTCACCTTTTAAGGTCCAGTGTGTAACATTTACAGGGTTTTATCTGCAGAATATGACAGAAATTGAATATAATACTAGCATTTTTTTATCTTATAATGAGCCATTTATAACTACAGAGGGTGCAGGTCTCCTCCAAAGAGCCCACCATGTTGCACCTCCATGTTTCTACAGTAACCCAGAATGGACAAAACATTTCTCCTACATGCTTGAAAAGGGAGAGTGAGATGAGGTATTTGCAAGCTGCAAATACCTCACTGCGACATGTCGCTCAATATTACGCACTGGTCCTTCAAAATGAGGCTTGTAGAATTGGTGCTAAGTTGTTATTGCACACTTACCATTTCGGCCTGCTGGTAGACTTGACTACAGGGGACATGCCATCTCTGTACAGACTCTTGGTCTTGGAGAAGTTGACCACGTTGAAAATGACTCTCTGAAAGACATAAAAAAAAAACCATTGAAGCCATGTTAAAGACACCAAAAACTAAAATCCAGTAAAAATTTTGACTACTAGTAGCACTAGGGAGCAATGTTTTTATGAGTTGGCATGCCCTTTGTTTGCATGGCACACAAGCACATGAGCAATTGGATACACATTCCTGCATCAGTTTCATACTAATGTTCTGGTCTACAGTTGGCTGTGGTTAGCAAACATACGTTTTTTAACAAAACAAGTTTTTTTTTAAATGTTTGAAACTTTGCTTTGCGATTGTTTTATGAAGAAAAAGGGCATTAAATAGACACATAGAATGCCTTTAGGTGAGTCAACCATTCTAAACACATCTTTACAAGAAAACCCAATAGGGCACCTTTGATATTTGGTCATAGTACTTAGAATCCAGCTAAATGTGAACTTTTGAAGCACTAAAGTGGTTTAACACAGCCACAGTACAGCCACCAAAAATTAAAACCCAGTGGAGTTTTTGACCACTAGTTTATGGAGCAATGTTTTTATGAATGGGTTGGTTTCACACTATCACTCTGGGCAACAGTTAGCTGTGGTAATGTGCAAAGAAATGCAGCAATTCACCAACAAAGCCAGTGGAGAAAAAAGCTGTGAGCTAGCAAATATGAATGTCAACAATTAAAGCTTTAAAATGTTCAAAAAATTCTGCCTGGTAAGTATTCTATAAGAAAGTAAAGGCATTAAATATGTTTGTCAGGTCTAAAGGATTCACAGAATGCCTTCAGGTTAGTCATACTCAATGTAAACGTAACTGACTGTTATCAAGAAAAACCACAGGGCACGTTCAATATTTGGTCACAGTAGTTAGAACTCAGCTAATGTGAACTTTTGAACTAATAAAAGACATAATTTTACAAAGTGGCATGACACAGAAAGCACTAAAGTGTATATATCATTTTAAAGCCACAAATTGACTTATTTCCCTCTCATGTGACTTAATAGTGGCTGTAAAATATAAACCCCCAAACTGCAGAAGAAGCTCAAGGAGAGGTAAAAGTTGCCACTACCACCATGGATAAGACCGACAACACACAAAATCACGACACATTAACATTACAGCGAGGAGATAAGGCAGCTTTAATGTCCCGCAGATGATCCCATGTTGCAGTAACAAAGTTCCTGATAAAAGGCAGCAGCTCCGAGGAGTGCCAGCCTCTAATCTGGAAGGACATTACGGTTCTCCCCAGAGGGATGCTGCCTGGCCCAAAACATTAAGCTTTGCCTGAAGCACAGAGGACAGCCGTGGTGTCTGGCTTTCCACCTCCTCTCAACCAAGGACTTTTCATTCTTATAGCTAAAATATTGTGGAACTGCCCCTCCTTCCCCCCCACCTCCAGTATGCATGATTAGGATCAGGAAAATGTGGAGAGAGAAATGAATAAATATATTTTTTAAAAAGTCAAATGAATGGCGATGGTAATACTGCGGTGAGGTAAATGAATCCTATTGATGGGGCATATCAAATTACCAACTTAGTCCAGGTGGTGGAAGTTAACTGGGTGCTACTGAAATCCTATTACAGACTCCCCACCCTCCTTTTCTTTCTCCCTTCCCTCCCCCTCATCCATTTCTCCCTTTTTCTCCTGCCTAGCATCAGAGGAATGGGGATTGCGGATTGTGGCAAGCTGATTCAGACTTAGGTAAAATGACATCTAACTGATGTTGAGACTGGCAGCAGGCTCCTGTAGCAGGGAGATAAGACCATTGCTGCTGGCATTTCAATTACACTTTACTGCCCCGCACATCTGTTGCGAGAGCTACTTTTCAGCCTTTTCCCCTCAGGCAAATACAGCCTTACTCTGACTCCACTGGCTTTCTTTGACTGCACAGCCTCCTTCCTCATTCTTTATCCACAACAAATTCAGATTGTCTTCCTCCTTAGCTTCACTCTGCCCACTGTTTGTAATCTATTTGTTCGGCCTGTTTAACTCAGAGGGAGCTGAGACTGGACAGATGACAGAGACACAGGCACGGTGAGGAAAAAGAAGGCTGAATCGCAGGCAGAATGATACACAATACAAAGGCGGGAGACAGTCAAGCAGAGAAAAAGGTACTGTAGGCAGATAGAGACGTACAGCAGGGGCCGACACAAAGAGACAGAAGATAATTACACAACACTGACAAATCTGGGCGGGAGATGGAAAGTTACTGAGGGAAATAAACTGGGCTCTAAGTGGACAGATGTAGAGGACACAGACAGGTGGGCTGGTAGGTAGGGAGGAAGGCACATGTAGAAGTCTCCATCTCCCCCTGTGGCTCTGTGATTTCATTGAAGCTAAACAGATTAAAAAACATCACATCACAAAGTCAGTCTTTAACCTACAAGACAAGAGGAACTTTGACAAACTTAAAAGCAAGGCAGGAAAACCCTGGACAATTCACTAACAAGCACAGAGCATGGGAAGATGTGTATAAAACTTTCAAGATACAAGACTGGTGTAGAATTCCTTTAGAAGAGTATCTGCTGTCTGGTGTAGTAAGAGTTTGTAGTGTTTCCTGCAAGAGTTTCTCATCCTGGTAACTCACAACTATTGCTTTCTAGAGAATTGTTCATATATCTGTGTTAACATTGTCTGTTTCTAAGCACTACACAGTTTGTTTCAACCACACATCCACAGATACATTTCTAAATGCATTGCGGACCTTGAGATGATCAATAATGTACATGGCAACTTTTGACCACCAAGCCAGTGCAGCCAGACACACGACCACGGTTTGTGTGATCACCCCAGGAGGAAAGAGGGAGAGCAGGGATAGGTACAAGTCATGTTAACCCAGCTCGGACTGGCTGCTCCTCGCAAATGTCCAGCCCACATTCAACCTGACTAATTAAAAAAAATACACTACAGTATTAATACCTGGTTGTATATATGTATTGGTACAGTACATATGTAAATAAATAACTGTATATATTGTTATTTCATTTCAAATCCAAATCTTTTAAATTTAATTTCTGTATATTTGTTGCATGTATGTGTAGCATGAAGGGACTACAATTTAGAGCTGCAACAATTAATCAATTACTCAATTATGAAATTAATTGGCAACTATTTTGACAATTGATTAATCTGCTTAATTTGTTAAGAAGAAAAGTCATAATTCTATGATTGAAGCTTGTTTCTGTACTCCTTGATGATAGTAAACTGAATATCTTTGGGTTGTGAGCAATAAATTACATTTGAGGACGTCATCTTGGGCTTTGGGAAACACTGATTGACATTTTTCACCACTGTCTGACATTTTTTAGGCAAACAACTATTAATCAATTAATTGGGAAATTAATCGTCCGATTAATCAACTATGAAAATAATCGTTAGTTGCAGCCCTACTACAACTTTCATTTTGTTGTGCAAGCATATGTTGTACAATGAAAAATAAATTACTTTGATACCTGTATATTATTAAAGTTTCACAGATTCTGTGCGTATTCTATTTTTGTCAGGAGGGAGGCCTCTCCTATTTTTTATCAGGCCAAACAAACCCAACTGTACCATGG
Organism: Lutjanus argentimaculatus; assembly: GCA_034769285.1. Taxonomy (NCBI): domain Eukaryota; kingdom Metazoa; phylum Chordata; class Actinopteri; order Lutjaniformes; family Lutjanidae; genus Lutjanus; species Lutjanus argentimaculatus. Next base: position 25,983,214 of record JAWZSL010000010.1, on the reverse strand, counting down.
TGGTTTGAGTGTATTCATTTTTGCATGAAATTGTGCTTGTGTGTCCATCTGCTAAGACCACCTCTTATCACAAATGCAACCACAAAGATCATTTTTTGTGGCTTTGGTTGAAAGAAGCTTCTCCAAAATCACCAAATCCCTTTCATGTATGACAAGTTTTGCCTCTTTGATTTACTTTTTTTTCATCTGGTCCATACCTAGTCTATTCTGACTTATAATTGGACAATTTGACCAAAACACCATCCACAGCTGTTTGGTCCTTTGCTTACAGTAGATTAAATACCTGTAGCCATCACAGAGCAACAGGATTTATAGGAGCTTTCAATTCATTCTCATCCCAGGTCATAAAATACAAACTTATTTGTCACATCCTTCGGTGTCTCATACCGATGCACAAGGTACCCTTTAGAAGCTGCTAGAAAGCCTTTTTAACCACGTGGCCAGAGTTTGGTTAGTTTTAAGCACCAATACAACTTGGTTAGGTTTAGGAAAAGATCATGGGTTTGGTTGAAATAAGTATTGGTGACGCGCAGACCACAGTTACAACTGTGGGACAGTGGTTAATTCATGATTGAGCAAACTGGGTCATAAAAGTTAACAGGTAGAAAATAGGGTGCGTCTCCACAGTAAGAGTGCGCATTTATGCATGAGGTCCAGCAGCGGAGTTTCCTCAGTCCGGTCAAGTTTAGAACTACAGTTTTTAGGTTCGCTGCTTAAATGTCCCACAAGATATGCTGCAATGAGATTACTGCATGCATGGAAATGAAACTGAAAGCTTCTCTCATCATTAAACTAAACAACTTAAGAAAACATTAATACATCAGTACAACACACAACAAAGAAATCACCTAGAAAACTCAAACTGCTTGACATCATTTAAAAGGAAATATAGCCAGGAGAGGGAGAGGTGCAGGCAGAATATATATTTAATAGTTTCCTTTTGGAGAGTTTGATCTGTCCTGTCAAGTTTATAACTTCAGTTTTTTAGTTTTGCTGCTTAAATGTCTGACGATATCTGTGGCAGCGACATCTCTGCTGGCTGGGCCATGTCCGACAGATGGATGGACGTATCCCTAAGGACTGTCATCTGGACCTGTCATTGGGCAAAAGGCAAGTCAGCTGCCAACAGCTTTGCTGTAAGGATGTCTGCAAGCTAGTCCTTTAACATCAAGTGTGTTTCCTGGGAAGACGCCGTCAGGACCGTCTCCAGTGGTAGCAGGCCCACCAAACTTCTTCGACTCAACACCAAGAAGCAAAAAGAATGAAGAGGAAGAAACAACAAGAGGACACCACCACACCAGGAACATCGTCCAGGCCGGCCTACTCATGCCCCTCACAGATTGGACTTCATTGCCACAACAGATGCTGTGCTAAAACTCATAGACACATAAAATCTATGGTCTTCAGAGACTGTGATGCCAATGATGACATACAATAAAGAAATGACATGGAAAGGTTACGCTGCTCAACATAATTCTAAAGGTAATCTAGCCTAGAGGGACGGGTAGAGGTGTGGGTCTCTACATCGGAGTAACTAATAGATTTGGGTGAGGCAGCAAGTGCATAATTTATGCATACATGCAGACTTGGATTAACTCAACCCCATCAACGCATTACTTACAAGTATGTTATGTTACATATGTCAAGTCATGTGATATAAGTGAAGTAAGTCACGTAACACAACTCACATGATGCACATAATGTTATGTAACCTAAAACTTTAGTTAACGTTGACACAAACCTTGGCCTCCTGGGTGAATCCTGTTTGTCTGACCTTTTATATGTGAAACAAAGTAAAAGAACAACAATGTTGCTGTTCTGCGTAAGTGCTGTATTATTACATTGTGAATTGATGACAAAAAAATTTCTGTTTATGAGCATACTTCTTGACCAGTAATGATGATTCTGATTCTCTATCTATTTCTCTTCTCTCTCTCTCTCTCTCTCTCTCTCTCTCTCTCTCTCTCTCTCTCTCACTTACACACACACACGCACACACACATCCGCATATATACACATTTCATAGAATTAGAATCAAACAAACTGCTGTGGGGCCAATTCTCCAGATCGTTAAAACTTACACACAACCAGGACCAATTTAGAACGTGTGTGTGTGTGTGTGTGTGTGTGTGTGTGTGTGTGTGTGTGTGTGTGTGTGTATACATGTGTCTGCACATGTGTGCTGCCCTGGAAGATTTAATTAGGCTGGGAGCAGTTAGAAGAGATTAACATCCATGCTGTCTGAGCTGTCATGTCGACGGAGCGTGTCAAAGCCCTGCGCCGTCCCCATCACTGCTGAATTACAGACTGGAACAGGTGTCTCTGTGGTGTCAAAACACACACATGCATACACACACACCACCACACACACACTATGCTGATGACAATAGACGTCCTTAAATATTGCATCCAAGACTAAACAAAACTATTACGTGTGTGAAAATGATAACTCCAAAAGAGATGCTGTCATAAGCAGAAACTTGTATGAGGGCAGTTTGTGAATATCCCAACAGTTGAAGCTCCTTTAGCTGACAGAATGTCACAACATGCAAAACTCAAATGAACCTTAATGATGCAATAAGTAAGATTTTTACTCTCTCACAGCAGCAAATAACTATAATTTATCTGCAGGGACTTAATGAGGTAGTTGATCAAAACCAATGACTCAAGAAATACTTCCTTGCAAAGCCAAAAAAATCCAAATCTATGAATAACACTTAAAAGTAGCTATTTTCCTTTTTTTTTAAACATGTTATACAAAACACTGGTTCAAATGTATGTGTACTGAGAGTGTGAGCTGTATAGTCAGGTTAAAGGAAGCACAGATGTCTTGTTGAACATGTTTTAGGTGATAATCTAAATGACAAATTTCAAACCCTAACCTCTTTGTTACCCTTTAAACAGGCCAGCCAGCCAGTCAGTCAGCCACAGGGCTTGGCACTAAAATAGCCTTGCTGGTGCCGCTTCTGGATAGGATTGCATTTAGGACCAAACACTGTCTTTTGATCTCCATCGATCCAGCATGCGGTCAGATAGCATTGCTTCCTGGAAGAAGCCCGGATAAATTATTAAAGAAACCATTCTAAATGTGTAGTCCAAGACCTCTACCGAGAGAATGAGCACTTTGTCCTTTTGATGGTGACGGTTGAACGGACTTTGTTATGAATGATCTGAAAAATAATGTCTCCAGAATGTGAAAGCTGTTCCTGAGAAGATTAAATTCCAAAACCAGACAAATTAAAACACCTGAGCGTTTGTTATCTAACATTATTGATGCGCCTCAATGTCAAAACTGGGATTTTTTGATCTCATAAATGGGCAACATGTTATAATAATCATCATTAATAAATGGAAAATTGATAGTTAATTAAACTTTAGTTCAAAGCTATTTCACTGTAGCAAAAATGAAATGATACTTAATAATGTTTAATAATTATTAATAATGCTATAATTTACATTGTTTGAGATGTATTTGTTGTGTGTAACAATAGAAGAGTATATGAATGTAGTCAAAATATAATTTTTATTGTCTCCTTTTAGCTATGATACAAAAACAAAATAACATAAATTGTAGCAGAACTATTACTTTGTAAATATGTTTTGTTATAATTTAATTATGTGTTAAAAGCAAAATAGCTTTCAACTAAGTTTAATTAACTATTAATTTACAATTTATTAATTATATTTATTACAAAGTAGAGCCTGACTGACACTGGATTTTGGGGCCAATGCTGGTATGGATATTATAGGAGTAAAAAAACCCAATACTGATATGGCAGCTAATATTCTTTATGCATAATATAATATGCAGAATATAGAATATACAATGAATGCACATTTATTGCAGTGATCCCTCAAAAGTGGTTAAACTTGAGACAAAGATATGACAGGATTTTTTAGTTTAAAAGATTGTCCAAAATTATATCTGGGCACTGAGCAGTAAACTTTCACTGGTGTTTCTAATAATTAAAGTAATTATAAAGAGAAAATATAGCAAAATATTTGTATATATTTAACGTGGATAAAGATCAGGATCAAGGATCAAATATACATAAAACCTATCTGTAAAAACAAACTGCATTATGTTCTTAAAATGCCGATACAGATATAGATCGATAGAGCTGTGATAGGCCGGTATCGGACCAATATCAGTCGACCAATATACTGTATTGTGTTACTGATCAGTGTTTGCAAATACAGATTTTAGAATAAGTATTGTGCGTTTATTCCATGGAAATGGAAACTAAAGGCCTGTTTCACTGTTGTTTACTTACATAATTATGTAAACAAACTCTTAATATGATATAAATGATATGACTTTTAGAATCGTTGAAGTCCTGCTGAAATGCTGTTATGTCAACGTTTGCTGTAAAAATATTGGTACTGTATATAAACCACCAACTTACACAATTACATTATTACACTATATTACACACAGCCTACAACAATATTAAATTGAGAGTGCAGATCATAATGTGAAAAGTGTGGTTGCTGTAGGTGGCCTACAGCTTAGGGAGATTGTCCTATCATAGTTTTGGCAGGAATCCATTGTGCTGATGAGTCTGTGTGCAAAAAACTGAAAAATGAATCTGCTCCAGGGACTGATCCCGGGCTCAGACCAGAGCAAAAATGAGACTTTTTACTTTAAATCAGTTCATCATGGAAACATTATTAGTCCCACAACGCTGCAGCTGAAATGATGCCCAGTGGTGTAAATAAAACGACAACACTGTAGCTGAGACAAATCGGTCCATCAGGAATCAGGTGAGGTTACCTGTGCTCATCACCACACTGTGGTTCACTGAATCACCTTGGCTACACTGTGATTCCCTCACAGCATAACACGAGCGAGCAGAGCAGATCTGTGAGCCCTGTCCATAGCCATCAGAGACAGGCAGCCTGATAGCTGCTGGCAGCTCTGCCTGTTCCTCTCTTGTTGTCTTTGATCAGTCTGATCACTGACGCACAGCGTGCCAACTACCCTCAGTACTGGGGACTACCTGACACCGCCAGGAGCCACAATACAAAACACACACACACACACATCCAGAGTCCAACACAAGCACACATGCAGCAGTGGTGGAATTCAAGTACTGTGATTTAAATTTGTACTTAAGTACAAATTGGACTTGAATTTTTTCTTTTCATTTCACATTCTACTTCTACTCTGTCTAAAGTGCATTTCAGAGGTAAATATTGGACTTCACATTTGAAAGCTTTAGTAACTAGTTATTTTACAAAGAGATTTTTGCATGAAAGACATATAAGGAGTTTATAAAATATAACGTTTTGTTATAAATTAAACTATCCAATGGTATACACAAGTAAAACGGAAATGATTATTTCAAAAGTAGTTGACTGAAACATTTCATGGCGTCAGCTTCACATGAGCGGATTTGCTGCTTTTCGTTTTGTTTGATTTATTCTCAATAAGTTTGTATTTTGTACTATTGGTTGGACAAAACAATCGTGTTTTTTGCTTGTGATTGAATTTGTGATTGGCAATTTGGCAATCAATTATTTGAGAAAATAATCAGCAGATTAATCTATACTGAAAATAATCAATATTTGCAGTCATACAAAATATTTAAAATTGAGCTTCACCTCAACCAACTATAACAGTAAAATATTTTACATTAATGCAAAGTCACAGGCACCATTTCTCCACATTTGATGTTTTTACTTTCAATACTTCAGGTACATTTTCCTGATTACTCGTACATATTCTTACTTAAGTAACATTGTCAGGATCTGAGTACTTCCTCCACTATGATGTGCAGAAACACACACATAAATACAAATACATACATTCATAATTCCTGTAATGGGGAGTAAACACACACACATTCTCATAAATTATGCAAAGGATAGTTTCTCATATTTATATTATATGTAAACCTGAGAAGCACATTTGCAATTTCAGTATATAGATTAATGTGAAATAATGTAGAAATCATATAATGGTAAAATGATGAGTAATTATGTGGTATCACCTGGGCAATGGCGTTGCAGTAATGAGACACATTTGCAAACGAATGTTGAACTAATACAGTGATCTATAAACACCTGCACTAGAGCTGCATTATGCAGTCTTCGATTCAATTATGTTTGAACAATTTATTGAGACATTGGATGAGAATATATTGAAGTATTTTTTTTCTTAAAGAGTGAGGGAAATTGAAGTGAAGGAATAAAAGCAATAAACAGCATACTAATAAAGCATTTAAAGAATTTGGTTGAAAGCTTCCTGATTGCAGAAACTGTTTAATGTTTTAGTGGCAAGTTGAACACTAAGTATTGGTGTATGTCACAGCTGTTCAACTGTACTGGCATAATATTATGCAAGTTACATGAACAGCGTGACACTGTGTTCCACTGACAGATATTATTTCCTAGCAGCTGCCATTTAAAACTGATGTGTCACTGGCAGATACCGATCCTCAGAGGCAGCTGTCACTTTTGTCGTACCTAAAGCTAATGCAGTAGCTGTAGTTGGAAAACTACAGTCTATTACAACTTGGGTTTTATTTTAATAGCTCGGGTCATTCGCAAACAGTAAGTTAAACCAAATAGACTATTTTCACAGCGGCCATTTTGACATGACATGGTAGGGTAACCACAGGTATTACCTTGCCATGGTTTTGCATATTCACGGTTCTCTATGCCCTAATTCCAACATTATGATTGCACTTACTTTTGGTGTTATCTCCAAATAAAGTCGTTTAGCTAACAAGGCAAAACTGTCATCTTGTTAGCAACTTATGTATGATCGTCTGACTGCTTGTGTTTGTTGGACCTGTTTAATTACCTGCTTTACTGTATTCCGAGATCTCAGCAACTACGTTGATGGGTACAGTCTTATCATAGCCAACAGAACCAATGGCTGGAGTAGGAATCTCAACAACCACTCATCGGTTAACCACAGAGAATATTATGCATGTCGGCCTTTAGCAGTGGTTTTCAAACTTTTTCTGGCATGCCCCCTTAAGAAGCTAAAAAACGTTCACGCCCCATGCCCTGAAATTTCTTTTTTTTTTTTTAATCAGTCATTGATAGGTATTAGATATTGATAACAAGGTGATGCAACTTAAAAAAAGGGATCCAAGTTAATTTTTAGAGATATAAAGGTCAGCTCAATAACATCAACAAACACTTGTTAGCTTATTTTCCCTACATAAATCATACTCATCCATCTTAGTTTCACTCCATATTTTACCCCTGGTCATCCATCCCCCCCTGCAGGGGCTCTATGCTCCACAATTTGAGAACCACTGATCTATAGGTTAATTTGCAGACACACACATTCTGCTAACAGCTTTACTTGCTAGCAGTCTAAGGTGAAGCTTGGTGTGGGGACATTTCCTCCAGAGAGGCAACAACGTAAAAAAGAATCTGATGCTACTCTCCAGTTCAGGAGTAATACACTATGCTGTACCACTTTAAGAACACGCACATGGCTGCCATGTCATTGATGGTTCAAAGCCAAAGATCACGTCAGCTGGTGGAAGAAAGTGTAATGTGCACCAGTGCTGCCAGTGTTAAGCCGTATCAATCAGTGTCATTGAGGGTGAGGGATTCAAAAGGGTAGTTTGGTAATGTTACCTTGTGGGTGAGTATGTTATGCCATCAGGAGCTACTGTGACTAAATGCAATGAGAAACACTTTGAGGAGTAGAAGGCTAGCCAGGACAGTCAAGCTAGCTCTGATCACCAACTGCTGGAGAGCTCTCACAAACAAAAAAACAAATCAAAACTAGTTGTGGAGACATGCAGACAATAGGCACCTCTTGCATTTCACATCAGTTTGTGTCTTTTCTTAAAAAATTAGCTTGGTAGTTACTGATTAATTGGTGTTGGGCTTGTGAAAACAAAATTAATGGAAAATGACATCCCAAGGCTCGAGGTATGAAAATAAAATCCAAAGCTGTAATAAACTGTAGTTTTCCTTTGAGGCTGGCATGACCCATGGACTACTGTAACAACAGGGGTGCACTTTGAGCTGTACAGAACAAAAGTCAAAATAATACGGGGTATAATTGTCAAAATTGCCTGTCTAATTTACATAAAATGCTGAGCTGTTTATTTTAGCACTTTCTGAAAAGAAGGAAGCCTTTATCAGAGGGTTTGGGATGACTCCCCTGGGTGGCACTATTGGTGAGGGCCTGCTGGAGCAGGACAGCTCAACAGTGGCAAAGCTCCTGTAAAGCCTGGTGACAGTGAGGTCACAAGCCAGCAATAGGTGGGGATAACAGTATGACAGGGGAACACTGACGGGCACTGTGAGCCCCTATGGGAGAGAATGGAGGTCAGGGTCTCGTATGTGTAGGATCGGACACGTGTGTTTGTGTGTGTTTGTTTGTCAGTTAGATCTGGGTACAGGCATGACTCCTTCGGGAGCACATACATGACCGTGAGTTAAGTCTGCTACACATACCTGACAGACTGTTCACAAAGTCGCATGGTGGCAATGTCATCCAGTACAACTAAATGTCAGCAATGTCACTAACACGCACAACAAACAAACACACTTAACTATTCCTGCTCTTTTTTACCTTCCCACCTTCTCTTTTTCCTTCGGTGTGATGTTGCTGTTGACAGTTTGGGTCCCCAATGACCAATGTCAACTCAAGGTGCTGACACAAGGAAGAGAAGGGTGGGACCCTTTAAACACATTACAGGTACACAAACACACAAACACACACACATAGACAGACACGAGACCGTGCCCCCTCTGCTACTTGCTCAAGTCACACACACCTGAAGGTAAACTGACAAAACAACACAGTAATATTCCTACAGTAGTTTTGGTTTGTTTGTACTTAGTCTGAGGTGCCCCGTGGAAAAGTGAGCTAATATGCGGGGGAAGTTGTGAGATACCTAGCTATTGATCCTGGGGGCCACGAGTCCCAGCAGCAGCCTTTTAAATGTCAGCTTTTAATTTCCTTCTCCCTCCTTCACTGAAAAAGATTTATTCAAAGCAGTGCTGTTCCAGGAGATATCAGATAGCACGGTGACAGTCTTTTAAAGAGCTTTTGTTTGGTTTCGGCATTCATGGCTTTTTGTATCAGACTCTTTTATTCAAGCAGAGGAGGAGGAAGTTTCTGCATCGGGCACTGAGTTGAAAGGCAATCTTTTCCCTGCCTTTGTAAGGCGATGTACAACTGGAACTTCTTTAATTAGGGCTTCTCTCACATTGAGTGACAGCAGTGGCCGATACCCTCCAGACACTGACGGAGGTCAAACGCACACACATGCATGCACCCACACATAAACACACACAAATAAACAACAGAATTGTAAAAAAAATAAACATTAACCTTTTGTATTATAGATGAATATTTCACAGCTAACACATTAAACTAGCTGTGAAAGCTCAGAAATAAACATTAGTTCACCTCTACAGAAGTCTTTTATGGCATTCATTTAATTACTGGGCCGCACGCTGCACATGCTATAGAAACATGGTGGCACTATAATAAGATCATACATTCATGGCGTGATTTCATAATGACTGTCTTTGTGTGTGTTTTTGTTTGCAGAGTGTGTTCTTTTTTGAATCAATATGGTCAGCTAGCCACAAACTGTTAGATGTATAGGGACCCTATATCTCTGTTTAATTGTTAAGGTGTTTGGACAACTCCCTCGCAGTAAGACCTTATGTTCTATGAAGATGCAGCTCCCCTTTTATTACCACCCTGCCCACACCACCCTTTATCGTATGGACACACAATAAAGATAAGTATGAAATAATCCCATATGTCCAGTTGACAATAAATACCACAGTTTGTGTTTTTTTAATTCACTCTTTTATTGTGTGACCTAGCAAACCATAATAAAGAAGGGTGTTATTTTGGCCCCAATCCTGCTCTGCGTCCTTTAATATTGGGTATCTGCCACTACTGAGTCATTTAGTTACCTAAATGTTGATTAAAGCAGGGGTAGGCAGTTTATTTTTGGCATCGTTGGGCAAAAAATCCATAATAATCTTTGAACATATTGTAATTCAAGTGGTCTGAGAGAAAACAAGACTTTGTCCAATCACAGGTCGGTGCTGAGTCTCATTCCCAGGTCATCTCAACAATCATTCCAGAGGCTCTTACGGCACTGTTAAATATGTGTCTGACACATTCAAATAATAGCTGTTACAGGCTACTAAATGGGAAAGGCCTTATTTTTCATAGGGTTCTTGATCAAATACTGAATTCAAAACTATTAATATGGCAAGCTTAAATTATCCATATGATATGAATAAATTCAACTGGGAGAGAAGATGTTTCACTCTGTGATTGTTTTTTGGTTTGTTTTTTTACTCCTGCAGTTTTAAAACAAGATCACATTGTTTTCCTATCCTTAACCAAGCGCTGTGAGTTCCTAAACGTAAGTGGATATTGTATTGCATGAGCAGATTTTGTGCTGAAAATAAATGAAATACATTGTCAGTTAACATTTTTGAAACACATTTCTGCAATATGTTAATAGACGAAAAATCCAGGCCGCATCATGTTTCTTTCAAAATAAATTTGCTTGTGTTAATTAGTAGTAAATGAAAGCAATTTCTAGGAGACAGAGCTGTACAAACATATAAAAATTATGCAGATCTGAAACTCAGATGGAAATATGGACTTCTCAGCCACAGCATTAAAACCACTGACAGGTAAAGTGAATAACACTGATCGTCTCATTAAAATGGCACTTGTCAATCGTTTGGATATATTGGGTAGCAAGAGAACAGTCAGTTCATGAAGTTGATGTGTTGGCAGCAGGAAAAATAAACCAGTGTAAGGATCTGAGGTATTTTGACTTGGACCAAATTGTGATGGTGAGACAAATGTGTCAGAGGATCTCCAAAACTTGTGGGGGTGGGGTCTTCCTGGTATGCAGTGGTTAATCCCTACCAAAAGTGGTCCAAGGAAGGACAGGATCATGGGTGCCTAAGGATCACGGATGTGCATGGGGAGCAAAGGCTGGCCCATTTAAGTTGATCCTAAAGGAGTTAGTACAAGTTAATGCTGGCTATGATATGTTATGGGCTGCGTAGACCCGTCAGATTGTCCATGCTGACCCCTCTCCACAGCCCAAAGCATCTACAATGGACATGTGAGCATCAGACCTGAACCATGGAGCAATGGAAGGTGGCCTGGTGTTGACAAGGTGTTGACTTGGCCTTCAGATTCCCCAGATCTCAATTCGATTGAGCATCTGTGAAACTTTGCAACTTAGAAAACTTAGAGGAACTGCTGCTAATGTCTTAGCACCAGATACCTACCTTCAGAGGTCTTGTGGAGTCCATGCCTGGATGGGTCAGAGCTGTTTTGGCAGCATAAGGGTGACATACACAATACAATATTAGATAGGTAGTTTTAATGTTGTGGCTAATCGGTGGCTAATCACAAGCCATACCATACTGAGACAACAGAAATTTTCAAGGAAATTCTCAGGAATTTATCCATTTGTTTGGGTATACATACAACTGAAGCACATCAAAAAGAGATAAAATAGTATAACTTCTTATAGTGGTAAGAAAGAGGACCTGAATTTTTCCTTTTTTTAGATTACGAGCCACATGTTCTTGCTCTGTGTTGCGACGAGGACAGAGCTACTTCCAGCCAGTCCACCTCCACTCCCTCAGCACCAGCACTGCCGCTGCCACAGGCACTCAGTGAGGGATGAACAGAGCGGCAGTAACAGCCAACTGCTGCACTTCTCCTCTTCCCTCCTTCCCTCTCCCTCCACACATTTGTCTTCTCACCTTCTTTTTCCCCTTCGCCTTCTGCTTTAAACATGGAAGAGTTAATTTGCTCATTCTGCAGGCAGCATCTCTTTCTATTTATCTTTCTTCTTGTTTTTTTCCCCCTTCTCTCCCTCTCTCTCTCAGGCAGGGCTGTGCTGTCAGGCCCTTCCAGAGCAGTGGGGTTGTCAGGAGTGATGGATGACTATCAACCTTCTGCTGTCTTCCACTACGCTCCTGGGAGATTTACAGGCTCGCTGACTACCAGGCATGAAAACCAATCTCTCTTTCTCATTCTTCCCTCCCTTCCTCCATCCATGCCTGCCTCGCTCCTTCCATCGCACTCCCTCTATTTCAACATCTCCTCCGTTACCAAAAAAAGCTTTCATAATGGAGAGATGTGTGCAAAACAACATTGAAATTTGTGTGCGGACAGAGGGAAGCAATCGCTCCTCTTGAGGGTTATTGTGGATGTGTCAGAGGGGAATAGCGTCCTCAGAGTGATACGCCTGGTCTTTGACAGCCTATCTTGCCCATCTTCATCTTCTCTATTGCTTCCAGCTCCTTCACAGGCTTGAAACACGTGAACATCCATCCATGTTGCTCTTGCTGATGGTTAATTATGGCTTCGAAGAAAGGTGCTGGGCTAATTGCTGTCTTAAAATAGTAATTGCTTTATTATCGCGACCATTTTTGGTAATGATCGTTCAAAGGCATTATGTTAATGCAATTAAACAGTTTCATTATTATTCTGACTTGCACTAATTGACGGATGTTTTCTAAAGCTGGGCGCTAAATAAAGTTGTATTGAAAAACTCTTATTTTCTGCTATGAGCACACAGCAAGAGAAGTCACACACAGCTAGAGTACGCTTAACAATTCTGTCATCTGCCTACAAGGCTCTGTGCTGCCAACATTATCTTCACCAACATAAAGCAAAACCAATCTGCTGCAAAACCAGTCCTGTCTCAAAGAAATTACTTTAATATACAGCTATTAAGGTTGTCAAAAGTATCAATACTTTTTCAATACTGTGTGTTTAAAAGCAAAGAGTTAACTTTGACAGGTGGCCACATTTTACACGCTGCTCCGTCAACCTCAGGGGTTCATATAGTAACATCATCATGCAGAAACCTAATGGGAAGCTACAGAATGATATAAAAACTTCACAACAAAACCCCAAAAATGAAAGGAGTCGCCCTTTAACCAAAGCACTTTTGTTGCAAGAGTCTGGAAGTGAACCCTACACTAGGGTGTTTAAGTCCTGCAATTTGTATGCACACGATCCATCCCAACCACCTCCTTGCAAATCCAGCGTGTTATATAAATGCATTGTTTCAAAAACACATTGTCGTTGAATATAATCCAGGCAGGATCACCGTTACTGTCACCGTTACATAATTATAAAAACAATTTAGTAATATACAAATATAATTTCCAGTGAACAGGGTTGGAAAAACATTGGAGCCATAAATATAATGTTCAAATATGTTCAAGCCGATCGAAAAATACCACAAATAAGATTACACCTGACCAAGGTCATAGAATAAACATCCAGCGCAGTGATATTTCCTTGACCAAAGACCCATATAAACCAAGACATCACATCCATGAATTATCAAATATTGTGTCTCCATATTTTATAACCATTTCCCATAACCACTACCTTTCAAAAACTGTCTGGGGAGGAAACTCATATTTGCATTCATTTGCAAATTCGGGAAAGGAACCATGCTGGCTAGTGGAATAAGCATGAGCTTTAATATGCATACAGTGCTGACACCACTCTTCAAAAAGAAGGTAATAGACATAAATGACATGTAAATGTTATTTAGATTGCCATCTAATAGCATGCAAAGCAGCACTGCGTCTCGCCTTATCAAATATTTGAATTAGAAGATGTGGCCCCACCTCGATCTTGGGCTGCATATAGTAATGATACCTGCAAGTGTGTGTGTGTCACTCCATCTGTCTGTCTGTATGTATGAGTGTGCATGCATGCATGTATGTGATCTTGACTCCATAATGATCTCTGGTCCTATCTGTCAGCACACTACATAGTTTATACAGTGTAAGAGGTAAACACATGCGCAATGCTTTCATTGACATTTGGTGGGCTCATTAAAATCCGATCACATCTCAGGAGGACAGCTTGAGGAGAATTCTTGTTTTCTTCCCTGCGCTTAGACATAGCGGCGATGCTTAACTTTTGCTTATATGGGCCTTGTTAGCTTTGTAACTATCAGGTCTGCACTCCTGCTGAGTGACAAGACTGGATTGGCATCAGATAGAGAAAAGGCAGAGTACACAGCCACTGGCTTCAGATGCCAGTCTGATCTTAAGCTTGCCTGCCTGAGAACATTACGCATACTTGTGTTTTTGGATTTACTTCTATTGTAAAACTTGATAGAACATGAAAGTACACAAATTGAAAGGATAAGCTATAAGAGCGCAAGGATAGCTGAGCTTATAATACACAGTCTTGAGTGTGCAGGGTTGTAATAGGTCAAAGACTAAGCTAGATTTTTCCACCAGCACAGTTTCACGCCTGCACTGCTGTAATATCAGGCGTCAGAGTAAATATGTTATTTTTGTTTTCTTGCACAATCTGCATTAATTAGAAAAAGCACCCCCCTTGGTCAGGCGCCGCACTACTGCCAGGAGCCACAGGGCGAAAAATGAGTCATTTTGAAATGAATAATGGATTTGTGTCTGCAGGGAGAGGAGAGGATTCACACAAGTGTATGCGAGAGTGTGCCTGTGTGCATCTGTATCGACTAATGTGCGTGTGTGAAGCCTGCATTGAGTCTATAAATACGTCCTTGCTGGTCATTTCACTTGGCCAGCCCAGCCCCATACTCCTCCAGATGCTCTCTCTTCCTCCGTTATTTCACAACCAGACGTGAATATGTAGATGTGTGAGCGGAACGGTGCAGAGCAAGAGGGGTGGAGCAATAAAATCATAAATAAACAGGAGCTTTGGGGGTTTTCCTGCCACAGTAACTGCTGCCATTTGACCTCAGGCGGTCTGTGGAGGGCAGGGATGATAGATCTGCCCTTCTCCGTCCTACAGCTGTTCACACATCAACAGCAGAAGTTCCAATTAAAATGTTGAAGTGGCGGCATCTTTATCGCTACTGACACTCTAGAGGCCCATGTGTCACTTCAGGCCTGGATGAGCTGATGAAGGAGACTTGGTGAAGAGAGAGGAGGTAGGGAGGTTAATGAGAGTCCAGTACTACTGGCAGCCCATATTCTCGGTCTCTTCTCTCGGCACTGCTGCCACGGGCCTTCACTCTGACACATTCTGATATAACACATTCACACTAATTTGAAGTCTTGCTGAAAATAGAGAACAAAACATGAGGTCAAAAGGAGATGAAGGCTGTGTGTGCGTTTGTGTGTTTGTGTCTGTTTTCACAGCAGCTACATGGCTGGGAGAGGATGGAGGTTGAAGGACACAGAGGCTCATCGCTGACAGTTGTGCAGTGTCAGCAGGAAGTGATGTCACGGGTCAGTGTTGAGAATGTGGAGGTGGGTCTGCGAGGGCGCTAACCCCACAGCCCTGCAGGATAAGCATAGAGTGCTGAGAAACTAAATTCAGTACGAATGTTGTGAATGGCAGATGCCCCAGTAGAATATCAATCACTTCCTGCACTCCACAACACAACACACTCTTCCTCTCTCCCCTTCCTAATGCTTTAGAAGACAGACAGGAGTACAGTGTACAAGTTGCCAGTGTTACATCCCATCTGTGTTCAGTCAATATGATGCATCTCATAGAACAGGATTGCAACTCACTCAAAAACTCACACATTCATTCACAGGAGGCCACAGATTATCCAAAAGGGGGAGCTGTCTATATCAGACGAGCTCTATACCTGCTGATCAGTGTGGCATCAGCTTAGGCCTGTACATATATACAAATTAATATCACTACCTACAGAAAAAGACAGCAATAACTGTTGCTCTTTTAAAGCTGTAATATGTAACATTTCCACTGTAAAATTTCTAAAAATGCAAGACATATGTTTTCTGCTAGGCATTGCTAGCTAGTTGCTATAATTTACAGGAAAACACATGATATGTTGAATATGTTAGAGAGTGGAAAGACGTCTGTGTAAGAGACTCATTGTGGAGTCAGTAGAGCTTTAATATTACCTCTTCCATGAACATAATTTCTATTGATTCATGTCAGATAGATTTTCATCTGCAATGTCATCAAACCACGTCTTTTGTGGCAGAATTTACATGTTGGGCATTTAACAGTAACACAACCTGCAGACACTGTGTGTTACAGCAGATTTTAAGCACAGGTTGTCATTTGTCAGTTTTGATTGGTTGTCGAGCTTAAAGCAGGCAGGTTTTCCAGAGGGGAGGTGCTGGGGCAGAGAGTAAAATAGAAATACGGATGCATCAGAGTGGTACGCTGCAGTTGACGGCAAAGATTAAGTTTTTGTTAGGTCTGTGATGGACAATGAATGAAAACTGTCATCCCTTAAGTATTTTGGTTTAGTTTCTATCAGGGCACTTTTCCACCAAATAAGCTCTGGTTCTTGAAGTGGTTCTGTTTAAAATCCTGGGAACCCTGGCACTATCTAGTTAATCCACCTGCATTTCCACCAGTTATGAGTGGAACCGTTGTCATCAAGGATGTCATCAGCAGAGGGTGCTGCACAATGCTGATGCATGACACGCCCACTTTGGTTCCCACGGAATACCTGCTATTTTTTGGTTCCAGTTGAGAACCAACTTTTCAGGTTCCAAACCAGTTTCTTTTTGGTATAAATGGTTAAAATATTTCAAAATTAGGTGCTTGGACTGGAACGAGACGGTTACATGTTGGTGGAAAAGGGCCGTCAGTGTCTCATATATGCGATGGATTGCAGTGGTATTACGTTGTACAGTGTATAATTATCTATTATATGTACTATAGTATAATACAGTTGAGTATAGTATTCGAAGTGTACTGTATAGAATTATTATAGTGTAATGTTCATTATTTTTTTATTATTATTATCATTAATATTGCCTTACATTACATCATTGTGGTGATGGCTACAGACAGAGAGAGATCAAAGCCAATTGCATTTTTAAAATAATTTAACCCTAATCCCACCTTTTTTTTTCTTTTTTGCTGATCTGAAAAATGATCTGATCTGTGACTCAAAACCATGATACGATTTGAACTGTGAATTTTGTGATCTGTTGCACCCCTAGTCTTAACCTAAATGAACTGAAACAAACTCTGACCTCAATGTTGTTAATACAAGAAGAGAACCAGAGCGGACCTGAGTGAGCAAGTACATGTCAAGCAAATGAAATGTTCTGTAGAAATTATGCTCCATTTAACAAAAGATTTAATTTGACATATTCAAAATGCAAATATGTATAAAACCTAAGGAACACATACACAAAACACTTGGTGGCAAGTCTGTAACACTCACCAACTGCATGTGTCGACAGTCAACAAGTCTGCAGGTCTAAAATGCTGCTGGTGCTGCAACTCTGCAAGTGGATTACATCTGCTGTGCCTGGTTTCAGGTGCTTCACACCAATGACACTGTGTGTCCTTGTTACTGTTAGTATTATAAGATTATTTATACCCAGACATCTTTACAACTTGTTGTGAGACGAAGAGCACAAATCAAAAAGCTGACATGACCATCATCATGACAGGGGAACACAGAGGACGCTGGATTTGGATGAACCCAACAGATGCAGTTTAAATCCATAAATCACAGAAAGAGGAATTAGTGTGTGTCTAGGAACACTGTTTTGCTGTTTGGTCTACACAACACACCTCTTTTCTGCCCCCACATTAAACTCAAACACCTTTATAAAAGACTTAATTAGACTAAAGTGTTTCTGGCTTTCTTCACCCACTAGCTGCATGACTGCCCAATATCCAACAACTGAAACTCTCAGAATGGTCTACCATGTCTTTCCCTGTGTAGCTTTTTGTTGGCTCTTTGTGATTGAGAGGCTGTAAAAAAGCAATCTTCTCTACCTCCAGCTCATCAACATGCACGGGTGCACACACATACACACACAGGCACACATACTTACATGCCTCCCTCCAAAAGAGACCGTTAAAACGTGGCATAGCATTTTATTTTAGCTGCTGTGCTTTCTGTCTGACTGGAAACAGCCCCTAGTCTGTTTCTGTGTCTGCAAATGATGAAAAAGGATCAAAATGGACAACACTGCTGCATCTGCTGCTTTGCTACACCACGGACGAGCACAAGGAGAAGATAAGGAAATGAGAAGTAACAGGATGATGGCTCAGAGTCACAGGATGAACAATGACTTGAGCCTCCTAATGGTTCAGGGGAACAGTACTGTGGCTATTTCTACAAGGAAATGCATCATCACTCCAGGACATGGAGAGGAAAGAAAAGAAAGAGAAAGACAAAAAAATGTGTCCAGTATCTATTGAATGCGTGATGGATTTAATGCGTGGAGTAACCTTTGGAACATCACGCGTAACAAAAAGTGATAGTTTTCCTTCAGTTGACTGATTACAGTCTGATAAGCATGGAAAACACCACACCCATCATCGATTGGCAGCAAAACAGATCAATAAAGCACCACTAGCACACATGCCAGATAGACTAACACAGATCCAAATAATAAAGCACACAGCATACTTTAAAACCAACAAATACTTTAAACATTAGGTGTAGCCTAGTTAACAGGTGAAGCTGCATATAGCTAATTGACAAAACTCTCAGGATAACTCTACTGAGGAATTTTCCAAACAGAATAAAACATTTAATGTAGGAACAGAGAGGTCACAAGAGATAGACAGACGGAGAGAGAAACAGAACAGGGGAATCGGTCCCCTGAGTTTGAACAATGGCAGGATTTGCTCATAAAACAGCTGCCCCAAATCAATTGATAAAATGCAGACTTGAGAGAAGAACAATTTAACAAAGTTTGTTTGATGTGCTGTCTCAAGACAAGCCAAACTAGAATTACCACCTCATGGTTGTGTGCCTCCACCAACTAGTTAAGTTGCAATCTGTCCAGACTCAAATAAAATATGTGATGAAAACTTATAAGTAATTTAAGAACAGGTATTAAGTGTATTTTTTACCACTATCTTGACATGTATGCTTCCAGTGAATAATTTCCGGTAAGCCTCCATTGGAGAGCTTCATTCATGGTGCAACAATCGCCTGAAGCCCAGTATTAGCAAAACCAATGAGCTTTTGGTGGACTACAATGCTTCAAATACAGATGTTGCTGCAAAGAAGCTTCAACCTGTAAATAAATCATAAAAACTCGTAAAACATATTTTAAACCCAGGAGCACATAAGAGTATACAATCAGCATTGTTCCAAGGTGGGTACCCAAGATTTTTCTTACCAATTAGGCATTCGAGCAAATATGGTCACAGTCTCAGGGGAAACGCCTTGCGATGTATCATCTCGTTTTCAAAGGGGTCCTAATCCTCAAACTATGGCCAAAAACTTTGTTTTGTGAGGTCACAGTGACCTTGACCTTTGACACCAAATTCTAATCAGTTTGTCCTCTATTGGTGTTCCAGTGATATTACACCCATGAGAATGGGGTGGATGAAAAACTCCAAAAGATAATGGCTCAGGCCACAGCTATCGCCAGAGAAGAGGAATAAAAATTATGGGCCACTGTATCAGTCCTATCTGTTCAGTTTCAAAAATAAGAGCTTAGTAGGGTCAACTCCACAGCAAAGCCAGTGCTGAAGGTCAAAGTTGAGTTGAGTTGAGCTGAGTTGAGTTGAGATGAGTTGAGCTGAGTTGAGCTGAGTTGAGCTGAGTTGAGTTGAAAATGAGTTGAGCTGAGTTGAGTTGAGATGAGTTGAGCTGAGTTGAGCTGAGTTGAGTTGAGTTGAGATGAGTTGAGATGAGTTGAGCTGAGTTGTGTTGAGTTGAGCTACATTCAGTTCACACCAGGTGACAGAAGTTAGGAAAAGTAAAAGGAAGTGACAAGTTTGACAGCTGATCTGTCAGATAATGAGAAACTTGAGGCTTGGGGCCCTGACAGACCAATCCAACCTCAACAAAGACTGACTGATGCATTGCTTCTTGTCCTCTGTTAAAACTGTACTTTCTATCACCAATAAGCATCAATAGCCATTGACTAGCTGACAACCAACAAGTTCTGCGACTGTGTGACATGTAATAACTATTGAGTCGTGTGTGTTGAATGTGTTTACATGTCCAAAGTAAGCCAGTTAACATGCTTTGTGATAAAGATGGATATATCAAAAAAGTCTGGCTAACAAAATATTACAAATACAAGCATCTATTTTCAATCATACAATGGCTCTGGAAAGAAGAAATCTATCACTTAAAGCTTACCAATTAAATATAGTACAGGCATATGTTACTTTAAACTAAGACAAAACTCTCCAAGCAAGGAACTGTTATTCCAAACTCACTCATTATGGTGACTTAGTCACTCCACAATAGGCCACTGACAAGACAAGACAAAGTGAATATTTTATGGAAATAGATTAGACTGCTTGGGGGAGCTTCCTAAACAGAGACCGAGGGTAAAGACCAAGAGACCTACTGTCTGTTGATGTTTTTTATTTTATATCAGAGAAAGTTTATGAATGTTATCTATTATACAGGCCAGTGCTACACTGACATCACTGTGGCAAAGGCTCAGAATACCTTTAAAACAATCAGAAGAGGATTAGGAAACTAGAGAAGCAAACAAAGTTAATTGAATTTAACGTACGTTTATGAACACTATTGTTCCATGACATAGGAAGAATGATAATACTATTAGCGACAAAACAATTTCACAGTGATATAAACACATAATTCAAAAAGCATGTAGCCCTTATTTGAAATTCTGGTAAACAAATATTTAATTTCTGAATTCTCAAATTAGTTTAAAAAAAATGATTCCAATCTCAGAAAAGTAAAATCATGCATATTCTGCAAAAAAACAATCTTTTCAGCAAAACCTCTCACCAGCTTCTCTTTTTAAAAATAATCTAACATCTTCAGATGTAGAAAACAGAGTATGGTCATTTATTTCTTCTTTGTAAGTTGCAGAAGTAAACCCTGAAGCCCTGCAGAAGTGAACCTCACCTTCCACACTCTCCTTATGCTTTCTGAATTTGAATCAGTCCTACAAACTAAAATACACTAGGTTTCCAGTCTTTTCTCACTGACATCCAAAGCACGTTGCTACAATCATATACTATCACATTATGTGGTCAAATAATCAAATACTTTTCACAGGCACAATTAAGCCTTGATGATAAAAGGGCTGTAAAGTCCTCACAAAAAGATATGTCAAGATGTCGTCTGTGAAAAAGGACTACTGCACTTGAATAAACACAATTTTATAATTATTGTATATTATGGCAAAGGAAAAGACTATAGCTTTGCAACAAATGATTGATTGATGATTTGCAAATGATAATGGTTGATAATTGAAACAAGACAAATGTGAATAGTTTTTGTTGCCTCCTTTACTGAGACATCAACATAAACCTTTCCTACAGTGGATCTGACAAATGCACCGTATACTTAGCTGTCACTGGCTTATTTTTTTCTGATTTCTAATTTGAAAAAAACATGTCAGCTGTTCTGGAAACAACAGATTTCTTCTACATTATCAAACAAAATTTTGAATAACCCAAGGTGGGAAATAGCCCATTCAGTTGCAAAACCAGGACTGTCAAGTCATTGTCTAAATAGTCTGCTCGATGGTTTGACAACCGGTTAGCCAGCTCCCTCCATTCTCTATTTTACAGGCAACAACCATGAAGCAACAACTCAGCTCATGAGTTCACTTTGTGGGACTAAATAAATAAGTAGCAACACCAAATAAAGCTACTGATATCATTAATTGTTGCCTAGAGGACAAACTGTGTAATAGTGACAGTTTAAAATAGCTTTAAACATACAATATTAAGTACAAAGTTCATTTTGTATTGAAAACAAAGTTTGTTACTTATAAGCTGAAAATTTAGCTTAAAAGCTATATTTGGCCTGCAATATCCCAGATCTGCATCATTCTATTAAAAAAATAGTCTGAAGTGACAAAGCAACATTGCTTGATAAAGCCAACCTCAGAGGCTACTATAAAGTCTTGTGCTTTTGTTTTGCAGTTGTGTTTAATTCCAACATCTTAAAGGGCAACTCCTTCTGCCGTTAGCAAAAAGCAGTGACGTAGGTTAGAGTGCTGATGCACTCCTGTCCTCAACCTAGAGGGTTTATAAGTAACAATGTCATCATAGAGAAACCTATGTCAGGTCACATGGGAAAACGTCTTTAGAAAGGCTTGGAAAAATAGCATTTTGATATAAAGAAAAAAAACCTTTTAATTCTTTTTTAATTTCTTTACCTTTTCATTAATTCTTTAAATTCAATACTACTGCTACTACTACTACTCTTACTACTACTACTACTACTAATAATAGTAATAATAATAATGGACCCATCCTTTATATAATTTTTTAATGTTGTATGAACAATGTGTCTGTCAGCCTCTTGACAATATGTTACATAAGTGCCACAAACTAAATTTTAGTAGGCTGAATGGACGTCACTGAGTTGTTCAAAGAAAGTTTTCCAAACTAACAACAGTATATTGGGGCAGCAAAGTTTTGGACTGGTCAATTGAAAGTCCTTGATTGGGCTCCACTGACAAAGATATCGATATATATCAATCAACTTACTTCAAAACACTGAAGTCAGACAGAACATTTGGTGTAAGACTGTATCTGCTTGGGTCAGGGGCAAGCATTTCAAGCAAGTATTTCAGGTGAGGCAACGAGGCTATACGGGACACTCAGTCAAGCCCTAAATCCCTGGGAATTGGTGTAAGTCACCCAGTCCACCTCTAAAGCTTTGGTAGGAATGGGATTCGGAGGGCCGAGGCCACGGGCTTCACCCCTGAGCCCCAGGAAGAAAAGGTGGTCTGAAAAGAGCGGCGGCGAAATGGACCTCGGCTTGATTAAATGGTCACTGAGTCGGAAAGCAGCTCTGATGTGATCTGTGACCTCGTACTGCCCTGAAAAAAAATCTTTTTTAAAGAAATGATTAAATGAAAGCACCTTCAAAAGGAGCCTGGAGGGACTGCAGTGAAGCGGATGGACTGGTGGGAGGGTGCAAGGTCCCCACTTAGCACAAACACTGAAGGAGGGGGGGATGGGTCTGAGAGAGGGGTGGGAGTAGGCTCAGACCTAATAACCACCTGCTCTGAACTAAGAGAAAGAGAGAAGAGAAGAAGGAGCATGAGAGAGAGACGCATAGAGAGTGAATGAATGATCCAGTGACAGTGTGGTCTGTTGGCTGGTAGCCCTGGGTAGGATAGCAAGACCTGAGAAACAGAATGTGGTGGGCAACATCTCAGCCATCTTTGATTCCTTATACTCTTACCTCTCTCTCCTCTCAAAACATTTTGAGATGAGGTTCAGAGGGCCTCACAGGGGAAGGAACATATCTGAAATTGAATTAAAGAGAAGGGACCTTTGAGAGCTACTGGGAAATCCTCAGAGAGAAGCAGGGAGGTCTTCTAAGAGGCAAACTCAGTCAGTTTTTTCAGTGCTAGATTGGAAGGCAGCAGAAAGCTTTGCCAACGATTGTGGTAGCTACTTAAATTTGAATAGAGGCGAGGGGAAAGATATTCAGGTTACAGTGTGAAGAAGAATGAATAATAAGGAACTGCTCTGTATTTACAGAAGAGCACAGAGTCTACTGGACTTTAGGTTATTCTCAAGTCCAAATACTTGAGTCTGGACTCAGGCATCTTTTAAGAGAGACAGTCATTACTGCAGGTTTGTTTTCACATAAAGTGATCAAATTGCAAATTGGGCATCCAAAGCAGCACTGTATACTATATACATTATGCCACATTATTTTTGTAAATGCTTAAAGCATTTCCATCAATAAGAAGTAATGGCAAATGTGTGAATAGTTGTAACAGTGCAACATTACAATGGTCTAAGCAGTCATAATTAGGGCTGGGTAGTCGATACCTAGAGTCTAAGGTATGGACAGAAGTAACCCTCTAAAAAGTTACATAAAAACTTCTCCAGTCAAATGATACCTGCATTCAATCCTTTTTGGACCCAGACAAGCGTTCTTGTTGTGATTTTTCCATTTAATGGGACGTGTTATTGGCCCACTACTGCAGCTGCTACAAATCATAGTCTGTGGTGTGGTGAAGTCAAGCGTGGTGTATTTGACAGTGTTGGCAGTTGAGCTTGCCAAAACTGTGGCATCTGATAAAAATAAATGTAAAATAAATAAATAAAAGGATAATTTCAGGAATTCTTCCATTCATAAGATGGGTATCAAATGCAGTAGGGAAAAGTTATCAGATTAAGTATTCTGTTGCGATCAGTATGATTTTAAGGGTACTAGTATTGGTATCAAATCAATGAAGTGATACCCAGCCACAGTCATAATGCAGCAGCACCTTTGTCCTTGTCTGAAAAGACTCTGGCAGACTCACACATACATTTTGTGCTGTGTAATTGGTGCACACACTGGCACCTTCAACCAATCACATTACTCAACTTTCACATTTGGTAAAGACCTCAGCAGGCTACACTGAAGCTTACTAGAAGTGAACCCCACACCAACTTTTTGCAATGGACCAGAGGCTGCTTTTCTGAACCCCCCAAGTTTGACAGCAGCTTCGTAGCTTCTGCAAATGTACAAAACTCTCACAGAGAACAAAGTTCAGAACAAATCCTCAATACAGCCAAAATGTGAAAATGCCCTTCAACTGAAGTTCAACTATAGTACACTATGCATTTATAATATGAAGTTTAAGGATTAGCAAGAGATTAACTACAGTATAGGGCTTTAACTGCTTTTAAATCTCAATGTCCTCAAAATACATTACATCACAATCCATTTTTCAATGTGTAATTAATGTAAAATAAAGCAGAAACTAACTGTTTTACCAGTTTAAAAACCCTTTATAGTTCAGTTAGTTGCATTTTTGTAAACTGAAACTACCCAAAAATCTCTTCCTATAATTGCAATAATTTGTCACAGTTTAATACAGAGTATGACTGTTATGACAGCCAATTATGACATAAACATTTTATTCGATTATGATATTTTGCTGAGCTCTGCCCAAATCACTAGACCTGCTCCCTCTCCTTACCTTGGTTTATCACCAACGGAGAGAGACATGTCGGGGAGGCTTTCTCATTACTACAGCAACATTTATTTAATAATCTCACAGCGGTAAAAATCTCATTCCGCAAATGTTGTTATGGAGCTTAACACAGTTCAAATTTATATTTTAGCAGAGAAAAATGCAGAATTCAGCAAACAGGAATACAGAGACAGCCCATAAAATACAATTACAGAATATAAAAGTATTTGTTGTTTCCATATGCGACACAAAGTCTCTGTTTTTGTACATAGACAACACATCAGAACCCAAATCACAAACTGTGTCTAATTTCAACAATATTAACGTATACACTATGGAGAATTAGGCATCAAATAGGACTGGTACATGACCCTTATTGTTCATTCTTCTCCTTGCTCGCTAGCAGGCCTATCTGCAGCTAAGAAGATTGTACTCCAGCACTGGAATCCTCCTCATGATATTTCAAATGTTCACTGGCACTGAAACTTTTTAGACATATCTTACCTGGAACTATCATCAGCAAGAGTGAATGATGCATGACCCAACACAATTTAAATCTGGACAAAACTGATATCTAACTTAAAGGATCTTCTGTCTAAGGGAGCTCTGTCTGGTGCGTTCCATTTACCTTGGAGGCCAGAAGTTGGAGATGGGGATAACATCCCACCTGAGTCTATTGTGGTCCAGTACAAGTTGGAAAAATAACTTTTTTGTTTTGATAACAATGCGTTGTGTTTTTTTACTGTATTCAAACACCATAGCAACAAGCCCCCACAGATAGAACTGTGTGTACGACTGATTTAATGAGACACAAAAGACAGAGGTGCGAATAAACAGCTTTCACTACTGTTGACAATTTCGAGGTTGGGCTTGGTGAGGTTCTTCCAACTTCCCAAGTCGGAAATCCAACTTTATCTCTACAGCAGCTGATTAGATCATTAAAAAGACAGAGGAGGAGCTGGCGCATACCACATGCTTGCAGAGACCTCTGAAATTTCTGTCAAGCACAAATCAATTGAATGCAAATGGTAATGGAAAATGGGAAGTTGTTCCAGTATGTTTCACAACAAAGACCATTACATATAGTAAAACTTGATGAAAAGGTAACTCTGATTACTGTTCACTGTGTGTGCTGCCATATTGCTGTGACATCAGGTGAGCTTATGAGCTGGAAGGATGTTGCCTGAGTTTTCGACTTGGCATTCTGACTCGAATGAGTGCTCCATTGCACTTTTCCGTGTGGAGGTCATTTTTTTTCCGAGTACAATGGATTGCAACATGACCACTTCCCAGCACCACTACTATCCTGTTGGTTAGTGGAGGGGAGGGTGGGGGGATAGGAGTCGGGGGATGGGTCAAAATGTAATCAGAAACCTGTAGTATTGTCTGTAAGTTATTGGTGTTGCAATAAAAATAAGCTATCAAAAACTATACAGTGGGGACTAGGCTGTGTTGGAAGTTATATACAGGATATTAACTTGCTTTATCATTTGGACAAACAAATTACTCAAAAAATTAGTGAGTTAACATTTTTCTCAACCATCTAATACTTTAGTTTGATAGCCTCCCCACTGTTCACAATTTGTTTTAATTTAACTCAATTCAATACTCAAGAAAATTTAATATGCATACTCATATCTTTGAAACTTACTGTAATTTAGTCACTTTAAACACTGTGTATTTAAAACCCAGTTCGAATTAGAGTGTTGCATGGAAATGGGACACGGCTTAATTTTGTTTTTCTCACTCCCTATCTCTTTCCCTCTCTCTCTCTCACATGCACACACACGCTATCAACTTGATTGTTTCCTCTTGGTGAGAGTACAAGTAACGGGAACGGCCAGTGATAACACTTGTTTAAAGCCAAGTAAATTATCCTGTTGCATTGTTCTGCAGAGACTGACATTTTTACAGAGCCTCAGCATCCCAATCAGAGCTCGTGTAATCACACAGACATTTTTACAGCAATCAGACAGAGCAGAGGAGGGGGCTGGGACTTCAGACAGAGAGCAGAGACACTGCTGCCTCTGAACCAAAGATACTCAAATCATGTCTCCATAAAGCCTTGATTAAAACAAATTTAGAAAGTCAAACAGCCGTGCCATGACAAACCATAGCACTTTGAGTGTAGTAAAAGAAAAAAAAACAAGCAGAGATGTCAGAGTGTTTTGTCTGTGAAGGATTATCCTGAGGAATTCTCGGCTCTCACGATAATCCATCCTTATCACTTGTCACGTTCAAAGAGGTAGAAATTGGAATGGACTCTGGGACAGAGTTGGGTAAATGGAGAGCTTTATGACCAAGGAGAGGCGTGCAGGAGACAAAGTGAAACAAAGTGAGCTTCAAGTGTCTCTCTCCCTGGCTGAGTGAGCTGTCTTTGCAGCAGAGCTTGTACCTCTGAGGATATTTGTGCTGCTTTGTTGCAAATTAGGCTTCCTCTTTTGAGCTTTTATTCACAGAAAAATATCAAAGTAATCACCAGAGCAATGGTGATTATTCAATGTTGGAAAATGTGAGACAAATAACAAGACTTTGTTTACAGTTTAATCTATTTGAGGCCTGGTATACACCAGAGGATGGTGCGAGTTGTTTTGTCTGTGCCAGAGGAGTTTTCAAGATCACCACCTTAGTGAGAATATAAAAGAGCCACATTGGACCCCTGCTGAGGACTGGAGCGTCCACAGAGATTATTGTCCAGAAAAAATGCTTTTGTGGCATGAATCATTAACAAGCCAAATTAGCATTATGGGAAATATCGAGACAAAAAATTAGGGTTTGGTAATGTGAGGTGTCTTCAGACAAAAATCCTCTTAGATGAGGAGCTGTCTATCTAAAGTATGTAGTTTATCTGTCTCCTACAATTCTTGTTCAATCACTACAACAGTAGTTCAACATTTTGTTAGATGATAAAATCTATACCACCCTAATGTTTGTGTGTCAAGTATACAGCTTCAGCCAAGGAATGATTAGCTTAGCTTAGCATAAAAACCGGAAGCGGAGAAGAATAGCTAAGTCCTAGCTTGTTACAGAGCTCTCTCCATCATGGAAAGATCACAACAACATTCATGAATATTTTCTCAGGTTTTGAACATCATTGGAATTTTTTTGAGAATTTGGTACATAACTCAACAAAATATGTAACACTGATACAGTTGTGTTTAGACATTTTAATATGTACTGTTATATAGTCTGCCTTTAAATCAATAAACACGGCTGCTGATGCAACTAATGACTATTTTCAGAAATGAATTTAAAATCTAAATTTTAAATTAAATATCTAAAATATGAAAAAAGAAAAATGCTCATCATAATTTCCCAGAGCCCAAAGTGACATCTTGAAATTGATTCTTTTGTCTGACCAACTGTCCAAAACCCAAAGACTCTTCATTTGCTATCATAAATGATGCTTAAAAATGACTGAAAATATTAACTGATTATCAAAATATTTGGCAACTAATTGATTAATCAACTAACTGTTACAGCTGTAGTACACAGACTTAGAAAACAATTTGTGTTTTCTTTTATGGGGAGTTTGTGCTGCTAAACTTTGAGCTAATCACCTCCTAGCTCAAGCATTATACTCAAGTGGTAGTGATTCTCTCATCTAACTCTTGTGAATAAAACCAAATATGTTCTCAAAATATTGAACAAGTACACTCACAAACTGATAAGTAAATATGAACACACACAGAAGGCTTGTTTCCATAGGAGGCATTTCAGCCATGTTTGTAATCATTTGTGTCACACACGTCAGACAGGACAGATCTACTTCTATTTTAATCAATACAGCTGTACACACAGACCTCATAACAGCTTGCGTTTTTTTTTCGCTTGAAGTCTGATTTGTTCTATTTCATGCATATAACGGCAGTGATTGTGTGTTGGGCTTTAAACGTCGCCACCAAGCGAGTGACCTACAATCAATACTGTGCCTGAACGACTTCTGTGTTGACCCTGACAGAGGACTGGAGCTGCTTTGGCTACGCAGACTGTATAGACACAGATATGAAGAAACAGTTGCACTTTCTGACACACAAAAACCATTCACCCTGATCCTTGTGGAGGAGCTAGAGAGCATGTGGGAGAGGAGGGATATGATGTTCCTATGGGGGAGAGAAGGGAGTGAAAGTAGAGGAAGAGAAGTATGGGTGCAAGGAAAGAGGGAAGGTGACTTTCATGGCACAGCGGAGGGCTGACACAAGCAGTCCTTGGCTTAGGAAGGCCACAGAAGTCTCATGCTAACAGCATCCACGTACAACTCCTTTAGCAGCACTTTCTGTCTGTCTCCCTGCCTGTTGGTCTGTCTGGAGCCTGTTCTGGGCCAGCTAGCAGCCAGATATCATTATCTCCTTGACTCAGGGCAGAGTAATCTCTCTGCCTGCTCCTGCTTTATTGAGTTGGATAAATATAATATGTGACTCACAGCCATTATCTACTACAGAACAGCCCTATTTATCCAGCAGGCAGAGGCCTTGGCGCATTCGAACTGGCCTCTCTCTCTTTGATGGAACTACACTCAAGTGATGGAAGCCTTTGAACGCCCATTCATGGGATTTGAACCAGTGGAGAAATTAACAACATGAATTCAATCTTTCATGTAGACAAACTGTGAAACTAAAAATTTAAAACAGAGTTGTTAATGCTATTTAAAAAGTAATGACAGGTCAAAAAGAGCATTGAAGCAAGTAGCAGCACTTTAAATATTATAGAGGGAGGCACTGCAACTGCACATTTGAGACAAGCAAATGCCATATAATGACGCGTTTACATTTAACTGATGGAGGTTTCTAGCAGCTCTAGGAATTAAGTTAGGTTGTCAATTGTTTTGTAACTATTGCCACTATCATTCCCCGAATCTTAACCAGGTATTTACTGTTTTAATCGTGACGACAAAGGTCCCCTAAAAAGCTACAACCCAAACCATGATCTTTCCATTCCCTTATTCCAATCAACGTTTTTAGGCCTAAATCTAACCAAACCTTAACCATGGCTGTGTAAGATCAGAAAATGGTTAATTTTGCAGTAAGGTTTTATAACAAAGTGTCCAGATAGCAGTGTCAGGATTTAAGGTTCCCTTTAAAAGTTAGCATCATGCTTATTGCTTGTCACGGACACTGATTGGCATTTACAGTTGCAAGTAGCACTGAATGTGCTGTACGGAGAATTCTCGGTTCCGTTGCCTGCTAATAGCAGCTAGCAGTTATGGTTCTCTACTTTAGCAACAAGTAATCAGGTAGCTCTGTAATTAAATCACGGAGAGGAGGAGCTGAGCAGATGGAGGACATCAGGGGGAAAAACAAAAAATATATTCTCCATCAAATATGTTGCAGTTTCACCCAAATCACAGAATAGAGTTAGTATACGCCCTCAAGTGCAGGATCTGGTGTATAGACTCTGGTGTATAGGTGATGTATAGAGCAATACATATTATGTGAGGAAAAACACTTACACACAATTTTATTGTGGCTGCAACTATCGATCATTTTCATTATCGATTAATCTATAATTATTTTCTCGCTTATTCTATCAGTTTATCAGTTTATCAGTTCAGTTTACTGTCACAGAGGAGTAAAGAAACCAGAAAATATTCACATTTGAGAAACCAAAATCAGAGAATTTGATTTTTTTCTCTTAAGAAATTACTCAAAGTGATTACTCAATCAATCATTGTAGCTATAATTTTATTTATCACATACTCTATATTACATTGGTCTTCCTCAAAAAAATGGACAGAAACTCATGTTTCACTCACTGCATTTAAAAGTTAGCTGTTTTTGCGGGCATATCTCGCTAAAGACAGCAGTTTGCCTCCTGTCATAACACAGAGTGCTGAGGAACTGGAGGATGCAGGAAAAGCGAGAGACAGAAAGAGAGAGAGATACAGAGAGAGAGGGAGAGGTGAGGGAAAGGCTACCCTCTCTTGTCTCAGTCTCTCTGAGGGGTTGACAGGTAGAGAAATAGATCACTGGTCCATGACAGCTCAGTATGACCCCACGCTATCATGCAGTGTGCTGTCTGTGGAATGAGCTCCCTGATGCAAGTCATAGCCAGCCCATTCACGGCCCAGCTACTTAACTGCAAATCCTCTGTTCTCTCCTGATAGATTCACATACGTTTTACCCCTGACGTCCATGCACCGTCCTTGACTGCAGTTAATGTTAATGAGAGGATATTACATGAAGAGTTATTTCAGCGGCTTAATCACAGGACGAGCGCAGCATTTGTGCAAAAGATGTTTGTTGGCCATGTGAAGGACTGGCCCGCCTTCTGCCCAATTTATGTTGGGATAGGCTCCAGTCCAAGTACCCCTGTGTCCCTGAACTGGAATAAGCAGGTCAAGACAACGAATGAATGGAATGAATAATTGTTTTAGATGAAGATTGAGGGTATGGGGAGGAGACTGGAGGCCTGGGTTTGGCAGTATGCTGGTCTCAGCAGCCATGTAACTGCCAAATCAGTAAAACAGGGATTAACCACAGGCCACAAACTCTCTCTTCTCCTCTCCTGTCTCCATTGTCCTCTATTCTCCTCTATTCATATCTCATATATTCTCTCCTTGATTTTATGTCCTTGTCTTTCGTCATTTCTCCTCTGGTGTCTCCTCTCATCTTTTCTCCTCTGTAATGCTCTTCACTGTCCTCCACATTTCCCCATCTCCTCTTATCCATCCTCTCACAAAGTGACCTACAGTGGCCACCACCTGAGACAAGCAATGGTACACACTTAGAAATGAAGGTGCTAACTAGAACCATAAAGGGTTCTTTAGCTCATCCCCATGGGAGAACCCTGTTTAACTCCTAGTAGAACCTTTTTGAAAGTGTGAGTTATACTGATTTCTGGCAAGATAAAGGAATAGAATAGAACCATATATGAAAAATTTCACCAGAACACCCTGTGAAAGGTTCTACATAGAACCCTCTTATGGTGTAATGGCTCCACTGAAAATCCCCCCTGAGGGTTCTATTCAGAACCTCTCCACCCTCTAAGGACGCTAACAAGAACCCACAAGGTGTGTTCTACTGAGAACCTATTTATATCCCAAAGCTTTATCTAGAACTCACCAAGGGGCTCTACCGAGAACTCATTTATATTGCAAGGGTTTAATCTAGAACCCACGTAAAAGGCTCTACCGAGAACTCTTTTATATACCAAAGGTTTTACCTAGAACTCACATAGGGGGCTCTACCAAGAAGCTTTTTCTATTCCAAGGATTTTATCGAGAACCCATGCGGGTGGTTCTGCAACACCCTTTTATAAGGGTTTCATCTAGAACCCAGGCAGGACCCTTTTTCCTTTATAGTGCAAAGAACTAACAAAACCCTTAATGCCACAGCAAGAAATCTTGCTTCTAAAAAGGGGTTTTGGATGAAAAGGGTTTTTAATGGAACCCTTAGTCGCACAAAGAACGAAATCTTTCTTCAAAAACAGAGTTCTTCAGAAGCAAATGGCTCTGGGTAGAACCTCAAGCCTATTGGAGCCCTTATTTCTCAGAGTTTATGTTTAGATAAAAAGGAATGGCATTGAATTTTATTCAAGTAGACATAAAAATGACAATGCAATGTTTAGTAAATTTTACCTTAGTATCTTTTTTTCTACAAATATAGCAGGCTCAGCATTGAAAATGAGTCCTACGGTGTCTTTCACCCACAAAATAAGCTCCACCAAGACAAAAACTAATTGACTAGTATCATCCGCTATCCTGAATTTGCAATTGTTAAGTTTCACTCAGTCGCCAGAGGTAAAAGTCAAATGAAAGAGAGAAAGAGGAGGAGAGAATGTGGAAAAAAGACAGTGTCTCCTTTTTAAGTGTCCCTGCTGCCAATGCAATGCATTACAGGGATACAAAGCAAGCCATTACTGCTTAGCATTTGTTGAATCTTCGAGTGCCCAAATAGTGACAGGTCTATTTCTCTACCGTTAGTGAGAGAGGCAAGCAGAGCAGAGGACACCTAATTACCCAGTATTGTGAGGCACAATAAAACTCTTGATAAGCCTGGCGACAGAACAAGCTGTGTGTGTGTGTGTGTGTGTGTGTGTGGTGTGTGTGTGTGTGTGTGTGTGTGTGTGTGTGTGTGTGTACTTGGATGTTAGCCATGCCTGTATGTTGTTTATGTGGGCTCACGTGTCGGTTGTTTCACTTTGACTGCGTGTGCTGCAGAGTCTCCGCCTGTCCAGTGATGGAGGGGCCTGTCTCTGCGTCTCGGAGCCCGTATCTACGGAGCTGCAGCACCAACAGACAGCGGCGAGAGCCGACTTGATGACTAATGTGTTCACTGAAGAAAAATTAATGATTTTTCTGGCTGAGGTTAATGGACATGTTAACACACAGAAATGATTTGTTTAAGAGGAAATGACCGCAATCTATATTTGGTCATCTCTGTAGCACTGTCCCAGAATCCAATACAAAATGAAAAGACACACACACGTTCACATAGCTCATCTTCACACACTTGACTTACACACAGTAATTTTGTCTCACCTCCCGTCCCCAGAAAGATGTGTTGCTGAAAATTTGTGCAGTTTCATTGGCAGTAATTTTATTCATTTATGCATTTAATTTCACCTAATCCATAGATAACCTTCTTTTGGGCTCAAACAAATACCATAAATACACCACATCATGTGAGTGTGCGCGCACACACACACACACACAGAAGTCATTTGGAGAAGACCGAAATAAAAGGACTTAGTAGTAATCAGAGTGGCTGCTGAGGGAGGAGGGGTGATGGGGGACGAACAAGGGAGGACACCAAGAGTGAAGCAGAAGATGGACTAATAAATTCTGCCCCCGGTGAAGTTAGCCATAAAACACAGCGGTTTTATGCATTTGAGGGCATAGCTGTCTGTCTGAAAATAATGCAGAATTAATTAGTGGAGCGGTAGAAAAAGAACCCCACGACAGTCAGCCAACCGGTCTCATAAATCAAACAGTCTGGGGGAAAAAAACACAAAGCTAATGTCTGACAGTACGGTTACCACATACACCCTAAGAAGAAACCAAGCTGTAATTATCAGCACCAAGCCCAGATGAGTCAGTGTCACTTCTATCAGTCAGAAAAACATGGTAAAGATAGACACTGTTACTGTAAATCTGATTGTTAGGCCTATACTGTATAATTTCATCAGTTAACATGAATATTGAGCAGCTCACACTGTACTTCAGCTCCGAGCATAGAGGACAGATTCCAACAGCAGCAGCTTTCAAGTTGCCACAGGGGGAGCTATTGATGTTTCAGTACTTATTCTACCCTACTGTAACGATGTGTGTCTGTGAGTGTGTGCTTGGGCCTTTGCGTTTGTGTATGTGTGTGTTTTGGTCTTCAGCCAGGGATGTTAGCCAGAGGTTATTTGGCAAAATCAGTTATGTGCACTTTTTTTTTTACTGTTAAACAGGGCATGCCACCCAGTCTAGCCATATAAAATGAAACATCTTCAGCACATTCACACAGTAAATCATACAGTGCATTTTAACTTTCTGTATCCGATGTGAACTATATTAGCATAATGACATAACTACAGCTAAAATGACTAATGCAAACACAAAATGTAGATAGATAGTTGGGTTAAGCATAGGTCATCAGTTTGCAACTTAGATGCAAAATAAAGTTAACTGAAGAGGTATTAGAAGACTATGCATCCAGTATTTATAATTGTTGTAATTTAATGCATATATAGTATATACAACATATACTCAGCTATCTAAACCACATATTTGGACATGGAAATCCTTAAATATATTAAATAATCAATGTAAGTAGCTACATGTAACAGTTACATAATTAAATTACAAAATAAATGTAATTGTAATCCATTACAGTCCCTAAGAAAAATATGTAATTAATGTATAGTTATTAATCAAAATGTTGGTGATTACAAAGGGGTTACATCCAAATACATACAAAAGGTTACATCTAGAAAAGAACATTCACTATGTTGCTTTGCATCTTTTCATTGTGTAGGAATGCCTTCTTTTGGCATATTTCTGGACAACACAGGTCAGCAAAGCAATTGGGACAAACTTAAGAGCAGCACCATCATGGGTATAATGGCTCCCACAGAGCTGTTTCTAGGTCTAGGCAGGCTCCATTCATTGGGAAGTATGCACTCAAATTTTGTGCATTGTTTTTGATCGGTCCTCTTGTTTGAATTTGCACCACCTCTTGTCTGCCAATCAAATCAAGGCACACTGCTCTAGATATTTGTTCAAGTAATGAAACATAATAAGTTAAATTCTTTGATTTAGTAATTAAAATAATTACATTACATTTTTAACAGGGCAACTAGTAATATGTAACCTATACCTGTAACCTGTAACCCTAGAAAAACAAATCTTAGCCAAGAAGTAGGTCTCAAAGCAATAACAGACATTTAGAATAGACAATCAATTTTAGGTCTAAAGTTAAAGTTGTGCATGGAGCTGTGCAAGGATTAAACACATGCTTCAGCCTAATATGACAGATTAATATTAAGATATGTTAATTGATGTTAAGAGAACCAACAAGAGGGGATAAGAATTGTATGAGGAAAATTTGTGTATATGTGAAAAATGATGTGTAAAACATTAAGAACTACATTCACTCGAGCACTGAAATGTATGGTACTGTAGCTTGATTCTTGATGAAATACAATGAGATGTGCACACAAAGTTGCTGGCAGCCAAACAAATGAGACACACTACAGAAGAAGCTAAAAGTATAAATGCCACATTCTCCAAAGAGCCATCCAAGGTGTATCACCAGCTGCAGTGCAGTAACATATCAAGAGTGGATCCACCAAGAGCCGAACATGAACAGCACTGGCACAGCAATAGGGAGACAGAGACATTGCACCAGTGCTCAATGGCTAATAGCACCGAGGGCAGCCCACCACAATTTGCCACAGCAGGACCCAGACACCATCAAAGCAGCAGACTCACCAAAAGTGGGTCACAAACATCAGGAGCCACACAGACAAACCAGCTACTGACAAACCATTGGGCCAAATGTATAACTTGTACCGTACGACATAGTAAGCATCCCTTAAAAAAAAGAAACCCCTCTGGAAAACAGCCCTGGAGGTTTTTAGAAACTTAAATACCTTCTCAAGTGGGGCTCATGAGTCCTGCGAAAAACTGTGTCCAAGATATACAATATAGTTGGTCTGTAAGGATGTTCTTGACATTTAAAGTATACAAGCCACTCATCAAAACAATCATAGCAATTTAAAGTCAAGACCTTGTGCAGTGTTGTTCATTCGGCTACATTGTTATATAGTTGTTAATATAAGACCAGTAGTGTATACAGAGGAATCACACAGTCCTTCCCACAGTACTTTGACACAAATATGGCTGAACATCGGCTCTTTGCACCTCCGTTTTCTTGTAAGGGTTGTCTTGTCCTCTGTCTTTGACTCCATCAAAATCTTCCTCCGTTCACACCCCTACACTGACTTATTGCCTGCTGTAATAAAGGTGCTAGCTACTGATGTTGACTGACAGACGGCTAACACAACCAGCTCTGTGCATGTGTATGTGTGTGTGGTGCGTGTGTGATACCTAAGGGCACAAACAACAACCTAAGGTGCAGGTTGTGCTAGCCAGACATCTGTTGTTAGTGGTGGAAGGTAAGTGAGTTTGACAGAGCTGAGATTGAACAGGAGGCATTCTGCCAGCCAGGTGAAGACAGAAGCTTCACCCCCCACCAAAGACACAAAACAAACTAACACACACACCATCGTATATGATTATCATACACTTGTACAGTAGTGAGTAGCCAGGGCTCACTTAAGACAAGGCATGCCCCCATGTGGCAGCAGCCCTGAGCTGGAAAACTGAGCTCTGTCTGTCACTCCATCCACTTTAATTTCCATCAGGGCAGACAAACAGTACTGTATGATTGAGTGTCTGTCCAGTGGGAGACGAGACAAAATGTGTGTCTGCATATTTGTTACTCACTCACTCAAACTACCCTGCCTTATGTCTTTATCTAGCCCTCAGGTTTTACTTTTGTACCAGTTTTACATGGAGACATTTCAGCAAAACATACTGTATGTCAACAAAGTCTCTTCAAAGCAACTAGATTAGATGATTCAAAGTATTGTCACACTTCCAATCACCTATTTAATTTCAGAACCGCTGCTACATAAATGTGTGAGTAGAATTTAACGGGTACTTAATTACTGGAACAAAAGTAAATTTAATCACTAAGAAAAATCTGCAAATGTAAGTTGAAGTTTAGTCCTGAATAACTGAGGGGAAATATGATGAAAGTCCCGAGATGATAAAATTCAATTTGGATAATTGATGTTTTTTTGTTTTTTTTAATGTGACAATAGCTGCTGTACTGAACTTTTTCACAGACTGGCCTAAATGTGGGGGTAAAAGATTATTCTTAAAAGCATTGTGATTCTCTCTTAAGAGATTATGTCTCGATTCAGGAAGTCAGTCATCTGAAATTTAAAACCCAATTCTTGACATTATGATCACCTGTGACAATTTTGTAAGACCGGGCAGTACTTTCCTTACAGCTGAACCAACTGGATGGGCACACATAGCAGATGTAAAAATGTCTGTTTAAATTCTAAGCTGGGCTACTTGTTCATTTTTGATGGGGATGGCAGAGTGTAAGCAAACACAAATGGATCATTCTGACTGGAACCCCCTAGCTTAAAAGCTAGCATATGGAAACATTTTGGCTTGTTTGAAGTTGATAGGAAAAGGGACGTGGACCAAAATGTTTGCAATTGCGTCTAATTAATTCAAAGCATGCTGAAGTCTGTGTCAATTGCTGCTACATAATTCTCCTCTTGTAGGTTGCTGGAAATGCTGAAAAATATGTATGTTGGAAAATATAACTTTCCAGTGACACAGCTCTTCCATTTGTTACTACTATTGTATTAACAAGATAATGGGAGTAAATTCATCTGTTTAATTATGAATCATTACAAATACTTGAAATTTTAAAGGTAGCAAGTAGCCACAAAGTGAGAAAAATAAATCATGCACAGAATTAAAAGAAAATTGCATTGTAGCCTTCTGAATCAGAATCAGATTGAATAGAGATTCCCGCCCTGACTGGCGGGTCACCTTTTCTTGCCATTAAGCAAGTGACAAAGCCTTACTGCAAACCACCCAGACACTGTCACCTTTATTGCCCTTAACAGTGAAATTTAATCACTGAGCAGAGCCCTAATTTCAGCGGCAGCATTTTTGGAACATCTGAAATTAGACGCTACCCAGTGTAGTCATTTTCAAGGACTTTTTCATTATTGTAAAAAGTGCATTACATGATTCAAGGCTTCCCATGTTTCCAAGGATGCACAGACACCCTCTGTGTGTATGTGTATGTCCTCTGGCCAGTGCTTCAGGCAGGTCCGCTGAGACTGTCCTCCAATTCACTGGCCTATAACATCAGTCACAGCATTACACACCATAAATCGGCTCTTCACACGTACAGCAACACCAAGAAAGAGGCTTACATAAGCAAAGTACCGCACATAGAAAACGTGGGAGAAATGCTTTTCTTGAGTTCAAATGAGAATTTTTTTACTGATGCCATTGTCATTTTCAGCAGTTCTGATTATTATTTGTTGCTGTTGTAGAAATCTGGGGTGCTGCTGCTGCCATATTGGTTAAGTCTTCCTTGTCTATAGCTGGATGAAAAGACTTCACTTGCTGAAACCTGCAGCTTATCATCTCAAATGACAAAACGATGTGGTAGTAAATCCGTTTTTCTCGGTATTTCATACAATAAAGAACAATAAGAGACTGTCGGCTGTCTAGCAGAAAGTCAGTTGTGTTGAGCAGCCAGTGATGTGTTCCCTGTGTGGTGGCCACCGCTGCTATCTGCTGTGTGCCCGCAGCTACAGTGTGTTCCCAGTTTTATCACTCTCATCTAAATGAACCACACTCACAGCTGGAGAAAGGTGACCCGACTGCTAATCAACCACCAGAGCCACAGTGCACCGCTGGTGTGTGTGTGTGTACTGCGGGACAGTTATCCACTCAGGCAGATGCTTGTGTGTTGTGCTGTATGCAGCTTCTTACAATCTGTCTCTGCACTGATCTCAAAAATCCACTCTAAAAGGAAGGAAAATTCCACCGCTCACTTTTCTGCCAGTCCTCTACTCCTTTTTTTTCCTGCCTCTCTCCAGCTGAGTATTAAATTCAGCAACTGAGAAGGTGACCTGCGTGCTCTGCCATAAAGAGCAGGGGAGCGGAGGAGAGGAGGGGGGAGGATGGAGGAGGAAGGTGGGGGGAGCTGAGCAGAGGCTGCTGGATCAGCAGAATCTGAGCGTTTAGAGACACACAGATGTGTATGTGTGTGCACCCGCTTTCTCAGTCTCTTTTACACACACACACCCCCACGCACACACACACACCACACCCTCCTCCTCAGCGGTGAGGCGTCTGGGGAGCCCAAGGGCGAGCGTTCGGCTGTCACCCTCCCCCACCTCCTCCTCCTCCCTCCAACCCTCGTGTGAGCCGCACCCCAGAGCCACCACACAGCAAGACACAGACCTGCTGCCAACTATCACTAACTACACACATACACATGTATGCAGGCACATGAACGCACAAAGACACACACTGTAACACGCACGCTAACACACCAACTCCCCATTTCACACAAAGCACTTTGATTCTAACACATAAATGTGCAAAAGCCCTCAGTCTCTCCCTCTCTCTGCCTCCACTCTGTCAAATCTCTGCCTTCACACTAAACAGCTCCGTGGGGATTGGCAGGCAGGCGGGCAGAAAGGAAATAAATATGTTTCCTGACGACAGCACAGTTTTCTGACAGTACTCTGGCACTGGGCTGGGCTGCTGTGCTCAGACGGAGGCAGAGGGGAGCGTGAGCTGTAAGTGGATGTTTGTTCTAACAATCTTCAGCTCAGGCTGCTCGCTGACTATCCAAGCTGGGACTTTAATGTCTGTGCATCCATAAGGCCGCTTTTTGTGTGTGTGTGTGTGTGTGTGTGTGTGTGTGTGTGCGTGTTTTTTTTTTTAACCACCAGAAGGGAGTCCTCTGGCTGTGGAACCACTGATGAACTGATTCATTACCATTATAAACATCTCCAGGCAGCACAGACAACTATGGAGGCAATGCATACATTAAGATTTAGATCATAAAACACTGCAGAGCTTACAGAGAATTCACCATACCCAACAACCATGGGGCTAGAAATAATGCAAATGAATAATAAGTATCTACCATTTTCTTTTCATTTATACTTGGTATGGTATAGGAAGGTTAACTATGAACTATGGTTGGTGTTGTCACACAGTAGTAAGTATTGGTTCTCACAGGTCAAAAACATTAAGGAGGCCTTTGCATGCATGTCATTCTTCATCTTCTTCACCCCTAACTGAAGTGCTGTTTTGCTCCAAAAGTTAGGAAATATTTTCCTCCCAAAGGCACTACTGTATACAACAAGACAGGTGCAGCTATAGCAGTAGAGCGGATGCGTTTGTTTATACTTCTGCACATAACGACGTGTCCTTAACATGCAAATGGTGCATATAGTCTGCACATATAGTCTGAGGGTCATGGAAAGGAGACCCACCTCCACATGGCAAATCTGTATTAGATGGACCTATAGGGCTGGGTATTATTTTTATGACATCAATACCAATACCAATACAAATACCAATTTATTTTTTAGACACCGCAGGTGTGTAGTATAGCCATTCTATCAACCATTTTGTTGCCATCTCAGGATGCTGAAAACAAATCTGTCAAATAGACCGTGCTCTAACTCACCACACCACAGACTGCATGGTTTGTAGTTCCTGCTACATGGCATTAAATCGAAGAACACTTCGCTTTTAATGACACTTTTTTTTTTTAGATCTGGGTACAAATGTATTGAGGGTATTGTTTCACTGGAGAAGTTCTGTTACCACTCGTTACAGGGTTATT
This sequence comes from Lutjanus argentimaculatus, assembly GCA_034769285.1. Taxonomy (NCBI): domain Eukaryota; kingdom Metazoa; phylum Chordata; class Actinopteri; order Lutjaniformes; family Lutjanidae; genus Lutjanus; species Lutjanus argentimaculatus. The sequence continues at coordinate 25,942,463 of JAWZSL010000010.1, read as the reverse complement.
TTGGACAGTACCTTAAAATCTATCATGTACCGATACGCAACCCTAAGTGGACCTTTACAGCCATTCCAGTGATGCAGACAGAAAAAATTGAGTTTAGTGCAATATAGGTATGGGTCCAGTCCACTGCTAGGCAATCCATTAAGATTAATTAACTAAACCAACAAATGCTAAAATGGCTAAAATCTCAAAGAACAGAAACTCAAAATCTTTGCCTGCCACCTAAACAACCAGACAGAGTGCAACAAAGAAGAGACTGGTAACTGCTTCCCTTACCCACAATGCAACTCAACCGCTAATATTTTCATTGAAGATTCAGATAGCTATGTCACCAACAGACTACAGAGGTCTGGCTCTTTCTAACGCATCCCCCAGAGATTTTTTTTTCAAACTTGTAGACTTTAGCCTCAAGTGACATCACTTGAGGGACAGACTTTGACGTGTACAATCAATGGAGTTCTCCTTTAGTTCTGACGTCAGATTTAAGTCTCAATGTTACAGATGTATAAATAAACAAACTCAAGTTGGGTCTTACCATCAGTTAGTGATCACTGTGAGGTAATTAGTTTTATGAGTTTATTACTACATACAGAACTGTGATGCATAGTTTAGCTGACCACATTACAATTTATGCCATCCCAAAACGGTGGCTTTTCATGCCACTACATCAACATACTGTATAAGTGCCACAGCAAAAGAAGATAATCTCTTAATGTTTACTTGGGCTTGGCAGGGCCGTCTGTTCTTGTTGCTGCAGGATGGTTGAAATGAGCAGTTTGACTGAGTCTGCTAATTTCTCCAACCACGGTGACTCACTGAGACCGAGATGGGCTGAAAGATGGAGCGAGATGGAGAGAGGGGCGGAGATGGCAGATGGGTCACAGAACATTCGGGACAAGACGTGTGTGTGTGTGTGTTGTGTGTGTGTGTGTGTGTGTGTGTGTGTGTGTGTGTGTGTGTGTGTGTGTGTGTGTGTGTGTGGGTGTCATACAGGAAGGAAGCCCAACCAGCCGGTGCAGTTTGCCCATCTAATCAGATCACCGAGAGAGAGAGGGAGAGAGAGCCCTCTGAGGAACAGATGTAATTTCAGAGCACCAAAAAAACAGCTTAAAATGCTCCTGATCACATTAGCTGGCCATCACAAAATAGGATTTCTGCACTGCCACAGTGAATGCCCATTACAAATTACTTAGGCACTGCAGACCCGTAACTCAATAGGCAGGGAAGGGCGGGGAGGGCGAGGAGGGCAAACAGAGGGGCAGAGATGGGGGATCGATACTTATCAGTAATAATTATATCCTTCCTCCCACTTCTCCATCCCTCCCCCGCGCTTCACCCTCAGCCCTTAGTAAAGCACATATCTTACATTAATCATCAGGAGATTTCTGTGCTCGATAAGATAATTAACATTATGGGGGGTTGTAGGAAGTTGTGATGATGTGAGGCAGTGGTCCAGCACTGAGGCTGCCAGCAGTGTCCCAGGCTGGAAAGTGCTGAAGGCAGCACACGCAGGTATAAAGTAGGCTCGGTGGCTATGAGCTACAATCGCAGCCTACTGAATTAAAAGGCCATGGTTTGAGGAAGACAGAAAACATGGGGAAATGGGAGAAAGGAAAGTAAAACAAAAAAAAACGTTTCTTTCTCTGTTGTATGCTATCTATCAAAGGCAAATAAAAGCCCTGAGAAATTCATCATAGCAGTCTATTTGGACCGTAAAATCAACATTATGTAAAGTGTCTGAGAGCGCAGCGGGTAGACGGATGGAATGGAAAACAAATAAATCAACAGGGAGGAAAACAACATTGTTTGTCCCTTATCTGTACCTTTGTACCCTCAACCTTGTTCTTGATATTTTTATTGTTACTGTAGTTGTTTGTGACTCGCTTCGGGTTGTGAGCTCACTCAATCAGCCCATTGAGCTCGGGACTGCACAAATAATCTGATTTCAAGATATTAAAAGAGTATTGTAAGCCAAGATCAAGAAATAGTTGCCTCAGGACTGAGGCATGAGCAAACCACAAAGTGTACTCAGAGGCTATTGATGGTACACTAGAGTACAACAGGTGCTTTAAATGCGATGCCTCTATTGCCACACAATATTTTGTGTTATTTTAAGGACTAGTTACATCACTTGGCATGAATAATAATTAAAAAGACAATAGAGCCGCCATCATAAATCAATGAATTAGTCGTTCAAAACAAAATTAGTTGTCAACTACTTTTGCTAATTGATTCATTTCAGTCATTTTTAAAGTAAAAATATCACACATCTGCATTCCAGCTGTTCAAATGTAAGAATCGGGTGCTTTTCTTTGTCATTTATCAAAGTAAATGACAACTCTTAGGGTTTGGGGCTGTAGACTGACTGTTGTTTTTACAATTTCTTGACATTTTATAGACTAAACGATTAATCGGTTAATCATGAAAATTGTAATGCAGATTAACTGATAATGAAAATAATCGTTAGTTCCAGCCCTAAAGGACATCACGGTAAATATGCACTGATAACCACTGTGGTTTCATGGTTTATCTGCAATGTCTCTTAAAGTGAAATTTAACTACTCAACAAGTGCCACTGTAATTAAGAAAACAACCTTACTAAAATTATTTATAATTAAAGCTCATTGTTTTGGGTTTTTACAGAGTTTAACAAAAAAAGACAATTCCCTGACGTTATGTACCCACAAATCTAGAAGCGTTTCCTGCTGCCAGACGACACCGCTCACTACCATTTACAGTAAACAGGTCCTCTGGAGAACAGCTCAGAATGTTTCCAATAACACAGTCACAAAAGAGAAAAGTGGGAAGAAAATGCAAATGAGCTGCAGAGCTCCACAAATTACTAATAAAAAAAAGGACATAAAAGGTACAGTAGAAATTATATTTATAATTTGATTTTCTCCTGCATTTTTGTAGTTTTTTTTTTTTCTTTATTTATGTAAACATTAGGTTCTAAATGAGTCACTTGATTACACTTTTTCTTAAAGGTGCAGTAAGAGATTCTGAGGAGAGATAGTTATTATTGAGTCTCATTGTCAGGTTGTCAAATTATGTGAATTTTGGACTGGCAGCTTGAAGATGGTTGACTGAACAATCATCTTACTGACCTGTGATTATTTCCTCCACATAAATCATATTCATGTAACTTTGTTTCACTCTATAATTCTCCCCTGGTCATCCAATTATCCCCTGCAGCAGCTCTACGGCTGCCCCCCAGTTTGGGAACCACTGCACTTTTACATAAGTTGCATTGAATATTTTCAGGTCTTCTCTCATTGGGGCTTACCTGTTGTTGCTAAGTCAGAAGCAATTGCAGCATAGCTAATGTTAGCTGCATTAGCCTGCTGCTAAGCTGCTCTTTTGGTGCTTTCTGAAGTGGAGGGTATGTCAGAGTTACAAAACAATCCATTGTGGCTCAGCATGTCTGTACACTTGGAATAATAATCCGGCTAATTGTCCAATATGTTTCAGTAATACGTAGCAAACTGATTTGCCATAATGAATAGGTGTCTCACACTGATTTCATAGGTTAGCTAGCTCAAATGACTGTACGAGTAATTATGGTTAGGCTTTTGTCAATTTTGTGTAAATTTAATGTTAACAATAATTTGGCAGCCACCCTGCAGTAACTCTGAGGACCCCCTATTGAAGACTCATGTCTATTCAAAGTGGGGAAAAAAAAACATAAATTCCTCATCCAATTGATTCTGATTGAAAAATGTCACATTTTTTATTGTTGTTGAAGAGTTGACAGACAATAGAAGCAGACACTACTGGTACTACATTACACATCAAGTTAAATTCAACAGGGAAACGAAAAATCCGATTTCTACATTAGAAGGAGAATGAAACAAACGTTTTAGGAATGCTGAGGTTTAGGCAATAGGAGGAAAACAATGAAAGATGGAATACTTCAGCTATTGTGAGTGTGTGTGCATGTTTGTGTGTGCAGACATGCATATATGCATGTTCAATAAAGAGAGAATTGCCTTTGTGAGTGCATGCATGTGTATACTGCTTGTATTTGCTCGTTCATTAGCTGAAACAGCCTAAAGAGGCAGCTTTATAGCCTGAGCTGACAAGAGATTGAAGGAATATTCACCTGGAGTCAGACAAACAGCCTGAGATCCAACCATTTGTCAGTGAGAGAGGTAAATGGCAGGAGGTGGGGTTGGCATGAAAGACATGGTCAGGAGAGGAGAGGGAAAGAGGAAAGGATAGACAGATACAGAGTGAGAGAAAGAGCAGTACAAGAAGAGAGGATGTATCAAGCATTTCAGCCTGACAGAAGCCTCTTTTTTTTCTTCACTTGCACACACACACCACACACACAGACCGACTCCTTTGCCCACACAACCACAAAAAAGTGAGCATCTCTGCAACATTAACACCGGACTTATTTGAGGTTAATTAGGAGAAGTGGTTTGGAACTAACTTCCTGGTGTTAAGCACTCTGGAGCACTGAGTGTCTGCTGAATGGCCCTGAGGTTGGAATTTAAATCTTACTGAAGCCAAAACTGCCCCTCAGAGTTTTTCAGAATTGCTTTTAATGACATGCGCATGCACGGCTAAGGACGTGATACTGGAAGGTCACTGGTTCAAACGTTGCGACTGGCTGGGAAAAACTGGCTGAGAGAGGGAATAAAAAAAACACGCTGTTCTCTCCTCTAACAACTGCTGTCAAGGTGCCCTTGAGCAAGGCTTTGTCTGAGCTGTCTGAATGTGTGAAGGGATAATCTCAATATGAGGAGAGGAGAGAAGAGAGTCGAAATATAAGGGAATATGGAAGGAGGATGAGGTAAATGCGAAGAGTAAAATGGACTAGAGGAGAGGACATGAAACTTGGAGTGGGATGGGGCGGGGAACATCATTTGCGGAAGTGAAGATAAGGTGGATTTAGAGTACGTGGAAAGACACAAGATGGAGTAATGCCATATTTTAGGAGAAGTATGAGCTCTCTGGGGTCTCTGGGTGGTTTAACTCCTCTCTTCTTAACAACCCCCTAATGGCCAAGTGGTCAGATAAGCAGCTAGTCGCTCCATAGGGCACAGCCGGGCCAGGAAGGCCACCGTTTTGACTGACAGCACACAGACAGAGTCCAGCATTGATCTTCAAGTCAGATGTGGAACTTGGGCTCTCAAGGCTAAATGGTAGCGACAGGGAAGCCATCCATTATATATGATCGCTCCCTGTGGAGGATTAGCGTTCACATAGTTCTGAAGATAAAAGGGAACATTGGCTAGAAGCACTTCTAATTGTTCTGTTTGATGTAGACAAAGACAGACAATGAAGAGAAGAGCGCTGCCAATAAACCAACAATGTAGAGGTCACGACCTGTGGTTGGTATGAACAATAAATAATGACAAGGTAATGATAAATGAGCCCTTCAAACATACTGCCTACTGCACCCACTCATATACTCAGACATTTACACACACACAGACTTGTGTTACTATATTTGTGGGGACCCATCACTGACATATTGCATTTCCTCGCCTCCTACCCAAGTCTTTATCCTCAAACGGCCCTTTAAATTTGTAGTATCCAGCGTTTTGGTCCTGACAAAGCCGGTCGGACCCCACAAGTACTGTAGAGTGTGGCTTGTGGTTCTTGGACCCCACAAATATAGTACAAAGAGCTCACTCACACTCACAGAGGAGCTCACAAGAGAAGGAGTATCCAATAGGTTCATTAGTCAGTGTGTTGTGTGGTAATAGCGTGGGACAGGTGATGGAGCAGGGTGTGATGATGCATCAACAACATCAGCCCTGGGTGGCGCCACCTGCAGAGGTAGCAGATGGCACACATGACTGGAGAGGAGCCATATTCTCACACAAACACACCCTCATACACACATATTCAAATACACAAAAATGCACAAATTACATCCACAAAAGTGGTATTCATAATGAACAGACTGTGAGCACTACATAAACATAGTTGCACTCAACTGCACAAGCACACAAAGAATACAGTAAACACCTTGTTTAATATATTGTTCAGGGTTCAAGGTCAATGTTTTGGGGGTTTTTTTTCACTTGCCTGAGTGGGCAATTGCGTCACAAATCTATACTCGCCCAAACTCAAAAATCGAGTTGCAAATTGTTTTATTTATAAGCACTTATCAAATTCAAATAATACCAGTAGTAAAAATGACTAGTGGAACAAGTAACTAGGATTTTATGAAATATGATACGTTGTGGTTATCAGTTTTGCAACTACCCAACTTGCCTCAGTGTTCATGTTTCATACAAGCACCAGCAAGGCCCAGGAGAAGGAGTTGTCAGCAGCCCTCTTAGATGCCAGGAAAGCAATATGCTTTCAGCTCTTGTTAGTGCACTCCAGCAATGTTTTTCGGAAACCTGACGTACCTTTGAAAAAAAGAAGTTTTATCCACCTTGCTCTTAAACTTGCGGCAAACTGCACAATACATAGGCGGAGTTTCGCCCTTATCCTCTAACGCCACCCAGCTAAACTCCTATTTCCAGAATAATTAAAATGCTCACTCGTGCTTCAGCTCGTAAAGTTTCTCTTTACATGCCACGATTTTCTCATGAGTGTCTGATTGGTACTGCACATGTGCAAATCTCAGCAGAGATGACAGGGAAGCAAGATGACTCACTCCTTAGCTACTTTTATCCAGGGCTGCAACTAAGGATTATCTTCATATCAGTTGCAATGATTCTTGATCTAATGAATATTTTCATGATTAACTGTTTGGAAAAAACATTGTCAAAAATGCTCACTACAATTTCCCAGAGCCCAAAAGTGACATCTTGAAATTGTTTCTTTTTGTCCAAAGCCCCAAAAACTCTTCATTTACTGAAATCAACAAAAAACCAAAAAACCAACCAACAAAATATTTGCTTGAAAATGAATGAAACGCTTAACTGATTATCAAAATAGCTGGCAACTAATTTTCCTTTAATCAACCAATCAATTAATTTACTAATCATTTCAGCTCTACTTCCATCATCAGCTCTGGAAAAGTTGTTTTTTACAACATACCAGATTGCTAGTTTTACTAGTATATACATACATAGACATAAACTAGAAGTTTACTTTCTTCCAGAATGTACAATAAAATTGTTTTTGTTTGGATGCATTTTCAGGAGATGCAATCGTCCTTGTAAAAGACAGGGGGTGATGGTAACCCCCACCATTCTCCCCACCACATGCACCACAGAATGTCTTTGGATCTTTGTAACAGAGCTCTGTGCTGCCATGCAACAGTCTGACCTGCACTCAGTTCTGCTCTCACAAAAGATCTCATGAGGTCTCAGAGTTAAAGTTTAAATAGGCTCCCATATCATTTCATACACACCATTAATGTCACCATAAAATTGCTATTACATAAGTTATCAATAGTCTTGTTCAAATGCACTGCCATACCTAGAGAGAGGCACGATAGCAAAATTCAATATGGTCCATGTTTTGCACAAAGAATGCAGCATAATTGCTGAAAATCTCAATCAATTCTCCCAGCCTGCCTCTCTTTCGCTCCTGCTGGCTAAATGCTATCTTCAGCTATTCTTCGTCAGAACTAGTAATTTCATGTAATCACAGAAGTGATCAGAAGAAGGTATGCCGACGCTCAGTCAAATATCAGCTATCTCAATCACAGCAGCACCGTTGCCTTTGGGAGAGCAGGAAAGGTGTGTTGTGGGCTGGACGTGACATTTGGTTGGCTGAAATTAGCATAATCACTCTGATGGGGAGCCAATCACTACAATTGCTGTAACAATATGACTGATTAATGCTGTGGGAAAAACCTCGTCTTTGTAATCAAGTTCCTGAGAGCTACTGTACTTTCTGACAACACACACAAACACTTCTCCCGCTGAACTCCTACTGCGGTGGTCCAAGCTAATCATGTGCTGCACTGCCTGCAGTAACACTGTAGGCCTGCCAAGCACAGTCCATGTTGCACCCCATTTCAAAGTTACCTCATATAAAGAAGATGGATTATTTAACTGAAAGTCAACTGCACCATGTGTAAAACACAACAAAAAAAACCCTCCTGATCCACACCTGCAAACCTGGGAAACTATTTTTTTTCCTGCATTTAACATGTAACAGAAAAAATGATGCTGAATGACGAATTAAAAAAAGTTGCCTCTTGCATGGTGCTTTTGCCGAGTCAAACTGTGCCGGACTGATTTGCATTTCCATTACCACTTTTATCGCACCAAGCTGTGCTGAGTTGCGTACGAGATGGACCTACTCTGGAGGGGGGCCAAAGTGAGCATGACCCGCCTCCAAGCAGGCTGCAGTGATGTCTCGCTGACCACAGCCAACCCATGATGACTTCTCCCCCACGAATAAGCGAGTGTTGTCATGCTCAGCTCATGTCTATGCAGGAGAGCAGAGAAAAAGACGTCTCTTAAAGTGTCTGTGACTATGAGTTCAGAGCTTGATTTTTAGAAGCTGAGCTCTAAGAGTTTGAATTTAAGTTTCTCTCGTGTGACGCTGTTTTTACATTCAGGTATTTGCTGAATTTAACTGTCATGTCTGCCTTCAGCCATACAAGAGTCGTGTCAAGTTATCACTGATGAAAAAAAAATCCTGGTTTTGCTGCTTCATAATAAAAGCTTTTGAATAACATACTAACACAGGACTTTTATTGTGAATAATTTATACGAAGTTCAGTGTTTATCTACTGTTTTACAGCTGCTCGACTTGACCTAAGCTGCTTTAAGTGAATAGCCCTTTTGTAATGGATATGCAAATCCCTGGCATGCTGGGCCGATGTACTGAGTCAAACCAAGTCAAGCCGAGCCAGATGCGTATGGAAAAAGGGGTACTAGACTATCACTTGCTATGTTATTGACAGATTTTGGTGTTTTAACATGTTAGACTAGATATGAACTAATGTTTCTTGCTGTGGGGCAGCAGTAGACCAGCAACTCCCACATTTGACGAGATAAAATGATTGTTTTTGTCAGTGAAGTCTAGAGCGATATAATGGCTCAGGTTCCCTGTTATTGAGTTGGTTCAGAGCTAGTGCCTAATCTCAAACTAGTTCTTCGCATTTTGATAGCCAACGATCTGGCCAGGAAAAGTGGTTTGAGAGAGGCACCAACACTTTGCTGGTCTGGAGCCAAGAACCGCTCCCGTCTAGGGGCAGGGTTAACATGATCAACAAGACCGACTAAAACTTTGGATCGTCATGAAAAAAAAAAACAACAAGAACAAACAAACACAGAGCTAGTTTAGTGTCTAATCCTCCGTGTACAAAACTTACATTCCAATATTTCACATTTGGATCTAAACTACATAATGAGGTTATTGTGGATTCAGGTTTCCAGAATAGAGATATAACTAAACGATATTTTTTTGCTGAAAATATCATACAAAAAAGATCAGCAAATGAAAGTAAACCTAGATTGGTTTTGCCAGAACTATGCAGGACAATGAAAAGGCATGACCTTTGAACTACAGTCATAACGATATAATGACCTTCACATTCCTGAGTGCCACATCAAAGCCACGAGTAGCTCATCAGAAATGTATACTGCAGCAACTGGAGCTTAACCAACCACAGCAGAGGGGAGAGCGAAAAGGCAGTCAGCACTCGTGCAGAGCAGACTGCTTCATTTCTCCAGCACCTTCCCTTTGTTGTAAATAAAACATTATTTCAGATGTTCAATTAAGATAAGTACCCTTAATTTAAGACCTCAGTCAATGTGCTGCCATCATTATTCAGCCCACAGAGCGCCTGGGCCTCGGCTCCAGCTCTGGCCGTAGCACACAATCACTCAGGGGCCTCGGTAAGCAGGGGGAAATCGCAGTCAATTTCTGGAGCACTCATTTGCTTAACAAGGGGGGAATCGGATGGAGCTGAGGCAAAGGAGGAGAGGAGAGGAGAGGAGAGGAGAGGGAGGGGAGGGGAGAGGAGGGAGAGGAGAGGAGAGGAGAGGAGAGGAGAGGAGAGGAGAGGAGGGAGAGGAGGGGAGGGAGGAGGGTAGGGAGGGGAGGAGGGGGAGAGGAGAGGAGAGGAGAGGAGAGGAGAGGAGAGGAGAGGAGAGGAGAGGAGAGGAGAGGAGAGGAGAGGAGAGAGAGAGAAGAGGAAGAGAAGAGAAGAGAAGAGAAGAGAAGAGAAGAAAAAAGAAAAGAAAAGAAAAGCTCTATGTTCAAAGAAGAAAATGTGTTTTAAGGTCTGTGGTTTGTCCAAAGTTACTTTTGAGACGGGAAGCTACTACGGTGTGCACTCACTGCAATTGCCAAAGTCCAACCCCCGTAAACAACTTCCAGGGCAGATATATCAAGTCCTTGACAGTGTAAAAAGCTTCTGAGCTCTCATCTGATTGTGAAAGGACTTTGTTTGTACTTCGTTACAGCGCTGATACAAGATTAGATAAACAATGTGCTATCTGTACCCTGCATCTGTTTGACTCTGCAAAGTGCACTTTCCAATTCCACTGATGACCTTCACAGAGGGCTGGTTGGCAGACACTAGAACTCAGGAGGAAGTAAAGTGAAAGACAAACCTATAGGAGGATACACGCATTTACACACATTTATGAACGCATACTTGCATATATTTTCCCTTGCGAGACAATATCACCTAATGTCAGAAAGACCTCAGACCTCACAAGAAAATTCTATACATATAAACATCCGAGCATGAGGAAATTCACCTCTTCAAGTGAATGGGGCAGGAATGAATAAAAAAGGTTAAACGGGCAGAATTATTCAACAGTGCTCTGGAGTAAACAGAAAATATATAATTAATGACAGTCAGCAAAACAAAATAAGCACAACCAGGCCACTGAAGCAGGAGTATACAGAATCTAACTGCTCTGTTACTGTGTTTCATCAAATAAATGTAGGACTAAGAGTGTCTGTTTCTCATTGAAATGCAGTATCCATCAGTTTAATACCTCCCTGAAGGGTAACAGTGAGCTCTTGTACCTCCGGAGGCTGAACAAAAGTGAATGCTCTGAGGGGCTGTAGTGGATCTAAGAGCCATGGTCACCGGAACCAAAGTGTCCTAAATATAGCTCTGCTCTGCCTCACTCTGCATGGCTCTGCTCCATCATATTAGTCTACCATCAGAGATATAAGGGCTGGCGGTCTCCTATTCTTCTGTCCAGATAGACGACCTTGAGCAAGGAGTTAGGCCGCCTTTATTTTAGCTTGACGCTGTTCTGAATACATGTGTGGCCATATAACATATGCACCTCCTCCAATCTTCAAAATATCAAACATTCAGACATACATGAAAACATGAAATTCATCATCCCATGTGCCTTTTTTATGTAATTTATTGAACTGTTAAAGTCTGTGTAAAGGAAATTCAGAGAATTGTTTCTGAACACATTACACACGTTAGAAAATAATTGCTGAAAATATAAGATTGTGAACTATGTGGTGCTGAATTGTGGAGGTAGCCATCCTGAGTGGACCTAATCATGTCTCGATGATGTACTGCTATTATACATTCCCCAATTCTATATAAGCTAGAGCACGCTGGCATTTAGCATTAACAGTGAAAGTGATGAGAAGACTGGTTCTTTTAAATAACCCAGTTTGTTTCATTCACCCACCACAAGCAAACGGACTAATAAACAGCACCCTGTCAGTCATGAATGTACTTTCAGTGACTCCTCAGTCCGGCAGTTACTGCTCACTTCAGTCCCAACAACCTGTCAATGAAAAAAAATTACCTCTTTGTTCCAATTTGAGAGGAAGCTGAATGTCATGTAGTTTACTGTCCTCTGGTTCTGAATTAGTTTCAGGCTCTGGTGGCTCAAACATGTATGTCTGTAGTCCAATAAAGCTGCTAAACAGAGCGTCCATTTTTCAGGTGATAGAGTTCTTTGACACTTGAGACAGTGGATATGCTCTGAGCATTTCAGAGCAGAGATATCTGTTTATTTTGAAACTCTTTTTATATACTTATATACAACGCATTTCTCTGTGGTGTGACCAACTCATAACACGTTCATTATTGCTTTACATGGATTTTAAAGGTCCAGTTTGTAAAATTTACAGGGATCTATTGGCATAAGATGGGAAAAACAGAATATTATATTCATAAATATGTCTTCATTAGTGTGTAATCATCTGAAAATAAGAATAGTTGTGTTTTTGTTACATTAGAATGAGGCGTTTATATCTACAGAGGGAGCAGGTCCTCTTTCACGGAGGCCACCATGTTGAATACCCATGTTTCTATAGTAGCTCAGAATGGCTAAACCAGACACTGCTGCTCTAGATACAGCCTTTTACATTCTTCATGGTGTGTAGATCCTAATTGATGCTAGGAAGGGGAGAGAATCACAAGGTGTTTGCAGTCTGCAAGCTCACTGATAAATGCCACAAAATCCTACACACTAGTTTTTGAACGTTATCACCCTGTGTGGTTTCAATGGTGAACCACACTTGCCATCACAGAGCTCGTCAGTCTATTCAGGCGCATGTTGTATAAATATGGGTGTGGTTTCCATTGTTCAAATATTTTGATTTGACAAAGATTCAACTGTGACCAAAACATTATAATTGAACTTTTGTGGCATGGGGTAAGTGTGCAGCCATTACCTTTGTTTTTAACGCTGTTTCTGATAACTTTGCACATACATGATGTGCATATAATTAATCTCCCTCTGGCTATATATCATGATTATTTTGTTTTCAAGTTGACTCTGTTGTTCCTCAAACATTACACCATTTCAGCTTCCACCATCTACACAAATTAAAACAGATTTAACATCTACAGCAAGCTTGCACATGAGAGCGCACTGTAGAACTGCAAAAAGAAATACTTGCAAGACCTCGCACATCTATTCCAAGCAGAGTTTCTCACCTTCTTTACTCCAGCTAGTGTTAATTAGCAACCTCATTAGCAAGAAGTCATGTGAACATACTTTGTGCGTTTATCCTCGACTAGTTCTCATTTTGTTGAGAGGAAATATGAACAGGGTGGCGAGTAAGAGAGAAATAAATGAAAACAATCTCCTAAATGTTTAAACTCACAGAGAAATGATGCTTGTGGATGCCATGCTTGTGAAATCCTTTACAGGTAACAATGCAGCACCACAGATAACCAATATTTTTAAGGCACTGGCCTCATTAAATTAAAACAGATTAGCCACCAGATTAGTTTGGCCACCAAACCCTTAGATTTGGTGGCCAAACTATGTTTGATGTGGCCTGAATGAAAAACTTATGTAAAAATAACATAGAAGAGGCAATTTAAGGCAACTTTACACAGCCTTTCTTAACTGTGACATTTGTGTTGTCCACTTTTCCTATGAATTGTGATGTTTTAAGTCCGTCTGTATGTTCACACTACTGGCAACATAGCTACAAAATGGCAAGCTAAACTGAGTCGCCAGTGAAACGGTGCTTAAGTGCTTGTTGATGTCAATGAGCGCTTGTACTGTACGTAGAGTGAGTGCACATGGATTGTTGCAGTAAGAAACACAGGTAGAGTTAGATAAAACTGGAAACTTGCTAACAGCAAGAATAAGTTTTTCTTCCAGTGTTTCCACAGCACAGGAATTGTAGGGAGACAGGTAGTGGGAGTAGTGAAACAAAAACATATGATTGGTTAATGCGTCAGCACATCATTGGAACACTATAAAAAAGCTGAAGTGACTTGTAGCCTAATGCTTTGTCACCAGTCATGTGAACACACTGAAAGGCTCACAGTATGGGGATGAAACTTGGTAGCCACAGATGGCACCTACATGGAATATCTGGTGGCCACAGAGTAACATTTTGTGGCCATGGGCCAATTGGCGATGATTAATGTTGAACCCTTAGCACTGCGGGTTTTTATTTTATATGGGAAAATGTAATGAAGGATGATCACCACTCCACCCAGCAAATACTAAGATGTGGGAAGCATCAGTGAGTCCAAACAGATAGCAGAGATTTCACAGCACACTTAGATCTATGCAGTGTCTATCAGACCTTCACCATAGCATACATCCTACTTATGTGTATGTATTTGTATTTTAAGCTTGGAATAAAATGAAACACTGTGTAGATCTAAGTGTGCAGAAATCTCCTCTATCAGTGTGGATGGAACCTGCATGAAGTATCTCAACCACTTCAGATATCAAACCCTGCCTCTGTTTACATCGTGTACAAAGGCACTCCTTCAAGTTCTTGAAACAAAACAACAAGAGAGGATGTTTAGTGTGAGAGAAAGATGTGAAAGGAGAAGAGACAAACGTGTGAGAGAGAAAGACAGACACATAGAGGGAGAGAGTGAGGGCACTGACAGTGATAGAAACTGCCCTGGCCTCTCCCCTGGTCTCCTGAGTGGCAGGGTCTGTGCCAGCCTGTCAGCCTGTCTGTCATCACCATTGCTTAGTATTCTCCTTAAGACCATCTGCCTGCTCATTATACACAGGCTCTTGTTCTGGACTGACATGTTTTCTTTACATCGATATTTTCATTGCAGCTCAAACGTCCCCTTTTCCCCTGGAGAACGGCAGGGCAGCAAGCCTGCCCATGAGGCATACTTTGAGATGGAGTAATATTTCATAAGAAACTTTCTTTATCCTGGGTGATGCTGTGATATGATATGGACAAAGAAAACAAATGACCGCAATGTGTTTTATCACGGTGACAGAAAAAAAAAGGCTGATACAGTAACAGCTCTACCTGCTAGCTGGGGCCATTCTTCTCATATCTCAATTGCTTTCACAACCAACTTTAATTTCCTCTAAAAGACGACATTATCAGAAGCCAAGGTTAAAGGAACGAGCCAATTTAATAACGATCTTAGCTGTGCTATCTTACCGGCTGGAGGATAAAGCAGCCAGCCAAAACAAGATCAAGAAAAAGTGCTATTAGTACTGCAGTGTCATTGTGTCTTTGGTGAGGTAGAGAGATGCATGGCCAATAAAAAACACCACAACTAACAACAAGCCATTACTGGGGAAGACATTAAATTATAATTGAAGAAAAAAAAAAAAAAACTCAAATGGCTCTTTATTTTTGGTGAAGGGGAAAGAAAGTCTCTCCTAAATAACAGCAAGGTGGTAGGAGAATGTAGTTCTGTTATAAAAGCGACGTCAAACAGAATTTCAGCATTTACACAAAGGGTCAGCAACCCAAGATAGATGTAATATTTTGACGGCGCCTATATCTACCTGTATTGCCAACCCCATTATATAAAAACCAACTCTCAATAAAGTGGCCTGAGCAGAAACTCTTCTCCTGTAATTGGGTGTGAACGTTGTTTTCTGTAATAATACACTGCTGGGTGGGAATATTCCCACAGAGCATGTGCTTTCATGTATCCTATTCCATGTTATCTGTCAACTTTTCAAAGGGAGGAGGGCTGTCAGTGGTGCGAAAGACCCCTGTGCTCACAGTGTCACTCTCATTATAAGCCTAAAAAACAAGACAGATATTCAATTTAGATAAGTCCCCAGACCATGCTTGCCTCGCCTACATGAGACAATGCTCTATTTCTCTCGACCATGCTCCACAGAACATGGATGCCACATTGTCCCTCACTCCGACAGGGCTAAGCAGAGGAAATTTCCAATTACGGATCGAAAGGACAGTGAGGAGAAAAGCTATAGAGAGAGAGAGAAAGAGTGAGAGCGAGAAAGAAAGACGGCGGAGGTACCATTACAAGGAGTCTCTCCTTTTGTTGGGTCGCCATGTAGTTTTTTATTTATCTAAACTCTGACAGAAAAGTTGATTTCCTTAGAGTGTTGGGCTACTCACAGCACAGCAGCAAAGAAGAGAAGTATGGGAGAAGATGGAGAGACAAGAGTCAGACAGACAGAAAAAGTGACACATTAAAAGGTATTGACAGCCAGAAATAGAGAGGAATGCATGTCGGAGAGTCCCCAATGTTTTCCCCATACCTTCCTGTGGAGATGGGAAATAATTAGGCGTGAGGAGAAAACCTACTCGTGTACAAGAAAATCAGCAATAGGCCAGCTACTGGCATCCAAGCTAATAAAACAATCAACATTCATTACTTTTTATGTGCTGAATTCTTATTATATTATGAGAACTTCATGGTGAGAAACAGAATTTGAACTGAATTCAAAAGAAGATAAACTGTCAAATAATATTCATCATTTTAGTAATTAAGAACCACTATTATGTCTCTACTTCCTATGTTTATTAGGGATGCGTTTGTATTTTTGCAGCCGATCTGGATTGCTGATCGACTATAAGGTATACTGACCAATACACTGCAGATACTGATCAATTTTTGATTTGTTATAGCAGCTGGTATAGCAGTATTCACTTTAATACCAAACCAAACCTGTCCTGTAATACCAAATTTTAACACTAGGTGCCACAGGTTATTCAGCTTTTCCGGAAGCGAACATTAAGAGCCAATGAATGAGAGTGGAGTTGCAAAATAGTGAGCTTCCATAATGCATTTCTGCTAGCGTTCCACAATAAAAGCCTTGCTAAGAAATGAAGCAAATTTTGTCCACTGAAATGTGCTGAGTCAGAATTATGAGCGTATGCAGTAACTTTAACCGGGCAAACGGGAGTAGATCAAACCTAAGCTTTGTGCTTCTGCTACTGACAAACTAGCTGGCTAACTACCTCGCTAACAAGGCACACAGGTGTGATGAGGATGAGTGACATGACAGTTATCAGGGAAAGAGAAATATTAGAGTCAAATTTAAAACGTAAAATGATGAGATGAGCGTTCACTAACCTTCCACCAACATTTGTTAGCAATTTCCCATCTAGGCAACGCTGGACTCTACCACTTCACAGTTGTTGCGCATGCTCGAGAGTGTACAGTGTACAGGTGTAGTAGGAGTAGTTTGACTGCAGGGTTTTTTGCGAGAAATGATTTCATTTGTCATTTATTTTTTGGAAGTATTGAGTAACAAATAGATAAACGTGACTTGGATTGTATTGGATTTGGATTGTATGTTTTTAAATGGATGTTTTGACACAATTTTGCTATTTTAAAAACAGGAGCACCATCAACTTCAACAAGCCTGGATAGTATGTTTTGGAGGGTAAGTAATTGATGTACAAATCATGTCTGGGGTCAAGTGCTCCTTTTGGATAATTAATTAGCATGCAACAATGACACCAATTCAGTCTCAAGTTTTTTGTGTCATCATTGTTTGTTTTTTTTAGCGATTGACTACAAAACATTAATGCGGATATCCTGATCAAACATTTTTTTTAAGAATATTGGCAAATAACGGTCGGCGTCCGATCAATCTAGGCATCCCTAATGTTTATCATTCTGTTCTGTGTCAATTACAGCTCATCTCTAAAGGTGGTAGTCATTTATTATATAATATACAGGCTTATTGCCTTAGCTATACAACCAGTTTAAAGCTGATTGACAGCATGATTACACCTCTGAATGTTATAAGCTATATAAGGTACTATAAGGTTTACAGAACACTTTTGCTAAGCCATAGGTCATCTATCTGAATTTGTCTCCTGTGATAACAGCCTGTTCTCCAGTCGTACAAACACTTGCACACACAAAACATATCTTTCCCCCCAAAAAAAGCTGTTCGGCTTGCAGTAATGAAAAGGGAGTCAACTGCCTTCAGGTGCGGCTGTGCTGATGTGTGTTGGCAGGCGCTGC
Organism: Lutjanus argentimaculatus; assembly: GCA_034769285.1. NCBI lineage: Eukaryota > Metazoa > Chordata > Actinopteri > Lutjaniformes > Lutjanidae > Lutjanus > Lutjanus argentimaculatus. The sequence continues at coordinate 25,924,906 of JAWZSL010000010.1, read as the reverse complement.
CTTCGCCAGTGTAGAAAAACACAGAGAAATCTGCTCTGCTGTCCTGCCTCTCTCAACCATGGAGGACAGCAGAGGCTGACTGACAGGATTTGGAGCAGCGTCTGGGATCCACAGCCAAGACCCAGACCACAGCAGCCTGTGTGTCTCTCTGAAAGCGAGGTGGCTCTTCACACTCCACCAGGCCCAGATGAGCCACTGGATCTGTCAAGCACCAGATGCAATGTTTGTGTAAATGTGAGTGTGGATGTGTACATGTCCTTTTTACAGTGCTATTTTTGGTCTATACTACTTCTACCCCTGTAAAACTGATGGCATATTCCCTGTGCTTATTTGATGTAGATTGAGGCTACACAGCACAGGGTGACACTCTAATCTCCCCACATAAATAGAGGAGCCATGTGGACAGGTGTTAGCAGAAGATCATATTACTCACTGACTCTTTGGGGTGCCTCAGAGCACTGAAACAGCCATGAATATTTCCTCAAGCTAATGGAGGTGCCAGCATTAATATTCACTGAGTGTGCTATGATTTACAATGGGAAAGACCATCGCAATATTCATCAGGGGGTGCCCACCATCCCCCTGGCAGACAAGCTATGGCCCGCATTTCGGCACCTTGGACCATTCAAAGGGCACACTCAGGCCAAGACCGGACCTGAATATTAAAACCAGCTAATCTACTGTACAGAGTCAGCATGCATTAAGTGGCTTTTCCCACCTGCTGTCATAAACCTCATGAATAGACCCTCGTTATGCAAGGTTCATGTAGCCCACTGACACAGGAGGGAGGTTTGAATATAGGGCATCAAACCAATGTGGGGATTTCAGAGGCTCATGAGGGACCACTCATCAATATTCATGAAGGATTCCTGGGCTTCCCTACTGTATGGCAAAGTCTGTGTTAATATTCATAAGGTTGGGATTGTGATCTGCGGTGTGGGAGTGGAGGGCAACACAGGGAAGCCCATGTTATTAAACAGCGACAGAGGGAGATGCTGAAGTTTCAGGACCATGGACAGCTCTGTGTGTTTCAGTGAGTTATTGTAGGCCTAAAAGGAATACGAACCAGAGAATACAAACTGGCTCTAGATGTAGATGCTGCGGCCAGTTGCCTCTTGAATTGTTGCTGCTTTACTCCTTTAATCTGTTCTTTTTTCAGTTTTATTGCTGAAAGGTATCACCCATGACAGAATTACACTCGTAATGAAGCATGGGTTTAAATTAAAGAGCAGTGGACACTGTGACGATCAACAATGTACACACAGCATTTAGCACCCAGCCAGATCAGCTGGACACACCTCAACGGACCACCCCAGGAGGATAGCAGGGACAACAGCCATGCTAACCCAGCTTAGATTTAAGGCTACTCCTAGCTCATGTCATGTCATGTCAGAAAAATGAAATGGACAAAATGGGGCTAAGGCTGACCAAGCAACGGGAAATCAGAGACTGTTGCGCCCACACAGAGAGACCTGCTCCACAACCTCTCAGATTTAAGGGGATACATATGAGGGCCAACATGCAAGACGCTAGTGGAATGAGAGGAGGTGGACTGTGTTTACACCGATGATGCTTCATGCACAAACACCGAAGTCAAAGCTGATGGACAATGTTTCTCAGATATCAAACTTTTAATGTGAAGATGTCAATGTCATGTATACAGCATTATTTCCTAGGTGTATATGTGTAGCCCATATATATATATGTAAATAAATGCAAATATTGCTTTATTTTTCTTTACTATGTGTCATAATTTTATTCTATCCTATTGTGAATGTAATCACTTTTATCCGTATTGCATGTGTGTGGAGCATGAAGGAACTAAAACTCTCATTTCATTATGCAATCCTGTGTTGTATGATATTAAAAAATTACCTTGATAATTTGGTAGAATGTATAGAAACTGGATGACATACATGCTTTCGAAAGCTACAATGAAAACATTTTTTCTTATGGTTATTTTAAGTAATTTAATGAGATCCTAAAGCTTTCTAAAGCTGACAATAAAAAAGCAGATATTTTCTGTGCAAAAGACACTTCAGTTAACTTTACATCTAACAGCTGACTCCTTTTTGTCAGTTTTGAACTGAAGCTATGTCTTCTACTGTAATAAACTGTTCAAACAAAGAAGGGGAAATTCTTTGCAGCACTTGTGATAGCTCCTACTATTTATGGCAACGTTCACACAGAGACGTGTTGCTTTGGAGAGACACTCCATGTATTTGAATGAAGAGATGCAATTCCTAACATTCAGACAGGGAAAGGTGACGCTCTCACATAAGTGCGATATGAAAAAAGAGTTTAAAATAGTCCTATATTTGAGAATTAGTGATAATACTGGAATGGATTGTTGCGTTATTTGAGAATCTTTTATCCTTTTTTTTTTAACAAAACACGCCCCATATCATGTAACTGATCTGCAAGATGGTATTAGAACATTCGAACATAATTCAAGCTAATGTTACTGGCACATTTGAAATCATGGATGCAAATGGATGCATGGATCCAAATTATTGGTTGCAAACCAGAAAAAAGTGTGTGGGACTATTGCAGATAGCAGTATTTATCTTTACTGTCAGCTGAAAACCAAATTCTAGTCAAAATGTGCCAAAATCAGCTGGTTTAAAGATGACACAGAGAGGGATGCTGAAAATAAAAACTGCCAGATCTGGCATACATGTTGAAAAAGCAGACAGTCAACAAACTGAAGCACGCTTCTTCCAAACAGAAGTTTCTGGTGTCCAGAGTAAACAGTAAAGGACAGAGAGAGTAGCGCTGTCGATTGCTTGTTGAATCAGGGATTATATGAAATACTTTCTGTTAAAGGTCCAGTGTGTATGATTTACAAAGGTTTATTAGTAGAATATGACAGAAATTGAATAAAATATTCATATGTATGTTTTTATTAGTGTTTAATCACCTGATGAATACAATATACAATACAGATCTTTAATGCCATTGTAACAACAGAGCCTCGATTTACTGTTTTTCGTGCAACTTCAAATATCAGATGAAGTTGGAAGTTGTTGCAACTCCATCTATAATTTTCAACCTGCATGTTCTGAATATGTTTTTTGTTGACCACCACATAGTTTTTGTATGTGAACAAAATTTACTTTGTTATCATTTTTTCCAACTGGAGCGCAGTGATGTGACATTAGGTCTTCATGGTTCTCTAATGCTACACGATTGGACGCTGTCGGATTGGTTCAAACAAAGTGGATCTGAGGAATTAAGTGTCGAACTGCTGAGAATGAATAGTGTTAATGTTAGCCAGTTCAGGAAATGAAGGGAAATGAAATGATTTGTGGCACACTTAATAAACTAAAACAACATACTTTTTAATCTTTGGGCTTGGGGAAAAGTATCAAGTGTTTTTAAGTCAAAAGTCTCAAGTCCAAGGGAAGTGACAAGTTACTGTTGTTAAAATTCAAGTCCAGTTGCAAGTCTTTTTTGATTTTTTCAAGTCAAGTCGAAGTTAATCAAATTTGTGAATAAAGTCTGACTTGAATTCAGGTCATGTGACTTGAGTCCACACCTCTCATAATTACACACAATAAGTTACCAAGATAAATATCAAGGGGTATTCTAGGGCAGGTCACTGAATACAAATACTTGTAATCTGGCTAGATTGTTATCCTCACACCATATTAGCAGGTTACAGTCTAACGTCAAATCTAAAATAGGCTTTCTTTACAGAATGCTTTCCACCTTCACTACTTCTGCTAAACTAGCTCTTGTTGAAATAACCATCCTTCCCATATTAGATTATGCTGACATTATTCATAGGTCAGCTTGCAACGGTGTCCTCAAGAAGCTTGATGTTCTCTATCATTCTGTTATCCAGTTTGCTACAGATGACGTTTCGAAACACACCACTGCAGTGGTCATCCTTACACGCCAATCAAAATATTCATTGGTTTATTCTTATCAAGAAAGCCATCCTTGGACTGTCTCTACCCTACTTGTGTCACTTGCTTCAAACTACATCTGTTGCCTATAACACTTGTTCTGCTCACCATATTCTGGTGAAAGTTCCCAAAACAAACACTATATTTGCCAGCCATCATTCCAGACTGTTGCAGCCAAAGACTGGAACGACCTGCAAAAAACACTAAAACTAGACAAATTCAATCCCACGTCAGTTTTCAAAGAGCCTATTATGTTCATTCTCACTAATCCACACTGCTGTTTCCCCACCTACTAACATTTCCTAACTTCTGTTTGTTGGTTGCTTTCTGTTGTCCCATGCATATTGTTGTTCTCTTGCTGAAAATGTTGTTGATTTGCTTTGTTTTGTTGTTGTTGTAGCCGTGGCTATTGTCGACTGTTGTTACTTTCCTTGTCTTGCTACATATGTATGGTACGCTTGTCCTGCTGTTGATTTGTCTGTTGATTTTACCTGCTGCTGTTGTCTCAACTACCTGCTCATGCTTGTGTGTTAGACTGCATGTAATTTATGAAATGCATATTGTCACATGTAATGCTGTGTGTGTGTGTCTTGTAACTTTTGATACAATTTATTGCTGCGTTTTCCCCCCAAGACTGTTCCACCTCATCCAACCATAATGTGTCTGGCTGCCTCAACAATAGTCCTTGTGATTAAAACCTTTCTCACATTTTGAAAAGCCTAAACCTACCCAAGTAGGGGCTGTGCCTAAACTTACCCAAGTACTTGCCTACAACTACCTGAAAACAGATGATAATTAAAAGATATCTGAAAATAGTACGTCAGTTAAGTCTAAAATAACTTGGCAGTCACATTTAGCTTTACAGAGATCCAAGAGGCCTGGTGGTGTTTGATCCATTCATCCATCACAACCTACTGTCTAAACTTTTCCACGTTCACAGCCAATCACGGCATAATACTAACAGCTAATCACAGCAAAATAGGGTGGGACTAAGCCGAACAGTCTTGGGGTGAAAAAAACGCTTTTTAGCCCATACAACTTTTTCTCAAGAGGCTTTTGCCTTTTACCAGGTCACCATTGTAAATGAGTTCTTGATGTTCTTAATAACTTGTGTGGTCTTAAATAAAGGTAAAATGAAATAAACAAACAAACAAGCTGAAGAAAGAGAGAAGAATCAAGAATGGCTGAAAATCTAAACTGAAAAAAAGTGAATGCTCAAACACAATAGAAAGTAAAAGTAGTTTGAAAAAGTAGAACTAAAGTGAGTTTCATACTGAGGCAACTATAAAGATCACAGCAGGTCCCAAATCAACACATATGTTAACATCCAGAGAAAGACTTTTTTTCCTCTCAGTGAATGCAGCAGTTTTAAAAGCTGTAAAATAAAAGCAGTTAAAGTGCAGTGGCAGCAAGAGCAGCAGCAACATGGGCTCAGCAGAGGGCAGATGTCCCAGCACATTGCAGAGCACAGATAGCTTTATCAGGACATTAACAGAGCAGTGTATAGCACACAAGCCAACAATATCAAGTCGGCTAACAAGTGGGCCAACTGGCCAACAAGCCAGCCAGAAAAGCAGAGACACAAACTGTAGAGGGAGCCAATCAAGCCTGAAATCTGAAGCAGCTTCCTTCTACAAACACTGTGTGACCTTACAACTTGACCAGGGCCAACTGTCTGTCAAGTATCATAAAGATAAAAAAGCAGATATGCAGCAGTAACAAACTATTGATTTCTCTAAACAGGGAAAAAATGGTGCTTTGACTTGAGGGTAAACCTTGGCACAGCTGACGGTCCTGCTTTCTCGTCTGATCTCAGCTGGTTCAGTTATTTTGCTCCAAGAAACTATTCAGGCCCGGTGCTCTGGCTACCCCTCCTCTCTCCTGCTAACACACGCACATACACCGTCCCACCCCCACACATACACACATTCATATGTAAACACCCAGAGACAGGCTGTTCCCCTCTGAGTGAGTGCAGCAGAGCGCAAGCTGCTTAATAACTGGCAATGATGGGCTGCTCGGTCCCAGTCGGAGACCAACCTGAAGCGCTCTGCCCGGGATGTCAACTCTACTCACATCAATTACCACTGACTGCTAGCCTGCCTGCACCACAGCACTGACTGACAACTAGATAGCACTCTCACTACTGTGGGCTATGGTGACTTTGGATTTAGGTTTGCGGTCGTCACAATGTCAAACACCTGCTCCCACAAGTGTCAAGTAGCCACTCAGCTTCAGAGGCGACTCTCCAGAGCCTGTTTACTGTGGGTAAGGTGTTTGGAGAAAAAAAAGCCTCTGAGGTTACAGAGGGAGGCTGAACTTAGACAGGTGGTGGTTTAATCAAGAAAAAAGTATGAGGAGAGCAGCTGTGCAGCAGATAATTCTGCAGTTACAATATATGTTTGGTTTTTTTTTTTCTGGCCATACATCAGCCCAGCAAAACATCATCAAGCTCCAGTGGCCAAGGTCATGCCCCCTTTTGGGGGAAAGGTCAATGAAAAGCTGCTTTATAGCAGGATATAAAACAAATAAACATACAAAACTGTCACAATCTCTGGTTCCCCATCCCCCCTGGAAAGGAGAGGAATCCCAAAAAGAGAGCAGTGAGAATGTATTCACCTCCAGAGAATGGTAAGTGTTTATTTTGACAACAGTGTCATTCTTTTCCTTTTTGATAACAATAGTTATGAATTAACTTCTGTCATTTAAATCATGCTAAATAAAACTAGAATCAATCACATTAATAACCAAGGCTTTCATACTATATATGAATAAGTGTGATAAATAGCAAAATTTACAACTGATGGGCAGGTAATGTAGTTTGAGTGGGAGCCTGCTTGAAAACACTCAGGGCGTTAGAGTAAAGCAGCGTCTGACTGTCATTTTTAACTAAATCAGCCTAACTTAGATCAAACATTTATATTTAACACATTTTATTATTTACAGACAACACTTAGCCAAACAATTCCTGGTAATTCAGTATAAGAACTGTCTGGCCACTGTGTTGGTTCACTGATCCACTTGGACGGGGCAAGACTGAAGGAGCCTGACAGCTGACCAGTCAACCTTAATTTATTAAGGCTGAGGCAAGGTCACAAAATAAATATTAGGCATGTCTGTAAAACAAAAGTTTGTTTAACTTGACATTAATTCATACTGCAGGTCAAAATACGTAGTGATTCAGAAACGTGTCAAACTACATTAAAATCTATAGGATCTTCTGTTTTCTACCCCCCAAAGGGGCTGCGGCCATAACATTTAGGCAAAGTGCCTCTATGTGTCAGTCTGATGTATGTCTCTGTCAAAGACTTCAACTGATCTCCTCATTGATAGGCCGCTGGTGAGTGAAGTCACAAGTATTACTAGGTTAGTAAACTCACATGCCTGGCTTAGCAACCAAATGTCAATTATCGATCCAGTGGGCAGCTAGACAAGGCATGTGAGTGATCAAAAGAGGAATGCTGGTGATGAGCCAAGTAAGTTATAAATCCAATGGGTTGTTAAGCTTGACATCAGTCAACATCAAAAATCCTTCATTTAAAACACCTGAATTCCCAGTGAGCCAGAAGAAAGCCTCTCAAAAATAATAGTCAAAACATATGTTCAATATGTCACCAAATCGATGCGCAAATGTTTTCAATCACGTGGCAACCGATACCATGAGAGTATCACAGTGTGCACACCAGTGCACCAATAGGCTTACCATCTCACAAAGTCAACGTAAAGAAATGTGAGCTCTGTCAACGACGTGTAATAATTCACAAGTAATGGCAAAGCGAATAACCGCACATAGGTGGATAAGCAGGAGCTGGAGCCAAAAGCAAATTGGCAGCCAATCCATGAAGCACCATGACTAATGCATCGCCCACAAGAAGATCTGTCAGACAGCAATAAACTCCCCAACCCCAAAAAGAAATTCCTACTTGTAACAAACTGCAGCCAACTGTTGTCAAACCCATGTGAGAAGTAGACTCAAAGAACTGAAATGACATCCAGGTAACATCAGGACACTAAATACAAATATTCTTTTCATGATAAACTCATTGTACCTCAACATACGTACATACAAGTACCAAAGTAAACTTAATATTACTTTGTTTCAAAGATTCAAATCAAGTTTTTCCAGCAGTGTGGTGTTTCAAAATTGCTGTAAATACTGAATAACACACCTGCCAGAAACTGTAGCACTGCCTGCCAGCAGCAAAAGCAACTGCAGCATGTATAAAATCACTTGCAATGAAGAACCAAACAACACATCACGGTTGCTGTGCGGATTTAAGGCTGATCTGTTTGAAGTATTCACACAGTGCAACCTTTGACTCAGCAGCATGGGCAACAGAATCTTTTGCAGAAGTTTTGTGATTGGATAGTTATTTCCATTGTTTGTACCTTTGACTTTTCTTCAGTAAAACTCTGCTTGTAACTGCACACTGTTTTCATGATGGCTTAACCCAAAGATTTAGATGTCTGTCTGAGTGCTGGAAATGTTCTAACTGAGAGTCAGCACACATTGTCTGTGCCAAAAAATTAACTGGACTTTTACTTTCTGAATCCTGGCCACCTAAAATACCTCTGTTAACCAAGATGAATTGTGGCTGTAAAGTAGCTTGTTCTGTCAGTGAAATTAACATCAGTTCAACCAGCTAGAGTGAACAGCTGTCAACTTTCCAATTTAGGGCATGTCTGATATCATTAGCTTGAACATTGTCAGACTTGACTTACCTGACTTAATAATTGAATAATGTTAAAAGATAGTTCTAGTTTTATTGTTATATTGTTATTTTTCTATCAGTAAAAACCCTCTCAAAAGACCAAAACCAACAGCGAATTCATCAGACTATAGGTAGCAATGTAGCTTATATTCTGTTTGCAAAAAAAAAATCCACTATTGTCCGAGATATATTCCTTCACCACACTGAACAGGATCAGTGCAGCTTATTCTGAAATAGAATTATTGGTGCATGTAAGGTTGTGCTGTTCAGTTTATTTAACAAATGTTCAAATAAAGTAGTGAAAAAAAGTATCAGCATATAAGACACTGTCAGGGATGAGATGGAGCCAGCCGTTCGTGTCAGTGGTGTCGGGCAGACATCACTGCACATGCTCAGTGAGGGTTGGCTTCTTCTCCCAAATGGACACTTACACAGACAGCTGCTGACACACAGATGCCTATTACTTCTGTTCATAGTACTTTCTGAAGTCTGCTTGGAGGACGTGTTCCTAGTCCAGGGCAACAGAAAGATAGTGATCGGTATCAATGACTAGACATGTCATCAATAGCAATAAGAGAATACATTTATAAATGTTAGATATTTTCATTTTAATGCATTAAATGCAAACCACCATGAAAGCACCTAACGAAATCCACCTCGGTTCATAAACAGCCAATCATATCTCTTGATAATGGAGCATGCTATGCAAACAGCCAGTGATTTAACAGACAAACCCCACATGTGTTCCTGCCCTGGCTCATAAACAGCAATTTGTACCCCTAGGTGCAATTCTGACTAAAAAAGGACAGCTTGCCTGTATGGTAGTTTTGTCACAGTTTTATAATTGGATGACTATCAGAGGGCGAGGGGTCTCGGACATCCTAAGGGAGCTCGGAGTAGAACTGTAGAAAGTAGCCAGCTGATGTGGAAAAACTAGGAGACACTACTGGGGAGAGGAACATCATGCTTAGCCTGATCCCACCGCCAGGAATACTGTCCTGACCAAGCCGGTAATACATTTATCACTTTAGCTGCTTCCAACCTTTGAAGTACACAACATGTGCATCAGTCATGGCCTAGATTAGTCAATAATTATCTATCAACCGATATCTTCACTATCATCATAGACTTTGAATCTGTATCACCTATGCGTATGTGTTCCATACATGTGCAGTGCACAGTAGATCAGTGTCTGTAGTGGCCGCATGGACAAGTGCACAGATGAGTCCTTGTACTCACAATAAACTGGGGGTATGCGGATACCCGTTTATGAACCCTCGCTGACTTGCAGACACACAAAGTATCATACCGGCCTCAGGGAACAAGCTCCATGTTTACAGTGCTTCACTGGTTTGACGAGCTGAAAGAAACAGTGTTATGTTTGCTACATGGCAGTGCTGTATTTTATTACATCTGTTCAATGTAATGCTGAAGTCTGGATGAAACTGGCTCCTCCACTGTACAGGTATGAAAGGGAAAATTATGATAGAAAGCCCGTCCCTGGTCTGCATGTTCTGCTGCTATTGTTCTTACAGCTCCTAAATAAGACAGTTCAGTTCAGTAGGGATTTACACAAGGTCCATGTTGATCACATCTGGCCCTGCTCTGGCACGGGCCCTCTATGATAGAGAGCAAGAGGGTCTCCCATCTCTCCAGACTCTAATATACAAGACCTGCTCCTTTTGAAATTGACTGTGACCTCTGCCACACTTGCAATGGACTAGTGCTCTCCACTGTATGGGATTTCTGATCTCTCTCCGCTGTTCTCTCTGCTCTCTTATCAGCCATGTTCTATTTTTCTGCTGGGATATTAAAGTGTGCACAGTGACACTGGCACACTCATGAACACTCGCTGCTTACACAGACGCACACACATACACACTCGCAGAGTCAGCAGACACACTAGATTATAATGCACACATGCTGTGCTCAGACATGAAGTTGTAAAAAATGAGACAAGCTTCTTTGCGGAATGTCACAATTTAATAACTTCCTTATTTCTATTCTGTTTGTTTTCCTCATCAGCAAAATATTTTAATCTGCGACAGAGCTCTGCTGTCATAAAGCGCAGCGAGTATACCATGCTGCACTTTCAGACAGCAGATCCGCATATGGCAGCTTTGGTTACTTGGCAAAGAAAAAAAAACATTAAAATCTCACTTTGTACCATAAACTTAAGTTCACTCACACATGAATACACACATTCAGATTGTCATAAAAATGCGATCGCAAACACAAATGCCCACATGTGACAGCTCACATTTGAGTATATGGAATCATACATTGCACTCATTGGTGTCTGTTTTAGCTGTTGGTGTTTTTGTGCCCTCTTCTAAATGCCAGACATTGTGTGTGTGGATGTGCATGTGTTAGCTTGTGTCAATATCTCTCTACACTCTTAGAAATAAGGGTTGGAAAAGGGTTTGTACTCAACAGCTGAGGTTCTACCCAGAACCACTTGCTTCTTTACAACCCTTTATTGAAGAAAGGGTTTGGCAAGTGTTTTTTTTTTTTTTTTTAAGACTAAGGGTTCAATTAAGAACACTTTTCAAACCAAGAACCCTTTAAGGATTTCTGAAATCCTAAAAGACCTCTTTTGTCAAGGTTTCATCAAAGATTCTTTGTACTATGATATAAAAGGGTTCTCAGTAAAACCCCTTGGGTGAGTTCTACAACAAACCCTTGGTATATATATCTAAAGAGGTCCTTGGCAGAATCTTTTGGGTGTGTTCTAGATGAAACCCTTAGAATATAAAAAGGTTCTTGGTAGAACCTCCTAGGTGAGTTCTTGTTAGCACCCTTAAAAGGTGGAAAGGTTCTAGATAGAACTCTCAGAGAGGGTTCTGGGTGGAACCCAGAGAGGGTTGCCTCAGAGAGCGTTCTGGGTGGAACCATTCAACCATGGAAGGGTTCTCTGTAGAACCTCTCATAGGAGGTCTGGGTGAAACTTGTCACAAATGGTTCAAGGTACAACCCTTTAGGTTGGGTTCTTGGTAGAATCTTTAAAAGGGTTCCGAGTGGAAACCCTTCATGGCTCTATCATCTTTATTTGGAAGAGTGCAAAGGTGTGGCTACGCACAAGTGCGAGTGTGTTTGTGAGTGTGTGTGGTAAGGGGGGTAATAAATCATGATCTGAATGTGGACGTGGCTGGGTATGAAACCTCACGCTCTCGCTGCCACCTCAGGCAACTGCTGCCCTATACCAGCCAACCACCGTCACATTTCACATGCACTCTAATCAACAGGGGAGAGTGCAAATGGATTAATATAGTTAGACCGCTAATGCCACAGATTACGGTGCACAGCGGCCTAATATGAAATGTATGTATTGCTCCAGGAACATGATTGGAAACGCTGTTGATAGATAGAATGTTCTATTAAAAAGCAGGCAATGCTATCAGGGTTTACAGGCTGACACTGGCCTAAAATATGACTACAGCAGACATGGGCAATGGAGCAGGTCTTTCTTTAACTGAGCATATGCTATGTACAAATGTCAAACAGCGGTTACTTTCTAATTCAAACTCTACTGCTGTCAAAGTTCTCTATGGTTTGTGATTACAGCTGCTTTTATTCCTGCCCTGTGCATTTGAGTGCCTTTTCTCTTGAAATGCAACAAGCAAACAAAGCAAGGAGCGCTCCGTTGTGTACCTGTTCTGCCTCTAGGAGACATGCAGATGCTTTGTGTAAAGAGCTGAGCAGATTAGCACTTCATTACCGTGGTAGATTGTTTAACGAAGACACTCAGGGAACAGAGAGGCAGCTGGATTATGACCAAGCCATGTTTTCCATTTAGACAGGATTATTACTTCAGACTGCACACCTCGCATTGGGAATATGACTTAAACTGAGGAAAACACCAATCAGCCAATCATCTTATGTTACCCTGACTCCCTTGTTGTACGAGGCCTGAACTGACAGGGAGCTTTTGGCAACACAAAAGTTAGACAACTCTTCAGTTCATGTGGAGAATCAGACAATGAGTTGAATGGCAAGTCTGTTTGCTAAGGTTAGGTACCATGCAAATTTAAACCAATACCAGTACCAGTACTCAATGCTACCTTTTTTGGTATGTTACTCACTTTGAATGTCAAAAATGTAATTCCCGATGTAAAAAATAAGCCCAAATTTCAACATTGCTATTTGTTTAGAACATTTTATTGTTGATTTATAACATTTTACACACCACACAAAATAATATCTCTCCCTACCTACTTCTCCACTCCCAAACCCATGTTTACAATAACCAGCCTGCCAGTCTGTCACGTGTTTTCCTCCTGTTGTTGTTGTTGTTGTTTGTTACTACCACAATGCTTGCATACTGTAATATTTCCCCATAAATAGTATATAATTCACAGACTACTGGTTTCATACTTAGGACTTACTAATAAATCACCTACTGTACTGTACTAAGTAGCACTTTGGTCAGGAATTTCAGAGCCAGTGTCTGAGTGTTGGCTAATGCTCTAAAAAAACATCCACTAAGACAGTGAAAAAAACCCCTGTGATCTCCAACAACAAGCTGGCCGTATTCTGTGTTTGGTTAGACATATGGCCCTCACCAACTTTGAATTTTGCATTACTAATGCAGCATGTGTTGTCTGTGTCAAGTTTTGAAAATCAAGCGACTCTATGTGACTTGAACAAGCTGCAGGACTAACAGCAGACATTCTTTCTCTCTATACACTTACTCTCTCACCCAGAGGCGTTGCCAGGTACCAACATTTGGCACCAATTGATGTAGCGTGAGTCGGTACTCAGTTGTTCTAACATAATTCGGTTTGTACCCTTAAAAGTACTGAGTTTGGTACCCAACCCTAGTGTTTGCCATCTTCTTTATTTAAGGGCCAACACAGCTTTGCCAAATGTCAATATCCAGAGGACCTGGCTAGCAAGAATAGTGGTCTTCCAAATTCACCATGGCACATAACTTGTACTGAGCTCAGATGTTCTTTGTAATTTTGTTCAAAAGAAAATGATATCAGAGAAATTATTAACTTTAAAAAAAGATGCTGACTTAAGAAAAGACTATTTTGTCATATTGATTATTTTTCTGTCCATTGGAAGGAAAATATATAATCCTTCAACTCAAATATCAAAACATAATGCTATCCAGCAACCAAAAAATGCATGCTGTAGTGTATATATTTACTAAACCTTGACATAGTTGTTCATTTGGTCCTAAAGACAGATTAAGAGCTGTAAAAAATGCCTGTTTAAAGATAAACCACAAAAACAAACTGACATTTTCTCTGCTTAGATGCATTTTGATGCTCATCCAGAGTACGCACATGCTACTCCTACTTACAGTAGATATGCATTTTAGTGACAGCTCCAAACAATCTGCAAATTCTGCTGCCGTGTTGAAGGCTGGATGAGAGCCACCCTCTGTGAAGAACCCGTGAGCAAAAATACATTAAGCAGCAACATGCCTCCCTGGATGCACCGTAAAGTGGCATTATTGTATTCTGAGCAAAGGGAGGAAATGAGAATAGAGACGAGGTCCAAAGGCAGTGACAGGAAATTAGTTCTGTTTGTCCTCTGTGGCACCAGGTACTTCATCAAACCTGTGTATGTGAGAGATATACTGTATATGTTACAGGGCCTCGGAGCCCTCAGGAAGCGTGTGCATAACTATGAGGAGACAACCTGACATGACAGCAAAAGGCACGTAATTATCCTCATCCTCACTGGGGCCCCACCGCAGACACAATAGATCAGACACATCTAGACAGATGTATACACATGTGAACAGAGGCATGCATATAAATGTCCAAATAAATATGAATACATTCATGTGTTGTGACACTGAAATACAGACGTGGACATAATGGCGCCTGTTGTAACCACACTTCAAAATATCCTAACCTTCAATAGATCTCAACAAATTGATGTTTTATAAAACACCCAACACTTGCTCACCATGGTGTTTTTCTGCAAAACCACAAGGCCCCACATATTTCATACTTTTTTAAGGTGTATGTGCATGAGAATGTATGTGCCTGTGTGTGATACAGTATGTTTTTACTCTTCCTCCCATTCTTGTTTCATCCTCTGTGTCTCAGAGGACAGAAAAAGGGAGAGGGAGACTGCAGTGTTTAAAGTGGGCCGTCAGTCAGTCTCCCTGGAGTTTCCCATCCTGTAGGAATCTCATTATCAACAACCGCTGGCACATCAGAGACAAGGGATGCAAGTGTGTTTTGTGTGAGTGTGTGTGTGTGCTCACACAAAAGAGTGTGTATATAGTGTGTTGATGTGTATAACATAGAAAGCGACAAAAAGATGGCAAGAGAGGAAGATGGAAAAAGTATGTGCACACAAGAGGCCATCATTTTGTAGAATCTGAAATACTAACATGTCTGCAAGGAGCCATTTTACTCATAATGAATGCTGCTTTGTCTCAAAGCTCCTACTACAGCCTATAGCTTCATGTGTAGCTAACCCACTGGCTGCGTAGAAGCAGGCCAGAACATAGCAGGCAATGAACTGTACAGCTTGGTTGTCTACTTGTTAACCCGAGCACACTGACTGCAGAACACACATACTGCATTGTACCACTGGTTTTAAAAAATGTGTTCCTCATCAAACCATCAGTTCATAATACCCCATAATGAAATCCGTTTTTAAATTGTTTGCCCTTTGGTCACTTGCAATATCTCATTGATGATCACTTTCTGTTGATCAAAGTTTTATGAAACTCTGGAATTTTCAAATTAAAACTGACCAGGCCATGGGATAGAATGACAATTACTTCTCAAACCAGCACAAGATATAACTAGCAAGGCACTCGGAGAGCACAGACCTGTGCCACGGCCAAATGCTCTATCTGACAATGTTAACAAATGTGAAAAATAATTTATGCATCCGCCCTGGGATTTTGATCCACTCCAATATTTAATGGGTTCCTCCTTGGCCCATGCTATCCTTCCACCAAGATTCCTGAAAATCGGGCCAGTAGTTTTTCCATAATCCTGTTGACAAACAGACAAACAAACAAACGGCACTGAAAACATAATCTCCGTATGGTATGTTGGACTGTTATTGAAGTCTTTTACTGATGATGAAGCATTTTAAGGGCCTCAGTATTCAATATTTTCTCTGAATGTTGAGGGCTCAATCACAGATACAGTCACTCTTCATTTTCTAAGTGTTTAACAAAGACATATTTTGCACACCTGAATGTGTGACAGGTGCGTTGGAGGAAGGTGTATTTGAAAACAATGAGAGGAACTTCTGCACACTGTCTCGACTTACTCCTGAAATGTTTTATTTAATTACAGTGTTTCAGTCTGTCCAACCTTCATCAAGTATAACAAAGGCATACTTGTAGGGGGCAGATGAAGAAACTACGAAAACAAGTTTGCTGTGAGTAAAATAGCTATTCACTTCAACAATATAATAAATATGAAACACTTTTATTATCTCAGTCTTATATAATGGACATAGCTTGTGCTTGCACAATCCCTCCTCACCTATTTAAATCACATTATCTTTTTAACTCTTTAAATTTTAAAATGATAACATAAATGTCTGTTCACTATGAGAAAACACCACAAAAATGAACAGCCAACTAATGGTTAAAGCAGGACTGAAGTACCTAATAAATTAACTAACATGTAGTAGCTAGCATCCAGACTTTTACCTTGAGTCACCTTTAAAAGGACAGTTCACCTTCAGAATCAGAATTACATATTTTTTCCTTAGTGCATTCATTCATTTAATGGAACTAGATGGCACTCAGCTTGTGGTGCTCAAAGTGCCAAAAATACTTTTGAAATCCAACAGTGATGTCTCATTCTAAAAATCATGACATGTTTACACAAGGTAATGTAAAATGAGTAGTTCCATGTAGGAACTATTCTATTTCTACTGAACTAGACCCACCAACCGTATCACTGCGCTAGCTAGCTCACTGATGCTAATGTTGCAGCTCAGCCATGGATGAAGGTAATTCGATTGAATTATCTTGTAACTGTAACTGGGTTCTGAGTTTTGGAAAAGACACTTACGACAGCTTTCATATGTATTTTTTGGCACTTTGACCCCACTGCTAGTTCTATCATACTCAAGAGAGGGCAGGCATCTCAGTCCAATATCTCCAAAACTCAGCAACTCACACCAAAACAATCCATGTATTTTTGATTTTGGGGTGAACTGTTTTTTTAAACATAACACATGAGCGAGGTGGAGCAGGCACAGTTGTCAAAAAAATCTTTTTGATTCCCTCAGTTGCAACAGTAATAATATCATCTGTAGTCTTTTGACACAGGAAAATAAATGAACTCAGTAGAGAGACTATCTTGGTTATTTTCATCTTGATAATTTTTACCTCTGCTTGTCTATTGTATGGACACCTCATCCGGTGTCACCACTTATTTTATCAGCAAATTGTCTTTGTATAAATTGCATGTACATTTAATATTGATTGTTGACTAAAAGGTGTACACAGAGTAACCCAGTCACAGAAAATGTCATAAGGACAGCTGGATAGGTCAATCACAGATAACTGGTTAAGGTGTGATGACAAAACCTTTCTGCCAGTGAACGTCAGTCAGTTAGCAGTTAATGCCACTTTTCTTGATGTTATTAGTCTTGTTTCTCTTAATCTCATTATCAGACATGGACGGATTTTGTAATAGTCAACTACTGTAGATCTGACCCAGCTACTTCCACAGACAGCGAGCATTGCCACCCACTGGAAAGCTGGGCAACTGGTTAGTTCCCCCGATGCTGCAGCAGCATTCCATGTAATGTTTCCTCTCTACCATAAAGGGATTATTGGACTTCCAGTCAATAGTAAGCAGATTAGACTGAGCTACGTGTGTTAGCAGACACCACACGAATAGACCAGCAGCTCTAATCCCACTAAATACACACTTTCCCTGCCACATGACATAAATATAGAAGGAAGACTTTTGATGTAAGACACAGTGCTGCAGACATATTTTGTGGAATACTAAAAATATATATTTTATTGTAGTAGTATGGTTATTGGTAAGGTGAGCATGTATCCCAAATATTTGTGCTCTTTTTCATATAAAAAAAAACATGTTTTTGATGCAAAGGTATACGTCCTCTTCTCTTTATCTATTGTGTCTGCACATAATTATGCCACAATCACTTTGGTTTAACTAATTCACAACAAAGAGCAATAAATGGCTGTACATTTAAAGAAAATAATTCTGTGCAGCATGTTTTATTACTGCCTTTTGTAAGGCTTGAAAATCTGTACAGTCAGTGGATTTAAGTCTGGGAACATTTTGTCTGAGGTGTCATTGTGTTTTAAATTGTGCTGCTTCGCTTATATTACAAGCAACACAGGTAATTTCTCAGCAAATTACCCTCGATGGTTTCTATACCAGGTGAAGCGCGTAACTGTAATGTGCTCGAAAAAATATCACAAACCCAATGATTTTGGCGGTGGTCTAGATTAAAATGGATGCTGCAATAATTGGTAAATTTATTAAAATGACCCATACACCAACACAATTAGGTATGCCAACTCACCGCTACCTGTCATATGCATGCATACACATGCACCCACAGTCCAGCCAGCCACCAAAGGAGGTGCTTATGAGCAAAGTTAATTGAAAGGTTAAAAGTAGCTGCAGGTTTAATATGTAAGTTAATGGCTGAAAAACTCTGGTGTTAAGATTAAAATGACCTTTTTGAGCCAATTGAGGAAAGACGAAATGGCCACCAGTGCTGGATAGTCTGCTGAAACTACCTTAACGTATTTCCACCCCCATTTGTACTTTCTAACCCTTGTTGCCGTTCTGAATATTAGTCTGAAAGGTAAAGACAGCAGGAGTTTTCTTCCCCTGTATCATAAACCCATTAGGTTGCTATCACGCCTGGAGCAGGCATGTGAGCATATGATATATAAATACATTTTCTCCTCTGAGGTACAGGTCTGCACAGATGGGGGAGCATTTTGACGGAAGTCAGCTTATCAGGTCTGCCTTATCTCCCTCAGACAGTTTGTAAAGAGCAAAGAAGCAAAAGAGAGAGAGAGGCACAGAGAAACAGAGAGACAGGGAGAGAGAGAGAGTCACACAGCCACAGGTCAAAAAGCCACAGGACTGTCGGTCGTGTCAGATTCACAGCCCTGCGAGGGTCATCTTGTCACAAAGCACACAGCTGGAGGACTCACCTTGATCAGGAGAACCAAAGTTGACTTAAATTTTCTGCTTCCTCTTTCATCTGACCTCAAACTACATGCTCAGTGTTGTCCTCACAGATTTATTTAAGTGATAGTTACTTTTTGTGTGTTTTACCAGAGGTGGGAGTTAGTCACACATTTGCAAGTCTCAAGCAAGTCCAAAGTTACTGTGGTGAAAATCAAGTCAAGTCCCTGCTATATGTCAAGGAAGAAAAGTGAAGTCATTGCTCATGACAAGCAATACACAAGTCAAATTACCCAGTAACATACCTACGTGGTTTAACTGGTTATATGACCCTGAATCACTCCCATTACTGTCTTTTTCATTAATGATACGTCTTCTCAATAAAATGCTTTGATTCAAAAGCAAGTCTAACATCTTTTTAAACTTTGAAGGAGAAATATGTGATATATTTACTGTCTAAATTCTAAATTGACCATGAATGTCATCAGAGATTAAGGAAACATGCTAAGTTGAAATATTGGCTTCTTCGACAACAAAGCTATGGGCAGCATGTTCTCCTTTGAAAATTCGATTCTGGGCTAGAACAACTGTTTTTCTTTCCCTGTCTCATGTTTATTAGAGTTAAAATTAATGCTGGATGTCCACTGAATGAATTAGTGTCTTTTCATGAGACGTAAGGGATCAATAATCTTTTAGAAGCAGCAGATTTTTATAATGGTTAAACTGAGCAACATGTTACCAGAGCCTGGCAGGCAGTAAGGCAGGCAGTCACTGAACTCAAACTCCAGAGTGTGTGTTTACGGAGCAGTGGGCTTATGTTTTCAGGATAATGGGCTTAGCTCTACATCGACAATTGACAGAGTTTGAAACAGCTGATAATTTACAGTGTGGGACTCGTCAATCCTTGTAAGTATCACAATATAATCTTGCATTTGTCTTGTGGTCCTGTTCAGTGTCCCTACAGCTTGCCGGCAAACTGCCTAAGCTTCGAGTCTGGGGAGGAGGGAGCAGAGGGAAACAACTCGATTCTGTGCATTAAAACAGGATTCAAGCTATTTAATATACTGTTTATGGCTCTAATTCACTATTTGGACTCATTGCAGTACTTATTTTTGAACACTAAGGACATAATTCACCTTTAAAGCTAGAGTAGGCAACATTATTTTGGTATCATTGAAAAATTATTTCACAATGGATGAAAGGGTCGGTGGCAGACTGGAGCTTCTGGAGGAAGAAACACCAGAGTCACTCTGATGCCAACTCCTTTATTGGCAGGAGGGGAGCTCAGGATGTACATTTCAACTTTTGGGATTAAAAAGAGGATTTATTATCACTCTTGCCTCTCAACCCTCTGCAGCAGCAATCCACAAAGAAAGTGCAGACCCATGGACCGGCCAGACAAGAGCTCAGCATTTGTTTGTAAAACTTTTGGGATTAAAAAGTAGATTTATCTTAATGTTTGCTTGTAAACCTGTGTGTAGCAGCACCACGGAAGAGCCGACCATGCTGTTTACAGTAAGATAATTAGTCTCTCTGTCCATGTTGACTGCTGACCGGAGGAAAAATCTATTTGAAAGTCACGTCTTGAGAGTAAAGACAGGAGGGTTGTAAAGGAAAGAACTGACTTCTTAAGTCCACTTGAGTGATCTGTCTCAAGTCTAAGTCATGAATACAAAGTCAAAGTCAAGTCCTTTATCAGTGTTAGTCAAGCAAGTCCCAAGTCCTCAATTTGTGACTTGAGTCTGACTTTAGTCAAGTCATGTGACACAAGTGATACCCATCTCTCTGTTTCAGATATTTTGTCCATTATAATTAAGGTTTAGATTTCATACAAAAAAAAAAAACACTTTGCATGCTTTGAAATAATCTACAATCCATTTCTACATTTGTAATACCTTTTTTAAGCAAATTATAAAGACTGAATTGTTATTTTTACTACATTACTGCTCTTGTAGATTCTTAACAATTATGGAAGTTGTCTTTAACTGTTAATCTCCTGTAACTGTTTTTTTTGTTCAAAAGTATAAGGTTTCAAATGCTAATTGCCTTAAAAGGCAATAGAAATGCAGTATCAGTGTTACTATATGGTGAAAAGTCAAAATTATTAAAACAAATGACCCTGATAGTAAGAATGCCTTCTAAAATTGCTGACTAGAGCTATTATATCAGCCATATTTGGTTCATTAAGCTGAGAAGGTGAGAGCTTGAGTTCAGGACTGGCACACCGATCTCAATGAGCAAGCTGCCAAAGGTCACTCTCATAAAGCCGCTGTGGGAGCTCATCCAGTGCTAGTGTGCAAGTGAAAGCAAAATGTCTTGCCACTGTTATTAAGTATAAACATGGGGTCCCAGGAAACTTGCAAGGGAATCACAAAACACGCCTTTATCAGTCAAAAGCAGCATCAGTAAGTTACTACTGCTGACAGTAGAGACAAAATATGCGAAGGTTTATGAGATGTTATGACAGACAAGCAGATATGAATAACTTATAAAATATATATTTTGGATAGAAGTCTGGGTTTCTTGTTGTTATTCCACCAACACCTCTCAAGTCTGCTGGCATGTATTAAAGGCACAGTTGACCCAAAAATCAAAAATACATATTGTTCCACTTACCCGTAGTGCTGTTTATCCATCCAAGATTGTTTTGGTATGGGTTGCCGAGTTTTGGAGATGTCTGCCGTCTCTTAAAT
Organism: Lutjanus argentimaculatus; assembly: GCA_034769285.1. Classification (NCBI taxonomy): domain Eukaryota; kingdom Metazoa; phylum Chordata; class Actinopteri; order Lutjaniformes; family Lutjanidae; genus Lutjanus; species Lutjanus argentimaculatus. The sequence goes on along the minus strand of JAWZSL010000010.1, from coordinate 25,903,463 downwards.
CTCTTAAATTTCTATATGTTCTAAATATTTTTAAAACATGAAATGGCTACTTCCCTCTGTGTGGTGATAATGGTTAGTGGCAGAAAGAAAATAGTTTCTACATTAAAGTGTTCACAACAGGGTATCTTGAGGAACTCATAATTTCTGGAAAAAAGACATTGCTATTGACTTTTTTAAAATATATTTTGGTGCTTGGTGCACCTCAAGTCAAGTGCCATCTAGGTCCATTATATTAGAGAGAGAGCAGACGACTCTACAGCTGATATCTCAAAATCTCAACTACACACACCACAACAATCTAGATGGATAAACAGCACAACAGGTAAAAGTAAAAATGTGCAGAATTTTAAAATATTTTTAATTTTGAGGTCAACTGCCCCTTTAAAAGTGGAACGTGAGCTACTATAGGACTGGTAGGAAGTAATATGACCATGGATATCCATCATTACAAGGAAAGTAGAAGGGCACAGAGTGCTCTGTGAGGGGTCTAGGTTGGATATAAACTAGCCTAAACTAATCATCATCACCTGTGACTCGAGACAAGGTTAGGGACTCAGTTCGGCAGGTAACTAGTCACCTATGGGCTGATTTATTTTCCAGAGGGCTGATTTATTTTGTGCTTATATCTGTAAAGAACCTTCCATCTGGCAGAGCACAAAACCATCAACACTGTAATTAAAATGCAATTACCACCTCTCTCCTCTTCCAGTTACACAGTAATCCCTGAGAAGTCTTTCCATCTGTGCCATACATACACACTCTCAAACACGTGTGCACACACAAAAGTGCACACACCCCCTGCTCGCACATACACACGCGCTCAGACACATTTCTTTTTCCTCAATCCTCTGTGCGCTTTCAGCTCGCCGCCCCTGTCAGCACTCCACGACAACACAACACTGTCTTACAGCTTCCAAATCTGCTCTTCAACTCAGCTTACAGTGCAAAGCCTATCTGTTTCTGCACAAATCACCTTCTCATCCTTTTGCACAGTCTCCTCCTTCTCACCATGGTTTCCTCAATCCTACATCTCTTATTCAAAACTCCCGTTGTGCCAAAAGAAAAGGAGGGGGGAGGAAAAACTGTCACTTGTGATACTGGATTGTGAATTCTGTTACCCAGCTATAGTTAGAGGCTATAACTCGTAGCATAATAAATATGTCTGCGTATCGAATTCTTGCTGAGTGCCAACTAAATTTTGTTCATAACACAGAGCAGCAACTGCCAAATGCTGTAAGTTGGCAACAAATGTTTGTTCACATTCTAAGTCTTGTTTCCTTTTGGTTTTTATCTAGTACTGAATAACTGAAACCATAATTTTGTTAATGACGGATTTTTGTGTTGCTATGTGTTTTAGACATATTAAACAGTGATGGATTTCAAATGCTACCCTTTGTTGTGAAATGAAAAACATTTTTATAGTCAGTGAAGTCATGTATCAAAGAAATTGTATTGGCATCTGTATTAAAACTCAGGTACAAAAACATTTCAAATCATACCAAATTCTTGTGATAAGTTTTGAAGCACTATTTAATTTTTGATAAACTAATATGCGATGATGTGCAGTTCAAACTTTGTTGTACTCAAAACTTTTGGGAATTTTCTTGCCAGTAAAAAAAAAAAAAAATAAATAAAATAAACTAACTTTTTGAATACAGAGGGACAAATGTCACAGAAATCATGGAACAAAGACATGAAAAAAGGGGTGTGTTTTTGTATGTGTGTCAATGTCTGTGCACATATGCATGCATGTGTTGGGGGGTGGGTATTGAGCTGTCCCTCTAGATATAAAAGCTTAATTACTTCTGACTAAAACTGTAATTAAAATATATCACAGCTGCAGCCCTACCTGTGTGTGTTTCATATGTCTGTGCACGTGTTTGCACGAGTGTGTGTGTGTGTGTGTGTGTGTATGAGTGTATGCCACTGTGTTGGGACCTCAGTGAGTGCCACAGATAAATCACCTCCACACGCAGCTCACCAGCACAGGGACATGGGGAAGAGAGAGGGGGTGGAAGAGAGATTAGAGAGGGGTGCAGGGGAAAAGAGAGATGTGTTAAAAGGAATAAAAGAAAGAAAAATGGAGGGACAGACAGATTACAGGACTTGCATTTTCATTCAGGCCATAAAAACAGGAAAGTCAGTACAGTTGGCAGAAATAAAGTTAAATGGTCAGTTTAGATTTTTCAAAGTGAGGTTGTGTGACTTATCCATCATCAGTGTATTACCTACAGTAGCAGTTGGTATGCCAACAGGTTGGAGAAGATCAGGAGTACCAGTGGAGAAAACTAAGCAATGTACTACTGTGGACAGAGTCAGCAGCAAAATGTATTTTAGCAAAGTAAAAATGGCAAACTTGGGAAAACTCAAAATTTCAAGGTAACTTATTTCAATATATTTTAATAATGTTTTGTTAGGATAATGTGATTTTTTTTTAGATATATTTGAATCTTTCAGTTTTAGACAATGTAAAAAATGTATTTCCAAACTTGTTGTGTAAAAGAGAATTATGGTCAATAATTTATTATTTTCAAATGCAACAATTTAATTTTGAAGCACCATTTTTGGGGTTTCTAAAACTCAAAGATTCAAGTTTATTTAAAAAAGACAAGTGAATTGTCTCAACAAAAGATCAGAAAATCTTAAAACAAACAAAAGTTTATTTAAACTTAAGAGTTTGATTAAAAATCTAGTGAAGGAGAGTTGCCTTGAAATAAAAAAAAATCAAAATCAGTTTAAGTGTACGCTATATAGGTAAAATTGTTGTTTTGTCAAAGAAGTCTGGTGCTTTGGAGAGAGTGATATATAATATGTATTATATAATGTATTTAACTGCAGTTTCCCACTGGATTAGGCTGTCTGACGGTAAGAGTACCCCCGGTACTCCTGCTGTTCCTCTTACTCCTACTCCTGCCCGAACTGAAAGTGTGCCAACCACCATCTACTGAGTATGGAGAAGTACCTCATACAACCACATTTCAAAACAAATACGAACTATCCCTTTAAAGTAACACCTCTGTTACAAAACCTTTTCACTCTGAACATAAAAAGTTCACTCACCAAACATCACTGAGGCCAAATCAAATGCTTTGAACACTGTAAAACTAGATCCAGAGGTTACACTGCACCAAAGAGCAGGCGGTTTGATCATTTCTGTGTTGTTTCCTCAGACAGAAGCAGCGGTAAGAGTCAGGCAATGTATGCACCATGCAGTCATGAACCATACTTCCATTGCTATTGCCTGTGTATGTGAAGGCATGGAGGGAGGCGAGAGAGGAAGAGGTGGGATGACAAATAGTGGGCAGCTGAAGCCATTGGGGTTAAACACAATTGTTGTTGCAGAAAGAGGACATTATTGGAAATGGCTTTGCCACCGTGGGCGCCCCTGTTGAATAGCTTTTTCCCTTCTCCCAGGCTAGCAATGATTTCCCTCTGCTTCCCCTCCACACACATGCACGCACACACATAGACACACACACACACACACACACTCTCTTAAATGGAGAGGGATCTGCAATAACCCGTGGGAATTAAGTAGGTGTCAACACAGACAGAGCTCAGTGAATCAGAGTGCAGCAGGTGATGTAGCTAAAGGGTGAAGAGCTGGTCACAATGCTGATGCAGTACAATGAGTATGCATAACTCTAATAGCTGATCATCACGAGGGAAGTCTGTTAAAAGACACCCTAGTAATCACCCTTCAGCGTGCCCCTGCCCACCTTATCAGTGCATCCCCAATAACAAGACAGAAAGAGCTATTTGTTTCCTGAGTCCATTCAACACCTGGCTCCAGGGACATGCTCCCCTCTGTTGCTGGTGAATGAGATAGCCTTTCAGTGGGCTGTATAACCTTTACGAGCTTCCCTCACAGACAACACAATGTGCACAATCAAATCTGACTCACTCAAATAAAAGACACTACTGAATTGAAAGAATGTTCCAGTATTACACCGGCAAGATGTGTTTGTGGCATGGAGTCCAGAAAGAGCAGCTGAATTACATGAATTAACATAAATAAAACAGAATAGTGAAACATTTTGCACTTATGTGACACCTGCTTTGATTTTACACAACACACAAAGCTTTTATCTGTGTGAACTGAGCAGGGAGGAGGAAAAAACAGCTTTGATTTTGGGAGGGGGCAGACATATTGATTTTCTTGACATTGGGCTCTCCTTGGCATTAGAGGTGCTCTTTCCTCTCAGCTCTGATTACCTATGTGCAGTGTAAGCTGGGCTTTTTAATCTTATCTGTAAAGATAAAATAATGGTAAGAAACCATCTGCTCCTATAATAGGAGAACACCTCTAGCTAGCTATCAAGTTCTTATCAGGGCCCATGGAGAGTGCTGGAGAACGTATTGGAATGTCAAGCGGTCAACAGAACAACACAATACGCAAGCTATTTTCCCTTAAACAAAGACAGCTGAATTGCAGACTTTTTTCTCACTAGATCTGTATCCCTAACAGGTTAATATCAGCTAGTGGAGCTTTTCAAGGAGGAAAAATGCAGAGAGAAGGACAGAGACCTTATAAATAACAATACAAGAGTTTAAAAACAGGATAAACTGGAAAAATGCACTAAGTAGAGTGCAGATCTCAGCAAGGGAATAGATGGTGAAGCAGCCGCTGCAATGCCATCAAAACTGCCCAATGTAGTGATTTGCAAAGTTTGGAATAAAGTTTTGTTTAGTATGGTCTCAGTTTTCTTTAAGATGCATTAAATAGTGTAAACCCAGGGTCCAAGGTTTACCTAACTGTAGAAATGTAATACAGAAACAATAAATGGGACAATAAATCCAAATTTCTTCATTTAAACATTGTTATTTATTTAGATAATTTTATTCAGAACATTATACACAACCAGGCAACTTTACAACAATATAATAGATGGAAATCTACACTTTTGGACAAACTCAGAAAAAATTACTGCTCCAGCTTAAGACGAAATGAAACTTGTGTGTTGCGATATTATGTTTTGTGATACTGTATCGATTCTTAAAAACATTAAATTGTGATTTTGTGATACATGCAAATATGAGTGGCAGTGGTTCATTTTGTGTTATGTTTAAACACCTGGCCATATCTTCACTGTTCTGAGTGCATAAAAAACTCAGATTTTATGCATATGGTGGTGTGCTCTTATGGCAGTTTTTCTAAAATTAGATGTAAAAAAATAGCACTATATCACGTCTCTTTATATCATAATATATTAAATCATAATCCCTGTATCATGATACATATCATATTACCATATTCTTGCCAAAACACAGCCCTAGCCCACACATGACCCACTGCAATACAAGAATACATGTAAAGTAAAAAATAACACAAGGGAGTTAAGAGATAAATGCCGTATAATTCTTGAGCTATCAGCCAATCCAATCAAACAATTACGTTTTCACCCAGCATCTCCATACAGAACTCCACCCCAAGCTCCAGCTTTCCCGGCCTCATCCATCAGAGCGAATCGCTGTGGTGGTTTCTGCAGTTGCGATATTACCCATCTCTCTTCAGGCTACTACCACCATCAGGGTGGAGCTATCACTGGTGGGCTGCACCCATGAGGATGAGAATCTCTGTACACTCCAGCATAGAACCATTTGTCAACACAGCTGAGGGTGTGCGGAAGGGCTGTTTGTCAAATGCAGTGATGTAGTATGTAGTGCTCATCAGAGAGCTGTCGAAGCAGGCTTTATTATTCAAAACTTTGTCACATCGAACTACTTCTACATTCAACAATATGTTTATCTCTGTCTTGATAATAGTGATAGGTAACTGGAGTATGTACAGAAGGGTTGTGCAATTCGTTTGAGGCATTATATGTAGGTTTATATTGTCTATGTATTTCACACAATCAGATGAATAAGATCAAGCTGCAGCTACTTCTCTCAGAGCTATGCTTCCCACAGCAGGGCTCCTGCCCAGCAGTCTAAATCAAGACAGAGCTGTTGTCAACCATGTGGAGGGGACAGGGAGCGTGTTAGCTCCTCCAGATTGAATTAAGCTGAATCCCCAAAAGATCCACATTCAGGCAGGATTCAGGTCAACGTTGAGATGACGAGCAGCGCTGTATTGATTTCTCCCAGTTCCCAATCATATTACTCTTCTTCTGCCGGCTAATTCAATTCCCTTACAGACAGTTCACAATTCAGTTCATAATTACGGTGATACCAAATTACAATGTATCTTGCCAAAGAAATTGGATTAGGGGCTTCAAACTGTGCTGTTTGATTACATCAAATACCTATTGTTGGGTGGGTCGTGACAAATTCGGGAGTGCCTGCTCACAGAGGCATAATGTGTCGAACCAACCCAGCTGGGGTAGTAATGTAACTACAACTGTTCTCACAAATTAGATTGATGTCATGAATAAATTAAGTGTCGCTCTAGCAGAGGGACAGTTTTTGCATTAAGATTCCTGCATAAGTTTTCCAAACTCAATAACGTGATGAAATAATAAACTTTCATTTTCTTTTCTACATGCCTCTTTTTATCCTCAGGAGGCAGTATCATGTGTCATGTAGGTCCATTTCTGGCTTTCACCTGAAAGTCATGGTAAAGGGCAGATGGCTCTGTACTGACAAGGAGCTCAGCCTGCAGCATTGATTTGTTTACTAATAGCTGATGGAAACCCTAGAGCGCCTCTCCTCTTTACCACCAGCCATGGGGAGATGAATAATTAATGGCTTTTTAGCTCTTTTTTTTAGCTATAAAGGGATTACTGAAAGTCCATTCAGTAATGTAATACAAACACTTTTAAAAAAGCCTTTTCATGCCTGCTAAAGCGCTACTTTTGGAAATCAGTCTCTCCTTCTTCTTCTCTCCAAGGCCTGGTAGGAAACTGTGTAGACTTTGGGGGTTGTGGTTGTGATAAAGTGACACATGAGAAAGCTGTTAATGACACTGGTATGTGACTGTAAAGAATTAACACATTCATTTTCTGCTGTGAGGTTCTCTAAAGTCTGCCCTTTTCCATGGATGTTTCAATTTGATAAAAACAAACATTATCTATGTAACACCTTTTATAACATAGAATGCAGCTTAAATGTTTATGTTTTGATGTGATTTTATGTGTTGTGCAATGTATGGGTTCAATTGTGGATTTTAAGTGTACAACTTAAAATCTGCACTATATTTGTACTACTTGTACAAATATTGTTTGTTTCTGTTTGTATCTATTGGTGTGTTGTTTTTTATATCTAGGACTCTTGGAAGAACAGCCAAGCAGGTTTAAAAGAGATCCCAATAAAAAAACAAATCAAGCTGAAAGTGCTTCACAAGAAAAAAAAAAAGAAAGAAAAAATCAAAAGCCAACAAGACAGGTTTAAAAAAGGAGACACAATGAGTTAAAATAATAAAATCCTGAAGATTTTTTTAAGGGATGATACTGGTTATAAAATCAAGTTAACTGTGATAAAAACTAATTTCAAAGATATAAAAATCACAAAGCTATTATCAAAAAAGGCTAAATTAATTATTGAGTTGTCTCTTAAAACTATCAACAGAATTTGTTTGTCTTATACGTGGTGGAAGCTTGTTCCAAATCTTTGGTGCATAACAACAGAAAGCTGCTTCACCACACCTTTGTAATTTTTGCTACATTTAGCAAGACAGCACTAAAAGTCAGTTCAGGTGAAAGGTTTGGAGCATGCTCAGTTACATAAAGGTATGAAGGTGCTAAACCATTTAATGCCTTTAAAACAAGTTTAAAAAAAAAATGACAGTGACCTATCAGCTCATTGGAGGAACAACTCATTCCTCTCAGTCTGCAACAGGATGTTTTATTTCTTCAGCGTGGAGCTGTTCAGTTGAAGCAAACAGTAACTGCTGGTTGATTTAGCCTGAGAGATTTGTTGAAGGTAAACACGTAACTGACCGTTAGGGAGGGTGGTGGGTGGGGGACGATGTCATTTATGAGTCGGTTCGTGAGGCTTATATAGTGTTGGGGACCATGGCTCTGTTATGTCACCGAGCCATGTTTCAGGTCTACCAAAAAAATCGTGAACACAAAAACTGTGAAGAACATTCCAATGCCACAATTCAGTACTACACAGTTCACAGTCTTTTCACATGTTTTCAGCAACTATTTTCTAACATACTGTATAATGTGTTTGGAAGAAAAACTCAGAATTTCCTTTACACAGACTTTAATAACAGCAACTGCACTTAATGTCTGCCAAACATCACTTTGCTTACACACACTAAGAGACAGACAACGGATGAGAGATAATTTAATCTTCAGATAAACCCAAAAAGCAGAGACAAAGATCTTGCACAGAAAACAGAACACTTTAATCTTTCTTCCCCTAGGCTAGAAGAGAAAGAGAGACAGACAGGGAGATAGAGACATGGGGAAAGAGAGACACTGAGAACAGACAGACTGATAGAGACATTGATATAATTGAATGTGACTTATTCCCAGCACCCACCCAGCCCTATGTCCATCTGTAGGCAGCCCTGGACCCACCACAAGCACCCACAACAACAGCCAAACTCTCTCCCCTCCACACACACACACACACACACACACACACACACACACACACACACACACACACACACAAAGAGAACATCTGGAGTGTGCACCAGTGGACCTAGCCTTGTGCCAACCTGCCTAATAGCCTATGGAGTCAATTATAAGAGGGGAGAAATGTTCTGGCTTAATCGCTAATGGTGCCATCTGGATAATGGCAGATTTCAGAGAGGAACTTTTGCTTCTTCCTCTTACCTGGTCATCTGGGGATGTCTCATCTGATCATTGGCCTGTTTTTGGAGCAATGGAGTAGAACCAAAGAGACTAAACAGTTTTTCATATTTTAATGAAGTTCCTTTTTTCAGAGCCCAACTAGCTAGCTACAGTTATGAGGAACTCTTTTGTGTGTATTTAAAGGCACCATTTTATCTCTATTTCTATATAAAAACAGCTCCTGGTGGGGAGCAGGGGAGTTATGTGAATTAAGTGTGTCACTTTATTTAATGGAATTTTAACAAATATTATCTCGCTGTTTGTTTTCGTGTCTGTGTCTGTTGCATAATTAACTGTCTGACCCAGCATTTCGTTACAGCCTTTCAACAAGAAAGTACTGGCAGCTGTTCTTTTTTTTAAAAATGTTGATAGAAAGAACAACCGAGTTATTTTTCTTTTTTTGTTGAAATCCTGAACTTTCCTACAACTGTCTGTGTTGTGGCATTTTAACTCGACACAAACCTCTATTGCCCAGAGCACAATGCAGCAGTATCAATTTCCCCTCTACAGCAGGTGATATTTTAACAAATGTGCTCCAGCAACAGCCAGTAGAGCTGAGGGCCAGAGAGGTGCAGGGTTATTTATCGAGACCTGGGGGGAATGATGGCAGGGGCAATGGGCAGCCAGGTAGGAAGGCATGCAGGCAGGCAGGCAAGAGATGAGAAGACGCAGAGATTGCCCTAAAAACACAGGGGACTGGAGGGAGTCCAGAGGCAGGGGGAGACGGACGAGAGTGGGATGGTTGGGGAGCAGATAGATTGAAAAAACACATTTACTTAGCGTCTGGCATAGCACCGCTCACAAATCCAGCTTGGCATGAAGGACAATTTGGAACCAAAACAGGCGGCCCTCTAAATGAAGGACATCGAAGGGAATGAAATAGAGAGTGAAAGAGAATTAACTCGCTGTGGAGGTGTAACTACAGTTTAGAATACTTCTTATTTAATATTTTTAATAAATGTAAGACCCTGCCTCTGTAGCCTTCTGCCTATGGGGTCAGCAAACTGACATTTTAGGTACATATTAAGGGCGTCAAAAAATATCAGAATTGTATACTTTTTCAAAACGACACTCCAGCATCCAGTGTGTGGAAATTGTTAATGAAAAGAAAGATTAAAAAATATTTTGTGTGACTATTTTGTTGCCAATTTTTTCTCTTTGCCGTAGGCAAGGGAGGTATTGAGTATCTTTTTTATACTGGCATTTAGAGCTGCAACGATTAGTCAACTAACTGGTTATTTGCCATCTATTAAAATAATTCAACTATTATGATAATCAATTAATTGTTTTTGAGCTCATTTTTTGTAAGAAATAATTTCCTGATATCAGCTTTTAAAATGTGAATATTTTCTGTTTTCTTTACTCCATTATGACGTCAACTGAACTTTGTGTTGTGGGTAAAACAAAACATTTGAGGATGTCACCTTGAGCTTTGGGAAACAGTGATAAATATTTCTCACCATTTTCTGACACTTTTATGGACCAAACAACGAATCAATCATTAAATAATAGACAGATCAGTTGATAATGAAAATAATAATTTGTTGAAGCCCTAATAATATTGTTTAAGTTTAACATGATGGTATCATGACACACTCTATTACAGATAGAATATAAAATAGTTCTACAATAAACTCTGTTTGTGAAGCATGTGTTGTTTATTGTGCTAATTAATGCTAATCTACTGTGATTGTAAAGATGCCATAGTTAGGCATGTATATTGAAACTACATTATTACATTACATTATCAAAAATTTAAGTAAAACTTCTAGGACTTCCTCGATGAAACAAATGTTTATTTCTCCCGAATTTTGTTCACAAATTTGTGAAAATCTGTGCAGTGAGCATTTTTCCTTCGTCAAGTTAATCCATCCACCTGGCAGGCATGTGGAGATGAATGAGAGCAAAAACCAAAAGTGTTTATATTTTAGTTTAGTGTATCTATATGTAAACCACAGACTACTAGCAGAACATGAGGGTGAAATGCACTTCAAAACGGTAATTTCTGTGGTTCTGTTGCTCCCACAAGTCAAAGAGTGTTATGCTACTTTCATATTTAAAAGAGAACTGCACCATGATTAAGGAACATCAAGTGCTTAATGGCATATAGTCAAGACTCCTAAACATCAGAGCTGTTTTGGATTTTTTTTTCTCTTAAAAACAGCCATATATGTGGAGGCGGTTCTCATGGAAATTGGAAACCTAATGTGGCCAGATGGAGGCAGCACACAAGCTTACATATGTTATGATGACTGTGGTGATTTAGTATGGGGAAATGACTGAACAAGCATGTTCACAAGAAGCAGTGCTTAAATACGGCACATTGCTTTGCATCACGCTGTCTTTTCTTTTCTTTTTTTCTTTCTTTTTTTTGTGGCTCACACACAAGCAGAGTTAAAAGTGCGACATAATTATGCTTCAGAAAACAACACAGCAGCACAAAACGGCAGAACAAAAAGTCGACCTGAAAACTCCACACAACATGTTCTGCACCCAACTCAAGCAGCACATAAAACACGTGCCACCACCTTAATTGAAAGCCTGTCAGTGGCAGGAGAGCTGTGACTGCGAGGTAAAACAAATGTGCGTTTGATTTGTTATTATTTGTAAGGGAAGGGGTTAAAGAAATAAGCGTGGGGGCTAACGGCACTCTGACAAATGGAGAACAGGGTATATGAACCATGAAATGAACACTCTGGCAATTGGAAGGCAGGAGGCTTTCAGCACCATGGTCAGCAACAAAGTGCCTGCAACAGCTCACTGCTTGAGCGATGGTATTCACAAGGCTAAAGAGAGAGCTGGGGAGAACAAAAGAGGGCGACAGAAAAGCCAGAGGATTGTGGGAAAGAGGGGAAACAAACCAGTTGAAAAACATTAGGATAGGATGGTGTTTTGGAGGGAAAAAAATATGCTTTGTCAGAAGAGTTTCACGGTTTTTATGGGCAAGTTTGACAAAAACGTGGAGGAAAACAGTGAGCAAGATCAATAACTTTAAAATAGATTAGAATAGAATCGAATTGAAAGATTAATGTTGAAAATAAGGTCAATCCAAGGTATGTATTTTATTTCTCCCAGAGTCTGTAAAAGTAGCTGTCCTCGCAGCTGTCAGCCTGTCTGTCTCCAGGTAAGGTGTGCAGGAGTTTATCAGGCTAGAGCAGAAGGCAGAGCTCAGATAAAGTTAGAAGGAGAAAATAACCTCCACCACCTGGCTCCCCCACTGCTTGTGAATGTGGCTTTTTCTCATTAATTGTTGTTGTGGTGCGGTATACAGCCATTAAACAGTAAATAAGTCATTAACTATGCTGGCTGCCAGGATGCCCTGGGCCAGGACCTGTATTTGTTGCAGAGAAATGGAAGTGGTGGGCCCTGCAGGCACAGAGGCCGAGGTTAATGCAGTTGGGTTGATGACGGACAGCCGAGGCTCTACTGCACCAGCAACTCACACACATACACACACACACCACACACACGACTCGCCTACAACAGATATGGGGAATAAGACTTCTAGAAAATCATTTGAATGCATAATTTTCTATATGATTAAATATTGGTAATAATGTAATTTTTTACCCTCCATGGTTAATTCCTAACCATATAGTAAACAGCTAGAAATGTTCATCTAAAGACAAAATGTAACCCAATATGTTTTAGGCTCAAGGTCCAACAGAAAAAAAAAAAACAAAAAAACATCGATCCTCTGTCTCTGTGCAGAAAAACGTCTGTCCTCTCTGTCCTCTTCCACCTCCTCCATGGTGGATTACAGTGATCACTTGTGTTTATTTTTCATTATTCTTTCTGTCCACTTTTAAAATTTAAATGGTTTGTGACATTAAGTTTCACCCCACCATCCTTTTTCATGCAGACGCACGTTAGTCTTTGAAAGAAAGTTATAATTTCAAGGTCACTGAACCTTAATTAAACATTACTTATAATAATAACATTTTTAAGTTAAATGTGCTCATCCTGCCAGTTTATTCCACAAAATAAGGTTTATTATAGTCATATAGCTCAGTCTATTTTTTCTTATATACAAGTATATAAAATGATGATGAAATCAACTTTTAATCCCACAGTGACCTTCCTGTTTTGTCACAGAACCACAGGTTCTAGAGAATATAAATTAGCATCATTATTGGCAAATGTCAAAAGACGGTAAGACACAGATGATGAAATAAAATGTAAGTGCTGAATTAATTATATTCCTGTAAGATTTCATTTCACATTTTCTTTACAGGGCATTATATCGTGGCCAAAAGAGCCCAACACACACAAATAGAGAAATGCTAATATGCACACAACACAACAGAATTGAGGCGTAACACAACAGGACTTCTGATATGGATATCACCGGCTCAACATACCAAATTTCATTTGGGGGGTACCTCAAGCCAGATCAGTCAATGGAGTGACTGAGTGGGGAGTTATTTAAATTAATTGAGAACCATTTTGGTGTGCAGCTCTAACTGTGTAATTATGTTTAGTTATCATAAAACAAAAATCTGGGAAATGGGTTTTATTTTGACTCAATGCAATGTTTGAATCATTTATTATTATTCCACTTACACTGAGGGACTCAGCATTATCAGAATGTGTTTTCCCTCACATCACATCTATGAATAATATGCATTAGCATAAGCATTAAAAGCCCCAAAACTTATATTTCTTTGAAATTCTTTATTTTCAAATGAAATGACTTAACTCATTAACTAAATTAACTTGGTACAAGGTTTGACATTATTTGACAGATTATTATAATTTGATATTTTCATGCATTCATGGCTGCAACTGCATTTTCATTGTAAATAATTTGGTTAAATTTAGAGTTTATATAAGCTAGGACCTCCTCCATAATGCAATTTCTCAAATGATGGAATAATCCAGAAACATAAATTGATCCTAAAAGGGAGAAAAGAAATAATAAATTTAACTTTGTGTTTGTAGGCTGATGTGCAACCTCCCATGCAACAGCCAAGGAACATTACTGAACATTTACTTGATGGTATAAACAAAAAAAGTCCCAGTGTAAATCAATTTATTTTCATTGTCAATTAGAAAATGGTTGGCGGACCACCCAGCACCCTATTGCAGGCCAAATCTGGCCATTGGGCCTTAAGTTAAGCATCACTCTTCTACACTGCCCTCACTGCAATAGGAACTTGTTTTTAGTAAAACAAGAGCTGCAACATAAAAACCATATGAAAAACAATTCAAAACAATCTGGTTGCTCTCTGTATTTTTTGGTGGGAAAAAATTAACCAAAACAGTGGGCCTTAACAGTGATGATGCAGCTGCCTGCAAAGTTATTTTGGCCCACACACCCCTCCCCTATTCTTGAAATCAGAAGAAATGCCAGCTGAACCTTGCCAGACCACAGTGAGTAAAACTAAATTTGTAGGCAGGCTTTCCAAAGCTATGATCACCCATCTCTGCTGCTGCTGATAAAATGAGGAGTCAAAATAAATATCTTGTGTGGGCTGAAAAAACAATCTTTCAAATGTTCCACATGTTCTGGCTGAAAAAATATGGTGTCAAATCTAAAAGACAAAAAAGGCTAGACGCCAAAATGAAAACATCCCATCCTATCACTCAGTATCAGTGAGCGATGGGGGCTGGTGTTATTCTAATAGGACTGTAATTAAAGCCTCCATCTCATCTCACTCTCATACTTGTACACACACTCTCAAAACACACACGCACACACTCACACACATATGCCAGGAAGCACGAAAATGCTTTGTTCCTCCCACCCACCTCTAGTCCATCAAGGGGTGTGTGTGTATGTGGAAGGGGGGTTATAAAATCATTCTTAATTACACATTTGTCACATGAAAAGCATTCTGCCTACTTTGTATGAGCTCTCGCAGTCTGATTAATTCAGCAATCCTCACATTCCAACTGCTCATTATACACAAAACTTCCACTCCTCTCTGTCTTTTTTATCTATGTCTTCCCCCATTTCATTTTCTTCCCTCATTCCTTTGGTCCTCGACAGTTCAGGCTTTTCATTTGAGTGTACTTGCCAGATCCAGTAGCCACAGAGGCAAGCTTTTCCTCCGGGATTCGGGGTTTGACAGCACACATAGGCTGTCAGTGTTCTATGTTGGCTAACGATGATAGGACAATTAAAGTGGACGGGAACGCACTGTTTCTTGCTATTTATGCATCTCTCCAGCTATCATCTATACAGGCGTCCCCGTTGTATCAGGAGGAATAATCAAATTAATCATATTAAACCATATTTACACACTGAGCTTCCGTGCTATGGGTGGGTTTACCCTCAAACAATATATTTGCTATTCATTAGAATCCATTAATACCTTAGCCAGTTTAGCAATCACGGTGTAATGGCTGACATTAAAATGTTAAATGAATTATTTGTTTATCTTGTATTAATTTCAAGGGCTTTTGAAGAAACTCGTGCAATTTATTGTTCAATTTTCAGTCCTTAAATTGGATTTCACAAAGTGTCAGCGAGCTAAAGAAAAAAATCTGAAGGGTAAATTTAAAAAGGCATGCTTTGAAAATATGTAAACAGAGAATATAATGCATATGAAAATGATGTCTACATCCCACTCAAGAGGAGAGACCATCCTTTCAACCATATGTATTTTATTTCAACAAGAGATACAACCACAAGACCATATTGTCCACAAGCACTGCGGTGTAAAAAACCCTAGTCTCACTTTTGTTGTGAAACAGTGTTCATCTGTTTGAGCTATTTCCATCTCTGATTCCTTTGTGAGCTTACAGGAAAGCACAGGTCCGCTGCATCCCTGGAGATGCTAAATCTCGACATCAGAAAGACAAACAACATCTGTTTACTCTCAAAAACTCTCGAGCAGAGCTGCTGCCATGGCGGAGATATCACACATGCAGGCTGAACAAAGCGGTAAGGTGTCTCTATCACACTGTGATCCCCAATCTGAGTCGTGTTTTAGAGAGATTCCCTATAAAGTTTACTTTGCTAAAATTGTCTGGGCATCTTTGACAGGGATACTCCTCTGTGAGAGGAGCACCAAGCTGAGCATTTACTGTACAATATAAAATTTTGCATATGGGGCCCTGTTTTCAACCTTGCACCAGAAAAATGGTACTTTATCCTTTGTTGGGAAAAGTCGATTTTGTTCCACCTGCTTCTACTTGGTAATATTTAGCCATGCCATGAAATTGCTTTAACTGAAAAGTGTGGGAAGCCCTCCACAGAGAGAAGTGTCAATACAGATCAGACGTGGCAGGGCAGTTCTGGTGTCAAAATAACTGATCCCCAGCCCACTCTGACTAGGTTCAAGAGCGGCCCCAGATATTCCCAGCCAGCTGGGTGGCACCAACATGGACCTGCTGACTTTTTGCATGTAGTTTACTGTATACCTGCCTTTTTAATTTTCCAGCCCATGCACAAGTCAACATGCTGACTTACAACTGTGTAATAGACCCACTAGTTGTCAGCAGTGACAGTGCCACGGTTTGCCTCGCCTAGGCATGAAAAGTAGGCCCTACACATTTTCTCATTCTGTGGTCAAGTTAGCACTAATAGTATGCAACGTCCCGTTACACTTTCAAAATAAAGCTTGATGAAAAACATTTCAGATGATGGTCACAGTTTTGTTTGGTTTCAGTACCAAAACTACTTGTTTAGATTCAGGAAAACATCATGGTTTGGGTTAAAATATCAATTTCCTTAAAACAGTCAACACTGATGAGAGGGTGTGCACTGGCATCACTTTCCCACCAGAACACGCCTCCTCAGTCGGGCCCAGTGGCAAAACATCCTGCAACACAACTGCCTTTAGTAGGGAAACTGCAAAACTGGTCGTAATAGTCATGACACTGATGCTTATAACTTACCAAAGAAGGAAATTTCACAAGGAATCAGATTTCCTGACATTTATAGTATCTGATTTCAACGCTGGGGAAGTACATGAAGCAAAGGCTGAGGCCTACTTCAAGGCTGGATTTTTTAGAAAAACAATGACAAGGACATCAAGGGATATACTGGTTGTATGTGAACAGGTCTGCACAGATATTGTTATTTCATTACATTATCAGAGAGACACGTTCGCATGCAGCAGTGTTCATGTTTGCAGGTACGCCCAGAGTGAGAACGTGCAATGCGATGCATAGTAGTTGTTGTAGAACATAAGGCTCAGTTACACTGAATATAAATGAAAGATGCTACATGTCTAATTGATGAGTACCTACAGTCAATAGAGTAAATAACTTAAAGTATGATTTTACGCAAACATCTAACATGCCTGACCTGAAATCCAAGTTTAGTGCCTGGATTTCAGTTGTTTCTGTGAATTGCAGCGATCCATTTGCTTCTCTTTTCTTTAGCTTTCGTAGGTCTGTGAAAAGATTGCTCTGATTTCTTGTTGAATCTGTTTGTACAATCAATCACACAAACCTCTTTCCCATTTTAGATGTGTTTTTGTGTTTTTGTGGCATTCAACAATTCAATAAAGCTGCCAGTGAGTTGTCTTCTTGTCACTCAGTGGGTTCACGCAGTGACTTCCTCATACTATGACAACACATACATACCTCCATTGGTCTCAAACACCTTTCTCGTTCTTTATACTACGCTCACTTGTTGCTCCCTTTATTATCGGCCCCTGCTGGTACTCCACCTTTTGACTCACATGTTCTTGTTCATGCCTGGGTGAGGCAGAACGTGACACTGACATGAAATCCCCTGGTGGACTGGCGTTTCTATCACCTGCTCAGGCGTGAGACGGGGCTGCAACATGGATATCAAAAATGCAAGAGACATGCCATGAATGCAATCATGTGATTTTTATTTGACCAGTTCTCTTTTAAATCAGGTTGCCCATATTAAGTTTTTGGTTTACCATATTTGTGCACTTATTTAAATGCAGAAGCAATGCTGTTTGAATGTCTGAACAAATCTTGATGGTTAATTACAGTTGAAAGAACAAAATGCATTTGTACTGACAAAAATAATAATTCTGAGGATGAACAATGTCACAGTAAATGGAATTCTAAACTCATCTCTAATGGCGGACATTTTTCACTTTGCAGGATACTGATGTTATTGTGCGTGTGTGTGTGGTGCGTTGGAGAAGGTTACCACCAGTGAGACATGAAACATTCATAGCAGATGTGACCAAGGAATCACAGAACAGGAAGTTGGATCCCCCAGGGGCTCTGACACACACAGACACGCACATCCACAAACATGCACACACACTCAAATACACAAACATACACAACAACACACACGCACACACTGAGCCAACCAGCCTGAATAATCGCTGTTTTGTTTTATTGAAATTCAGCCTCTGAATATCTACCTGCAGGCAAGAGATGGACAGAACACACACACACACATTTCAGACCACAGTTTTGATTTATGGTGGTGCACAGTGCTGACACCACCTACCCCAGGTGCTGTCAGGAGATAGAGCTCTGCATGAGCCACAACCCATCACACACACAGGCACACACACATACTGTACTCTAGTTCCAAGGCCAACACATTATATCATACTATATGAGTGTATTAGTGACTGAGCATGTACGCACTTGCTGCTAGAGAGGCTATAAATGTCTCTCCTCACAGCATGCTCCTTGGGCCGGCATGCCACCAGCAGCTAGCCCCCCACCCAGTGTCACTGACAGCGCATAGAGTAAATTAGCCCAACTGGCTTGACCTAACCACATGGGGTGTGAGCACAGTCTGAAAGTGTCTCCCTCCAAAAAACCGCAACATCAAATCAGCACTGAAGCATTTCTCAACAGCCAACACTTCACCACTCCCTGCTTCTTGGCTTCTGGCCTCACACATTCAAAAACAATAACCACACTAACAGCAACACCAGACAGATACACCATTTCTAATACATTTACAACAAAAAATAGCTTTTGGTTTCAATACAGCAACATGTACTGTATAAGTATTAATAGCAATAATAATGATAATAATAATAATAATAATAATAATAATAATAATAATAATAATAATAATAATAATAATAATAATAATAATAATGAAATCTTTTTAAAAATCTTTTTCTATTTTTTTGTAAAAGAATTACACTTAAATGACAAGTCTATGGAAGTGGAGAGAGTAAAACTATAAAACAAAACTGTACAAAAAGTTCAATACAAAAAGTGCAGTTACAAATAATGGATAGTGAAAAGGTGTGTGTGGGGGTGGTGCTGGGGGAGGTAGACAAGGCTCAGAATAGAGAGAATAGAATAGAGAGAAAAGGAAATGGTTCAAGAGGTGCTGGTTTATTTTAGGGCTGCACCTAATGATTATTTTTTAAACGATTAATCTATTGATTATTTTTTCGATTAATCAATTAATCTATTGATTAATTTAATGATTATTTTGTTATTAATCTTTTATTTAAAACAATTATTTACCTAAAATACATATCAAAAACATGTCTCATTAATGTTTCAATATTTTATTCAGTCATAATCCTGATTAGAATAATGACAACAGTGTCATATTTTAAAGTTAGTCTAATTTCCACCCTATTCAATAGTCTCCATGTCAGGTGCCTGATCGGAAAATACTGGACCTCAAATTCAAAAGAAGCTGTGATGCATATTAATTTAATCATTAATCACTATCAACTCTTCACTGAACTGGACAATCAGTATTTTGACTTATAACTTAAACTGGTTATGACATGGAGTTACTTCATCACTGGAGTCATATAGAGGTAAGATGATCACTGGCAGTGTGTTTTTGCATCAGTGTGGAGCAAAGAAAATACTTTTTGTAGTTTTTCTCGTGGCTGAAGTGAATTACTGACAGTCTGTAATGTTAGTTTTAGCCATTTCTGACTCATGCTTGGCTGATAAAATGAACATAAAGTACAAAAGTATAAACCGTTTGATGATGCATGGTGTAAAGTTAACAGCAGCGGTGCAGACATCACTTTTAACATGGGGGTGATGAAAAACCTCAAGAAAATCTACCTTAAGTGACTTCTGCTAACAGAAACATGTTACACATGTTGATAATCCTCATATATTGTGTTTGGGTGCTGACAGAAAGTAAACAGGGCGATGTTGCTGCTGCAGGAGGAGGACAGGTCGCTCAGTGCTTCACTTGTGCAGAGCAGTTTGTCCTGTATGAGATATGTCATGTCCAGTTTGTGGCGCTAAAGAGCCAAACTGTTGCACCTCTGTGTAAAATACTTCCACACTTTAGATGATCACTGCGAGTCTTGCTCTCTGCCACTTGTTCTCCTGGTGAATCAACGCTCTGACCAGGCATAGCAGTTCATAGCCAGCACATTCACAGGTGGACACACAATGTACAAATTGATGGATTTTCATAATCAATGACATCCAAAACATTGATGAATCGACTCAGCCCTAGTTTATTTATGCAATATTATCCTATATTATTAACACAATATGAATATTTCATTTTTAAACATCATGGTTGTCGTCAATACTGGTATATCACGACACCCCTCGGGCCCTAATACTGTAACTCTCCACGATGACTTCCAAAGACATGCACAATTCATTTCTGACAAGCATGTATTCATCCACTGCAGTGTGTGAAACATTATACAGCAGAGTTGTACATACTAATCTAGTCTGTCTGTTGATTTGATTACATGAGCACTAATTAGAGCCAGCAGCATTGAAATCCAATCAGTTACACGGTTTGGCCTAGCTCTAGATGGAGGATGAAATCTTTAAGACTACGGCAGAACGGTCAGTTGTTGTTATTGCTGGCAAAAGACAGCAACAAGGAATTGGAATGGGCCATGTTGTAGGATTTGTGACATACAGAAAGTAGCTCAGATAGAGGCTCAGCCTGCAATGAGACAAAGATCATAGACATAGTTAAAGATGTGGTTTATTCGGGTTGAACACTAACTACACTATGATCCCTGGTGTATATCACGTCTTATCAAATTTTTATTAGTAACAGAAAGGGATCTTGTAGACTTGTATGAACATTAAATGAAAGCTGAAGCTCTGATCTTTTCACTGATGTGGTGAGTCAGTCACTGTACAGTAAGCTGGAATGGATCTGAAAACCTCTAGGCTGAATGGTACTGTAAGCACTGAGATGCCACCAACACTGCCAGCAAATGAGAAAGGTAGATTGTATTCTAAATTTATTGAAGAGGAGTATCAACCACAGGCTGTGGCAAATACAGCTCATATTGCATTCTGTGAAGATTTAGAGGCTATGTTATCAATAGCAATAAATCAAAGAGAATTTCGAGTTTAATGGGTGTTTCTTTCTCACTACCATGGTCTATTTGTATAATAATAATAAAACCTGGTACCACTCATCTTATCTAATCTCACTCTATATTTGTTTTACCCCAGTACACTTAAATACTCCTCTTTAAATGTTGCATTCATAGTTTTAAAACTTTGCAAGCTATAAGTTGTTGCTCTTAGCATACACATATTTCTGAAAACGTCGTTATGTATTAATACAGTTTTTCTTATTCACTTTTTCTCAGTTCTTGAATGAGATTTTTTCTTTCGAAAACAATAAGCGCAAATCTCTGAACAATTAGGTCACAATAGATTTGAATCTATAATTCGTTCATACTAATTGCATGTGTTTTGTCACATGTGTGCAAAAGTACATTTGTCTACAATTTACACAATAACCACTTGCACATAGCTTGCTGAGCAAAGCTGATGAGTTAAATCTCACTGAAATTGCAAACGACTTTGAAACATTGTTTCATCATTTAGCCATCAAATGCGAAATGATCATTTCAGTTATAAAAATCTGTCAGACATACATGTATATTTCATGAATATCTATAATATGAAATGTTTGTGATGTCTGTTAGATGGGCAAATAACCTCCCAGGTGAGAGCAATGAACTAGGAATCACAATCAACCAATCACAGTTGTGACTGGTTGATTGTGTAGAAACATATATATGGTGCTCGCTCACAGCAAAATCACTACCATTTTTTAAACAAGGAGTAACACGGTGAGGGAATAAAATTTGTTGTTTTTGCTGAACTACCACACTTTTTTTCTTGAATGGATGTCATTTTGTTTTTGTTCACTGTATGCAACTTTATATGAAAGCTCAGAGGTGAATTTTCTGTTTATAGTACAAGCAGTACATGTAAATTTGCAGAAATTTGCTGTAGACATACAAATGTATATGTTCATTATGTGTACAACAGTATTGTACAGTATTGACTTTTCTCAGCAAACTTTCACTTACTGTTGACATTTGAATCTAAAACCTCAATATGATACACTATAGCATTCAGATAATCCTGACATTCCTGTGTAATAGAGTAAGCAGTCAGTGTCGACAAAAAAAGCAGAACAAAACAGAGATTTGTATATCAGAAACATTTCCAAGCTTGACTGTGTCACAGTGAAAAAAGATGTTGACCAGCATGGCTCACACAATGACAAAACAATTTTTCATTTTGGTGACACTGGCCAATTTACTGACACAATAACTTAGTTTTATCGCATGAATGAAATGTTTGGGTGAGTTATTATCTTTTGCAGACATACAATCGAGATGTGATGTCCAAAGAAACAGTGACAACTGCACTTAAAGTTTAGAGAATGTTAAGACTTTTATAAAAAAAAAAAAAAAAGCCAAATAGACTGAGAAAAACTGTAATACTTAAAACTACAGCAAATGTATAATATGGTTAGGGCTGAGTGAGATGGCTTATAATATCTCAATATTTTTAGGCTACGCTGCGACTATGATACAGTATATATCTCGATATACGTATTTTCTTTAAAATTACAGTTTTACCATGAATAGTGCAAACTAGGTCTGGGCAACATGGACGGAATTAAATATCTCGATATGTTTTGACCAAATACCTGGATGTCGATACTGCGACAGTTAGTGTTTTCACAAAACTAACATTTTTATTATTTTTTTAAGAAATAATCATCAGTTATGTGGATATAATGACTAAGTGGATGAAGCTAGAACAGTCTGATAAGTTCAGTAAATTACATCACTTTACTCTCATAAAATCAGGAAAAGACAACACTTATGCCATATCACAATATCAGCAATATCCAAATCTAGACTCATATACACATTTTGATATATTGATATATTGCACAGCCCTAAATATATGTAGATAGATAGATAGATAGATAGATAGATAGATAGATAGATAGATAGATAGACAGAAGAAAAAGGAAAAAGACAATACACTACAACATTGCAGGCATTCTCATCAGATGGTGCATATTAGAATAGTCGCTCGTCAGCAGCCTCCCAAAACAATAAAACAGCAGTCGACAGACAGCTTAGCCCATCAGCACACTGTTAAATTACAACCATCAGCACCCCCTCCCCCCCTCTGGATCTAAACTCTCATCTCTAGCACCAGGAGAACAATCTGCAGAGTAATTAGCCTCCACCAACAGACAGTTACAGAGAGAAGGAGGACGTTTGGCTTGATTAAATTATTAAACCACACAAACAAAAAACAAAAGCAGCATCAAAGAGGCACTGCGGCTCTCCTTCAAAGCTCCTCGCTGTTCCCTAAATACAGAATACAGAGAACGTGTTCTCCCAAGCCACTAGTTGGCATAATTAGCTAAATGTGTGCATTTGAGTGTGTGTTTGTGTGTGTGTGCGTTTGCTGTGATTGGACCCATTCCTCCGACTGCTATCTAAAATAACCAAGTGGTTAACGACAACATGATGCCAGGGAGCCCACCCCCCCCACCCCCACCCCCACACCAACATACACACACATCACACGCATCTACACACATACACATTAAACAATACTCTAATTACAACATTTATAACTCCCCCATGCCTCCTGCGTCTCTCCAACCCCCAACCCACAAATCTGTGAATCTGGAATTGAATTTAGCCCAAGTTGAGGGCTGCGCTGGCATGAAAAGACTATTTGATTAGAACGGCAGTTGTTTCATTTGTGGTGCAGCAGATTGCAGAGCCTCTCTATCCGGTGTGCAATCTGTATTCATTACTCGGTGTAAAAGGATGATCCATGTCCTGACACCAGGCTCATCATTTCATGCAGATGCACAGCAGCTCCACAAGGCCCTTACCGAGCCACCATACCATGCCTCCCCCTGAAACCTCGGCAATACTGTTCTCCTTTCCCCCCTGCTGTTCACCACTTTCTGCTTCTTTCCTGGTTTCTTTTCTTTTTCTTCAGTGCTAACATCCTTGTTCCTCTGATGACTTGATGCGTAATGCTGTGACGAATGAATGATTGGTTGGCAGGTTAGATATTTACAAAAGAAATTATTTAGATCAATCTAAATAAATTGCAGCATGTTACACATGGCCATCAATCACTTTAAATAAGAACTATTAAATTAATGAACAATAAACATTGTGTAAAATATTTGTAACATGATCAATTTACATTAGTGTTTCCAAAACTTAGCGTCAGGACCCAAAACAGTTCGTGGAGCCCTTTTTTATTGGGTTCATTGGGTTTATTGAGTAAAAATGCATACCGCATTTCCTCAAATAGTGACATGCAGAAGGGACTGAGGAACAGAAAGCAGCTCTCAGTCATGTCATCCTTTAATAACATTCAACACAAGGAACAAGAACTTTAGAACAAAGTGGAAAAATACAGCTGATGTCAAAAAATGTCACAGCCACTTCACCGACGGCAGCATAAAAATGACAATAAGGCTACCAACATAAACTACTATGTTCTGAACTGATGCAAACACTAACAAAAAACTAACATTTGCATTTTTGAACATAAAACTGCAAATTTAACAAAGTACTCAGTCCAGGCATGATGGGAAATGTGGCATCCCTAAAATATTTTAGTATGAAGCCCCATTTTGATCCACCCTCGTTTGTCCTTTTAAGTTACTGCATTATGCTATTAATACAAACTCAACACTTCTTGTATCCATTTCAAACTAAAAGCCCTCTAGCATTACAAGTCTGTTATGAAGTGGTGAGAAACCTAACATTACACTCAGCAAAATTTATTATTGCTGTGATGGAGTTTCATAATGAAATTAACACATTTCTTATTCATTTGAACTCAGTGGTTTCTTGTGCTCATTCTTAGTAGTTTATAAAAGTAGATTCATGATGTACTTTTGTAAGTTTGGTTATTGGGGAGACAACAAATTTCTCTTTTGGATTTTTCAGCTGAAAAAGTGTGGGAACCCCTGATTTATATTGACCAGTTTTACAGGTAAAATACATGTTGGGGGGGAAAAAAACAATTTTGTCCATATTCAAACACACTTTCAGCCACAGATTTCTTAAAAAACAAACAAACAAACAAACAAACAAAAAAACAGTTTACAGCACCTCACCTCTTTTCTCTCTTTCTCTCTCTTCCTCCCTTCTCTTCTACTTTTATTCACTATCCTAACCCATTTCTTTTATATCAAGCTGTGGCTTGCAACCCTGCTCTCTCTATTCAAGGACTGCAAAGGCCTGCTGGCCCCCTGCCACTACCAGCCTCCAAGTCAAAACTATCAAAAGACACACAGCTTTTTAAACTGCAAGGCATTTGGGCCCTTTATTTTACTGCATGAATTAGCTGGTTGTAGGATTTTCAGTGTTTTATGCATGAGTGAATGTTTGCGCTTGTTTGTGTGTAACTACTGGAGGTTAATTTATTAGGTGCCTTTAAGTGTATGTTTATGCATTAATCTAATCTAAGCAGGTGTTGTGATAAGGACTAGAGGCAGGGACAGACAGCTCCATTTTCATTCAGGCACATGGTGTAAAGTGTAGTTTTAAATCAGTGAAGTGAAATGCAGTGGGTTTTTCTTCCCTTTCACTTGTTCAGTATTTTGGTGAGTGATCATGAACTGTAGTGGTCAAAGAGACCCAGAAGGGGAGTGTCACTGCCTATATAGCGATGGATTGCAGTTTCACAGTGGATTGACTGAATTTACGTGCCATCCAATGCAACTTTACTGATCTAAAAAACAAGTAAAAGAAAACAATCTGCACTAGATCACGTTTTATAATAGATTTTTTCTAATCCATGTTTTCATATGTGCCCCAGGGTGCGTTATGCACCCACTGCCACAAAAATACCAAAAGTTCGCCAACTCTCTTTGCATACTTGACTGCTCTTTGCACTCTGCGCCTTGATTCGCAAAATTACTGCCTAGAGTCCACTTTAGCAGCATCTCACTCTGCCATACTGCTGGGCTCCGAATGGATGGACCACTGATTACCGTCTTGATGGCCACACACACCAACCCATCTACAGATGTTCCCTTGCCAAACATGCCAAAACTACAAGCTGTTTCATGACATACCAAAAATAAAACAAAAAGACATCACGAACTTTTATACGTTGAGTCAACTATATTGTTTTTACTTAAGCATTTTGTCAAAAGAGTACTGTAAGACACAAATGTGACAGATCAAGAAGAAAAACTCTTGGCATACATAGTGTATTTTTAACCCTACATGTCCCTGGAAACTGTGAGTCTCTGCTGTTTGAATAAAGTGAATCCAAATGAGTAATAAAAAGTGTGCCTGCTTTATTTCAAAACATGCCCTTAAGCTCTGTGCCTCCTTTTTAAAGTGAATCAAGCTAAAAATAAGGCAATGAATTTTGATAAGGAACCTTGCGTCAGCGGAGATAACCCAGGGAAAACTCATTTTGCTATCAGGGAGACAATTTGAAAATTCATTCTGTGCTGTTGTCATATCCTTTTGTCCATGTCATTATGAAGTGATCTGGGGAGCATCAGCCTTGACAATATGGAAGGATGCCTTGGTTCGCCTTAACAGAACAAGGTCACTCACGATACCCTACGCTCCCTGACACAACTGTCTGATGTCTCGTAAGCCTTTCAAAAACCACACAAGTCTTTCCACAACTTCTTTCTGGGGGTTTGAAACTAGGATCCTAAACTTTCTGGGCCTATGTGGTGTGTTTGAAGTGAAATAATCCCTTTGGCAGAGTCACACAGAAGCCAATGTCTCTCCTTTGGAGGCTGTAGAGAGGGGAAGCTTAAGAAATGAACTTCCAAAGAAGAAGAAGACCACAAGCAAAGCATACATGCCTATCTACCTTGTGCCATATGGTGCAGAGGCAGAAGGAAAAGAAAAGGCAATGCAAAGGACTAAAAATGACATGGGCAGCCTGTGTGTAGAGTCTTTAAAACAGACAGGGCAAGGAGACAAGCAGACCTGTTGACAAGCATGTAAGTAAGTTTGTGTGTGTCCGAGTTCAAAAGTGTGTATGTTGTGGGCAGACCTGATAAAAGTGCCTATAGATGAGTTGGAGTCTAAGCCTAGAGCTATAGACCATTTTTCTGTTGGTAAACATTGTGGGTGGAGCTTATGTGGAGACAAAGTAAATGCAAGTTTTGTTTATTAACAATGAATGAAAAAAATATTAGCTCCTCTGAATATGTTCGATCACTGACTCTCCAGCTTTCTGGGGTGCACGTTACCTGTACCCTGTAATTCAACTAGCCAGAATGGAGACAGAAAATTCTGTCAAGTGTTAAAATTCCTGTCTTTTGAGAGGAGAACATTACAGAACCTGGACCTGATCAGTCATAATCATTCAGCAATAATCAAAGAAGATAACATACTCTCTGAGGAGAACAGAGCTGCAGTCGGGCAAGAAACGTGCACACTGGGACCAGGTGATCTTCAGAGGGCAGCTACAGAGGTGAGCAGTGGTGGAAGAAATAATCACATCCTTTATTTCAGTAAAAGTACTTATTCCACACTATAAAAAGACTCCACTTCAAGTAAAAGTCCTGCATTCAAAGCCTTATGGTATGTATGTACTTTCAGTTAAATGTACTTTCTTACTCATTGTGCAGCTCAGAAATTAGTAACAGTTAGTACAGTTGTCAGACAAATATAGTAGAGTAATAAGTATTTGCCACTGAGCTGTAGTGGAGCAAAAGTATAAAGTAGCTCTAAACTCCTTAAAGCAGGCCCAATGTAAACTTGTCAAAGACATGTAACCATAGAGTCAGTGAGAAATGTAGATCTCTCAAGGAGATAAGGCCCAAATTTAAGTTTAATAAATAGTATAGTATAAAAGATAATAGATAACCTTAACCTTATATTAACTAAGCATGTTTCATTATAACAAATCTTCATTCAGCTGAGTCATACTACATTTGCTTCATTCTCGATATAGCCCCCTCTGGAGAGAAATTCACCAGCCACCACTGCTTTTAACCATAGTTGTCTTTGTTGCTTTCGATTGGCAGTGGCAGCTAGTATGTGATAAAAATTATTTTGAGCCGTTACTACTTTGATTCTGGCATCCAACAACACAGCAAGATGACATTTTTGCTTTGTTATGTGGCCTAATACTCTGAGGTGATTTGTGTTTGCCTCCAGATCTTCCTTTGTTTTGTTTCTAGATCTATATATCCAGCAAGCCCTCCCACAGGCAGACCCAGTGTGGTCCTGCAACAAGAAAACCGCCACCAACCAGCTGTCTGCAGTGCACGCTCACAGCCACGCTACGCCAGCAATGATTAGCCCACCTTCATCCAATGGTGCTCACTAGAGACCTGCCTGTCCTCTCCTCCCTCCATCTCCGCTGAAGGACATCACAACACAGACATGACGGTGGAGAGATGCAAAAAGCACAGAGAGAAGGAAGGATGAGACAGAGGTGGAATAGACATGGGAGGAGTGGAGTCTCCCTACACACTTCCGCAAACCTTAGAAGAGCGGGAGGAGCAGGGGTGAAGTTCAATGTGTTGATCTGCACAGACATGGCCGAGACAGGCACACTACCCCAGAACATTGTCCAGAGCTGATGAAGCAGTGAGCTCAGATAAGAACCTCCATTATACAGGCTGGCATTGATGTTACACACCACAACCAGCGGCTGACTTCCCAGAACGGCTGCCAACATGCTCTATATGAGATGGGAGGTAAATGTATTGCTTACATGAACTCGCCATTTATCGTAAATACACCAATGCCCTTCCTCCTCCGCCTAAACCCTCTCTTCCTGCTTCTGTGTCTTCTGGATGAAAAAAAAAAAAAAAATCGATGTGCATCACATCCATTACCCTGCTTTCTTCCTATCTCTCTGTCTGTCTGTCTCTCACTCACTCTGCTTTACTTTTCCCCCCTATGCTTTAGCACAAGATGTCAGAATATTAATGATGTATCTCTCAGGCTGATAAGTAAATTACACATTAGAAAATGACACATTGTAGAGGATGTTTGAAGGCCTTTTAAACCCAATTAGGCATTGTGACATGTGATATCTGAGATATTGTACTCATTCATAGAGCTGATTCTTGCCCAATCACATTCTGTGAAAAACAGTAGCTGCAGAAAAGTGAGAGTGGTTGATTAGCGTCACCAAGACATGATCCATAATGGTTCCGTGATGGTTTTAACATCCTATTTAATGTTTAACTTAATGTGCCATCCAAGTTATCCCCCATGACAAATTGCATAACATCACTGATGATGAATTTAAATAGGTGAGCATTGTCTGAAACAGTAAAGTGATGATAGCTCCTCAGGGATTCTAGGTAACACATGGCCTATTCTGCTTCAGTTCGTCCTCTTTCCTGATTATGGAGAGTAACCGCCCTGCGCTGTGCTTTCCCTGGGCAAGTGAGGCTTACAAATCACCCCTGCAGCAGTTGGAGGAGTTGAAGGCGCTCGGCACAAGGTTTTACTGCCTGTCTTCTATGAATGGCTCCCTGAAGGCTCCTATGATAATAGCTCACAGCCGTGCCCTTCACGGAGCCTGACATCAAGCACACCCCTACAGCAGAATGGAATGGCATATCAACTTACCCAATGGGGTGTCATATCAACTCATCCACTGGTTTCTGGTCATAACATAGGCAGGAGATGAAATGAAATAGTGGTAGCTGGAACTTACATGTCAAGTTGAAATTCACTCAGTCTGGACACAGGATGCAAAACTTTTATTAAAGGTCTCATCTTATTGAGTTCTTGTAATTTCATTCAAAGTAAATAAGATAGGGGACAGTTTCAGAGACCTGGCCCTCCAAAATAGCTTGTTGTTTAGCATAAAATGCAAGTTAGTATACAACAATGGCTCAACTTCAACATGCTTGTAGACAGCAGGTTCATTTTCATCAGCGCCATCTTTGTAGGATGACCAAGACAGACAGAAGACAATGTATTTATTAGGGCTGCACTTAACTTTTATATTTTTTAAACAATTA
Organism: Lutjanus argentimaculatus; assembly: GCA_034769285.1. Taxonomy (NCBI): domain Eukaryota; kingdom Metazoa; phylum Chordata; class Actinopteri; order Lutjaniformes; family Lutjanidae; genus Lutjanus; species Lutjanus argentimaculatus. The sequence continues at coordinate 25,873,565 of JAWZSL010000010.1, read as the reverse complement.
ATCTAATGATTATTTTTTCAATTAGTTGATTAATGTAACAGTTGATTTAGCAAGTAATATAAAGACTATTTTTGTATTATTCAATAAATATAACTATTAATTTACCTAAAATAAATACCAAACCTTTGTGTAATTAATATTTCAATATTTCATTTCATTTTATTCAATCATAATGCTGAATGCACATGAAGCATATTAGAATCATGATAATGGTGACATATTTTAAAAGCAGCCTAATTTCCACCCTATTTAATAGAATCCAATTGTCAAAGGCTGATCATAAAATAATGGACCTAAAATTCAAAAGGATTACTGTGACGCATATTCATGTAATCGCTGTGACAACGCATGCACATGCACGCACATGTGACTTTGGTCAAACGGCAAAACTCAGTTTTAACTTGATGGTGGTGAGGAGTCCAAGAGCTGTGACTTTAGTAAAAGTCATACCAGCACTGATCTTGTCCATTCCTAATGTTTGAAAATTAATGTGGAACATTTTACAGACCACAACGAAATAAGCAACTTATTTATGTTATCATATCATCACTAAAATTCAGAAAAACACAGACTTTGTTGTGTGCAAACCTCCTATACAACACACAGCCATGGTGGATTGGTGTAGTTTAATGTCAAAGCAGACACCAAAATTGCACTGAACCACCAGATCTTTGTCTCCCTGTGGCCCAATGGAGATTCAGACCAATTATCCTGCGCAAGTATTTTTTGAAAGCCATTTTCCAAAAGAAAATATGCAAAACCAAGCAAAACCTCAAATAATGTCACACGGTCCCGGTCATTGCAACTAACGTAACCAGAATTGGTCTGGGCTTTTTGAGGTAAGTGAGTGGTACGAAAAACACAAAAAAAGAAAGGACATACAAAAAAGAGACATTCATCCATCCAGCCATCCATCATAACCGGTGCTACGGTGAAGCCAATTTCCACAAAGCTGCTAAGCTGATTGAGGCAGACCAAATCTGTTTCACCAGCTTACATTCCTTCAAAATGGCCATCTCACTTCCAATATCACGGGCTTTTACTGTTCCCCATTCCCCTGGCTCAGGCTGAGAGTTAGCAAGGCTTAGCTGGATGAAACACTCCAACAGCCCAGTTCTCCCCTGGAACCCACTGATATCTCTATAGCACAGCCTCTCCCCACATAGCTGCACTTAGTTGGTTTATTTACTCATACTATTATACTTTGTTTAATTTCTCTGTTTTATTTTTTTTTGTTTCAAATCATAACAATATTACAACAATTAGAATGTAAACTGAAGATTTATGTGAATTCTGAAGATTCCAGGCACACAGACACAATCTAATCAAAGTGTCTGTATACACACACACACACACACACACACACACACCACACACCCACCTTGGCAAAATGCACAGGCAGCACTTAACCACAACACCTTCTACTGGAGTAGATTAAATTCACACAAGGCCTCTTTGAAGAAGGAAATTGGACAGATAAGAAACAGATTTCTATGAAAGAAGCTTGTGAGGGGGCCTATAGAGGCAGAGCGTGGAAGTGTGCAATGGAAATGGTTGTTCACCTGTTTTTGTCACCTGTGAGGTTGCCCTTGCGTGTGCCACTGCACATATTGTGTTCATATACATGATATTTATCAATCATTTGCCATTTATTGTGTCGTATTTCCCTCCCTAGTCACTTTCTCTCTGTCTCTCTCCCACACTTTCTCTGTCATTTTGCCACAACAGCAAATATCCTGTTGGCCCAGGCAGCAGGCTGCTGGTGCTGGTCTATCTGGCCCTGGGATCGATCCGGCTCCAAGCCGAGGCCTCCCATTCATCTCAGAGCCATAAAATGTGATTAGTGCTGACTACAGCACTGCAGGGAGATGGGCTGATAGGCCTGATAGCCTCAGATAGGCTGGGCTGGACACTCTACAGGAAGACAACAGCAATAGCATGCTGTGGACTCATCCTTGACGCTTTCTGCCTTTTCTGTGCTTTTTATTTTTTTATTGCTCTCTATTTGCTGCTTTCTTTCTTTGTCAATCTCTTTCTCCCTCCCTTTTCTCTTACTCCATCTGTCTTTAGCTGTCTCTTTCTAAACTTTACATCATGTTTTTTTGTTTGTGTCAAATCTAAGCCTGACAAGCTTGTATGCACACAAACTTAAATGCCAGTATTGTCGGTTTTACCTTCTTATCCTGCAAAGTTATATTTAAATGGTCAAACTAGCCTCCACCCCCCTGAAGCCACCCTCACTGTACCCACATACAGTGTATCTCTGTGGCATGTGACCACCTCTGTTGGCCAATCACAGAGCTTGCTAGTGGCAGAATCAAGCTCAGAGGCTGTGACAAGAAGTGAGGTAGGAAACAGAAGACTGCCTCAGTCCTCAGGAGAAACAACTTTGGTGGTGTTGTTTCATACTAGTAACATCTTCTGCTTAACGTAGCCTTGTTGACATCTAGTAGCTTGCAAAAAAGCTGCACTGCTCCAAAACAATACTTTACAGGGGGAAATACAGAATCTTGTATAAAAATTAGGATTTTTAACAAGCTCAATTACTATTATTTACTTCATTTCTAAGGTGGCAAATGTTAACATATAGGCTAATTTTGTGAAGGCAGCATCTCACTGTCCTGTGTTTACAGGACAGCTTTAATTCTAGGCCATGGAATGTCCCCCACTAACTTGTGATTTATCAAATTTTATCTGACTAAAGGGAGGCTGATATTTTTAAGCACTTGCCCCGCGGGCCACCAAGCCCCTAAATTTGGTAGCCAAATATATATTTGAAATTTTAAATGTATATTTCTGGTGGAGCAAATGTAAACTTATGTAAAAACAATACAGGGAAGGCAATTTAACACAACTTAACACAGCATTCCTAACCATGTTGTCCACTTTTCACATGAATGATGATGTGGTGATTGTGATTATCCTTCTTGGCTAAATGAGGGCACACAGTGCAAGACATTACATCCTTAGATGTGTCAGACTCTAGTCCTGCTTCCATTCATCCCTAAATTAAACTTAAAAGACGGAGGGAAGTGGGATATTTGTTGAACTGGAATGTTGTGTTGATGAAGGCTCACAGTGTGGGAATAAAACTTCCAATTACAAGGAATATTTGGTGGTCACAGAGTAACTTCATGTGGCCACAGGCCATAGTTAATGTCATTCATTCATTGCCTGTAACCGCTTTTCCTTGAAGGGTCGCAGGGTAGCTTTTATACATGTAATACTTGGCCTATAATACCATATAACAGTAAATATTTAGGTTTTTGATAAAGTATCAGAATGACATTAGCGTAAACACTGCTTGATTTTTATAGTAATGTATTCTGACTTTTTTCCCCCGTATACAGCACTGTACCACTTAAACTGTGCTTCTCACTCAGAAGTGAAGAGGAGGAGATTTGATCAGTTGGATTTGTCAGTTTGCTGTGGTTAATACATCTGTGTGTGTTATGGAATACAGCACGGAACTGGGAGAGAATGATTATGATTAATGGCAACACTGTATAAGACCATAGCTTGCTGACCTGTGTCTCACGGACGTTCTCCACTGTGAAGTTGAACCAGACTCTGAAGCGAGGGTTGCAGGTGTCAGGCCGGATGAAGAGGTCAAACTCAAACTCACTGATGTAATCAACACGGCCGAGGTTCCCTGCAGAGACAGTGAAACAGCTTACATTAGCATTGCATAGAAGTGAGCAGTCTGCATCATACAACTGCAGCAGATCATTTCTTCTGTACTCCTTAAAGTTCATAATCAATGGACTCAAAACATACCAAACAAACAGAAAGACGGGCAATCACAGGAAAAAAACGATGCTATAACACGACACGGTCTCACTTCAAATTGAGGCTTTCGAAGACAGATGTGTTAAATCAATAAGTCAAAGTGAAGTGTCGACTGATAGTGCTTCACTGTCATAGTGGTCTCCTGCCTGTTTTATCCCTGTATGTATTTGCACATTTTATCCCATTGGTAAGTCTCTCAAACCAAAACAATCCCCACAGAGAGCAGCAGAAAGACCAACAGACAGGGGTTGTTCCAGCCATCCATATCTGACACATAGTATACTATCCACAGCAAAAGATCCAGATGATCAGTGGAAGTATAATTAATCCAATGGGAACTATTTCCCCGCTTCCAATTCTCAAAGCTGTCTATAAGATGACTGGCCAGTAGATGATTACATGACAAGCATTCTAAATATAGGCTGTGTCTGCATCATCTGATGTATATGTAGACACACATGTAGCGGAGACTCTTGTGGTGTGTGTGCAGAGCAAAAAGATGGGGAGACATGTGAGAAGAGAGTGTGTTATCCTCCTGGTTGAAGCTGCGCAGAAAAATGACAAACTGACAGCTTATTTTAACCAAACGCTGTGCTTCACCCAATAAACAAGACCAGTCAACTTTGCCATTTTTAACGCTGGACTGAGATGCTTTATGAACCAGCAGCTGTTCAAGAGTTAAGTGCACTGGCAAACTAGGCCGACCACGAAGCACAAAGTCCCTCGCAACTCTACATCAGGGTACCGTTGACCACCTGTTGGCAAGTAGCACCATAGCAGCAGCACGCACACACAGACACAGCTGATTATAGACAGATGGGCTAACTACCACACTGTCAAAGTAGATCCCTCTCCTTCTGCCATCGGACGGAGCTAATCCACTAGTCAGCCTGCACCACACACATACACAGACACACTTTGCTCTGCTCCACTGGAGCTACCCACAGAAGTGCCATCATTAGTTTATATAGCACTGCGGAAAACTACAAATATAAACAAGACCAGTATTTCAGTTTAAAATTCCATATTTAAAGTGGTATTCTCAACATTTACAACATGGCATGCAACAGTAAGACACAAGCAGTGAAAAAGAAATTGCAAGAGGTTGTTGTGTGACAATAAGCCGATGACTGATCCGTATTTACATTTGAAGCCCATTCACCAACAGCTTCCGCAGCTAGTGGACTAATGGTGAGTGGCGTCTCATTCCAGCACACTGGTGCCTGGAAAAAAAAAATCTCTGCAGACCTCTACTCTGACTGATTAGGGAGTGGCGGCACCTTGCTGAAATATATAACTGTTGTGCTTCATCTAGTCACTCATCTACACTGTGAATTCTACATTCAAGAAGCATATACAACACAAGAGATTAAGGTTAGACCTGACAATAAAAAAGGCAAAAAGGTGTCACAAAAGGAGAGAGAGGCAAGAAGTCTATTTAAGGGATGTACAGTACAATGTACTCCAATCACCCTGAAGGGATTTATATCACAATAATGACCCACTCACTGTACATTACCCAGCTTTTTCCTGGCTACTTATGAAAAAAATCAATAATTTGACACAAAATATTAATTTAAAATTATTTTATTGATTTAAAAATATTTTTCCTGCTTCCACTTAGCTCTCCAGGGCCTATGGTCAAAAGTGCATCCCACCCATTTAGCTATCTCTTACATACATGCACACTTCACAAAGCAACTCTCAATGTAGCCATTCTAGAGATCTACATGGAAAAACCTAAAAATATAAATCTAAAAAACAATGTTACAAATGTCTCTCTTGAACTATAATGTATATTTATTACTTAGCTCATACAGTATTTGGGCATGGGATATATGGATGAAATTAATAGCTGTAGTAACTTTTCACAGCATTGCCTGATTTTATCATATCTTCTATCATGTTTTAAAAAATCTTATCTCCAATAATTGTATGTTCTGAAACAAGGCTGCCCAATACCGTAAATAAAAAAAAATTGTGACTATTTTGACAGATATTGTAGTTGTGATATGATTCACAATTAGTGGGAAAGATAATTTCATCTAATTTTTGTCACAGTCCAGCAGATGTGAAAACAGTTTGTTTAGTACAGACCTCAATAAATAAATCATGATTTAATAGTTGTTGTTTTTTTTCAGTGAACATGAAAATTGTCATGCAAAATTATCGCATATTGCAATTTCAGTCAGTATAATCGCAATATGACTTTTTTACCAAATTGTGCAGTCCTAATTTGAACAAGATTTGTAGGCTGGGCCATCTCTGCAGCACTAGAATAATTCAACTGCTTTCATCTTTCATCAAAAAAAAAAAAAAAAAATGCAGCTTCTGCAATTTGGATATTGCACTTGGCCAGATTGCAATTTCAATATTTCAATTAATTGTCAGCCCTATTCTGAAGTATTAATGACCTCACATTCTGTTAGATCTCAGTTTTAACTCACCATTCATTTAGCCAGCAGTGAACTGCAACATCTTGATATTAGAACTTTGTGCTATGATTACAAACAGAGAGATGATTGGGTTGATGACTGAGTTACCGTCCAGCCCTAGTTTGTTTTGTACAGTGGCTGGCTAGCTAAGAGGTGGCAGACAGACAGGCAGGCAGGGACTAGCTCTTTGGCTGGTTGGCAATGCAATCCGGAGCCATTGAAAGCAGATAAAGCCAAGTGCAGGCGGAGGGTTGAACCAAACCCAGCTGCAGCTAGCAAGCAGTGACAAAGAGAGGAGATAGACAACAGAGGAGCACCTGTTCCAGACAGATGTGTCATCAAATCGATCATCTCTCATACCAACATCACAGCTATTCACACAGCTGACACTGTCAAATACAGCCTATTAGACCTAGTTGATAATGGCCACCAAAGGTCATCCCTTCAATCAGAGTCTTAATAACGCTATTCAATGATGAAAACACAACCAACTCTCTGGGGCACTTTCTTGATTTACACAGAGGTATTATTTTTTTAAGATTTATAGTGAGTAAATGCTTTAAACCATTATCAGAAATCAAAATACTGATTTGTGAATCTCCACTGTGAAAATCATTATAGAAATTTACTACACAGTTAACTGGAGATAGATAGTAAATGACGCGATCGATCTTTCTCTCTGGCAGTCACACTATTTGTGAAACTACTGTATGTAAAGCCAGGTTGCTACAAATGATGTCAGAGAGAAAAGAGAAAACTGTGAAAGCATTTTACTTTGTTTTCAATGCACTTTTGCAGTCATTACTTATGATGGGAAGATTTTACAAAACAACAAAGTAATTACAAAAGGAAACCAGAAAACATATGCAACGGCTGCTAGCTGGGTGCACTGCACAACACAGTATTATTCATACAATTAAGAATGAATTGGGTGTAAATGAAGCCAATACACTGTGTTTGGCTTTGTCACCTCACAAGAATTCAACCACAAAAGAACTCTTTAAAGGAAAGTGTGACTAGAGGATCCATGTGAAGCCCTCTGACCACCTGTGGTTGCACTCACCGAGACAGTGAATACTGCGCTTGTGTGTGTGCGTATGTGTTTGTGTGTAAGGTAATACACATTATACTTTGAATTCACAATAAACAAATTATATTAAATGTCTTAAAAAGTCTAAAATAAATAAATTCTTAATATTACTGTTCTTTGATGAGTCGTTTCTTTGAGGTTTCATCTTAAACTGAGAGAAAATAAATGAAGACAAGCATGGAGGTTGCTCCACCACACAAAGATCTGTAGGCAGGTTAGTTAATCAAACCCAATCTCATCTCAACTACGCTGCTTTGCCACACCCCTCGGCATCTCATATTGAAACACAAGGTACATTTTAGCGTCTGTAAGAGACGCTGCCAGAAAACCTTTTTAACATGTGCTTAACTTTGTGAAATGGTTGCACTTTGGCTAGGTTTAGGAAAATATCATTTTTTGGATTGAAATAAGTAGCCAACATTATGTTACGTACATCACGTGATGTAAGTGAAGCAAGTAGCAACAAAAAACGACCCAAGTCACATGGCACACATAATGTTATGAACCTTAACTTGACTGTGGCCACCAAATATTCCATGCAGCGGTCCCTTGTGGCCACCAAGTTTTAGTCCCATTCTGCAAGTCTTTCCCAACACATTGTTAAAGTTCTACGAACATCCCGATTCCTTCCCACCTCTTAGTTCAACATTCTACAAAAATAGTGAACAGTACTTGTTGCCAGCCAGCTACTGATATGTCGGGGCTACTGAATATGGTTTTACTAAGCTTATTCAAACTGCTAATACAATCCTTACCGAAGAACCAGAAACACAAAAGGTGGTCTATGAAAAAACGAACAACAAAAATTAGGAGCGCATGGAAGCGGAGTATAAGTGGCAAGAATCTGACACATCTAATTACGTAACGTATTGTGGAGTGTGCCACCAGTCTCATCAACAAGTCAAAAAGTCTAACTCGTTTTTCATTGGAAACAATGCCTTCAACACCACATTACAATTCACGGGAAAAGTGGACAACACAAATATCACAGTTAAGGAAGGCTGTGTTAAGTTGTGTTAAAATGCCTTCTTCTTTATTGTTTTTACATAAGTTAAGTTTGGGCCACCAAAAATGAACTTTGGCCATCAAATTCAAGGGCCTGTTGGACTGTGGGGCCACTGCATAAAAATATTAGTGTTTATACCAACATTTTCACATGGGTCACAGACCCCAGACTCCAGGGTGAAAGTCCTGTGTTTTTTGACCAATGCATCCACCCCATCTCCTCTATACACAGACTTTGTTGCTCTTCAAACTACATCAAATGCCTGTTGCACCTCATACAGCAGCTGACAGGTACCCCTGTCTGTCCATATGAATTGCTGTGGGGCGTGACAAAATGCCTGTATTCGATGACTTGGCAATGAGACTAAGCTGGTAAAGCTGAGCAACGTTACCAAAAGACCCTCTCACAGCCTCCTCACATGGAAAAGGTGGTATTAACCAACCTATCTAACTCTAATTGCTTAAAACCCCAAAGAAACTAATATGAACACAACCAGGGTACCATGTTACTGGCCAAACTGGCAAAAAACAGAGACCAAACTAATATATGTTTGCTTCTGCTTGTGAATACAGTAGCATGGGTGGCAACAGACAGCAGCCATGGGCGGCTGGGTTATTGAGCCTGATACTTGAAGGCCAGACGTGAGAGATGGCTGCAGCCTCAACGTTAGAATTACATGTTCAGCCCGCGGAGCAGCAGGGATATGACACGCCATTGATCCCCGTTTTAATTTTATGGTGGCTACCTCCAGATTCAAACGCTTTGGTGGGCCGGTAGCCTGACCCTTTTAATCAATCCCATATCATTTAGTATTTAACTAACATAAACGGCCAACTGATTTTTCTGAAAAGCCCTCTGAAAGCATTAAAGATAAACTAGATAAAGGAAAGATAAGTTATGTTGAGTCTGTGTGATGTTGAAAAGCGTTGCAGAGTACACCAGATTTGTCGAGAATGATTTTTGGTTCTTTATGGAACAGACAGACTGTATTAGTGTAAGTGAAGCTAATGAACTACAGACTCAGAGAAGATGAGAAAGAGGAAAAAAGACACAATTTCTAGTCCTTGAGATCTCTTGCATAATTCCTCTTGAGTATCATCGCTCTCCATATTCTTCTTCAGTGGTGTCTTGGCATGTTATGTTGAATATCAATCTTTGTCCTTGAGGGAAAACTAGCGCAGCGTTTAGACATTAACAAATTGGTTTTCAACGAACAGCTTAGCCCTGCTGGTGCAGCCCAACAAAACACAATTGCTGGTTCTGAACAAGATTTTACACATGGCAGCTTCTCCTTGAGGAAAACCCTGAACAAAACCCTCTGTCTCTCTCTATCTTTGTCTGTCTTTCTCCGTTCCTTCTGTCTCTCTTTCTCTAACTCTCTCACACACCCATGAAAACAAATGAGAAAAAAATAGCAAAAGGTCAGATATTTTTCAAGAAAAGTGGAACTCACGTAAAACTATGTGTTTCTGCTGAAAACAAAAGTGTCTGTCGAAAATGGGGATGAAACCTGCATCATTACACAGGGCCATAGGCAAGTAAACAGGGTGCAAACATGAGGTGGCCAAGTGGACAGTCAGTCATTCACACACGAGCTCACACACTGTGTGTTTGTGTGTGTGTGAGAGAGAGAGAGAGACAGAGAGAGAAAGCTGGAGAGGGAGCAGAAGAACCTGGCTAATGTAATCCCATTATGGAGGTACAAGAGGGAGCAGTCACAGTGCTCAGCCCACACAATGGGCCGGCCTGCAGCCTGTAGCTATCCACTGGATGGATGGTTTCTGCCATGCAGATGGATCATCGTACAGCAGCAGCAGGCCTGCCTGCCTCAGGCCTGAGGTGAAACTCACTCACACAACCAGCCATTAGAATGGTAATAGGCAGTTGTTTCAAAATGAAATAGACTGTGTGCTTACAGTGCTTCCTACTTAGCAGACGTGCAGGCTGTCATGTCCTAAATCTTACATGCTTTCACACACAAGTTCAATCACGTAAATTCCCCATATATCAGCCAGTGTTTCCCAAACGTAAGGTCAGCACTAGGGGTGGGCAAAATGGCCTTAAAATAATATCACAATAGTTAGAGTATTTTTGCAATAACAATACTCTTGACGATATGACAAAATACTGAAAAATACTTTTGGCTTAGAACTCAAAATAGCCTTTGAGCTCTCCTCATACTCAACCAGGTGCTTCTGCTTGAGGAGGTGAAATTATTTTGCTGTTTCAGTCTGCTTGTATGTCTTACATATTACTGTGGTTTATTGTACATCTGATATTTTGGAACCAGACCACTTCCACGCTACTAAAGTCCATCTGCTTCTGGAACTAACACCTCCACCGTAGTTACTTTTGCTCTCAACTATGCTTGTTGTCAGTGTGTGTAATGATGTTACATCATTCTGTCAACAAGTTGTAATATTTCCATTATCACAATATGATTTTTTTCATCATTAAAAAAAAAGAAAAAAACAATATCATTGTGAGCAATACAATAGACCCTTTTACAGTTTGTAAACAATGAGAAAGCTGCGCATGCATCTTGGCAATGGAAGTACGGCGGACCACAACATCTTGGCAATGGGCTGCTGCAAAGACGAGCAGTTTTAATCGCATTCTCAGTCTAATCAACACGTTTAATAGCTTGCAGCCATAGACGCCACCAATTGCTCTGAAACAGTTGCAATTTTTCGGAAGTTTGAACAACTTATATCGACCACTGGAATATCAATTCTGAAGTATCATATACTCAATAAACAAATGTTTTGGTGATTTTGGTGCTGGTAAAATGTTTAATTCAACCTTTGCAGCTTGATAACTTGTCTGGACGACTGGAGGAGACCGCTACTTCTGTTGCCGAAACACACGCAGAGCTCTTCGATGACGTCAGCTGTAAAAGGGTCTATATGGCAGACCCCTAGTCAGGACCAAAAATAGGTCACAGACACATTTTTATTGGGTTTCCAGAGTAAAATGCAAAAATAATAATTAAGCTACTAATAAAAACCATCTTCTGAAAAGAACGTGGTGCAAACACTGACAAACAGCATTTAAAACATAAACCATAAAACAGCTAACTTAACAGACTACTCAGTCCAGGCATGATGAGAAGTGTGGGCCATCATGACATGGCCATCCCTTCCACTTGCCCTGTTAAAGTTACTGCATTATACTTTAATAAAAACTCAATACCTCCTGTATATATATCAAGTTAACAGTGTAAGCACAGGTTTAAGTTGGTTATGAGGTGGTGAGAAACATTAACATTACAGTCAGCAAATTTGGTTATTACTATGATGTCATTTTATAATGAAATAAATAAATTTCATATACATTTTCAATTCACGTTTTGTTGTGTTCTTTATCAGTTTATAATAAGACGTCATGGTAATTCATGATTTCCATGGTTTGTATTAAGTTTGGGTTCTGAGGAGACACCAAATGTCTCTTTTGGGTCTCGAGCTGGAAAAGTTTGGGAAGCCCTGATATAAGGTATAATTCTTGGTATAAGAATCAATATTTCTTGCAGCAATTAGTTTTGCTAGAAGAAAATTAATTTCGCTATTATAACATTCCCTGCTGTAGATGCCTGCAGTGCCGACAGTGCTGCTCAAAACAATCTCTGGGTATTACAATTCTGAATTTTCACCAATAAATACTAAAATTTAAAGATGACATACCCCAACCAAACTCCCCCAATCCCCACATACACCTCCATACCAGATAATACATTCAATTTCTTTTGGCTGGCATAGGCAAGGCCACAACTGTGTTTAAACAGCAGACTAGAGATTAAAAGAGTGCTGTACCGCTGAGGGAAACCAGCCAGGCACCTTTTTAAACTTATTTTTTGCTGTGTTCCATTTCATTATTGGAAAACACATCAGTTTTCCCCCCGGCTGCTCTGCGGTGTGAGGAGGATTCCTGGACACAGAAGAGGGGGACTGATAAAGATAGAATTGATTCCAGCCAGCAGCAGCGGCAGCCATAGTGAAGGGGTCTCAGTTTAGACCTGCAGCTAAATGTCTGGTTTTTCCTCTGTCTCTCTCCCACTGTCTCTCTCTCTCCCCCTCATCTAAAGGCAAGTTGTCACCGAGGCAACATCAATCTCCTGCCTCATGACTTCTTAAAGCCTGCCTTCTCCCCTGATGCCTTATCACTTCATCTGCAGGCAAGATTAAAGAGGTCACCTCCAAGTTTCCACAATCTAACTACCTAACAGGTATACTAAACTGCAGTCGATCTTTTAAAACAGTTCAAAGGACAAGTTCACACTTTTTTTCAAGTCAATCTTAAAAGAATTGCTTGTCATTTTGAAAAAATACGCTTATTGCAGAGAGTCAGATGAGAAGATTTATACCATTCTCACATCAGTAAGTATGACGCTACAGCCAGCAGAAGGTAGCTAAAAAGTCTCAGGGAAACACTTAACCTGGTAAATGCAACAGGTAAATAAAATCAGCAACTCTAAAGCACAAAAAATAACACATTATTAGGGATGAACCAACTCCACTGTTTTCAGACCAAGTACAAGATTTGGGTACTTGCTGATATTGAGTACTAATACAAGTACCTAATAATGCCATTACAGTCCTTACAAGGACTTTAAAAACATGTATTATTTTCAGATGTTCCTCATTTTCTAAATGTAACGAATTGTTACATTTAGAAACTGAGGGCTCAGCTATGTAACACATAGGTTGGACTTTCCTGCTGCTAGTGTTACTGTAGTTACTGTACACTTTACATTTTGGGTCTTTTTGTATTAATTAATGTGCTAAGTTTGTGTTCCTTAGATTATTATGCAGTATTTAAGTTGCTTCTTCATGTCCCTCTTGCATAAGGCTAATTAGTTCCTACTTGCCATTGTTTAGGGGGGGCAGGTATGAGTGTAACAGAGTGTTTATCCTGCTGTGAACCCAAAAGAGTGAAGTTGGCTGTACTGCATTGCCATTTTGGTGAAGTTTAACAGGAGAATAAAGAAGAGTATACAATGAGAAGTTGTAGCCCTCTTATTACTCATAGCCTGAAGGACTGGAAAACTCTAACAATGAAGAAAAGAGGGTTACGTTATTACAGCGGTATTTTCTTTTCTTTAATCTTCTGATTAATTATCTGAGGTGTTTCCACTAGTTTACACCCGATGGGACATATTGGACAGTGGCTGCGTTCTACAGGTGCACTCTGTGAGTTTGTTTCAGTTTTACATGGAGTGGACAACAACTTTATGGACAGTTGCCACAGTCGTAGCAGTCATAAGTGGATGATGTTGAGGACAACAAGTCTCTAACTGATAATGGCAGCACAACCAAGAAAAGAGGATAAACATTAACAAACGACTTGAACTCTGCATTGTGTTGGTTCTTCTTGGTGTTTTATCAAATTGCTTGTCTTGAGCAGTGTGGTGGAAAATCTGAAAATAAAGAGTTGACAAAATGACAAAAGTTGTCTTTGTGGTGTTTTAATAATACTTTGCAAGGATCAGAGTACAGTCACACCAGAGTCTAATAGCAGACTGATAACGACTCAAGAATGCACATTCATTTCATGGGGCAAAGAGAGAGAGGAGGCTGAGTCAGGATGTGCATACGTGTACTGAGTGCTATCAAAAGTTGTCCGCCTATTGAGGGAGGACAGCTGCATGTAACTCATCAGTCCCACACAGGAAGAGCAGTTGTGTGGATGGGTAACTAGTTTATCCCTTATCAAACAATTCTCGGATGAGAAACAATCCTGTGAGAATATCTCCCTCATTCCAGGCTATACGAGGCCAATTCATACAAAGTAAAAAGCTCAACATACAATTTTCCCACAACAGCAGCTACCTTTTGTGACATGGTACGGAGTATGTGCAATTGGAGAAGTTTTATGAGTATGAGGACAGTCTTAGACTGATACGCAATGCTGGTATTATAACTGTGCATTCCTACATGCTATATCTCATTTGTTTAAATTTGCACAAAAAATGAAGTGTAAAAACAACAAATTGTGGTTTTTATGGAGTCTTACGTGCCAAGATATTTCATAGCAGGGCACAACTAGGGACCATCTTGTGATGGGATCACACCAGCTGCAATGCCTGCCAACATGATGACCTTCTGACCCAAGAGTGCTCAGTAGTCATTACTACATTATTACATGAGTATTCAGTACTCATAGGCCAGACAACACCAATCTTCCAAATTGGCCTTCATTTTGATCTCAACTAAACACTGGGGTTGGGTCCCACTAACTGGTTTTAACAACGCCTGCTCCTAAATGCTAAGTTGGTCTTAGCTAAGACCAGTCTTTAGAACGGACTTTAGGTCGATTGCACCAAGCAGACTTAAGCCTAGTCTTAACTACGCCCAGTCTTAGCGATGCACATTCATGTGATTGCTCATGTTACTGCAGTTATTGCCTAAGAGCATGCGTTGCTTTGTGATCATTAGCAGGAACTTTCAATATGGAGCATCAGATAAAGGGGAAGGGGAACTTCATGGACATAGAAATCCGCAAATTAATCAAGCTGACCCAGAGCTTCACTGACAACCAAGCAGTCAAATGTTTTTACCAGCAAGAAGAAGTAATCTGTCTGGGGAGAAATAACGGAGGCAGTTAACAACTGTTTGGAGTCAGGCTGCAGAGGAAGACATGTCTGAAAGAAAAGGAAAGACCCCCGAGCAAAGCCAAGAAGAACATTTCTCAAAAAAACTTAGCAGACCAGCAGGGGTCTTCCACCCAAAACATCTGTATACAGCGACATCATTTTTGATATTTTTGTTGAAGACTCCCCAGCGTTCACTGGCTTGGTCAGAGTGGAAAGTGGCGACCAGCCGTTGGAGGAGTGTGATGAGATGGATGTGGGTCACATCACCATTACTGCCCAAGAGAGCAGTAATGTGAGTTGTGAAGGTGTGTATTCCACATAAACTAACTAAAGTAACACTGCTTCCAGCTAGAGTGGAAAAACCGTTAAGTTACTAACAGCTGTATCTTAGAGCATTGGTCCCCAATCTGGGGTCCAGGCCCCCCTTTGGGGGGCGCCAGAAATCACAGGGGGACCCCAAGACTTTGTCTGCTCTGAGGTCATCAAAGCCAGATTTGCACATGATACTAAAATCACAATTTATGCAAAAGTTTGCATAAAACTCTATATAAAAAGATACATTTCTTTGTCCTCACTAGTCTGGTACTTAGTAGGCCACAACTCTGTGACTATGAATCCATATTCTTCTAGGTAATGATGAGTATGTATAAGTTCTTCTGTTGGGTTGTTACAAGAAAAAATGAAAAGCTTATATTACAAAAGAGACATTTGCCAAAGTTAAAGGTTCTAAGAATAGAAACAATAGAAATGATACAATCAATGTTATTTTGGATAGTAAATTTAAGATAACATAAACCTTTATTAGCCCCACAAAGTGGAAATTTGCAGTGTTACAGCAGCAAAGTGGAGAGCAAAAATAGAAAGAAGCATCAATAAAAACAATAAATAATAAGTAAACAAGCCATATATATAAGAGGAAAATATTTTAAAAATATGAACAAATTGGGGTGCCCCTATAGCTCAGTTGATAGGGCGTGCGCCCCATGTACTGAGGCTGTTAGTCCTCTGCAGTGGCTGCTGGTTCGACTCCTGCCTGCGGCCCATTTGCTGCGTGTCATCTCCCCTCTCTACCCACTTTCCTGTCAACTCATCAGCTATCGCTGTCACAATAAAGGCAGAAGCCCAAAAAAATAATCTTTAAAAAAATATATATGGACAAATTTAACCAGATGAAATGTAAAAGACAGGAACCATAAAAAAAGTGGTTCCCAAAAAAGGTTGGGAACCACTGTCTTAGAGAATGACACAACAGAATCGGGCAGATTTCATCAATTAGATATTTGATTTCAGACTCAACCTATGTCACTGCACCACAAATTATCCATCAGAGCAGTGGTTTACCACGGAGGAAACAGAGAAGAGAGGAGGATCTCCAGCAGCTGCTGGAAAAGGAGATAATCCGAGTGGAAGCCAAAACTAAAACACTCCAGACAGAGCAGGAGAAATTGGAGCTGGAGAAACAAAAAACTGTCCCTGGATATAGAGTTACTCCAACAGCAATTAAATAAGCTGCTCACAGGGATATTTTTGAAGATGAGGGGTGGTCTTATGTTGAACTGAACATGATTACAACAACAGCAATATAAAATAATAATAGTAACAATCAAAAAACAATCTGTGATTAAAAAAAGTTTATTTACAATCAGAAAATCTAATATGATACATAAAATATTTACAATTTAAACACAATCTGATATAATCCATATAATTATTTCCAACACAAATGTAATCAAATGTAATTAATAAAAAAAAACACATTTGCTGTCTATTATTTATATTTAATTCCTTGTAAGTATATAGTATATATTTATTTTCTTTTAAAGTATATATAGTGCTTTTCTTTATAGGTATTTTATTTCTTCATATTCATTTCTTCATATCTTCATATTTAAACAATAAGGAGTTGATTAATAAGTTTAACAAAAACATGAAAAACATGAAGAGAGATCTGTCTAACAAAGTATTTACAATGTGTGCACGGACAAGTTGCCCACAGATGTCCTCGTGCACTGCAGGGGCCACAGGCTGCAGATCTTCCTGCACCGGCTGATGGTGTTGCCCGAGGAGGGGGATCCTCTTGGCGACAGATGTTGTGGAGGACAGTGCATGCTGCTATGACGGTGCAGACCCTCTGAGGGTGTATTCACATCTCCCCATGAAGACAGTGAAACCTAGAAAATATAGCGAAGGATTACTGTAAAGCTTAAATTTCTCATTAAGTGTCAAGTTGTTTTTTGTCTATTTTTTTTTTCTTTGACTCTTTCATATTTAGAATAGATATGAGGCCATAATTTAAAAGAAAAACTGAAGGATAGCTCTGCTTTGTGCGGTGATCTGTCCTAATCAATGTGTCTTTTTTCTGTGTCTCTCTGCCCTCTACAGACAATGATGCTCTCCATGGTGCTGACACATTTATTGCAGAGTTGACCCAGATATGGGCCAACTTTAATCCAAACTTTTTTTGTTTACTTTATTTGTAACCTTTTTTTTCTCATGTGTTTTGGCCGTTAAAAGCAACATTTTTCTCTTTAGTTTAGAATTATGAACATATATTTTGGTGAGCTATTCAAATTAAGTTTAATAGGAATGTGTTTATTGCACTTTCATTTTGTATTGATGGATTTTTCATTTTGTTGCTCTATGAAGTTAATTTAGAGCAAAATTTTGAACTTTTTTGAGTGCATTAAAAAAACTAATCTGATTTTTAAATTGACAAGAAATTCCTGAATTTGTGTTGAAGCCGACTGATTCAGCTTTTAATGTCACAAAGCTGACACATCAAGATTATATGGCATTATTGAACTTTTACATTTTTTCATTAATTCAGCATAAATTTGCAGACAATTTTATGCTTGAATGAATGCAGAATAAAGACAGCATAAGAGCAATTATTTAAGTTTTACTGGGAGAAGCCTGATGGAAAATATATTGATTGTGTACGAAGGAGATTTTGTTGTATGATATGCAAATTATGGAGCTTACCTGAGGACTCCGATGCATCGCTCAACAACTGACCTTGTGGTGGCGTGGATGGTGTTATACCGCCGTTCTTGCTCAGTGCTCAGAGTGATGATCACTGTCATCAGTCAGCATTCCAACACAAACTGTAAAACCGGTGACAGCTCTTTAATGCGTTCAAACAGATCTCTCCTGCAGAATCGAAACCTTTGAATCAACGTCATCGTACATGTCCAATGGATTGCTTTTGTCCCTAGTCACTCTCACGTCTAAAAGCCCACTTGTTGTACAGCCGAATAAATGAGACGCACCATTGTGCTAGAAGCTGCAGTTATTATGAGTCATTGCTACAGAAGTGGCCTCAATTTTGACGTTACCCCTGCTGCTGACTAGGTGTAAGATTTCCGCGTGGTCTTAGTGAGAGGGAGGCTTAAGCCTAGTTGGTGCAACAAGCAAAACTATGAGATTGGATTTAGAACACAAATTTATGACCGTTTAAGCTTAATACCAGGTTTAAGGGCTTAAGAACTGGTGCAACCTGCCCCAGTATCAGTTACCTGTTGGTAACTATCTTGCATCATCAAGGTCATAAGACAAATTATGACATATGTGGATCTGGTTAACCTACCTGCAATTTGTAAGAGTACAGGGCCTGCAATTTCCAATTGCCAGTAGGTGGCAATATGACTATGAGTCCGACCCCCCCTACATCCGGCCACTTTGCTTGGACCACATGCATGTTGGAACTTGGCCTTCATTTTGATCTCAACTACACACCTGTAAAGTTTCATGACTGCATTTTGCATTGTTGTGACTAGGGATGTTCCTAGCGACTAATTTACCTGTCAATTAAACGCAAAATTTGATTCAGACCAGTTGACCAGTCCAACTGTAAGAAAACACTCAGAAAGCAGTCAAAATTGAGCACAGTTTATTAACTAATAATGTTAAACACTCTCTGAAAAAATATTGTGTGTATTAAAAGCCATTAATCAGTCTACAATTGCCAAATTATATTTTAAATGCCACTTAAATGTGTGGCAAACAAAACATGACAACAACTCATTAAATGCTTCACCTTTTCAGACCTAAAAGGATCACAGTGTCTGCGCGTTAACAACATCATTTACCTAGAGCTGACGTTAGCTGCCAGCGTGCTACACAGTGTGGCTAAAGTTAGCAGTGCTAGCAGCAGCCTGCTCTGCTTGCAGGTTAATGTCTGTGTCTGTGCTGAATGCGTCTACACATTGCTCCCAACTTTGCTGATAAAAAATTCCAGGGTTACGTGGGCCACTTGAGCATATGCGCCAGGCAAAAGGAGCTACTGTCTGATGCGGCTGCAGACCCAACTTGTGGTGGGTTGTGGTATAACACCTTAAAGGCAACAGTTAGCTGGCATTGTACATGAATAAAACACTGATAAGTAGTTTAACAGACTGGTATTTATGGTGCTGTCTAGCGACGGTGGAAACGTTTAATCATGTAGTCAACACACATCCCTAGTTGTGACATGCCATATGTAAGTTAAAGAATTAATCTGAAATACAATTAAAATATCTGAGAAAATCCACAAAATGACTTTTGTCACTGTTGGGATAGATACTGATGGTGATGTAAAGCACAATACATATGTGATAGAAACACTTAAACATTTATTTTGACTCATGTATACTGCTTAACTGATCTGTTGAAGATCATTGCCAACAAGGACAAGAAATATCACAAAGTCTATTACCGAAGACATCACCATATAATAAAGTACACACGCACAAGGACTTGCACTCCATCCTCTGTTACAGGTAGCAAGACTCAAAGAAACACCTTAGCAACAAACCATAACGTTACTGTGTTCTTGTGAAGTTTTGTAACCTTTGAAGGTCTGTATTGCACTTCACTAATAACATGTTCTGTTTAAAAACCAGAGCCCTGACTGGATATTCTGCTGTCCACAACACTGTCTGAATATAAAGATGCATTTTCATTTAGATTTAATATTTAAAATAATCTTGTCTGATGTCTTATACAGCCACACACACGCAGACACACACGCAATAAGTGCTTGTGTATTTGTAAACATTATGTGGAAATTGTTGTGAAAATAATCTCAATATACAACAAAACCAGGATAAGAGCAGACAATAAGAGAGGACAATAAGGGAAAAAATCATATTGTTATGAGTCCATCTATGCTCCAGTGAGCTCCTCGTTTCAATATAGATGAAGAAAGCTGGGCCCGGGGACAGCAGTGAGATATGCAGGCAGCCCACACATATCTGATGATGTACAGGCCTGCCTGCACATTCTAAAGAGAACACATTTTCTAGCTAGCCTTTTATAATTGTATTTTTTTCCGTCCAAAAGGCCCTAGAGCTAGACTGGTATGCTCCATCTGAAGCGGTTGGTGTAGTAATGGGTCATAGTGATGCATTCATACTGGGACTGGCTTAATTGTATTATCAATCTCATCCAGACAGTGCCTTAGCCCCACAGCTCTGGACATGCTACTGTCAGACACTCTGCATTAGTATTGGGGAGTGAACCATGAGGAATTGCAATCTTCACTTTCATCTGTTTCTCAAGCCTAAAACGGCGGCTTGGATGGTTGGATGATGTTTTTATCAGAATTTGGGTGCTGCCATTCCTCAGTTCTCACCCTCTCTCTGTCACTTTCTTTCTGTCTACCCATCTGTCTGTCACTCTCCCTCTCTTCCTCTTTATCTTTTGCTTTTGGTGTGTCCTGTGTGTTGGTGGCCACTGAGTAAATACAAGTCTGTTCCAATTTCATGCTATCTTTTAACAAGTTAATTATGTTGAGCCCTACAAAGGCTGAGGACAGACAGAGGAGGTGGCGGCACTGGCAGAGAGACAACTGCCCAGGTCGGCTCTTTGTTCTTCTATCTTGTTTTGTGTCTTCTTCTCCGAGCACTCGCCCTCATCTCTTTTTTTCTTCTTCTCTATATTCTCTTGGTGTAACTCCCTCCTTCCCTTCCTCTCTTGCTCAGTGGTAATCTTTCCAGTGGCTCCAGTGGTGGAGGAGAGAGTTTGGAGATAAAAGCGTAGGGAGCTGAGGAGTCCTTGGCAAGCCTAAGGCAAGGAGAAGGTCAACAGGCCTGCTAAGAAGGGCTGTTATCATCTTGGTAACATGTTATCGGAGAGCCTGCAGTAGTGTTTATTTACAGTTATTGCTCCCTCTGGGTGCACACTTCAACGCCTGGGGCTGATTGCTCTGTAATGAGTTCAGGAACACAGGGAGCCGATGCAAGAAAAGAAGAGAAACAAGGGAGGCAAGAAATCACTGGCCAATAACCGATAGGTCAGCAAGAAAAAAAACAAGGAAGAACAGAAAACGCTGGTCATAGAAAATGCAGGAGAACCAGACAAGAAGCCAGTGTATTCTTCTAGCCAAGAGAGTTTTTCTTTACAGTGCCTATGTCCTGCCATTTAAGAGCAAACAAATCTCCCGAAATTGGACAGTTTCTCAAATGGGTTGATCCAGTACAGCAGTAAATGGCTCTTGACCTGCAGTCGGCAGTATTTGTTCTAAGGAAGGACCACTGCTTGGACTTATAACACTTGATTTCCATCTCTAATGTCCAGAGTCCCTCTTGTAATTTACTTTACCAGAGGTGCTTTTTTGTATTTATTTGCTTGACCAGTCCAGTATTGTGTGTGCTAATCAGATTGGTCCACATTTAACAAGCTGGCAGGTGAAGTAACAAGAGTGAATCCAGGAGTTGGGCAAATCAGGAGAGAGGATGTCTGTAAATCCCAAGGTGGGTTTTTCAACAGTTAGGAGCACTGCAGAGGAAATCTCTCATTGTGGAACAGCTTTTCAATCTAGGGAATTACCCTAAGTGCTGCTACTGTCAATGCGATGCCAGCTTTCAGAAAGAAAAAAAAAGAAAAAGCAGGAAAAGGCAGCACTGAATGCCATTCAAAAGGCTTGGCAGAAGATCAAGGAGTTTTTCAGCAATCATTTTGCCAGGCACTGCACCCAACCATCGTGCAATTAAGAGAAATTAAGATGTGGAGCAATAAATATATATATGACAAAATACAAATATAAATTCTTTTTTTTTTTTGAGAATATACCATAAAAGCAAATCCATCCTATGACAAGCTAATCCCTTTTTATACCATCGGATATGGGAGATTAAGAGACATAATTTGGTAATTCAATTTAGACATAATTCATCAGAGAAGAAGAGCGCGGGGAGATTTTTGGGATGAAGTTTCTCCATCACAGCAGGAGGTTTTAGATGATGCCAAACTCATGATGCAGAGATAATAACTGGAATGAGTTCATTTAGACAGCAAGGACTCCAAACATCTTTGCATCTTAACATCTTGGCATTACATTTTGCAAGTCATAATAAGAATAAGATTGGACAGTGTCCTCAAGAACTGCACTGGGAGACAGAATCAGTAATCAACAGTTACGCAATAAATGGAGTGGAGTTGTTAAAGTCAATGTAGTTAAATATGTTTTTAGTTTTTTATTGTTACAAACATCATACTGTATCACACAATGACATCTCTGAGAGACGTGTTTGACTTTGAGAGTATAAATACTGTTACAACAGTATGTCCCTATGTATTTTTCAGGGCTAGCACATCCTTTTCTTATAATGCCTCGCTACACTGTGCCGAAATTGCTGAATTAATACAAACATAATCAACATTTAAAACTCAATTTATGTCACTAACTGTATCCAACAAATTCCTAAAAATAAACGCATACATACACAGACACAGACCAGCACAGACAACAGAACTTGAGGCTAAGTTATTAGATGTTTCTCATAGGTGCAGTGGTAAATATGTTTATGTGAATAATGGGTCAATGTTGTATAACGTGAAAGGGGTCACTCATAGAGACGCAGAGAATTATTGCCTGGCTCAATAGTTCCCTCAGCTCGTATTTTAGCATCTTACAGCTCATTATTTTGGTTTTACAGTATACTCAAACAGCTCTCATCAGCACTGTTTCTAGAGAGAGGCAGATGTTTTCAGGTGAAAGAAGCTCCTATAAATTTGCTGTACGCTACCTACCCAGCACCAAACAGCCCAGACAGGCCCTAGTGGCCAAAAAAATACATCAATGCCAGTTTACAGTAATGCTCTGTGGAAATTGTAGCAGACTTATCTCCAAATGACATGAAACCTGGGGGCTGGGTTTATGACCTACACTGCAGCCGGCCACCAGGGGCGATTGAGATGTTTGGCTTTACTTTTGGGGAACCATCATGTTGTCCATCTCAATGGTTTTTCATCCACATAAGCTTGCATCTTCTGCGGTTTTTCAAAAATATTTCTTAATGCACCTGTAAACTATTTGTACTAAATATTCAAGTAGAGATTCTCTCCTGCGTGAGTCCTTTTTCACTGTATTATAATGTCATCAGTCTGCTTACAAGTCCAGATAACTCTCTTTTTGCAAAAATCAACAAGTATTAATACTCGCCAATGAACCTTTCTCATTAAAATTTGTATCTTACCATTATAAGTGAATGCTAAAGCTTTTGAATATAGTAAAAAAAAATACATACTTAAAATTAGGCAGAACAACATCTGAGGACCTCTAAAAACTAGAATATATACTCTTTAAGTCTCTGTAAAAACTAGAGTAGTTTCCAACATGTTCACTATTAAAAGCTGTTTGAAATGTCCACGGAAAATAATCCTGATAACAGCATTTGCCCCCGAGGAGTGAATTTCAATACTGTTTACTTTGAGCAGTAGACCTACAAGATAGCTGCCTGGATTCAGACCAGAATGTATTCTATCAAAATTCTGCTCCTGTCAGTATTTCACCCTTCACTGTATAAGCATATTCTGTACATGAATTTGTGTTATCAAACAAACCCTGGCACATCAATGAAGCTCATCTCACTGAGAGGTTTTCTAAATAAATCAGCAGAATAAACACAGGCAGCTTGAAAAACATGAACTAGTAAAGCATTACAAATCCTCGCCATTTTCCCAACCCGTACAGTCTTGCCTGGGATGAAAAATGAGACGTCTGTTCTGAAACTGTGTTTATGGCGTCAGGAATTGCTTGGAAATGAATTACTGGATGAATCACTGGAGCCTTGTGCGCAAGCACCACTTGTGCAATGCAGAAATCTAGTTGCAGTAATTTTCACTTATGACACACTTGTATCACGATGCTAGAGGCAGGCCCTGAGCCAATGAATAGTGATGTTTCAAAGTACATTTAGAACACAAAATAGCCTAAAGCTGGAATTTAAAAACAACAACAAAGTTAAACCTGTTTGTGTCAAACCACATCCTTCAGTATGGATGAAGTAAAGCAATGGCAATTTTCATGTTACAAATAAGCTGTTTCTTATAATATCCAGTATGTGAATATTCCTCCTCTCAACCTTTCCAAATCTCACAGCCACACTGTGTGTACAGTTGATAATCAAATCCTTTCATTACTCAAAATTTACAAAACAGCTTGCTGCTGCTAGCATTTGGTGACATTTTGAGAAGATGAGGTGCTGGCTGGGCCTCCTATGTATAGTTCATATCAGAGCCATCAACAATTAACTTACAAAACACTGAGGTTGATTGTACTACTTCCTGGCAGAGGAGGCATCTCCGACCAGCGCAACTGAGCCAATGTGTTCACTCAGTGATTAGACGTGACCATATGCAACAGGCCCGAATGTCAGACAGGATTATCGCTCTGTTTCATTTGCTCAGCATTTCGTGTAACACTACTGATATCACTTCACACCTGCCATGGAAAAACACTGTCAAGCCCCCGTGAAGCCATGTGATAAAGGCAGATAGTTGTTGTCTGTAGTTATTATGATTCTCAGGTTGACCACCTTTGGAGTATTTGTTGTGCTCAGACAAGACAGAGAAGAAATAACAAAGTAGAAATAGTTTTATCAATTCATTAAACCAGCAATAACTGATATTTTGGCCACTGGGGAGCAGCAAAAACAAGCTGTAAACACAACACTGACATGACCTTTTAACTTAATATGACCAAGCAAACTGTTACCATTTTACACAGTAGATACGGTGTAACATAGCATTCATTACCTCTGCCAAGTTTGGTTTGTTTGTCGCTTTGTTTGTTTGTCTGTCAATCAGAATTACAGAAAAACCATTTCTACAACCATCATGAGATTTCAGGGAAGGGTGTAGGACTAAGAACAAGTATCTACTAAGTTTAGGAGCAGAGCTGAATCATGGGGGAGGATACACATTTTTTTTTTTTCACTGTCAGTAACATTGAGAGATAAGTCAATTCTAACAACGGTGTCTATGGAAAAATGAACCGAATACATGGCAACCATCTTTACTTTTTATTATTCTAAGCCAATGTTACCAAAACAAGCCTATTTTAAGTTCATGTAAAACAATAATAAATATGTGCTCTGAGTTTGTCACATCACAGAAACGTGATATTAACTACCCAGCCAAATTTGAATGATTAAAAATATCTCTAAGTATATCAAATTAGTCCTCAGAATCATAAAAATTAACAGTTTTCTCTGCTGTGAAACACTCTGCTGTCTCTGTGTCAAACACCACTATGACCAGTAAAGTCACGAGTTGGAAAATCAAAGCAATGAACTTTAAGACACTCTAAGTACACTTCAGAGCAGTTTAGTGATAATTCTGTATAAGTTCATCAGTATGAGCAACCCCTTTCACATACAAGCAGTCATGTAATCCATTGTTTTGTTATCGTAAACATATTACTATATTATAAACATATATTTATATAAAAATGTATAGTCCTTTAAAGACACTGCATATAAGTTTGTGTGCTTGGCAACACCCCTGTATGGAAGATTCCCTCAGGGTCAAGCCAATATAACACATCCCAACTCACATGGCGTAATATGGCACAAAAAGGGAAATAAAACTGACAAAATATGCCTGAAGAATGCCAGAGATAGGACATGACGATAATAAAAAACACAATAATAATAAAGAGTAATCTCTTATGGATACAAATGGCCAATAAATAGCATAAATCAAAAGCAATGGTCTTGCCAACAGTCCCCCGACAACTCAAATTTATCTCCATACTCTACTCCTGACTTAAAAGAAAGAGAGAGGAGAGAAAACTGCTAAAAGGGAAACTGGAGATGCCATTTAGTGATTTGAGCAGTGAAGCTTCTCCACTGCCAAGGACATGTAAGAGAGACAGAGAGACTGGGAGTGCCTCTCAATACATCAGATGTCAGGAGTGCTCCCTCCCACTCAGACGAATGGATCTTCTTTTGGAAAGCCCATAAGAGTTAGAGCAATCTAAGGTTGGTGAGCTATACAAAAAATACTGTAAAAGCCAAAAATTGAACAACCAAAAGGCCATGAGACTGCAAAATGCGTAATACCAAGTAACATCTTCTTGTGTAGGGGGATACATGTCACAAAACTGTCTAATTTATGTTCATGTTGAATGAAAGAAAAAAATTACACTGCAAAAAAAATGTATTTCCATCCTTGGGCTGCCTCTCGTTCTGGGTTGTTTCATCAGAGAGGGAGGCGAGGCGAGGCGAGGCAGATTGCTGTATACTGCGGCAAGCTCAGGCCTCTCCAAGCCACTCATTCTGAGCATCTAGCTTGATTGTAAAAACGTTTCCCTCTTCTTTAATCAATGGTAACTCACTATCCTGATTCATGGGGCACTCTGGAGTATATAAATATCTTCTGACAAGCTTGACTGCGTTCTCCCCCTACCAGCTCCAGAACACCAGCCACTAGCCCCCCCAGTGTTCATATTATTCTTTTCTTCTGCACTTCTTTATTTCCTTTCCTCTTTCCCACCATCTCATTCTTGCTCTCTGTTTTCTATTTCTCTGTCCTTGCTCTATAAATTCTGCTTTAGCTATGACTCTAATCAGTCATTCTTTATAGAGGAACTGTGCAACTGCAACATGATAATTTCTGGGAGAAGATAAGACCAGACAGATTAAATACACTGTTCAGTGTCGGAAGAAAGGAAAAAGGAAATTATAGGAATAAGGGAAAAACAATGAAACCTTCATCATTAGTGAACAGTGGAAATATTTTCTTCAACATTTGTCCTCATTACTTATCTCCTGGCAGCCTTTTTTTGTTGTGTTTTTTCCTTTATCTCAACAACGGAGAAAATATTTCTTCATCAATTATCATTACTGAGAGGTGATTTAAAATCTGCAGAGCAGATCCATGATGTGCTTGAGATATTATATAAATTGTATAACTTCAGAGGTGGAAACCCTAATTTAGAGAAAGTGTTGTCGTGAAGTATAAATGTAAGCTTTTCCTGACTTTTGACTTATCTATTAATCATCTGGCCAGTGAAAAGCATTCACTCCTATGGCTTAACTGTTAAAGGGTAATTTCTGTATTTTTCAACCTGGACTTTTCCTTTTTTGTATGGGGGCAACAATTTTTGAAACTGGTCCAGTATTGAGCAAAATCACTGCATCTGGATAAAGTGAAACTGAGCAGCAGGCGACTACTCCATCAAAGTACATCTAGACACTAAAAGTGCTTGTTTTTATCACTGACAGGCTCGTTTTTGCTTTTTTCGGCTTTTTGCAGCACTCTTGCTCAATACTGGAACGATTTCAAAAATTCTTGTCCCCATTACTCTTGTAGACACAAAACATAGGCAAAACAATTAGGCACTTTATTTAGCCATGGTGACACTAACAACAATGATCAGTCTCTGAACAGGATAATCTCTAAACAGAAAACATAACCTGGTATTTTGTTAAATCAAAATACAATGTGAAGATGTTATTGACTGAATGAAAAAGAGTGAAAAATGTGATAGACAGATGCAAAACAAAACAATTTAAATTACTTAAGACATCTAATGAAGTGTGAGAGAGGATTGCAATGTTCCCTCAGCTGTTATGTTGACATGAGTAGGTTAAATAAGACACTCATAAGCTGTGCATTTATGAATATTGTTCACTCAGATCTATTGTCATACTATACAATCATGCTTTTTCCAGGCTTATTTAAGCCAGATTTTCTCAGTTTAACAAGCTGTGACAAGATACACAATTTAGGTTAGCAGCTCAGAGAAACAAATATAAGTCTCAAAAGGCCTCAACTGTTTGGGCCGTAACTGACAGAAATAGTGGTATGTGCATATCTGTGCTCCAGTCTGCCATATGAGTTGGATTGTATCGAGTGAATTGATTGTAAAGCCAGATGAGTCTATGAGTTGTGCTTATCAATGGACCCCATTAAACACTTGTCACCCCTGGGGAATTTCTTTGACCATGCAAGTCATTGTCAGCAGACAGCAGTCTGACTAATCAATGAGTGCTTAATTACATCTGGTGCACGGTCCAAAGGTGCAGTAAAACAATATGCCCGCACTGTCAGTGTCATCCTTTGTAGAGACAGATGGTACTTTAGTCAGCGACATTGTGAGGATGCACTCACAAAAGAATTTGGGACTTAGCTGAAAATGTCAACAGTTGGAGTGTGTGACGAAACAAATGTGACAAGACAAGATAAGAATGTCATTTGGATTTCACTCTAAAAAACAATTAGGCTTCTCTTATCACGTTCATGAATCTCTGCCTCTTGACACAATACACAACAATAGGCCAAGACTTAATGTTTACAGATTAACAAAATCTTCTATTCTCTACCATGATTTTGCATTGTCCTAAGGAGCATAAAAAGATGATCTCAACGAGTATTTGCATATGGGGTTTAATGAAAATTTGCATATTGCACTTTACACAGTAAACTAAAGCAAACAGTAAGGTTTGCAATGTTTTCTTCAGAAAATAGTCGACATTTAAGTTGTACTGTACAAAACACTACATAGTCAGGGTCATTGTATACTGTATGTTATCTTTAAGCAGAACCAGAAAAAGGCTTTTAATGGTTTAGAATAACTCGGTGTCAGAGGACCTGTTGGCTGAGACACCTACTGTATGTAAATCTGTAGGCCATCACTGACTTGATCAGCATAGGGCTGACAACAAAGTGAATTAAGCCTCATCTAAATGTAAATGAGGTTTTATACCTTTGGCAAACAGCTTACATAACCAGTGTCTATTTTAATAAACCAATTAGATTTTATTCTGTGCTATATTAACGCAACAAAATAAAATCTGTGCTTTATGAAATTGTACATGGGATGCAGATCTCTGTCGACCAAAGGAAGAAGAAAGGGCGCAGAAAGCCTCGCTGAGTTATAGGCCTGTATAAATTTCAAATTAAAACGTCCACTTGAAATACCGTGTTTCGGCCATTCAGTCCAGTTTGAGAGGACTAAAAGAGACATAGGCTGTCATGAAAGACATTTCAATAGCTTTGAGAAATATACATGCCTCTCCAACATTCAATACATGTGGCAGGAGCTTACATACTGGTCTCCAATTTCCTTCCTGTCATTGCTATCACAGATATCAGACTGCATGCATGAGAAACAGCAGCTCATTTTATAAGCCTTACTGATACTTTCAGTACACACCCTGTCTTATAACGTGTGAATATGGGCACTAAATCTACTTAAAAAAAAACAAACAATACGGCCTGCACCTAGTTAAATAAACTTAAAAATCTTATGTTGTTCAAGTTTTAATCAACAACACAAATTATCAGAAATTATATATGCAAGTAAGAAAATATCCAAATGCAACCACCTACATAAAACAAAAATGAATAAAAACACACTTATTCTACCAATAGCGAAGTGTTACTGTGTATAACATTAAAGTGAGAAGTCCTGTACTTCATTAAAATCATAACTGAATAAATGATAGAAAATGTGCATAATAACGAAAAAGAGAGCAAGGGAAACAAAAGTAACATTTCAGTAGTGTCACTGATGTAAAGCCAAAAGTCCAGTTTCTGAGTTACAAAAAGTAACTCAATGACTGTATTTAAAGGAAATCAATCGTGAATGATTTTTAATTTAGATTTCATAAGATACTCATAAATCACACAAAAAAAATGTTTTCATAAAGCTAGACCAACATACATAGAGACTGACATATTTTATAAGAATTAGTCAGAATTTCAGCTTTTTATGTTGATAAATGGGGCACTGGAATATATAAATATCTGATGTTGATAAATATTAAACATATGTTATATACTGCAAGCTACATACATGTTGATATCCTGCACAAAATATATTACAGTACAACTATCTTGAAGGATAACACTGTCATTCTTTTAAGACTTCTAGGATTTGTAGTCTACTAGTACAACTTGCTAAAATGCTGATCTGTCATAAACATACAGTATATACAATTAAAATGTCCTTTTTTTAAACAGTTAGAAGTTAACTGATGAGAAACTAGTCTGTTATTCTTACAGGGTTATATTATATGGTTGACTACAGTTGACAATTTTAAGTGACAATAGCTACAGGAGAAGTTGTGTACATGACTAGTGAACTCAGAGCTTTCAGACAAATTCCACTTACGAGGTTGTGCATCTCACAAGAGCAGGGTGTTCACATCAACTCTTCTTGTGAGAAAACATAACCCCATCTAAAGGCTGCAAATATCACAAACAGTTGCGAGTTCAGGTGCATTGTTTATGTTTAGGACATGCCTATGTGGCTGACGTTCGGACTGATGACGAGCCATAAAAACACTTTTCAGCCTAATCATACTGTGGCTGAATGATGACTTGATTAAATGTACAGAAAAAGTCATTTCAGTAACTTGTACACACTTTTTAATACTTTTTGTATTTGCTTGCCACCACTACCAGAAGAAAACGAGCAACTTTTTACAAACATCTTTAAAAGTCACTGAGGGTGAACAGGTTTAAATAGATTTTAGGAGGAGCATCACTTAGAAAGATCAATGAACAGGTTTGCAATAATTAGAAAACTATCAGTGGATAACAACTGCTTGGTACAAGTTTAGCTGGCATACACAGAGTATACTGTGAAAAAACTATTATAAACTAATATCAAGGCTCACTTTAAAGCAAGGCGGACAAAATCAGTGATGCTTAAATGAAACGGCAACAGGGCATTAATTTGACATTAGCTGGCAAACATCAATTCATCCCCCATTCTAACTTTAGTAATGCATTTACTGGAAAGAGATTAATATCAATTCCATAAATCATTCAGGAGATACATCCGGAGCCAGAGACACTGGTATGTTAGCTGATCTCAGTGTGGGAGCTCAGCGCCCATTAATCAATGTCTGAGCTCCTCTGGCCATGTCATCTGGGAAAAAAGGCAAATTTATAAAAAGGGCAATCACCACATTGATATCTCAGCACAATCCTCCTAATGTGTTATGTTTAGATTTCTATGCAAAAGTACAACATATACAGTCACCTTCACATGCCTCTTGTCTACATAACAGTGGAATAGGTTCTCTATTTTCTTATTCATCCCTATGCCCACTCAAGACTAGTTTTCCTCTTGCGAATTAATTAATAATAGGCCTGGGACATACGACAACTTTAAGAAAATTTATTTGCATGTGATCGGCTGACCTCTAACTCTTCGAAAATCAAGTGTATCAAAGACAGAATAGTAATAAAAATAAACTTTGGAGAACAACATTGACAATGACACCAAGACCAGACATCAGAAAGTAAACCGGGCGAAGTTAAAGCTCATCTCAGTCCGCAGGGGAAAAATGGTCTTGTCTGTGGAAATATGAAATCTGAGTGCCATCTGAACCTAATCTCCACACAGAGATTCAGTCCCAGAGAGACCCACTGATTCCCTGATTTACTCTGCCCACTTGTGTGCTTGAGTGCGTGCCTGTGTGTGGGTCTAACCAACTGACCTTGTCAGTGGTAAGAAAGTACTTTATTTTCATTGTTGTGCTATTCAGCTGTCAAACAAAGGCCATTAACAAATAACACTGGAGCATATTAACTTCTGTTCTAACAAAATACATGGACAAGGTAACCTGATGACCATCTTTTCAAGTACACTTACATTTCTCTTTTAGTCATGCGGGTGATGTGGCTATAGGGATGGCAAAGTTGGTCGGTAATTACTACAGGGAAAATGCACTTCATTTCTGTGCAAAAAGTGGTTCTGCCAGAAGAAAATGTACAGAAAAGCATAAAAATAGCTATATATTAACAGCAAAAACTCTATATTTTGATATTATATGTGCATTGCATTTGAACAAGCACATAACAGCATAATGATGCAATAAGGCTGTAGAACCACTGAAGGTTGGGGGGGTATTTGATATTTTTAGGCTGTGCCATGATGTATGATATATATCTTGATATCCACCTTGTCTCTATATATATCTCAATATACACATTTTGCAATTGGGTCACAATAGATATGTAAATAGATTAAACAGCTACCAAACAGTACTGTACATAACGTAGGGCTGGTTGATATGTACAAAATCAAATATCACAATATTTTTGACCAAATACCTCTATCTATAGTGCAACAATATTGTAGGGATGACTATTGGTGCTTTCACAAAATATCAACAGGATGAGATTTTTGATAAACTACCACCAGTAATGTGGATACAATGACTAAGTGGATAAAACTGATTAATAGATCAGTTAGAACAGGTTGGTGAGTGCAGAAAATTGTATCACTTTACTGTAAAACGCTGCCTTTAAAACCAGAAACAGACAACACTTATACCATATGACAATCTAACAATATCCAAAATCAAAGATGAGCCTCTAGCCTCATTTCAAAATATAATATTGCTATGTCCAGCCCTAT
Source organism: Lutjanus argentimaculatus (assembly GCA_034769285.1). Lineage (NCBI taxonomy): Eukaryota > Metazoa > Chordata > Actinopteri > Lutjaniformes > Lutjanidae > Lutjanus > Lutjanus argentimaculatus. Next base: position 25,841,015 of record JAWZSL010000010.1, on the reverse strand, counting down.
GTTGAAGATGCCATCTGCTTTTGTACCCAAAATCTAAAAGTCTATACAGCTTTTCCAGGAAATTCTGTAAAACCTGATCCTTCGATTAAAGATAATACAGGGTGTAAATAAAACTATTATTAGTAGTAGTAGTATTCAAAATCTTAATGGGGTCACAGTCCTGATGGCAGGAGAAAGTGGGAAAGCATGACAAAAATACAAAGCTTGATATGAGCAAAGTTGCATTTCCAACTGATTTCTTGTTTATTCCCAGACTTAAAAATATGCCACATCTAATGAACAGAGATTATGGACTGGAACATATAGACTAATAAGGCTGGAAAAATAAAATGGTGCAGATCCATGCAAAGATTTAAAATTTAAGAAAAACACCTTGATGTCAGCTCAAGTTTGAATAGGCAGTCAACGCAATGAGGCTTGAATCTGTGCACTGTGGTCAAATTTATTAGATCTACCTGTAATGAGAATTCTAGCTGTGGTATTTTGAACAAAGTGGAGGTGTACGGTGAAAACTTCAGGCTGAAGTCGGTGGCATTAAATAATCCAGTTTTACTGAAACAGAGGAGTGTGTCAGATTTCTCAGAATCAGCTACCGATAGGATGGGATGGATTCTACTGTAGTTCTGAGTGCAGTTTTTGTAATCTGAGATGCAAAAGAAGGAGAAAACAGCTGCTACAAAATGGAACAGCATTCAGCATTAAGGGTAACGTGTTAAAATAAGTATGTGTCTGGCTGAAGGAACAGATCAGCCTGAATCAGCCTTCTTTGTGTTGAAAGGAAAATGGACATGGAACTTTATCTCTCAATCTATATATCTGCAATGGGGTTACATATGTCACAATATGTGCTATATATAACAAACTGATTGTATCTACTTTTTTTATATACATACATAGATTTTGGCTTTTCTGCCTTTAATTGATAGGACAGCTGAAGTGATGACAGGAACAGTGAAGAGAGAGTGGAGAAAATGCATGCAGCAAAGGGACACATGGAAGAGTTGAACCCATGACTGCTGCAGAGGACTCACAGCCTTGGTACATGGGGTGCACACTTTACCAACTGAGCTACCAGAGTCGCATCATATCCACCTCTTTAGCATGTGTGTTTGCTGTCTCGGGGTGAGGGAGGGCCCACACGAAATCTTGCAATGATAATGTTTTGCAGCCACCCTTGACCATAGCAGTAACACTCCATAACAGATGAGTATGTCACCAACATGTAGAGAACAATATATATAAAAAGTGTCACGGATCACTTTAACTCCACCCTTATTTTACTGATATGATGTTTTTTAAGTTGACTACTCACCACTCTCAAAGCAAGCATCAAAAACCAGATGTCCTTTCCGTGGAGCTCCTGAGTAACCTGGTGGGCTCACCATCAGTTTGTTCACATTCCCCACCAAGGCATCCTCTCCTCCAGTTTCACTGCCTGTAAAACATGTACAATATTAAGGAATAAAATGAGTGTTCTCTTAGTCTGCAGATAATCCATAAATGAGTCTCTCATACACAATCACAAAGACCTAGATTGTTGACCTTGAACATAAAAACATGCAGGACCTTATGGCACCACAAAAATAAATTATGATGGAAAAAAAAGTTAAAGTTGCTCCTTATAAATAGTTTTGTACAACACATTTTTTAATGGTGAGTTTTGTCAACTTTAAACTATAAACACATCCATCAATCTACAGTGCAAAATAGAGTAACACAAAAGAATAACAAGGCATAAGAAGGTTGTAAGAAATCCAATTTCTGTCTGAAGAGCAAATGACATTTCCACCTCAGCATGTGGACATCTAATTTTCACGTTGCTGCTTAAATGTGGGGCTTTGCTTGCTTTTTTAGGTAGAAATAAAAAAAATGTTTTTTGTATTGGCTATAGTTATAGTTATTTGTTAAATGCTTTTTGTGAACAGGTCAATATATTTCAACAGTGTTTAAATCTTTCTCTCTATATTTTAACACTTTGTGACATATATATATTATATCAGCCCTGAACTAGTGATTGCTGATGTCATTAACCTACTTAAATGAGATTATACTGTCATTCTGATTGGTATGTGTTATTTGTTTAATTATGTTTACAATTTTATGTATTTTCAAAATTATTTTTTGTCTATTTGTACATTTTTTGTTATTTATAAAACAAAAGTTAATAAAGACTTCAATTCCAAAATGTTTATTTTATTTTGTTTGGTCACTTTGTAATCTGTCTTTTAGCATCTAATAACCACACTCACTGTAATTGTGGTGCAGTGGTAGAAACAGAGTAACTAAAACATATCTTCAAACTACAGCCAGACAGATATATCAGTCAGCCAATACTATCGGCCCAATATTGGCCTGGCACAGCTGTATTTTTCTACATCAGTATTGGTGTAATTTGGCCAATATTTTCTTTTTACCGAAAATAATACAGATTGTTATTATTTTACTGTAATCAACTTGTTTAGTTTGCATTTTCTCTGAATTTACGATGTTCTATTTTTGCCTTTTTATTTAGAGTAATTTCCAATCATAAAAAACACCAGTTAAAGTACGGTTTCAGTGCGCTGATGTCATTCATTAGAAATGTTTTACTCCTTATTATCAGTATCATCCCTACAACTCAGTCCGGGCATACTTCAAACTGAATGCAAAGCAACAGAATACCTGAACCTGTGAGTATATACATTTTAAAGACCCAAATACTAATTTTACCAACATTAGAAAAATAAGCACAAGAGAGTCGAGATTATAGTGACTACTAAATGGAAATAATCGTTTTGTGAATTCATACATACACTGCAGCATTTTGTCTAATATTGACGTTAATACTCATAATTAAAGATCCGTCCATTCATTGTTGGTCATTTATTTACGAATACAGTGGCGCTGATAACTTTAATGTGGGAGAGTGACTGACGAAGACAAACACACGAGTACTTCAAATAGGGACAGCACGGTTAGCTAATTAGCAGCACAGCAGCTGAGTGGAGGAGCTGTCCCTCACTAATCCAGGTAACACAGCTAGCTAGCACACACTCACAGCCACACACCTGCACTACTGATTTTCCTTAAAGCGAAGCGGTTAACATTAACATGCCAGCAGCCTCCTCAGATCTTTCCCTGAGGACCGTGACCCGCGTGCAGTTTGTTATATGTCTGGCTAACGTCTGTGGCAGCAGGGCTAGCTCATAACAAGCTGGTGACATGCCTCTTGTTTACATCCCTGCACCTGCTAGCTAGTAGGTTAGCAGACTCTACGTTAGCGTCAATATAAGACACGCAGCAAGCCCGAAACATGCAGCTATTGTTTGCCAGATAACGGAGCATCGCCCGCTTCCTTTGCTTGTATAGCAATGAAGGGGAAGCCCGGTAAAGCTCGTATTTACACACCAGTCTCGACGTCTCTACCAGTGTTTTCCTCCATCTTCCTCTCCATTCTGTTACACAGGAGCCGACGCTCTCTGTGTGTTGCCAGGGCAACGGAGAAGGAGGAAGCGGGAGAGGGGCTGCCGTCATCTCCATCAGTACCCGGCTGCTGTAGACGGACAGCACAGCGGTTGCAGTCCATGTTGGTAAGCTGAGACCAAATACTAAAGTATGTACACTAAAGTACCAGAATAACAACAGACGCTGATACTGACCTGTGCACTAAGATGTAAGTGCAGAAATCATTAAATACAGCAAGCAAATCAGCAAAAACACGCAACTCAGAAGTGCTGATCAAAAACAGATTTTCTGCTTTTGTTAAATCCTAGTCTCAGGCTGTCCATGTAGCTCAGGAAAACTTAAAGATATGTAGTTCTGAATTTCTCTCAGTTTGAAAACCAAATTTCACCAACATTTCCAAAATTCAATGAAACTGTATTGTCATTAACACAATGTGCAAGTACCTGCAGTCTAAATGGAAAGCAGAGCTATAGTGTCACTAACTGCGAGGGGGAAACACAGGGACATACATGCAATAAAACTACAATAAAATACAGATAAAGACTAGAATAGGAACAAATGTACAAAGAAGCAACATATTGTATGGACATATGTACAAGCTTGTATGGAAGGAAGGTAATACATGTCTGAGTCATGTAATATAGTTGTGCAAATACCATTGTCAACATAATAGTGAGTGAAAGTGAGCTGCATGGAGCTGCAAGAGGCATTTAAATATGACAGAAGTGCAAAGAAAGCTGTATTGAACTGTGCAGAAGACATTGTAGACGCGACAGTAGTGCAGAGAGAGAGCTGCAATACGGCTGTACAAAAGGCTTGAATATGGCAACAGTGCAAAAGTACAGTCATTAATGAAATGCAGCAGGTAGCCAGGTTCAGACGGTTAACAGCTTGAGGGAAGAAGCTGTTTCTGAAAATGTGCTGAGATAATAGTTATAATAATATTGTTATCATGACCGGGGAAAACTTCATGTCCAGTTTGAAACAGAGCCCGACTGATACTGGATTTTTGTGGCCGATGTCACTGCCGATATAAATAATTAGAAAGTCAAAAATTACATTTCAATATTGCCAATATTCAGTTTTTCTATATCTTAAATCAAAAATGACATCAAGGCACTGAAACAGCAAACTTTCCGCAGTATTATTAATAACTATAAATAACTATAAAAATAAATAAATAGAACAACTTGAATTAAGAAAAAATATCAAATCATTATTAAATCAGAATCCAACCTATAAACCTATCTGTCTCTGGTCTGAAACATAGTGTATGTTTTAACATTCACATTCTGCAGGCAACACTGAACTAGAAATGACTCCCATTACACTGCCTGTAAACTGTAATCAGTATATTGTACACGGCTCAGCTTTATTGCAGCCATACCTGCATTTTTAATGGTATTTTCAGAGAAAAAAGCCAATCATTGCAGGCAGCAGCCAGAGATTCTGAATTATCCTGTAGATTGATTAAAGCTGGAGGTTTTCTAGACAATTGGAGCATAGATGTCATCAAGGCCAATCAAGCCCGGCCCTATTCCTTTCCCATTACAAAGGCTGCACCTGATTAAGTACATCAAATGAGCAGCCGCACAACTCCTGGAGCAAGAGGCATACAGGCTGCTGCTAATTTTCAGGTTATAAGCTGTGTGTAACAGGACCAAATGAATAAGACCAGGGAGAGGGCAATGATTTTTCTCTCTGTGTGTGATCTGTATTTGATGGCGAGCATCAACAGGCCGCTGAGTAGATAGGTCGGACTGATTATTTCTCAGATGACAGGAAGAGAATACAGAGGTGCTGTGTAATATTTCGTTAAAATTGAAAATTGAATAGCTGTCCTCCATGCTATGTCATTCCTTTAACACTATGCCAATTAAAGAGCTCTATGGTGGTACAATCATTCATTTTCAAGAGGGAGACTGAAATTGAATTATGGAGCATGAGAAGAATGAATTAGATACGCTACATGTTTCCCTTGTTTCTCAGCTCTTATCAAATAAAGAGACTGCATAGGAGTCGGTGAATTTACCGCAAGATCCTGGCTCGTCTCTGTCACAGTTGCACTTGAGATACTGTTCGTAACCTGATCTGTTGGCTGAAACTCACACTTGGTTGTTGACTTGTGAAAGAAATTGAGTAAGAGCATTATTTGCGATATTATCACCAGGGTTCCTATACTGTATATATGCAGTACAGAAAAGTATGGAATTAGATTTTTAGTAATTTCCAGGTCTGGATAAAAATGGAAAAATAAAGAAAAGATAGTATGACTACTGCCCCTATTCTGTTTTCTGAAATATAAAGTTGAGAATTCCTAAAAGTAAATTGATCATTGAACATTTATCACTATGAAATTGAGCTTAATGTTGTCAAAAGCTAGGCAAGAAATTTGGCGTCCGTCTGAACACAGTTCTACGCAGAGCTGCGTCTCCACCTGTACATCACATCTGTAACACAGCTCTGCCCTGAATGCCTTACAAATGTATCAAATCTACGACCAAATCAGTTTGAAAGAAAAATGCGTCAGTATCTTTGAATTCCATATATACATCACAAATGCATCATAAATAACCAATATGAAAGTGTCCGATCATTTATGAGTGATGTAGTGATGTAGTTGTCACAAAGAAGGAAGTGACCATCTTTTTATGACGAAACCAAATCTATATGGCTGTGGTCATTGTTGCACAGACGATGTGAAAATTAAGTTAACTTTTTTCAAATTATTTTTAGTTCTTATAAAAGAGACATTGGGTAAATTCACTTGTTACAGCAGCTCAAAGATTGTACAGGTAGAAAAAAGAGTGAATGATAAATTGAATACAAATAAAATAAAAACAGAATAAAATATAAAAGAATAAAAATCTAAAATATGAAATGAAAAACTATATCCACAAACTATATACACTATATAGACCTTCTGCTTATACAGATATACATACACATGTAACACACACGGTTGTGTAGGATTATACTAAGAGAAAAAACATAAATAATATTGCTTTGTAAAATGAGTAACTGCACAGAGGTACAGGGCTTTTGTTGCACTGGACAGTTGCACAGTGTGAATAGATGTTACTACACATGAAAATTTCACAGTGTAAATATAAATATACATTAGATATAATCGCCCACAACCCACCAGTGGTGTGTAGTGCCGCCTACATCCACAGAGACCCCACTGTCCACCTGTACCTTCTTATTTTCTCATTAATTTGTTTTACTAAGAACTCTTTACCATATGTAGCACCAGTTACTGTAATTTACTTCTTACTTCTACTTCTTTGGGTGGAAATGTTTGATAGTTGTGGCAACAATGTGTAAATGCAAGTTTTCCCAGGGCTGGCTTGACATTCCCCAATATAAAGCCTGATTGGCTAAGGATGTTAACAGATGGATGTAAAAAAAAAAACATTTATTTATGTCATAAACCTCTATTTGTACTCACTTGTCAAATATGGTCTGAAAAATACACCAAAAATGGGGATATTGGTAAATTCAAATAATAATAATTAATTACTGTGCTAAACACTGTGCTAATTACTGTGCATCCTATATTGGGACTTAAAGTAAAATGTCAGACATGAACTTCACAACTCAAGAGTCTGCGGTGCCTTCATGATGTTAAAAAAAGACTTTATTTTAGCAAAGCTTTGAGTCACATGAAGTCTTTTTTTCTTAATGGCTTTCCTTTTCTTTTAAAGCTTCACATTCTAATAGGTGTGTCATTCTTTAAAACCCGTCTGAAGGAGGAGAAAAAATAGCAACACTTTCAACAATAACCCCTCTTCTTTCTCCCCAAGTACCACTCCACATGTATGCTGTATGTTTCTTGTCATGATGTTTGCAAAGTGCAGCAATGATTTAATGAACACATCCATCACTGTAAAACAGAATAACATGAAAGAGAAGTACAGTCCACACCAGAGTCTCTCAAATTTTAATTATCTCTCAGGAGAATGCCTTTCCACATGCTTATCAAAACAGTTTTGACCTCCCATGATTTCTCAACATATGAATGTTCTTCACATGTAGACATCTCTGTCATGATTTTATACAGAATCTACAGTAACATTAAGAAAATGTGGCTATTTTAAGCATGGGTGGCTTGTGAGTGGAGGACACAATCCCGTGCAGAACACATCACAAACCCCTCAGGGAAACAAAGGTATTTTTAAGCCTTCTCTCGGAAAGATACTTTTTATTCTAAACTGTAAAATGATCAAATAAGTCAGTGCTTGTAGCTCACCACCATAAGTGAAAGAGGAAAAAAAGACATGTTTATGTTTCCAGCCTGAAGCTCTGTGTGTGCGTGTTGTGCGTGTGTGTGCGCGCTGAGGGAGCAAATCTATGTTTTTGTATTTGTATTCAAGCAAGTACAGGGAAACCCTTTTTACTCTGGCCATCTAAGGACTTCCACACATAAAGTTTATCATCAGTGAAGGAGGAAGTCATGCAAAAATCAAAACACAAGTGGCGGTGAGTTGGTGACGGGTGGTTTGAGAGAGGCAGGGTGCGGAGGGGGGGTTGCAGAGACCAGCCGGCAGTACACAGAGAATCACTATGGTGACAGCAATCAGGGGGCTCAGGGGACTGAGACTTGGTCAGAGAGGAAGGCTTGAGAGGCAGCTGACTGAGGAATCAGCCCTCACTCTGGATGATTCAACTGACAGCTCCCCCCCCGGGCTCTGCCGGACCAACCGTCCCCAGAGACCGTGGGCTTTACAGAACAGGGATGTGGCTAGCAGCCCTTTTCCGACAGAGAAAAAAAAATTGGAATTGAAGCCAAGACGTACAACAGTCCCATAACACAGCAACGTTGTTGACGATACTTACACATATCCTGCTGCTGATGAAAACGTAAAGAGAAAATGTGCTAATTTAAAACATGTAAACAATATGATATGCCACATCCAAGTGTGAGCTTCTCTACATATTTTTTTGTTGTCATGTTTTACATAACCCGTTAAATCTAACAGTTTGCTAACACTTCCTCTGCTTTGTACCTCCACGTTACCCCATTAATCGTCACCCTCTCCTCTCTCTTTATCTGTCACTTCCTCCGTCTCTCTCTGTCCCTTTCTCCCTCCCTCTCTGCTACACTGGACAGCATCCACCTAAACAGATGGTCCAGTGTCAATAGGCTGCTATTAACTGGCCGCTCTCCCCGCTCTGATCCAAGACAGCAAAAAGCACATTCAAAGCACTGGGAATAAATCCTGATGGAGCCACGAAGAAGACACCACTAAGATTAGCATTAGTAAAAATAAAGAGTAAAAATAAAGGCGATACCGATCACTCTGTCAGCATAATTTTTGCAATTAAAGGCATAATATGCATCATTTATTAAAAAAAACGTATATAAACATAATCCCTTTCAATTATCATTTATGACCCACTAAAAGTGTGTGGTGGTGTCTGTATCTGCAGAGATCCTGCCCTCTGTTTCCTCCTTCCTATTTCCTTATTTTCTCATTATTTTACTCTGCACAGGATGCTTCACCAACCCAAAACGTTGGTATTTGACGTCCTGAGAATGAGACTCAACAATCAACTACCTTCCTTTTGCATTCGCAAACAGCTCAGACAAATCCTCCTGATTCTACCTTTAATGTTCCCCCTTTTCATAAATCCTTGTTTTATACCATAGGCCTTTCTTATTGTTACGCTCATATTTTTGCAAATATGTACTCATAAACTATAAAAGAAGAAAAGTACAAAACAAGTAAGAGAATCAGCCACATGCAGATCAAGTAAACTATACAAAAGATACATAAAACATAACAAAAAACAGGTGGGAGACATTGGAAGCAGATTTACTTTAGGTGATAATGGTATTTTAGTCGTATTTTGCCCATTTCTTAGGCCCAAAAAAGTTAAAAAAAAAAAAAAAAAAAAGAAAAGAAAAAAGAAAAGAAAGAAAGAAAAGATTGTATGGTATTAAATTATTGTATCCATTTAGCCCAATATGACTGGAATCTGCATACTTGCAGCTTTCCCATATATCCTTGATGATTTCAATAAAGTCTTGTAATAAAGGTGGTTCAGGCTGTAACCATTTTCTAGTTATGGTTTTCTTACTTGCGGCCAAAATCATTTTAAATAAACACCAGGTGTCTTCCTACCATCATGTTTTCATGTAATAAAATATAATACATCCAATTTAAATGGGATCCTATTGTCAAGTACCTTCTCTATAACCTTATATATGGACTGTGAAAACAAACTATTTGTTTTAACTTCAAAAAGTTTGTGTCTGGGCTGCCATAAAATTTTGTTGAGGTCATTCTGTAATGATTTAAACTTTTTTTTGTTGTTGTTGTCAAATAAACTTGTTATTAATTCAACAATTTGAAAACATGTTTTAAAAGCTTTAAATATTAAGTTGGCATCTCTTCAGTCACACTGGCAAACATTTAGCATTTAAATTTTATTACAATTCAATATTCAGTTTTAACAAACCGATTCAATACCTTCAATATGGTTTTCAGTAGGTTTGTAAATTGAAAGTGCTTTCCTTAATCAACCATTAGTAAAATTAACAATCAATGAATTAATTAATCATAATTAAAACAAAACTTAAACATTTTGCATTTACCCAAAATACCAATGCATTTTCCCCACTCAATCAAAGCTTTATTTCCACTGCAGCAGATTGCAGGTTCTCTGACAGCTTTACATAGCCTGTGAAACATAAAAAAGGTGATGGCCTACGCATTAAACAGATATAATTGAATATTAGATAATAGGCAAAGCCCACTCATAAAAACAAACTGCTGTATTTCAGATTTTATTTCATATTAGATCGATTAATTTTACATGATCAATCAAATTCTTAACAACTGATTAATCAATCATTGATTAATTTGTTATCATCCCTAGTTTACAGCATTTTCATTATTGTGAAAACAAGCAAACATGACTTTTCTTGAAGTGTGTTAGAGACACACAGCAAGTTTTCATCATATATGTTTTTTATCAAACTATAAATGCATGTTGGGAGATCTGCTAACATGCTGAGTGTATTTCTTGAGAAGCCTGATTTAATGAGTTGATTGAACTCTGTACGGTACATTCATTCAACTCATTATTTCAAGTCAAAAGACTTCGGATTAGGAGAACTCATATTTATAAGTTCTAGTGTTCTGAAAATGAATTGAGATTTTATATTTAATTAACTTGAATGTATAAAACTTGTATATTTACATTAAGTTAATGAGAAAAGATTAGTTGAGTCCACTAATTCCTTTATGACTTTTTTACAGTGTGACCTGCAAAAAGGAATGCATTACATTGCAGTCCCAATACATTATATTTTCATAGAATTTTCTGTTATTTTCTCCAAAACCTGAGGCTTAAATTTCATAAACATTTTTGCCTTTTTTACAGCCTCAAGATGCAGCTACAGTACACAGTGAGTCATACTCTGAAATCTCTCAGGTGTTATCGACTGAAACCAAGAATGTAGTGAATCATATCCTTGGCACAAGTCTCCCTAATCTGTTTTCTTTTTTTCTTTTTTTTTTTTTTTTTTGAGCCTTGTTTATTTGTTCCGTAGTTGGGATCTCCTGCCATGCCTGTGACTGGCTGCTTCGTCATCTCTGTGCCACACCCTGCTGAGGAAAAGGACAACCACCTGACCTTGATGCTCACATCAGCCCAGCCCTCACTTTTCCCCCACTACTGCTGCCTATTACTAAGAGGTACCATTCATTTCCACTCTCTTGAGGTCTCTGATAGGGTACGTCTTTTATTACCTTCCATTACTTTACACGTAACTGTCACAAAAACACCTCCAAGGAAGAATTATTCTCTTCCCAAAAAGTCAAGTTGATAATGCTTTTCCACACTTGAATCCTGTTTTGGAAAGAGCCATAATTAGATAACAGGACCGAACAATATTAGCCCCCGCACCTCCTAACCGATCAAGCCTCCACACCTCCTAACCGATCAATTTACCCCCGGTTGTTATGTTTGATCTGGACGGGAGTGAGAGCTAGTATGAGTGTAAACGTTCCTTCACCATCTCTAGCAGGAAAAGAGGAGAAGAGAGGAAAATGTGGAAGATAGGAGTGGCACAGAGAGGAAGGGATGTGGCGGCGATGGTGTCGCTGTTGCTAGAACAGTCTTCCCACCTTGTGGTAGCACGGCGAACTGTAGCTGCATCAATGCGTGAGCAATGGGGAGAGGGAGAGAGAGTGATGCAGAGAGAGATGGAGTGAGAGAGATAGAGAGGGAGGGAGGAGGGAGAGCAAAGGAGAGAGCCAGAGGGAGTGATACAGAGAGAGAGAGAGAGAGTGGAGAGAGAGCAAAAGGGAGGGGAGTTTAAACTAAGTGCTATGTTGTGGGACAGGCTAATCTGCTAGCGAGCAGTGTGAGGATCGGAGCGTATTGTGTGAGCCAGTGTGCGGGGGACAGATAAGGGAGCCAGCCAGCCCGCCAGCCCGACCCACCGACCCACCGACCGCCTGACTGCCTGTTTTAATGTGCTGACTCTGGGGAGATTTAAAAAAAAGAGAAACAGCATATTGACTCCTTAGACGTGTGTGCGGAGACCCTGGGCACAAACACCACCACCACTACTACAGCCACAGCCAGCAAGAGAGGTGCATCAGCAAGACAGAAACAGAGCGCTTGAAAATATCACAACTCCAAAAAAATCTGAAAATTATAGAGGATTTTTTATCCCCCTCTTTTTTCCAATTGATTTCATTTTTTCTTTCTTTCTTTTTTGTGTTTTTTCCCGGGACTGACTCCCAACCGTAAGACGAGAAAAAAGGGGGAAGCAAAGAACTGAAGAGAATCTGAAAATAAAAAGGACAGAACGAAAATAAAAAGCACCGAACCTGAACATGTTCGAAATAAGCCGAACACTCAACGCTGCTTTGTTGAGCAATGAGGTAAAGAGATTTGGATTTGTTTCTTTTCTCCACACCTCACCTGTGTATGTCTGCTGCCAACCATTCTGTCATGTGTGTTCCTGTGTGTCCGTGCATGTGTTTGTACACTTGTGTATGCTCGTAGCCAGAAGACAGAGGGGATGATTGATAACAGCAGCTATTATATTTCCCTGGGTTTGATAGTCGGAACGGAGGAAAGGGGGACTGCTACGCTTCTCACACTCAACCTGGCTTGTAATAATAAATGGAGAGCTAGTGCCTAGACTTTATATCCCTCTATTGTAACAAAACCAAGGTAGCTATCAAATCCATAGGCTTGCTTGTGAAATTGCCCACCTGGGGCTAAAATTGTATGTGTGCTTTCATGTGCACGTACAGTATGTCTGCAAGTGTGAGTGTGTATGCCTGTGTGTTCACACATGCATTTGTGTGAGAGCAAAGTGTTCTGTAATCCCCCTCTACCTCCTCTCTTTCTTCATGTGTTACCCCCCACCCCCGCCCCCTCCTCCTCCTCCTCACCCCCCCACTCCCTCTTCTGTCCTTTACCATTCTCACCGTCCTTTCTACCTGCTGTTATCTGTTCTCCTTCCCTTCTCTCACACCCCTTCCCTTCTCTCTTTTTCTCTTTTCTCTCCTCCCCTCTCCTCTCCTCCTCCTCCTGTGTCTGTGTGTGAGTGTGTGTGTTCTGTGAGCAGCATCTCAAGATGATGGCGAGGTACGGGCAGCTCTCGGGACTAGCAGCCAGTGGCGTGGGCTCCGTCCCCGAGACGCGCTCGCCGCTATTTCCCAGGGATCTCCCGTCATCGCCAGCCCAGATGGGCTACAGGTCACCCCTGGTAAGAGGATAGACAGACCAATGTATCTCCATCTCTTTAATGAACGCGGGGCGAGCATAATATTGAGAAAAGAAACAGGGAAAAAAAGAAGAGAGTGGTAGTTAGTGTGTTTGAATCTGTATGTGTGTGTGAGGAAAAGAGCAAAAGGGCAGAAAGAGAGCAAATCAATTGTGGGATTCTGTCTGTATCCCCAATGGATAGTATTAGTAAATATTTACATTGGTATGTTTGTTCAATTACGGACGCCTACTCTGTCTTTAGCCTCTGCCAGTCAGACTGTTATCAAGGGAATTTGAGGTGTTTGTGTGTGTGCATGCATGTGTGAGTGTGGGTAATATATTTTACATTTGTTGTATTTTGTGAATTCTGAAGTATTTGCATTTAATGTTTGATGATGAATTAACTTTATAGTGAATTAATAAATAGGAATTAGCAGTGCACCTACAATTCTACCATTTTAAACTTTATATAACATCCCTGCAAAGCAAAGATTATTTTCTCAACAGCCTTAGGAAATGCACTGTGCAGTTATGTAAGATGACAGATTTCAAATGTCATTTGATCACAACTATCAATCCAATTCAATTCCGATAAACATCTGACAAGTCACATTAACAGAGGAAGCAGGCACGCTGTAGATAGATGGGATATTCTGCACTGGAGACAACATTACTCTGCCATTTCCATAGAAAAAGATTACTTCAAGGGAAAGTGAATGAGAGAGAAAAAGGGGCATGAGAAAACCCTGAGCGTTTAGGCAAAAGCGTTGTAAGAAAATCCCTGACTCGCCGCATTAAAGCGACATGAAGCTGTGGGTGTCTAATCCGCTGTGGGCTCTTCATTGGTTCGGCTCCCCTTCAAACTGGCTCAGATCCACACCCCCAGAGCCTCCCGGAAGCCTTCATAACCCACTGTCATGCTGCTGACTGTACCCAGGGGTTTCCGTCAACTGTATGCAAATGCACGGCGAGGATAAGCGGTGAAATACGTCCGTTAGGAGTTGGGCTTCAAAAATGTTTTTCAGTTTTTTTGCTTTGAATTCTTACATGAGTTCAAAGACGCCTGTCCAGTGTTTTGTTGTTATTATAAGCACACAGAATTGCTGTGTTTCCCACTGCCCGTTCAGACTCACAACAGTGTTATCTGCTGTTTGCATAAAGCTGCTGGACCATAAATTATTTGTTGAAACTAGTGGAACTAATTAGCTGAATTTATTATATAAATATGATTGACGTGTTAACATGTTTTGATGCATCTTATCGGCAACTTATTAGATGGAATAACAGAAATTGAAGTAATTACTTAACCAGCCTGATGCCCAGATTACTATTTGAAAATTCTGTTAAATTTCAAGACATAATATGCAACATTTTCAGATTTTCAAAAAACAATTTATAGACTCATACAGAATCCTTCTCAGTCACCACGTATGATCCGCTAGAAGTGTGTGGTGGTGTCTGTATCTGCAGAGACTCTGCCCTCTGCCTGTATTTCCTTATTTTCTCATTATTTTGCTGTGCTCAGGACACTTTACCAACGCAAAACATCAGTATTTGACATCCTGGGAATGATACTCAAAAATCAACTATCTTTCTGGTGCATTTATGAACAGCTTGGACAAATCCCACCTGATTCTACTTTTCACAACAACTACAAAAAAGTACAGGGTCAAAATGAATTAAAAACACTGTTATTAATAACTGAATGACTATTAGGTCCTCGTCATACATAGTTATATTTCTGGTAAAATGGTTTGGAAATGCTTTATTTTTGTGACTTTTGCGCATTTGTCATCAATGTGTTTCTGGTGATGAGGCATATTCCTGTGTGTGTGTGTGTGTGTGTGTGTGTGTGTGGGCGAGTGAGCGTGTGTATAAGCGCACAGTGTTTGAAAATGCGTGCGTGTGTGTGTGTGTGCGTGCGCATGATTACCCTGGTTAAAAAAGACCATCGTTATAGTGATTAATGGTGCCTTCATTAAGCACAGCGAGATCATTTGCATACATTAGATAAATGTGCTGGAAGATTCTGGTGGCTTTGGTGTGTAAAGCTTCAAAAGCAGCCTCGCATTTTTGACTTATGGAGATATCAAACGGAAATACAATTCTAGACTGGCAGCAGAACATTGCTTTGTGTAGAGAAAATGGAGAAAATTAATTGTTTTAGAAAATATAGTTAATATATCTATTAATTGCTGATTTATATAATATTACCATTAAAAATTGAGACACTACAGTTTATTTCCACTGCATTAAATGAGTGCTTTGATAAATTAATAAATAGCTTAATGGTTTCGTCCTCCAATACACTAAACGCCTGCAGCAAAGTTTACCATTACTTCCCCTGGCAACACTATGTTCAGTTTGTTTAGAGCATTAGTGTGTGTGTTTGTGCTACACTTGTCTCTTTGTGTGTGTGCAGTGGCCTCAGTCATGCATCTTTAAAGTTGTGTGTTTAAAAGAGCATTTGAAGAATTAAATTGTGAGCCCATCAGAGCCCAGGCACACGGAGGAGAGATTCAGCGTGCAATTAATGACATTTTGACTATTTTCTTCTGTTAAAAATGAGCATCTGCGATATCAGTTTACAGCATTAAGATGACCTGGCAATCTCAGCCACGTCACCTTACACAAAGCGGATCAAATTAGAAAAGAAACAACAACATGTGAGCAAAAACTGAATCACAAATTATTCCGTATTTCAGTCACTGAGATCTAATTTTCAAAAGCCCACATCTAAAAACCTGCAGTGCGCCGTGCTTCAGAGCTGAATGCTGTTAATTTGTAGAAAGCTCCACTGATTACCCACTGCAGGCAGCTGCCGTTCTCTATGTGACACTAGGCTTTGTTTGACAACTCCAATCTTTTCTGTTTCAACATTAAAAAAAAAACAACCAAAAAAAAAAAAAAACAGAGGGTTGCATTTCAGACCTGCGTGAAGAGGTTCATCGTCAGCACAACAACAAACAGACAGAGGAGGAAGAAGAGGGCTCAGAAGCTGTCAAACGTGTGCAGCTACGGTACATCAGCACCAGCCAGGAGATAGTTAGAGGTCATCTCTATTTCATAACAATGATTAGCTCCTTCCATCTGCCGCTCGCTGCACTTCCCCTTTCCTTGATTGCAGTGTTCTCTATATCCAGGAAATTAGTTCATTTATGCTCTGAACGACGCCACAGAGGGGAAAAAAGATGCTCATAGTCAGAGAAACAGAGAGATGGAGATAGAGCGTCAACAAATACAATCATGCCTCAGGTACAATGGTGGTTGATTAATGCAGAACTGACAAAAACAATGTGATTGTTGTAACGTATTTTACCAACAGATAAAAGATTTAAAAAATAACCATCTTACAGATTCAAAAGTGCAAACTAGGAACAGCCAAAATATATACTTGAAATCATTTTATCATTTTCCTTTTTAACTGCAGAGACAGCAGCACATAACATGGAGGTATGATGTTGTGTCGTGTTCAGAAAAGCTTTTTAGCCATAGGGTGGTAGAAAAAAAGACATGCTAGCCAGCCATATCATCCCTATAGCGTAACATCAGACTGGAGAGGGTTAATGCCGCTCCGTGTTATAGAATTTACATGCAACATCACACAAACACAGACTGTGCGGCTTTGTGCGTGTGTGTGTGTATACATCATGTCATGTTTGCACTTGATATGAGCACATGTGGTGTGTCAGTTACGGGGGAACACAGAGAAGCTGAGAGACACTGTGAAGGGGGCCTGAAGGGTTCAGATTTGTTGGAAGAGCTGAGTCGTGTGCGTGCGTGTGTGTGTGTGTTGGAGTGTGTGCGTGTGCTGGCCACCAGTGCTGCAGGGAGGGCCTAGAGATCAGCAGCTGAGCCTGTGTCCCGCTGGGAGCCATCACTGCAGAATGGAGCAGGTGTCTGCAGGCTCATGCACACATAGACACACACACACACACACACACACGCTGTAACGCTAAGTGAACTCCCTCTTTCTCCTCACTGTCTCTCTTTCTCCGTCTCTTTTTTGTGCACACCCAACCCGGCAATTTAGCAGGTCCACAGGATGCCTTTAAGTGTGTATTTCCATGTTTTTCATCATCACCTATTTTTCATACGCATCGACTCTATGCTATACATGAGACGTAAAAAAAGGTGAAGATGGAGATGTGGATGTGATCCATAAACAATAGTCTAACAACAGAACAGGCTGCTGCAGCGACACGAGCGCCCACGCCCAAGCAAAGGTCACCTTTCTGTGCGTTCAGGTACTTTGGCCTGGAAGTAATGACCTGTAATTTCACCTATATGATGGCAGTGACAGGGCTCAGGGCTTCTGAGTCGAGTCTGTATCTAGTAACAAACTGATCACGTTTTACTTCAACATATAATAAACACTGAGTAATTATTAGAGGGGTGGGTGCAGAGCACAACCCCATAATCCAGATGTAAACAAAAGGGTCGCCTCAGCCATCAAAAAACAAAGCAGAAGATTTGAACCTGCTATTATTCCCACACTGATTGACAGGTCTTTTAATACACGGATTAACATAACTAAATCTCAGCAATTCAAGTTTTCTGATAATGACAATGATTGTAAGTGCAGCAATAAAACAGGCGGATATTTTCAATTATAATCTGTCAAGAAATAAACAAAATAGAGGTTTCTGTAGAGTCACAGCCTCCAAGGACAGTCCCGAATTACAAACAGTTGTTCCAAATCTTGTCCTTTTTCTCGGGAAAATTAACTGTTATCGTAATGATGAACACCATAAATTAATTGATCAAAATATTCTGATCAAATCACATATATAGGATAGAATTCCATCTTTTAGTTTAAAAAATGTCATGCTTGTTTTTGTAAAATATGTGTTACTGATGTGTTTTCATTTGTGCTTTGCACTGATTAGGCCATCATAGATAACAGATTGTTGAGGTCATTTGACCTGTTTAAACCCAGATGACAGAGAGTGTGGGAGGAATTTGTGATGGAAAATATCTAGAAAATGTATTTTTAAGATCCTGCATTTTAATAATAAAATTACCTGCTAAAAAGACATTTAAAATGACTGTAACATACCTGTCACCTGTGCCAGGACACTGTGCTTCATATCATCCTCAGAATTTGTAACTGATCTTTGTAATATTAATAACAAATGATGTTTATTCTGTTTTAATTCTTCTAACATGACACACCAACACCCAACTTACTTCCCCGACCCATTCTCATCTGGTCTCCCTGGTCTCCAATGATATATGGGAAAAAAAAAATATTTGTGTTTATGCTAGAATATACAGACCAGGGCCTTGGGGTAATAAAATTGGGAAAATAGAATCGCGTAAACGTCAGCCATAATGCAAAAGCATGCATGCACACATAATTATCACAGTTTATAGTAGTGGATTATATCTCCGTGGTGGGCCTGTGAATTCTTGTGGGGATTTACCTCAAGTCAGTGGCTACATTTGTGCAGTTCAATAGGTTGAATAAACAAAATAATCTCACTTCCTGCTGTTCGTTTTTCTTCTTTAATGCAAAAAAAAAAAATCCCAGGGCTGCTTGCTCTTTTGCTTGGTGGAGGAAAGCATTTAATTTCAGAGACAAATTTGTTGCCTCTCTTGGACAATGTTTTCACATCCAGTTGTGGTTATTTCATTCGGCTTAAAAGGATAAATAGAGAATAATGAAACAGACAAGGCTGCAGAGAAAAGCAGTATTGTGTTTTCAGATTTGGTGAGTTTTTCCCATTTTGTTATTTGCAAACCGACATTAACAGTTACTGTGGAAAAACAGAAAAATGCCTCAGCTGCTGTTTGACAAGTCAAAATTGGAGGTTTTTGACGAAACCTAAAGTCGTTTTAGGGCAACATAACGTTCCATTTAAAAAGCAGCCTAAGGTGTGTGTTAGAACATGCACTTTTACTGAATTAATTACAAAATGACAGCGATAACTGATTGTACCATAGATATGTCAGCCTTATAAACTTTGACAAAAGAGGTATTAGCCAGTGCAAGCCCTTTTCTGACCTGTCTGCGTCTGTGATAATCTCAGCTCAGTCGTCTCCTTCACAATAGACGCAAATGCACAAATTCGTGTGTCGAAAAGAACATTAAATCATCTCTTTTCAGGAATGACATTTATAGATTACGCTCTGTGTAGACCCCAATTTGAGATGGAACAGACGCCCATTTTGCAGGTGAGGACTCCTGACCACACAAATATGTGGCAGTCATTTTAAGAGCAGCGATGTGAGGAAATGTGCTTTTTATTGCTGACAGCTCAGCGCCTGTTGATGCTGAGCTGACAAACGCCACCGATACTTGAGTGATTGTCCACGTCTGGGATCCTGGCATGTTGATGAACAACACTATTTTTTGTCCTCTCAGAATTGATAGTTTCAAAGCCAGTGCCTTTTTATTGATTCGCTAATTGCCGGGGATGAGGCAAAGTATCTGCTGTCACCATGAATAAATGATGTATGGCTGACCTGTGCATTAGTGCCGAGGAAGAGTGACCATTCTACTTACAGTAGCCGGCTATAAGCTGGGGTCTGTGTATACTGCATGTGTAGCAAAGACAGTAGTTTTAAAAGCGTAACATGTAATATTTTCTTTAAAAAACAATGTACTGAGTCATGTAGACTAGAAGTGTGTGGTGGTGGCTCGGGATGCTGTACCAACCCAAATTAGATTTAGGAATAAAACTAAACAATTATCTTTCTGGTGCGTTTATGAACATATAGGACGAATCCTACTGATTCTACCTTTAAATGTGTGATAGATTTTTTAATTGTTTAAGAAAGGAGGCCGTTCATGAAGGGCAAGCTAAATCAAGACAAGATATTGGAAATTGATGAAAATATGACAGTTATTTTTGTCCAAGGGGAGGCTAACAATAAGTGGTTCCTGCAACAGCAGCATCATCATTATCTGCTGACCCTTATAGTCCCTTTAATAATAAATGTGTCTTGAGCTGTTATTTAGTCACTGTAAAGAGAGATAATTTACTGTATTTTAATCATATTGCAATTACAATATGATTTACAGTTAGTGAAAATGAACATTTTTGTTGGGGTGCAACTAACGATTATTTTCATTGTCGATTAATCTTTCATTTATTTTCTCAATTGATCGATTTGTTGTTTGGTTCATAAAATGCCAGAAAATAGTGAAAAATGTCCATCAGTGTTTCCCAAAGCCCAAGCTGGTGTCTTCAAATGTCTTGTTTTGCCCACAACCCAAAGATATTCCATGAAATGTAAAAAAAAAGTGAAAAAAAGTGAAAAAGGCTTATCACAATTGTCCAGAAACCAAATTGTATAAATAATAGTAATAATAAATAGTTTTTCTTAATCCAACCAGCAGTCCAAAACCAAACAAAATTATTACTATTATAAATGACAAAGAAAAGCAGTAAATCCTTACGCCTCAGAAACTGAAACAAGCAAAAGTTTGCCATTTTTGCTTAAAAAATGACTCAGGTCGATTAATTGATTATCAAAATAGTTGACAATTAATTTAATAATTGATAACCAATTGATCAAATCATCTAATCATTACAGCAGATATCATACATATTTTGTAAGGAATTTACTTCTGTAGGAGAAAATTTTGCTTTTTTCTTGTCTGTTTGCATTATTGCATTTTTCTCTCTTGATATTTTCATAGTGGAAAATTATTTCTGGAGTTGTTGCAAAGGAATTTCTTCTTCTCTTCAATCAACTAAATGTTTCAGCAACACAAATTTATTGAAACATGTCTCTAAGCATGTAGGCATTTAAAGTGAGACCCAGTGGAGTTTTTCTTGTTGTGCATTGCCCACTTGCTTTTCTTCAAGCATGAGAAAGGGCGGTTAAGCATGAAGTGACATTTGGAGAGCTGGATTTGTGCGGCTCGGGCATGTTTTGGTCCACAGTACCGCAGGCCAGCCCTGTGAAAGACTCGGGATGCGTCTCATTTCTAAAAGGTTATTCCTCATCAAACGCCAGTTGTGCAGCCGTTTATGGAGATCTGATAGTGTGGGGTTTTTGATGAGGTTTTAAACGTCATTATAGATGGCAGGTTGGTGTTTCAGCGATTCACATTTTTCCACCTGAGGTCTGAGTTGGAGATTCTGTAAAAGAGAAAAAAGACTTATTTCTGCAGGGAGATAAATGACTGCAGAAATAAATAATGAGAATAAAAAGGTCTGAAACTGAGCAGCAGTCTAAAGAATCTCAAGTGGGAAGCTGTGGGGGCTTTGCGTTGCTGTAGTGTGTGTGTGTGTGTGCAAGTGTGTGTGTGTGTGTGTATATGGGGGGGTTGTGATTAAAGCCTCCACCAGATGGACCACAGCAGTCGCCCTGTGAGCATGGATGTACCCCGACCGGATCAAACGCAAAAAGGGCTGCCGTCCCCACAGCCTGAAAGCCCACCACCAAACCCCATGATCCACTGACCCACCACACTGCAGAGCAGCCACCGCTTCATTTCACACGTACAGAGTCATCCGGTTCAGATGAGACAATGAGAGAACAACAGAAAATAAAACACGTTTTGCAGTCCTAGTCATCTTTGAGACTCCAACGATTAAATTTAACAATTAGATTACATTTACCATACATCAATGACAATTAACAGCGAGACTAAACTTCATGATCAGTGTGTGAGCTGCTGGCCCGCTGAAGTTGAATGTCACCCCAAGCTGCGGACCACTCTGTTGTCCAAATGGACACTAATCCACCAGAGTCCTGTTGAGAATACACTCTCAGTGCCAGAACACATGCCAGACTCAACAGCCAATGCATAGCTAAGCCTCTCTGGGCACCTCCACAAACCTCTCATTTGTGTCAGGCTATAGCCTCAAAGACCCACCATTATCTCTTCCGTTAAAAAGAAAAAAAACATCAATGTGTTTTTCTTAACCGAGAGGAGAGAAATAAACTTTTACACCTTACAGTAAATTTATTAATTTTACTATGTGGGTTGAATGTGTTTTCTTGAATGTTTTCTGTTGTTTTCTCTAGGGACGCGCTAATCTGCTACTCGGTTACGGTATTGGGTCTGATACTGACCAAAATCCTGGATCGGATATCTTGGGGGGGCAGCATCGTATTGTACTGCACAAATTACATTCTGAGGTGCTGGGCTGGATTCGGGCCACCGGCCTTGAGTTTGACTAATGTAGCCTAAACTAATGCTAAACTAAACAGCAGCCCTGTCATTATGTTAGCTGTGTGGAGTTATTTTAAGCTGAAGGAAGAAAAGATAAAAATATCTGAGTGCAATTTATGTATTTATGAACATTTCATTTTTAATATTTAAATGGTGCTGAACAATAAAACATGCTCCTAATAGTTCTATGAGTGAAAAAAAAGTACAAAGAGTACTACAAAGAGTTTTTAACTGGTCATGAAAAAGTCTCAATATAATGCTGATGGCCTCTATATGACCGTGAAAGAGGTTGGCTATTTCTATATAGTTATTCTGAATGGCTGCCACCGGGTCGGGTTCTGCTTGAAACCAGATGAAACAAGTCTGTGTTTACATTTTCCCAGGCACAGTTACAGTGAGTAGTAGGTTAGCCCGTTACAACGAAGCAGGAAGCACTTTATTTACGCTATATGTTGGTTTTATTATGGTGGAAACACTGCTTCTTTTGTCTCCAAGGGCCTCCAAAATCAACAATATATGAAAGCTACTTGTAGTAGCTTTAAGGAAAAAGAAGAAGCATGCATGACTGAGTTATATTGTGGCTATGCATTTCTTCCTTTAGGGGAGCAGAATATTTGTTTCATAGTTTGAGCGTGATGTTTTTTAGATGACTACATTAAGCAAAGTGCACCCATACAAATGTATTATTAACAGCTTACTTGTTTAAGAGGGGGAAAATGATACTGCAATCGATATCATCATATACTTAAGGTTGTGGTATTGGTATTGGTCATGATAAAGTGGCATGGAGCCATCCCTTGTTTTCTCTAGACAAAACACCAATTAATCAAAATACAGAAAAGACAGTTATATAAGTATTATTTTGAATTAAATCTACAAACGAGCAGTCCATTTCTGCAGAGTTTACATAGCGACTGAACTAGCAGTTCACTCCCTCTTCCACAGATAGAGACAGAACGTTGAGCCTGAGCTTTCAAACAGCCCCCTGTCACATCTCTGCAGTGTGCAAAGCTCCAGCCATACCAAACAGCTTTGAGTTAAAGTGGAAGAAAGTGGCTGTGACAAATGCAGCACAGCCTTGTTCCGGGATCAGCATGAAGAATTCATTTCTGATCTGAGGAGTCTCTACCAGGGAGAGTGACACAGGCAGGGGTTAAGCTGACTGTGTATCATGCCCACTGACACGGAGGGAAGAGGATGTAGGAGGAAGGCTTCAACTAGATTAGTTCAATTTGACCAAAATACATGCATTTAATATTGTGTATTTTTAAGTAACGTGCAATTTAGGAGATCTACTTAGAAAGGCCAAGTTGGATGTAGTAAAGATTTTACAAAGGAAAATGCCAATTTCTTTAGTCAGACAAGACCAGGAACACTGAACTCACAGCACTGAGCTGTAACTCAGGAATTACACAGCAACATTGCATTATCAGTCATAATCTCAATGTTTTCACCAATATTAGTTAATTTGTCAGCAAGATGTTTCAAAAATATGTGTAAATTAACCAACTATGTTGATAATGAGTTAATTGTTTCATCCATTTTTCAAGCAAAAATGTCCTCATCATTTATGACAGTAAATTAAGAGTCTTTGGGTTTTGGACTATTGGTTGGACAAAAGACGCTATTATCAGACGTCACTTTGAGCTCTGGGAAAATGTTGTTTTTGAGTAGTTTTCTTTTTTGTATTTGTCTTTTTTATGACATTTTATAGACTAATCCAGGGGCTCCCAAAATTTTTTATGTCAAGGACCAAATAGATGTACATTGGACCATGGAAACCCAAATTCACAGGATTTTATCTTAAGGGATTCCCTCTGTGTAATAAATATCCATGGCTCTGAAATAGAGATGAAATTATTAGATTTTGTTGCTTAAATTTAGGGTTCAGGCTTCAGATAATCAGGATTCGACTAAAACTATAAAAACAATGCAGACAGACAAAACACATTTTCAGGGTCAGGATATGAGTTGAACTTAAAATGTAAGAGATATTCTTGTTGATGTCTTTCTTGGTTTGCAAGTTGGACAAATTTATCATTGTAGGCGATGGTTTATGCTCTCTGCACTCTAAATGCCTTCTAAGGCTCTGTGTTTGCAAGTCTTTGACCTGGTGAATTGAGATTTTCTTTCAGCACACACAGACTTTTTTCACCGACTGGCTGTGAACTTGACTGTCCTCCCAGGATAATTTCACATCATTTTTGCTCAGTGGTTTAAATAAGGTGCTGTTGTGGTGATTCTGCTCCTCCCGCTTATCAGTTTCCTCTTTGGAGAAGCTTTTGTGGCAGAACTACTCCCAACTGCTCCCCTCTATTACTAAATTGTCAGAGCACAGAGCGCCCTGCTTTTGAAGACAAAGAATAGAGGTGATTTGATTGAGGGTACAACAGAAATGCAGGTGCACTGCGTGCCTCTGACCAGAAAATGACCAAAAATCAGTGTCCACGTCATGTGCGCCATTGATTTATGAAAATAAAGCCCCTGGTCTTAACGCTGAGAGCAAACAACTAAAGTCAACTGAATCCAAACTGCCCGTTGTTGTCGGGATACAGACGCAGTGTGTTAATAGCTGTCTGGTGATGCTGGGTTTGTCGCTGGGCAGAGAGACAGGCGAGTTGAAGGCTGTGATTCGCATTTGTTGATTGTTACCGGCAGAGGGTGGACACCTGCCAGGAAAGAGGCGATCATCAGTCTGAGTAGCACAGCAAGATGCTACTACTGCCAGAACTTCAATAGAGCAACTAAATCTATCCTTCAAGGGCAAATCAAAAAGAGCCTAAGTAAGCCGCAGCATACTGAGGAGGAGTGTGTTCTGGGCTATTAAATGTATTAGGCTGTTTTACTGCATAGACTGCTGGGATATTTTGAATTGAAAGCAACCGGGCCTGACAAGTTGTTCTCATCGGCATTTTTTATCGCCAACAGTGTTGTTTCCACACAGTGTAAGAGGGGTAATTCAGTTTCTGTCGTATGTCCTCAGTTGCATTAATTTGCTCTGAACCTGACTCGCAATTGCGGAGATCAGTTTTGTAGAAAAACACAAGTTGTCCCTTCTCTTGTGTTAATAATCAAGGTATTTTCTTGCTGCACTTTGAGGTAACACCTCTGCTGGCATCTTCACTTCTCTTCCTTTAAATAGAAGTCTTATTATGCAGAGTGAAACATAAGACAGGTGTTGAAACACTGCGTCTGACAGTTAACAAGACTCAAACCGAGAGCGCCCACAATTATCACCGTCTGCACGCTGCATATTCAAACCTGCTATACCGTGTACGCTATTCTTTGCCTGCTCCTTCACACTTGTTATCAGAATACTATGTGTTGGCTCCTACCAGACTTTATTGTGTGTGTACAGTCCTGTATATTCTTTTGTTTAGAGCTGCGACAATTAATCTATTAGTAGTCAACTATTAAATTAATCGCCAGCTAATTGATGTGGGATTAATCAGTTTGAGTCATTTTTTAAGAAAAAATCTTCTTAAAAGCTTCTGAATTGTGAATATTTTCTGGTTTCTTTACTCCTCTATGACAGTAAACTGAATATGTTTGGGTTGTGGATGAAACAAGACATTTGAGGACATCATCTCTGGCTTTAGGAAACACTGTTTGACATTTTTCATCCTTTCTGACTGACTTTTCTGATTTTATAGACCAGTGGTTCTCAACCTGGGGGTCAGGACCCCCAAGGGGGTTAAAAGATAACTTTCTGGGGGTCGCCAGGTAGTGAACATTAAAATAAAATAACATATTATGGCAAGCAGCACAGAATGAGTGCCAGGAAGCAGGTCTCAGCAACGTTAGCCCCTGAAAGACATTTAACATCGGGAACAAGCACTCAAAAATATGCAAATACAGCCTCAAAATATGTAACAGCCACTTAATTCATGGTTATAACCATAAACCAGCACAAAATGTCAATTACTAATATAAACCTCCATGGTCTGAACACTATCAAAAAGTAATATTTGCATTTTATAATCTAAAATAGCAAACTTAACAAATTACTCAGTCCAATACTAGGCATGATGGGAAATGAGGCTGTTTGTTAGACTGGGAAATGATTTTTACATTACATCACCTGTACCAGTAATATCATTTCCCTTAAAATACATAGTTATTGAATTTCTTTGTGAGAGACCCATCGAAATAATGAGATTGGTGTTGATGTAACCCCTTTGTAATCACCAACATTTTGATTAGTAACTGTAATTTAATTACATATTTTTTGCCAGTAATTACAATTACATTTATACTGTCATTTAATTACATACAATTACATGTATTCTCCAGCATTGCTAGTACCCTATGAGACATTTGAGTGAAATTTTGTCAGAATTAGTGCATGATTTTTTGAGTTATGGCCAAAAATGTGTTTTGTGAGGTCACAGTGACCTTTGACAGTTCATCCTTGAGTTCAAGTGGATGTTTGTACCGTGAATGTGAGGTCACAGTGATCTTTGATTTCAAAATCAAATCATCCTCGAGTCCAAGTGGTCATTTGTGCCAAATTTGAAGAAATTCCTTTGTTGAAATATTGCATTTACATGAATGGGACGACTCAAAAATGTAATGCCTATTTAACGGAATTTTCAGTCCGGAATCAGTCCGGTCGTGTGCGAGATTAGCTACAGACATGCTTCAGGCCCGTACGTCACACACAAACACACACAAGCAATCGCACGATCCCCTCCAATCTTATGCCTGAATGAGAGATGAATGAAAATAATTATTAGACACAGCCCTACATTCGTTCAAACTGGGATATTTGTCCAAAACCAAACATTTTTTTCACCCTCCAGGGCGTGGCTGAAATAAAGCATAGTGACTGTGTGCGAGAGAAGCAGAATGAGCAGGAGAGAGTAAAAGAGAGACAACACCAGCCTGCAGTTAATCCATTAAGGTCTGTGACTAGGAGGGGTTTAGGGTGGAGGAGCAGGGCAGAGTGGAGGGCAGGAGGAGTTCATGACAATTAGCCAGCTCTCTGCTTTCCGAATTAGCAGGCTGCAAGCGCAGGCTGAAGCACACTTCTGGGGTCCGGCAGTTCCACGGCAGTCACAGTGTCAGACTGCGACGCACTCCATGAACCGAAATGTTGTGTGTTTTTATGCCTGTGCCTGGAAGTGTTTGAGTGTGTGTGTGTTTATGGATGTGAGCCAGAGCCAATCAGCGAGATGGGGTTTCACATTGCTGACAGTATGGCTGGTCCTGCTGGGTTAAAGCCACAAAAGCTTTTTAACTTTCAAAACTTTACAAGAGAAAAGAAATATCATTTAGCTCCTCAAAAACTATTTAGCATCAGTCATCATCTAAAAGGCCAAATAATGCATCCAATCAGCGATGTGCACTTTTTTTTGTGCATAGTCTGACAAACTGGGAACATCATTAAGAAAGAGTAGTCTTTTTTTAGTCATTACCCTTAATTACTTTTTTGACATTTTTACATTTATTCAGTGCTGTGTTGCATTTTATTCACAGACATAATCTCTAAGTGAGGAAGGGCAAAAATCCACAAGATAATGAGCTACACTGCAATATCTCTAAAATCCAGACTGTAAAGTATCTCACCATGGATGCCCTTGATAGAATATCTCAACCACTCCCTCCATCTGCCCATACACAATATTATAATGCACAGTGTGTACCCTTAACTAGGACATGGCGGCAACATGGTTCCATCTTTGCTTTGTGTCTGTATATCATAACAACACACTCTCAGTAAGACAACACACTGCAAAGAGCAGATTGTGTTTATAGCTAATTTACTGAGTAGTGGCAGTCACTTTCATTGCTTTATAAAAACCACGGTCCTGTAGAGCAATTTGGTGAAATGACACGCCGAGCAAGTCAACTGTGAGAGACTATTTTCACTTTCAAATCATATTCTCATTTAGAGAAAAGGTTATTTGGATCATATTACAAAGGCAGAAAACAACCTCAAAACACTGTCCTTTATGAAATAAGAAAATGATCACCCTCCATTTTCCACCCCACATTTTACTGCCTCTACACATCAGTTAAAAGTTGACTGCATACAAAGACAAAAAAACAGAGAAGTGATTTGTGATTCAGTGAAGCTGACGTTCCATTCTTTACAGTATAGGGATTTAAAAAGCAACAATAAAAACATAGTTGGGAGGAAAATAGAGGCAGTAATATGGAGAACGTTTTTTCCCGAACCCAAAACCTTTATTAAATTCAAAAGGTCAGAGCAGGAGGATAAAGGACGGACAGGAAACTGTGGGTTTGTTGCCTGTGCTATTCAGCTGCAAATTTTGCCTCTTTCTGCTCTTTGGTGGAGAAGATATGGAGGCGCATAAAAGGAAAATAGACAAAGATGCACTTCTATTTTAATCCATTTTCTTTGTGTTTCTTTCCACATTACTCTCCCTCTGTTGTGTTATATACAGTATGATCAGTACAAATCTCCAGACTGCCAGTGCCTGCATATCTATTCTATCTGAAACAATGGTGAGCTTGTTCAGTGTGTGTGTGTGTGTGTGTGTGTGTGTGTGTGCGTGTGTGTGTGTGCGTGCTGCGCACATGTACTGCTCAGGCCTAATTGAAGGCGTGGTGAGGATCCTCATTAGTATGTCAGGCACATGGTTCCGCTAGGCTAGCTGGCTAGCTGCAGCTAACCAGACAGGTGGAGAGGTCAGAGGTGGAGTGGAGAGACTGGGGAGCTTTAGTTCACTGCTCCCTTTTTGTTTGCCAGAGCTGTCCTTATCATTCCTAACACTTTGTCTTCTTCCTGTTTTTCCTCCTTAATAACAGCATTTTTTCAGTGTGTTCATTTGGGAGCTCATTTGTGTAGATAGTTGAGTGTGTGGTTGAAATTTATGATTCCCATAAATATACATAGTGTGAATATAAGTGCAGAGTACAACTGTACGTATGTAGAACATGCCCGGTAGTTTATGATACACTGTTTACAATGTGGGTTTACAGAGGATTATGTGCATACTGCAGGGCTAGAGAGCACCAGTATATTGGCTGAACATCACATCACTATATTTGCTTATCTGCAAATAAGACAACATCCACCAATGGCAGTGGCTGATGTTTCTGATCTGTTGTGCCACATCAATTTTGTGCTGGTTAAGTGTTGGTTATTTGCTGTCGAACTTGGACAACAGTAGCTAGGGCCGATAAATAACGACAAAAACAAATAAAAAAACAACAAAAACCAAATGTATCAGCAACGGCTATTGGCCAAAGTATTATTTTAAACGCGGGTATAAGCAGGGCTTTTACAGAGTTATAGAGGGCATCATTTAGATCGACACTAACAATTCATAGTGGTCATTATGTGCTATAGGTGGTTTTCTGGAGACGTGAATGTCAGTTTGATGCTATACTCAACTGTACAAACTGACAAAAAGTACCGGAACTGCTGCAGCTAATGGTTAATGACATTATTGATTAATATGTCTTTTACCATTATTATTCCATTAATTGTTCAGTCCCTAGATTCTCAAACTATGGTATCTGTACCACTTGTGGTACTCGAGCTCCCTCTAGTGGTACACTGAGGAATCTCCCAATTTTTAAAAAATGTAATTACTAAATTTGAAATCATCAAATCATTTATCAAAATACCACAAAATTTCAAATGAAAACATTGCTGAAATGTAATTTAAAATATAAGTTCCTATAATATTTTTGTTTCAGTATCAGCCTGATACATCATCATGTGCATGCACATTGTGCAAGCATATGTTATTGATTCATTTCCATGATTAGTTATGAGTTAAACTGTGATGGCAGTAAGCCACTGCTTTACTGTAAAGGCAGTGTGGCTCATATGGCTGACAAGCCGAACAATAAATGATCTTATTAGGAGATTTTCTTCCTCTTGCATCAACTGTCTGTAGCTCAGTAGGGTAGGCCTGCAACACCGCATTTTAATGTCAGTAATAAAGTACATGGAGAGCCTAATATTTTCTGAAGTGGTACGTGGTGTAAGAGGTTTGACAAACACTGGTTTAATCTATAGAATGTCAAAAAATTATATCTTTAAATGTTTAAATTGTTTTGTCTGTCTGACAATCCAAAAACACATTTCAGAAGCTGGAACCAGAGAATAGTCGACATTTTCACTTGATAGCTGACTTACACAATTAATCAAAATTGTTGCAGATTAATTTTCTGTCGACCACTTCTCGATTAATCAACTAATTGTTGTCAATTAACTAACTATGATTTATTTCTTAATAAAATATGACTTAAACCAGGAAGTTAATATCTTTTGTCTCTCACACTCTTATAAATATTGTGTAAAACATTTTATTGACGCATTAAAGTCAGTTGCAGATGGATAATCTCAATAATGTGTGATATTGTATCAGGACAGGTCTTGAGGTGGTTGTAGCAGAGAAGGAAAGCATTAGCTCTGCCAGGCCTCACACAGCTGAATGCTAATTGAAACAAACCAGCATGTGAATGAGAGTTGACTTGCTGACTGCCGCTTGTTGCTGTGTTGGACACAAAGGAAACGGTGTGATCATGTGTTGGGAACCTGGTGATGTTTTGATCTCGTATATATGAAGATATTAGAAGTGTAAGAGTATTTGTTTAAAACTCAGTTATATGAGTATATGTTTATATCTACAGCATGAGGTGTTTGAATGTGTGAAACAGTGTGGACTGTGTGTATATTTTGTGTGGGCTTATGTGTGCAGATCGAGTATTGTGTGGGCCACCATATGTGTCAGTATGTCATTCTGATTGTGCATGCGTGTGTGTATTAATACATAGGTAAAGCCAAGTCCTCCTGCCTGCCAGGTAACTGTGCTAAGGGAAGCAAGAGCTCCCTCTTCTTGTCTGCCAGAGATAGGGGACAGCTGAACAAAATCTACCTGAGGCAGGTTTGCTGCTAGACACAGAAAATTAGCTTTTTTTTAAATAAATATTTATTATTTCTAAACTGTGTGGTGACAATTATAATATAATAAGGAACATATAAGTCCTAATTTGATAGCAGCAATTAATTAAATAGTGTATGATTACACCTCAAAACCATAGACCATGTTGTGCCTTGTTACACTGGTTTATATAGTGTTAATGTTGTCAGTTATATTTTATGTAGTCTCAGACCTGTGTCAAACAGCCCATCCTTGTTAGTTTTTATCATATTTAGTCAACCTCCTCCTGTCTTCATAGTCAAGTTCACTAAAATCTCAGCACTTCAGTCTACTCTTGGTCAAAGAAACCTGTAATTATTTTAGTCTAATTTTTGCTGATGAAAACTGTTGAAATTTTAGTCTTTTTAGTCATCAGATTATATTGGACATTTAAATCAATGAACTATAACCAAAACCATTTTTTGTCATTAGTCAAACTTATTTCACATGAGATTTTATCTTATCATTATCTAATGAAAAACACTGGTTGAATGATCCACGACACGGCAGCACCGCCTTACTAGTTGTTGTAGCTATAGAGCAGAGCTGTAGCTACAACTGAGGACACTGAAGTCATGTCCTCTATAATTCTCTCTGGGTCAGGTGTTCTAGGAACTTAGAGGGAGTTTGCGTTCTACGTTAGTGGTTATTTTAGTAGCTGTTCTCCGATGTCTTTGTCTGAATAATCAATTGAAAAACTCACTGCATTCTCTGAAAAATGCATTGTTAGCATATTGAAAAATATTTTTTCTTAGCTTATTAAAGTTAAAGGTAGACTCAGTAGGATTTGTCTAATCAGAAGGACAGTTGATTGTTGAGTCTCATTCCCAGGACATCAAATACCAGCGTTTTGGGTCGGTAAAGCGTCCACGGCACAACAAAACAATAATAAAATAAAAAAAAAAATAAAAAAATACAGGCAGAGGGCTGTCTCTGCAAATACAGACACTGCTGCACAATGCTAGTGGGTCATCAGTGAGAGATTCTGTTCATATGAGTCTACACATTTTTGTTTTGTTTTGTTTGTTTTTAGGAAAATGTTGCATAGTTTATACCTTTAATGTTTGGAAAATATGTGTTGTTTTAGACATATAATGTACAGAAAATAAAACTGGACAGTAATTGGAATAAATAATAAATACATTTTCTAAGAATCTAAAAAAAAAAAAAGAATGAAAGAACTGAGACCTGGTTTGACCAAAGGTCTTTTTTTTTCTGGGGTATGGTGG
Organism: Lutjanus argentimaculatus; assembly: GCA_034769285.1. Taxonomy (NCBI): domain Eukaryota; kingdom Metazoa; phylum Chordata; class Actinopteri; order Lutjaniformes; family Lutjanidae; genus Lutjanus; species Lutjanus argentimaculatus. The sequence goes on along the minus strand of JAWZSL010000010.1, from coordinate 25,808,568 downwards.
AGTATTTCTAATATCCAGCCCTGAAACACAGGATATTCAGCTGCACTTTTCACCAGAGTGGGAGAGGTCCACACGTGGCTTAACAACAAACACTGCAGCAACAATGCAGATAACCTGCTTTCTATACGAGCTTAATGACAAAACAAGGCGCGTCTGTGAAAAACTACCAGCCTACATGCACGTTTTAAAGCTTATACTGATTGTATGTAAAATGCAGAAACAGTCAGATGAGGGATAATTATTTGCAGTCACGAACATAAAGTCACCTTAAGTGCTTCAGCATCTCCGCATGACGCTTCCCCACTCCCCACGGCGTGGACCACACCAACCTGCTGCCTCCTCCACTCGCATCCGCGGGCAGCACCGCCCCGTCGGCCCCTCCCAGCCAATGGGAGGCGGCGCGGGAGGTGACTGGACACTCCATAAATGGCTTTTTTTGGGAAAGGTAGAGGGGTGTTTTCTTTGAGTGGATTCTCCTTTCTCGTCGCGTTGTTTTTGTCTTAGTTTTTTTTATTTCTAGCGAGGGAGGGTGTGTTTTTCTTCCTCTTTAACGGGACAGGGCTGCAGGTCTTCTCCACCCACGGCTCCGCTCTGTTTAGTTTTTTAGCTCCGTCGGTTCATTCATCCTCTCCTGCACGCTGCTGCCGCTGCTCCATCCGCCTCTCCTCGCTGACTTCACCGGCTCTTTACAGTTTGTCTGCCGTTACCGTCCGTAACACCGACAGCCTGACACAAGAATGGTCATGGTGAGTAGATATCACAGAGCTCTGGATGTTTGTGTTACCCGTTTGTTGCTTGATTGTGCTGCAACCAGCTGCACTTTATTTTAATGTAAGCGTGCAGCGTGCCGCAGCAGGCAGACAGGTAGCGCCGTACTGATTTGACTTTTCCGTTCCTTTTCTTTGGATTTACTACAGATAAAAAAAAAAAAGAGATAAAGGCATAATGTGCCACATTTTCTACAATAATGACCCACTAAAAGTGTGAGGTGGTGTCTGTGTCTTTTGCCGTGCTCTGGACTCTTTTACCAATCAAAAACGTCGGTATTAAACGTACTGGGAAAGAGCGTTTACAAATCCTACTGATTCTACGTTAAACAGAATCCTACTGGATACACCTGTATGAGCAGGTGTGCGCGGATTGTACAAGCTGTTGTGTGCCTGCATCCGCCTGATGTTAGATTTAAACCCCAATAAATGTATGATTTATTAATAGAGCTGCAACGATTAATAATCGAATATTAAATTAATCCCCAACTATTTTGATAATCAATTAATTAAAAAAAAAGTCAAAATTCTCCGATTTCAGCTTCTCAGATGTTAATATCTCCTGGTTTCTTTACTCCTGTATGACAGTTAACTGAATATCTTTGGGTTGTGGACAAATAAGACAGTTGAGGACATCACCTTTGGCTTTGAGCAACATTTTTCACTGTGTTCTGATATTTAATGGACCACCTGCTAATTAATTAATCGACAAATCAATGGGCAGATTAATTAATTAATGAAAATAATTGTTAGTTGTAGCCCTGTTTATCAACATAGCAGGCAATTTAGCTTTTCGTCAAATTTTTATTTTGAAAAGATGTAGTATTTGTAGTTTTAGAGAGAAAAAACTAAAAAACAAACAAAAAAAAACTGATTTACAATCCCTAAATGGCCTCAATCAGTATTTTATAAGACAAAAGCTATAATCAGTTCTGCATATGTGTAAAAGAGTGTCTGTGTGTTTTGTGTGTAAGAGACAGAGATGAGACTGAGATGGTCTGTACACACAGTCATGTAAATGTACAGGGGATTTTAACATGCACCCAGTAATAGCTAATTTATATACACAGTGCTGCGCAGGCATCCTATTACCATAGTGCCTGAGGCTGCAATCACTCTCCTAGAGCTCTGCTCCGTGCTGCTCTGCCCGGCTCACTCAAGCACAGACCTCAGCAGCGATTGATTGCTTTGCTGGGATTCAGAGAGCCTTTTCTCTGCCAAACCAGGCTGAGGCTGGCGTGTGCCGACAAGGGCTCGGAGCCAGCCAGAGAGCGAAGGTGTTAACACTGAGGGAGGGGGAGGTGAGGCCAGGGGCTGACGGGCAAGCCAAGAAGCCAATCACAGCCTCTAGAAGAGAGGTGGGTGGGGGGGAGTGGGCGGTCTCTGACCTTCCAGCTGAGCAGCCGACTGGGCGGGTGGCGGTGGGAAGGAGGGGGAGGGAAGGAGGGAGGGAGGAGGGCTTGCTGCAGCCCAGCACTCTCTCATCCAGCCTCACCATTCTCCTCTCAGCATCTGTGGAAGAAGGCGATGCTTGCTCCGTACGTCTCTAGTATGCTGCTGCTCTCTGCTCGCCGCTAAGACTCACAGGCAGAAACAGGAAGAGAAGAAGAGAGGAAAATAAGGAGACAGTGTCAGAGGAGACTAGAGTAGGGGATTCTCTTTGCTGAGGCGTTGCTGTAGCTGTTGTGTGAGGAGAGAGACAGCGTGAGACAACGGCCGGCGTCTCCCAAATGGAGTGGAATGGGTTTAAGATGGTAAGGAAGAAGGCTACAGGCACTATCCTCCGTATGTTGTTAACCATCGTTTCATTTTGGGCAGCGTACAGCAGCTAGAGCAGGTTGTAGATAGACAATCACCCACAGTCAGCATGTATTATACTCTTAAAGCACAGGCAATGCAGTGCTACTATTGAACTATTTGTTGTGCAGAATGTGAAGTTCGTTCATACAGGGGAAGAAGGATGCAGCGGGGGGTTTGACTGAGAAACGGAGGGACGGAGCCAGATATGATGCTAATAGGAGAGAGGTGTGGAGGCAGGAGTTGAGGTAAGGAAGGATGGGAGAGAGGAACAGAGGGAGGGAAGGGTTAAATCAGGGGAACAGCACCCATTTTATGTTGAAGCCAGGGCTGTAGGTGTCCCCCCCTTTTCCTTGCCTTTGCACCACTCTGAAATATTTACCTGCGTATAGTACTGCAGCAGAGATGGCATGCACATTGTTGATGCTGAATGTACAGTAAGATGGTAGCCGGACCTTTGTGGATTTTATATTCATGTATGCAAAGTAGTCCTTGTTAATAATTTGAGAAGACGTGTTATCCGTCATGCTGCTTGTGTACACAGTGCGAGTTTGTGTTGTCCATGTGTTGTGCCAGAGCTGGAGAAAGATGGAGTAGGTGTGTTGGAGTTACACGCATGCCCGGATTACAATTGATTGTAATGCCGTGTGCATTCTCTAAGTTTTAAGCCCATTGCTAATACGAATGTGTGGGAATGTAAAATAATTATGTGTTTTAGTGAATGGGTGTTGGTATGAGAGAAATTGTAATAAGCTACCTAAGTCAGCTGCTTTGCTCAGACTCACTTTAACTTTGCATCCATTTATCCATTCATCCATCACGTCCAAGCGACAGAGTGGCCATTTTTTTCCCCCTGTCGTTTTATTGAGTTTTATTTCATTGCCGATACTGCGTCACCATTCAATACCATTATTTTGCATTCTCGGCGCATCCATCTGCTTTCAAAATGGTTCTCTTACCATCCGCAAAGTGGACTGACTCACTTTTGTATTTGCATGAAGAACAGTGGAGGCATTATTCATTTGTTGGCGAGTAAATGTTTGATTGTTTGCGTGCTGGCTTCTTTCCATCGGATGCAATCAAAATGCTAATTGAAACAAAGGCGACTCCCCTGTTTGGTGACTATAGGCTAGTGACGCTAGATGGTATGCTGTCTCCTTGGACGCTCACGGCTAGCAGACTAATGCATGTGCATGGATGGAGGGGCCTAGCAGGGGCGTTAACGCAACAGAAAGAGTGTATATTGTTTGTTTGTATATAAAGATAGGGCTAGTATTATCATGTACCAAGTGTGAAAGAAATTGAGAATGAAAAGGAGTGACAGACAGAAGGAAAAAGTCGAATGTTCATCAGTATTGGAGGTATTAGATATGAGTGTGCACCATGAAGCCTCCTGATGGGAACCAGTGGGGGACCTGGGCTGGAGACAGGCCATCGTTTGACGCGCACATACACACACACACGCAGACACACACATACACACAAACACACAGTGGCTCTATTACCCTCAGGCAGAACACCATGAGCTCCAAGGTTACACATCAATGCTAATAGGGTGGGGTGTGTGAGGAATTTATTAGCTACAGTGCACCGACCGAGTGTGTGCTCAATGATTTTAATGTAACTGAAGATCAGAGAAACATAAGATAAGGATGGGTGTTCGCTCAGATGTGTAGCCAAGGGTGGGTGATTATAGGTCTGAGGAACAATCGAGGTGATTTGCAGATATCAAGTTTGACATGATTAATGATGAGCAAAAAAATAAAAAAATTAAAATAACAGAACAATAATACTTCATCAGTTCAGTTACATGATGGCCTGTGCTGTGTTTTGTACGTCTGTGTTATCAGTTCTGTGTGTGTGTGTGTGTGTGTGTGTTTGTGTGTCAGAGGGGCGACTGACGTGTGTCCAGATGCAGAGTGACATGGTTAACTAGAGCCTGATTAAACACCAAGCAAATAGATAGAGTGAGCAAGAGAAAGGAGAAGGAGAAGTGGTTCAGACACAGTAACAATTGCCTCTTAATCTTATTTTCATGCGTTCCTGTGCTAAGACATCAGCTCACCAGGGTTTACTATAGGTGGGTGTGTCACATCATACATGCAGATAAACAGACCTGGAATTGTTTTGCGTGGTGCCAGTAGAAATATCAGAGGGATGAAATGATTACCGGTTTCATGATAAATTTCCCGGAAATTAATATTGCCATTTCAAATTTTAATTATTATTAAAACAGTGTTTGATTATGACACTCATGGTAAATACTGTCCAGCATCTGTCTAAAAGGACATGATGCCAATTCAAAATGTTTGTAGATTTTCAATATAAAACGTGGTCAAATGATTTCAGTGTGTTTATCACTTGCTCATTTTAACAAAACCACAATAATACTGATAACTATGATAATTTTTGGTCCCCATGATATGAACTTTAACCTTTAATTTGTAACTGGACTATTCTTGGTGTTGTCATGATAAAGGAATTTATGCTTAACCTGGAACAGTGCACAGATATTTTATTGTTCTGATTACCACCATGACTATCAAAAACATAAAATTGTAAAAAAAATAAAAAATAAAAAAAAAGAAAGAAAAGAAAAAAGAAATAAAAATGTACCACATAGAGCTGCAACTAACAATTATTTTCACAGACATTTATCCTGTTGTTTATTTTCTTGAATAATCGATTATGTGTTTGGTCTACAACATGCCAGAAAATGGTGAAAAATATTACGTTTTTTCCAAATACCAAGATGACGTCTATAAATGTCCAACCCAAAGATATTCAGTTTACTGTCATAGAGCAATAAAGAAACAAGAAACTGTTGGCTGCAGTCAGAGAATTTTGACTTTTTTTTTCTTTAAAAAATTACTCAAACTGATTAATTGATTAACAAAATAGTTGGTCATTAATTTAACAGTTAACAAGTAATCAATGACTTGTTGCAGCTCTAGTACTGTACCTGTTTTCTCCTCATTTCTAAGTTATACTCTAATATTATAACACTGCTGTGAAATAATTGCTCAAAACACTATCATCCCTTGACCGTCTGAGACCTCACACTGAACAAAGTAAGGCAGACCACCCAGACCAGCGCTCTGTTGAGATATTAATCACAGAAAAACTAAATCTAAGCATCCTGTTTTTACCTCCTCTCTACTCTCCTCCTGGGCCCAGTGTGCTTATTTGCTTGTAGAAAGAGTTTTAAAAATGGCGCATGGCTAATTTAATAGTTTGTGACTGTTTTACTGAGCAGTAGAAATAGCATTTTGGTGGAAGTGATTAATGTTGCGGGTTTGACTTGCTGTTTGTGGCTGGTTGTGCGCTGTTTCTCAGCAAGTAGTATAAAAATTTCTTATACTGACTTTCATAAAATAGACTTTGTAGAGGGACAAGAGATAAACACTAGCTAAGCAGAAGACTTTTAACATTGTTATGCTTTAGTAGGCATGGCTATGCTGCTGTATTTTCACATTCAAGTGGTTGTGCTGAAGTTCATCACATCCACGGTAATTGGCTACAGAATGGTTTAATGTCAAATGGTCATGTTGTGTGTTTGTGTTCATGTATTTGTAGTATACTTCATGTATGTAGTTGTTAATTAATAAGCATGTGAGTACATATACAGTAAATAGCTACTGTGTGTGCATGTGTGTCACACCGTACATGTCACCTCTCTAGCTGTAGGTACGTGGCCAACACCAGTCAGGCGTGTACAAAAGGAATCGGTCGGAGCTGAGACACATAGACACTAGTCAGTTAGCTGTAATTACATGTTTACTGTATTAACTTTGACCCGAGATCGTAATGAGGTTTAGAGTGGGGTTCTTTAGATAGAGGTGATAGTGACGTGTTAGCCAGAGATATGAGTCAAACACATTTTGTTGGATTACATACAACCCCAGGGAACTCCTGCAGGACCGTTTATTTTTTATTGGAATATGTGAAAACTCACATGAGTGTGATACTTTTTAACTGAACAAAAATTTTAATTTCCCCTGAAGGGCATCAGGTCTGCCCTCAATACGCAGTTACATATAAGTGAAGGCGTGATCCACAGTAATATAGTGTTTAAACTGGTTTCTAAATTGATGCTATAACTAGAAGACTGCAGATTAAAATTACATTTATTTTGTTATTTAATCACATGTAACTAGTTACTCCCTACAGTGCTAGTAGTTTAGCCTTTTTTAATAGTTGTTGATGACTTGCAGCCCCTACCAGTTAAGACAATGACAACAAGCGGTCACCTTTGGTTATACATAGTTTTTATATAGGTTTTTCAAGGTTGTTCAAAAATTGTGAATTAGAGAGGTTGTTGAGTACACAATCATAAATGAGCACAAACATTTTTTGCCTTATTGGCCCATTGTATGCAAGAATAACCGCAGAAAAGGTCCAGCCCTCCGGGTCCAGCTCTCACACACAACCGCTTGCATGATCTCCCCCAGGCTAATATGTGGCAGAGATAATTACACCCGCAAAAGTACAGTAGTAATACTCAGTTTTAAGAAAAATAATAATTAAAAATTTATTCTAATGCAAAATATGCATATACTCCAAAATACTAATATGATGAACTCTATCTATAATGAATTAGATGTTAGATGTTAGATTAGATTTGGTTTACTGGTAGTTAAAAATGTAGCTGCTACTACAAAGTAAAGACTTGATTTGTGTGTGACATGACACCACTAAGTCATTTATTCTTTTTGCCCTTACACTTGAGGTAAGAGGTTTTGCCACTGCTGTGGCATGTTTTGTGTGAGTAGTACATTATGCAGTCTATCAGTATTTTGGTGGTACAGTGACTGTACAAATATCGCAAAATATTTTATTGTCTGTAAATGTCTTTTCCACTTTCCTTTAAACAAAAGCTGGATGGAAGCAGTTAATGAGCCAAAAGCCTGTTTGAATAAGAAGCTGCTGTAACAATCTCTGTCCCAATTAGCACGCTTTGGTTTTTAAATATTCCTTTTGTGTGAAGCCTAAACACACATGAAGACTCACAAAACGGTCACGTTAAAAATTTAATAGGCTTCCACAGCGATTTCCTTCATTTATTTAAAATGTTTTTTTTTCCCTCTCTTTTTAAAAAGCTAGAAATCTGAGAGGCATGGCAAGGCATTCTGCTGTGAGGGGAGCAGCATTCACAAATACTAGACCTAATTCCTTTGGCAGCAGCTCAAACTGCTACAGACAGACACATAATCAGCTGGGGAGTGTTAGCGCCTCAGCCCACTAGCAAACACAGGACCGAGCCCTTGTTGTGCATCGCTGCTTTTCAGAATAAATATCCCGATGGAAAATACAGTGGGAGGAAAGAGGTATTCATGTGTATATAGCTCTTTGTTCAGTCAAAGATACAGAAGGAGAGAGGAACACTGGCTTTCTTAGCTACTTTACAGCTCATTCTTTCTCGATCCTCTCCCCTCTTTCCCTTCTTCCTCTCATCCTCCACTGTACCCTGTGTGTTTTGGTATTCATACAGATGTTTGGATTTGAGTGGCAGTTTCTCCTGAGACTGTGCACAAGCGGCTGACTCGTCTCATCTGCATTTTGCATCCCAGGAAAAAAGGGAACAGAAAGCAGCGGAAAGCATCAGCAGGCAGACAGGCTGTGTGTGTGTGTGTGTGTGTGTGTGTGTATGTGTGTGTGTGTGTGTGTATAGGGGTGTGTGTGTGTGTGCACGTTGCCTGTTGTTTGGCTTTGGCAGCTTAACTGGCCCCAGTGCTGTTGCTGTGTGATGTTTAAAGGACATTTCAAGGTCATTCTTTCGACAGGCCTCACCGCCTCTGACATATTAAACATTTATGTATTTCTGTAGCCGGATGAATTATAGATTGAACATGCAACTGAACATGCTACAAAATAGCACCATTGTGGTTGGTAATAGACACATTAGGGCCTACAAACACAGCATCCCACACGACAGCCTCCAGCCTGCCTTATCTCATCAATAGCAGCACCAACACAGGGACAAAAAAGGCTGATCTCGCTCTACACAATACACCAAGAAGCTGGAAAATCCCGCAGCAGCAGGAAAGGGGAATACAGAAGGTCCATCTGCAAGTCAGTTGCGGTCAGTGACTCATAAAGATCAGGGCATCTGTACATGGAGATCATAATGCTGGAGCCACAGATGGGCACAAATACATAAAAAAGTATCTTGTTACAAATAACAAATACTTGCTCATCAAATATATTTAAAAAAAAATTCAAAATAGTGGCAAGGAAAATCAATTTAATTAAAACCATAACCCGCCCACATTAAAAAAAAGATGAGTTCTCCCCCAATCATAGAATTTTTAAGTAGCCAAATTCAGGGGTGCATACTGGGTGGTTTCAGCCCGCCCTCATCAAGAAATGGCCATATAGATTGTCCATGTAAGCAGCATTTCTTTTATTGTTAGGCAGCGACCTCTAGTGGCTGTAGGAATCATAGCGAAAACTGTATAGTGCGAGAAAGTGCGTGTAGGGTAGGAGAGTCAAATACAGGACCTTCACTGCAGTTTGTGTCTCGTGTGAAATCAAACGTCAAGGTTGGCTTATTTAAAGTTTTAAGATACTTAAGTTACCTTTCGTACATGACATCACTTAGTGATGTATTTATTAAACCAGAATCTGTTCCTAAACCTAACCAAGTAATTTTGGTGCCTAAACCTAACCAAACTGCGACCATTTCACAATGTTAACCGCATGTTAAATGTGATGTGAATTACATCACTGACTTAATGCCCGTCGCTGGTACACTCCATTGTCGTTTTGGGAGTCACTGGATATGAAACCATTGTGTGTTTAATGCAAGGATGTGTTGTTGGTTTCTAGTTAGCAAGTACAGTATATTTGCCATTTATAGAGCAGATTATAGAGCAGAGTTTGCTAATTGCTCTTTTCCTCTGTTGTATTTTAGTGTCATTCAATAAGTTTGCCTCAGTTGCAATATCAGATCATATTTTGATTGCATAACTTTTTCTTTGGGGACATTTGCACCAAACACCAAAGCAACTTTCCTCAAGCAATCACGAAGAACACGATTAGTGTAATTGCTGCACTTTTTTTTTTTAACATAAAAAATAAAATAAAATGTAGAAATAAGAATGTGTCTTATTTAAGAATAATCAGACATATTTAGTAATGTGTTTAATTTACACAAGCTCTTTTTTTCTGCCAGGAAAAATACATATTACATAATACTCAAATGTAATTGAATACATATTTTAAATACATTTAATTGAAATACTGTCCATCTCTGACTGGAGTTGACAGACTTCATCTAAAAGGAAAAGCTATCTCCTTGTGAATTAGAGAAAATGCAGGCGAGGAGGTAGATAATACCTGACTATTTTCTCTTGTCAGTCAGAGGTTTGGTTTGCCTTTTTGATGTAGTACAATATGAGACCAGAGATAGCCAACCAGCGAGACACACTAGCGGTTATCAGTAATTCTGATAATGAAGGCGGTTTGTCCCAACAGGAATATGGATTCTCGCGTTCAATGCATATTCCCTTCCATTCCACAGGAATGCTGTCCTTCCTACGCAGCATATGGCGGGAATGTGATATCTGATCACTTATCAAGACTGATAAACATCAGCAGCAGGCATGACCCACACCTGTCACGTTGATACTGGGAGGCTGAGGGAGAAAAAGTCAGAAAGAGAAGAGAAAATAGGGACTGTGGAGAGATGAATGTGTGCTATCTGACGGCTGCACGTCTCTCCGGCACATGCTGTCAAAGTAAAACGCTGTTGCAGAATTTCCTATGGCAATCAGCCACTGCCTTCTATATGTTGCCTCCCTGGCACATGCACACAGTATAGAAGCAAAGATAGTCTCATGTGGGCATTTTCAATTACTCTGCACTGTATGGCAGTAGGGGGGATTAATCTGCTCGTTTGAATGCACGCCACACTTAATGGTTTAGCTGGTGTGCCGCGGGCCTCGTCTGTTTGCTGTGCTGGTATACATTTAGGCTTTTGTGTCTCACTAGTCTCCACTCTTCTTTCCTTCCTGCTGCAGTAGAAGCCATTTCTAAATTGCACCACTTTCACATCAAGTTACACTGAGATTAGATTGTCACAGAAGATGGGCTCACTATAAATTCTCAAGTCAAACTCCAAATTGATTGTGTAATGACTTGTGCAAAGCAACTTTATAGCATTAAGAAAGTAACTGAAATAATTTGGCTGTTGCAGTGTCAGCAAAAGCGAATGTTTCCAATTGTGCTGCACAAAGTTAATCAAAATATTATTATGTACTGGTCAAGTACAATATCAAATTGCAGAAGCTGTTTTTTTTTTTTTTTTTTTTTTTTTTTTTGATAAAGGTAAAACATGTGACAAAACAGCATTATAATGAAGTCCTGTAGTCCTGCACAGATCCCCTGGCCTACAAATCTTGTTATTCACACATAAAAACAAATATGTTTCTTAGGCTGGATATACACCGTGTGATTTTGGTCTGTCCCAGACAAAAGATGACCAACTTGAAAGAAATGTGGCGATATCTTTGCTCGTGGCTCTAAAATGGTGGCCCTACGTCACACTTTGAGAGAGGTTCATAGATAGCCGATGTCAAGGTCTTGCCACCAAAGACAGGCTGGGATAAATTCTGCCAGTATCCGAAATTTAGGATAACCAGCTCACAGTGTGACTACTGCTACATCCTAAATGACCCACACTTATGTGTACTATTTTAGCACACTTAGCATGCTACAAATACTTAGCATTACCTCAAGCTTTCTTTGCAAAAAAACAGGTCCACATTCTCATCCTCCTCCTGATGGATTTTTTTATACACATTAATACCACCATTGCAAGGGACATTGACTTGTGTCTTGATTCAGTAGGTGTGATGATCATAACAGTCTACATCAAACTTGATGTCGTACTCAAGTTTATTAGATCCATGACACACAGCATGGTTTATTAGATTACTGAAATCTCGCAGTCTACAGGTGCCATTAGGTACAGACCACAAGAAATGTCACATCATCACGATTTAATTTTTTTTTTCAGTTAAAATTGTGAAGCAGAAGTGATCATTTCCACTAATTGTGAATCATTTCACAATCGCAGTATCAAAATAATTGTGATTAATGTAGATGAATATTCAAATTACACCAGGCTAACAACTACAACAAGGACCCAAAAGTGCAGGATACCTGCTGTATGAAATTACAAATGAAACAATGTGATATTTCATGGTGTCACTCAGCATAGGAAGAAGGTTACCAAGAGATTTGCCAGAGGATACAGTAGGTATAAACATTTCAGCTTGTCTGTCTATCAGGGTGTAGTAACTTCCTCTACATCTACATGTAGTTCCCAGTTATTCATCACCTCCATCAAACTGTTTACCCATTAAGACAGATGACGGACGGCTGTCCTTTTCCCTCGCAGCTATTTGATTATATGAGCTCCGGTTCAGAGCCGAATCAATAACCAGATTAGCTCGGCACGCACGTACACACACACACACACACACACACACACACACACACACACACACACACACACACACACACACACACACACACACACACACACACACACACACACACACACACACGCATACACGCACACACGCACACACACACTCAGCCACACCCTCACGCAGTACCCAAGGCTGTGGAATGAATTCTCGAGTACAACGGTCGGTTGGTGTCTGTGTGATTTAGCTCTATGCCTTTGCTGGAAGGAAGACACACAACACACTCACACAACACATGCACACACAAGCCGGCTGTGTCTGAGATGCAGCTGATGGGGGAAACAGTGATTAGATTAGGAAGAGCTCTGCCTTTACTGCTTCTTCTCTCTGCCTTGTTCTCAGTATAAGTGCTGTGCTGTAGGTTTTGTTCTTATCGTATACCTCCAGGCTGTTTATAGCTTTTTAAATACCTGTTCAACAAAGCCAATATTACCACTTCCAGCCTCAAACCAGTTTTAATTAGAACTCCTACTGTGAATTATACTGAAAATTGAGTTCAGTCAGACGAGTTTACAAGTTTCTTATTCTTTTGCTCAGGGACAGTATTATTAGAGACCCCTTTTGGAAAAGTTGATTGAGCCAGTTATCTTGTTCTTCAAGGCCTTTTTTATATACACTTGGGCCCGACTGATGTATCAGTCAACTGGTATTATCACCCCAATATTGGCTTATCACAGCTATATCAGTCTATGTTGGCATCAGAATGTATGTTGCCCAATGTGCACCTATATGAAAACTTTTTTTAATAGGACATATCGCAGATTGTTCTTATTTGTCAGCTTTATAGGCAGCATTCTGTGTATATTTGATTAGTCTTATTCCAGGTTTAATAAATTTGTACGTATACTTTGCTCTATTTGTATTTTTTTTTATTTAGCCCATAGTTATTCATAATTATTAAAAATAGTGGCCAAAGTTTACTGTTTCAGTGGCTTGATATCATTTTGGACAACACATGTAATTTGTTGTTAAACTGTAAAATATGCTGCCTCCATTACATATCTTAGTCACAAGTGTTTTGAGGGATCATTATTATATCCTATATAAAGAATATCGGCAGATATATTGATATAAGACTTTCTTTACTGTCTAATATCCTCATTTGCTAGGGGTGTAAATCAGTTTCATCATGATACAATATTCTTTCTGTGAACAATGATGCAATATTTGCTGCTGTCAAAAAGTCTGCCACAGTACAGCTTTGATTTGTTTCAATTCAGAGGCCTGTGATTGATATCAGACAGTATCATATGTCCATTTTACAGACTGTATTACATTTATGTTAAATCACGAACTAACTAATTCACTTCCATTTGTGACACAGATGTGCCCTAGGAATTTCAAAATAAAGGCGTAACAATATAGATCAGTATTTTTACTTTTGCATCAATCGGATCGTTGACCAATAAATCGATATATATATATTGACAAAGATCAATGTATTGTTCCACCACTAGTATCACCCCCAAAAATCCAGTATCGGTTGGGCCATATTACACACAACAAGCATGACTATATGCTTGAGCAAGTGAGGGATGTACAGTTATTTTCTAGTTGGTTGCAATATCATGACACTGCTGAATTGCTTATTTCTGACCTGAAACGTGCAGGTGGGCACAGTAACTCTGTAAAGCTGGGTAGTTGAGTGAATCTGTGTGCATTTGTGCATGTTTGCATGTGTTTGTTTATGTACACGCTGGTGTATTTCAGTGTATTTTGCTAAAGATAGAAGACAGATTCACTAAAATGGCTGGCTGCCTGCACAGGTGCGTGGCCGCATTCACCTGCCAGCTACTTGTGGAGGTGGTGTCCTCGCTCATGACACATGGTGCTGACTCAGATGGATCAGCCTGCCTGCGCTCCCTGCCTCACTGTCTGTTTCTGCGTCCCCTATCCACTGTCCCAGGCAGCCCAGCTAAAAGCAACTTCAGCTCAGCACAGAAATGAGCACTGCATGGAAACACAAGCTAATCCCTGAAATGCAATCCAGAGGAGTGCAGGTTTTGTAGACACTGTTGCACTGTCACTTACACTTATTCAGAGAACAGGCACAGTGGGTACAAGTAACCAGGTTAGATCATAACATAGTCATGGCAAATGTGATTTTAATGTTATGAAAAAGGAAGACAGAGAGAAAAAAGGATGGGCCCCATTGGGAAGGATCAACCTTTTATGTCATGTTAAATGACAGGCGTGATGTCGGCCTTCTGTAGACTGACAGTGTACTTCCTAGGACTGCATCAAGATTTTCCTACTGGTTGAATATAGATTAATATACTGGCAATTTTCACGATTAATCGTTTAGTCTATGAAATGTCAAATGAATAATGAAATATACTCAGAGCCCAGAGTGACATCTTCAAATGGCTTTTTTGTTCCAAAACCCGAAGACTCTTCATGTACTATCAGAAATGACAAAGAAAAGCAGCAGATCCTCACATTTAAGACTCTGCAACCAGTAAATGTTGGGGGGAAAAAAGTTTTTGCTTGAAAAATGACTGAAACGATTAATTGATTGCCAAAATAGTTGGCAACAAATTTTCTTTCGATCAAATAATTCTTGTAGCTTTAGGTCTTCCTGTCTCTCCTGCTTTGTTTTTACCCCTTTCTCTTTTTCACAATCTCTTTTGTGCTTAGTGTTAATACTCACTGAATAGGCCCTACATGTTAGATAGATATCATCTCCACTAAAACCTTTAACCACATTAATGACATTTAATTAAGGATAGAATCCCATGTAGGGGATGAGACGATGATTTAGCCTCTTTAATCCACCAAAATGTCCTAGCTGAGGGCCTTGACAGTGATCACTCCCATCCGTCACACCCAGGGATTACAGCAGGACAGACAGCGATGCACAGTGGAGACATCTTGCTGATTTGACTGAGCTGGTTAGCAGAGATGCTGGCTGCAGCAGTGAGAACTGGAACAAAGGCTGGCAAGCTGTTGATGGGGATTTGATGCCATTCAACGGAAGGGAAGGCTGCTGTTGGGATGATGGTGCTGCAGCTGCACTGACTTGCAGCTGAGGACTGGATAGAGAAATAGGGGTCAGGGGCATCGAGCAAGGGACTGTTCTGGCGCAGGAGTGAAACTAAGGGAACTGTGATGAGGACCTGAGAGGCCAGGCTAGGGCTAGGGCTGAGGGACAGGGACTTGGGCTGACAGGCAAGGCCAGGCCTTCAATTCCAAGGCCCAGTCCCTGTGCTCCGGGCTTCAGCCAAACAGCTAGGCAGGTGTCCAGCTGATCTCACACCCCCACAAGGGAGGAACTGCAGAGCACCAGTTACTGGAGCTGCACAAATTGAAGTGTCATCTCCAGAGTCAAGATGCTCACCAATTTTCTGCATGCGTTGGTGCAGAGTTGGGATTCAGCCAGTGGACAAATGGCTCCAGTTCCGCCTACAGTTTGGCTCAGCACAGGAGACTGGGGTGTGTGTGTGTGTGTGTGTATGTGTGTATATGTGTGTGTGTGTGTGTGTGAGAGAGAACATGACTGCATATGTATGGAGCACTGCAGGTCCTCAGCAAGGTTATTATAGTTAACGAAAACTAAATTAATTTTTAATTAATCATTTTAGTTGACTCAAATAAAATAAAAACTAAAATTTGTCAACACAACAAATGTGAGATTGTGATTGATGAGATGACATTGGTGTATGTTTAATGAGCCTGGGATTCCTACATGACAGTGAGTCAGTTGCTTTTACATATAACCCTTCTCCACCAACATATATTGAGCTCTGTTCTGGTTCACATGCCTAATGTTGAACCAAAAATAAATTGGTTTAGTATCTGAAAGTTGGTACCCAGCTAAGCTAAAAATGTCTTATAAATGGGCTGTCCCCAACCAAAGATTTTCCTCATCTACTTGTAGTTGTTAGTTCACACCAACAGTCAACTAGTTGTTGCACATTTATGATAGTAATTTAATTCTTAAAATATATATTTACATATTTCATGAATTGAACTAAAAAATCTAGCATCTCTGGCATCTCATTTACCTCGACAGGGCAAGTGGTAAAAAAAGAATTAAACCATCAAACTATTTTGATAATAGATTCATTGTTGAAGTAATTTTCATGCAAACTGGCAGAAAATGCTTTCCATTGTTTATCATATTAAACTGAATATCATTTAAAGGCATCGCATTGGACTGGGATGGACATTTTTCACTATTTTCTGACATTTTAAAGACATTACAACCCTAGAGTAAACATAACAATTAACTTTAGAATTTGCTGTTATTTGCTAACTGCTAATAAATAAGCCTTTTTGTACAGGGGCAAGTAAATATTGACTTCTGACCCACCTGCCCGACCAGGCAAGTGAAAAGATAAATAAAAGTTGAACCCTGAATTTTTGTTCACAAATTTGTTAAAATGCACATTAGTGAGCATTTCTCCCATGTCAAGATAGTCCATCTACCTGGCAGATGTAGCATATAGAGATGCTACGTAAGCTTATAAACAGCATGATTATTGCACAGATGTGCCTCGAACAAATCATAATAAAAAAGGACACTTTAAACTGTGTGGAGGGGGGGAAAGCAGGTTTTCCTTGACCTGAAGTGGGTGTGTCATATTGTACTGGTTATTGTGTGTACTGTGCCCCATCCTCTGTTGATGACGCATCCTTGATTACAATGGTTCCACTCGAAAATTGGTGGAAACACACTAAAACTAATACTGAAACAGATAAAAACTAAAGAGGAAAGCGAAAAAGGAAAACTCACTTTGGAAACTAACTGAAACTTAACTGAATTGAAAACAAAAAATTAAAAAATGAAACGAAACAAAAATCATGAAAAATACGAGACTATAACAACGCTGGTGCTCAGTCTTTGTCCTTGAATGATGTTTTCTTTTCACTGCCTCACAATGCATCACGGAATAGCTTTTGAGAAAAGTTTTTAGATGAAATAACAATAATAATAATAGCCAAGTAAATTTGAATAGAGCAGAGCAAGTTACATCACTTCAGTTATGAACATTTAAATGCAAAATGTGGGAAAACCTTTGTTGTGCCAAGACTCTGCCAGCCTTCAGAAACAAGTGAAAGTGAACAATACATCAGATGTTTAACAGTTGAGAAGATAATCTTAGCCAAGATTCATCCTCTAATTGCCTGTGAAATATAAATCTTGAGATTATTACTTAAATCCTGTCTGACATATCCCTCTGCAACAGGCCGTATCCTGTCATCTCCCGACCTCTGACCTTACGCAAGTGTGTGCCGATTACCCGGAGGGCTGTGAGAGAGTGTGTGGGAAAGCTTCATCGATCTCGCTGAAAGACTGAAACATCACAAAAGAGAAAGAAGAAAGGGGGGAAAAAAGTCAAGCCAAAGTTAAATGAAAAATTGCTTACGTACACGTCTTGCGCTCAGTCTGGAACATTTATTATTCTGAGTCACACAGAGAGAAAAGAGGTGGAGGAGGATAGAAGAAGAGAAGAATCCATTTGGTAAAGTAGATGCAGATCGATGAGAGTGGAGGCAGGCAGGCCAGAGTGCAACAGAGGAGGGGTGTGTGTCGTGAGTATCTGTGATATGTCTGTGTGTGTGTGTGTGGTGTGTGTGTGTGTGCTTGCGTGCATGAGGCGTCCCAGATTACTTTCCCTGATTGATCCGGCCCAGCATCCGTCTGACCTGCAGGACATTTCAGAGCTCGGCAGATGCTGGTGGAGGTGGAGAGATGGCGAGGGAGAGACGGCCAGGAAGAAAGGGAGAGGAGAGAGAAAAATAAAAATCAATAGCGCAGAGAGCATTACAGGGAACTTGACTGGCCGAGAAGCTGAGATAGTAAAGTCGTATTAATCTCTTTGTGTCTCAGTCAGTTTGATAGGAACTCCAATTCAGTATCACTAACTCCAATTCAGTATCACTTTTGGGGACTGAGAGGGAGTCTCAGTGTGAGTTTGGCAGGATCAGGTATGGCTGCTCTATGGTAGCAAGAAGGGAACACATGGAACAAATGATCAGAATATTTTGATGTATATGTGTGTTAAACAGGGCTGCCCCGAGCAAAGATTTCCCAAGTCGACTTCTAGTTGCTAGTTTCAGCCATTAGTTGGCTAGTCTTTGCATGTTTGTAATATTAATGTGAATGCACAATATGTTAATTATGCCAATGGGGGTAAAAACAATAACAAAAGATTGTTTGATGATGTTGTGAAGTAGTGTAACGTATCTGACGTATCCCGTGTTTTCCCAGCAGTTACAGCGACTAGCAACTAGCTATCAATGGCAAACTGGAATTATAGATTTAATTACTTAAATATATATTTGGGGGGGGGCATCAGAAAATGGCTTGAGTTCCAATGAGAGAGGATGCCATAATAATAAACATTTTTAAAGTTATTATTCTTTTGGCATTTTTTGACTTTATTGGATAGGACAGCCAGAGATTAGACAGGAAACGGGGCAGAGAGAGAGGGGATGACACGCAGCAAAGGGCCGAAGGCGGGAGTCGAACCAGCGGCCACTGCAAAGGACTAACAGCCTCCATACATGGGTCGGACGCTCTACCAACTGAGCTCAACGTCTGCCCCATAATTAACATTTTTAACACTATGCTACACTACAGACAGATACACAATCATAATAATGGGCCCTTAAAACAAATTTTACAAGCACACACACAAAGCAAGTCAGAATATTTTAATTTATTTAAGTATAACATTGTCCCTCCCGTTTCCATCAATTTAGATTCATAAGTCAGTCTCTAAATGCATCACTTGAGACTGAGGACGATCTGCAAGCATTTGTTGATGAAAATGGGTGGAGACAACTAGAGAGTTTTAATAAAACCTGCGTTGCAGAAACAATCCAAAGTGTTTAGGATGGCCCTTCATATTGGGGCAGTGACATGCAGACGTCGTGTGCCCACCACGGAGGAGAATAGGTGGAGACTGGCGTGTCTGGTATGGTGTGTCCTTGAAAAAAATGTAAGGGGTATAGGTTTGTTAGCTAGGTTTGTTGCCGCTATTTAGGCAGCTATTTTGCATTTAGACATCCCCAAATGATCAGTAGTGGCGAGATCTCTGACTGTCTGGTATAGTGAAACTATCATCAGTTTTACCCTGGCTATCACCAAAGATGAGCTGGACAATAAATTAACTCTTCGCTGATGCTTCACAGATGGATAGGCCTAACAGATGATACACATTTACAGTCTTCAAGTAATAAACAAATTAAAAAAAAAACAACTCATTTTGTATTTTTTACCAAGTGAAAAATAAATTTTTCTAGTGTAACTCAAAACTGATTGGATCAGACTGATTTTCAGGAATACTGACTTCATGTATTTCATGTGGGCCTGATAGCATATTCCTGACCTCCTTTCATTACATCTGTAATGACAAGGTGCAGCTCCTGGATAGAGTTTGAGGGTTTTTTTTCAGTGACCAATTAAACCAATGGAAACTTGGTTGACTAACACTCTTCTCAGTGACTAACTTTGGGTTGACTGTTCAGAGGCAGCTCTAGTCTCATAGTATCTGCATCTGAAAATAAATTAGAATAAGGTGATGTTTTCTGTCAGATGTTTTTATATCATCCTATTTTCTCATTTTAACAAGCTAAATAATGTTCAGATATAACAAAATGAGATGCATAAGGCATAAGGAAATCACAAATCATATCTGAAGCAAGATGGTGAGGCAAAGTCTAACAAGTCAGATGGTTGCATGCTGGCTCCATTTTGTAGCTGCCAGGCAGTGTGTCTATCAGTGGAGAGATCCTGCAGCATACTGTCTACTCCGCAGTCTCTACAGCCTCCATCTATCCTGGCCAAGTCAGGGTAAATTGATTGTCTAAGCTCTGTAAAAGAAGGGGAGGGAAGCCTGCACCAGGCCAGCAATATAAAGTGGTGGTTTTATGGTGTAAAAGCAGCAGAGGAGGAGTGACGAAGGTGAAAAGGACGGGAAAAGGAAGACAGAAACTCCTTGGTCATCTAAAAGAGACAGATTATTTTAGTGCAAATCGTTGAAGAAAGACTTGGAAAAAATTCATTCATATACAGTAAATCTAAAAGAAAGTTGCCTTTGGCATTTTCGACTGTTAGAGGAAAACAAATGTTTACTCCTCTTCCTTGCTGTAGGCAGATAAGGCTCGTCCTGTTTGACTGCAGTACCCAGACACCATTGGCCGGGAGCCCAAGGAGACAGGAAGCACTTTTGTGGCATCAAATATTAATGGCGTTATAGAGTGTATTGATTATATAATAAGTTTTCCCAGCATCTGAGCACCGACTGAAATGTATTCCCTGAATAATTGAAAATGTATCCATGAGCGGTTTTTCATCTCAATGGTTGGTGAATGTAATTGCATTGCACCCTTATTCCAGTGTTATTTGAGATTTTATCAGAAGACGCACATGTGTGTGTTCATGTGATAAACGCGAGGACAGCGAGAATATGAAGAAAGATGAAATTGTGTGTGTGTGTGCGAGTGTGTTACGCCTGAGACTGTGTTTGTTTTATCGAATGGTTGAGCATTGAATATTGAGCACTGAGTAGTGTTTTGAAAATGGGATCCAGAGACTTAAACGCACTTCTGAGAAATGTAATATTCCTTTTTGCCGACATTATGCTCTCTTGCACTATACGTTGGCTGTTGAAATGGAGACTCATATACATCTGCTTGCTGCTTCTTACATTTTTATCACCACATTTGTACATGCTACGATGATAACACTGCACTGTCTGCCTGCTGCGACACACCATTCCCTTCCCCTCTGACATAGTATGAAAATGACGGCTTTGTAGAATGGGTGAAAAATGCTTTTGATGTTTCACCTCTGCCTAACGTTTTCTTTTTTCAGGGTAGCTTTCCAACTTTATATTTAACAGCAGGCTGTACAGTATGTTGTCCTTTGCCCTCTTAATGAGATGAATGTTTGTCCACTATACTGTGTGTGGTGGCTGCAAACAGTAGCTAGCGTGGGCACTTTAGCCCCAGGGGTGTAGCTATCCCTGGCATTGTCCACTCTTGGGTCTTCAAATTGTTATAGATACACCTCACTGGCTTTGGCACACCTGTATGAGGTTGACCTGACACAGCTAAAAGCTTGAAAACTTTAACATATTGTATACTCAACAAAAATAAAACACTTTTGTTTTTGCTTCCATTTTTCATGAGTTGAAGTACAAAATCTAAGACTTCACAAAAAATGTAGAGATTGAACATAATTTTTTGCACAGGTGTGCCTTGGACTGATCACAGTAAATGCCACCCTGGTTCACCACACACACTCCCACAGACAGATGGGGTCTGGTATTAAGACCTGGCAAGAGACGGGTAGATTTCCCTTTTGCTGAGTAAAATCCTGTTACTGAAAGTGCAATAAAAGCTTCACAAGGAAAAAGCCAAAAGGAGTAATTTTTCCAAAAATGTAGCACCTTAAAACTGATGAATAAGGAGGGTCAGCCAGATAGCCCAAAAATAAAGGACTGATCTAGCATTCAAATTATTATTAAAGCTCCTTGCGCCTGATTTACTAAAGTAAAAACAGCTTATTTAATGACACTATTTATTGCCCAGTAAAAGCATGTTTTAATTTAGACACAAAACATAAAAGGAGTTTTTAAAACTTCACCCAACCGTACTCAACTACAGCTATGTCACAGATCTACAGATACCAAACCAAACCCTAACCTTTTTTCCCCGGGAGGGCAAAGTCATGACCCTCCTTACTCTGCATCTGATTGACTTACCCTGATATTCTTACCCTAACTTTCACCAGTCACTCCTCATGCCTTAAAAATTGACATCTGTAGCTCTCTTTTAAATAGTCATAGTTCTAAAATGTGCAGTTTTATCTTGAAACTACTGAACTATGGCTATTTCACATACGGCCACAGATACAAATTTTATTTCCCAGGAGGGCAAAGTCATGACTTGCCCTACTCTTCCTCTGATTGGCTAGTACTCTTTGCCTTTGTTGGATGGGTTGTTAGGTTTAAGCATGAGGTGTGATTGCTTCGGGTTAGAGTAAAAATATCAGGGTAAGCCAGTCAGAGGTAGAGGAGGGTGGGTCATGACTTTTGCCTACTAGGAAAAAAATTGGTATCTGTCAAATAGCCATAGTTCAGTGCCTAATAAATGTATTTTTTTCAAGATAAACCTGCACATTTTAGAGTGTCCCTTTACTGTGACCAGTCCAAGACACACCAGTGCGATAATTATGCTGTTTAATGAGCATCTCTATATGCCTCACCTGTCAGGTGGATGGAATGTCTTTTCAAAGGGGAAGTGCTCAATAATTTTAACAAATTTGTGGATGAAATTTGAGAGAAATAAACCTTTTTGTGCGTATCAAAGAAGCCTCAGATTTTCTACTTCAACACATGAAAAATGTGGAGCAAAAACAAGTATTGCGCTTCTATTTTTGTTGAGTGTATATTTCGAAGTTTAAACGAAAAGCCTAGTGCTTCTAACCAATTTCTCCCAGTCAGATTTACAAAGGTTGTATATGTTACACAACCATGATTCAACAGTAACCCTTTGGCCCTCAGCAGACTAAAACAAAGGTGGCTCGACTTGATATTTCTATATGATCATCCCTCAAAATATCTCAAAATTCACCGTTACCTGTCAGCCAGTAGAAACAATATTCCTTGTCCTCTCCTCTACCCTGACCTCTCTGCCCCTCTGTATCTTCCTTTTGCCTTTCAAGCTGACAGTTCACTCTCATTTAGACCTCCATTATGCATTCCTGCCTAAGTTTACAAGACACATTGACAACAGAACATGTACAGACTCCCTCTCTGCTCCCCCCACCTCTGTCTCTCCCCTTTCTTTGAAGTATTGGAAGTGTCTTCCCCATTACTCAGCCCTCGCCTTTTCTTCTTCCTCCTCCCATCTGATCCCTCACTCCCTCTCTTCATCTCTCTGAAGGAGTAAATGAAGGCAGAGGTCATCCCTCCTCTCTTCCTCCTCTCCTGCTAAATTGGCTGCTCGTAGCATCCGTAGATAGCTGCAGGCATTTAAGCCCCCCGCTCTGGAGAGCTAGTGAACAGACTTCCTGCTCATTTGTGGCATTTCTGTCTCTTCAACCACAGGCTTGTTTACCCACAGAGAGCAAGAGGGAAACCCTCATTATAAACTCTGCCAAGGTCATTGCAGTCACCACACCAATCTGCCGGCTTCAACACACACATGCAGCTTTATTCAATACACTCAAATGACTGAAACAACTGAAGAAATAATATCTTTACCCCCATTTCTATCTTAGCAATCCAACTTTCAGCATGAAGCAATATTTCAACAGTTTGAATCATACAGGTTTCCAAATCTTCATCATCACCCCAATTTATTTTTCCCCAGTGACAAACCACTCATCTCAACCAGTCATACCAACCAGAAAACAAAATCCTGAGCCACCTGTTTTAGTTTTACTGGTGGAATAACTAGGGCTGGGTGTTGAACTTTGATTCATTTGTTGCGGCTTCCAAATTGCTTCAATACTGTCGTGTATCCAAAAATGCATTCATTCAGTTTTTGATAACCAAATTTCGATACTTAACAAGTAAATCTCATCAGCATCAGTGAGCCATTAAGTATGCAGCATGCTTGAACTCAGATCTGATAATGCTGGTGACTGACTGTCTAGCGTTACACATTGTAGCGGCATGCAGGGAAAATAGTTTCCTTAATGTGGAATGCAATTTTATTTTTGTTAAAATGGATTCAGTAAGCCAAGGTATCAGTATAAAAAAGATTTTGATCAAAACCCAGCCCTAGGAATGACTGGTGTACCTGTATCTTTCTAGCGAGCCGCCATTTTCACCCCAACCCCCCCACTCCCTAAATCCCACTACAACCCTAACCTTGTACAGTGAGTGTATGATGTTGACGGTGGGCTGTGCGTCCCTCCCTCCCTGTGCTCCGCTCCATAGGGGTCGACAGAGACACAGTGGCGTCAGGCAGAGCTCCCACAGCTCCAGGGCTGGGCAGAGAAGGGATTGCTGACACAGCCAAAGATGGTAAGGAGACTACTGCTGCCAAATGGATGGCCCAGCCATTTTACACACCCATGAAGTAATATGATTTGATATTGTACTGTGTTTACATAAATACGCTCTGGTTGGTGATGCTGCTGACTGGGACAGTTGGAACTGGAGCAGAGATTTATGGGTGGGGCACTAGACAGCGGGAGGACCGGGGGGTTGCAAGGGTAGAGGAGGTTGTGCAGAGATGAGTGAAATATTCAGCTGCTGATGTGGTCATCCATTGTACATATTTGAAGCAGAGCCAGACAATCAGTTGGCCAATATTGGGCTATTACAACTATGTCGACCTAATTTAGTATCTGCGTATATATTTTCTGATATGTACCAATATGTTTTTTGTTTGTTTTTGACCAAACATAATGTAGATTTTCTTTAGTCAGAATATATATGTATATTTTTTCATTATATTTGTGTTTTTTTAAATTTGTACTTATTTATAAACATAAGAAATTCAAGGCATCAAGCTAATTTATTATTATTATACAACACAGGTTTGCACAGCAAAATGAGAGTTGTAGTTCTTCATGCTACACACACATTACACATCACTAAATTCAGAGTAGGATAAAAAATTTAAGCAAAATAAAATAAAGCAATATATACAGTTATACAGTTTACACACCAAGGAAATAATGCTGTTGTGCATTATTTGAATTTGCATGCAACAAGAAGCCTGATCAATGTAAAAACACACAGTCCTCCTATTTATAATAGCAGTGGAAAATTGACTGTTTCGGTGCCCTGATGACATTTTGGACAATAAAATTTATTGTTAAACTGTAGAATATCCTGCCTCAATTACATGTCTTTATCCATGTTTGATCATTGCAATATTGGCTCGTATATTGATATCTGATTTTTTTTGTACTCCCTAATATAATTTCTCAGCTCGATAAGTCCAGTATTGTCAGGCTCTAATTTGAAGCTAGTACATGATGTTGCAAATGTCAATGTTTGAATTTATGTACATTTTGAGACTTTACACTACATCTTTTACAAATCAATTGAGCTGTTTAGCCTTCATTAACACATGCAAAGCTGCACCCTTGGCCATTTCTGATGGATCTCTGCGTCCTTACTCAGACTCACTCAAGTTTCTCGCTACATTATCTTGTCTTTTTACCCATTTCTCATGTGTTGAGCACTCTAGCACTCATTGGAAATGAATCTGTCCCTCCCATGCACTTTGCTTTAGAGCAACTGTAGCTTTAGCATTGTTTGAGTCAAGCCAAATTGCTTTATCATTCTTAAGATGCCAGTTTTAAGAATGACCATCAGGTATCTTTCAGCTTCTAACAGTAACCATTTACTCTAAATTCTCTCCTACACCATCTCACATATTTTTGTTTCCAACAACTGCATGCTGTCTACATGTATTACTGTTAGCTAGAAGCCCAGCGCTGGCTCTGCCTCCTCCTACATGAGTAGAATTATAACTTACGAGTAAAAGAAGCTGCATCTTGAGGCTGAGAGCTTTGAGAGGCGCTGTGTGTTGTACCAAGTCGACAGGACATGCAGTGAGTTCTGTCCACAGCACTAGGCTCCACAGTTGGAGAGCAGGGGCAGCCAGAGTGTTCACAACCAACATGAAGTGGACTGCTGAGCCACACAAATGCTGGTGGGCAGGGACAAGGAGAGGAATATAATTGGCCACTGGGACTCGGCAGGTCCCTGTTAATTAGAGGCAGCCATTTTGGTGTAAAAACTCCTCAGAAAGCGTCCCATGGAGTTGAAAGTCTTTCTGACAGAATGGAGCCCAGCAGGGAATGTAAACAGATTTAATAAGGCCCTCTCCAATCAACTCTGTTATGGCTAGATACTATTCTCTCCTTCCTCTCTCCGCTCTTCCTCCCCCCTCTGTCTTTCTCGGTCTGTCTCTGTGTCTCTGTTGTGGTAGAGTGGTGAGTGAGTAGGAAAGGATACTGTCAAAAGAACAATTTGCATGCAGCTCTCATCTTGAGAGCTTTTAGACATCTCCCTGTCTGTTTGTTTTCTGCTGTTGGCTTGGGCCATTGTTCTCTCTCTCTCTCTGTGTATGTGTGTGTGTGTGTTTGAGTATGTGCTCTTCCACTCACTGCAGAGTGCAAATGCATAGAAGTGTGTGCATGCATGCCAGCGTGTGTGTGTGTGTGTGTGTGTAGACTGAGAGGATGGAAGCAGATTCAAGACTGACATTTTGTTGGTGCTGCTTCGAAACACTTAGACAGAGGAAAAGAAGAACACTAAATAATATGAAACACAGCCTTTTTTGAAAGGTCGTCTAAAAAGCCAGAGAAAAGATGGATGCTTCAACTCATGTAAGCCCCCGTGCGCCATCATATCACAATGCTGGTATAGTTATTTAGAGATACTGTAGAGATATCCTCAGCTTTTAGAGCCGCAATGATTAGTTGATTAATTGAATAAAAGCCAACTATTTTGATAATTAATTAATTGTTTCACTTATTTTTCAAGCAAAAGTCTCAAACATCTGCTGGTTCCAGCTTCTTAAATGTTAGCTTTTTTGTCATTTAAAATAGTAAATGAAGAGTCTTTGGTTTTGAACTGTTATTTAGTCACAAGAAGTTATTTGGGGTCTGGAAAATAGAATTTTTCACAATTTGTTTTTGAACTAAACAATTGATCGGTTAATCTTGAAGAACATTGGCAGATTACAGGAGTAATATGTAACAATTGTGCATTCTTAAGTAAGTACTGCAGTCTAAATTGGAACTTGGAGCCATAAATGGTATAATAAATAAGTTGAAATCCTATTTAATGTACAGTCTATGGTTGAAGCGAGTTATTTCACCACATCCCCCTCCTCCCCAGACTCAAGGAAGCTTAAGCAGGTTGCAGGAACACAACATTGTAATCTGACGATAACAAGCATCGTTGTATCACTGTAAATTAATCAGCTGTTTATAAATGTCATTCGTCTGTAAATGTAAAGTTAAGCCTGTTATCTGAAATTTCTCATTTTATGATTTATTACAGTAAATATATTACAGAATTCTCCTTTAATTAGCATTAAAAATAGTCCTATCAGTTTTAAGTTCTTGGATAAAGACCACAGTCTACCTGCTCTGAGCTTCTCATTGACATGAACTGCTGCAAACTCTGACTTTTCTTAGTTGTCCTTTTGATGGCGAACCAGCAAACTGCTTTGAACCCACTTAAATTCATCTTACTCACCAACTGAGTCATGGAAATCTTTTTCCCAGTAGTAGTCTTCAACTAGAGCTGCAACCATCACTCGATTGATTAGCTGTCAACTATGACATTAATCTGCAACTGCAACTGTTTTGATAATTGGCTAATAGTTTTGAGTAATTTTTTTAAAGAATAAAATATCCAAATTTTCCTATTTCTGCTTCTGTTTTGGACAAAACAATACATTTGAGGGTATCACCTTGGGCAGTGATCAACATTTTTCACCATTTTCTGACATTTTTATGGACCAAACAAGAAATTTATTAATCAATATAATGATAAGACAGAGACTGATTAATTGATAATGAAAATAATTGCTAGTTGCAGCTCCATCTTCAAAAAGAAAATAACAACAGTTACTGTTCTGAATAAATCACACATTATTTAATCATAAATCATATTAATGTTAGTATCAGTGTATTAATGGTATTTGTTTGGTAACTAAAGAGTTATCTGTTTGCCTGCTGTTTCATTTATCTTCATCTCTGCACCACTACGCGGAGGTAGATAGATAAAAGCAAAGTGATTAAAGCCGAGAAGTACACGCATTGTAAATGTCTAAAACAGTTTTGAACGACTATTTCTGGACAAACTGGGAAATTTTTAAATTCTGCTTTGAGCTATATTATTAGAACACAGGTCCAGTCTTTTGATATAATCCAGAAATAGAACGAAATAGGACTCGTGTGCCGTTCCTCCCTTGCTAAAACCAGCCCCGCTTCCAAGTGCAGCCTGTCTGCGTGTACTTTAGAATAGTTAAAAATAGACCGAGAGCTGAATGGTTGAACAGGGGAGAGGGAAGGGAGAGATCTGAGTGATGACTTTAAAAATTTGATTGAATCAGATTAAAGAATATTTGCATCTTAATTTGGGTTTCAGCATGTTAGGTCATTACAGTGCGTGTGCAGCAATACGATGGAAACCTTTGTGCTAAAATGGGCATGGACGGGCCTTTTTCTAGGGATTTTGTTTTAGTTATTATGGTTCTTTAAACAGAATCAGAGTCACTATCATATTAACAGTACAAAAACACAATAAATGCACACAGTATGATACAAAGACCACAAAATCTATAATCAGAGCACAGGGACTCTGCAGGATATTCAGAAGATAAAAAAAACTTCTGTCAGAATGAAGCTCTCTATACCTTTGTAATTGTGCATCCATCTTCTTTTTTTCTGTTTTATCTTCCCACCATTTAGCGATTAGATTTACGTGTCTCCACTCTTTCCATTTGCAAAATACTGACACCCCCTCACCACACACACACTCACACATATAAGCAACAAAAGCCATTAATTTGATCAAACAAATGTTTTTTATGCAAATGTATGAATAATTTCACTTCACACATTGCTTTTGTTGGAGAATAATGTTCGCTCAGAATAAGCATTTGTATTAAATATGTATCAGAGTGCTCTGGTAGAAAAGCAAAGTGCAACCAACCTACCTCCCTCCTCCTCCGACTTTTGACTCCTCACTCTTTCTCACCTTTTTTCACTGTTTTTTTTCTCACTTACACCTAGCTCACAGTTTTCTTTTTGAACACTTTAATTGTGAGATGCTCTGCAAAACCAGATATGAAAATGCAAACCTCTCTCTGTCACAGCAGCAGCATCAGCAGTCAAATAGCGAGCTGGAGGGGCGGCCCTGTTGCTGCCCAGAAAACCTCATCACTATCAGAGAACCATTCAGAGATGCCCCTTACTGTCTTAGTTAACTGTTTATCCTCTCTGTGTCTAGTGTTTGTTGTATTTCTCAATGTTTAGAGATGTGCAATGTGTACAGTGTGTTCACTATATGTTTACTGTAGTTTCTGATTCTGTATTAAGATTTAGCAATGTTATAATAAAATGTTGATGATGTATCGTATGATATGATCTAACATTGTGATATTACAGACATTGTGATATGGGAGGCAGTTTGTTTTTCACCAGTTTGATGATTTTGTAACAGCATGACTGCTCAGAAATGAAAGCCTACTGGCACTGAAAGCTGCCATCCCTAACTACTACTTTTCAGCCATTTATTTACTCTGCCTTAAAATAGAAAAATCAAAGTTAATTAATGAGACACCTGAAAAAATTAAGGGTAATTCGTCACATTGATTCAAAATCCTGTAAATATAAAATTTATGCTTACTTGTATTGCAGAAACAATTAGTCACTTAAGTGGTTAGTCAATCAAAAGAAAATTATATATATTCAATCGATTAATCATCAAAAATCTCTTCTTAAATGTAAGTAATTGCTGCTTTTCTTTGTTTGTCATGATAGCAAATGAAGATTCTTTGGGTTTTGGACTGTTGGTTGTCAACAGTTTGTAGACGTGACTTTGAGTTCTGGGAAATTGTGATGAGCATTTTTTTTTTTTTTTTTTTTTTTCAATTTTATAGACCAAACAACTAATCAATTAAATGTGAAAATAATTTGCAGATTAATCAATAATGAAAATAATCCTTAGTTGTAGCCCTACTGATTTGCAACATTGCCTGCAATGACCAACCCAAATCTAACAAAATCTCTCATAATTAATTGACTAATTTCTGTCATATCATACTTTATTACCAAAACAATGTAAAATGCATTGAGTAACTCTATTCCAAACTGAGGGAAACATTGTGAAATTGTTCTGTTCCAGCACTATAACATTTCAATCCCTGCAAAAATTAATTGGCTGTTCCAAAAAGTTATATATTGTGGATAAAAAGCTTTCAAATGTGTGGAAATAGGCCTTTAAAAGCCCTTTTCACCCAGACTGTTGATTTGACTTAATGCAACAAAAGTCATGCTTTTTAAAAAATTAGTTTAAAAAATAACCACTTTGTCAGACTCTTGTATGCCATTCTACATATTCAGTGTTACAAATTACTAAATACGGTACAGCAGCCTTTGCTAATGAATGCTTTCTCTCTGCTTCTTCCCCCCTGCCCTTTCTCTCTATGCTTCCTCTCCCTCTTTCCTCCGCCTCCGTGCCCTGCTCCAGATCATCAGTAACATGGAGGCTCCAGTGACAAATGGCCCCAGCGGAGGAGGCACCACAGCCAACGGACCGACCACCAACAGCCGCGGCTGCCCTTCGCCCATGCAGACTGGCCCCACAAACGACGACAGCAAGACCAACCTCATTGTCAACTACCTGCCCCAGAATATGACCCAGGAGGAGTTCCGCAGCCTGTTTGGTAGCATCGGCGAGATCGAGTCCTGCAAGCTGGTTCGCGACAAGATCACAGGTACAAAATGGACCCTGATAATGCTGCTTGTGTTTTCCAAAAATATCAGCTTTTCATGAACTAAGAAATCTGCTCAACCTTCAGATAATTTGAGGTGTATGTTTTGAAAAGATAGGAAAGTTAATAGGATTTATCAGCTCATACAGGTGAGCTACAGTAGGGTTCCACCCAGAACCATTTGCTTCTGCAGAATCATTTTTGGAGGAAAAGGTTTGGCAAGGGTTCTTTGTATGACTAAGGGTTCCATTAACAACCCCTGTCATCCAAAGGGCCCTTTTTTGCAAGAAAGAGTTCTTCAAGGGTTGAAATCCTTGAAGAAGTCTTTGGTCAAGGGTTCATCAAGGGTTTTGGTCCATAATATGAAAGGGTTCTTGGTTGGGTTGGTTCTATATGAAAACATTGGGATATAAAAACAGTTCTCTGTTGAACCCCTGAGTATGTTCTGTATAAAATTCTTGGAATATAAAAAAGTTCTCTGTAGAACATCCTGACTGTGTTCTAGATAAACCCCTCTTCATGCAGGGTGCTAGGTCTCTGAAAGTGTTCCAGGTGGAACCTTTACAAAGGGTTCTAAAATGAACCAGAAAGGCTTCTCCTATGGGGACAAGCCAAAGAACCCTTTAAGGTTCTAGTTTGCAGCTTAATTTCTAAGAGTGTACAGGAGGATTTCACTGAAGTGAAAACATGAAAATCACCAAAAGTGAAGTCAAAAGGCTTTCAATGACAATATGACTCACTCACAGGTAGAAGTAGGGATAAATTAGGATATAATGTAGTCTACTGTGTGATGATTTAGTGCTCCCCACAGGAAATTCCTCTCAAGGAAAGAGAAAAGGGAAAAGCACATGGTGAGCTACTATACTGAGCTCCCCTAGAGCTGAGGGGGATTTAGATGCTTGCTTTCTATTCTGGCAGTTTTAACTGGTCTGATCCTCGGACTTTACAACTGGACTTCCTATTCACGACAGCATCCTTCTTTTAAAGTCTAATACATCAATCTCAGTTCTAAATTCTCAACAAACCACTTATTTTAAGATTGTTGGTAATCTAAATGTTAATCTTTTTTATGTTCACCCGTCAGTCTTTTTTTTTTTTTTCATATTTTCATTTATATTCAAATAACCATAAAATGATAAGAATAATAAAACAGTTCGTCAGAGAGACAGATGTGATGGCCGTACACTGTGTGTTGAACGTGGATTGAATAGACTGAACATTAGTTATTTATTCATTTTAATCTTTATTTAACCAGGAGTAAAAGACTCACTGAGATTTAAAATCTCTTTTTCAACTGTATCCTGTCCAGATCAGGCAGCAGCACAGACATAAGACAAACATTAAGCAATATGTAATGAAAACAGTGAACAAGTTACAGAATTATGAGATATCAAAACATTTTTCAACATTCAAAACATCTACATCCAGATGTACCTGTTTACCTGTTACCAAGTCATTTAGAATCACTTAAAAAGCATCCAGTGAGACCAGCTCCAGAAGATTCAGGTGATTTTGCAACCGATTCCAAGTAGATGGAGCCGCACACTCTGGGGACAGAACAAATAAGCCCTGGGAGTGAAGACAGTAACTTCCCGTACTATTTTGTTGGATGTAGATCCATAGGAAATAGTACAAGAACAGCCTTATGAGTAAATATATGCCAGTGATTAAGTCTACAGGTGGATGTGGCAGACGATAACAGAGAATAACAAGGACTAAAGTTTACTGTCATACACAATCTAGAGCTGCGACATCTATGAAATGTCAGAAAATTATGAAAAAATGTCCATCCCAGTTTATCAAAGTCCAAGGTGATGTCTTAAAATGTCTTGTTTTGTCAGTCGAAAACTCAAAGATATTCCATTTAAGATGATAATAAACAGGAAATCACCATATTTGAGAGGCGGAAAAGATATTTTCTGCCATTTTTGCATTAAGAATACATTAATGATTAATAGTTTGTATCTTTTCTACCACTCGTCCAGTCAGGCAAATCCTTTTTGTTGAGCCCTGAATTTCAGTTTCAGCTTTTTCACCAGTTGCTGAATGTGAGGTTTAAATGTGAGAGAATCATCAATATCATCAAGTATAATTCCAAGATAAATATGAAATGAGTACTTCACACATGTACACAAGCCTGCAATCCAGCATTAGTCCAGACAAATCAAGTGTTTTGAGAGGAGTCATTGCCTGCGCCATCTTCCACCAGAAGAAATCCATCTCTGTGTGTGTTCAAGCGCTGTGACTCAGCAATGCAGCAAAGTGCCACATGTTCTCCAGAGGTGTTTAAATTAAGCAGCACTTCGTGGTGCTAATCATGGCTGTAATCTGGGCGTAGTGGCTGTGTGGGTGGCCATACAGCAGATGGATCGGGGAGGGTGGGGGCTGGTGGGGTGGTGCAGCTCTGTGATAATGCTCCATAATGGCTTTCATTTTAGATCCTACTTACTGACACTCTTCTCCTGATAATCTCATTAAAGAGCACCAGGCAGGCAGGCTGGCAGTCGAGATCACCAAGCCATTCTCAGATAGCTGGCGAGGCGTGTAGAGTAAACACACACACATACACACATACATGTGCTAGGGCTGCTTAACTCTGACGCTTATCTCCTGATTGTTATTTTACAAGTACTGAGATTCGATATTAGGATTTTTTGCAGTTTTTGTTTGCTTGTTTAGCAGAAGACCATGGAAACAAAGTCAAGTCCTACACTTCTATAGACTGTATATTATAATTCATGTTTCCAGAAACAAGAATGTATGCCTGAAAGTATGAACACACGTTGTTTTATGTTAAGCACATGATGCAAAATTAATGTTTGTTAAAGGGACAGTTCACCTCAAAATCAAAAATACTTTTTTTTACTTTTTTTTTATCCTCCCTGTAGTGCTATTTATTAATCTAGATAGTTTTGGTGTGAGTTGCAGAGTTTTGGAGATATCAGGCATAAAGATGTCTGCCTTCTCTTGAATATAATGGTACTCGGTGCCACTGGGCTTATGGTGCTCAAAGTGCCAAAAAAAATACATTCGAAGAACTCAAAAGAAATGTCTCTTTCCAGAAATCATGATGTGGTTACTCAAGATAATCCACAGACCTTGTTGTGAGCAGTTTCATGAAGGAACTAATTTATTTCTATGGTAGAATACACTGGAACTATTTTTCTCCACAAGAGAGGATAATATTACTGTGATCGCGATGCTAATTCCTGTTAGCATGTTAATGGGACTTCTCATTATGCGTTACCATCAAGCTAAATCACTTCAGGAATCAGAAGAAGAATCA
The DNA here is from genome assembly GCA_034769285.1 of Lutjanus argentimaculatus. Classification (NCBI taxonomy): domain Eukaryota; kingdom Metazoa; phylum Chordata; class Actinopteri; order Lutjaniformes; family Lutjanidae; genus Lutjanus; species Lutjanus argentimaculatus. Next base: position 25,774,789 of record JAWZSL010000010.1, on the reverse strand, counting down.
TGATACTTAAAAGAATCAATTTTTGTCCCACCTCTAATGTACGATTCCCTGTAATAGAATAAGCACAATTTAAAGGCCAGTAGGGATGATAATTTTGTGATGCGTGTAAAGCAAAATCAATCTGTTCGTTAAAATAATATTACTGCGATAACGATGCTACTTTCCTTTAATTTCCTTACTTTAATATTTTGTTGATTTTGGAGTGTTCTCACCATAATAACCACAAAATATAATGTCAAAAATAAAGCAACTAAATAAAAATCTACTGTTTCCTTTTAACTGTCTAACAAACTTACTACCCACTACTACTTACTTTGCCTGGGAAAATGTAAAACACAGGCTTGTTTCATATGACTTCAAGAAGAATCCAACCCGGTTGCAGTCATGATGAACAACTTCTCACAGATAGTATTGTTAACTTAAGTAGGTCATATAGAGGCATCAGTAATATATTGAGACTGTTTCATAACCAGTTAAAAAGTTCTTGTAGTAGCTTTAAGAGAATCATTTTTTTTTTCTCCCACCCCCAATATACGCCAACATAATCACAGAATTAGATTTCCTGTAATAGATTAAGTATAACTGAAGGCCAACAGGGACGACAGTTTTGACTGTAAACTAGAGATGGCCACTAGCCCGGCCATTCCTGCCTCCTTCTGTTCTCTCGTTCTTTGAAGCATGTTCTGCAGCTCTACAATTCCTCTTTAGGACCATCTTCCTCTTCCTCGGTAATGGGCCACAAAATGGAGCCTGAGAGTCAGATACACTGGGATAATGGAGGACGGTGTGAACAAAAATAACACTGGGATACCACATGCTATCATCATCACCATCACCATGTTCTCTCTCCACCCGATTTTCTCCTCAAGTGTGATTTGCCAAAGCAGCATCGAGGAACCAAGCTAACAGCAGATATTTGGAGAGAGTTGAAAAAAAACCGAACAGAATTGCTGTAAACCTGCTCGAGCCTCTAAATGGGGGAACGTTGAGAGAGGTAGAAATGTTTGTTCGCTCACTTCTAAACCATTTAGGGTACTTCTCTGCTCTGCACTACAAGGTCTCTCTGATGACTTAGCATCAACGCAAAAAGTTATAAATAAATCCTGCCCTCCCTCCATCTCCCCCTGTGGTGTATGCCTGTTTTGCTCTCCCATGGGTGCAATTTCCTCGTGCAAACTTTTAGGCTAACAAAGCACAGATCCCCTCTTCTAGCAGGGAATGCCAAGAGGCTTTATACTCTCTAACAGTCATCCAAATCATTAACAGACTAAGCCAGGTTTGCAGGAGGGAGGGGTAAAGAAGAGAAGGATGGTGGGAAGTAAAGAGAACAACATTTTTTTAGGCTGATATATGCACCTGTACTCTTTCTTGTCTGTTATAAACATCTGCGCCTCTCCGTATCAGATTTCTGAGAAAGTCAAGATTGAGGGAGATTTTTTACTGTGTTGAATTTTCAGTGTGAATCTTCTTGAGGATAGTTAGAGTGTGCCGTAGCTCCATATTATTCATATTTATGGGGAATGTTAAGCCTTCGTATTCTATTATGCAGTGTGAAGAGTATGAGCAGTATAAGAATTTTAACAAGTTTAAGAATTTAAATACATTCAGTGACTGAAAATTTTAAAAGTGTACTCGGATAATGGTTTTAATATTTTATCATTACAAGTTTGCAGTATTCCACCAATGAATTCACTGGTTCAAGCAGTCTTTTGGTGTACATAACACCAGTAAGGGCGGTTACATTTTGAGCTGTATGCTACTTTTCTGTCAGTTTAAGTATTTCAAATGCACTCACTTTCACAAGCAGCCATTCGAAATTACAGTGGAAACATCCTACAGTGATCACGTCTGTCCGTGTGAAATTAATCACTATAAGCCGCTGATTATTATAAACCAATTTTTGTTTTTTTCTTTTATTTTTCATACAGATCACAACCTGATTGTCACTTGTGTATTCATCACATGAATATAAAGTAATGAAATGGACAGCTCCACTGTTAACTGAATTTTATTGACTGTTTTATTGATATTTCAAATACGCTAATACAGTACAGTATTGTATATAAAATATAGCTCACTGTAGCTTTGCTGCTGCATCTCATTGCTGTGTTTTTGACAGTTTGTCATAAGCTTTGAGGAGACATTTTTCATTCAGAGAACAGTTCTTTCTTTTGTTTTCCCATCATGATGTCAAAGTCAGGGCTCTAAATTAACTGTCCCAAATTCTATTTTCAACTGTTTCAATAACTCGCATTGTTCCCTGCACTTATAAATAAAAAAAAAAATCTGTTTTCATTATTCTTTTAGTTATTGGTAGACTTTCTGTTTCTGGTTTATCTTAAACTGTTCAATAAAACTGATTATACAGCAATGAAAATTTGCATGCACACACTTTGAAGATATCTCATAGTAAAATACTGTGTAAAAATTACACAGTGAGTGTAAGTGCATGTGTGATGTGTTGTACAGCTTGTGCCACTGCCCCCTCGCATTTTTTGAATTTGAACACCAATTAAATGATATACATTATATTTTATAATGCATACACGTAATCATTTCATTTGTAAAGATAATTTTCTCTGCTGTCCCAGGATTGTCCCAGACACTGTAACTTTGTGTCCCAGGTGCTAATTTTTATTGTCCCTGGGACAATGGAACATCTTTAATTTTAAATGCTGGTCAAAGATACCCAGCTGGAATCAGACAGGTTACACCAAGGCAAAGTATCACAGGAGTAAAGTAAAAAAAAAATAGAATTATCGTAGTTTTAAAATTTACTTCCGTGTGTTTTCATGTATGAAAAGACCCAAAATGAACACTGAAGATAGACTACTTGATAACTATAAGCAAACTATTCGACCAGGATTTGTACTTGAATGATTCTGTCCCAAGCTTTTTGATCCACATAAGCAGTTGATCACTATCGATCACAATCGATCAGTGTAACTGTGACCACTATTAGAGGTTTCCACTGTACTGTATTTTCTCGCTTGCATCTCCGATATACGTTCCCCATCAGTGTTTGCGGCTCGACCAACCTGTGAGTGTTTGCTGACAAGGTGTGAGCACATGAGCCTCTCAAAGGTAGGACAGACAGACAGGTCCTCAGCGTCCTCTCAGCTTCCTGTGGACTTGCTCTTGTCAGCTCCAATGACGCCAGCGTGGCGTGAGGCTCAGGCGGGTGCGGGCAGGCGTAGACACTCCAGCTCCGTCTGTCACCCTGACTGACTTCAGCTGGTAGAAAAGCCACCTCTGGGTGTCTTTCTTGCTCCCCACACGCCTGCCTGCCTGCCTACCTTCCTGCCCGCCTGCTTGCACAACTACCTCCGCCTGGTGCTCTCATAACACGGCAGGGACATGCAGGTTAATCTTTTATTTAAGGCTAGCTTACACGCACCTAGCTGCTGCCCACACACGCTCCACACATAACCCCAGGCCTCCACCTGTGAATTTCCTGTCTGCCTGTGTACTCTTAAAGAGAAGATATCTTAAGCGTTTCGTTATTTGAATTAAGTGTGTATACTGTAGTAGCTTTTATATTTGTCCTCTACGGAAGAGAGAGAGCGCTACACATACAAATGCTTATGAGACAAGGGCATTATGGCTTTGTGCACTATAGATGGCTCCACTTACAGCACTCACTGTTCATTCTTCCTTCATTTAAAGAAGCAAAACATCTATTTAAGCTGAAATTGCCAGCCTGAAAGCACACATCTTGATTAACAGTGAAGGCAACCCCTCCTTACTGAGACGTACCTTGTGGAGAGCTTAGAAAATTTAATGTGGACCCTGAAATGTACTGAATCAGCGCTCATGGACTTCTACACATGCACACACACACACACAGAAATGGAATTGACTGATCCTTGTCAGTAAGTCGTTTTTGGGGATATTTTTCTGCATCAGCTGCATTTCTGCTTGAGAAATGAATGCATTTGTTTTCATAATGACAGGGAGGAGAAGAAAATAGCTTTTCATGCTGGAGCAAGAATTGATTGCATTGGGAACAGGGCTTAGGGGATTGTTTATTTTTGCGGACAACCCTTTTTTTGGATTTTCCTGTTGCGCCAATTAGGGCTGGGTAATATGGACAAAGTAAAATATCATAATATTATTGACCGAATACCTTGACATCAACACTCGCCGATATGGCAACAATAATTTAGGGATTACTATTGGTGCTTTCAGAATATTAATACAATTACATTTTTGATAAATAATCATCAGTAATGTGGTTGTAATGACTAAGTGGGGAAATGCAAATAATAGAACACCTAGGACAGTCTGGTACAGTAAGTTCAGAAAATTTCACCACTTTACTGTAATGCAGCCTTTAAAACCAGGAAAAGACATATCAAGACATAACAATCCAAATCTAAGATGATATCTAGTATATGTACATATCATTCAAAAATGTTGATGTGGTACTGACACCTTGACTTTGATACCAATCCCTAAACAATACTTTGTTCTGTACCAGATCCATTTTAGCAAAAAGGAAATTACATTACACAATACAAGGATTTAAAAAAAAAAAGCAATAATCCCCATCTCTGGGAGTATCATAGTGTTTTGTCTTGCTCAATGATGCTGAGGAGAATTTACAAAAATGTTGAAATTTGGTGTCAAATGACAAGGCTTCTTTCAATACTCAACAGTACTGAAGCAATTCAGTCTGCAGCATAAAAGTATCAAAGTTCAGTACTCAGCCCTAGCCCTAGAGCAAGTAACATAGTACAATTGCAGTACAATTGCAGTAGCTAAAATCTCAGGCCTTACCTTGTAGAGATAGATAGGATATTTAACTTGCTTGTTGAGTAAACAGTTCACCCTGTTTACTAGTTGTTATGTGTCTGCCCTGTCCTGGCTGCCTGCATTATCTTTGTCCTCAGGTAGTCACAGCATATGCTTATTGCCAGTGTTGAAAAGCATACTTCACTCACTTTTTAAGAATGGGAACAGCATTTTTTGCCCGTTTGTGCAGATGAAGTGATTCATATTTCTACATCAAACTCCGTAAAGACATCATCCCAAAACACCCTGACTGAAGGCTTTTGTGCACACTACTCTAGTCACCTTCCATGTGTTGGTATTTATACATGGAATCTGGGGAGCTGATGCAAATCATAGTGACAATGTAGCAAGCCAAGCAGATGTTGGCTATGAAAAATAGATGGACTGTGATGTCAGCTGTGGAGTAGTTCAAGCCAGAGCACCTCTGACAGACAGCAGCTCCAGTACCATGTGAAAGCCTGCTGCGAACCCAGTTCTTACATAAGGACAGGTACGCTTTATTCCTATACTGCAGGTGCAAAAAAAATCCCAGGTTTGCTGGGTTTGGCTTGCATTGCACGCACTAGACGTTTTTTCACGTGGCGCCCTTCCATTAGTTTCATTGTCGTTCCACTTCTGGAACATCAAGTGCACCCACAAATATTGCAAACATAAAATATGCATCTAACCCTGATCTGCAAGGACAGGCGGGAGGAGCTTAGCTCTTGCACAGGGTCTGTCAGTCTAACAGGGAGCAGATCAAATATTCACCATATAAACCTCAGTTTACCCACAGCTCTTTGTTGCTCCTGAAATATACATTGACAACACGCTCAGGAGCAAAGCCGATTCTCTTTGTACTTCAGATTGCAAGCTGAGCTGTTTTTCACATCATTACTAGTGTGATGGGAACAAAACGCTATTATCTCTCCGTTTGATTGTATGATGAGACCCATTTACACCTTCCAAAACACCTAAACAACACAAATGCAGTGTTGTTCTGTGACAAACCATGCCTACTTTTACTAAATCCATGCCAAGGGAGATCTAGTGCCATGTTCATATCTTACATACAGGCTGCATTTATCTTAACCTGAAATGGGCTGAAGGCTGAAGATAGCGTGAACAAAGCTGACAGGGAAAGAGATGAAAAAAGGATTTGACATCTCCAAAGCCAGGTATTAAGAGAGCTGCCAGGCTCAGAAGTGCAGACACAAGCAGTCAGACACACATTAAAGTTTCAGAGTCCCAGGTCCAGAGAATGTCCTGTCTCTCTCCTCTTAGCGGCCCCTTCCCCTCAATCTCCTCCTCCTCCTCCCTCCGCTCAGGACCCAGAATTGGACGTCCTGAGAGCTTGCTTGGCTGCACTGCTCCTCCTGTGACCCTCACTTCAGACTGCCTCTGTCCCCTCTCATTCCACTCTCTGAGTGCCCTTTACATGGAACACAGAGGTTGTGACTGTCCCCTGTGTCGGCCTCACATCCAGAGGCCGGATGTGCCTCAGGGCTGCTTCTTCGCCCTCCGACCCTCCAATCTTGAGTGCGCTGTACCTGGGCAGGACAGAGCCAGACGGTCCCTTTGTCCCCAGCATGTGTGCTGCAGGGCTGGGGGTGGATGACTGAGGGATTGTGGGCCTAGTGCAGGTGCAGCAGAGTAGGCTCTGCAGTCCTGACGTAACAGGGTTATCCAAGACTTAAAGGGGCTCCTCTGTCTGTCAGCTTGCCTTCTATTTCTTAGCTGCACAGCCAGCCAAACAGCCCACACACTGCAGGCTGCAGTCCACTGGCCCCAAGGCTCAGGGAGCCACCACGAGGGGGTGGTTTACGTGCGTGTGTGTGTTTGTCCCTGAGCTTCTACGTGGGCAAGCGTGTGTCTATGCATGTGTGTTGGTGGAAGCAGGGCCTTGGGAACTGAGAGTGGGAGCCTCCTGACTGCAACAGTGGCTGCTACCTTGGCAACCCAGGAGGGAAAGATGTGTTGAATGAGTGAGTGGGAGAGGGATCTACAGTAGATGCATGTGTGCGGGGGACGTGGCTCTGTTTATGAATTTAGTTATTTAAACGGGCTGAATACATGCCACATGATATGCTCCAACTGTACTGCTAGTATTTGAGGCACTGTAGTCTTTTGTTCTCTTTGCGTTAATCTTTTTTGCAAACTCACTCAACTCCTTCTCCACTATGGAGTTGACCCTCTGTAAGGTAAGTGAAGTGTATTTTGACATGAAGCTGGTGACAGGGCACCTTTTCAAATGTTGGGGAGCGCTGGCCCATCAAAAAATAGCACTACCTAAAGTTGCTGCAGCAGCAGCAAGGGGCAAAACGTCAGAGGATGGGAGAGGATGGAAGCAGTGAGTGTGACACATTTATTTTGACAATGTGAAATTTTTTTTTCTCCCCTCCGCCTTATCTTAAAATGTCGCTAAATTCAAGACTGACCGAACGGATTTGCCTGTTTCTGGGGAGAAGGAGCTGGACCTCTCAAGGTGTGTTAGCATCACCAGCTTGTAGCTCTGATGATCCCTGCAAGCTGCAACTCCCTCTCACCCCTCTTTGATGCTTCTGTCCACTCATGACTCCTGAATGACAGGGTGACAGGGTGTGGGAACAACTAGAAACCATTTATAAATAGAACCTTTAAAGGTCCCTTCACATAGATATAATTTTTTATTATATACACTCAACAAAAATAACAACATAAAAATAATAAAACAACTTTTTTTCTCCCATTTTTCATGAGTTTAAGTAAAAGATCTAAGACCACTTCTATGCACGCATATTTATTTTTCTTAAATTTTGAGCAGAGATTTGTTAAATGCCAAGGCAGTCCATCCATCTTATAGGTCTGGCATATTGATATGCTGATTAAGCATTAGAGATGAAACCAATCCGATCCAATATCAGTATTAGGAACAAACACTTTACAAACACATTACAAACACATTACAAAAGAAAGACAAATGCTAACATTCTGCATTTTGGAACACAGAATAGCCCATCTTAGCTCTCAGCAATGCATCATGGGAAATTATGCATCAGCTGCACATGTGAATGTCACAAGACAGAATCCTACACAAGTTACATAACACAAACTACACAAGTTTTCCAGACTGAAGTTCAGTTTCAGCCTCATGTAATCTTACTACTACTACTACCACCTACGACTACTATTACTATGACTACTGTAACTGTTACCAATACTACTGCCAATAATAATAACATATGTATAATAATATAATAATAATAATAATAGCCCTAAAAAGGGCACTCTAAAATGTGCAGTTTTGAAAAAAGACATTTATTAGGCACTGAACAATGGCTATTTCACATAGGGCTACAGATACCAATAGTTTTCCCAGGAGGGACAGTCATGAGCTGTCCTACTCTGCCTTTGATTGGCCTACCCTGATATTCCAGCAAAGGCAATGAGTACCAGCCAGCAAAGCAGAAGTGCTCACTAGCACAGAGAAATAAACCTTTTGGGTGCATAGGAGAAGTCTTAGTTCTTTGATTTTAATTCAAAAACAAAGGTGTTTATATTTGTATATTTTATTTTGGTGGATTGCTTCAAATCCATGTAAAGCTTTTTCTATTTCGTTGGGCAACATTTAGTTCACATAATTCTTATTTTATGGAAGTGAAATAATAAAGTTCTAAAACACCAGCAAGTGAATAATTTGAAATTTGAGCAAGTCGGCAGTTGTGTGCCTCTACTTCAAGTAAAACATTATAATATCTGTTTTGACAACACAGTGTCAGCAGTTCAAATTAACTTTTTGTGACTTTGAACTAAACACTACTCAGAATAGCATTAAGAACAACAAATTGCAGGGAGGTTCATAGTAAAATAGATGGTTCTTGCAGCTATGTGTTTCATTTGGTAGCTACCACTCTAGATCAAAGAGTCTATAGTGCGTTGTGTGAGCCTTGCCTGATGATAGCAGGAGATGAAGATGCTTTCATGTCTGCAGTACAGGGCTCTTAGTCACATAATACAACAGAAAGGCACAAAATAATGACAGGCAATATGCAACTGGAGTCTCTTGCTATGTGTACCTCACTGCATATGATTGTGTACCTCGCTATGCACCTCACATGAATATATTTAACTTGATTATATGCCTGTAAATTCAGTGTAGCCATGCTTACATCTATTTAGCTTTTCTTTGTGCTTATTTATGTCCTATGTAATTTTGCATAGGTAGGTTGTGTGAATTTTCATGATTCAGTGTTGGGTGTGTGTGTGTGTGTGTGTGTGTGTGTGTGTGTGTGTGTGTGTGTGGTGTGTGTGTGTGTGTGTGTGTGTGTGTGTGTGTGTGTGTGTGTGTGTGTTGTGTGTGTGTGTGTGTGTACGCAGAAGGGGGGAAGGAAAGGTGAAATTACATAGTGGGGCCAGCAGGCAGGACACCCGCTCCAAGTACACTCATTTTCTCATCTCACACATTGGGCAACCTGCTGCTCCTCAGGAAACAAATAATGGCTTAGTCATAACACCTCGCTAACACACCAAAGAGCTTCTCACTAGAAATAGCAGTGATTTTACCACTGAAAAACATGCCCACCTCCCTATACAATTTATGTCAGATTGTACAAATGGTCCGCCAAAAGAGTGGGGGTGAGTCCAAATTAGCCCCCACCTCCTCGCTCTCAAACCCAATGTGGTTATCCTGTCAGTTAAACCGGACGTGGCGCTATATGATAAAGCACTGCAGTGCCAGAGTGTTACCTAAACCTAGACCTCCAGTAATGGAAGTATTCAGATTCTTTACGTAAGTAAAAGTACTAATACCGCACCATGGAAATACTCTGCTACAAGTAAAAGTCCTGCTTCAAACCTTATTTATGTAAAAGTAGGTAATTATTATCAGTAAAATGTTCTTAAAACTGCTACAAGTTCTTAATTGGTTATGAAAATAGTCTAGATTACTGATGCCTTCATATGACCTCCATATGTTAATAAGATAATCCATGAGAAGATTGGCTGTTTCTGTATTTCTTAATTCCTGCCACCAGGTCAGATTCTTCTTGAAATCAGATTAAATGAGTGTTGATATTTTCCCAGGCAAAGTTAGAATGAGTAGTACATGAGCCAGTTAAAAAGAAGCAAGGTTTTTATTTAGATCATTTTATTTTTGACATTATATTTTGTGGTTATGATGATGGAAACACTACTGCTTTTGTCCACAGCGGCCTCCAAAATGAACAAAATATTTAAGATCCTTGTTGTAGCTTTAAAGTATTAAAAGTTAATGTCCCTGTCAGCGTTTTACTATTATATGTGATGTTTTTGGATGAACATTATTGCTGCATTAATTTGTATTTTGCATTTTACTGCTGTAGTGATCATTTTAACTCCTTTATAGACTGTTGGGTACTTAAATCTGCAGCAATGCATCATCCTTCAGTTTATCAGAAAAATTCATATTCAAAGTCACCATATTTGGGAATACATGATTATCACGGGACAGGAAGGATTTTAATCCGAAAAGTAGCTGGTACTGTAACTAAAGCTGTCAGACAAATATAGTGGAATAAAAAGAGCAACATTTGCCACTTAGATGTAGTGGAGTAAAAGTATAATGTTACATAAAATGGAAATACTCAACTAAAGTACGAGTACCTGGAATTTGTGCTTAAGTACAGAACTTGAGTAAATGTACTTAGGTACTTTCCACCACTGATGACATCTTTTGCAAAAGTGCATACACACCCTGTACCCATACAATATATCATTAACAAACCCTAGATTCTTAGATTTATATACTTAACATGAATCCCATTTGGGGACATTCTTAAATACGAGACCTCTGCCATCATTAAATTTACATAATTTTTATTAAGAAGCCCTCTTTCATTGCTGCTGCAGAGCATTTTCTTGAGTCGTTACAATTGTTGCACAACTGGCACTGTAAGCAGCTGACGAATCAAAGGCAAATGAATATCTAACCTCATTAAAAGGCCATTATGAGGAGCAATGCATCATTTGGGTTCTTGGTTTTAATTGACAATTAAAATATATAAGTTAATGTATCCATTAAGGTAATTGATCAGCATAAGGCTGATTTTTCTGTTAGCTACAACCCCATTAGAGGCTATTTATCATGCATTTTTAATAGCTTCTCTATATTGCCTCAGATGCAGTGCTTTCTCGAGTTATTTTTCTGTAATTATGAAATACCAAGAGACAGTCTCTGTCTATAATAATCTATCAGTGGGTTTCAGACACTTTTTAAAGGATCGATTCCTGTGACACTTAGTTAGGAAGGACATGTATTAGGCAATTTCCCCTACACTGACATGAAGTCTGTACAGTAGCATTTCTAGAATCTCCTGTTATATTTGTTTGACTTTGTTTTTTTTGATAGATGACATGGCATTGAAAATTATTTTACAGTAAGATTTAATCCTTTAAATGTGTGAACAGAATTTACAAACAGCTTTAGCAGCACTACGTTTTGCTTCGTCTTTACTTTATGGTAATACATTTTGTGTGGTGTTCTAATAATGTGAAGCAGTCCAAGCTGGCCTCATCCTTGCATTCCAATAAGACACCATGCAAGGTTAAATGATGCTGAGCCATTCTAAACTGCATCTAAACTGTGCTTAACCGCGGTGTGTTGAGCCGGAACAGAGCAGGGCACTGTGATGGTGTGATCCAAATGCAGGCAGCATGCAGAGCTCATCCTGCTGGGGAGTACTGAGGTGAACAGGGCAGGTGTTGTGACAGGCCGAAGCCAACCACACGGCCTGCCTGCTGCCTCGGCATGCATATTGTAGGTTACAGATAGAGAGCCGCTTACAGTGGTGCTCTCGCCTATATGAATGCGCATGCATACATAAGATAAAGTATGTAAATAGACTGCGTTCTTCAACTTTTTAGTGTTGCCATTCACTAAACGCTTTAGGAATTACAATACCCCCACCTCTCTCCACACACACGAACAATGGTACATTCACTGGTTAGCTGCCAGCCACTCCACTCTTTGCCCTCCTGCTGCGAGGACATACTTTACCGCTTGTGTTTGTTTCTGCCTGTCTCTGTGATTGAGTGATTACACGTTTACTTGCATGTGTGCACACATGTGTGTACATCTGTGTGGTGCGTTGGCGTTGCGTCTCCCACCCAGCCATGCAGATTCCAGGCAGCCAGGCAGTCTGCCGGTGGCTCCCTGCTGTTAGCTGCTCCGCAGAAGGCTGGAAATGGTAGGTGGAATCCCCTCCTGGAGCTTTCCTGATGCTGCAGGCAGATGTCTCCCTCTGTCTCCCCCTCATCTCCCCACTCACCTGGGGACTGACGCCAGCCAGCGAGCCTCGCTCCCACCCTCTTCCCTCCAGCCCTTGAGGCCCTCAGCCAAAGAGGGAGTGAAGAGGAGAAGCGGGGGTGGGCAGATACCAGCCTAAGCTCCGTATGCATACAACATGCACACTGAATGAAAGTGCATACACGTCATTTACATGTAGCTGAACACCATATTCATCAGGCCTGTAATCAGAGTAAATACATTATTATGTTTGCTGCAAGACTGTAATTCATTGCTGACTCATGTGCATGCCCACACTTGCATACTAACTTGTATGCATGTCAACACACACATGCACACACAGACAGACAGACACTCAACCTACTCTGAGGCTGCCCCTCCTGTCACACAGCGGCAGCGTCCATCCCTGCCGGTTTGGCCCCATTTGGCTGCTTGGACTACTCCATGAGTGCTAAGAGTCTCGGTACCATTAAGCACCAGCCGGCCCATCTCGATTGCCCTGCATGAGTGTCTTCGCCAGCACACTTCATTTTCAGCTAACCTTCTGGTAGCCACGCTTGTCGAACCTCACATTTCTTGTTGAAGATGAGGGAGAGGGGTGAGGAAGGTGATGGGAAAGTGGGAGGCGAGGGTGGGAGAGATGGCGAACGCCAGAGAGGAGCGTTATAAGCAGCAGGCTCTCAGCTGTTGCACCCATCTGGAATTTAAAGTGTCGGTGTAAATTGAATACATTCACCTTTGAACACCTACAGTTTGAAATTTTGATATTTAAAGGAGAAACATGTCATATATTTACTGTATTTGATCATGAAATGACTGTGATATGTCACATGAAATTAGGAAAACTGAGTTGAACACTGGTCTCTTGACAAGACTATAGCCCATGATGAAATGTCCTGTTTTTGTTAGCCTGTTTCATGTTAATTAGTCAAAATTAATGATTAATGTTCATTGAATGAGTTAGTGTCTGTTTATTGAGTTATATGAAATCATTAATAATGTTTTAGAAGGGGCACATGTTTATAACGGTTAAACTGAGCAATATGTTAATGTAGTCTGGCAGGCAGTGAGACAGGCAGTCATTGAACTACAGCTCCAGAGTGTGTATTTTCGGAGCAGTGGGCTTATGTTTTCAGGATAAGGGGCTTAGTTTTACATCAACAGACAATGGACAGTTATAAACAGTTGATCAACTTACAGTGTTCGCTTGTTATTGTCCAATTATAGTGTTGTGCTCGACTTGTGCTCCTGTTCTGTGTCCCTGCAGCCTGCAGGCAACCTGTCTGAGCTTTGAGTCTGGGGAGGAGGGGGAATTTAGTCTCTTCAACCATAGATTGTGTATTAAAAAAGGAGTCAATTCAAGGGATTTAATATACCATTTATAAGGCATGGGCAGTATAAAGGTATTATAGTATACCAGGCTATTAAAAAATCCCGACGGTGTGATTTTCAATACCATCATAAATACAGACGCTCCTCTTTCTATTAACTGATAGGGAGATGCTGTATTGTAGTGTGTAGCTTATGCCACCAGGGGCCAGTTTCTGCGCGGCAGCACAGCTGAGCAGACAAACATAGCTTTCATAATAAGAAGAAACATGGTGTTTTGGGAATTAAGTTACAGGTCTAACTAATTAAAAAGCAGAAAAATGCCTCTGCCCCTGTTTAAGATTATGTTTGATTCAGTCCTGATGACAACGTTAAGCTACTAAACATGCAGACTACTGAGTGGTCAGAGCAGAGTTTTATCGTGAGGGTGTAACTTTAGCAAACATCACAGAGGGTGAGGGGCAGGCTAATTACTAGTGACAGAGTTACGAGAATGTGCGCTGAGCGGAGGGAAAGGCGAGCAGTGAAGTTGTCAACCTGGCAGAATATGTACAGACCGAGTTGTAAAATTGCAGTTTAGGTTTGAGTTTGTCAGTGAATAAAGGCTACACCTTCTCAAGACCGAAGTGGAGCTCCGCTGTGTGCGTGTGTTGTTTCCCTGCTGTGAGAATAGTGTCGTTATGATGATCAGCTCCGCCTACATTGTGGGACTATTAAGTACGGTGGAGTACAGTGCAGTGGAGCCATTTTGCACAAATACCACCTAATACTGTATACCCCAGTGAAAATGTCAGGAGGGTATAAAGGTATGAAAAATGGATACCACCCAGGCCTACTGTTCATGGCTCCTATTCACTATTAATTACTATTGACTATAATTTTTGAACTCTAGAGACTTACATGTTCCTCCTGTAGCATATTTATTTTGGGGAAAATACTTAATTTATCTGCATACTGTACATTTTTTTATTGGCAAACTAAAGCTGCATGTTTGTTTTATTTCAGCTCATTCAATTAATTACTGTTGCCAAACATTCTCTTTCTCTTCATTATTTGTGGTCTCTTGTGTGCACACTATTTAATAAAGAAGCGAAGCCACAAAGACTGATTTTGCGAGTTATATTTAAACTGACAAACTTAACACCTGATGTCAGCTGAGAGTCAGAGGAGGAGGAGGAGAGGGAAGAGAGGTGGGTTAGTTATAAATAGCAGTAGTCTCTTCAGGATGGCAGGTTTTTAATTAACAATAGAGAGCGTCTGATAATCCACAGTTAATCCAGAGGAGAAGAGGGAGGAGAGGAGAGAAGAAGAGAAAATCATCAGCTGTTTGATGTGAGGACTACAAGTCCCTCCTGGCCCTTCCACCGCTTGCTGCTGAGCTGTTCTGCGCTGTGATATCCATAGCCCAAATGTATTTATTTTGTGAAACAGCCATGCTCCATATTTTGTGATTCACTTTGTCTCTGACTAACCGCTGTCTGTTCCCATTAGCGTGAATATGTGCATGCCGCTCCTCTTAAACTGACTGGGAGTCTTTGTGCTTGTGTGTGGTGTTCTGGATCGAGGCTGTTTGTTGAAAACTAGCCGACTGAAGGCCCTGATGGCTGGAGGCGTCCTCTTAAAGTCCTACGCCTGTTGAAAGGCTTGATCTGTCGGGGAAACACTGTGAGATGTCAGGCCTGCTTCACACTCAAAGGGAGTCTGCTATCTAAGACACTTTGAGCTTAGAGGGAAATGGGGGTGGTATTTTTTTCTCTTCTCTCTTTTTGCACAGCTGCAAAGACAGTAACAAATATGTTATTTGTGCTTACTGTGATACTTTATTTGCTGGGGCATTTCAGGGAGAATTTGAGTTTAATTTATGACATATTCTCGGCATTCAGACATTGACACCTCTATCATGAACAACTTAAAATGAATGCATCTTAGAATAAATTCCCTCAAGCTCAGAGATCGCCAATATAACGAGCAACCAATAATGAGCAGTACAAGGATCAGAGTCTTCATCTACAGCACATTTCCTATTCACTAAGATTATTATTATGACACAGCATATCAAGTAGAGATGTTTTCTTTTCACCCGTTAAGTACCTTTTTACTGTTGACCAGGGTTATCTCTTGAATGATCATTTGCTGATCTTTTTATATATTGTATTACATTAATTCTATATTTTTTATTTGTGTTACATGGATGGAGGAGTAAAAATACTCCCTTAAAGCAGTGGTTTTCAAACAGAGCGCTGGGGACCAACAGGGGCCATTGAGTAGGTTGTAGGGGGTCCTCAGCAAAATGAGGAATAGAATATTTTAACTTTTATCACCTCGGTATATTAAATAGGATGAATCTCTATTTAATATATGATCATGGATGGTTGAAGCAGGTTGTTTCCCCCTGCCCCCTCCTTTTATACTGGAAACTGGTGGTTTGCCTGCACGCTGCAGGGACACGCAACTACATAAGCGCAAGACAAGCGCAATATTATACTTAAAAAAACGTAGTCTGGAGTTGGAGTTTAGTGACCGCCTGCCTTACTGCCTGCCAGACTCCATTAACATATTGATCAATTTAACTGAAAATCTACTCATTATAAAGATTATTAGTGATTTCTTATGATTCTCAAACAGGCAACATACTCATTCAGTTATTAACAGTTATTCCAGATCAGAATAGAAAATTCAACGGAGAAGACACTGGCTGTAGCTTTGTTGTCAGAAAAAACAGTATTTCAACTGAGCATGTTTCTGTAATCTCTGGTACATGTCATGGTCATTTTATAATTTAGTACAGTACATATATATTTCTCCTTTAAGATAAAATACTGTGCATCTATTGCAGGGGTTCTTGACATGAAAAAGTTTGGGAAACCCTGCCTCAAAGGGTACAATGACCTGGAAAGCGGCTGTCTCATTCATCACATGTAGTAGAGAACAAATCTGCAGGGTTGTGGCAACAGTGCAAGCTTCACATGACACATGGTTGACAAAAGTCACACCAAGACTCTCAGCGCTCCGGGCAGGAGTCACTGTGATCTTGTCAGCAGTGGTGAAGAGATGCTGCTAAGGATTTTCCAGGAAAGGATGCAAGATGTGTCTATGGATGGGAGCATGGGCTGGCTATCATCGTCAGTTTTAGGAGGGACAAAGGTTCTTCGGGTCAAACTCTGGTCAATGAGTCACACAGCCATATTACTGAGTGATCTAAATGTAACATTAGATATTCTCCTTAGACTACTAACTATTTCAAGATGATACAAGATTCCAAATATGAGTTGCTTCCAGTTGCAGTCTGTGGATCACAACACTAACAGATTGCACCTGGAGAGAAATAGGTTTATCTTAAGTGATACCTCCAGCAAATTCTATTTATTTCTTTTCTTGAACAATACACAAACTGAACACAGACTTAGGGTGGGTGAACGGTAGTTAGACGGGTATTCCCCCCTTTTTTATCTGTTTCCTTCTTTCTCTTCCATTTGTCTCTCTTATATCTTATATTGGAGAAACTGAAGCAGTTGTCTGTAAAAAAATGCCAAGCTTTTTGCCAGATATACATACAAATATTTGGAACAAGATTCCAGGTATGGAAGCGAGAGAATAATTATTAATCAGTAAAAAAAAATATGGTGCCATATTACAAACTTAAACATACAAAGTGTTTATCCTCCTCGTCTAATGATCAGGTGTCTTTCCATCTCCTCAAATCTCGGATACTGGATGAGGAGTATAAATTAAGATGTTTCCATGTTGTCAGTGTGCAAATCGAAGAAACAGAATTATTGAATCGAGATAACATTTTAAAAGCCTTTTCTTTCCCTCTGTCTGGCATTTCAGGACAGAGTCTGGGCTACGGCTTTGTCAACTACATCGATCCAAAGGACGCAGAGAAAGCCATCAACACGTTAAATGGACTCAGACTTCAGACCAAAACGATCAAGGTAACTGACATGGTGTCATCACACCATACTTGTTTTCATTACAGATACACAGTATTTTTTATGAACATCTAAATATTGAAAGGCATTTCTGCAAAATAGAAAAATGAAATGCTCGATGATAAATAAAGTTGTGAGGTCATTCTAAACTTTAAGTATAAGGCTGCTTTCTTCTCTCTCAAAGCCCTTTTAGATAGTGATGCTGTTAGTGAATGAGCTGGAGGGCAAGATGGGATTAACATGCATGAGCCTCAGAAATAAAAAGACCATCTAAATCAAAGAGACACATTAAAAAGCTTGTGACTATGGCTGATATGCTAATTACTTTCCAAATGTCAACATGTAAAGGTGAAATTATATACATATCTGCGAGTGAAAGGGAAGAAACACGTCAATCATTGCATGTTTTCCAAAATAATTGAGGGTTCTGTTATTGCATTTTAATGGCATGACTAATGTGCAGGCTTGTTGGTGGTTGTCACAGAGGTAAGACAGATAAATCAGTGCCAGCACCGTGCTGTCCCTCCTCCAAACATGTTTTGAAGAGTAAAAATTAAACCTCACGAGCAGTTGTTTTTGAATATGGGTAACAACATATCAATCTTCCCCCTCGTCTTGTTTTCTCCTCTCTCATATCCTCTACCACCGCCCCCTCTGCCCTGTGCCTGCTGATATATTGTTGCTCTTAAGCTGGGCAGTAATCTGTTGCTCTGTGGTAATCCCTGGATTCTCGCTTTCTGTCATCTGATCTAATCTGATCTAATGTAATCTAATCTAATCTAATAGGATGGGAATTAGTCTGTAGTTGTGAATGGGGAATCCCTGTGAGAATCCCTCCATTCACTAGACAGAGTACACTGCCTGACTGGCCTCGGTTCAGCACGGCATCCTGGCTCTTGTCTAACTTATGCCGCAGAACAAAAGAAAGATAGAGAGTAATACTGTGTGTTTTCTGCTTGTCTTGTATTAGTGAATGTGTTGTACATTTCAGTTTGTTTCATGTTCATGATGGGTTGATGAATGGCAAATGGACTGCATTTATAGAAAGCCTTTCTAGTCCTCTGACCATTCAAAGCACTTTAGACTACACGTCAGCATTCACACACAATTAATACACTGATGAAGAGAGGCTACCATGCCAGATGCCAACTAGGACTGCAGCTATGTATTATTTTAGGATCGAGTATTCTACAGGTATTCCATCGACAATCGAGTACGGATAAGAAATTCTTTTGCTATATGAGAGAGCAAATGAACAACTACATATACTGTATGTACATACTATACAGTATCACACTGGAATTTAGCTACAATACCTTGAAAAATATCGATATTCACTACCATTTTCAATACCACAGGGAAAAGTTGACTCAACATTGAGGACATAAAATTTAGTTTTTTTTTGTTTTTTTTTTGTTAAAATATGAATATAAGAAGGCTATTACATGATAACAGATGCAGTGGTGTGTGTGTCAACTCACTGTTGAAGTGTGGCTGGCACCAGAGTATCAATACTGTGAAAAATTAGTATTAAAAGCATTTCAAATATTCATTATCAGTATTTATTGATATGTTGATATTTTTGACAACACTAATACAGTATAATAATACTAGGCGGGTGAAGAGACAGAGCAGGGCTATGTCTAACCCTGTAAAAATGTAGCAAAATGTTTATGTAAATGGAGATGGTGATGCGTTCAACACTGTGTTGTGTACACAAGCCCACCACTGCCTTTTTAATATAGCTGTGTTTATATACACATTGCTGGTGATTGGGTACACCTCTGACACGCTTATCAAATGAAAGATAGTAAATATCACCATGGTTACAATAAACGTCACAATCTTATGATCTATGTCTATGATGACAAGCATGCCCAGCTTCCCATTAACACCACTGAAAATGCACAAAGTCACAGCCTACAGGATTTCAACAAATGGAGGAGAAAGCGATGGCTTTTAAATCAGTCGCTCTTCCTTCCTTTTCTTTAAGATTCTGTACCACAGTGTTTGTGCTTCAAAGTCAAACACAGCATGCATTTGTCCTGTCTTTTCACTGCAACTCTGCAATGAGATTATTAATTTTACTTTAAAAAGTAACAGCAGCAGTAAAACTGTACTGATCTTCAGATTAGTGGAAGAAGCCACAGCCGCCAAATTTAGATGGTCAGTGCCTGTATTTATGTGTCTTGTCCATTTGCACAAGTATCATTCCATCATCGCGACCGCCATTTTCAGCAAAGCAGAGCTCTTACTGAGCAATGATTTCAAGTGTTTGGACAAGCTAAAAGACATGATGTGCATTACTGGAGCACTGTTCTTATCACATGTGAGCAATACAATACAAAGCAGGTCAGCCAACATGGAGACTAAAGTGGAAATAGGCTTTTTCAGCATAAAGACTGGAAGTTGAAGGTCATTTATGAAGTGTGAAATTCATGAGGTTTTATTGAGTGTAGCAGTCTGAGTTCACAGATTTTCACTCTCACACTCTCATGACACAAGAGGTTGCCTCAAGTTGTTCCTGAGATAAAGGCAGTCTCCATAATGACAGAAGACAACTCTGCATCTCTGTCTGGCGCTATCACTCTTTCACACTTCATTTCCTCCCTCCCACTACCCTCTTTCCTTGCTTTCTCTCTCCACAACAGACTAAAATACCCTAAAGGTAACAAGGTAAATTAAAAGGCAGCACGGTAATTCTAAAATTAAGTTTGGCGCTCTTTCATGTCACACACCCTTCCCACTCTCTGCCACTACACTTGTGAGGAAACGCTTGGCCCAGAGATTCGCATGCTCTCGGGCGATGTGTCTCTCTGTAGTGCGTTTGAGTTGGTTTCGCTGCTGCGGTTTCCTCCACCATGACACCTCAGATTTTGTCAGTGATGCTGCTTTCTTATTGAGGCGTGAGGGGAAGCAGCATGCCAAAGGTGAGAGGAGCTCACAGTGACATGCATGCACATAATCTCACACACTTTTCCCAACTTTCCTGCGCGCACACTTGCGCGCGCACACACACGCGCTGTTTCACACATGCACCACACCACACTTGTACACAATACCGCTCACAGCTTGAGGAGGTGTTGATGGATTAGACATCTGGAGTTGGCTGACAAGGAGAGAAAATGAGGGAGAGCTGCACAGAGAAGAAAAGAGGAGCAAAAAGAGGCAGAATCTGGAAGAGAGAAAAAGGTTTAGTGAGGCAGCGTGCAGGAAGGAAGCAGAAGGAAAAGACCCAGGCAGTGAAAAAAGAAGAGAGACGCAGAGAGGAAGAGGAAGACAGAGGAGCTAAGCAGAGAGGCCGGAGAGGAAGATGTGTGAAAGAAAAGTGAAACATGGGGAAAGCCAGCTGTTCCCAATCCCATTCTCCCACCGTTAGACTTCAGCAGGATTTCCATGCTGTTGCTCAAGGATATGACTGCATATCCACCATATTTGCCTGACTTTAACCTTATTTGATGGCTTATGTCTCCACATGTCAGAGGTAATGAAAGTACTGCGAGGGAAAGCTGCTCCAGTCAGCAGCAGTAGTAATGGGATTTACGCAACTTTTGCTGGAGCAAAATCAGGTCTACACATGAGGATGTTGAGGACAACGTTTGACAAGTGAAAGTTCACTGGAAGAGAGCTACTGCTGGGAGCTGCACAGCACAGTAAAACCGGTTACTCAGTTCTACCCATTTGCTCCATCAGGGATGACATTCATAGTATATTCTAAGTTAGGGCTGGGCAGTATATCATTATTTCCATATCATCACACATTATTAATTCATGTACACTTTTCAATTGTCCTTATAGATATATAACCTTTTTATATATTACATCAGCTGGTAAACTATCTCTAGCCCTCTCTCTATATATAATTATACTTTTATATTTTTATATTAGTAAAGCTTTCATAGCTTTAACCCTGTGCAATATACTGTGTATTTATATTTATATTGTGAAATCATCCAGTGCAATAATATCTGTTCGTACTGTAAAACCACCTGGTGAATTTGCTGCTTGTGTTTCTGTGCAATTATCCATTTTACAAGGCAGTATTTTATCTTAGCATAATGCTACACACCATTTGTGTTTTACAACATTTGCAATTATCCTGCACAATCATCCATATATCTGTAAAAAGTGAAAGGTGTATATCATGTATATAGTTTGTGTACAGGGTTTTTATTTGATCTATTTTTAATCTTAGTTTATTTGTTTTTCTATTTATCAGTCACTCTTTTTTCTACCTGTACTTCTGTTCTTCGAGTCGCTGGAACAAGTGAAGTCCCCTGGTGTGGGATCAATTAAGGTTATGTTATTTTATCTTAACTTATATTGTCATATGAGCCTAGACATCATCTTAGAGTTTTGATATCGTGATATGGCATATGTGTTGTCTTTTCCTGTTGGGCAGTGTAATCTACAGCAAAGCATTATGTTTTGTAAGATCATTATATATTTGCACCATTTTAGAATTTACGGTTTGTTATTTTAAGCAGAATTTGTATATCTAGATATATATCGTATTTCAAGGAACAGGCTAAAAATATTGAGATATTTCTGGTAAGCCATATCACTCAGCCCTATTTGAGGAAGAAGAATGTGAATAACTGGAAAATAGAACTGAAAGCTGCGTCGTGTATGCATGTTAATAGATGTGCTTTTGCATAAGTGTTAATGTATATGTGTGGAGGAGGAGCAGCTGTGTGACAATGAGGAACTGGGTGAAATTGTGTGGGTGAGAAAATCTTTTTATTCCCTCTGTGAGATTGCTGACCAGGAGAGTGTTGCAAGGGCAAGAATGTAATGGATTTATGTGCACGTGTGTGTTTTTGTGAGTATATGCGTGGTTGCATGTGCTTTTACAGCAGCAGACTATAGGAAAAGTGAGAAGGGATACGGCAAAAAAATGACTTAACGCCTGATGCTAATCTTTGAGAAGTGCAGGACAGATGCAGATGCTCTGCTGTAGAGAGTTAATGTTAATGGCTTTACGCAGATTGTATACCTGCTTAATAAAACTAAACAGTGAAATCCACTCTTGAGGGTTCACGAGGCTAAATGGCACTTGGTGAAAAGCTTAAAGGCTTTTGCTTACTTGCTCATTGCTAATGTGTTAATTTAAAAGCAGACTGAAAAAAAGACATCTGCAAACACAACATATTAACTCTTACCTCTTTTATCCATGTACATTTAGCCCAGAATACTGCTTGAATTCAATAGGGTGAATGAAGAGACTTTTTTGGGCAAAGTCCTAATACTATTAATCCTGTTCCCCTGGCTACCTGAGCTGTCTTTTCAAAGTAAAACACCTGTGGTTTCTACTCAAGGGAACAAAGTTTCCTCTGCCTCCCCCAGCAAACGACTCAAGTGTTATCTCTCCAGTGTTCTAAGCAGCTAAATCTTTTCCTGACAACGATAATCCCCACGGCAAGGTGTGCTAAGAAAATAAAGTCACATTTTCCTCCCCGAGGATCCAGTGACCCACACCCCTGCCCATCTAAAACACACACATACACACACACTTAAAATCCTTGTTCCACTCACAATTTAATCTTGTTTAGATTTTAACCTCTCAGGACGTTAATGAGTAATAAAGTAGTTTATTTATACGTGCCCTAAGACTGTGTGTTCCCACAGGTGTCATATGCACGACCCAGCTCCGCCTCCATCCGTGACGCCAACCTGTATGTGAGCGGCCTGCCCAAGACTATGACCCAGAAGGAGCTGGAGCAGCTCTTCTCCCAGTATGGACGCATCATCACCTCCCGCATCCTTGTCGACCAGGTCACAGGTATCCATGGGGCAGCGCCTCCTCGAACTTTACACTTTCACACAGACACACACAATAAGCACACACACACACGTATGTGTACATCAGTACACAGTTTGTCCCTTATTGTTGTGATTGTGTGGTTTGTCAAAGGTCTCTTTTTGTGTGTTGTGTGATCATCTAAATATTTGATGCATATACATATCAGTACAATATTAGGCCATAATTTGTGCCTCTTAAGTCATCATTGTTGTTGAATTTTAGTTTAATAATTGCATTTGATTCATACATCTAAGTAAGTGCTTTTCAAAAAGAGATGAATAAAAACCAATAACAGCAGATTACAGAAGATAATTTTACCCGTTGCTCAAGTAGCAACACATTTTCTTCAGCCAAACAAACATGGCAGCTGGAAGTGACACATTTCTGTGTGCTTGTCACTGCTGAAACTGTAAAATAGTAAACTCAGTTAAGTAGGTCTCCAGTTTATTTTAGCACCATGTGTCAGTGGTATTCACACTAAATGTGTATTTATACAGAGAACTGGACCCTCTTGCACCTTTGCATAAAAGCAGTGTAAATGAAGGACCAAATGAGCATGAAATGCATTCCAATCATTGACAAAAAGTGGCATACTGAAAATATTTGCTGTGTATGTGTTAATAGGTAGTGAGGCGTTGAAGGAAAGCACGAGTATTTGAACAAAACAGGGTCACTGCAGGTCCTTAAAAAGTCTTGAATCCATTAATCTGAATGTTAGGCCTTTAAGCAACTAATATGTCTTGAATACGATTTTGAAAGGTCTTACCAATTTAATTATGAAGCTAATGTTACTTTTATAAAGTTGGCAGCCTTGATTTTAAATGTATTTTCTGGGGGGAAATGTATTGATCACATTGAAGCAGCTACAAAACAAAATTAACGTCTAACCAGTAAAGATTAATTCAAACAGTGCTTTCATGTCCATACTTTTGCCTGTATGGGGTTATGAAAGTAAGGCTTAAATTACATTCACAGTGGTCTTAAAACAATCTTAAAAAAATCTAAGATTTAACTTGTTGAAAACTGCATAAACCCTGCAAAGGATATCGAATATATGTGTGGAGTGAAGGAATCATGGTAGACCATAGTCAACCAAATTAAAAACGCAATGCAAATAAATTATCTTTTCCTCCCACTACTCTCACACATGCTAATAACTGAGTGTCAGTGAAATTGTATTATGATATGATGATGTGCTTTTTTACAACAATTTAAGTTACTGAAATTGAAATTAGATAAATTTAGATTAGATCAATTAGACTTTCAGTAGAGTTTTAATAGAGTTTTACCCATTATGTTTTCAGGGTTAGGAATATGCATGAATGTGAATACTGCTTGATAAAGGCTTGACATTGTCTTGTGTTTCGTAAACACAATCACCATGTAAACCAGACCTTTTTTAATATTATGAATGAAACAATCCTCTCATCATATTTGTCATTCATAGCCAGATAAGTCCTCTGTTGATACAGCAAGCATTAAATAATCATGCAGAAAACATACAAAATGATTATGAACAGCTAGTAAAATAAACAAGTGACAATATACTGTACATTCATTGCTTTGGGTATTAAATGGAGTCGCACTTGCCTTTATAGCAACAGTGTAGATGTGATGATAAAAGCTTTGAGATTCTGGAAATGTTTGGTTTAAAAAACTGTAGTTTCACAAATTATTAAAACTTGACTGCACTGTCCATCAATTAGATATATACAGTTAGATATTATATATGATTTTATATGGGATCACAGTATCTTGATAAATGCCACTATTGAGGTATTCTTTAATTTATTCATTTTATTTAATAGGGGCGATGCAATTTAACATAGTTTCAAACAGAGCACTAAACTGATGTGTTGCGCAGACTTTATAGCTATTGCTAATTTTCAGCTCTTGTCCCTACTGTTTGTGTTACTATCATAATACATTGATTTCAACCCTGTCTGGCGGCCTTATTGTCCACCAAGCATTGCCTACTGAGTGAGTGAGTGACCTCAACAGGCAGTTTTTTTTTGACCATGGCCCCAGCTGGGGGCGCCGCGGTAAAAACAATGATTACATGCGAGGCACAAGCTGTGTAATATACATGCTCAATTACACATTCCACTACATCCAAAACACAGGAATGAATCACATCAGCCCATTGTGTTGCAGAAGAACCCCTCCAGCGTGTCTCTTAGATCCATTTCAGGGGTTGTGTGTGTGCCTACAGGCTGCAACCTGCTCCAGTGTTATGTGCAATGTGTACTGATGAAGCAGAAAGGGAGCAGCATGCTGTAAGCCACACTCATTTGCCTAAGCAGAATAAATCACTGCTGGCGGTGAAGTGCACGCCTGTCTGTACACACTGAGCAGATGAGGAGAGAGAGGGTGAGAGGAGAGGGGAAAGCAGAGGGAAGGAAAACAAAGGAGAAAAGGAGACGGAGGGGAGTGCAGACAAGGAGGGAGGAGGCAGAGAAAATGGAAAGAAAAGCAAGTAACAGAGAGGAGAGTGGATGAGCAGAGACGTGGGAAGGAGAGGAAATGAGAAGAGGGAGGAAGTGAAGGGAGAGCTAAGGAGGGGGGGCAGCAGAAGAGAGAGGTGGAAAAAAAAGATAGGGCCATTTCTGCCCTCATCAACACACATTTAGATGAAGTGAGCACATCTCCTCTCAATCTGTTTTTACTAACAGACCTGTCATACCACCTTACTTCTTAGACGTAGGGGACCCAGGGGACCAGGGGATAGTCATACAACACACAGCAAGGCAGCAGAAAAATATATCTGTTCAACCACAGCCTCATGCACATCTCTGATTTTTTTTAGCTTCGCAGCTCATGCCACATACCATGAGTAAAACAAATCTCAACACAGGTGGTTACCGGTTTTCGTGCACTCACTCCTGATAGCCTGAGGTGGAGTGTTCTCACAAGCATGTCCAGAAAAAGTGTTGCAGCAGTTCATTTCCACCATTGGGAATAATACAAACACCCAGATCAAAGAAAAATGCTCCAAAAAAGCTATTTCACATTAGGGCTATCAGATTTTTTTACAGCACAATTATCGTGGCCCAAAGAATTCACGATAGATATTATCGCAATATCCATAGAAAATCTGGGGGGAGAATGCTATCCTTCAGATTTATCTTTAGATCGTGGATAGTGAAAACACAACCAGATGAACTGATAAAATAACATATAGTATGATTAATCTGCGATACTATTATGTGTCTTATTAACATGATATTTGTATTTCATTTTTTAAATATGATGGTCATTCAGTACTGGTACATTGCGACACCCCTATTTAACATAATCGTTCCTTTCACATCCTGTGATTTAAAGCTGTCACTCAAATGTTAAATATATTCACACATTTCTCTCTTAAATACCATTATAGCCACTAAATTTTGTTCTCTTTCCAACCAAAACATAATTCACAATATGCAAATACAGTAGTGTATTGTTATGTAGGTAACAAGAGCTGGCAGTTTTATTTTCAAGTGGTAATACAGTACATTGGTCAGACTACATGTGTATTTCTTTTCCATATTTGTGTTTATTTCTTTGCCAAACAACAAAGTTATTAAAATGGAAGAATCATTAAATTTAGTGTTACTAACTAGTTGTTAGCTGTGAGCACAGCATGGCCAGTTAAAGCTAGCATCAACAATAAAAAAATAATTTAACCTGGGCTTGGATTAGGAAATTGCTGGTTCAAACTGATATTAATAAGAATTCCAAAATCAAATATTTTCAAAGATATATACGAGGGATGGAAGGATTAACAGTTTCATGATAAACCATGAGGAAATTCCTGATGTTTAGTATTACCGTTTAAAATTTTAATTATCTTTTAAACCATGTTTGACTAGTGCTCTTTGAAAAACTCACAGTAAATAATGTTCAGCATCAACTAAAGTTCACAACTGTCTCTCAGACGAAGGCACAGCGGCAGCATGGGTATGTTTTGCAGCATTGCACTATCACTACTATGTTTTGTCTTTTAATAGAATCTTTTGTAATTTTAATGGTTCCTTGTATGTGACCATACTTCCTATTGCAAAATCTATTTTTTCCAAAACAAGTGTCAAAATTTGGTGCATTAATTTGAAGGATTTAGGGAAAACGTCATTCGTCTCTCGCATACAGTACACTGCCAATCTTTTGAAGCAATTTTCAAAACTGTAAATCATGCAGAAAATTACTTCCATTAATTCCATTACTTTCAGTTACAAGACAAACCAACTTATTTCGTCTAAATGGTGCTGCTAGCAAAATCTGCAATTGGCTGATCTTTAGTGCCAGGTGAAACCGCCTTAAACAGAGTTGGTGGCGTCACCTGGTTTCGAGCTAAGAGAAGAGTTTTAGGGAAAATACTAATTTTTGAATTACAACTCTCATATTTAGACACAAAGTTTTTCTCTCATAGCTTGTAGGCACTGGATTACCTCTGGTCTGTACAGTCTTTTATACATTGAGCAGGAGGTGTTTAAACACTACACAGTTACATTAGTTGTCCTGACTACCACCTTACCTACTAACTACCTGCCTGCTTTAAAACTGAGACATACAAACATTCACACATATCTGCACACACACAAACACGGACACAAATGATAATGTGAGAGAGATGTTCTGCAAGGTGTCCCCAGAGGGATAAGGATCAGCAGGAGAAATGTTAATGATCAATTAGATGTTAGAGTTGCTGGTGATTAAAAACATGGAGGACTTTAGAAGGGCCCTGAGAGTAGTATGCTGGCATCATTGACTCATCTTTTTTCTTCTCTCAGTTACTGTACAGGCATACGCACACAAGAGAAACACACACACACCCACACACTCGCTGCCATTAAGAGAGAAATGGGCTGCAAATTAAAACTCTCCTGTGACTGCCAAAAATGTAAGTACAGAACAAGAAAGGAGCGGCAGAGACAGAGGGAGAAAGACAGATTTGTGGTGTTTGTCAGACTGGTTTGTGGTCCAGAAAGTGGTGCACTGTCCAGGTAGTCAGTCTCAGGATGTATTAACGGCAGTATTGTCGCTGTGACACCAGTTGAAAAAGTCCCTTGAGAAGTAGACCTTAGTAGGTGTTACAGTTACTGGCGGTTGTTTTGTTTGTTTTAACAGAAATAACACACATTTAGTTCATTTTCAAATATTAGTGTCCACATTCAGCAAATTAAATACGCTATTTTGTAAAATACTAAGCGCTTTATCAATGCTTAATCGAAGGATGGTTGCTACAATTACAATTTGCAGCAGCAGAATTAGCAGGAGTCAAATTTCACTTACCAAAGCAAAAAGCAAAAGCGCCTATTTGGCAGTATTTCGTACTTCAAACCAATGCTAAGATGAAGGTGGTAGCACCTGGAGGCAGCACCTCTAATCTAAATGCACAACTTTACGCACACCACAAGAGCGAGGCTGCCAAAATGGGCCCCCCAACGAAAGCTTGAGCAGAGCATTGGTTTTGTTGATAATAAATCTGGTTGTACACTGTGTGATTTTGGGCTGTCCCAAGCAAAAGATGACCAATGTGAAAGAAATGATGGTCCTATTTCGCACTTTAAGAGAGATTCAAAGATGTTCTCACAGTCTTGTAACCAAAAATAGCCTTGGACAAAATTCAGATGATGTCAGTAATTTAGAATAACCATTAAGCAATATGACCTACATTAACCAACCAACCAATAGGAATGTAGCATGAAATGACACAAGTGTTGTATGTTTATGTATGCTAAAAAATACTTAACGCTACTCAAGCTGTCTTTGCAAAATTGGTGTTCCAAGTTGGCTGGGTCCACATTCTCCTCCTCGTCTTTGGATTTTTTTTTCCATACACATAAATACCACTATTGCAAGGGCTCGGCTCTTGCTTAGCTTCATTGTTTACTGTTATAGCAGCACACATGGATGTTGCACGTTAATGATGTTTTCTTGTATATTGACTTAATTGTAACCTACCATGAGGTCTACAGTCTAGATACAGCAAACTTGATGTTGTACCCAAGTTTATTAGATCCATGTCGCACAGTGTAGCAACAAACTGAAATCTCACTGTAGGCACCAAAAGGGGAAGATCTAATCATCAAAGATGAAAGTAAGTGTGCGTCATCAACAAATATCTTGTAATGTCTGATGTAATTGGTAACAATGGTCACAAGTTTATGAAGCAGTGAGAACATCACATCTCACCATGGCATCCCCTCTGAGAAGAAGTACTTATTGTTATAATGCAGATATTTTTATGTTTTGTTTTTTTTTTAACTTACATTGAGTCTTACTGTATGCTGTTTATATGACATCGTTATCGTGGTGCCTTGAAGTCGTGTCGCAGGTCATCAGTGTCCCGATTTTTATTGAATTAGGGACCTAATCAGGTCCTAAAATCCAATTCACTCTGTGAGTCACGGTCTCTCAAGTGGCACACCCAAACATCTTCCACAGAAATGGAGTAGTCTGTAGGGAGGAGTGATGCACAGACAGAAATACATAGAAACAGCAATGCTACATAAAGTTGCTGAAGTAACGGATGTTCTCTAGTGACCACTGGCAGATGGGCTGATGATCCCCAGCTCCTACTCTGCTAAATTGGGAACATGAAGTCTGTTCTCTAAATGACCTCCTCATCAACAGGATGCACCCTGCAGTCACTCTTCTGTTCGTAAGGACTAGAAGGAACTTTAAAAACATCACTGTTAGCATCATTCACAGTCAGAGGCGGCTGAAACTAAATCCGCTAAAACTGCCAAATTGCCCCAGAGTCTCAGAGAGTGAACACAACATCAACTTGACAAGGATATCTCTCCATCTCTTCCTCTGTCCCCTCGCCGTCCCCTCTCCCTTCCTTTGCCCATCGATTCCTTCTGAATGGATAAGCATATTTTGTCTCTTTATCAGTGAAAATAGCACAGGCCAGCTTCCCTCTCCCTACTTTCTCTCTAACCTTCAGGGAAGGCAGCCAGGCCGTGATCTTGTGCTCTGACAGCTGGTTTGGACTAGCCTCAATTTGACACAGATATAATATCAGAGACGGCTTTGGATCAATAGTTGGCTATTCCTAGTTCTCTATCCCGGACCTGTGTGCAAGCAGAGGTCAATGCTTACCTGATCAATGACTGCAAATACAATCGATCCACATATTTGGCTTCTACAAACGCTGGCTCTGATGTGAAACTAAATTGCTGCTCAGTGTGTGTGTGTAAGGATTGGCTGTGAAAAGGCTGATGCTGAGTTCCCTTCATGTTGGATGGAAGGTAGCGATGGGAAAGATTCCCATGGTAACAAGTCACAAGCGTTCATGGCATCATGCGACTTGTGATTTTGATTGCCAGTTTTACTAATAACAAGTTTGCTTTGCACACTGAATGAATAGTTATCTGGCATCGAGCTACAGTTCTATGATAGGCAGGTTGTTCCTGATCAAAATAGCATTAAATCAAGGTTGAGTTACCTTGAAATTTTGCTGATATGAAGCATCCATGTTTGAAACCTTTTCAGACACTCTGGTATTATTTACTGCCAATTTTTATTCTGTATATTCAAGCTTTCAGAAAAAAATCTGCCTTGCTCCTCCAAGACAGAAAAACACTACATTGTTTGAGAAGTTCAAACATGCTGCATTACAAATATGCTGCCCGAAGCACATGATGTGCCTTTTAAAGTTGGATTTATGTTTACGGAGGTATTGACAGTCCAGTCATGTCGTGTTTGGTGTGCACAACGTTGTACATTTTTATTTGGACTGAGTGATCAACATAGGAACTGATGTGTGCAGAACTGAGTTGTTTGGAGGCTATAAAAATTTGATTATGTTTACATGCAACAATAATGGCACTGCTGCCAAAATTGTCTGAAGATTACTTGCGTCGTGACTCACCCCCATAATATTTAACTAAAGCTATTTTAGTCATAACTGAAACACCACTTTTTGCCAGATAACTTGGAAAGAAAGCTAGAAAGCACACAGCTGTCGCCCCTTGTAATTTGGTATTTTTAGATGAGGACAGACACAAACAGATTGGAGCAAGTCAAAAGTGTCCCCAGGAAGTTTTAACTGACTGGTTTTGTGTGTGTATGGAGCGTAGACAGTTTTGACAATATTCTGCTGGATCCTGGTGTTGGTTGCATATGATTTACTCAAGATACATAGTGTTCATTAACATGCATAATAAGAGTGTGGCTTTTTTAACGATGATTTAATCAACTGAAGAGAAAGTTTTAATACTGTCTGGTGATTGTTGGAACAGTGGAAAGACGAGCTGAGACATTTTTGGTGAGTTTTATTTTGTTACTGTCAAAGTTGAATGAAGATGAAGACTGCAGCTGGCAAAACAGGCTGCAATGTAACATCAATCCTTATGGGCACTGTCAAAGTACATCCACTAAAAGTGCCTATTTTGCCACTGACAGGCTCAGATTGTTATTCTAAGCATCTGACAACATAATGGAAAGGACACTTTTGTTAAAGAGTAAGGCCCTTTTTGTTTAACCAGAAACAGTAATTTTATCATCATAAAACACACTTCATTGACAGAAACAAAATGAAACTCGCCAAAAACATCTTGGCTCGTCTTTCCACTGCTCCAACAATCACAACTCTGTTTTGATGGGTATAAACATTTAATTCACTGTATTAGATGTAAAATTATTTTAACTGTAAACACAGTTTCTCCACACTGCTTCTCTGATGTTCGACCTCCCTCTCGCTTCTCTCCCGGTGATTTTTTCACACCTAATTCATTGAATAAAGGGTTTATTTCAACCAAACCAGAGTTGGTGATTGTTGGAGCAGTTTGAATGAAGATGATGATGCTAGCTAGCTAACTAACATTACAAAACTATATACAAAATGACTGCTACTACCACTACTGCTGCTACTACTACTATAGCATCAACAGGAAGTAAACAAACATAGAGCTTGTTAAACAGCTATGCGTCAAACTACATGTGCAAGTAGAGACTTTGTATTTTTGGTGTTGATTTAAAGCTGACTACTGTTCAGAATATGTTTTATGAAGACAATTTTTAAATGTTATTCAATATTATTCGGTAGCTGTGCATTTTAGTCAAACATTTAGTTTGTTCTTAGTGGGGAAATCACTAAAATTAGCAACTCATATCATGTGTTTCAAGTGACATTGAAAACAGATCAAGCCCTTTTACTCTCAGTGCAACATCAAAGCCAATTTTCACCAAAAACAGCTCGCTGTGCTGCCTCATCTGCATGGAACTCCCGTCTCTTTTTGCCTCTCCTTCCACCTTTGTGCCATTCCTGCAGTGCAGGGTACAAAAACACCAAAACAACATGCATTTCAAGGTCAGGGAAATGCCACTTGCTAGTGCTGCTAGTCTTTCCAATGGCATGAAAATGGAGCCCTAAAGTTTCATCCCAAACCTGCATGACTCCACAGTTTAGTTGTTGGTTTCTTCTTGTATTCACACCATTCATGTTTGCACTGTTTTTTCTCAAAGGAATTACCCTTCCTCTGTACAGTTGGTACGTTCTCTCCTCTCTTGACTTGAATAATGGATGTTCCCCTTCAGACTGACACCACACTGAATCCCTGTTCTCCGCCTGTTCAGTAGCAGAGAACAGAACGGTCAAGGTAATATCGAGCGGAGAGGTGCACCCTCTAGGTGGCATGACTGCACCCTTGACTCGTACGCACTATCATCTCCCGTCTCTCTGCCTTTAGTTTTTCTTTCTCCATAATCTTTAGAGTGCAGGAGCCAACACACACATGCACACCCAGCCACATACAGATATGCACATCGATACATGGGCGCACACACATCAGACAGATGGTTGAAGCGCTGCTTTGACAAAGGCTAAAGCACAGGGCACCTCCACTCTTCAAAGTCTCTTCGTCTCTCCGCTTGCTTGCTTTTTCAAACGCCATCTGTACGCAGGCACACCAATGTTACTTAAAACAAGGACATTGCATTTTTTTCTCCCCATAATTAGAAGACAGCAGGAAGAAGGTTTCTTTCTGCCTCTGCCATGTTATAAATCTTTTGGAAAGGCAAGTCGAATCATTTGATACAGTTGGCACAATATAGCTCCTAAAGTAAAAGATAAAAGGATGGGAGATGGAGCGGCAGAGTACCTGAAAACAGTTTCAGACTGTGCTTATGCATGCGTGCATCGGTGTCTATCTCGGTGAGTGTATGGGTTTGCATACAAGGATACAATGCACTAGATGCATGAAACTGAAAAGAAAGTGTGTGTCTTTCATTACGCAGCAGCCAGGTTTCTCACCACTCTGCTCTCTCCGGGTCCCTCAGAGGAGCAGTCATTTCTCTCTGTCAGTCAGTCAGTGTTTGGGGAAATGATAGTGGGTTTTAGAGAAAGAGCGGCTTTGTTTGGGCAGGAGCAAGCAAGAATAGCACTGTTTCCTTTCATCATCATCCTTTTACTGTCACCTCCTAACATTCTCCTCTATCACCTTCTCTCCTTTTGTCCTTTCCTTCCTCTCTCCTCACTCTCACTCTTTTTCCCTTTTCTCCTTTTCATTCCCGCCTTGCCCTGTCCCACACCCCCAGCACTCGCTCCCCTCATCTCCCCAACCTTCTCTCCCTCTGTTTCCCCCTCCCCAGATTGAGGTAGCGTGTTATTAGTAAGGCAGCCAATGTGCCTGTCGGTGTGTGTTAGGGAGAGATAAGCACAGGTAGAGAGAGTTACATAAGCCTCTGTTGATTACTGTGGAGGAGAGGGAGAGCAGAAAAAGAGAGTGAGAAGAAGAGAGGGAGAGAGTGAGAAAGACAGATTGCTGTACCTTAGTAAGTACATTGTGCTCTAATGTTGCCTGTATGGCTGGCTGGCCGTTGATAAGTAGCCTAGGCTTCTGGGGCTGGTTGAAAGGACAGTCATTAGGTTGGACTCCCTAGACTGGCAGCTTGCTTCATAGATTGCAAGTTAGTTTTTGTTATAATGTTTAACAGGAGAAAAATAAACTCTTCTGAAGGTTTAATACATTAATAAGGCACAGCAGTAGAAATGAAGAATAGCTGAATACACTTTGAGTGTAGTGTAAATTCATGGTGCAGACTTTTTTTTATATAAAAGTAGTTTATTAATTTCTTCTGCAATTAGTTTTTCTCTAAGAAAAATACCTGGATAATATTTAAGGGTAGTGTTATTCTATATTTTCAAATTTTAAGAAAACCAGCAATTCATTCACTGTAACTTGTTTCTCTGTGCCATAGACCTCTAATATTGTCCAACTATAAAAAACACAATGAGCCATACTCAAAGCTCAGTAATAAACTTTTATGGCACTAACAGCATTAGTTCAGTCTTATCGTGTACTGAAAAATGCCTCATCATTTGGTACCAAATTTTGATACATATGGAGCAGTTCTCTTCAGCGTCAGTGAGCAAATGAGCATGCTTGTACTAAGATCTAATAATGCTGGTGATTTGCTGTCTGATGTTACACATCACAGGTGCATGCGGGAGAAACACTGTTATGTTACTCCCAGAGACGGGAATCATTGTTTATTTTTCAATTGCCAGCTATTCATCTGCACAGATATTTAACTTTGTGCTGCCTGTTAGCTAGCCAGTGCACCTAACCTATTAGCTCATCGGT
This sequence comes from Lutjanus argentimaculatus, assembly GCA_034769285.1. Lineage (NCBI taxonomy): Eukaryota > Metazoa > Chordata > Actinopteri > Lutjaniformes > Lutjanidae > Lutjanus > Lutjanus argentimaculatus. The sequence goes on along the minus strand of JAWZSL010000010.1, from coordinate 25,740,115 downwards.
GAGTCTGTTCACCAAATCGTCCCCTGCGCATCCTCTCCTCACCACAGCAGGGGTGGATAACCTGGAGCTGAGGCGGACAGCGTTTCTGATAGCGCACATGGTGTTGCTTACAGACTGACAGGTAAAAATACAGAAATATGCCTGAGGCTGTCGGTCAGACCCAGGCTAGCTGCTCTTTAGTACAGAGAAAGTAGGACTCACTCTGGCACTGTTTCCTTTTACCTCAAACGTCACCCACACATTCATTCCCTTCTTCTTTTTTGGCATAGGCAGACTACTGTTTGCCATTAATGTTCCTTTTGACTTTTTGCTATTTATAGTTGTATATAGTTTAATACTGCTACTGTTTAATATTTAATTTTGGTCCCATTATCCAGGTTGAGTGCTGTGCAAAGTAAAACCAGCTTCCTCCTTTGAAGCAAGTAATTGTACCGTTTAATGTCATTTTCTTCTTGCTAAAGTGGATTTTATAAAATTGGTATTGAAAGAAGTATCGTTCAGGAGCCGGTATCAAAATCAAGGTATTGGTCTTGAAAATTTCAGAACAATACTCAGCCGTAGTCACACCGTTACAATAGGAAACATTTTTGCTTTGCTGGGTACTGTAGTTTATTTTGGGTCAATCCCACATCGTCCTGTTGCTGTAACTTATTCATGAGGTCTAGAGGGAACTAGAAGGAACATATGGGTTAGTGTTGAGGTTAGGTAGAAAAGTCAAAGTCTGTATTGAAGGTGTTGGTGTCAGTATTGAAAGTCTTACTTACACTGTTTGTTTAAGTCTTTCCATGAGATTTGTTGAAGATTGCCAAATTTATCCTTTAAAGATACTACAAGGAGTTTTTGTCTGGTTATGAAAATTTCAATTTAATACTGATGTCTCTGTACTGTATGACCTACTGAGGCAAAGGAGATGATTGGCTATTTCTATACAGTTATTTTAATGCATGCCACCAGAGATTCTCCTTGAAATCAGATGAAATAAGCCTGTGTTTCATTTTCCCATGCAAAGACACATTTGCCAGTTAAAAGGAAGCAGGAGGAGATTTTTTTTTAGATTTTGTGGTTATGGCGGTGAAAAAACGTCTGCTGTTGTTCACAGGTGCCTCCAAAAACAACACAATATGAACGTTCCTTGTTGTCGCTTTAACAAACTAATGCCGGAACACTAACAAAGATGAAAGTAAAGACACCGCACAATCCTGCTCTGTCTTCCTGTCATTTCATATTGTATCAATGATTTGATTTGATGTGATGACTTCAGAACACATTAAACATAAACACAGTTATGGAGTCTTTGACACACTGAGGTGATGACTGGTGAGCCTCATGACATTAAGATACATTCAGCTTTAGCAACAATGTGAGAAATTATCTTAAAAAATTAAGTCAATGCATTTTTAATCTCAGGTAGTTGAACTTTCTTTATTTCACTGCCATGTATGACCATAAAAAGCTTGTCTGTAGCCCTATAATAATTAGAGATTAGAATAATTAAAAGACTAGTTATTTATTATAGCGCTTTGAGATGCACACATTTTTGCAGGGTAATAAAGAACACCAAGGTATGCAAAGCAAAAAAAAAAAAAAAAACAAGGAAAAAGAAAAAAAAAAGTGGAAAGTCAGATTATACATCTATGTTAGTTCACATTTCACACCACCATAACATATTTTTCCTGCACATTCCTCCATCCATCAACTCTAGCAATACTGAACAGAATACACTCTCAGTACAACCTTCAACTTCAGCTTCACTCTTCTGTGTCCCAGTAAAAGAACATCCGTTCTACTTCACAACCTGAACTTGATAGTGGTTTTTTCTTATTCCGAATGTGAATTCTTAAACATGTGAACTGTGTGAAACCCTCAGAGCGCTCTAGCCTGCACTGGATACACGTGCACACACATGTTAATAACGGGAGACGGGGTCAACTGCCACCTCACCTCTCTCACCTCCTTACAATGCTATTGTACAGACTCAAGGACAGGAGGAGCTGGTGCACACTTAAACAAACAAAAGTACACACATAGAAATGTTTAATCTCTCTCTCTCTCTCTTACACACACACACACACACACAGAGAAAATCGGTCACAGACGATTGCAAATGATCATGGACAAATCAACTCCTCTTTTCACACTTCATTCTCAGTAGCACCTCTTCAGGTTATCACTTGAGTCTGTGTGTGTGTGTGTGTGCGTGCGTGCGTGTGCGTGTGTGTTTGTGCTGCCTCATCAGTATGCCAAGCATTTGTCTAGGGGCCCTCTAGCCAGAACCAGTGTAGGAGCAGCTCAAGGCCAAACAAGTGCGAGGATTAAAGGACAAATACAGTCCTCTCTCTTCTCCGCTCGTCTCAGCGGAGGAAGTGAAAGAGCAATGCTCTCCTCTTCCTTAACTACTGCCGAGGTGCCCTTGAGCAAGGCTCTTGCCTCACCTTACAGCGGTAGACTTTTGTGAAATTGGGCCGATTCCATGCATCAAGGTGAAGCGTGGTGTTTTAATGAAAAGCTTAAATTTACTTTGCTTAAATTTTGTACATTTACAAATCGTAAAAACTACAAATGTCCATCATCAATCACAGTTACTGACTGTAGCTCTCCCCACAGACACAGCAGTGACCCCCATTTTACCTCACAAACATCACATGCATGACAACTACAGTAATAAATGAAGAAAACCGCAGGAACAGCAGTGGTTGTTGTTTGCACTGTGTAGATCCCATTAGAATTGTTATTTTTCTGCTTCTGACAAGCTAATTAAAACGTACAGGTACAGAGTTGGCACAAGAGGAAGTAAGGAAGGGGAAATTGTGAAAGCCTGTCAGGGGAGAGGGAGCCAGAAACGTTAAAAAAATGAGAATAAAACAGAATAATTTACTCTGAATAGGAGTTAATGAGATCATCCAACGGGGGGAAGGAAAATGCTGTGTTCAGGAGTGTGTGTGTGTGGTCAGTGAAGATTGTTAAGTGAGATTGTTCCTTTGTGTTCGAGTTGTCAAGTCAGAACCGTGTTGATAACACACTGATCATCATTCACACTTTTTACCAATTTTCATTGAGAATATACCACTTTTATAAAAAGAGTGGACTGATTTCAACAATTTCCACATGGGTTTTAGGTCCCCACTGCGCCCAAAAGTTGTTTACTGCTGCAGGAGGACACTGATCACCACAGCTTAGAGTAAATTAGGTCCTTTTGCAATGTTGACAGCTAAGAAAATGCTTCCAGTATTTGAAAGAGGCGAGAAAATTGCTGAGAAAGTGCAAATGAGCTTCTTAGTCCCTCTAAGTAAGTGAAAAAAAAGGTAAAACTACAGTGTTAGTGCTGTAAATTGTGTTTCTAAAATTTGACTTCCTGACAGATATATGTATTATATCATTTTTAAATCTAGTTTTATTAGGAAAAATGTTTTTGAAGGCATATTATGGCATAATAACATTTTGCGAAAGAAAAAAATAGATCCATATAAACATAATCCTTTTCAATCATCACTTATGATCCACTAGAAGTGTGAGGTGGTGTCTGCATCTGCAGAGACCCTGCCCTCTGCCTGTTTTTCCTTATTTTCTGCTGTGCTCTGGAAGCCTTACCAACCCAAAACATCTGTATTTGACGCCTCTAGGAATGAAACTCAACAATCAGCTATCTTTCTGGTATGTTTACAGACTGCTCAGACAAATCCCACTAATTCTACTTTCAAATAATACAAATAACACCAGTAAATTATTTTTAAAAGACAAAAAGCAAAAAATAGTAAGCTTGACCTGAAATTCCCTTAAATTTATGTCCTACATGAGACTTCTAAGGCGACATAAGACATTTTTCATCAATGATTGGCTTTCAAAGAGCTTTTTATTGTGTAGCTCGGCTGGAAAGTAAATAACCTTGTGCTGTCTGTGTCCTGGAGAGAAAAAGAGAACAAAAGGGGGAGCGAGATGGTCAAGGTGCTTCACGGAATAAGAATTCAGGGGAGCGAGCACCATGAGACGAGCCAACAGGAAGTATAAAAAAGAGATGGGGAGAGGGATGGCATGTACAAAAATGTGGAATAACAATAAGGAGGGTTTTTATGTGTGAGAAAGAGACTGCACACAATGATGCTCAAACACAAAATTCCCCTCTTTCTCACTGCCTCTCTTTTATTCAGTCTCAGTCACAAAGACATGCCTGTGTGCACACACAGTATTATGTAAATAGTCTCTTCGGCAGAGTGCTGCTGTCACTGAGCGAGCATCCTCTGGGCCATCTAGGCAGCCTCATTAAAACAAGGCACAGCATCCATTAATAGATACCAGTGTGCGCGTACACACACTCATACACACACACACACACACACATACATATATATATGTACAGTCAGTAACGTACACAGAGCATTCACAGACACCAATAAAGGACCTCCCAGGATGCACATCTCTAAATGTTCCTCTCAGGTGGCAGTCAAAAAATATCTCCAAGGAAACAGCTCAAATGTCACTGAGAACAATGCATGAAGAGTGTGTGTATGGCTGACTGTGACTGGAGCATGCAGCACACCAGGTTTAGTTTCAAAAGGAGGGAGGGGTGGATGGACTTGGTAAACTCACAATAATAAGAGCAGTTTGAAAGCAGCATTTCTATAGACATTTTTTGAGTTAGCTCAGCTTATCCAAGAAGTCTCATTGACCTCAAAACCCCTTTTACAAGAAAGAAAATATATAAATGTGTGTGTTAGGGGTGTCACAATTCTCCAAATCTATGATTCAGTTCAACTCAATTTTAAGGTTCCAATTGACTAGAAAATATTTTTTGGCCTTGATGGCTCTGCCATAGTTGGACTATAGAATTTTAATTTGTGAAGATCAGCAGATCATTGGTTTTATGCCCTGACATTTGTAAAAACTGTCTCTCTTTGAAATTGTTTTTTTTTTTTCTTTGTTGGAAGCTACAAGTAGGTGTTTGTAAAGAAAAAAAATATATTGGTAGAATTGCAGATTCTGGCTTTGATTTCGAATATTGAAATTGACAGCTTATTTCCAACAAAATGCTTGCAACAGCTGCCTGTTGTGAAGATGAATAACAAGATAACCATATCATGCCCGTGCTGTAAACTGTCTGGGTGTTGCACTACCCTTGCAGTTGTTTAGCATTGTTGGAGTGGGAAAACACAAACATGTGGCACAAAAGTATGGATTGCAGCTGTTCTGTCTAAACCCTGTAAAGTAAAAGGGGCCTGTGTTTGTTTGTGATCTGCTGGCCCCGCAGGTGGCTCCCGAGGTGTGGGCTTCATCCGCTTTGATAAGAGGATAGAGGCTGAGGAGGCCATCAAGGGCCTGAATGGACAGAAGCCATCAGGTGCCGCCGAGCCAATCACGGTCAAGTTCGCCAACAACCCCAGCCAGAAGACCAGCCAAGCCCTTCTGTCACAACTCTACCAGTCCCCCAATCGCCGATACCCAGGCCCCCTTCACCACCAGGCTCAGAGGTTCAGGTGAGTGCTGGGGCGGGGCGTGGAAATGCTCATGGAGGAGGAAGTGGGGGCAGAGAAGAGACAGGATTGGGTGGGAAATGGTTCAGATTTATGTTGAATATGTGATTTTAAAGGTGCGATGTTAATGCAGAGTTTCCCAGCCTTGGGAGCTGACCCAGTCTAAGGTCTTCTCATGTGACCCCATCAAAATTTAAATACACTGAAGTGACTGACTCCACTGTTCTGTAATTTTAAGTCCTGCTTGACAACCAATATGAGCAGCTTAAAATTTGTCATACAGGTGCAAAGTTGGAGGACTTTCTGGAATTATTTTTTTTCTCCGTAAACAATGTTAAGTGACTCACATTTAGATCTTTTGAGGCTTGGATGAACATAAGACTAATCGGTTTATTCACTTGTAAAAAAAAAAAAAAAAAAAAAAAAAGATCTGCATTGGAAAATATCTGGTTCTTTGATAAAAAGTCAAAGGTCCAAAATGTAATGCGAGAAGTTAACTACGACTCCCAAGGTGCACTTTGGTAAGAAACATTCACAGAGCTTAAAATGTTGTTATTTGCATCAATAATTGCGTAAGTGGTAGCATAAGACTGTGCTGTTTTAGACTCACATATCAGTCTCTGAACGCTTTGTTCATTAGAAACTGAAAACAGTGTCCCAGCTTTTGTTGCTAAAACTGGGTGGAAACTATTGGAGAGTTTTTTAAAAAACTACACTGCAGAACCAAAGTCTTTAAGACAACCCTCATGTTATAATCAGCTATCTATCTCCAGAATAGCCTGCACCAGCTTTCAAACTGATGGCCATGACACAAACCTACTGCACTGTGACATTAACTGGGAGACTTTTAAGGGGAACACAGTAGGAAATATACTGTCCAGAACCAGCAGCTCCTCCTTCTTCCCAGCCCTGTTCTGGAGACATTATGATGTAACAAAATGAAACACAAAGTCCCCCAGACATAAAAAAAAAGTAAGAATGGGGTCACTGTGGCCATCTGCTCAAAAGGTTGGGAATCTCTGGGTTAATGTGTTCAAGTTAAGAATAATGGAAAGGAAGTAATATGTATTCATCAACAAACTCTATAAAGAGACGTTTATCCATAATGTCATGAACTCTGAAGTATGTCTCCTAATGTGGTACAATTGAAGCTTGATTAACATTTGACAACCTGAAAAACTTCTGCACTATCAGTGTGTTTGGTATCATTAAATGACGAGCAGGATTGCTATTTTATATGTGGATATGAGAGATTTAATGTCATCAGTCATCAGTCTCAAACTCGATAGCAATTATTCTTGGTTTATGTGCCCATAAATGCATTTAATCAAGGAAACACGTCTGCTCTAAACAACAGGCCTGATTTGGAAAACATTTGCACCAAATGCAATTTACACTGTTCGAACAGGGGATGTTAACGCCTACACATCGAGAGCATGAGTCATAGCCACGTCTGTGTATCAACAGTGATGCAACTTTTCTCCTGTGAACATTTATTCCAGCAAACACGTTCTCCTTTTGAACAACAGATGTGAGTTGTGCACCTGGTGCAGGTGTCAATAAAACAGGCCCTGTGAGTGCCCTGTGTGGGTCCACCCAGATCAGAGAGGAACTGTTCATAAGAGACTGTGGGGTTCTGTCGTTCACAACTACGTATTTCCCCTCATTTCATCATGCTGCCATTGAGCCAACACTTCCCAGAATATTCCCTGTGAGGCCTGGGCAAAAACATGGATTTGGATATAAATATTATAAATGCTTATCAAACAAAAGATATGCACTTTATTGTCTTTCTTACTGTAACTATACTAAATGGACCAGTGTGTAGGACGTAGTGGCATCTAGCACAGAGGTACACAGAGATGTCATTTGTTTTTGTATCTGTTCAACCAACAAAAGTTTGGAGGTGTGTCTGTTTTTACAAAAAGTCATGTTAATTTGGGCAAATGTTGTATTTTCTAACCTAATATCCATCAGCAATGCAATTGTTGTGCCTTCAAAGTGTCCAAATTATTTAATATTGGCATATAATTAATTAGGAAATATATTTCCACATCCTCATACTGTACATTTTATCTCTCTCTCTCTCTTTTTTTTATTTAGCTAAACTAAGTTTTATGATGTGTCTGAAGTCCACCATCACCTCCCCCTTTAACTGGGAAATATTAAAAAATCAGAAACTGAAAAAAATGTTTTATAAATTGAAATTTTTTTTTTTTTTTTACATTGGAAATAGAAACTCTCCAGTATCAAATATCCGTCGGTGGATTTAATCTTAATCTTGGTCCATTAAATCAGTGACTGATTAAGGTAGATGAAACCTTTTTTAACAATGCAGAGATAATCATGGAGCTGACTTTTTCCAAATAATGAGTAACTCTGGACAGAAAACTGAACTATTTGTGCTTTCCCGAATAACATATTCAGATGCATGGCTTATCTAGTGTTTAGCTTTAAAAATTGCAAATCTTCACCTCAGTCTCACCTTCCAAGCACACAGGGAACCTATAGTAGCCACCAAAAAGGCAAAATGCCGTATCAAAAGCCAGTATTTGGTTTGTCCATTCTGGGCTACTGTAGAAACATGGTGGGGCATCATGGCAGCCCTAAAGGAAGTGGGCACCTGTTCTCTGGCTCAGTCAAAGGTAATAAAATCACAACAGTACTTATTTTCAGGTGATTACACACTAATGAAAACAGACTTGTGAATATTATATTAAATTTCTGTAATATTCTGACAATAAATCCCCATAAATGTATGTGCTGGTCCATTAAATACTGTATAAGTGCATATATACAGCATTAGAAGCTGAAGTTATTTAAGAGAAACTGGTGTCTTAAATCCGATGAATAAAAGGGCAAATTAAAACAAAACATGGCCATATTATTTTAAGGATTTGAGTTTTAATCTTGTTTCAACTTAATTAAATTGAGTGCATTTGAAGCACCTCAGGTTGTTTCTAAAACAAAGTTTTTTGCCCAGGTCTGTAATCTCCACAACAAGCTATCACCTAACATCATATACAGTATATGGCTCACATACTGTATACATGGCATCCTACCTGGTCATCTCCTGTCACTCACTAATGACACAAACAATACTTTTTTTTAATTTAAGTGTTGTATACGACACCTACAGATGGTTAGGCCTTACACCTCGAGGTCACCTCAACCACCACAGCTACAAAAAACAAGACAGAAACAGGTGATCGTATGATATTACACTCTATCATCCGATCCACCAAGAATGTTTCAGAATTGGAGACAGGCAGAGTATGTGCTTATACAATTTCCTCTCTCTTTCAATAACACTAAGCCGGTCGTGCTGTTTACTCTCCATCAAAGTCAGAGCTTGGAAGGTATTTTTCTTCTGGAGCGGCTTCCCTGGTGTGACACCTGAGCGATGTAGCGTGGCTGTGTGTCTGTGATACGCCAAGCCAATTTACAGGCTCCGCAGGAGAGCTGTCGCTTCTCATCACAACTCACAACCACAGGACACTTCCTCACTGTGTCCCCGTGCTCCTGCTCTCTGCTCCCGAGCCCTCCACTAAAACCTCAACACTTTAGAACTTAGAAATGTGCTGGATGTGCACTGTTTCCCTTTTTTTTAACTCAGTATTTTAAGGACAGTTCAAAAGAGCTTCTGTTTTTCCTAACACGGCAAAATATTTAGTCAAACCTGATCTATTGTTTCTGCTCTTTTTCCTTTAAAAGAGATTTAATGAAATTTTAAGTTGAGGGAGAAATATGTAATATATTTACTGTACTAAGTCATAAAATGACCACAATATCTCATCAGAGATTAAGGAAACAGTTAAGTTGATAAGTTGAAATATTTGCTTCTCTGACAGCAACGCTACATCCAACAGTCTTTTAGATTTCCATTCTGGGCCAGAACAACCATTTTGTTTGCTTGTTTTGGGGTTGTTACAGTTCTAAGTTATGTCAAATGCTCCCCAAACGAGTAAGTATCTCTTTATGAGTCTTAACAAAATCATGAATAATCTTTCAGAAGGAGTAACAACGGTTAATTTGAACAGTATGTTCATGAGGTCTGGCAGGCAGTCACTGAACTCCATACTGGACTCTTTCAGACTGAGCATTAAATAGGGATTCAGCCTATTTATTATACCGTCTACAGCGGTTATTCACTGTTTGGGCTGCAATACTCCTTTTTGAATTCTAGGGTCTTACATATTTCTCCTCTAAGATATATAATATTAATACATTTCAAAGATGAACATACATTTAATAAAACTAAAAATAACAAAGCAAAAATGATCTACTCCACCTGAAATAAAGTGAGATGTAAATTAGCACTGAAAATAAAATTGATACTCCTGCTTGTTGTACATACTTAACAAGTTGGTGTTGCTGCTTACAGGTAAGAGAAAAGTAAAAAAAAAAAAAAAAAAAACATATCCCGAGCAGAATACAGTACAGTCGTGCTGCAGTTATAATTACATGTATCCTGTGTGACTAAATCACGTGGGCCTACTCTAACACAAGTTAATGTATAATGTGCTTGTATGGTTCCTCTCCAAGACAGCAAACATTATCGACTCAAGCACAATACACCGAGCCCTAGATCCCGGCTCGTTTCCGATCCTCTGTCGTTAACTAATGGTACTAATTAGCAAATTAGCCTTATTATATCCAGGGCAGGAGCCAATTTTAATTGAAAAGATTTTTGTTTCAAAAAAGAAAAGACAAAAACGCCCATTCCTCCATTAACATGCATTGAGAGAAAGCACAAAAGCCCTATTGTTTATATCGAGCTTGGAGAGGCAGTGTGAAAAGCTGGCAGTGTTTGCGTGGTGAGCGTGCATCAGTGTGTGTTTGTACATGTGTGTGCGAGAGGGAGAGAGTGTGTTAGCAGCAGGTTGTTTTGTTGTGGCCCAACGGCCCGGCGGCCAGCAGATGTCTTCGTGCTCCCCGGGCCTGGAGCGCCTCTCTTCTGAGCATCCTCTCCAATTGACTCATTTACCCACAAAGCAGCCTGCTTGTTCCCTTCCCACGTAATGGGCTAATTACTGCTTTAATGATTCCATATATCCTTTCCTCCACCTTTTTTTTCTTTGTTTTAGGGCTGCTTTCGTGCAGTTTGGTAACATTAAGAAAGAAAAGTGCTGCAATGCAAACATACTTTGAATCCTAAAAAGTGTGCCCACAATATACTCAAAACATTTAGGCCTATGTAAAATGTAAACAGGTTATTTTAATTAACTCAGCTGACTTCAATGTGGGGATTTCAGTGTGAGTACTTATCACAATGTGACTTAATTTACACATTTTAAACATTTGAATCTGTCTTAAAGGGATAGTTTGCTTTATTTGAAGTATGTTTGTATCAAAAGTCAGTGAATTATCTACAGTAGAAGTAGATGCCGTTTTGCAGCTCAGAAGCTAAGCAATGAACTGCTGTGGTCAGGGTTAGCAACAAAAGATATTTTAGTCACATAAAAAATATCAGTTTAAGTGTACACTGTATTTAGAATATTATTGTTTTACTTTGCCATCAGACAGCCTTTTCTGATAGGAAACCGTTATTATACGCTGCAAATATTAATCTCTTCAAACCAACCAAACTCCATATGCGAAATTAGTAGTTCAGTAGGGGATTTGCTGGTTTATCACTACCTTGATCAGTTAGTTTGATTGTGTTATTGTGTGACTTTGGTGAATCTGAACTATCCTAAAACACAGAAGTCACACAATGACACATATAAACTAAGTGATCAAGGCAGCAGTAGACCAGCAACTCTCTTGTTCTGTGATGTAAAATTACTGATTTCGCCTAAGGATTTTGATTAGCTTCTGTGCTGGTGCCCCTCTTTGCTTCTCCAAACTGGGAGTGTGCCATCTGGCATCTACTGTAGGTAACACAGTGACTACTGATCTCATACAACCTCATCAAATAATGTGAACTATCCCTTTAAATAATTAGAATGTAAAAACATCAGTGTGAGCGATGTGCAGCAGAAGTATTAAAATAATATTTCAAAACAAAGGTTATTACAGTGCTCTTCAGTCCTGATCCTCAGTACCCAGAGTTCTGCAGGATTTATAAGGTACTTAACTACAATTACCTGGCATCCCGGTGTTAAATTATCCCTGATTAAAAGATTGCTGATCTGTTATCTCTAACATGCAATGTAAATTCAATTAAAAATTATAAATATAAATAGTATTATGATTATTATTATTATACAAGTCATTTATTGCAAGCCTTCAAAATCTAATTGCTTTCCTAATTGCAATCAAATAATAATGAAGTTGCGTAGAAGAAAATAATAATGCTTCTTTTAAACAGTGTTAACTGTAGAATGGCTACCTGGATCCTTTTGTGATAAAAACCATATGCTTTTAATGCTCACTTGAAGGTTTTGGTGAAATATTCTGCAGCAGTTGTGTTGCAAGAAAGCAAACGCTTGTTGACTGAAAGAGACAAGGAGAAAGAGCCCTGATAGTCGAGTCAAAGTCAGAGAGTTTGTAGTGTTTTCAAGAGGAACGAGGCGTCACTGGCCAGCTGTTGCTCAATAAGCCGTGGCCCCTGTCCATTAGGCCAGAGGAGTTAATAAGACATGAGACAGGCCAGACCCAAGTGAGGAATGAAGGTCATTGAGTCACCAAGCAGACTGCATCTATCCAAGAGGGCCAACATTTCATACAGCCCACAGGTTTTCTGAAGCCCGCCTCACAAACAGACACACACACAGCCTGCTGGGTTCTTAAACCAAACACATACACACACACATACATGCTGACTGACTGCAATGGCTGTAGCTCACGGATCTGAACTTATGAAACCACAGCATTTCCCAAAAACTAACCCTTTTAGACAGAGGACACCCTCTGACTAACACTCAGCCCATTCCACCTGACCTGTTAGCACTTAACAGGTTGACCCCAACCACAAAGACAGACATTCACAATTTCATGGCTAGTTTAATGTTCAGTTGTTGTGTGTTTTGTTGGTCCACCTCATAGAAAACCTACTAATCATCATCACCTCTCTCACTCACCATTATTCAAATGCCAAACCATTACACTGACAGAACTCTGGATCATTTTCTTGTCATCTAAGGTGTTCCCTCAATTGAGTAAACACAAATCAGACAGCATATTTTATGAAAAGATTTTTTTTTTAATTATTAACCTCCATCTTCTAATGAACCAGTCCCTCCAGGATTTCGCAGGCCTAAAATGCCTGATATCATAGCAGCTTTTCTAAAAACAATTGTGATGCACATCGTAGTGTTTTTAGGCAATTTTTACAACAAAATTGCAGGAACAAGTGATTTTTTTTAAAGTTGCTTTTTTGTAGAATTCATTAAAACTCAAAGACAGCTTCTTTCAGTGAGGATAAAACCACACTCTGTTCTGAGTGTTCTAAGTAAGCTTACCAAAAATCATTGGGATTACAAAAATCATAACGAAATATGCTTTACATGTAAATGAAGAAGTGCACCTGGGGGGTATCCCACAAAGAAGCTAAATATTTTTGGAGCTCAAACTCAGACAAAAGAGCAAACGCGAAATTATAAACTGTGCACAGAGCATTGATACATGTCAATAACAATGACAAACCTCGTGGTCTTTTCAGTACAGATTTAAAAAAAAAAAAACTACAAAAAAGTAGCAAATGATTAAACTGAGTCGGTTAACAGAGACGTAAAAGTATCACATTTGGGACTGGGGAACTACTTTGATTGGTGGAAGTCATAGGAAGCTATGATGATTGGTCAAATTTGCGGAAAAGTTGCGGTGATTGGACAAAATTGCAAAATTCACTGGGATTGATTGAATTTGTGTTAATTGTTGTGGTCGCAACTTCCTGGAGGGACTGATGAACCATCAATGTGGCGGCATGAATTAAATGGATACCCACATGCAATTTCCTGTAAAATAAGTTGATGATTTGCCATCGTGTAGCACTATGGCTAAACTAGCATCCTAGTATAGCCGAGTGCCATGCTATGCTCCCGCCCTGACGCCTTTAGTGCTCTATATGTGACGTTAATACTGAACTGTGACCAATCCACTGCTGTATAACAATTAAATGGCCACAGGTACAGTAATGTCAATGTGCCTGCAACACTCTGCTAGTGCAGGGTTCCGCTGCAGCCCGTGAAGTAGTGCAGCAGTTGACCGAGCAAGTGCCGACCATACTGATGGTACTGTAGTCTCATTAACTGATGATAGCATTCTTCTGGTGGGGCTCCTCAGTGTAATGGGCCAACTATAGATGGGTTTGTTTGTTCTTGAGTGAGGAGGACCATGCAGTTCCTACAGGGACTTAACATTAGTTCCATTGAGTGAGTCGACCATCTGCCCACCATTAACCCCAGAACCCTCCTTCTCTTTACAGGCTGGACAATTTGCTTAATATGGCCTATGGCGTAAAGAGGTAATTAAAAACTTCACCCAATGCCAGATGTCCATGTTGACTCAATGATTTTTCAATATCCTTTTTTCTGTTCCTTTCTTTAGTTTATGTTTCCTTGTATTTTTGCAGTCACTTTGCGTTTGACAATTCGTTCAAGGTCAACTGCATTTTTGGTTCTTTGATTTGTTTGTTTCTTGAGTTGGTTTTAAACCCCTACCAACCAGTTAAGGTGTTAAAAAAAGAAAAGAAAACAATCAGTCTTTGTTTTCAGTGGTGATGAATTTGCTTTGTTTTGATTATGACAAGTGCTGGTGTTGTTTGGATTGTTTTGGGTTGTTTCTGTGTACTGAATGGATTTTGTTCTCTGGTGTAAAACTCCTAATTTCTAGGTGTGTTTTTTTCTACCGGATTCAGGTTCTCCTGCCTTGTCATTCTACAGATATAGCATTGGAGCAGTCTCTCTTTAGGAGCAAATTTTTAATTCGTTACATTTATTTAGGGCTGCAACTAGTGATTATTTTCATTGTCGATTAATCTGTCAATCATTTTCTCGATTAATCGATTAGTTATTTGGTCCAGATAGTAAAAAATGTCGATTACTGTTTGTCCTCAAATGTCTTGTTTTGTCCACAATCCTAATATATTATCATATTATTGTCAGAGGACTAAAGAAACCAGAAAATATTCACATTTGAGAAGCTGAAATCAGTGACATTTTTTCTTCAAAAATGACTCAGAAAGCTTAGTTGATTATCAAAATAGTTGGTGATTAATTTAAAAGTTGACAACTAATCGATTAATCGACTAATTCTTGCAGCTCCACTTTGATTTTATAGCAATTTCCTCCCTACATCATTAGAATAAAACCTCTGTACACCCACTATCAACTATATACACAATCCTTTATGTGATAAATTTACTTCTGTGCAGTGCAAGCCATGACAAAATGATATATTGCCGTAATTTCTTGGCAGTACTGGCTGAGATTAGGTACTGTAGTGTTCAGCGAGGACATGGGATGAGGCTGGATGAACCTGGATCCCTGCTGGAAACAGGAAACGCTGTTTCACTGCAGACAGCTCCAGCTTTGCTCGGCACTGCTCTGCTCGAACTCCTTCCTTTCGCCTCCATGTTTCATTTTGCTTTCTCGCTACCATAGGTGTTACATAACCCCGAGCAGCAGCCACTGTGGTGATAGATGTTTCATGTGCTGACGGTGGCATCTTGCATGTTGCAAGCACAGGGGACACCATCTGAAGTCAGCTTAGCAACTCAAACAGAGAGGAAGTTTTAACTCGAGAGAAATGTTCTCTTAGCAAGTTTCCTCCCAATAAGCACTCCACCCTCACTCTGAGTCTTTACATAATTCTCTAAAGGTGAAAATAGTGTCCATTTTAGCTGCCCTGATTGCATCAAGTATCAATTTGGAAGTGCTTTTCAGTGATCTGAGGTTATTATTTGAAAGGAAACAGAAGAAAGGTGTTGAGAGCAGGAGATGGTTGGCTTTAGAAAGGACAGAATAGATATCTGGTCAGCTACACTGTTGCTATGCAACCCCTGGTCTCGTCTGTAACATTGGTTAGTGTTTGGTCCCGCTCTGATGGATACGCTCGCATGCGCGTTTCCACACACGCACACACAAGACACACACATGTACATAAAGGCACACTCATCTCCACATCCTCGCAGTGGCAGTGTTAGCTAGCCTCCGAAACGGTCACACTCCCTCAAACTTCCAGCCTTTGCATACAAATCATCAGCAAGTTTTTTGTTTTTTTTGTTCAAGCTCAGCAGGAGAGGCCTGAAGGCAGCCGAGCATGTCAGACAAGGCCTCGACGTGATGAGGCCCGTTAAGATTCCACCTGCTTGATGCTGGAGAAATATTAAATCGCCTCAACAAGACATTGAGGCCGTGTGGAGATATGAGACAAAGGATTTAGAGCCCATTATAATACAGTTTGCTGCTGCAGCAACCCTGTGGTGATTATGAAAGATCCCTTATATCTCAATCCTATAGCTTTATAATAGTATACTATATGTCATCTTGTTTTAATTATGCAGATAGATTATCTGTTTAGCGAAAATCAAAAGAAGTCTAATCAGCGCAGAGAGCCCTTACCATTGATGAGCTAACCACCCTAGGCACTTGTATTAGTGCCCACAGCAAACCACAATGGCCAGAAGCAAACTCTGCATGACCAAAGTCACGCAGGAAGGTCGTAGTGATTGCCGGCCATATATAGTTGCTGGAGAGAGAGGGGTGGGGGCCCCCGAGCAGCAAGCAGCGCTATCGATCAGTGCCACGAGCTCTGGAATAGAACAGAACAGAACACCCTGCAGACTGCGGGAGGAGTGGGAGGAATACACTTTGTACCTTAATGCCACTGGGCTGTAAAGTGCTTCCATTTTCCATTTAGTTTGCTCCCTTTCCCTCCCTCCCTTTCCTTAAGAAAGCAGCCTTCTCGGAGACAGCTGCAGCAAAGCGGAAATCTCAATTAAAGCACACCCAATAATGCCTATAGTCGTTTCTTGGAGAGAGGTGGCATAAGAAATGAACCTTTTTATCTCATTTACCTTTTATTTAAAAGTGGGGATATTTTTTTTCTCTCCTTTCCCTTTCCTTTGAGCGGAAAGGCAATTAAGTGAAGTCAACTGAGGATTCAAATCTCTTGCATCACAAGAAAAAGGAGAAGATTATGAGCCGAATGAGAACAGATTTAGCAGGCTGGTGCATGATCTTTGATGGATTTCTAGCAACGGTTTAATTCAACAACTTCCTGCAATTTAGCTCCTAAAGGAGCCACTCAAGGACACAAAGAGAGAACCTTCGTCTGCATCTCCTTCAGCAGAATATAGCCCAGCAAGCAGCACTGTCGTCACTCCTGACAGGAGGCCTTTCAGAACTGAGGAGCTCAGGGAGAAGCTAGTCGAAGCGATGCAGAGACACAGGCAAACTCACGAATTTAGACATACTCAACAAAATATTAACGCCACACCTTGGGTTTTGCTCCCATTTTTCATGAGTTGAAGTTAAGGTTCTAGGCTTGTTTTATGCACACAAAAGGTTTATGTCTCTCAAATTTTTACCTAACTATGGCTATTTCACATAGGCCTACAGATACCATTTTTTTTCCCAGGAAGGCAAAGTTATGACCCACCCTTACTGTATCTGACTGGCTTACCTTGATGCTGTCACCCTAAACCTAACCAACCAGTCATAGCTAAATCTAACCAACCCTGTGGAGGGGTACTAAACCAAGAGGCAGAGTCGGGCGGGTCATGACTTTGCCCCCCTGGGAAGAAAGAAGTTTGGTATCTGTAGCTGTATGTGAAATAGCCTTGGTTCAGGCTATTTCATGGCTATTTCATATAGAGCACCAGATGTCAAAATGTCTTTCCGAGGAGGGCAAGTCATGACCTGCCCTACTCTGCCTCTGATTAGCTACTACTTACTGCCTTCATTGGTTGAGTTGGTTAGTTTTAGGCATGAGGAGTGATTGTGAAGCATCAGGGTAAGAATATCAGGGTAAGCCAATCAGAGGCAGAGTAGGGCGGCTTGTGACTTTGCCCTACTGGAAAAAAATTTATTACTGTAGCCCTATGAGAAAAGCCATAGTTCAGAGCCTAATAAATGTCTTTTTTCAAGACAAAACTACACATTTTGGAGTGTCCTTTCTTGACAGAGCAGAAGTGCTCGCTAACACAGATTTTAACAAATTTGTGCTTAAAATTTGAGAGAAATAAACCTTTTGTGTGCACAGAGGAAGTTGTAGATCTTTTACCTCAGCTCATGACTAATGGGAGCAAATACAAAAGTGTTTTATTTATTATTTTTTGTTGAGTATACATGCACATACAACAAACACCCATGCATATCATCATAATTAATCCGAATTTGTGTATTTGGTTTGGAGGTCAGTTTTTGTGGTTTGATGTGTAAACATTTAAGAGATTACATTTATAGGCTTGTTACTTAATATGGTAGTAGATAGTAGCTTATCATGTAAGTGAGCATCATGGCAAGCTTTTAGATTTGTTAAAGAAAACTCTGGCTCTCAAAAAACAAGATGGAGATAGGTTTTCCACCGGTTTATGGCCATTTCATGTACAGTACATGCAGACATTGACTTTCACTGTATGCCTTAACCTGCTCAATTAAAACTCGCTCTTCTTTCTCTCCCCTTCTTTCTGCTCTCCCTCCATTTTCCCCCACTGTGCCTCCCCTCTTAGGTTCTCCCCCATCACCATCGACAGCATGACCAGCCTGGTCGGCATGAACATCCCCGGGCACACGGGCACCGGTTGGTGCATCTTTGTGTACAACCTGTCCCCAGATTCAGATGAGAGCGTGCTCTGGCAGCTGTTCGGGCCCTTCGGCGCGGTCAACAACGTCAAGGTGATCCGTGACTTCAACACCAACAAGTGCAAAGGCTTCGGCTTCGTCACCATGACGAATTACGACGAGGCGGCCATGGCTATCGCCAGTCTCAACGGCTACAGGTTGGGCGACCGTGTCTTGCAAGTCTCCTTCAAGACTAACAAGACACACAAGTCCTGAACTTTGACAGGTAGAAGCAGTTGCCCCCCGCGACTCTGTCTGCTCCAAAATTGCCCCCAACCCTCCCCCTCCTCCACCTCCACCTGTCCCTTAGCCCCTTCAGTCACTACCACTACCACCCTACTACAGCCATCCAACGCAGCAAACTCCAACCGGAACACAAAGCAACCGACAAACCATCAAACAAATTGAACTAGAAATGGCTTATATTATAACTTTGGACCTATAAGCCAATGTTGCCTAAGTATTACAAAAATGAAATGATGAAAATGTTCATGAGTTTTTTGGAAGCTCCTGTGATAATGCAGGCTTCTCTTTGTTGTATATTCTTTCTGTTTGTTGTGGTTGTTAAAATGATTTTTCTCTTCTGTGTAAACAGTAGCAAATCCCTGTATCCCCTTATTTCAGAGAAGAGAATGTCCTTTTTAGATTGAAACCTTTTCTCTGTCTTGATTCAGGATTTGTTTTTCTTTTGTAAATCCGGATCCACTGTCGTTAGTATTATATACCTCCCTGTCGGTGAAAGGGAGGGGGCTCTTTTTTAAATTGGTGAACCATTCATTCATTTTTAGTGTGTATTAAAAACTTCCCCTTATCGATTATTAGATGGGATTCCACGATCCCAGTAACTCTGATGTAGAAAAAAAAAAGAATTTCTAACATTGTTTTTGTTTTGTATCGCAAACAAAACATAATGTCTTTCCTCACAGGGGTTCAGGGAGATGGGGTGAGGGAGGGGATGGGTTAGCTTTCCTGATGACACGTTCAGTAATTTAAGAAAAAAAAAAATAACACTGTTGCCAAAGAGAAGATCTCTTTGCTTGAAAAAAATGCGTTTAGAAAAAGATAAAAATAAAGAGAAAGAAGATCTATTTTTATAAATGATAATTAAAATAATAATTATTGAAGAATTTTTACAAGAATCTGGATTTGAAAAAAGAGAAAAATATTTTGACTGGCTAACTAGGGGGGGCCGGGGCGGGAGGGAGGGGGCACCACCTTGTCTTGTCGTTCTGCCGTGGTACTTTATAGGATCAAAGGTTGTTTGTTTTTTGGGGACTCCAAGTTGGCAGTGATTTTGTAGATGGAAGGTTTTGTGAAAAGGGATGCAAACTGAGGCAGGTGATTTTGGTAATTTTTCACATATGTACTAGTGCGTAATTATTCAACAGCGATACCCAAAAGGGAAGGGAGAGGGGTCTTTCCAAGGCCTAACCATCCTTATAGTCCAGAGCCCAAAGCAAGAAGACCCTTTGTCCACTTGTTTTCCTGTTTTTCGTCATCAGTCAATATGGGATATCAGTAAATAGATATATACACATCTATCCATTTAGAGAGCATACTATACATTATCTATATCATTTTCTTCGCTCTGCGTTTGTGAACTTACATTTGAAAAGAACTTCCTTTTAGCGATCAACAGTAGGTGCTATACTACATTATTCACATATCTTAAATATCCAAGTTTGTTGTTCTATGTGTTGTTTAAAGAAAAAAAAATACTTCGATGTTGGCATTGACTTGAGCTGCTGTTCTTTGTTTAATATTTGTTTATTGTTGGCCCAAAAAATCTGGTGAGACTATTTCTTTGCTGAATAACCAGATAAATGAATTTTGGGCCTTGTAAGAATCACTGAACAAATTTTTATTTTGTATTTTTTTGTTTGGCTTGCTGACTTTTAGGTTACTTGCTGAGCGTGAAACGTTTGTCAAAAACTAAATGATGATTAGCTAGTTCCGTTAGTCTAGATATTTGTTTCCTTAAAAAGGATCTATGACAACTGTGTCTTTATTTGCTGTGTACAAATAGATGATATATATATACATATATAGTCTACATTTGTTTTACAATATCTACTGTACTATATGAGTTGTCACTGTTCTTTTGTTTGAGCTTGTCTTTTTCATATGACAACTTATTATGAAGTGGTGGTTCAGTTACTTAGAAAAACTTGTGAGGAAACTGTTCAATTGTTGTCATGTTGCTTGTGGAGAAAAAAAAAAGATTTGGATTAACTTTTCAGTTAGCTACCGCGGCAAAAGAAACCGAACAAAAGCTTAGAATATAACTGTATTTGTTTAGCAGTTTATTTACTTATCTATTTTTTAAACTATTTATTTTTCTATTTATTTGTATTTATTATATATTTATTATTAATTAATTTATCTGTGTATTTATGTATTTATTTGTTTCATTGTCTGTGTATTTGCGTGATTCTGGTACAGGGAGGGGGCGTTTCTGAGCAAAAGGGAACAAAGCGACTAGTGGAGAGGCTCTTCCAGTAGTCCACTGCACTGAGAGAACTTTTAGTACGTTTGTGCTTTGTACCAATATATCAAAATTACAATATAAAAAAATCTAAAAGTCAAGAAAACTGAAAAAAATGTCTGGAGGGTTGGGGGACGCTCTTCCCTTATTACTAGAAACAGTTACTCGCTATGCATAACCTAGTTAATAGTTAAATTTGCTATTGCTTTTTTCTTGTCTTGTTAAAATGAAATCTTTAGATCTTTTTCAATAAAGTTTAGTCTTAATAGAATGTTATAAACAGTCGTTCTGGTTCAATATAACCTGTGATAAGTTTGTGTAGTTCTAAAAAGCCACTCCGTCCACACCCTCCCTCCACTTACTACCGCTTTGTGATGAAACCTTATGCAAAAATGTGGGTCTGAAAGCATAGTTTTCAGTTTTCAGTAAAAAAAACATTTTATATAACATTCAGCTCTTGGAGGCTTGGGCAGATACATTTTAAAAAGGAGCAAATGCCCATTGTTGTTTGAGGGTCATTCATTGCACTGGACTAAATCGGTCAAAATCACTTAAGAGTCAAAACTTATTTTTAAAAATATTCATCATGTTTTCAAATGACATACCAACAAATCTTTAAAAAAATGAGAAATTGTTACCATTGCACACCAACTGTTATTTACAGCAGTTGTTGCTATACTTAAAGAAGTACTCTGGAGGTATGAAAAGGGATTGTACCGATTCTATATTTTATATACTCTAATATGATATATATTATATATTTTGAAAGGTGAAAGGTAAGGGAATGGTTCCAGAAGTATAAATATACGGAATTGGATTTTTTTGTTTGTTGTTAAGACTTGAAAACATGAAGGAGGTGTGTGGAGAGCATTTTAAACACTCAGACGCATGCTTGCATTAAGTACATCCTTCTCTCTCACACCTCAGTCATCTGACAGGCCGGGTCATCTTCTATCATCATTATTATCCAGTCATCATCTGCGCCATCCAATCAACATAGTTTTCTAACGTCATTAACGGCAACAAACCAACCCACCCACCCACCCACCAACCAACCAGACCCCTTCATGCTCCCCGCCGCCGTCGGGAGCTTGAATTATGCAACGACCCCAGTAGAATGTTGTTCTGATGTGTGAACTAATTTCCTACACTGTATGACTTTTGAACTCTTACGATGCGTGCCTGTGTTCCGCCTAGACCCTGTGTGCACATGTGCGTGTGAGTGCGTGTGCGCGCATGTGTGCATGTTTGTATGCATGTTCCTTTATGTAACTGTGTGTGCGCGTTGTGTCCTCATATGTTTGTCAGCGTGGAGTACATCCAAATGTGCGTATGTATGTACAGTATATACATATGTTAAGTGTTTGTGATTATGTGTGTGTGTGTGTGTGTGTGTGATGGTGCATTTGGGTCTGTTTAGTGCACATATATACAAACGTATATGTGTGTCTCCCTGAGTGCATGTGCGCGCGTGTATGAGTGACAGAGATAGCGCCTGTGGTTTGTTGTGTGTGTGAAAGTGTGTGTGCATGTCAGGGTGTTTGAAACATGGGGCTGCGTCACCTCGCTCTATGCCCAACCCCTATGGCTCACACCATCCCCTGTAGCGCCTTATAGTGGCAGCCTGCCAGTAGGAACAACGCAGCCAGTAGTGGAGGAGGGAAGGTGAACAGAGGAACTAGGCTCTTCTTGTCAGTTTTCATTTTCCTCCTGAGACGTGTTTGTTTACTATCTGAAAAATCTATAAACGAAATCTTTAAAGACAAAAAAGACGAAAAAATGTTCACGGGGCCCCCTGACCGCGGCTCTCTCTACTCTCTCCTGCTTATGTTATTACTTAACAATTATCAATGATGATTATTATGATTATTATTGCTATTATTCTTAGTATTCTTATTCTTATTATTAATCCAATTACTGCGATGAATGACTTCATGTTATCCTTGCTAGTTTAGGTCATTTCTGAAACTGGAAACAAAATAAAAATCTTGCTGTAAATGTTTGTTTTTTCTTTTTCATAAAACTGTTGTGTTTGAATTATTTGTACTTTTGAATGTTGGGACAATAAAATGAGGTGTTAAGAGCTTGGATGTTTCTTGTTGTGATGGATGAAGCATTCCAAAATTTCACTCTCCTCTTACACTGTAAGTGACATCATTCTCTCTCATGGCTCTGAAATTTGAATTAAATAATTTGCTCAAGGCTACAGCTGAATTCATAACCCACTGTACTAGTGTTTCATATTACAATCAGAGTCAAGGTTCAAGTAGACTTCTAGCTGCCAGGTTAAGACAAAATTAATCATTTTCCACCATTAATGCAATCCAAACACTATCAGGACCTGTTACCTTTGACCTAGATGAAATAAATGATCCTTTTAGATTGGTTTACTCTCATTTCTACACAGCTGAACCTCAAATCATATCCGTCAGAGCTTTGCCTTTTTGACTGAGGATGCAGAATACCTTGAGGCACCACTTACTCTCATACAGCTGAAAGAGGCTTTGAATTCAATGCAAAAAAACAAAATCACCAGGACTAAATAGTCCACCTATTGGCGTGTTCCTAGAATTGGGGGATATCGGGCCAGTCCTCTTAGATACTTTTAATTATGCTTTAGACACTGGTGACCAAAATACATCACTTACATTAGTGTTTCTAAACCTCCTCTGAGATGCAGCTGCTACAATCCGATATCAATCATTACAGCAGAAATGAAGGTCTTTACTATAGTTTTATTTAGAAGATTGGAACCACATGTGGGCGAGCTAATTTATCACAACCAATCGGGATTTTAAAGGGGCTTTTCCACATCATGCATGCATCTGAAGCAGATGAACACCCTTCAGTTTGGTTGTGCAAAAGGTCTTCAATAGATTGGGTTTGGAATATCTTTGGGTGGTTTTGGAGAAGGTTGGATTTGTAAGACACTTCATATCACACTATACAGGTCTACAAACCGGTAAATTTCTCTTTAAAACATTGTCTGTGCAGCACAGTACCTGTCAAGGTTGTCCAGTGTTGCTGTTAGCAGTGTCACTGAACCTGTTTGCCCAGACAATTAGACTAAACATCCACATCTCATCTATCAGTATAGAAGACACAAAAAAACCCTCTTTGCGCAGACAATGTATTACTCTGTGAATATTTCCTAGGCTTTGCACAATTCAGGGATACATTTTTTCTTGTTCCTCAATAAAACACTTAACATTAACAGCTACTTCACATATTCTGTGGTACAGCTCTGCTTTCACATACTTAGTTTTAAACATGGCCAAATTCCCTGATATATTTCATACAAATTATGATAAACTCAAACTGGAAATTTATCCCAGATTTAGAGTTGGTCCGATCTTCAAATGTCATTGCAAGGCAGAATCTCATACTGACACAGAATCGCAACTGTACTGTAACACACAAGCTGACAGAAGTACCACTGCCCCTCTGAACTTATTGATACATCAAATAAGTGATCAAATCACATCCCCTTCACTGTTCAATTATGTTCTTCAGGCTGAGGCCAACAATACACATGGCTTCTCTTTCTCATGAAATCTTGAAATTGATGGACATTGAGGTCAGTGACATAGCTGGATAACTAGCAGGTCATGTTATTAAACATACTGTCAAATTATATTTACTGTTTGTCAACTGTACGCTTTTCTTTATCTACTTCTCTTTTGTTGCTGGTTGGATTTAAAAAGCGAAATCAGTGAGGTTTAATGGACAAATCATCTCATGAATATACTCAACAAAAAGTGCACTGATATCCTGCATATTCAGTGTATATTGTAGAACTGTAAAATTGTTGATTAGATGATGGTGATGATTAGTCAACCGATTAGACAGAAAATTGACAATCTCAATTGTAATATTCAATAATAGATTAATCATTTGAGTCATTTATCAGGGAGGAAAACATTAATACTAAGAGTCTTTGCTGCTTTTTGCAGTTTTTTGAAAAATGAAAGCAAATTATCTTGGCTACAGAGAAAATGTGATGGGTTTTTCATAATTTTCTTATATTTTATAAAGTAAAGCAATCAGTTAACACAAAAAAATATCAACAGGTTAATCAAAATGATCATCATTACACTGATAATAGTTGCAGGTGTAGAATATAGTTCCTTTATTTGCCTTTCAACACTGACACAAGATTCCAAATTGGTGAAACAACACAGTATAAGTAACTGCAACAGCAAATCACAGATTTAATCTGCGTTCGCTGTGACCTTTTCAGCTACTCTGGGACAGTCACGACTATGAGGCAGTAACACTGCAGACATAAAACGCAGTGCTGATCTCAGACAGCCCTCTGAGGGGCCCCTATAGGACAGCAGAGAGGAATCAGGTGTAGCCACATCAGTGAGATAACACTGCCCCCTGCATCTTCACCAGAGTATCCAAGACCTCCGTGTTGCCTGCTAATATGCTTTTTATCTCATCTCTGATCTTTCTGCCTCACAATACAAACTCCATCAGTCAGTGTAGAAAACACCTGAAGCAAAGGGACTCAGAATAAGGCCTTTGAGGATGGAGAAACGCTCGCTGCTGCAGACCACATCTGTTCATCAAAAACAGCTCGTTCTCAATGTACTCAGTAATGTCCAGTGATGTGAGGCCAGCTTTACGCCTTTATAATCAAAATCGCACAGGAGAGTATTACAGTCATTGTGGAGGAGATGATGGCTGTTAGACTGTGATGTGTCCAGCCACTCTTGTCTTTTCTCTCCCGTTGTTAGCAACTTAATGATCCTCCACTCTCATCAAGGCCAAAGTGGATGGGAAGGACATGAGTCAGCGTGCGCTCTCAAGTCTGCTTTGAAACGGCTCCTCCGGAGTTGAAAGGCATCGCTAGTTCAATAAACAACTGTTGATGATTTCAACTTTGGATTGGTGTTTTCAGTTTTACTCTGCTGTGACTCAGACGTGTGGATACAACAAACTGTGGCATGAAAATCACTAAAAATATCGAGAGCAAACACGATGTTTCAATTCCAAAGGAAGTGAAAGTGCTCTCGTTAACAGCGAGTTGTTGGGTTTAATATGGCTCACTTCTCACCATAGTCTGTCACCAGGTGCAACCATATGATACTGCCTCTCAGTTTCTATATAAACCACTTTTCATCTGCCTGGGTGAGAGCTGATCACACTCGCTCCATGGTGTGAATGTCAGCATCCTGCCGGCTGTGATGTAGAAGGCAGTTCTGCCAAATGACAAGCATGAGCCTCGCAGTCGGAAGCACATTATTTCATAAGGAGCTACTTGTCTTTGACAAATCTTCCGTAGTCAAATGTGTGCAGTGGGGGAGCTGTTGTTGCCCTCTAGCTCTCCTTGGTACACTCTTTGACATTAATGGGATACCTCTCCTCACCCCTTTGTCCACTTTAGAGATTTCACACTGCCTAATCAAAAGACTCTCAGCTTCACTGCATGTTATTTATTAACTGAGCTGCACTCAGATGAGAGCGCAGTCCACTTCATTTTCTGTTTTGGCATTAACACACTGATCAGACTGATTGGACTGCCAGTGTAATTATTATGTCTGTTTTATGTGTTATGTTGCTGTGAATAATGTGCACCGTTTGAGGTAGTCTTTGTTCCTTTATATCTTCTTCTGATTACTGCACAGTTTAGACACTGAGATTACAGCAGACTTTTTCTCCAAAAGTTTTCTTTCACTTGCTAATTGTACCAACTGTAGCTGTGGAGCTTAGTTTCGTCTTTGCATTATTGCTGTTGGCAAAACATTGTTCAGCTCTAGTTTCAGTACCCTTAATGTGGCATCTTTTATTTGAAAAAACAGCCTCATTTATAAAACAGATTTATGATCAGTTTTGATCTTGAAGGGAAATGTGGCATTTCTCACATGGGTGACGAGTCATTGTTGTAACTAAAAGTAATCAGTTGAAGCAATAAATCCCTCAGTGCGTGCTATACTGACTGAGAAAACTGAGTTCTCCTGCTGCAATATCTGTTGTTCTTCCTGCATCCAGTGATGTCACTAGAGTGGGTGTTATAAGCTTGCATGCAATGCATCCTGGTACATGTAGGCACTGGAGATACAGTGCACTCAAGCCTGTGGTGAATTTTGCATATGCTTTATGAACAATGTGATGAGAATGATCACTTTAAGGTGTGAGGAAGCTCACTATTTAGTCACTGTTGAGTCCACCAATAAAACATGAGGTCTGGCTTCAGTCTCCTCTACGATCACCGTGATCTCATATTCCAAAAAGTTTGCTTTTCTCTTTGATCCCTGAGCACTGCTGACATTTTTGTCACCTAATGTTTTGTTCTGTCCAACAAAGTAACATCACTTGGCTAGGGTGGTGGTAACACAACATGGCCATGAGCATCAGAAGTTTGCCCACAATGCATCCTGGTACATGCAGGCACTGCTACACAGCTGAGAACTCTGCTTTCTCCATCAATACAGCACACGCACAAATTTATTGCTTCAATTGACTACATTTACCATCCACACTGACTGGACATCCACATGCAAACAAAGTGCTTAATTTCCCCCTTAATGTTTAAGTATAAATCTAAGAACATTTTTCTAAATGAGGCTCAGGCCTGTGGTGGGATCCTGGGTTTAATCACCAGTAATAAACAGGCTGCATCCAGTGAAATCTATAATAGCTTTAACAGATAGTCTGATTATTCAGAATTTCTTTTAATTGTGTGAAACAGATTCAGGTTAATAATTCATGGTTTCTGAACGATTTGCATGTACTGCAGCATATTTTTCATAGAGAGTCGTGGGGTTGCCATCAGTTTCATGATACCCTTGTGGGATATCTCAGGTCAGGACAACGCTTCAAACATTCTCACACTGAACTAAAAAGCTCTTCATAGACACATACAGCTCCAATATTGTCAGATACTAGTTTTACATTTTTGTATGATTTTGAATTAATCAACTGTATATTATTGCACCATATATTGAATGGTTGAATGTTTTTGTGTAGTAAACACTGCATTTCCCAGGAAATTATTTAGTAGCAGTGATAAGCTATCCAGGTAGTGACACATCTTAACATATGATCTTTGAATTTAGTGTCAAGAAGAGTGCTTAAACAACAACCATACATATTAAAATGCAAGCATTTCCTGCATAAGTCAGCTACTGAATGGTGTTAGGTGGGTTCTTTCTAATTGCTGATGTTTGACCAGAGTTATACATGAATATTTATTTGTTTTCTGTTATGACATTAAATTTAACTGTCTGTTGTCACAACATTGTTTTTATTTGCTGTGACAGTGAAGTATTGTTTTGACAAAATGATAATTCAAGCTGACATTTCATGAGACATCCTTGTTTTACAGGTGGGAGTTTTCTTTATTAAACGTGTTGTAACTGATAAATATAATTTTCTATAAATTTCTCACAACCTACACTGTACGCTTTTCACCTCCTTACTTCCAAACCCTCTGTGCTTTCATCTCTAAAACAGCTTATTAAACACTTTTGATTGCCGATATTAATATTATCATCCACAGCTGACAAGTTAGAAATGAAAAGCATTCAACTAACAACCACTTCAACAAAACACTGAGAGAAATCGGCAGCCACCAAGAGAGTGCTAACAAAAAAATTAAATGAAAGTGACTGAACTTGTTCTTATCCAAGCATCGTCATATTCTTCCTGAAGTAAATTGTAAGTCACAACTCAGGATTTCCTCCTTCAGACTAAAAAGCCGGCAGATTTGTATCTCTCAGTTTAACAGACTTTATCACCATTTCAACACGAGTTGTGTGAACGGCGATGGCACCGTCGGTGCTGGTATTTCCTTGGAGAATAAGTGACACTCATGCGGGCCTAATAAAGCACTGGATCCCATTCAGGAAGTTTCACTCCCTCAGGGCTCTGCTTGCAATCTGCTCCCCTGTGAAGTCTTTTAATTTCAATGCAACATTTCCAGCACGGTGGGATCACACTGTTCTTGCTCAGGGGCAGCATTTTCTTGAACACACAATCTGTCGCCATGTTGTATGTACGTCACGGCATCACGGTAACACACGACTCACCAATGTGATGCTATATCGAGATGCTTGGCCACAACTGACCAGTGCAGGAACCGTATGCAGAATTTATTTAAATGTGAGAGAAGAGTTTGGACTAAAAGCTTCCGATCAAAGGCCTGTTTATGACGATGAAGTCCTGAAGATATTTTCATGTGTACATTTTACTCTATGGAGGCTTCCACTGCTGAAAAGAGTGACCAGCCATGTTCTTGATTCGAGTGCCCTGGAGGAGCTGCAGCAGGGGGCATGCAAAACCTAAAGCTGGGTAAGAGTGTTTGTGTCAGTGCAGAGAAAGCACCCATGCTGGGATCTATCCTGCTGTAAAGCATCATAAAAAGGTGAGGTAAAGTTCAAGATTTATTTTAAAGTGTTGAGTAATCCCCTCTGGCTTTAAATCATTCCAATATGTTGTGATGTTTAAAGTCTCCCTCCACTCAAAAATATGTTTATTCTTGTTTCTATAGTTGAATGTTTGAACTTTGCAGAATGATGTATGTGCAGAGTTTGACACCAAAAGGATGTCTTCACATTCACCTGCTAGAAGTGGAAAGTTTCTGTGTCCTCAGTGAAAGTCTTATTTTAAGGGGCAGGCCTACAAGCGTGATTTGTGACATGACAGTTCCCTGCTAAGTTAATATCGGTCCAATCTGCAAATTATACAAATGTCTTGTAGAAACCTGAGGCCGACAGTGCTCATACACCGAGAATGGACTTTAAAGTAAAGTAGGAAAAATCCTGTGTCCAGCAGGAAATCTTAAGAAAAGGACAAAATCTGCATATTCATAGATTCTGAATTTTTAATGAGACAGAAAGAATAGATGCCTGTTTAAGGATTTTAATGTGTTAATTACACTTTTTTGCAGAAAACATCAGACACACATTATTGTTCCAAGCAGACTATTTGTATATATGTATGAAGGGGATCTTTTATGAGTCTATGAAAAGCGGCTTGCAGAAGTGCCCATCCTAACCGAAAGAAATTAATATTTAATGTGTGAATAGCCACAATGTTAGTTAAAGTTATCCAGATTTGTTTATTATCATATTTGCCTTCAAGTCCCCCTCACAAACAGGTTTCTCTTCTTGTCCCCACAGATGGATATTTGAGCTTCACTGTGTTGAATGTCTATGCAGAGTTTGACACTTGTTTAGCACCGTGTCGTTTGGACATCAATCCTGCTGTAATTTGCAACTTACACAAGTGTGGTGTAGAAACCTCAAGCCACCTTTGCACAGCTTTTTAAGGGAGCTATGAAATCCTGGTAAATTCAACAACAAACTTGTTTAGTTTTAAAATGTAATGTCTGCAACATGTGCTTTATTGTGTCTCACTGCACTCAGCTTTAAATTTGCTGTACTCACTTTACTTTCTTTTTACCTCACCATCTCAGCCCCTTATTTTTATAAAAAGTCCTTCTAGGGACGGGTGTGGCAAATTAGCATCTGCTATAAACACTATGATACTTACATCAGATAGTTGTTTTACAGTTTGTCCATGTATACTGTATACTGTCCCTATCAAATAAACCATAAATAAAAAAATGAACTGAAAATTGACTTTACAATGAAGAAGGAAACTCTGGTTGTCCAGCAGGAAAGCTTGAACACAATTTGCATATTCATAATTCTGGAGTTTTTACTAAGATTGGAGGAGATACCTCTTTAAGGATTTTAATGTGGAAATTATACCTTTAATTCACAGAAGAAACTTATCAGACACATTATTGTTGAAAGCAGACTATATGTCTTAATACATGTCTGGAGGGAATCTTCAAACTAAAACTGTACTGTTTGAACATTTGATCTTACTGTGTTAATTAGTGTTGTTCCTGCATGTGGTCAGTGTGTTGTAACTGTTAGCCTTGCACTGTGTATTAACATTTGGACAACTTTTCAGTGTTTATATCATTTATTTAGACATATCTGTGCCTCAACTATGGAAACCATTTGTCATTTCATGCCACTGAATCAAAGATGCTTTATCCACACGCTCTGCAGTACAGTATATTGTTGACTGTGGTTAGCTGAAGTTGATATAGCTTTACACTGACTGTTGCCCTCTAAGGGTTAGCAGGTGACAGAGAGCTGAGGAAGACAGCTAAAGGAAAGTCTTCTTTCTAAAGCAACAACCAACCAATAGATGCATCATTATGACTAAAATATTCATACACATAATGTATCTGATAAGTATTTTTGTCTCCATATTCTCTGGTAAAGTTAGACGAAAGCCTGATACAAGTTTAAGTTCATCCAGGCACACACAAAAACAGTTACAGTATGTGTGTTTGCAGAATGATTTTGTTTTGTTGTGTAAAATGAAATGAGAAAAAGACAAGATTATAAATATGCATTGTGATTATATCATTATCATTTAAAATATCAAGTTGCAGAATGTATGCCCATTGATGATTTAAATACTGACCTAAGATTTGAATACCAATGTAAAAAACGTAGACCAGCCTTCGTTACTCTCCTCATTTGCATGCACAAAACATCAAATTAACTAAGCTGTTTTGTACATTATGCAGCAGAGACAAACAGGACAGGACTTCATCCGCTGATGACTGGACCAGCAGATGGTGTGTAAATAATGTACGTTGTCTCGTGGGAACATCTATGTCTGTCTCGGTTTGGTTTGATGCACCAACCCTTCTCCCTCACACAAAGTGACCCTTTTAATGTGTTAAGACAAACCCTGGTGTTGATTTGATCCAAGGACTGAGGCAAAACAGTGTGAATTAAAAACAAATGGGATGCATAGACGCTGGTGTATACAAAAGCCAGTGTTAGGGAAGCTACTTTGAAAGCAATGCAATTATTTCACACTGGAGAAAGTTGAACTACAGCAAAGCTACCCAAGGGAGAACTATACCTTGGTTAAGTAAAGCTAGTTGGAAAAAGTAGTTGAATCTACTTTGTAAAAAATTACAAAGTGTATGTGATACAAACAACAATCAAGCAAAAAATGCCAGTGAATTGAGTTTATTGTAAAAAAAAAATATATATATATGCCCACATGTTCACAACCAGGGTGTAAATAGCCATGGCCACCCTAATCAGTCTAACAGGAATGGTTATTTACAAATGCATGGCAGATACAGACCATCTCTTCCTGAACCTAAACTAAGTAGTTTTGTTGCCTAAAACTAACCAAACTGCATCTGAAAATGGAAAATGACTATTTAAAAAAGACTGAAAACAATTAGTCAACAAAGTCTAAAAACTAAAGGTTTACAGTGACTTCTCGTTTCATACCCCAGTCTCCCAGGATGTGACTCACATTCTAGTGTCCCACAGGAGAGTCCTGTGCTTAAACCATTCATCCACCACAACCTCTTGGGTACAGAGGATGTGTCGCTCTTTATAGCTAAACTAAGGGGGTCACATGTGAATAGCTGAATAGCTGCTGTGTGCCATTTCTAACCTGGGGGCAAACAGACATTTTGAAAATTAAAATACCACACTAATCATGAAAGAGTGCAAGGCATGTCAGCTTTGGTCTTAGATTTGTGTGTGACGTCTTTGCAGTAGATTTATTTCTCTGCTTGCATTGCTCACAAGAAAAAACGTAGGTTTTGTCGGTGGAGCTAGTCGGTGTCATGTATTTGGCCATGGTGATTCTTCTTCAGGCTGAAATTCAGAAAGTTTGTCCATGGTGTCGCTGTGTGGCTTTTTGCACGTGTGCTGAGGTCAAGCATCTGATTGTAGCTTCCTGACGAATGCATTACCTTGGCATGCCTTCACACCAGTCAAGATGAAAGAAAAAGGGAGTGGGGCTGGTTAAAGGGAGGTCAATTGCTGTAGAGAAGCAATGGTAAAATAAAAATAAAAATCATTCTCTTCCTTTTATGGCCCAAAAATGTGTGTAGTTTTTGTACTTAACTACGCAAAAAGTAATTGAACTACTTACAACTACCAACTACTATCACTATACAAATATGAATGTAGTAGAGCTACCTGCAAGCTACTGCAAAATCTACCAGTAACACAGACAATAGCACCAAGTAAACATCCAGTGCATAGTAAAAATTCTCTATTCAGTGTTAGCTTTTACCCTGCACACATACATACTACATAAAAGATGTTTCAGGGATCTAGTATTATTTATCTTGACTTAATTTGCATGCAGAAAACAGTTTTATTTCAGTCTATTTTTTTTTTCACAAAACCCTGTTTTATTATTTCAAGTTTCCATTGTTTTGTTGATTTATTTACATGGTGGCACCTGATGGTGAACTTATCTTCTGACTCTGTTCCAAAGGGATGTCAGGGAACAGACTCACAGTTGCAGAACAGCACTCCTGCTGCCTGGAGCTGGTGGGGATTCAATGTCTTTCTCAAGGGCACTTCATCTGGGTAGAGTCTTGTCATCAGGAGGGCATTCTCCAGTCACAGTGTGGTTTCCCAATAATATCAAACTGCCAGGACAGATACTGGAAGTAATAATGACATCCTCAACTCTTTCCTGCTCATGTCCTCTGTCTTTTTACCAGGCATAAGACACTACCGGTTCACTACAGACCGTAGCTGCTGCTCTGGATGGGCTCTCCTGTTTGACTGAGTTTTGGCCGTGAAAAACGCTCATGTGGATGTGAAGACCGTGATGTTGGCGTTCCCAGCATCCTTTCCACAGCTTCAGCAGTGACAATGATGAGCAGCTTTCGCAGCTTAGATGTCTGTGACTGTTGTGGAAAAAATTACAAGAGATTCCAGATCAGTAATGATGATTGCAGTTGCTGGCAGTGTGCAAATACAAAGGTATTGTTTGTGGGGAGTTGTTGATTGTTCTGGCAAATGCAGTGTTGTTTTTCCGTAACGATGATGGCTGTGATAATGGTGGTGATGGCAGTGGCTGCAAAGATTAGATGATGACACATTGGCCACTTTTCTGAGCCAAGAGGAGCCATATTGTCTTCAGCAGAGATGTGATTGGCAAACAGGCTAAAGTTACCCTTGATAGCAGGCCTACTGACTGTAAAACAGACGATTAAGAGCATACATAATAAAAAACAACAACTGGCTACAATTGATATTTTGATTTATGTATATTTCCTCAAAACCAGGGTTGTGCAGATAATAATGGCTCAGGCTTCTGCTCCTTAGTCCCTTGTGGCTGAAGTTTCTCCTCAGACCAAATAAATAAATTACATAACAGTCATTACTAACTTTTTGGTTGTTTTCACAGTTGCTACTGTCCTTATAGTCTGAGAAAATACCTGTTAAGCTCCCACTCAACAAGCAAGTGAGCTGAGTGGGAGCGAGCTGAGGAGGAAGTCTGCACTTTTTCCCTCTAAACTTTCTCTGTGCTTGAATGAAAACAATGCATGAAAATGCATTTGTAATACTTTTGCGTATTTACCTGAAATAAGGTGATACTGTAGGACTGTTCTTAAAAGGTTCTCATTAGTCATTGGTCAGTTACTGCAGAGCACTGTCTAATGTCTTAGTTTGAGTTATTCAATTCAATGGTTCATAAAAACTTAAATATTGAATTAATATGCCAAAATGCATTGTGACTATAAAAGCAATGTACTTAAATACAACTTTGAGGTATTTATCTTTGAGTAGTTCAAATCTATGCTACTTCAGACTTCTACTCCACTACTCATTGGGCCACTCAAATCATATTTTGGTTTTTGCTTCACCTTAGCACTATGGCTAAGACTATGGCTAAGATTTTAAATGTTAGTTAAACTGTTTTTTATTTATAGTGTTGTATTTCTACACTGTTGTGTTGGTACTTTCAATTACTGTAAGAAAAGGATCTGAATACTTCTTCTACCATTGAAACAAACCATGAGAACTTAAGGTATGTTCATGGAGCTACAATAAAGAACGGAAGAAGGAAAACAAAAACTTGACCACCTTGCTATTTCCTTGCATATAATAAAATATTTCAACAATGTTTAACAGGGCAGGCTTTTGTCGGTAGGGGAGCAGAACTGCTGAGCTAAAGTGGTCCACTGTAGTTGGGTTGGGTTGACGAAACAGGAGGTCAGTCAGGTTTGGAAGCTGAGTGTGAGGACTCGGCGAGGCTTTGCTCACCTTTTTGGAGGAAAATGAGGAAATCAAAACACTCTGTAAAAAACACCAACCAGGATAGACAAGATTCACCCTGACATGATTAAAGATTGTTGTCTTGGCTAATGCACCTTTTCACCATTGTGTAAAGGTCGGGGGCAGTGCCCATGGACTTGTTGGTCGCAAAGAGAGGAGAGAGAGAGAGAGAGAGAGAAGAATGAGCTCCAACTACCGGGGTTCACACTGTTCTGCCTTGGAGACAGGGCTGATGTCAAGGTGTTGGAAAGAGGCTCCAACCAAATGTCAACTTTTGATGCAGGAAGAGGAATGAATGTGGACAGTGAAGCAGCTCTTCCCTCTTCCAAAAATACTGGAGGATTTTGGAGTTTGCCTGTCAAGTCTACATGGACTTGTTGATTCAGGCTTAATGTTGAAAAGTATACAAAAAACATGGTTGACTTTGACATATTGATGAGATTCATTGGCAAGTATAAACACAATAGAACTCTTAGCAGTGCAGCCTCCTTGTATAGACAACACAGAGGAGGAAAAACGACACATGAGGTAACAGACGGCATTATTTTATTTTACAGCCCTTTATAACATTGGTTTTATCAGATCAAAGGACTATGTACTATTTTAGGCTTCCATGGGTGCTGCCATTGTTGCGTGACGTCAGACAGCTGATCCTTCATGAGGTCGGGGTAAATGGATTTGCCACAAGTAGGATGCCCATTGTGGCATTGCATTGTACATTTTTTAGTAGGAGGTCATAAATTTTTGACTTCCAAGTTGTCTGCAGCGCAGCAGAAGACTGTGTCCCCAGGACTATTGTGTAAGGCAACCCTGTCACCTGCAAATGGAGTTTATATAAATCTAATTTGCAACAGAAACAATGTTTTAATAGAAATGTAACAGCACCTGCATTATGTTTTTATCAACATAATGAGGAACTGTTTTATCAAATGAACATATCTGCAAATTATTTGCAAAAAAGCACCAAATGTTCACACTGACTGTACCTGCAAAACATTTCATTTTTTTTTCCCTGCAATATCTGCTCATGGTGACTAAAGCAGTTTCAAGATTGTTTAGGCAAATAAAAATATATTGTTAAGCATAAAGAAAAGATCATCAGCTTTGTTAGTTATTTAAAAAGTCATGGTGACTTTAATGGTGAGTCTCTAACCTTGATCACAATGTTTTAGTAGCCTATATACCTAACCATACACAGGACGCAAACCCCTGTCCCTGGTGTCCTGTGTTTTCGGATGCCCACATCATCCCGTCCACCTCCTGAGGACTTCTTTGTGGTGAAAGAGTGTAACACTTCCCAGACTACAAAAAACACTGCAAGTTAACATTACAGCATTAGGACTAACATTTCTCTTAAACTATAATTGATAATATAACATTTATGAAACAGGGATGTATAACAGGTATAGCAGAAATTTGGTTCATTCTTTCACAGTCAAGGATGTTTTATATGCTTATTACCATTGCTGTGCCTTGTCACGGATTGACCCTTTGCTAAGCCCCGCCCTTCTTAGTTACTGTGGCTAAGCCTGCCAAACTTTCCATTCTTGCACTGCATTTATGCAATTTACAGTGATAACAGTGGCATATTTAATATCAAAATTGGTGCTAATCGTTGAAACATGAGATCTTTGAATCCTTAGAGATGTAAACAAAAGCAGCTTCTCATTTCTAGCTGATGACGGTGGACTTTGTCGCTAAAATAATAACTCACAAGCAGATTTTAGATTTTTTTCAGTGTAGCTGGCTGATGTCAGCTACTGATAACTCACTGACTCAGCCGAAAAGTCCATTTTTAATGTTTTCATCTGACATGTTTTAAAACAGAAACACTGTGAAAGTGTAAATGTAAAGTTACCTGACAGCTGCGTACATGGTGTAACATTAATGCTAAAAGACTGAAGCTAAAGCTATCTTACATCTCAGCAAACATTGGTCGGATGGTGAAATACAGAAGGTATATCTACATGATGGATGAGAGAAATACACTCATTAATGTGGGAAAAATGAAGCGCAGGGACTCGATTAGTGCAGCGGACCTCGAAGACAGGTCACCCAGCCAGACCAGCTGGACTGTGATCTCAGAAGAGAGCCGGAATAAGCGCTAAGCTAACTGGGCTTAGACCTGAGACAGTAAGCCAGAGTGAGATGCATCATCGTCGACCCACTTTGATTCCTCATCAGCCCACATCCTCCTCCTCAAACCCCCACAGAACAAATGCAGATGCAGTGGTATCAACAAGTTTGGCTGGAGGTAAATTTACTGCAGCTAGTAAGCTAGTGTTAGTTAGCCAGACATGCTAACGTTCGCAGCTTATGTTAGAGCAGATGAAGACAGAGTTTAATCCATTCACCACACGTGTGCTCTTGTGTTTCACATTTTTGAGAGACTACAGAAAAGACGTCACTGTCCACATTCATGAAAAGCCAAGTATCGCTCTTCTCTGAGTCTCCTGCACACCTCGTGAACATGTAGAGAAATGAAAAGCTTGTCAGATTTAGTTACGGTTGTAAGCTATGATTGGATGGCTGCTGTTGGGGTGGGGCTTAGCGAAGAGTCCATTCTGTTTGTGATTTGCACTGACATAATCTCCAGGATTGCTCTGTTTTTAACTGAGTCACTGTCTTTTGAAATGTCTGTGCATGTCACTGTCCTATATCACAATATGCAACGCCCCTCATGAACACACATGCCTGTGGTTGCTCTCTGACTGTTTCACCAGCTCTGCCTTGATGTTTGATTGTTGGCATTGGTAACGGTGTGCACTTGTATGGCAACCACAGTGGTGTTATTTATTGCTACGACGCTGATGGCTGTGATGATGGTGGTGGTGACAGTGAGAGCAGTATTGGCTAGCAGAAGCAGCAGGCACCAGATCCCCTCCTGTTTGTTCAGAGAGACACACAGCAAAGCTTTACTGTGTTCAACCCAAGGCTGCAAACCCCGAGTAAAACCAAAACACTGGCACTGGTTAGAGCACATATTGTTTCCATGCCATTTTCCAAATTCATGCCCGTCTGCCTGAGTGTTTGTCTGTGCATCTGTCTTACTGTCAGGCTGTGTGTCTATTTATTTGCCTGTCTGTTTGAGTGTCATTATTCCGTGCTTATGTATTTGAAGGCTTTTGTAAATATACAATGTTCCTGATTGCATTTTTTGTGGTTATTACCAAAGAAAATATATAGATAAAGACCATAAACTCTCTTTGTATGTTTCCACATGCATACATGTATGTCAGAGCATGTGTGGACATTTTGTATGCCTTCCTGATTGTGTGTGTGTGTGTATGTGCAAGGTTGTGCGAGCCCACATATGTGTGAGTGGGTGATTTCGGCTGTGCAAGCCCAGCACCCAACCATCTGTCACAAAGGGGCCACCGTGTTCTGAAGCCAATCATCTCCTTCCAACAGCTTCTAGGATCCTCGCTCTGCTTTCCAACAATGGTCCGGCACGCCAAACACACATTCACACACGAAGAATGACAACGTCTGCCACATGCTCCTATCAGCAGGCACACACACTCGCACACACAAACTTAACAATCACACAGACGCTTGCCTTGAAAACTGTTAAGGCCCTTTCCCTCATTGGAGAAAATCTGGCTTTCATCGCAGTTCCAAGTAGTCGCTTGTTTGGTAGTTCAGAGTCGCTGTGATCGGTTGCTGCCATCAGCTGAGTAGTTTTACAGTAAAGCCAACACAGATGACAAGCATTTCATGTCAGATAGTCCATATAGTTATCAATTTTTAAGTGAGCAACATGCTACATTTTTGGAAATACACGTGTTTCCTGTATTACTGACAGTTAAATGAGAAGACTGATGTGATTTTTATGTCTGTGCATCAAATTTGAACCTACAGACAGCAGCAGTTAGCTTAGCTTAGCATGAAGATGGGAAACATGAAGAAAAAGCTAGTCTGGGTCTGTCTGAAGGTAACAAAAATGTGCTTGCCAGCACATGACTCAACAATTATCATGCTATATTTAATTCATACAAAAACCACAAAGAATAAAAACTATAACTTAACTTTGGAAAAAGCTAGACCATTTCTCCACCCTTATGCCAAGGTAAGCTAACAGGCTACTGGCTGTAGCTTCATATTTTAACTGGTTGATTTTGCAACACTAGTGGCTTCTGGTTAAATACAGTCACAGAATTGTGGGGGCAGCAGAACAAAACTACTGCCATTTTAATAAAGTAGCCAGGCAATAATTGGCCATTTCCAATATTCTGTGAGCAACCATGATCTAATTATATGCTGCACATAGCATCAGTCTGCAAACAGCCAAGTTAAAAGAGATGGTTACCTCACTAAGGAGTTGGAGGTTTGCAGCCTGTTGCCTGCAGCTCTTCAGCTCACTGTGGCTGCTCCCTCTTGTTCCATTACTCCTACAGTATTTCAAACTCATCTGGTGTCAAAAAAAAATGCCAAAAATGACTGTAGACTTGTTTTGTAGATGCATTATTGATGAACAAAAGCGATAAGTGCTAAGCTCACACTGACAATGACAAACACATTGCATTTCTTGTGAGTGCTTCATAAGAAAAGTCGACTCATGTTTCGCAAGTTAAATGCATTCAGTTTGCTTCAGCAGCAGTCATGGAACCCACTGACTATTGTCTGACAACGACTGAGCGTTTATTCATATACAGATATTACATTAGCAGAAACTTAATACAGCATTATTTTAGGGAATGTAGCCATAGACACCCATTTAATAATACTGCTAAGATATAAATATTGCAATACTTTCATCAGTGGGCCATAAGCTCAGTCACCGTTGTGTTACCTCATAGTGACTTAATACAACAGACAATTAATCTTCTCTTCGAGATTGCTACTTAAATCGAGAGATATGAGAGCAGTTTTGCCCTGAAGGAAAGTAAATACATTCCCACAATGTTGAGCTGTCTTTTTAAAGGAAAACTATGTTTCTTGCGACTTGGGTTTTATGTTTGTAGCTCCAGTCATTATTTTAACCCATTATGGTTTCCATGTGAGTTTTTTTGGAGGAATTTTTCCTTCTCTGCCTTGAGTGTCTAGAATAGGTGTTGTATGGTGGACAGATTATAAAAAGCTTTGAGACAGACTTCTGATTTTGGGATGTATAAATAAAATTAAATTGACTTGCTGAGGTCTTGGAAAATATCATGATAAATTGGTCCAATGAGGGAAAAACATGGTAGAAAATAATACAAGTTGCAAACAAATTTCCAATTTGTCAAACTTATTTGAATGTTAAAAAGGAAAAGTGTAAAATTATTACACAAACTCTAAACACCCAGAACATTTAAACTCTGCTGTATTTGCTTTAGTTGTGCACACTCACAATTTTCCTGTGCAGAGAGGGGTTATATAGGGACATTATGGGGGTGGTGAAATTGCAAAGCAAAACTCTGGGTTGTTGACAACTTGTGGAATTGCCTGACTACTCATGTTTGTTGCCCTTTTGGACCTAATTTGCGATGCCACTGTGTTCTGAGCTCTTAGCAATTACTTTAGTGAGTACAATCTTATCATAAGAAAAAGAACATGGGCAAAGCACAGAAAACAAAACTCAAGTTGTAATTAATCATAGTTTTCCTTTAAATGTTATCCTCATACTTATCTATCCATACAATATCTATCTATATTATCTTTGGATTATTGTTTGAGTTGTTTTGCTATGTTAGTTGTGAGCTTAACTTCACTTCCTAGTGAATTTATAACCTGTGAGGATCCAAAAAATGTGTTATTTTTCCTCACGGTTCACTTGACGAGAACACTCAGAGTTCAAGTGTGACCTGACAGGAACTTCAATATATACAGTGAGTCAAAACACAGCCACAGAGGAGAACAACAACAGCTTGTGATATGGATAGAGTTGACCAGAAATGGCAGCAGCTGTCAAAAACTGCTGGAGGAAAGGAAGCAAAACCACCTACAACCTTCAATGAAATAAAATGTCGACATACAAAACATACACAGTACAAAAACTCACTCTGCTACCCATTCAAGTACAAATCAAGTGCCTGCAGATCCAACATGGATTTTATATTCAATGTGTTTTCTGTCCAGCTATTTTTATTAACATGCATGCAATGTTGGCTGTGCTTACAATTCTCTTCAAAGACAGAATTGTGCGGGTGGTACATTATTTTGTCAACATCCTCGCTGATATCTCATTAGGGAAAATTATGTGTTGGTGTGTTTGAAATAATTTGTGAAAGGTTTCTCAATTGTTATCATCACTTGGGAAATGATTGGCACCGTCTTTATAATCTCTTTCCATGGGGTTATTAGTCTTGGACAGTAGAAACAATAAACAGTCTCAGTTCTTCAGAAACGTATGCCTCTGTTTCACAGGCCATGGAATATCTCAGTACAACTCTTAAGCACATTCCCACAGATGCTCTCTCGACCTGCACTCTTGAGAATTTTTGTATTTTGAATAACTGTCCAGGACCCACTGTCAGCCTTTTGCAAATCTCATTATAGTCAGCCCATTCATAAAAAATATGATCATTTGGTTAACAGCATCAAAGCCGGTCAGACATGTAAGGCCTTTGCTTTAGACCACAGGTGCTGCATGACCTTCTCGAGTCTATAAGTTTCATTTTTTCCATTCCTCATTTCATATCCTTCATCATTTTCTCTTGTTGTAACCACAGCATCCTCATGAATAATGTATTGTTCACCTCAGAGCATTAAGTTGTTTAGAAAATGTGGCCTGACAGAAAGATGCGTATCTTACATGCTGTGTCTCTGAGGTCCTGAATACGGCAATTTGACTTGTAAAAGATAGACCTGTCCATGCTGTCAAAACAACCACTCACTGTCTTCATCCAGGTAGTGAGGAAACATAAAGCACAACATGTTCACAAGTGACTTGAAATACTGAGATATACTGAAATGCATTTACTGAGAGGGAGACAACCTCAAACCCTCAATCAGTCACCAAGTCCAAGTATTTTACTTGGTAACACTTTCTTTGAAGGGGTGTGCATTAGACAGGTATGACATTGCCATAACCATGACATGAGTCTGCAAATTTGACATAGCTTTGAGTGACATTGATGAGACATTGATGACTGTGTTAGCACAACTTGACATTGGCCAAGACAACATAACCTGTCATGAAGATGCCATATCAGGCCCAATTATCAGACTCAAATAAACTATTAGCTTTATGTAGCTTTATAATTTCCTTTCCTCCATTTTTTATAGTCAGTTAATCAGTTGATTATTTTCTTGATTAATCAATTAACAGTTGTTTGTTTTAAAATGCCAGAAAACGGTAAAAAAAAAAAGCCAGTCAGTGTTTCCCAAAGCCTAAGATGACATCAAATGTCTTGTTTTACTCACAATCCAAAGATATTCAGTTCAATGTCATAGAGGACTAAAGAAACCAAAAAATAATTATATATATGAAAAGCTGAAATCAGAGAATTTTGACATTTTTTTCTTTAAAATTACCCAAAGCAATGAATTTATTATCAGATCAATTAATATTCAGTTAATCGATTAATCATTGGCTCTAAAGCAACTCTCTAGCAGCAGTTAGAGGTTACTTTAGCAACAAGTAAAGCTATCTGACCATCAAGAAACTCCGTAAATCACCTAGGTACTGTATTTCCTATCATAAAACTGGCTTTATAACATTTAATTACATCCTAAAGCAACGTATAACATGTAACACTGCAAAGCTGAGGTCAAGGAAATAATGTATTACACAATAATGGTGATGATAACGGTGTCATTGACAGCTGATGTCAAAACCAACCATATATGACAGTTTGATGTAATGTGAAACATTGTGCTCAGTAGTTTAGTTTGATAATTAAGCCTGCTATGGCATGTTTATAACAGGTCATGTTGTCTTGGTCGGTGTCAAGCTGTAATTATATTACATAATTGACTGAATGACACTGAATTCAGTCAAAAATTACATGGTTATGATTGTTATGCCACATGCATACACCTTCAAGTAAAGCAGTACCTTTTATTTGTTCAGAAAACTAGGTCTGACTATTTCCATAGCTGCTGACATGTTTACTGATGAAAAGAGGTTTCTTATAGCTGACATGCACATGACAACATCTGT
Source organism: Lutjanus argentimaculatus (assembly GCA_034769285.1). NCBI lineage: Eukaryota > Metazoa > Chordata > Actinopteri > Lutjaniformes > Lutjanidae > Lutjanus > Lutjanus argentimaculatus. The sequence continues at coordinate 25,697,258 of JAWZSL010000010.1, read as the reverse complement.
TCATATAAATTGATAAACAGTAACAGCAACTCTAAAAGTATAATGTTTAGGAAACTTCTAGCCTCAGCTGATCACATCCAACGGGAAGAAACTCACACACAAAACTAATATTTGGAAAGCACCAAATTCACCACAGTGAATCACTTTGCCCCACAGATGAGGCACAGAGGTGGACAAAAATTCCACTCCCTGCAGTATTTTTTTGAGGAGAAAAAGGCAGTCCTCTACCACGTGCATATTTCTTTTAAAGGAGAACTGCCTGTCCGTTCTCCGCTCCCCTTGGTGTTTGTTCCAAGGAGAGCAGGCAGTTCACTCCTGTCACTGTTTCTATTTAAAGGACAGTCAGTAGTCCAGGATGGGATGCAGAATAGAGGAGACATGACAGTGTGACCAAGGAAAGTCTCACAGACCTTAAATTTGGTCCCTACAGTACAGTAGCTGATGTGTCCTTTCATAATGTCTTTAAGCATGAAATGTAAAATATACTGCTGGTCTCTACTTGATGGAAAAAGGTAAAAATGTACTCAAAGTAGGTGTGTGCACACTGGTGTTTCCAAAAAATAATTCAGTACACGACAGCCCACTGGCTCATCAGACAATTGGACCAAAGTTCAAAATGAATCCTGAAGTCAACCTCAGCTGTGATAAACATAAAGGTGCTAATGCTTCATTGATCCATATGTGCAGCGTGTGTGTCTCAGCTTAGAAAAATTCTAGACAGATGTATTTCAAACGTTTTCTCAGACTCTAAACTGTGTAATTGAACACAACCCCTGAGCAGCTGTGTTTGAAGTTGCTGATGAGGATGCACATTTGAACTCAACTAAACGTAATGCTCTGACTTTTGCCACTCTTCTAACTAGAAGAGCAGTATTACTGACATGGAAGGAAGCTGCCCCACCCACACTTTCTCGGTGGCTTCAGAGCATAATGTGTCATGCCTGAAGCTTGAGAAAATTTGCTACGCTGTGCGTGGATCTGATAAGAAATTTTACAAGGTTTGACGGTCCTTTCTGGCACACTTCCAAAGTGCCCACGTGGTAATAATCGGTGTGTTGTCACTGATCTCTTACACTCATTTCCTTTGCAAGACTTTCATTCATTCTCTCGTTATTGTGCACAAAGATAAAAAGGCTTGTTTAATGACTTGCTTGGATGGGAGGGGAAGTTCAAGGTTTGTTTCTGATTTATTGTTGACGAATATTACCTGCCATCGTGAGAACATTTACACTTTACAATGCCTCTTGGAGGAAAATCAATAAAAATATTTTTAACAAGAAAATAAAATTTGACCAAGACTCAGATGAGAGACCACTGTGACTTTGACAGACTGCTGATTCGGTGGAGTTAAGGTGACACAAACTGCTGAAGTTTCATAAATAACAGAAGGTAAACTTAAGTGCGTGGCACGCACACACACACAACACCCCACAGCCCACACACACACACACACACACACCACACACACACACACACACACACCACACACACATAACACACACTACATCCTCTAACAGCTAGGCATGCCCACTTTCCTATGCAGAGAATGCACTGAAATTAACAAATGGGAGTAAAGGCCAAGGTATCATTTTTGGTAGCATCTTCAGATATTTTGCAACTATTCAGCTCACAATGAAATTTAAAGAATCTCCCTCCCCAAGACATGATCTATTAGTAAGAGAGGTGATGCTGTATGACCACAGTAAGGAATTCATTGAATTTTTGGCCTGTTTTGTCACCACTTTGTGTGCCTACTTTGCAATGTAAGCAGGTGGATGCCAGTGAATATAAAACATACATTTTTGGACAATAGCATTACTTTCTGCCTGCTAGATAGACAAATGCTGTTTCAGATTTGTAGCAATTTTAAATAATTTGCAGAGGAGTCATTGAATGCAGGTATTTTGTCCATTTATGAGTGTGAAGTGCTTCCAGATGTCTGAAAGTCCTGGCAGTGCTATAAAACATCAAATAAATGAAAATGCATGATGAAAATGAGAAATGGCATTGACCTTAAAAAGAAATTAATGTACATACTTGGTTTGTGTAACCCATGTGTTTTATTTGTGTGTGTAAGTCAGTCAGAGAGGGTGAAACAGTGCTTGGGAAATTGGTAGAGTGGCAGTGATGTGAAGCTCCTGTTGGAAAGATAATCTTAATGTTGTGTGGCATGTGATGCACCATTATATTCTAATCTTGTAATGAATTGGTGATTTCAGAGCAGATATGTGAAATTCTTACATGGGTGCGTGATGCAACCGATTTCATAATCTGTCAAAATGCAATCAGAACCAAACCTTATCTGCCTGCTTTGAGAAGTACCAGTGCTTGTTAAGACTTCTCAACTTTTAAATATTTTTTAAATATAAATGTGGGTAAAATATAACTGAAATGATGACCAAATACATGGAAATCACACACAAGCTGTAAAAAGCCATTAATTCTCTTTATAAACTTCAATTTCCTTTTACAAGTGAAGTGGACTAACATTATAGACTGTGGCCTTCTGCAAAGTGAAGTAGAAACTTCTATGGTCATCCTTCACTCTGTTCTCAACAAGCAGAAAATTGGGGTAGGGTGCATTTTCCTCGCATGGTTTAGGCCCACTGCTCTGCTTAAAGGACAAAAAAGATGTGACTAAATACAAAACCAATTGGAGTGGTCACAGTGCTCCAATCTGCAGGGCATGAGCGCCCACTGAATAGTTTGATGAGCATCAACATCCCAAGAGATTTAAAGGTCCAGACACTTTATAATCTGCAGAGGCACACTGAGGCTGATCAAGTGAACTCTGGTGGAAGGTCAGTTTACCAAAATAACAAAAAAGGGCCCCAGAGATATAATTTTGATTTTATGTGCTGAGGTTTAGAGATTTCCTCTGCCAGAGAATTTTGTTTGTGGTACTCAGAACAGTGGCACAGTGAAAAATTCTCAAGTTCGCCTTCTGACTGATGTTTCAAATCTTACTTTAACTTTATAAATTAAAGTCTAACAGCAGGCAAAGTTCTTGGACACCATAAGGTGACATTGACAGTGTAGGATCAAAAGCTCTCCACTGAGTCCTCTTATGTGTTGCCATTCATGAAGACACTACACGAACAACAGATTCTTAACTTTTTCTCTAAAGGCATTTTTGTAGCAACAATCATCTCCACCAAGGGTAAGCCTGGAGGGGATCGTGCATTTGATCGTGTGTGTGTGTGTATGTGTGTGTCTGTCTGCAGCTTATCTCACAGACTATTGGACCCGTTGGCCTAATTTTTAGGTGCGCATTTATAATAGTAAAACCCCATTTTTTGACTGCTGTGTTTTATAGCGACTGCTGACTCCTCAAATTTAAATACCCTTATTGGCATGATGTAACACTGTACATACTGCCGAAGGAAAGCATTTAGATTCTGACTGAAAACACAGTGAAATTTAGACTATAACAAATAACTGACTGACTGACTCCTCACTCAGATGTCAGGGGCCACAGTCATCAACAGCTGCTTGGCTGAAAACAAGGTTTACCTTGTCTGTTGTAGGCCACATTTTGGCCTTTGATGTTGCTGATAAACTGACATCCATAGAAAAATTTAGCTTCCTCTTAAATCTGAGCATCTGCAGATGAATTACATACCCCCCATGTTATGATCAGCTAAAGTTAGGCACGATACGAGCTGAATAACTCCCTGGAGCTATAGCAAAGGATACCTCATTAGTCGCTGCTATATGTTGCTGTTATTCATCTGCATGGTGGCCATATCAGAGAGGGCAAGACCCTCTAATAATACACATGTGTTGAGAGATACAGACTTCACTACAAAACTGACTGTGACTCGTTTAATTCTGAACCATGTTTCATGAAATTTGGCTTGTTATAAACATAAAATATTCAACATGATACTGGCAGCTTGTTGGAATTTAAGTCAGTTACTGGGGACCAATTTCATCAGCTCTTTGCCAAAACATTAACCCTCACAGTCAATAGTATTTCCACTGAGACATGCAGGCTCCAACCTGTGAATAGGCAACATCTATTGTAAATTATTTTAAAATTCAGCTTTTGTGAGTTTCTCCAAAAATGTATATTTCTGTATCTATTATCTTGTTGTAAAACTACCTGGTCATTTGTAATGTTCTCAAAAAATAACAAAATATTCTAAACAAGTATTTAAAATGAGATGTTTGAACATATCACCCCTTTATTGTTTCTTTATTAAATAAATTCATACATTTAAGCGAACCCAGGATGCCTACTTAAAATACTTTTACACTATTCTATGCATCTTAAAGAAAACTGAGACTACACAATACAAAAACTTTTCAAATGTCCATCAGTTGCATCTGCAGTTGTGGCAGCATTGCAGCAGGTGCTTCATCATCTGTTGTCTGGCAGAGACGCACTTTACTAATTGCACTCTTCATTTTAACCATGTATTTTGTTAAATGATTGTCTAAAAGCCATTTTTCATTAGTAGTGGTGGATTTTTGAGTAAATTTTTATGTTGCATATATTCTGTATTTGTTTGTTTGTTTGTTCTTTTAGCTTCTGCAAATAAATAATCTACTATCTTTAAATTAACCCATTATATACAGGTTTTACATTAGTTTCTTTGTCTTTAGAGCTTTTTATGTCCCACTGTAATCCCAGGAAGAATCTTTTGCACTTCATTTGATCTCATCTTATTTCCAAATTAATCCGAATAAGATTTATATGTTTATGGCTGATCTGGACATCTATGAGTAAAGATGACCATTATGTTTTCCCCCACTGACAGATTTGACTATTAGTGGTTCTAACTTTTCACTGGGAGAGGTCTAGCTTGTCCACTCCTTTTACAGCAGGTCAATTAGAATCCAACTGAGTAGTGCACTTCACTAATGGAGCACACTAAAATCTTTGACCCTCCTGATTGCACTGTGTGTCCACTAACACTATAATGGGCTAAGAGTGCTGAACTACTCATCTACTGTAAGTGCCGGCCATTAAAAGTTAGAGGGACCATATCTAAGTCAATATGATCTATGAGAGACTTAATAGCCACTCAAAATTTAGATTCATTCACAGCTCGGCTCTTGGGTGGATGTAGTGGTAATTGATTTTTACAAATTGTAGAGCAGCAAAAAGTGCAGGATTTACTCTAGGTATCATTTTGCTTTGATACTGTAATCTATCAAATTTGAGCTGTTCCATTGGTTTTTCACGAACGCTATGAGCATCTTACAAGATCAGCAAAATGTTGCAAACATCACTATATGTACTGTAGATATATAGAAATAACAGTATGCAGGTGTAATTTGTTTTATGTAAAAACACAGTGGAAAACAGCAGACTTCTCTTCTTCTGTATTGTTAATACATATCCACTCAGCAACAAAATTCCTCCTCCCTCACAGATGAAACGGACGTGCTGCCATTTTCAGAGAGTCAGCTCTTCTGTCTGCTCTCAGCATGGTCAAATTCCTGAAACACATTCGCAAAGACAAGGCTTCCTCAGCAATCCACTTGGATAGCAGACCAGCTCAGCTCCTGCCCTCCGAGTGGTGCTGCTATATTGAACCGGTATCTGATTCACTGACCTTCTCGCTGCCTCATGCCTTGCTAATGTAATCTAGAGCTGCTGCTGCTGCTGGCTCATGTCTCTCTGCCTGCAGCTCTCCCTCTCTCTTCCTGTTTTTTCATCAGATGCTACTCGCTCTCTCACATACACGCAAACGCAAGCAAATGTTCAGGTGGTCCCAGATTTTGTATGCATATTTGTCTGTGGTTTGTTGCTTTAACCTCTCCCCCACAAGGGTCGGTTATCATTGGAAATGTTTTGATACCCGTGCCAGCGTGATGCCTCAGTTTTGGTTCAGATTACCAAAAAAAAGCTATTTTCACTTTCTTACTTTGAAAAATATAAATCTCTTTGGTAGTACACTAATAAGACATGACATGTTGTACCAAATTAGATAAAAACTAGGAACAAAAAGTGTTCTTTATTAGACAGTATTAGAGTTAGATCCTTATTAGCCCTTATTAGAGGCTAATTATGTACACATTACAGCAGTACTGTACCATAAACTAAAGTGTATTATTTCCCACTGTTAGACTCTGATTAGGCGTTATTAAGTTAATTGGGGACACATTACATAGAGCGTAAACTGAAAAATTAAATATCTGCTACTTACATGTTTAAAACAATATGTGAACCAGATCTACTAAGTAAAGGCCAAAATATACAGAGGTAGAGGAAAATTTTGTCTTTGGGTGACTGCACAGACTTGTTCTAATTGTCTAGGCACAATTTAGCACATTTCTGTATCAATGTGTCCCAAATTACCCTCTAAGAAAGTTTAATACAGGTCTAACCCTGGGAATCAATACACTTTAGTTTACAGTACATTTCTGTATTAATGTGTCCCTTTGAGAAAGTCTACTCAGGGTCCAACAAAGGGTCTAATACTGTCTAATACTGGCATGTGTGGCTTATTGAGGTACCGTTAGATGTATGGTGTCTAAAGTGTAGCTGTGTTTGTTTGCTAATTAGTATACTAATAAAGAAAGTGTTATTGTCTAATTTAACACAAAGTACAGCTGATTACAGCTTATCAGTTTACTGTAAAATGAAGTACAACCACATGTTTTTCTACAAAAGCTGTTTCTTTATTTAGCAGAAATTCTATGGGTTACTGTAATTTGCATATAAGCACACTAACCTGGTCTGCTTTCATTGTTTTATATCTGCTCAGTTTCTTTTCTTCTCTTTCTCTGTTTCTTAATGATAAACAAAAGATTTACAGAAAGGTCTTCAGTGTTTGAGAAAATCCTGCTTGAAAGAAGATATCCCATCTGCTTTATATTTAAGTGGGTGACCAGCTGGTTTGTGGTTGTGATGCTGAATCTCTCACTCTCTTGCTCATTTTTTCTCTCATTCCTGATTCATTGTGCTATCCGGGGAATATGTATCACCATTTTGCCTCAAGCTATCCAGCGGCCCAATCTATAAGTCAGGCTAAGGTACAAACTCGGTCCCAAAAAGCAGAGATCCAAGCTATGGAGGCCAGAGATCACTTGCCCGCTGCCGGCCACAAAGCACCAAGCCAGCCTCTTAGCAGCTCTGGCTTTGCTTCCCAGGAGATCCATGCTGGATGTGGAAATTGTAGGAACAAGGAACGAGTGGAGTAAAAATAACAGGATAAGGGGAGAAAATAGGGTGTTAGAGTTTCAGTACAAAAGAGGGAAGAAAAAGACAATTAGGGCATTTTTGTGTGGCCAAATATGACAGTTTTTCTCTCAGACATACTGAGACATCAGCATGGTTGAAAGGGAGAACTCACAGCACTGGACAATAGCATACAGACATACCCTACTACAGAATATATAGGCGCGAACACACACACACACACCTAAAAAGGTGGAATTTTGCATGCATGGCTGCGCTTTCCTTAGCTGTGGCCACGGTTGCTAGGCTACGGGTGATTCCAGTCTTTGGAGGGGACCTGACATTAGGGAGAGCAAATTGACCACAGGAGGCTTTAATCTGCCGTGAAACAGCAGCTGGAGATCATACACACACGTGCCAGTAGTACTGTGTTTCAACATTTACTTCTCCCTATGATAAACACAACATTTAAATACATGTTACATATAACCCTTTGTGCGTATCATCACTGCTCTCTTTCCCTCTCACACATGCATACGTTCACTCTTAGCTAGCAACTAGAGTCCTCTTTGAGCCACCAGCCTGACCATCAGGGGACACACTATTTTCCCATGCCCAATAGGGAAGAGTCTTTTGGGACAATAGAGTTTACCCTTTGTAAGTGTGTGTGCATGTGCGTGAAGGTAAATATGTGAGGCGTGCACCTGTTAGCATGCTTAATATGTAGACAAAACAATTCAGCAAAACCTTTTAAAATAAAATCTGCATGTTAAACACCTCCTCTGACACACATTTCTATTAAAAAATATGGACAGAGATTTGACTTTTCCCTCATTAAAGGAAAAGGATGGTGATATTCAATTTCTTTCTCATATTGTCAAACAGCAATAAATGAATACAAGTAATTGCCTGTGTAACCCAAGCTTGATATACATAGCTTTTTCATCTGAGCAATAGACTGCCATTGTTGTCCAATAACTATTTAAATACATCAGTGAGTCACTCTGTTGCAATGGATGACATGGTCCTTCATTACAGTGAACATAGTCACAGTTTATTCTGAGTCAATCCCACACAGTCCTGCTGCTGTAAATACTCACTAGAGCACCAAATGTGTATTAATCCCTGACTAAAAATAGTCCCTCACAAATAGTGTATTTACTTCTGTTTGAACAATGTTTTAGGAAGTGACTTCACCACTTTTTAACAGTGAAAGTATATATTTGTTTAAAGATCGTGTGACGCAACAATAAATATGTGGTCTGAGTTTGTCACATTACAGACACATTTTAACAACCAAGCCAAATTTGAATGATTAAAAAAATCACTAAATATATAACATTAGGTCTCAAAATCATGAAAAAATTAGCAGTTTTCACTGCTCTGAAACACTGGGGCATGTCCACTCCACTGTCTCCATGTCCAACACCACTATGACATGAAACATGGACACTCCCTCTAGCAGCTTTATTGGACATATACAGACATGTTTGAGCCACCAGGACAGTGACAGGATGTTTTTTGTTGTTGTTGTTGTTTTGTTTTGTTTTTCCGTGGCGTGGGTTGCTGGAACTGAAGTGAGCTGAAGTAAAAACTGCTGGGCTGATTTGGACTGAGGTACATTTGTGACCAACCGCTGGGGAGAGTGAGGGAAGGGGGAGGGCTGTATTGCATATGTGTCAGTTCGCAGGGTTTATTTAGTGTTGGGAGAACATGGCTCTGGCATGTCACCGAGCCATAGTTCAGGTTCGCCCAAAAAATCCTGAACACAGAAATTGTGAACAAAAACTATTTTCTAACATGTATAATGTGTTAAGAAGAAAAATGCATGTGCAGGATTTTTTTGGTTGCTGTTTGTAAACGCAGCATTCAGAGCTGACCCTCCACCACAGCTCAACAAGTGAGCGAGAAAGAGCATAGTGCTGGTCAAGCAAATCAGTGAATCAGAGATGTAAAATATATATCTTCTGATTGTTTCAGGGCAGTTAGTGTGTGCGTATGTAGCTCAGTCCCTCCCTTGGTCAAACAGACACTGCCATGGGGCTACACACCCACTGCCCACAGGCTGATGCCCAGAACGTCCAGAAAACAACAAAATACAGGCAGGTACAGATGGACACACACTTTTCGTGGGTCATAAGTAATGATTTACATCAGGGATGCCGATCTCATCACCAGCTATAGTGAGGGATAATGAGGAAGAAGGTTAAGTTATCCCCTGCGCTACAAACCATTTACAAATCAAAAGTTTTGCAAGTGCCTTAGAAAAAAGGTTCCGCCAATGTTGTTTTACACCGGAAACCTGATATTGATTATTTTGTACTGAAGCTGCTGATTGACAATATTTTGCACAGTATTCAGAATCTTTAAATGTAACTACAATAGGTATTCACTGTTTTTCAGATCTGAAATTAATGACTGCTCTGAAATTTCTTAGACTTTGCAAAGTCATCCAAAGGACCTGATTGGACCCTTTGGCAGGCTGATTCTGACCTGTCAAAAGGTCCAATCTGTGACGCCTGTGATATTTTTGTATGGGTCCATACATTTTTCTTTCTTTTTTTTAAAGAAAAATCCTGCATAATATACCTGTTAATATGTATCTTCAGTATGAAAAAAGTGCTTGGGGCTAAGAGCCTCAGACAGGCCAGGGAAGTCAGAAAATAGAGATGCGTTGTTGGTTTTGGTCTTTGGGATTTGTCCACTACAAGAAAAACAAAGTAACACCAGCTTTATCCTTTAAGTGCACAGCATACGGTAAACAGTTCACTGAGTTTGACGTTAGTGTTTTGGTCTTAGGTGTTGTGTAAAGCATCATGGACAGGGTCAGTCATCTCACTCATCTCAAAGTCATTCTAATTAAAATGGATGAAATGTCATAATAGTTGCGGGACTCTAATTCCACTTCTGCTCCAGACACAGACAGCACTTTGATAATCTCTTTAACGTATTCTTGCCCAAACTCTTAAATTTGTTGCAATTACCATGTATTTGACCATTTTCTCTATGCCCGCATTATCTGGAAGTCTCTTAAATGAACCTGTAATGCTATCTGATTTAATTGTGAGTGCAGATGATTCTGCTTTATGAGCAATAACCCATTCACCCCAGGGGTATATCAATCCTAATGCATCTATTAAAGTCTGCCTATGACATTATTATGATTAGTCACTTTGTTGTCCCTGGGCTGGAACAGTACAAAATCTGAATATGAATAAAGAAATATTGACATGATTATCTACTGTCACTGCACATTAATCACTACTAATCTCCATGACTGTGATATTAAATGTATTCATGTGTCCTTTTTGGATGGTCTCACCTTGTTTTTGAGAAACAGATGGTATCAAGCACTGTTAAATAATTATTCCTGAGAGGATGTCACTGTTGTTTCTTTGATGCAAAAGCCTAATATACATGAACTGATGTCATTTGGCTTTCATGTCTGGGGATTTGCTGCAACAAAACAGTTCAGCAGGGAATCAGTGTGTTGGCTGTGGCCATCCACTAGTAACACTGAGTTTCACATTGGCACTTTAATAACTGTTTACCCTTTTTGACTAAAAGCATTTTATATTCACAACCTGAATGACTACTATGCGGTATATACATCCAAAAAAACTATATTGCCCTTTCACCTGCCAGAGAATAGCTGGACTAACAACCCCACCAAGTGGTCAGGTGTGTCACATCCATATTCAGACAATGGCTCATGCCTAATTTACCCTCCAAATAAATGAGCAACAATTCACTTTCCTGAGGTTTATTTAGATTATTAATCACTAATAAATATTAAGTAGAATGAAGCGGTCTTTTCTCTTTCAGCAGTCTCTACAAGGCACTGGTGCATAGCTAACCAGCAGAAAGTTCTGATACAAAGCAGACATTTTGTTTACAATCATATCATCTTATCTAGAGTGAACAAATTACTCTTACCGATGTTATTTAGCATCACACTCATAATAAAGATGTAGGGGAGACTGGGGAGTGTTGTAACACCAGGTTAGTTGTAACACTGTCATTTTGACCAATCAGAATCAGGATGGTACACTCCCATTTCCTTTTTGACCTCACAGGAGAAGCATCATGTCTCTGTGAGCCACACTGTGGATTTCATGACCAAAGAACTGATTTACAGTAAGAAAGTTTTTTTAATCCAGATTGTTTTTTGCCGAGTGTTCATTGTATTGGAAATACAAGGGTTTGACTTACATAACCTAAAGTGGCGGTTTCTGTAGTTTAATTTGATTATTTATATTCAATGCAACCTCCAAGCCACCATGCTAAAACAAGTAGCTCTGTATGGGCTGACTGGTGTGGTGATAATTCTACAAGTTCATAAAATGATGAGAATTTCTGCACTGTGTGCATAGAACACATTGCAAACTCAAGACAAAAAGAAGTGTAAGTCAACTGTGTACATGGTCTGTTCTGGTCAATTGCGCCAAAGACTGAACCTTTATGTGACGCGTGCACGTTCAGAAATAAAGTCCACACACAACCATTAAGTGTTTTTTGTCACTTTAAATTGTTCACTTCATTCAAAAGTGTTTATCCTTTATTCTTCAATAAAGTTCTTCGATAAATTGGATAGTCTGGGTCTTAAATCAACAAATTACCTCTCATTGTTCAATCTATCACCAGTTACCTTTATAACTCACCCCAGCAGTGGGGCAGATTGTAACAATGGAACTCTTTGTAATTTTAACTTAGTACTTTTTAATTAACAAATATGGGTACTTTACATTGCTTTTAGATTACCTCATTACCAAATATGGTCACATTTTTTGCCTAGTATAATGTGTAATGTTAAAATAATCTGATTACATGTTTTATATTTGTAACTGTAATGGAATTATTTTTTTTGTATCCAAATTACTCCTCAAGCCTGTTCATTTTAAAGTTTGAGAGATCTAGCACAAACTACCATTGAGTTACTGATGCTTAAACAAAAAGTGTTACCATTATCCCCGGTCTCCCCTACACTGTACACTACGGTGGAGTTTCAAACTATAAAACTTTACGCCTGACAGATCTCTTCTAAAGTTTGTGAACTAGCCTAAAGGTATTAAAACTACAATATGTATGACAGAGACACCATATTTCCAGTCCTTAGGGAAAGGAAGAACATTTTCACCAGTATCACATTCCCATTTTAATCTCTCACATCTCCTCCTACAAAGAGTAATAGAGTTTGATGTGTTCTCATGAATTATTCATTCAGATGGTTATTCTGTTCACTTATATTTTGTCATTTACTTTAGATGCTCATCTTACAAGGGATCTACACTCCCAGCAGACTGAAGCACTGCCTTATTCTCTCTGGAAGCATACAGGTGATTTACCCTCACAAAACTGGAGCATTTATCTGTGCCATCATGAAGGTAAAGGTAACAAATCATTGGTTGGCCTGCATCTTACAATATTTAAAGATAATATGCGTATTCACGTATGGTGAAGAATCAGTGCAAATCACTGCATTATCCAGAATTTGTACTGCAAAAGGTGGTTTACACGTGAAATTTTGAGGGTAAAACCAGAGGTTAATCAAAGAAATATAAGTAATCATTTCTCATCCTAGGTCATTAAATACATTTGCTGTTTTGACATGTCTCTCGGCATCTCATACTGAAGCACAAGGTACCCTTTAGTGTGTGTATGAGACGCTGCCAGAAAGCCTTTTTAACACAAGATTAAGATTGTGAAACGGCTGCAGTTTAATTAGGTTTAGACACCAAAACTACTGGTCTAGGAAAATAGCGTGGTTTGTGTTAAAATAAGTATGTTACATTATGTAAGTCAGATGACATAAGTGAAACAAGTATTATTATGTAACTTAAAATTTTAGATAAAATTTAATTTTGGTTTCACATGAACATTTGCCTCCTGAGTTAAAGTCTTATGATTGTGACCCATCCATCCATCCTCCACTATACATGGACTTTCTTGCTCTTTATACCATGTTATCTGATGTGTATGGATTTACACAGAAACAACCTGAAAGCCCGGTGTGTCTCTTACAGACACTAAAAAGTACCTTCTGAGTCACTGAGGGTCATGACAAAAAGTCAATATTTCATGACCTGGGAATGAGAACGGGCTGTTTCAAACACTAAATTAAATTGTGTTTTGGTCTACAGCAAAATCACAGAAGCCTCAAAAAGTCTAAATCAAAAGAGAAAATTAGACCTGTGAAACCATGCAGCTGCTGTCCTTTGAATTCAACACAAGATTTACCAGAGACATCTTCAAGACTCCCTCAAGTACCTTAACACATAACAGTTTATGAGCTGGCACACAGGTGCTCTTAAAAGTAGTATTGCACTTCTGTACAGTTAGGGCACTCACAGGAGACATATTAAAAACAGAATGGTCAAAATGATGCAGGAGAGGCTGAGATATCCTGACTTTTAATCTCTAGTATGGGTCAGGCTCTGCAAATTCTGGATCCTACACTGCCCCTAATGCAACTGACTGCATCTTTTCTTTACATAGGTGGAGTGTTACTCCACTTTATGGAATATACAAAGCTGCAGCCTATCATCAGAGATCCCTTTTAAAACATGTACTATACTGCATGCTATATGTATGCTTTTGGTGTAGAGTACATGAGTACACAAGAGTACACGCGTCTCACATTTAAATCTGTTTGCTGGTTTCTCATAAACAAAACTGTTCATCAGAGTAGCACCCACAGCTCACTGTTCATCAGCCATCTCTCTCTTCTCTCAAGAGTCTTCACAGGGCAAAATGGTCAGTCCATCATTACTTGTTTTGTGGAATCAAAATCAAAAGAGCCATTAGCAACGGTCGATTCATTTTCATAAAATCTGAGAAATTATTTTAACAGATTCCCACAGGCCTGGATTCACAGTTTGGTACTCAGTAGGGATTCACTGACAAATCCACCCCCACCCCCAGGCCACAAACACACAAACATGCACATAAATTGTAATAAAATACATAAAAATAAATAAATAAAATGAATTTTAAAAAGGATGTATTATTAAGTAGAATTCCATAACTGATGACATGAGGGACATGGGACATGATTTATTGAGTATATAATATACAAATTAACAAAATAACAGTTTACTTCACACGGTAGACTTACTGTGTGTTTTAGCTAAGTACAGTTGTTTACACGGCACAGATTTAAGCCCATGTTAAATGCCACAGTCTACTCCCACTGTACACACAGGCATAAGGCATTGTTTGTCAAATGATACAACAGTCACACCATGGCCAGTGTTAGGGCTAATGAGAAATTGCTGCAGAGAGAGCTGTGATGACAGATATACGCTCTGCTATCTGCTGCAGCCCACCACTGCTCTGGCACCTTGAACAGCGTTACTCCACTCAGCATCTCAACACACATAACAGACCGTCAAAGAGCAATCATACCAACCACTGAGTGCCAGAATACAACAAGATGATGTGACGGTGTGAACTGTAGTTTATGAAAAGAGTATCACGCAGAAGAGATGAATGCATAACAGAAATGATGCTCATAATAAGCATCACAAGCTGTGCAAACGGGGCAAACAGAAAACACTACAACTATGAAGAAACATACAGTCTCCAGACTGTCACGCTGCACAGAATTACAGTTATGGAAGAGAGGTTTTGCCCTTAAGAGTTTCTTCATTGACCTTTTGCGTGCAGATTCATCTAAGTCACAAAGCAGAGAGATTCTGGGTCCTATCACTTCTTCTGGATGTCATTACATTATGATGTGATGACAGAAATACGCACATAAAGCGACTGAGAGTGAGGAAAACACTATTCTCCTGCTGCAGTTTGATTGTAAAGGAGGCAACAGAGAAGAGAGCTTCTTTTTCCCATAAGACCTCGGTCCCTATTCTGAAATACTGCAAGGCCATAATGAGAAGTTGCTTCTCTGAGTTTCCCAAAGATTTCCCCATGATTTAGTATCTAATTCTGCCTCTGAGGACTGGGTTGAAGATGATCACTGTTTTCTTTGCAGCTTCCTTTTGCCATCTTGTCTGTCTGACCACTTACCTTTGTTACTTCTCCTGGGTGAACACACTACATACTTAAGACCTGCTCTGAATTAAGGTGTTGTAGGGATTTGGGGCACAGCTGTACTCTCTTTGCTTAACAAGTAATATTATGCTAATTTTGTCCCTTACCAATTACAGTCTCTGCTGACAGCAGGTGAACACCAGAGCAGCAACGTTTTTTTTTTTTTGATGCATACAGAATCGTGTTCGGCAGCTAAATCTTAAAGCATGGGTCTTTAATTAAATAAGATATATCTTAAATGCACTTTAACATGAATCAACAAATTACATAGTAAAGATAAATTATCCCATTCTTAAAATATCCTAAACATTTAATATTTAATTTGCACAACACTGACAAAAGGTTACCCATGAATCCTTGTGCAATCATGTGAGTTAGCTAACATACTAAACCACGTGCAGCACCTATCCATAACAGCAAACTAGTTACCTACATATTATTGAAACATATTGGCCAGTTAACTGTTTTATTATCTCACAAGTGCAGACACTCAGTGAAAGTGCAGAGCATGAGGCTAAGGCAGCTAACACTAGCCATGCTCCAACTGCTGCTGACTTAGCAACTATGGGTAAAAGCAAATGGTGACGACCCAAAACTATTCAGTGCAATATATGTAGTAGAGCAGACATGTCCAAACTATTCCAGGTTTTCATTCCTACCAAGCCAGAGCAAACCAGGCTTGACTCATCTCTTCAAACAGCTGATTAATCGAATCAGGTGTGCTTTTGGCTGGTTAGAACAAAAACTTGTAGCCACTCGGCCCTGTATGGGTTAGTCTGAACATGTTTGTGGTAGAGGGTCCCTGCTCTGTCTCTATATGAGCAGTTTGTGCAGTGTTTTAAGGGGTTAGTTTGGATTGAAGTCACACAATAACACAAACACAAACAAACTAACTGATTGAGGCAGAGGTAGACAAACAGCTCCAGTGTTCTGCAAAGTAAAATTACAGTTTTTGCCAAAGGAGTCTGGAGTCCTTTAATGTATAGTACTTTACATGAAAATACTGCAGCTTATTACTTGAAGCAGATATTCCATCAAACCATATAACCATCAAATTATCACGTATTGATAAGAAACGTACCTCACATCTCTCTGTAATACAACTCATATGCAGGGTGTTGAGGTCACGAGGTGCTGCAGGTTATTGACCTTCCTCCTTGTAAGTTTAGTCCACAACCTCTGGCACGTTCTCTTCTGCTGGTTTCTCCATCTGAATGAGATCAGCATCTTCATGACCTTATTACAGGCGGAGAGGAGGAACAGTTTGTGTTTGTTTTGTGACCATATGGCCCCATTAGTAGGGTAACGACCCCACAGTCCCTCCAGGACACACACACTCGTTTCTGAATTTCTGTGTGTGTGGGTTGTGTGTATGTGTGTGTAATGACCTTGGAGATCCTCCAGGACACTTAACACTGCCCCCAGTGGCCACTTACGCAGATGAAGCTTCTCCATGCGCCATTTGGCCCACGACCACTGCTTGGATTGTGAAGCTCTCACCACACGCACACACACACAATTCTGCACAAAGCTGCTGGTCATTTTGTCCATGCACTCATACATACTTGCACACAAACGACTGTAAAGTCTAACAACGGGCAAAGTAAAGTAGATCTTTCCAGCATGATAAAAAAAACCTGTGGGGCTAGGTCAGCAGAGCACTGGTTTATTCCTGCAGAGTGTGACTGCTGGTTACCTGACAGAGAAATTTATAGACAGAGTATGTAAGATTTACATGGACTTATTGGCAGAATATGGCAGAAATGGAATACAGTATTCATAAGTATGTTTTCATTAGTGTATAATCACCTGAAAATAAGAACTGTTGTGTTTTCATTACCTGAGAATGAGCTGTTTATATCTACAGAGGGTGCAGGTCCTCTTCCACAGAGGCCACCATGTTGAACCACCATTTTCTACAGTAACCCAGAATGGACAAACCAAGCACTGACAACATAGGATCTTCTTTCTCACTCTTCTCCCAAGTGAGGCGGGCGTCAGTTGATTGTAATCTACTGTGCTGGTTGTAAATACAGCAGAAAGATTGCTAATTGTTGAGTCTTATTACTACAACGCCCAATACCAAAGTTTTGGGTTGGTTAAGTGTCCCAAGCAAAGCAAAATAATGAGAAAATGAGAAGGTGAGGGTGGGTTGTGGGTGATGATTGAGAGGGATTATTTTTCCATGCATTGTTTGCATTGCATGGCTCGCCTTTAAATACTAATTTAAATTCACAATCTAATTGTGTAAAATGTTCGTGGGATGGACATTAAAGTTCCCTCTTGATCTTGGATACAGTAGTTTGATAGAAAAAAAAAAAATCTTACCCAACCCAAGGTCCATTTAGTAGTTTTTCCTGGAGCCTTTTCTTTTCTTATTTATTTCTGGGTCTGGAAAGAGCTAGGACATGGACCTTGAGTTAGGATTATTTTTGTCAGCTCTAAGATAAATGGAAATCCATTATCTACTACCAAATAAAATGTGAGCACCTCAGTGTTTTAGCAGTGATAAAATATTTTCTTTAAGCAGACAACAACAACATATCACATGAATCTCTGCCATGGTGATGCTGCAGACATTTTAGACTCCTCGTCTACGCTCATAGCTCCTTCATCAGTATTGTTGCACGATAGGTTCCAGCAGCAGTGAGAGCAATGTCGCTGAGCAGTCAGCAATCCAGTTGCTGAGCGAGGAAGTAATTATGAGCCCTCCTGGACTGCACTCGGGCTGTACTGAGTTTAACAGAATTCACCTTCGGCATCAGAATAAGTCCCAGTGTACAGGTCCTATACTTTTTACAAGGCTGACAGACATTGACGTGAATTCTCTTGAACTGTGGCTGTGTTTGTCAGTGAAAACAGTGAGACAAGGAAAATGACTGAAGACTGATTGCAAGCAAAATATACTGTAACAGAAGTATGTTTAGTTTTTGCACAGCAATTGCAAAAAAAAAACATTAAACTACGGCAATACTGTATACTGTAGTGCTACTGCATACACAGTATGTAGAGGCGTGGACTCTGTGGACTAACATGACTTGGATTCAACTGAAGTGATGAATTTGATTACTTTAGACTCAACAAAATCATAAAAGACTTGCAACTCGGCTGGAACTTTAATATCAGTGACTCGTGTTTCCACTTGGACTTGAGCCTTTAGACTTGAAAATAATTGATACCTTCCCCCAAGCCCAAAGATGAAAAAGTATGTTATTGGAAAAGTGTGACACAAATCAATTCATTTCCCTTCATTTCCTGAATCAACTAACATTAATGTCAATTATTCTCAGCAAGTTGACACTTATTTCCCCAGATCCACTTTGCTTCGACCAATCCGACAGCATCCAATCAAGTTGCAAGAAAGAACCATGAGGAATGGTCCTTTACTGAGCTCCAGTTAGAAAAAATGATAGCAAAGATAATTTTGTTTGCATACAAAAACTGTGCGGTGGTCATCAAAAAGCAAATTACATTATGCAAAATGTGTGAATCGAAAATTACAGACACAACTTCCAACTTCATTTGACATTTGCACAAATAATAAGTTGAAGCCAATATTAATATAGTTAGCTGGCTAATGCTTGGCTAACATTAGTTTAAAAGTTGACTGGATTAAATTGGGACTTGATAGTCTTCACTTGGACTTGAGTGCAAAGACTTGAGACTAATTCATGACTTGAAAAATGCTGACTTACTTTTACGCTGCTTTGTCAGTCATTGGGTTGCGATGACACTGGCATGTATAGGTAGGAGGATTTTAGGTTAAAGTAACGTGTTGTCCAGCTGTGGCAAAAAAAAGTTCACATTGTTTGTGGGTTCTGTGGTTAGGTACAGTAGGTGTGTATTATATAATATGTGGATTTTAATTCATGGTTGACCTTATCATGGTTGAGCAGATGCATGCATCTGTCTTCAAGGTAAGGTTAAAGTAAGGGTCTGTGATGACAACCAAACCAATTCCTTTCCCTGGTAAAATGCTGTGTCACACAACAACTGGTGCATTTTTATGTTTCTGGCAGCAGCAAGACTGGCTTGTTTGTAAGAGTGACCAAAAGCCACCATAAAGAGGCACAGAAAACAGCATCCCTACTGAAACATAAGGAAAAAATGACACTGTTATTGTTACTGTTTGACTGACAAACTCTTTCACAGGAACACATTGCAGAAACACCACAGCAATATCCAATTATCGCCAAGGATGTCACAAATTAAATTAACAATGAATTTGCAAGTTATTACTTTGAAGAAGACATTCACAAATGAAGTTCAACAGACCACCAAACAGATATCCTGTGATTCTATGACAGCTGTCTTCAACAAAAAGGCTTCTGTCATTGGTGTGTCTTAATATCTCAGGGGCACAAACTAATACTTCACAGGGAAATTCACGTGTTTGCTTACTTCATTAATCTCATTTTATTCCGTTTTTCATTCAATAAAATTCTCCATTAAATGTGAATTCTTTCCTTCAGTGCTTTGGAGGTAAATAGTTGACCAGCTGGTCTGCGTTTTTGATGTTCATTTCCTCTTTCATACCAGTCTCTCTCTCTGTCTCTCTCCCACTCCATCTCTCGCGCTCTCTCCATCAAACCCTTCTGGGTACCAATTAGGGCTCAAAGCTGCTGCAGTGTGTGTGCATAGGTGTGTGTTTTTTGCGTGTGTCTCGCCGTGTGTGTGATAACGGCATCTCAGACAACAAGCTATAGGCTACCTGTCAACAGGCACTTCAATGCTCACCATCTGCTCACGCTGCAAAATGGTCTTCATTTACCCACCACTCACAAACCAACACTACCATCCATGAGGAGAAAAGGGAGGGAGGGGGACATGGCGCTGATTAAAAAAAATATTATAACTGCCAGGTGATACTCAGAGCAGTCAAGAATAATCGTGATACTCCAGTGAGTATGTGTTTGTGCGTGTGTGTGTGTAGGAGTCGGTGTGTTTGTGTGTGAGTATGTGCACAAATGTCTCTTTGAATGTTACATGTTTGTTTCGTTCACATTGTTGTCTGAGTGTGAGCTGGAGCTGAGTGCATCTGTACCGAAGCCCATTTCCACCAATGTGATGAAAAACAAGATAATCATGAGAAACTGTCTTGAAATGATGATTTAGTATCTTAGAATCATGATTTTAAGATTCTCGTTGTTTTGACTTTATTTATAACTATTACATAGAACTATTATTGACTTGAGTTCATTAAGTTATTTGTGTATTTGAGTCTTAAGTTGAGAAATGACCAAAATGAATTAAGCTTACAATAAAACGACATTAAGCCCTTATTTTGAAATACTAATTTATTTTATGAAATACTAAGTTATTATGTTGAGACACTAAGTAATTATTTTGATATACTAAGTCATTTTTTGAGATACTAACTAATTATTGAGAAACTGAGTAATTATTTTGAGATAAGTCATTATGCTGAGATGCTAAGTCATTATTTTGACATAGTAAGTCATCATTCTGACACGCTGAGTAATTATTTTGTGATACAAAGTAATTATTTTGAGATAAGTAATTATGTTAAGTCATTATTTTGCTATACTAAGTCATTATTTTGTGATAGTAACTCATTATTTTTCAATACTGAGTAAATGTTTTTAGAGAATAAGTCTTTATTAGTACGTCTTTATTTCAAGAACGTTTTGCATTATAATGTCTTACAGGACTTTTTTTTTCTCCATCACATTGAGCTTCCATACATCTATGTGCAACTGTACTGTTAAACAATAGTTTATTTTTTACACAGGCCTCTGATACCATCTGATATCCTTGTGCTAATCCATAATTAGTTTATTTATTAGCAGCAGTGCACATTAATCAACACTGACATTTTGAAAACATATCTGTCAATGTGCCAAGGTTAGCTCACAGCTAATTTGCGCCCGTAGTCTCAAATATCTCTGTTGTAATCAATAATCAATAGTCCTTTAAAGCAAACTTTGATTTTATGCCGATGAGAGGTTTTTAATTAGAAAATGCTTGAGTTAACACCAAGACAGTCAAAGTCATTCTGCCTGGAGTGTTATTGTAGGAAGGTCACAAGTGTGTACAGTATGCCTTTTGGTGCATCAACTCAATTTATAATAGTTTGGGATGGAAAAATGAAGTACAAAGCAAAATGTAACAAAACGTCATCACACAAGCTGAACTATAATTTTCCACTTGAGCTAAAATGTTAAAACACTGAAAATGTTTGCCCTCTCTCCCCTCATTCTCCCTCACACACACAGACTTTCCACCCCCTTGTTCTCTTTCTGTATAATGTCATGCAGACATACATTGCCGGCAGCCTTCAGGCCATGGGGATTGAATACAGCCTATATTTATAGAGGGGGCGATCTGTTCAAACATATGTTCCCCTTAACAAAGTCATCAATGTCAAACCCTGCTCTCTAGGGCTCCACTAATGCTACATTTAGCTTTGCATGCATAACATTAAAGGCAGCTGGACAGAAAGTCTTGGACTTGGAGTGAAAGCTAATAAGCTATGCTGTTGACCTTCCAGGGTCCCAATAATTACTTCAATTATAGGTGAAGTAGACTTTGGAGAACGTGTGTTTGTGTTGAACTGGGACAGAATGTAAGCCAAAGACTGAAACAACTATTAGCCTGGACAAAATATTATTACCCAAGTGAGCACTAGATGTTTTCATTTCATTGTTGATATGCTGAGAGAGTATATACATGCATAAAAAACTGAGGTGTGTGTTCTTTTGAACATTTTTAATACCTCACTGCAGTACAGGATGTTGCCTAATAACTTTTGTAGTGTCAGGTGTATGAGAATCCAACACAAAAAGTGGCGATAGCAGAAAAATGTTTCAGGTCTTTAAGCATGGTGAAGTTGAGTAGTATTGGTTTTCAGATGGAAGCTATCTACTGTACAAACCCCTTTGGCTTAGGCTGCAACAATTATATTCCAATTATAGACAGTAGAGTAAGCCTGCATGCTTTCTAATGGCTAGCAGGGGGTGACTCAGCTGGTTCCAAAAAGTAGTCTGACTGTATGGAGTTATGGAGTCCCCCATTTCTCACCTGATGTATGACCTCAGTTAACAGTTTCCTAATGAGTTTATAGTCTCAGTCACTAGTTTAAGTATTCTTCAATACAGCATGGTGTTCATTTTGTAAATTATGGTCCCATTTAGAGTAAAATAGAACATAAAGCGGGGTATGCTAAATGGCGGAGCTACCGCATGACTGACACAGGTCTCATGAAACTCTGATCAAACTAGACAAGTGTACAGTTTATTTTTAATACAAGAAAGATCATGACCAGGCAGCCACCATTGTGTTTCCAGCTTCCAGAAAAGCCTCCTGCTAGGCCATGTTGATCAAATATGGATCAGTATTCTGTTCTACTTTGCCATTTTCTCACCTAAAATGTTTTCAGAAACATATTTTAATGTACTGTTTAGTTGTAATACAAGAAACCAGACCGGCCACCATTACTTCCTGCTGAATGGACAAGCCAAAACCAAGAACCATCTAAGTCACAGTATGTCACCCACCAGTTCCACACTCACACACGCACGGTAGTGCGTATGCTCTGTTTGCATAAAAAAAAGGGAAGAGAAAAAACAAAAAACAAGATTGGCAACCTCCTAATGCCAAACTTGAGGCTTCAAAAAGGTTGTCATGGGTGATATTATGGGTGATATCACAGTTGGTTCACACTTGACAGAGACAAATGACAGCTCATTAACTGTGGCCCAAACTTTTTCTTTTAACTTAAGATTTCACCCTACGGACTGCGTTGTATGTGTGAGCAAGAGGGTCAAAGGTCAATGTGCAATGCTATGCCATTTCCCAATGGTATGCATACTGCGTGCAATGGTATGTACTTTGTAATGGCAATTGCAGTACATACTCTGATTTGAAACGCAGCTCATATCTCATTGAGGAGGTCCAGGAGGACTGCCAGGGTTAAGGTCTGAGAGGTCAAATTGTGATTTTCCAAGAAAGAAATGCAGAATTTTAACACTTGCACACAAACAGATGCTTCCATTCTTAATCCACCAAGCAAAATTAGACACAAGCTGGATCTCTACCAGATGGTTGCTCCACCATCTATTTTTTAATGAAGTAAAATACATATGATTTATTGTATAGAGTATATATGGGAGGAGGAAAAACTTTTCCTGCTGTGAGAGCAGAGGAGCCTTGAGATGAAGGCTCTGCTTAAGGCAGAGGAGTTGAAATAACTCTTAATCCTCTTGGAAAAACTGGAAAACTCTCTTAAGTCCCAAAAGGTGCTGTGGAAATGTCCCAGATGTCTCCGCAGAAGGGTAGATTGCTGAAAAGAGGAGGATCAAGGCTGCCCTGAGCCACCCTGAAAAGCAGATGAGCAGAAAGACCTTCCACAGTACTACGAGGAGAGGCCTTCTCTCCTTAGGGCCATAACTGACACACACAGGGTGCTGCTTCTGGACTGCCAACACCGTTAGCAGGTCAAACTAGGATATGGAGCGGCAAGAGGGAGGTGTGAAACTCTGCTGAGCGGGTGGACAGAGGAGTCAGTGGATAATGTACAGAACCAGATAAACTGAGGTGAAGGACAAAGAGAACGACTAGCAGAGCAAAACAATCAGGTCCAGATTTACTGATGTAGAAACAAGACATAGTTCATAGGTGCCAACAAAACAGGTAGACAGATGGAAACAGAGAAATTGTTTAATTAAAATACAGACACAATTTTACTACATTTTAATATTTTATATTATATAATGCTTTATGTGTCTTATATATATAGCTATATGTTATATATTTTGTTGAGTTGTATACTTACATTATCCAAAATGTTTCAATGGTCAAATGCAGAGAAATCCGTAATTTATTCAAGGTAATGGTGCATTTCTTACTAGCTGCTTGTTGCTAACTTCCAGGAAACACTGGATATGTCAGAGAGTGAGGACAACACATCACCCCATCTATGAACATGTCTGCCTGAGTCAGTTTTATTATTATTTCATCTGCAAAGGTGATTGTTCAGCAATGAAGAAAACAACTTCCATGATCCCACACTACTTCAGATGTCAAACTATATCATTTGTTATTGTTTTAATGTGAGAGAACCCCTAGCTGCAGAACTTATAGTGCATTTGATTCATTCTCAGTACTCCAACATGCAAAATAATTTGTTTTATTTTTATTTCTATTACTTACTATTATTTATTCAACCAATCTACTGTATTTAATTGTTATATATAAAACATTGTTTTTGTGGGTAGCAAAAACGGAACTACAACTTAATTTTGTTATACAACCCTATGTCTTAAAATGATAAATAAAATCTATCTTCTACCTAATGGTAATGGCCTGGCTCTGTGAGGCAGGCACTAAGCACCTGAACGGCAACACAACAACAGGTCAGGTGCCCAGCTGCCCTCCACTGGGACCAGGCTTAAAGCCATTTGAAAGCATGTTTAAAATAAAAAAAAAACAAAAAAACATTTTCATAGCTTGTAGGGTGGTAAGGAAACCATCAAAATCCTTGCGTCTTGTGACTACCTTTCACCACTAGGGTTTAAAATAGGGATATCAAAAAATCTCTACATAAACACAAATATATTCAGGGTGCTTTATACCAAGATAGGCCTTTATAATTGCCATCATGCCCTTTTGCTCAAAGCTGACATGATTAAACTCAAAGAACCTTACGTGGCTACTGCCCAGATCTCGAAGATCCTGCTTCCTCCTTAGTCTGAGTCCAAGTCCAAATATTCTATAAGCCAGCTGTCTAAATTGAAACAATTCAATTTCCTTACCTTCCAATTAACAAAATTATCTGTTTCACTGAGAGAAAGGCTGATCTAATCAAGTGTCTGGATCCTTTTGAAGTTACTCTGTCTCTCTTATTCCCAGCAAACTGTTGCTCATAATGGGAATATTATATCTAACATTTTGCACAAAAATGTCTCATTTACCTTTTTTTTTTTTTTAACCTCTGGGCCGTGCCACAGTTGATACATAAAAGTGTCAGTGACTCCACAGCCATGCCAGCACATATCTAAAACATTACAGCTTATTTTCATTAGATTGTGTGGGGTGATATGTAAGCCAGACGTTTTCAAAGTGGAGAACGGGCTTTCTTAGGAGGGGGGTTCAGATAGTTTCAAGGGGAATCTCTGTGAACAGATGTGAAACATATTAGAATACTTGTGAAAAGGAGATCACATAGAATAGTCTAAATGTGTGTGATCTTGTTAAAGAGATAGTTCAGAGATTCAGTTCTTCACACTTTCCTAGAGTCAGAAAATAATAAATACCTTTGGACAGACCTTTTTTTATGTATTTTACATAGTCTCAAATTATGTTAAACAGCAATATTAGTCTATCTTGGCTCAATATGGGATCAAATATAACCATGATCCCATTTTTCCACACTTTGTCTGAGTGGAGGCCTACAGTCTCAGACTTGAAAACCCTCACACAGCAGCTGTTCGAAAGAGAGTCTGAACGGCTCAGTCTAGCCTCCCACTGAATGTAGATCCTGCATTTTAATGAAACACCTGAAAGTGTCCTCTCTTTTCAGGTGTTTTTTATTGGACGAACACCAGGAGGCCACACATGCTGAGCAGAATCCTCACAGCCTTGATAAGGACAAAGGATGAAGAAAAAGAAGGTAAGAATGTAGAGAGGGAGCAAAAGAAGTTGATGGTATCCAAGGTCAACAAAACAATTTCCAGTTTTTAAATATCTTAAAAATTAATTGTAAGTAGCACTCACTGGAGGACCATAGATGTTACTTTAGGTTCTGCAGAAGTGATTTAAGTAGTCAACTTCATTTTATGAAGTCATGTTTATTCTGTCCATTTTTGATAACAGATGGCTTCTTGTATCATTAAATGACAGGTGAAGCTGATGGAGAAAATCCTTGCTTAGGTGCACAGTTTTTTCCAGGATGCATCTATTCCCTGCTAATAGCACTCTCACTCGCTCTCGTCTCTTTCAGTTCAAGCACTTAAGTGAAACTATTTACATATTCCCACGGGAGGACTCCTCTGTTAAAGAGCTGATGCTTTCATTCTGTCTATCTGTCTCTCCTTTTCCGTCCATTGCTCCATTTTCCCCACATTAATATGGCTACCCTCGATATCGTATGAAAGAAAACTACCAAGTCAATTTTTCCAGCACACTTTGCAGTGAGCGCCTGCTGCTTCTGTTACAGAGTACAGCTGTGGAGATGACGCAGACAGTGGTTGGCTCTCTCTGTGCAACCAGCTGCAAAAATAAGCAGATTTAGAGGAGGTTTTTTGCATTGGAGTTGCTTATACATCCTTCTTTATGTTTCTCTGAGGTCACACAGAACTTTGGAAGGTCTGTATATCAACATCCACAGCCCACAGGCCCTCCTCAAACGTCAGCATTAGGGGGCATTACAGAGATATCCTATCTTAAGTCTTAAGTTAAGATAGAGAGAGTGTAAGATAGAGTTTTTTCTGTTTGGGTATTACAGAAGCAAATCCTAACTAACTTTAGCAATCATATCTAATCTTACTTCATTCTATTTTATCCCAGGTTAGGAAATCCTAAATACTCAATACAATGTCATTTATCAACTTTTATGTCTGTTGCCTAACAACCAACACTACTTTTCTCATCTTGCTGTGCCAAACAATTTTGTTGCAGTTGTTTTTTCACTGAAACATACTGAAGCATCCTGAAAGATAAAACAATGGAGCAAAAACGACAAAGGGCACTTGAATGTATTGCATTAAAGCAATAAAAGAGCAGCCATGGAGTTTAAACAAGTTAACAGGACTCCATAAAAACCTGGTATTTTGCCCAGGGGCGGGGCCTTACATCCTGCGTCACACACAGTGTTGTGTGCCTGATGCACATCTGTTAGCTTTTGTTAGCTCACTTTGGGTCGTCTCGTCACTGCCTGAATAAAACTGTAACTTAAAAAGTTGTTTATGACCCAATCTTAGCCTCAACCCCAAGAGTGAACCTTCAGGAGACTGTAACTTCAAACAGAGATGAATTTTTATATTTATGTAATCTTCCATTTACGGTGATACACTTAGATTTTGGCTCATTGTACTGCTGCCACAGCTACAACTGCGACTAACAGACTTCCTGCAGATTTTCAAATGACTTTTACCTGACTGTAGATGAATCCTTAAATTTACTAGCATAACATCAAACTGGAAAATATAACTAAATCAGGAGTGTAGTGGCAAATACAGTAATACAATACTTTTTTTTTCCCCTCATTGATTCATGCAGTGAAAATAGATTAATAAACTCTCAGCCTCATTTCTAATAAGTGGATAATCTGAGTTTATTTAGGTTTACCCCCACTATGTATCTGAACTGAAATAGTGCAAGATGGACTACATTATGTCCAACAACAAAAATATACCATGTTGTGGGGTCTGTATTCTGATATCAGTGTAGTACCTTGCCCAAACAGGCTTACAAACATCAAATAAACTTATTTCCTATTGTATTGTTGACAGTCTATCTAACTTTTTGTTGAGCACTCAGGGGCAAAATACTGTGCTTTTAGAGAGTCCCATCTGCTAACACTACTGTTTACTACTGTTAGCAAACACCACTACAAGTGTAAAAGTGAAGGTTGAGACAGCTGAACAGTTATCCTAAAGCCAGGAGAGTTTAAGATTTTGGGATGTTATAGGGTGCTTGTGTAATTTGTGTCATCTTCAGTTAGGATAGGAACACTAACTTAGAGACTGTTCATCTGTCATGGTTTCTTTCTAAACCAGGTCCTAACCTTAGTTATCTAGTAACTAGTTACTTAGTTAACTTGGTTACCATACAGTGAAGATAGGATCTGCAAGTTGTGAAGTTTCTGTAAAACAGGCCCTACATCCCACACTTGATGACCATATTCTCTCCAAGGACTTTCATTCTTTTCCCGGAGCTTCAGTTCAGCTATCTGGGCAAGATCACGCTGAGCAGGGGCCACTTTTTGCCTTGCGTGCCCCATTGCAACGCCATGCATTATGTAGCATCTCTCTGTGGATAATGTGCTCAAAAAATGCCCCCTGCCTGCCCTTGTTATTGGAAACCCTCTCACAATGAATAATGACAGACATCAGGGTGCCAAATGTCCCGTGCAGGACACCGTAGGCATTTCTCTGCTAACAGGAGGGGAACAACATCTGTTTGGCTGCTGAATGCAACGCTGATTCATCAGTCTCACAAACACACCTCGTCTTAAAGTCACAGTCAGCTGTTTCAGAAATGCACTGAGGGGTAAGTTTAATGCAATGTCAATCAAACACCGTAAACACTGGATCTAATGGCTAATCTGAACATAAATAATCATGAATAACTGTGAAGGTATGATGGTAAATGACAGGGGGAAGAGATCTTGTTGCTCTCACACAGCTTGATTGATGACTGTACCTTTAATCATGACTTGGCTCTGATGCAGGGCGCTGGTCTATGACTACTCTGAAGGACACTCAGCCTGATGCAAATTCCCCTATGAGGGGAGAAAAATTGCAGACATTTCATTTTAATGCCTCAACACTCATCAAACTTGCTCAAAGTTTGCAGTGATGCTGAGAGTAGAGGTGGAGAGGGTTCATGTGACCCATAATAGAGGAACATAAGAGACATAGAGGAGCTGCTGCTGTTTTAATGGCTCCACTGCCAGCCTCTTTTTGTCATCTTGAAGAGGCCTCGAGGATTAATATCAGCCTCTTTAGTGTGTAACCTCCTTTGCCCCCTTCATTTTGTTTACCCCGCCGTCTGACAGGTCAGGTCATATCACATGTGATAGGGAGAGGGGCTAAGTCGAGTGTACAGTCTGCATGTTAACAGACTCCGTTGCCCTGACACCTCCTCAGTGGAAGTCGTTTTCACAAGCCTCATTTTGAATGAAGGCGTTTAATACAAGTCAAAAGTGCGAGGGGATTTCATTTCGTATTCCTGAATAAATCTGCAGGGGGAAGGATTGTGGAGGGAGGAACTGACATATGAATGGAGAGAGGAAATGTATGCCTCGAGGAAGTGAGAGGAGAGGGAGAGGGAGCATACAGAGAGAGACAGAGGAGTGTGTGCGTGCGTGTGTTGGGGGGGTGCAAATAAGCATAAGTTATTTGGAGTAGCCGTCCCTGTTTCAGAGGAACAAGCTTGGCCATCTGACAGGTAATGATTGTTTCCACTCACCAGATACACACCGCTTCTGTGTCTAACGAAGGTTCACCATGGAAACCTGCAAAGCTTTTGTGTGAAGTCAAACAACAAATAGCTACTAAAAAGGAGGGAAAGGGAACTTTTTAAGTTATCTTACTAACAAAGACTGCAGGCAGAGAAGTAACTGTTCTCAAAACGAATAATAAAAAAAAGAACCTACAATCAAATTTACCAACTCTGTCTCCTAGAATTTATGTTCATATAGACCCAATACTAATTTGCAACAGAAAATACTTTTGGAAGAAAATGTAATGAAATTGACCTACATGACCTTTTCATGTAGACAGCATATTACATTTGGATATTCTGAATTAGGCTTTATTCTGAATGTAGCATTTTCCTATTAAGAAGTGTGATACGTCATTATTATTCAGATTTTAGGAGCATTCTTGGGCATGTATACAGCTCATTCAGAATATTCGTCTCAACTGGGGTTTTTACAACACATTCTCTTACCTGTTTACAATCAGCTCTGGCCAACAGTTTGCAAGGCTGGGGTAGAGATGCATGCACAAAAGAAAAGCTCACAAACACCTACTTGAATATATTATGAAAGACTTGAATATCATCAGATTTTTGGATATGTGCAATTGCTGCAATGCTGACCTTTTCAAGAGAGTGGCTGAACAAATGAAACAGGGAGGCTGCGTTCCCACGGTCAAACAAGTCTGCCAGAGGAAAACTCTGGAAAAAAAATATTTTGATGCAAAGAAACATAGAAAATGTATATGTCTTCATGTAAACAGGAATATTAGTGGAATATTCATTTTCATTTGCCATGTTAAGCTTAGAGATGTTCCTGGTGCCTAATTTCCTTGTCGATTGAGAAGTCAAAAGTAACTAATTTTAACAAAAGTGCTTTTGTTGCAAATTTCACTTCACATGCAACAAATCCCAGTCTGGTGTCAAAGTCCTGCACTTTCTACAGCCACCATCTACCCCGACCACCTCATAATCCAGGCAGCAATTATGCCTCTCCTCTTGAGGTAATTGGTAAAAGAACTTCATATTTTACAAAAGGAATTTCTAAGAGACAGGGTTGAACACCAAGTGCCAGATATACTAAGAAAACAGTGCAGCACAAATTTGCACAATTCCAATGAAACAGGGCTCGCTGTGCATCTTCCAGCACTGTGCAGCAGAATCCAGTGTTTCACAGTTCAAGGACAGCAAACTTCCAAGGGGAAAAGGAAGATGGTTACACACTCGTTGATTTGCAGCCTTTAATTGTACAAACAGACTAATGTTTCTTCACCACACTGTGTCTCCATCAGAGAAGGCACTCAATCTGAGAAACAAACAGGTACATTCTGACACTATAAACCACCTAACACTGTGTCCCGGCTGTCTAATCAACCTACAGGATGTTTCTGCTGTGGCCACTATACACAATGTTCTAACTCATCAGCCACCAAGTACTCAACACATCCATGTGCTGTACTGGTACAAATACACCATAAAATCCTACATAAACTGGAGTAGTACACATGTTTTCTACAAGCTGAAATGTCCATGTCCTTAGACAAACTAAGCTATAAAGATTCACATATCTGAACACAAAATTGCAACATGCATACAAAACGTGGATTATGCTATAGCTCAACATTATGCACAGGTGAAAATGGCTCTGCAGCATCATTAAAGTTCAGGAGGTGGAAAATATTTCACCCATTATTAACTCACTGCTTTGCAGAGAAGGATATTGGATTCAAACCCTTAACACAGTTGAGCCTTTTGGCCTAAATGAAGAACTGAATTTGCTTTCTATTCATGAATGAATGTAATTATTCAAAAACAAATGTATATTTGTTTTAGGTTGACTATATATGCATGTGTTTGCTTTATGTCTTTGTCCATTTTGACTGACTGACACAATGGTGTTGAAAAGTAAATGTTTTCATTTAGTTTAGATACAATGACTTATACAGTCCATCTGTGCAATGTGGACATTATTAACATCAGTTAATGTGTCTCCATCTATATTTGCATGATCCGCCCTTAAATGTAAGCTGTAAGGAGACAGAGCCACCCAGCATCTGTTTAGTAAATACATAGCATGGATCTAGGGCAGAATTCATTAAACTATCTCCTAAAACAGCTGCAAAAGCATTTAACCTTTATTTACAGCAGAGATAAAATCTCTTTTTCACTGAAGACCTGGCCAAGAAGACAGCAAAGTTACACACTGAGTGCACATCAATTTCAAACATAAAAACATACATACTGTAAAACATACAAGACAAGACATTACAAATAGCACAGAATTCAAGGCTAATGTCCACACATCACAGAAGTGGTCAAATGCACACAGACAATGCATGCAAAAATTAATTACATATTGTAGCAGCAGCATTTTGTAATAAAAACATGAAAAAAATAGCTTGCAGGTCATTACAAGACCAGGGGCTGTAATAAGATACAGCAGACTTCCTTTTCCAGACTCAGTCCACACAGGCAGCACCTTTAAGCCTAGCCTGGTGCTGGATCTAAGATTGCAGGTATTATGTACAAATACAAACTCAGATGGGTAATCTGCCTAAAATGTGACAGAATCTGACAATGCAATGATGAATCTGAGTTTGAAATATATCTCACAGCAACATGGTAAAGTGGGTTAAGTAAGGCCAAAGGAGAGGGCCAAGTAAATCTGTAAGTGGTATCACCATAGTCTAGCTGAGACAGAAACAGACCTGTGACCAGACATTTACATGATGATGGAGAAAAGAAATTCTTTAATCTATATAGGAAAGCCATCCAGTTGAAGTTTTTGCAAAACTTCGACTGGATCCATGATATTTTACACCACTTACTGGGAGTAACGGTAAAAGTAAAAAGAAACCAGCCTCGAAATTTGTCTGGCAACAAGTCAGGACCTACTTAAAATGCCTCCACTTCACCTTAATCACTGGGCTACAGTGGGTAGTTACTTGGCCTAAAACAGTAGTTCTTTAGCTTGAACCATGAAAGCTCAACCAATGAGTTTATCTCAGCCTCGAGAGGCTGCTCTACCTCTGAGAAATGTTTCTATGAAAGGCTACTGCTGCCTCATTTAATCCCAGCAAACACTTTCACGGTGGATAGATGTGGAGAAGATGGTCTGCACTAAATTGGAAATCTTGTATAACTACATTGTCCCTCTGTTTGTTTCTCTCTCTTTCAATCAGACAGTCATGATGCTGCGTCTCTCTTCTCTCTGTCTCACTCCATCTCTGTTTCCGTCTGTCTCCCCCCTCAGGCCAAGATGCCTCTGTCCAGGGAACAGGCTGTTTATGAGCATCCCCACTGGAAACCCACTGATAAATGTCACTGTCTGCAGCGAAATTAAACATTTAGTGAGAGTCCTTGGAAAGGGCTCAGGGAGAACAGTAAACTAGCATATCCTCGGGTTCTCTGCCTTTTTTGTTGTCTTTTCATGTTTTTTAATTAAGACAGGGTTTAACAGAACATCGGCGTCCACCAGTGCTGGCTTGCTTTTCCTCATCCTCCTCCTGAGTTCTGCTGTCACGTTCAAGGAGAGAGCAAGGAGGAGACCGGCTGGAGAGGGACTGAGAGCCAACTGCTTCCTACTTTTGAACAAAACTCATTAACGATGCTGTGTTAGTTATTTCAGTTTCCCATTCATCCCGGAAATGGCTTTTGTTGAGTATCTCTCACCCACGCCCTTTCATTTACCGCATTTGCATCACAAAGAATAAAACACATTTTCATAGGCGGCTCTTTTCCTGTTGTCTACAGATCTGAGTGTTAGACTAATGGTCTAGGAATGATTCCTTGCTCTGAGCTGCAGATGCATCCCAGCACCCACAGCAGCCATTTAATGGCTCAGTCTGCGCCTGGCTTTTATGGCCACGAATCTTAAAGAGGCCCTTTTCCAGAATTACTGCACATTGAGGTGTGGCAGAGGCAGGATGAGAGCTCTCGGGCGTTTTAGGGGACAGGTGTTTTATGCTCTGTGTTTGCACGTGCACGCGCACAACTTTGTCGAGGAGTGCGTATGTGTGTGTGCCCGCTTGTGTGTGTGTGCGTGCGTCTTGCGTGGTCTGTTGAAGGCCTGACAGAGGTAATCACTCAGTGAGATGGAGGGACGAAGCAGCTTTAAACGCCGACTCTGTTTTAGGCTTCACTGCATAACCAAATAACGCTCTGTGTGTCGCAGAGGCTAATAAGGCGTATTCCTTTTCCGAGCAGCTCAAGAGGAAAATAGCCTTCCTGCTTTGAAAAAAAAAATACTTTTACGAGATACAGACTTCTTTCTTTCTCTTTTTTCCCTTCTAAGCTGACAAATAAATTGCATGCAATTTTAATGGTCTTTCCGTGCTGTCGGGAGTGGAAACGACACATTTCACTGCCCCTGCAATGTCTTCATATGGGTATTTATCAGCCCCAGTGACTCCTGGCTGTGTTAATAATCCCATAGCACTGGTGTAATGGATTCAGCCAAACCCCTGCTTTATCCCAGGTATCCTCCCTTTCTCCCACTAAATCCACAGATTATTACTGAAAATACTTTTTCTCTCTTATACTTGTTCTGTCAAATTAGCTCTTTTAGCATCCCGGCCCTTTGGAGGAATTACAGGACTTATTTGGTTTTTGCTGAATGCAGGATAATCACCGGTTCACTGTGGGGTTTTAGACTTGGGATTTCAGAAACGAAGCTCAATCTATCTCCTTTCTTTTCTTTCTCTGTCTATCTCACTGAGCTTACAGTCTTTCATTTTTTTACTGATGGATTCTATGACTAAAGGGCATAAGAGATACAGTTAACATTATGCAACTTCATATGGCTGAAAAGTCTGTCTTCACTGATTTTATCTTTTTTTTTTTTTTTTTTTGCATGTAATTTCTGTAACTCAGTGACAAACCTTACTGTTATACATGAGATGGCATTGTAAAAGAGGCAGCCTGGCATTGCCAGACCAATTCACAAATGCAAATTAGTCTGGAACCTCTGGTTCATTTTTAATTTCCAAAGAGAGTTACCAGCAGGCACAGACTAAAATGCCTCGGGACACAATTCAATAGACCTACAACCAATCATAGCGATGAAACATGTGACGTAGTCATAGACTGTATATTAAATAGAGGACAGAGCTATGGTTGCAACAAAAAAGATCAGATTATATGTACACTTATGGCATAATTACCCAACTTTTCACATGATTTATGACCTCAATAAACAGTTTCTTAATGAGTTTATGGTCTCAGTCACCAGTTTAAAGTCGTCTTTAATACAACTTGATGTTAAAAATGTAAAATATGGCCCTGTTTAGAATTAAAAAAAAGATGATATAGCAGGATCCATGTAGGGCGTGGCTACTGTGTGATTGTCAAGTCATTCTCAGTGAGTCTGTCCAGTGCAGCACACAGGGCTCATAAAACTGTCAAACTAGGCAAGATGGATCAAATATGGATCACGACTGTGGTACTAAATTACCCATTTCTTGCTTAAAATGTTTTCAGAAACCCATTTTATTATACCATTTGGTTGTAATATGAGAAATTCCTGCTGAATGAGCCAAAACCAAACACTGCCCAAGTTGCAGTACGTCATCCACCAGCTCCACACACTCATCAGGACTGCACATGCTTTGGTTGTAAAAACCAAGATGGGGACCCACACAATGCCAAACCTTAAGGCCTCAGAACTGCAGTCCACAAACCAGTGTGTGACGTCACAGTTAGTTCACACTTGGACGTGTTGTAGTTGGTCAATTAAACTGACCAAATTCTTTCTGAAACACAGCAAACACATCTTTCTTATCAACAAACGCTTTAATTGCAGTTGTTGGTTCTTTTAGAAAAAACAATGTGCAGTCTAGTTTGTTTAATACTGATGTGATAGCAAATTCAAGAGACACAGTTCCACATCAGCCATCTTGGTTGTTTACAAAAATGCCTCAACGGCCAATAAGGTCAAGTCTCCCTGTACAGTCATCATACCAAACCCGCCACATATTAGATAAACGGTTGTGATTGGCCCAACCAGATCCAGGAAATCTGTCTGAACAGGAGGGTGGCCAGACATATCTGCCAGAGCAAATAAACACAACATTTTATTCTGGCAACTGGACTGCAACTAAAACATGAGCTCACAATTTGTCTGGTTTGCAGACTATACTGCATGTGCTGGACAGCAATATGTAATGTCTGGAACACAGAGATAGAAATGATGAAAGTCTGAAGCAACATTTTTGTGTATGAAACTTCAAACTGGACTTCAGTAAGTCTTTTCATTTCCGACACAGTAAAACTAATTGCAAAAGTTACACATGAACCTTGCTAAATCAAAATTTTATTTTTCATAGACAATTAATGAAAAATGATATTATTCTATTTATAGCATTATTTTTCACCAGCCTAAGCTGTGTATTATTGTCTTTTTCTGTTATGTTTTCATTAATAATTTCTGATCAAAACTTTGCAAACTTTTGCTAACATTGCCATATTGTTATTTTTATTTACTTTTTATAAGATTCTACTGATTCTCTGGACCTTGTAAATAGGACAATCTGTCTGTCTGCCATTTGTCTGTCCATATATCTTTCCACTCACTTTCACATAAAACTTGCTCGTTCTTTTTCAGTCCCTTTCTATCTTTTCCTCGCCTATCTATCCATCAATGCATTCATTTATCTCCGTATAGCAGTTTCTGATGACTAGCACCCAGCACAATGCCTTGCTCAGGCAGGCAAGGTCTATGGATGCGTGATGGAGTGCTCCGCTCAGCAACCTGGCAGCGACGTGAACAAATTGATTTTCTGACAGATTAAAAAAGATTAAACCAGCCATAAAAACAAGCAGGAAAGTGCTTAATGGACCATATGTGCACAATAAGCTTTCATATGTATTCTTTCCCAGTTTCTCCTCAGGCCATCCATCTTATTTACACTGACAGGTCACAGGCCACGCTAACGTGACTGTCATGACGACTGGACTGTGTCCTTCATGATATTTTGTAAACTTTGGACAAATCCTCTAAAATCAGTGGTGCACAGATTGTTTTATGCATCCTGTGAGTTCACTTGTATTGATACGCCAGTTTTAAATGAAGAGTCTGACGGGTCAACATCACATTTCAATCTTGCTGCCCATATAAAGCACAGTATGCAGGCTAGAGGTTTTCAGTACATGAAAAAACAAATCTTGAAGATGTTCAAACTGAAATAACTCTGCTGAATGACCATCATCACTGACCAAACCTCTAGCTTTCAGCAGTGGAGCTCCCCTCACTGGTGACTGAGAGCACCGTTGTCAGCTCAGTGTGATACACTGTACTGTACCCCCTATTAAAAAGACTCACAGAAATATGCTAATGTGATTAATGTCACAAATAAGTAGCTGCAGAGATATTAACCCTGTAAACAGTGCCACTTCTATCGGCCTTTTCAGAATCAGTTTTTATTTTACACACACAGGCTCTGGTTTCTCCATTGCTCTTAATGTACTTACACAGGAACAGAATGGACATAAAATGGACTAAACAAAGGTAAAGAGTAGACAGGGCCAGTTTGTACACAAGAAAAAAACAGCTGCGGATACAAACGTCTATGTAGATATATAAGAAGCGGTGAACTGAATGTACAGTAAGCTTGAATCAGAAAAGACTGAACATACTTCATAACAAAACAAGCCTCTCAAACGTGGAACCTCTTGGATCGCATGAAACGTCCTAAAAAATATGTTGCTCACAAGTAGAAATCTTGAAACTAATAAAAGCAAATAAAAGCACAGCTGTCTGCAGATTCTTACTATAGGTTTGCTTCCAAGTTTACACAGACACACAAAACAGTGAAAATACTGTATGTTTGACCTTTTTCTTCAGTACAAAAACAGCAACAGATGTTGTCCTCTTGGGATTACATAAAACTAATTCCATTAACGGTCTCTTTAAAGCCCTCTATCATGCAACTCACACTGTCACTGCTACACACTTAATTAATCTACAACTCAACAACAAAGTCACTGGTAAAGACATAATATAGGCTTGCATTGCCTTTTTCGGGAAAAGCAACAGTACACAATCCCATCAATACACCTGAATATTAATTTAAACCAGTGAAAAAGATAGTGTCACAGAGGTCTATGTTCACCAATGACTGCTTTTTCTTTTATCAGTCCCCAATGCAGTACATGAAAACATATCCAAATCTAGATGTGTTCAGTTGTTATTGCAGTTACCATTAGTTCCTACACCCAGTTTTTACTATGGAAACAGCTCATAGTTGCCATGTCTATCCAGGTAAAATTGATGCCTATAAGCAGATTATTTTAGCCTTTGTTCTTTAACTTTATTCTCAGTCTATTGTTCTGCACCCCAAGTGCAATAGTCAGCAGAAAAACTTTAAACAATATGACTAGACTCGATATGAAAAGCTCCCCTGTTCTGAGCGATGGAGCCCACTACAAGAGAACCTCCTCAAAAAAAATTTTAATTGCCAAGTTGTGTAATTTAAGCAGCAGTTTTGCTTACTACAGCCAGAAACCACCCAACACCAGAGCCATTGTGTAAGTGGACATTGCGCAAAATGCTCCTTTTAGTGCTCTGGAGCTAGCTATGCTAAACGTAATGTTGTTAGCTGCTGCACCAACATCTGAAAAAGTGAAATTAGTCCTTCAGTAATTTGTGCGTTGCATTTCTGCCTTGATGACTTATGTTTTCCCATCATGATTTCAATGTGCAAGGTGCACCAGCCTCAGCTAGCAACCAGAAGAAGATGGGTTACTGTCAGGCAAAGTACAGCATCATGGGAGTAAAGCAGAAGAAATAGAATTACTGTAGTTTTACTTTTTTTTTCATATGCTGTCATGTATGAAAAGACCCAAAATGAATACTTTAAGTGGACTATTTGATTAAGATAAGCACATTATTTAAACAGGGTTTGTGTGATTCTCATAAATGAAAATGCTAACAATCAATTAATCGATTAAACATTAAGAATTATTAATTAATAATTAATTGATACAAAACATCTTTTCTCTCACTTTTTCATTTTCTCATTTTAAGTCAAATGAGGTGCAATTACAGTACTGCCATTTCTGGATTATTGTTGATTAATACATTTTTAATCAGTTAAAGTCTTAATGGCAATGATTAATGATTAAAATCCCTGACTATAACTGTATCACTATAAGAGGTTTCCACTGTGTAATTTTTAATATAAAGCAGATGCAAGATGAGCTCAGAGTAACAGCAGCTTTGGACATCAGTGATTTTTGTTACAGCTCTGATAGCATGGTATAAAAGAGGGGATCAGAAAAGTGTAAAGCGCCTATCTATTTGTGTCAGACTGGGAAGATATATAGAAACAGCCTTTGCTCTCATTTTCAAGCGAGATACAGAAGTTGTCAATATGAATAACTTGAGAAGCACCATCTCTGACACACAAAAGTACGCACACCACCATATAGCACCAACTCCAACCCGGCTCAACTCAAAACTCTTTTGATGAAGTTCAGCAAAGTAGCCAAAGTAGCCAGTTTCTGTCAGCAAAGATGAGCTAATGTTAATATTTGGTTCAGGCTCTGACTATGACCTGTGTCTGAGGATGTAATTAACCAGTAATTAGCCGGGCAGAGAGACAGAATCCTCCGTGATTGAGTTCACATGAAGTTTACACAAGTCAGAGGGATTCTGGAGTTCAGCCTGGCTATGTTCACTCTTGGGGTCAGTGGATAAATGAGAGAACACCATATCCTTTTCAAACAAATGTCTGTAAATTCCCCAGTTTCCTTGACACTGCTGGTCAAGTGCATTAGAGTCAAAGACTCCACATGGATTAAAGCAAAGCTTCCCCCCTGAATGGAAATTTAGGCTTCATATTCAGTGATCTTCTCAACCTCTGAGCTGATTTGGACTTGAGACAGAATGGACACAAATATCAGCAGGAACCACAACTAAAAAGTGTTAAACCTCACAATTTATGCACTATTATCTGTGTCTGTTTAATCACTGGCTTTACTCTGAAAACACATTGGATAAACAGCTCTCTTGGCCATTTTCTGTAATTGGACCATCAAACATGAGCGCTGCAACAACACAGCAGAAACATGAAGCACAGTTTCTTTGACAAAGCAAGCTGAGCAGCACAATGTGAGACTGTTAGCTTTGAAGCCGAGGGAGTGCTTTGGGATAATTTTTTCTCCTCTAATGTTGTGTAGCAAGTGTTTGAGGATAAATAAGATGAGGAACACAAGTTTGGGTAAAACAGTCTACTTGTGAAATGACAGTGACCTCAACATTGTATCTAGCCAGTTGACAAACACTCCGCTGCTCCATGCTAACACTTTAGCATACAAAGTGGTAGCCACAAGCATCTCAAAGGTGCACAAACTGGAAACACACAATAGCACTGCAGTTAAACTGCAAACAGTGAAACAAGTCTTGATTATGAAACACTCACCCACTGAGGAGTCAAAATTGTTCTTCATTTCAATCATCACCACACAGACAGATTAACTGAAAGAAAAAAATCATACGGATATATTTACTGCATGATTGAAAGATGTCTCTGATTTTTTATTTTGTCCACATGACACTAGCTATATGCACCATTAAGGAAACCACCACTTGAAATGTTTGATTATTCCAGACTACCTTGTCTCAGTAAGAATGAAAGGAGCACATGAATTCTGTTAAAGATTGTCTGTTCTTTCCATGTTTATGTGTAACATTTTAGAGTACAGTAAGAAAATTAAATCTAATGGGCCCAGAATCGGATTCTCAGACAGAACAATAGTGTTAAAGGCAGTTTATTAGTCAAAAACAGGCTTACAGTTCAGCAGTGGGCAGTCAGTCAGAGCAGGTAAACAAATCCAAGAGTTGTTCAGATGGGTGAAAGTCAGGGAACACACTATGGGGAACCAAACTAAACAAAAACTGTCCTGCTACAGCAGTGACATGCCACAAACACCCTTGCAACCAAACAAAGGAAACTGGGAGTTCATACACTGTGGGTTAATGACCAGTTGAGATCAGATGTGCAAGCAGGTGGCTAATCATGTGGCAGCAGAGGAGGGACAACAGTGAGGACAACTAGTGGAAAGGTGAGGTATGACAGGGACTGGAAAGTTCCATAGGACATGTGGGTGCAAAGACAGGAAGAAAAGTCTGAAGGAGAAGAGGTGGACAAGGGAGACAGAGCCTGAGTTATCATGTCTTTGGATGTGTTAAAATAATTAAAATAAGTAGCGGAATAGAGAAATCCCTGTACATTGTTGTGAGATATCTGCACCTGATGGACTAATTAATTTTCCTGCTCCAGTCAGACGTGTAAAATGTTGGTCTATTAATCCTACAGCTAACATTTGTGTATATAAAACAAGACAATGAGGACTGCATTACAACTTAACTCCAGTTTCTTTAAACACCACAAAAGGAGTCTCTGCACATTTAATAAATTAAATTAAATAAAAACATCAGGCACAGACATGAATACTCACATGCAACAAGCACACAAAGGAAGAATCACTTTTAGCAAATCTAATCATCAATACCATAATAACAAAACTGAAGTGTCTTGATGTTTACCCAGCCAATGGAAACTGGGCTGAGTCCAGAGCAAAGAGATTCAGACGTAGATTTGAAGAGCTCGACTGAGTTAGAGCAAAGGCTCTGACCCCAACTTATTGTTTTTAAAACTAGGAAAAGTTAAATAACCAGCATCAGCGCAATATAAAGGACGTAAATGGCTATTCTAAGTTATAACGAATCATTTTAAGCTTTGAAGTTGGATATGTTATTTTAAACTCAGTATAGGTGGAATAATACTGAAACTCCTAGATGTAAGGACACTCGCTGCTGCATTTTGGACTAAATCAATACCCCTTTGTTGCTTTTATGGGGTGGCCACCAAAAGGAACATGACGATAGTCACTTTAGATGTTCTTAAAGTATTTGCAATGATTTAATGGGATAAAATGGGAGGGATGCTCCTCAAAATGGTCAGATTGTGTATTGTTTGTTATGCCATAAGACATTTACTATGTCTGACCTGTAAAGTTAGGAATTAAAATGTGTAAAACAATGAACATTTGAACTTTTTCTCCACTTTATTAGGTTTCACAAACTCCCATGAACTGAGAATGTTAGTGGGTTATGTAAATAAAATCACAATGATATACCTTTTTAATATTTATAAATGATCAAAGGGCCAGATTCGGCCCAGTGGCCACCAACTGAACTGGCCTGCCTGACACCCTCTAAGGCAAACCTTACTTGCTCTTATTCAGCTCCAATCAGTGCACACATTTGTATCTTCAAACAAAAAAACAAAACAATCTGCAATCATAAAGATTTATTTTCTTTTTCCCTTTATTCACCAATTTGTGGATACACACATAGAGATACAAATATACTAACAATACATAACAATACATTATACAAAAGCATTTAAGGCAACAGGTGACAATGAAGAAAAGAAAACATAAACATAAAAACCAAGTGGTGATCTGTTTGGGTTTGGCTGTTTTTCAGATTTTTGCAGGATGGGTTTGGTTTAGTGTTAGTAATTCTTTCTGCATCATACAAACATTTTTTTTGTTTATTCCCTTTTTTCCTTCTCTGCCATCCCCCTGTTCCCTTTCCCCTCCCCAGCAGCACGCCTACATTTATTTGTGTTGTGGCATTAGCTCACCGACAGTTGAACAGCTCTAAGAACTGCTGAGTATGTTTTATCAAAGTGGTCGATGGGTTTATTTTGTAGACCCGATTGCTGTTCCATTTTATCTGTTGTGTTCGGAGATCCAACCATTGTGAGATGTTGATTTTTTTCCCAACTTTTCAAGATTAGTAATATGATTTTCTTGGCAATAGTTAGGGCTACAAGTAGAGATATTGTATCATAAAGATAAACTTGAGGCTTCAAATAGCTCTCTAACCAATTAACAGTTGATGTAATTGTTTGTATACAAGGAAAACAGTATACAGATTGAAACAGGTGTTCACAATGTAGAGGCTTTACAACACTATCAGCGTCTTTACTCCGCTCAGCCTCCAGTGGAAAGATGCTCTGTTGAAATGAGCCATGGATTACATCCCATCTACAATAGGTTGCACAAAAAATGAGATAGGCATATATCCACCTATTCATATCCAACCACATCGGCTTAGAGCAGCACTGCTGACTAGACAGGAGGCACAGAAGATTAGAAGACCTCAATCTAGCGTACATTAAGGCTAGAGACTGGGCCTGCAGCCACAGGATGATCTCCCAGTCAGTCTTCCCTTTGATATTTTAGCTTTTCACAGTCTTTTGCCTCTCCCCCTTACTTCTTCCCATTTCTCCCACTACTCGGGGACCTTCCTCCTGACACAAGCCCCGGCAGCTGCAGTTGGTGAAGCAAGCCGGCTTGCTTCTCGATTCAGTCGCATCTCCACAGATGCCTCCCTGGAACGCTGCAAACGGCTATTACATAAAAGCTGAGTGACTTACAGGCAAATCCTCTCTACCCCAAAACTGCCAGAGCATACTGCCAAACCACAGAGAGTGGGGGAGAGAGGGAGAGAAAGAAAGAGAGAGACAGAGAAAGAGAGGGAGAGGGATGGTGGTGTATTTTTGGGTGCCGAGAACTGCAGAATGTCAGCATTTAATCCCTCCCCAGCTCCCCATTTTTTCCTTTTACTTCTTTCTTTTTCACTCTTCAGTCCTCAACCCTTTCCCCACCCACAGCAACTCCCCTTAAACACACACACACAGACACACACAAACAGAGACACACACATATCCCCATGCAACATGAACAAACATCATCGTTCAGTCTTTACACAATGCTGGAGAAAGCAGCTCATCAGAACCGCTTCATCCCTTCACTCAAAGTGAAGATGTAAACATCGTCATAGGTGTGTGTGTCTGTGTGTGTGTCTGTGTGTCTGTGTGTATAGTGGCAACTGGCCTGCTTTAAAATCTGGCTTCCCAACAGACACCAAATCTGTGTTTGTTTCTCCAGCTTCTGTGTTTCTCTGGATCTCCCTCCAATTCTCACCAGTTCTGGGCAAACAACTAAAAGTGCCGCATTTAAGTATGAAGTTGTGTGTTTGAGCTGCCTTAGATACGAGGTGTGTGTCTGTGTGTTTATGTGCGTGCATGCATGTGTGTTTCCTGTGGAGTTATATTGGAATAAGAACACAAAATTCACTGGGATGAAAATATTAACGACACATGAACACTTTCACTTGCTTACACAAAGAAAAAATCAAGTAGAACAGGGTCAGTGAAGCACACACACACACACACACACACACACACACTAAACATACAAATTTAAAATATATACACACTACCAGGCAGGGCACCAGCGTGGCAAAAGTCATGATGCATTTATGGTGCAACAATTCCAATGCATGACTTAGTTTTAATTTTGTGACTTAAAGTACAACAACTACCTCTGTAATAAAAACGCACAGGGAACTATTTAACCATTTAAAAGCACGCAAAGGTCAAATAATTTCATAGCATGTAGGGCAGCCTACATGGCACTGCATAATGTTGTTGTCCACTAAAGGAACATCGCCCTAGAGGGCACTTTACCATGTTTTTCTGCTGGAAGGGTGCCCTAAAGGATACTTTATCATGTCTTGTCCACTGGTAGAGCGCCCTAGAGGGACTTAACCAGTAAGTTTTGTCCACTGGGTGGACACTTTGTCACATTTTATCTATCATAGGGGTATCCAAGAGGGAATTTTTGCATTGTTTTTTTTTTTTTTTCGAACATGGCGACAGGTGGGGCAATCACCCTCCCTGTCCACCTTCTAGAGTCCACCAGTGCAACAGATACACAAATGTGTATTTACACAAATTCATGCAAGCACACACTTCACTGCCACACTCCTTTTATATACACACACCCACTGAACACACAAAAATGCTTGTAAGAACACACACACTCACACTATGTTTGTGTGTGTGTCAGTGATCCCACAGCATCTCTGGCTGGGCTACAGTGTCATCACAGTGTGTGAGCGCCACACTCTGTCACTCTGCCTTGCTGGCAACCAGCCTATCAAGACGCAGCAGCCCACACTTCCTGGTGTGATGGAATTGAGCCTGTTCCTCTCCTTCTTCTTTTTTTCCCACTTCCTAAAGATCCAGCAGTTGTTGTCAGGAATAGTTGTGTCAGGATTTTTTTTTTTTTTTTTTTTCTGACAGAAGATGCTAATATTCCTAAACACCTCAGTTGCTATTGACTCAGATGGATTAAAAGTCATTAGAACATGTGGGCTTTTGTGTGCTGAGCTCATTTCTGGCAGGCACACATCAAAACAATGTAATAGGATTTCCTAACAGTGAAATGCAAATTTTAAATCTTTTCCCTTTGAAGTGTTAATTAGTATAGGTAAATAGAATCCATATCACCTGCAGTACATGAAGCTATAACAGTTATAAACATTCAGCTGTGCTCTGTCATTCACTCTCATATTTTAACACTGGCATCCACTGAGCATTTCATGGCAAATTTCTAACCTTTTGTGCATTCAAACCAAATTTTTGGTTAATAAACTGGTTAATAATCAGATCCTGGATCAGTCATCTGGTACAAAGAACTCCAGTGGTTGCAGGTTTGATTCCCACAG
The DNA here is from genome assembly GCA_034769285.1 of Lutjanus argentimaculatus. Classification (NCBI taxonomy): domain Eukaryota; kingdom Metazoa; phylum Chordata; class Actinopteri; order Lutjaniformes; family Lutjanidae; genus Lutjanus; species Lutjanus argentimaculatus. Next base: position 25,652,334 of record JAWZSL010000010.1, on the reverse strand, counting down.
CAGCTTGTGTGTTCAAAGTCAGCAGTTTGTCCCCTGTCCTAAATCTCCTTCAGCAGGTCATTTAGCTGTCCACCTACAGTAAAGCACTCTAGATAATAACATCAGCTACAGTGCCTTAAAATCTAACACACAATTTGTCTCTGATGATTTCATTAATTTCTCAGCACAAGATATTAAATTGAATTAAGTTCCTGGACTCAAAAACAGGTGCTGGTTTTACTGTAAGTGGTCCCTGAAGGTAACAATGCCATTACCAGCTGATTCTGCTGGGACAATATACTGTTTACCTTCATCCTGACTCGGCCCACAAGACCAAAAAAAATTGAGGAACTGTCTGTGTCCTTGACTCTTAAATTTTATCATTCCCAGGCGCTTCCAGCTTGGCTCTGCGCTCCATCAAAGACAATTAGCAGAGAAGGTGTGAAGCCCACTGAGGGATCATTTTCTAGTCACTGCGCTAGTGACTCCTACTGGTGGGTTGGGGCACATGTGCAGAGAGAGCATGGCCCTCAGTGTTTGGTTCATCAACTGAAACATGTGGCTCTTTAAACTTCAAGCCACCAAGAGGCATTGCCAAAGACAAGGACTAGAGTGCATTTTACTGACATTTTTAAAGGAATAGTTCAACCCAAAATCAAACATATAATCAATTCATTTTGCCTGTGCTATTAATTTAATTTCTGGTGTGAGCAGTTTCATCTAGATACTATATTCTTTCTACCAAACTATACCACCAAACTGTATCACTGTGCAGAGGGATGCATGCAGAGCTGCTGCTGACCATTTGGGTGCCTCTAAGCGTGCTTTGTTTTGTGTTTTGTGATGCCCAAAAACATTTTTTGGGAGTGCAGTCTTCTTTAAACCGAATTCAAAACTGAATGTACATCTTGTATAACCAGTAATGGTCTAATGGTGCCTGCCGATTGTAGTTGTGCTTCATGTTAAATAATTAATCACTATGATTATAATGATTGATGATCATTAGCAGGGACAAAGAAAGTCAGTTACATTTGGAGGGTGCTGCGAGAACATCAGTCTGTATGTTGTTTGAATGGCCAGGATAACTGATTTCTATGGTTATTAACAAAAAATTATTTCAAAAGCAGTATCTCAGAACAATGACCCATCTCAAAATAATAATTCAGTATTTCAAAATAATGATTTAGTATCTCTAAATAATGAGTACCTCAAAATATTAAGTTAGTAACTCAAAATAATGATAAACTTTCTGAAAATAATTACTAAAAGCCCAGATGCATACACTGCAGGCTTCAGTTTTAAAATTCCAACGCCACAGAACCAGCAGTATTTTAGGAAAAGGTTGCTATTCATGTGCATCTATTTGTCCCTTTACTGTTATTATTGTTAATAATTTCTTCTTATAAATTCTTTAATAAAATATTGTCCTCTGAGGAGAAAAACCTTCACTTTTTTTACAGGTCTGTCTATATAATGACTGAAATGGTGCACAATATTCATGTTCTTGCATTCGGCAGCAGAATAATTTACATTAGTTTCGCTCTGACAATTCATATAGGTGAGGACATTCTAGACTACAGCAGACAGCAAACTGAACACCAACATACACCTCGGAGATGAGGGAGAAACAACGTCTGGACACTTCATCACGTTTACAATAATGCAGCGCAGTGAACTCATGACGTTTCATGGAGGAGACATGCGTCTGTCTGTCACTATAACAGAAACTTTAGTCTGCAGTGTATAAACCACAGAACTGTACAGTAACATCAGCAGTCATGATTAAAAAAAAAGTTTTTATATCAGTTGACACTTGACACACACTCTCCCCTCTCCCTCTCCCCATCCAAAACTTACAACTCTCCTTTGGCTCTTCCCATTTGATGCTCCAAGATTGAAACAATTTCAGAGTGGGAGCATAAAGGCAGTTTGACACATGTCAAGATGCTTTTATTGCATTTTGGCCTGAGTAATTATTTTGAGAAACATTCTCATTATAATGAATTACAGGATCTTCTTTTTTTCATCACATTGGTGGAAATGGGCTTCCATGAATACAGATGTTTGGAGACGAGCGTATAGCATGGCTCCGTCTTGTTTCATTCTTAACAGAGACTCCAGCCTGCAGTGTATTTCATTACTTTACTGATAAATCACAGAATTATAGACAAACATTAGACTTTGTGATCAAAGTTTTCATATCACATCTTCACACTTCTATTCACATTCGCACTCTCTCTCTTTTTCACTTGTTCTGAGCTTTCTCCCTCTCGCTCTGCTGTGAGAAGTATACTTTTCGCATCCACAAGTCTGTTTTGCATGCCCACTCCAGCACTTGGAGCCTTACACATAGCACGTAATGCACGCATACTTACAGCGGTAGTACTGGATGCACACATCTATGGACGAGAGGCTCGTGCTTGAGACAGCACAGGATGCAAACATTAATGGCGTCCTCCTTGGCTGAGTGGTAACCTTTTGTCCATGAGTAGATGCACATTTCTTTTTGTGTGTTGATACGATTGGTGGTTTTAGTTAAGTAGACAGAAAATAGCTCCTACCAGGGCTGTCTCCTGAAAGTCGAAGATCAGAATCATCAGTTGAAGACCCTTTAGTCAACTAACATTCTTCAAGTAATTTGTTTAAAACTTTATAAATTTTATTTTATTGTGTTTGACACCATTTTCACGTGTACATTTTAAATGTAAAGTCAAATGTGACATCGAGATACTTGAACTCATTTACAGTGTTAAGCTCCTTGCCTCTCAGGAACACATTTGAATTAGTCACAGGTACTGGTCGTTTTGTGAAACATCATACACACTGCTTTTTTTAGTGTTCAATAAGAGACATGATTTAGTAAGCCAGTCCTGAACATGAGTCATTGCAGATGTATGTATTTCATCCATAGGGAAGGCTTCATCAGAAAAATTTAAACATATCAATTTAGATGGAAAAAAACCTGGTGGTTGACAATATCAAATGCCTTCATCAAGTAATGAAACACAGCACCAACACCGACACCCTTATTCAGACAGCACTTAACCTTTTCTACAAAGACACATTCTGCAGATTCTGTGGAATGGTGGCTATGGAGCCGTACCTGCGTGAGATACAAAGGGGTGGCAGACCTTTGTTTTGTGAAGACACCAGCCTTGCTACCAACATGAGAAATACAGGAGCAGGAAGAGATAGTGAGGACGCTCCTGTCCTTTGACAAGGAGTGGCCCAGGTAAAGAAGGAAAGGGACAGACTGAGGCAAGAAAAGAAAAAAGAAAGCAGCAGGAGAACAAAATGAGCGCTGAGAAAATCCGTTCCACTCTCAAGGAATGGAATGGGAGCAGGGAGGAACCTGACAGACTAAATGATGAAGAAAAACAGGAGCATGAAGAGAGAAGGACCGTAGCAAGGTCCTCAATCCATGAGTTTGTCAGGGGACAGCTCATACTGAAAAGTCAAGAGGATGAGGAGAGAGACAGACAGGAACAGGAGGAGAGAAGGAGGCTGGCCTGATCCTTTGGCCAGAAGTGGGCTAGGGCCAAGAAGAAAATGGAAAGGCTGAGTGATGAGGGAAAGAAGGATAGAAGCAGGAGAGAATGGATAGCAAACAGGAAAAAACAAAAGAGAGAGGAGAAAGAAAAAGAAGACAAGCAGAAGAAGGAGAGAAAAGACAAGATGAAGAGGAGAAGAGGCATTCAAGCAGGACAGGAAAGAGAGAGAAAGACAAGAGAAAGAGGCATACAAGAGGAAGAAGGAGAGAAAAAGACAAGAGAAAGAGGAGGAAGAGGCACACTAGAGGAAAACAAAGGAGATAAAAAGGCTAAAGAAAGAGGAGGAAGTGGAAAGAGAAAAACAAAAAGGAGAAAGAGGCATACAAAAGGGAAGAAGAGAGAAAAACAATAAAGAGAGAAGAGTCAAAACACAGAAGAGGGAGTGAAAACAGAAAAACAGAGAGGAAGGACAGAGAAAAGCAGACCCCAAAAGTTAGTCTGCTTTCAAGACTAACCTCTTGGTACAGTTGTAGTTGCTGGAGCAACAAAGTTGCCATTGCCACCAACACAACCCGAGAGACTGAAACATTCAACGCACTTGGTAAGAAAAGTCAATTTTCATAATTTCAGCTAAGGTTTCATTGAAGTCTGCATTGGTTCATTGTCTATTATAATATGTGGTAGGTTTGAATATTTGGCATTTGTTTTAAATAAGCAAATTAATTCATGTTAGTTGCATGGTTTGCATAAACTGTGAGCATCTTAGCCTTTAACTTAAAGGAATAGGTAAACACTGGGGAATATGAGCTCTTCCCTTCTTGCCAAGAGTAAGATACAATGATAGATACCACTCTCATGTCTGTGTATTAAAGGATAGATTTGCTCAATTCTTCCAGTGGTGGAAGTACACTTACTCAAGTTACTGTAATTAAGTCATTTTTTGGGGGTACTTGTACTTTTATGAGTATTTCTTCTTACTTAAATGTACTGCAAGGAGTTTTAAACAGGTTTTGAAACAGAACTGAACAAAACAAGTCTGTGCTCAAGCAAAGTTAGAGTGATTAGTACCTAGCCAGTTAAACAAAGTGGTATGAGATTTTTCTCAAGATAATTCTATTTCTGGCATTATTTTTGTGGTTATGGTGGTGGAAACACCACTGCTTTTGTCCATAAGGGCCTCTAAAATCATGACAGTTCCTTGTAATAGCTTCAAAGGAATAGGTCAAGATAAATATGCTCTCTTTCTTTCTTGCATAGAGTTAGATACAAAGATCAATACCACTCTTTTGTGCATGGGTGGACATAGGCCAGTATGGTACAGTAGATTCAGTGCCGGGAAAAGGGGACAGCAGCTCTCTGCTCAAAACCCACATACAACAACCCATCACAGTTTTATTTCCAACAAGAAAACACATCTGTCCTGTCAATACTAACAACATTTTATAAATTGCTTCTAAAATGTTGTGTGTTTGTACCCAGCACAGAACTGTGGGTTTCCGTGACGGAGAGAATCCCACAGCCTTTCTAAAACTGTTCAGTCAATTCAAAAAAGAAAAAGTCTGGAGTGCTTGAAAGTTCAAACATGAAGGTGCTCTTTGGTAAGGAACACAAAAATTCAAAAAATAAGAAAAGTCCAAGTCAGTCTTTTGGCAAAAAGTTAAAAAGCCTGTATTCAGGTGGTTATTTCATAATAAAATTTTAAAATCCTTGAAAATGGAGGTTTATCACAACCCACTCATAATGGCACAAACAACCTTCTCCATGGTGTCAAGGCTGTTTGTGCTGCTACGGCTACCTTTCTTCTTAATTGAACTGTTTAGTTACTGCTGAGGCTGACTGTCTGATATCGAAGTCTCTGGCCTTTCTGGCTGGCTGTTTGATTTTGAGTTTAGATGCATTTGATTTAAATTTATGTACTTTTGTTATTTTTTTCCACAACCAAGCCAACATAAGTGTTTTGCTTTGATTAAAAAAAACACTTTTAAGTTATCTTCCATGTTAATGTGCATGTGAGAGATATTTTGAGACATTTTACTTATCGTCATCTCTTCTTTCATTTATGTGCCCAATGTTCTGAAAACTGTTGTAGATTAATTTAGTTGTAATTTTCTTCTTATTCAAAACAAAACCAATTATGATTTTGATTTTACTCCAGTACTGCACCTGCAGTTCCTCAGTTAACTGAGGAAGTATGGTGCAGAAAATAGACAAAAAAATAAGAGAGCAGAAAATGAGCGAGATACTGAGGGAGAACAAAATGCAACCAAGTCCTAGTACTGCTGGAGGAATTTGTGTGTCCAGGTCTAAATCCAACACACAGTTTATCAGCGTTTAGGGGTGGCTGCAGCTTGGGGCAAAGGATGGTGGTTTGAATTCCACACACTGAAGTGTCCTTTAACAAGACCTGACAGTAACCGAGGCTATGGGGGAGAGTCCCAGAGTCCCTTAAGTATGTTATCTGCACTGATCAGGTCAGACATGTACAGATTCTCCTTGAAGTTGGTCTGGTGTCAATAAGACAAAACCAAGTAGAGTTATATCACTAATAAGAAAGGATCAAGTATGGGACACTGTTTAACTTATGATGCCCCTGATAACTTTGGGCAACCGAAGACAGGCACAGCCACAAGTACTTGACCTGGTTGCTACTGTCAGCAGGCACAGTGTGCAACGTATTTGAATAAGAAAGTAAGAATAAGAAATAAGAAAAGAAAAAAAAAGCCCGGGTTTGGGAGTGGTTGCCACTATGCCACTACGCCACTACTACCTCAGTGACCTGTGTGACAGTGAGCCTCCCAAGACAACACCAGCACTTCCTTCCCAACAGAAGCCACAGAGGGCGTTTTGCTCAGACAAACCTCCTACCACCGACTGACTGTGAACAGAGCCCTGCATCACATCCAGAACCTGTGCCAGAACGTGTTCAGACTTCCCTGAGCTCCTACAAAGCAGCTTTTGCTTCTGCAATCACCTGAGCTGCAATCCATCTAGTCTCCTAATACATATGTCCAGACAAAGCCCTGCCTCTCCTTCCTCAATCGTCTCTTTATAGCCTCCTTGAATTCCTCCCACACCATACTTTCACCTCTGCACAACACAGAAGCTACAGCTCTTCTGGAAACCTCTCAGCTGACCTTGATAGAAATACATCAAGACATCTTCTGACACTGGTGTCCAGCAGCAGGCACCAATGAGCTTCTGGCCTCCTCCTCCTCCTGTAAGTTCTTTAAAGTCTCTCATTTGAAATGTTAAGGTTTTCTGCATCATTTTGAGAAATTATGGTTTTGGTTTGAGAAAACTTGAAGGAGTGGACTGCATATCTCACTTTGTCTTTATCTTTTGTCCACTACCATTTTATCCCGGTACCCCTGATGGCAAAGCTTATCAGCAGCAGCAGTGTCTTCAGTTGCTGCCACAACAGACACCAATGAGCTTCACTGAAAAACTACCCCCACAATGGAAGGTTTGAGATGAGACATGATGTGAATTTATGTCCTCACCTCCTTCAGCATGCAACTAAATATGTCTCACTGTGATCCACTCCAATACACACGCTGCACTGCTACCTGTAAGTATGTTAAAGCCTCTCCTGTGAAATGTGAAAGATTTTCTGCCGCATTTTGAGAACTGATGGTTTGGGCTGTATCTTTCACTTTCTCTTTTGTCCACTGCCATTTTATTAAGGTACCCCCGCTCAGCTCTCTGTGACTCACCTCTTTTCTCTCCAGGCAGAACAAGGAGAGAACTGCCATAAGTTTAATATGGACTTTTTACTTTTAGAATGCGTTATTTGGTTGGTTTGAAAGTTAACAGATTAAGGAATAAAGAGTGAAACACCAGATTGTGGATGCATTAATGATCTAAATTAAAATCCTAAATTATTATTACAAGGAAGTTTTCATTCTTTCATTCATTCCACCCTGCAGTGAACTGCTGACTTGCCCAGGGTGTACCCCGCTTCTCGTCCATTGTCAGCTGGGATAGGCTCCAGCCCCCTGCGACCCTTCAAGGATAAGCGGTTACAGACAATGAATGAATGAACAAGGAACTACCATCATTAATTTATTGAACTTTGGCAGTTTTCTTTGTTTTGTGTCTGATGTATCTGATGTAAATGTGTAAATTAATTCATGATGATATGCAACCAATGTGTGTGTCATTCTATAGGGACATCCACAGCCTGTTCACCCTGCTGCCGTCTGGCAAGAGATACAGAAGTATCTGCTGCCATACCACCAGACTGCCTCTCCACCAGACATGCAAACACCTAACTAATCTTGCTATACAACACTGTGTGACATGATACATAAATCTGACTTATTTCTTGTACCTTGTATGTTGAATTTATGTGTCTGATGGTCTGACAAAACTGACTATGACCTGGCCTAATTATTGAACCCTGATTATCTGCTGCTATATCCCTCCCTCCTGTAGTTATGGTAAATACACTATACTTAGGTTACAGTTAAAGACCCAAGCTTAAGTTCCTTCATGTTTGGTATGGTCATGGCAAAAAGGGTTATCCTGAGAGAGTGGAAATCTGTCTCCCTTCCCTGCTTTAAAAAATGGCTAAATGACATGGTTTCTTGTCTATATCACGAGGAAATTCAGTATATTCTGTCCAGTGCCCACCCTAAATTTTCTTGAGATCTGGGGACCCTTAATTGATCATATCAGCAGGGAGAGGTGTCATACTGTGACCTAATTACATTGGACTGCACTGTACTGTGCTGTATTGCGTTGTATTATACTGTGCTTTGATCGCCAGGTTTTTCGTTTTTTTATGGCCTTCCTTGACCTCACTCTGTCTTAGCAGCATGGACTATTTCTAACCCTCAATCTACTTGTGAAAATTTCTACTATTGTATGGCTTGACATGCATATGTGCACCTTTTCTGTGAGATTTTCTGTCTCTATTTCTCTATTTTTGTACTCTGTGTTATGGAGAAGTAAACATTTTCATAAATAAAATATATTTTAAAAAAATCTAAGCTTAAGTTTTGCCAAAAAAAGTAGTTGTTACAGTTGCAGGTCTGAGACAAGATGCAAAATCCTGCACAAAGGTAAGTGCATTACAACCCATCAACCACCCCAACCTCCGTGTCTGCCGTGCTGAGGCGCCTATAGACTGAGAGACAATAACAATCTTACTAGTTCATTCAGTGTCACACTGTGCGAAACAGCTCTAACAGTCTTTGTCACGATCTGTGTCAGACTGTATGATATGAATTTTGAGGCATGTCAGATGGTGCGATGAGTGTCTGGTGAAGCATGGTATTATGATTTAATTCGGCAAAAAGAACAAATGTAGCAAAAAAATTAGCAAGCTTTTGCCACATCACTGACACTTTTATGAATTAAAACAAAAAATAAAAAGGGGGGAGCAGGACTTATATTACACCTGTTGAATTAAACCATTTTAATCCCAATTGTACTGACGATTATATTAATGTAATGAAGAAACTGCTCCCCTTTTTCATTTAATGTGGGAGTGCCAGGAGCTCCAGATGTTCTGAAGTGACAGAAAGTGTTCCTGTTGAACCTAAAATATATTTATTACATACATACTCTTAAGATTTTCCAATAAATGTGAGGAAACACAAACTAATTAATTTCTGTCTGGTACAAGCCAAACGTGTAATTGCTTTAAAATGGAGGAATATTCAGAGGCACAATTCTAGTCAGTGGATTAAGAAGGGGGCAGACTAGCAGAGGTAAAATTGAGGATTTTTATAAGATGTGGGTAACTTTCGTAGACGCTTTGTGGATTGCCTGAGTTATAGAAATGTACTGTATAGACTGTATAGACATTTTTTTTTACCCTCTATAATTACTTGCTTATTTGTGTTTAATCTACTTTTTAAAGGCCCAGTGCACCTTTTTCCAGTTGTTTTCTATAGTCAGTGTTTTGCATGCTGATAATAATAATTTTGCAAAGTGCTCTAAACGCAGCATGTTGAAAAAACTTCAACTCAGAGCAGAAAAGCAGCCAATGTCAATTGGCTGACAATGTTTTTTTTTTTTTTTTTTTTGCCATTGTCCAATCAGATAAATTGAGAGGTGGGCCTTCTGCAGTGGTGAGGACACTTTTTACAGTTGCTTGGAAACAACATGGTGGACAAATGAGTAGGGGCTGCTGCTGAATACCTGGAACTGTACGATTTTACCAACTGTAGTTAACAGGATTTGAACAGAAACAGCAGCCTGGAGACAAATAAGTGCAGTCCTTATATACTAACATAATCCCTTTCATCACTTATGACCAGGTTTGGGAACTCACAAATTACATGTAACAGGATTACGTAATCAGATACAAAAAAAAAAATCAACTATATTCCATTACAGTTACGAAAAAAGATGGAATCAGATTACAGTTCCGTTTTGTATAAATGGGGTTTATTTAGCAGGATTCCAATTTTAAAATACATTCTGAATAAAAAAAGGGATATATAACCACATTGGAACACTCTGAGTCTCACAACACCACTCTGGTCTCAGTGAAACCAGCTAATCTTCCAGTCAATTTATTATCATGGTCTCTGGTGAAAAAATGCTTCACTGGGTGGAAATTTCAACATTATTTTGTCTTTAAATCAGAGAAGAGGCACAACATCACAGTACAGCGACAGCTCTGCTTTCAGCCGTGAAAATGCTGTCATCATCCAAAACTGGACATCTAATTTAAACAAATACTTAATGTTGCAGGTAGGACAATCACTAAGATCAGCTACTTACAAATGAAGCAGCAGGCTAACCTGTCAACCCTGGCAAAATATTTTGGGACTGTAGGTGGTGATGATAATAACTAGGATGTGGTTAAAAACACCAGCCCTAGAATAAGTGTACATCAGTTTACTTGAACTCTGAGCGCAAAGTGTGAATAACATACATAACAAAGAACATTTAAATGCTCATAATGACCACTATTAACCTAAATGTGCATTTGCACATAACATATGAAGTAACCCTCTGAAGCCTGCTTATGACCCACTAGAAGTGTGTGGTGGTGGCTGTATCTGCAGCCACTCTGCCCTCTGCCTGTATTTCTCATTATGTTGCTGTGCTTAGAACACTTCAGCAGCCCAAAACATTGGTTTCTGATGTCCTGAGAATGACACACAACAATAAACTAGCTCTCTGGTGCATTTACGAACAGCTCAAACAAGTCCCACTGATTGTACCTTTAAGCTGTTAACTTACTTCCCATGTCTCCTTTTCACCCCCCTGGGCAAGCTGCAAGTTGCCCCATGATTTCTGAGGCTCTCACATACCCACACATAGATCTCAGTTTCCCTGTGCCAAGCGTAGCATTCGGAAACAGCCTTTCACCCTCAATCAGAGCCCAAACAAGTGCCCTCTGCCTGTCTAACTAGAAAGTTAGAGGCTTCTACCTAATCAAAATAAATTATTTTCTTTTTCTATCTGCAAGGACAGGTGATCCGCTGGTCAGCTGCAAACAATTTTGAAAAAAACGCACCACACTGCTCTTTTTTTGAGCAACAGCTTCAACAAAAAAAGAGGCAGTGCACCTTGTGTTTGCAACCCACAACAGTTGCTCTGTCTAATTGCGGCCTAGGTCTCTCATATTACAGAGAGTGTTGTGTTATTGGAGATGGGAAGGAAGGGTTTTATTTGTAAATTTTCTGGTTTTTTGTAAATGTTCTGTCTCTTTAAAATGAGAGAAAAGCCAACCTGCAGTTCTGAAAAAAAGGAGGAGGAGGTTATGTTGTGAAGCCGGGGAAAGAGGGCAACATGAAATCCAGATTTTGCAACGGTAAATATATTGCTAGCAGTAGCATTACACCAACTCATCAGTGTCATTTCATGTCTATTCTGATTGGCTGGTTTATAAAACCGGGTCGTAGCAGCAGTCACGAAATCTAAAGCAGTCGACAGTGTTTCACAAAATCTATGAGCAGGCAGTCTTTGGACTGACTACACCTACATAGGACTTCACCATGTTTCTCTCATGATAGAGCCCACAATTACAGTGTAGAGGGGGCTTTAAGTGCACATTGAACATTGGCACTGGAAGTAAATTGTGAGCTGCAGATTTGTTCAATATGAACATAATTAGGGATACTGGGCTGGTTCAACGCCAACATGCAGAGCCAAGGGAGGAAGATGTGTTCAATGCACATGTGTAGCTAGACAAATACTCTATATGATAATGATGCTGTATCTTTGTATGCAAGTTAGACCTTAGACCCAAATAAAAGCCATTTTTTAATATTTACCAGTGTTATACAATCAAAAGTTTTAGTTGTGAATATCGTAATAAAATTTGATAATGAATGTAGGTCTGGCATTTTGCACAGTGATGTGGAATTTTCCATTCTCAAGTGGGATTGACGAAACTGAAGAAGAAATAAACAGTAAAAATGTCATTAACTAGCTCTGTGGAAATGTGTCAGCCGTCAAAGGCAGGTTACACACACACAGATTTACAGCAATAACATTTCTAAACAACGTGCATACTGTATATATCCCACTGTGTACATACACACACATTCAGACGCATTTATTGACACAAGTTCACACATACACACACACAAACGTAGTTAAAGGCGTACATTCCCAAACACACGAGCCAAACTCTCTTTGTCACACACACAAACACACCCAACACACACACACACACACACCAGGCGTTCAGCAGTCATGCCTTGCTGTAGGATTCTCCTCTGGGTGCTGCGTCCAAGGTGAGTGCGCTGGCTGGCAGCTCCTGAGGAGTTGGTAGGAAGAGATAGCTGAGCGAAGCTATTAAAATACGGGCAGGAATTTCCCTTATCTCTCCCACCGAGGCAGCTCGCGCCGCTTTGTGCTATTATGGAGATAAAATGCACAGAGGCTTGGAATGAGGGAGGGAAGGAGGGAGGACGAGGAGGGGAGGGCGAGGTTGGGGAGGGAAGGCGTAAGAACGTCAGATTTATGGAGCTAGGGAAGCTTAAGGTTATTAAATCGGAAGATTACTCGACTGCGAAATTGTTGAAGTTTTTACGAGAAGTTGAGGGATTTAGGCCGGTATTAAACAGCAAAGCATTAGGAGGCCAGCAATATACATTATTCACAATTTATTTTTACCCCTTTTCTTCTATTCTGTTCACCCTTTTCTTTATTCCTTCCAGTCTTTCTTCTCCTTCCTTTCATCCAGCTCACAGTCAATATCGAGCTCCCCCTAAATTCTTATTCAGAGGAGCATCTTCGCCTCCCATTTTCTCCCCTCTCTCCCTCCGTGGCAGCAGCAGGAGAACGAAAGAGGAAAAAGAGCAAGAGTCAACGAGAAAGAAAGAGATACAGCACAAAAAAAGATGCTCTGACTGTCATCCCGTGTTTCAGTATTGACACCACTCACAGTGTGAGGTAATGCATACTTCTATCAAGGACATTCATCACTGTCAACTTTTTAGAGCGGAGGAGTAGGAGTTTGAGGGGGAGGTGACGGTAAAAGCAGGGGAAGAAGAAAAAAAACTCTGATTTTACATTAGATTTGAATAGTGTAAGCTGAACTTCACCTACACCTACATAAGGCTAAGCAGTCTCTAATACACTGTTCAGGCAGCACAGGCAAATTGCTTTCATGGTGATGTGAGCATTAACTGTTGTGGCATTGGGTGTATCTTGAGGGCAGATGAATAGCAACACTGCTGCAACAATTTGTTGTTAAAGGGAAGTAACAGAAAGGCTTTATTCAATGTCACAGATTGACGAAAGCAACGCCCACTCTCACAAATACGTTCCTACACCTACTTTTACAACATAATACATCTTAATACATCCTGCTGTGTTTGTTGTTTACCATCGACACTTATAAATGATGGAGTCCTTGGTTTGCAAAACAAAATCACTTTTACTGAAGGGATCATCTAGATGTTTGATGAACTGCAGGGCGAGACAGATTTTTTTTTTCTCAAAATGGATGGCCTGAGTTTTGCATTAGGAGTCTGCACTTAAACAGAATTTATTTGCGAATCACTATTTGCATTCTGAACAGTGTGTGTGTGTACAATGTGTTTGGTTCAGTTTTCCTGAAAAGTGAAATGCATTTGTCTTTTTCAGAGGGGCCATCACAACACATCATAACACCACAACACACAACAAACATGGGTGAGAAATTTGTCTGCCCTCTGCCCCTACTCACACACAGCCTGGTCTCGTTCCTAACTCGTCAGATACCCACATTCTGCTGCCCCCCTTTGGCGACTCATACAGAGTGTGCACCGTACCCGTTAGTGGCTGAAACAGACGGACCAGGCTTTCAAGTGGCTTCAGTGTAAACCCATCCTCACCTGTATGAGACACAGCAGGCTTTTGACATTGCATAGAGAGGGAGAAAGTCAGGTGGGGTGCAGAGGTGGATATTTCATACCATGGACAGAAAAACATGTCTTCTGTTGCCTGTTGTCACAAAAATGTCCTCATTAGCTTAATAAAGAGCTGTCAGTCTCCTACGTGTGGTACATAGTATGAGGAGAAAGACGCTGTGCTGCTGCCAGAGGAGTGCTGACTGAGATTACAGCAGGCATAAGGATAAATTATAATATAATAGATCTGTGTATATTTCTCACTTTCCCCTTAATGGTCTGAATAACTCACTAGATTTTCTGCTAGTCACTTAATTCACATATTAAATATTTTGGTAGTAAAAAATGACCCAAGTATAGGTAGGAATTGGATCAAACAACTGTGTAAAACTTAAAATTGTTTTCTGTCCATAATTAGCACAGGTGCTTTGTCACAATACTAGATCTCAGTAACTGACACTGACTAGACACAAAGAGATAAAAATATTTTAGTCTTTTGATCAACATTATTGAACTATTCAGTAGCCCCTGGATATTGGTAGGGGCCTGGGGTGGATGGATGGCTCAAACAGACACAGGACTTTCACTCAGGAGACTGGGGTTCATGTCCCATGTGAAACTAGAGCTGCAGAGATTAGCTGATTAATCTATTGGTTGTCAACTATTAAATTAATCACCAATTATTTGGGAAATCGATTAATCATTTTGAATCTTTTTGTTTTTTCTTTTTTTTTCTTTCTTTCTTTTTTTAAGAAAAAAATGTCCAAATTCTCTGAGACAAGACATCTGAGTACATCATCTTGGGCTTTGGAAAAGAGCAATCAACATTTTTCACCATTTTCTGGCATTTTATGGACCAAACAACTAATCAAGACAATGGTTGCCAGATTGGATAATGGATGGATAATGAAAGTAATTGCTAGCCTTATGAAAAACCAAAGAGTGACTAAAAGTTTTAAGGCAGATAACGTCACGTCTGACACGTGACTTTCCTTGTGTGACTTTTGTCTTGCGAGTTGCTTCAGTGACATCACATAATACACATAATGTAACATACCGGAACCACATACATGATCTTATCCTAAACCTACCCAAGTACTTTTTGTGCCTAAACCTACCTAACGACCAAATGATAACATCATCAATAATGTGTTAAAAGAGACTTCCTGGCAGTGTCTGCTATCACCACTAAAGGGTACCTTTTGCTTCAATATGAAACGCTGAGGGGTGGTGACAAAACGTATCTGACGAGTTGGGATCAGAACAGGTTGTCACACACACACACACACACACACACACACACACACACCACACACACACACACACACACACACATCACAACCCTACAACCTACACTTTCCACCCCCCTGCAAGGACTCAAAAGGGATGTGTCACTTCAGATCCACAACAACAGTTTTATACACACACACACCTCCTGGCTGGTGGATTCCCGCACACACACACGGCACCCACACTTCTTCCATGTTGTCTATCATTATGTGCTTGGCTTCAAATGTTTACCATGCCTCTCTCTATCCATCTCTCTCTCTGCTTGTCTCATTCAGGTCAGGCTTGTTGCCTCTCAGTAAACAGAAAAAAAAAACACTTTCTCAGAAATGAACATCAGGAGGGGAAAAGTGAATAAAACATTTCTTTCACACCAAACTCTTTTGATAACATGCACATATCCATGTATGCACACACACACACATACACACACATATAAACATGCCTGGAAGAGCATCCTCCCTCTCGCAGTGTCTCTCCACATATCCCCGAATTTCCTGCCATGGAAATTATTCAATCTCCACATACAGTAAATTTAAAGCAACAGAAATTCTATCCATTTTAAATGGAGAGATTTCCTCAGCGATTATAAGGGCTTTGCATGCGTGTGTGTGTGTGTGTTGTGTGTGTGTGGTGTGTGTGTGTGTGTGTGTGAGTTTGTGTGTGTTGTTGATGCTGGTAAGCTGGTAAACACACAGCTGGTCGTGCTCTTTGATACATCAGGAGGCCTTGAGGATATTTCACACTTCTTTTATACTTGTATTCTGCAGCGCACTTTCTCATCCTCTTCTTCTCTCCACCTAATTTGCACAATTTCTCTCCATCCTTCATTGACTGCAGTGACTTGGGGAGAATCTACGCACCCCCAGCTGTGATCTGAGGGATGGGGAACTTTTTTATAAGCCGGCCAGCTAAGTTATTTGTATGCATTTATGTGTATGTTTGCACATACTTGTTGGTATGTATCTATATCCTGGTGAAACTCTGCCATGGATGTTTGTGTATAAATTTCTGCTTGCAGTTTGCTCACAAGTTCTCTCTAATTTTCTGCACTCATTTGCTTGTGTGGTGAGACTGATTACAGTGATTTTCACCAAATACTGGTGAGACGGCAGCATAATGCAGCTAAATGTGGCCAACTACGTCTTGTCGTTTATGGAGGACTCCCCCACTGTTTGTTGACACTCAGAAAGAGAGCCAGCCATCTCCCGCTTCACTAGATAATTCTCCTCTGTGGCGTAGCGGAGAGAAACTTCATTAACCCCACTGCCACGCAGCCAATCCTGGAGATGTGCATGTGTAATGTGGCTGAAAGCAGCCTTTTAACGCTGTAAACACTAACTTGCTAAACGTCAGGATGTATTACACACTCCAGCTAAATCGTAAAGAGCCGGTCTACCAGCTTGTGTTTCATGGGCTGTAGATAAGTGCAAAAATTATGTAATAAATATTATATGAATGCAGATATGTAGTTTCAGCAACAATGCGCTCACATTACATGGTTCTGTGAAACATTTGTGTGTTGAATTTATGTTAATATGACACTCTGCACCAGTGACACAACCCTGTATCCAGCGCCAATGTGAAAGTGAAAACAATATCTACTATGTTTATAATCTTGGAAACATGGGGCTGCCTCTCTTTTGTCAGCTCAAATTAGTCTCTAAACATGCTTTAAATGAGCTATATGTACGAATTTTAGTTTAAACCATTCAAAAAAAATTAACTTATTATCAACTGAATGTGATGAAATTCTATTTTGACGTTATGTCAAAGATGTTTATGAATTGTGTTGCAGAATTATCTACTGATAACTGTTAACATGCTAACCAGCTAGCATCAGTCTGTGCTGTCTCATAATACTACTTGGTACCTAAGTCCAACAACACCACTGGGGTTTTCTTGCCGGGTTTGGTTTTTGGCACTTGAGACCCTACCGTAATCCCCACACTGACTGATAACAGACTTCTACTTGCTCCTGTCCTGGTTCACTCCCAGAACTCTCCTGGTGGTCCAGGCTAGCTACACAGCTTGATAGAGTCCGCTAAGTAGGAGTATGAATTCAACAGGCGACAAATTGATACATATTGCACCTTTAACTGATTTTCTGGCCACTTTGGGGGCAGCAGAAACTGCCAGTTAGCAAAGAGTGCTTCTTTACACATCCAAGCAACATTACCATTTATTTGTTTTTGTATTTCTGGCCACCTAATGAATGAAAGTCCAGTATTTCAGCCCAGTTTTGCTCTCTACTAACTCCTAACGGAAATATCTGGCTCTTTAGCTGCTTAGTGTTCCAATATATTCACCAACTAGTCACTGACTGTGTCTGTCTGCTGTTTGGTGATGGGCAGCTAGTGTGCGGTGAGTTTTTGGAGTGTCTTTTGGTGAAAAAAATCTGCCTGCTGTGAGCGAAAATCATGCTGTCATAGCAGTGAGCGTGAACAGAAACAATAAATTTGCAGACCAAAAAAACAAAACAATGAGCTGAAAGATGCTAAATGCTCAGACGACCTAAAGGGAACTGCAGTAAGGTGATAATTCTCTGTGGGTTCATCACTGTGATTAACCTCTTTCAGATTACACAGTCACTTGATCCATTGTCAATGCAAATATATTGAATATAGAAGCTTTAAGGAAATGTTATAATCTGGGAACCAGTCCAGTGATTGTCTGATGACAATTTATCTCCTGGGGAGAACGGCAAATGCTTCAGGGCATCTGGGGTCTGGAAGAATACTTCAGATACCAAAATCAGGTCTCTTGCCTTCTACATATTCATATGCAGACATTTGTTTACAGAGATTAGAAATGTTATGACATCAGGCTGCAAAACTTGTGCTCATTTGGGCTCACACCCAACTTTGTACAAAAAAAAAAAAAATCTATAAAATGCTTCCTGCAGATGCTGTATGTGTCATTATCAAAAATTCTTACACATAAATAGACATCTTTACACACTATTCCTAATTTAGCAATTTACCTTCAGGCTGCCAGTAGCTAAATAAAGCCTCGGGGGCAAATTGAGGCACCCAGAACTCCATCCTGCATCCATCCGGTCCTCCCACTCCCTGAAGCCCACCAAGATGCTTCCTCCTGGGATGCTACTCCCACTCAGCCTGGGGGCTGGAGTACATATGGACATGTTGGAACCACCTTGAAAATCAAGAGAGAAGAAGAAAAAAGAGGAGAGAGAGAAAACTCAGTTAAAATCAGGTTTGTATATATAAAATGATGTATTTCTCTGGTGCTTTGTGTGCACTTTGGTAATTGTTGAAAGATGAATATAATCGCTTTAAGTTAAATAATGACTTTGGGAGGACACACAGTCAGGAATTGCCATCAGTGATGGCACCCAGTGTAAACTCTGTGCTGGGCAGCTGCCTGCATGTCGTTTATTTCCTCCAGTATCTGCCTCCAGCACACTCACGCATACCAGCCAACAGGCTCCTTCTGTTCCTTTATCACGCACACTGATATTCACACATACTGTAGGACTGCAAAGGGAGTAAATGAGCACACACACACACACACACACTGAGAGGAGAGAAGATGAAAGGTACAGCGACTGAGGGAAAAAATAAGAGAGAGAGACAGTGAAGATTGCAGCTTAACCTCTTGGCTGCACTGTAAAGCAGCACTCACTCACTGGAGCCTTGCTGATAGCCATCTGTCTGGCAGGGGGAGACAGCCTCACCTTCCCAACACATCAGCATGCTCACAAACACTCATCCCACAAATACAAGGGCAGCCACGCAAACACAACAAGCCAGCACTCACAGGTGATAAGTAGACAATGTAAAAAAGATATTTTGGTGTGGCTTTGGTTTTGTACAGTTTTCATTCAGCCAACAGAAATGAAAGTTTAGATGATTCATCGACTGGGTTGCACAAACAATGATTCATTCAATCCAAGTTTAGTTATGATCGGAGTTTAGCAAAGCTAGGTTTAAAATTATTAAATCCAGATTTAAAATGAAGCAGTGCTCAGTTGCACAATAAAAAATCTCTCTCTCTCTGCTTAGTACATCCAAGTTTAGTGATGTAAGCCAACACTGAAAAGAGCTTAATGAATATGGAGATGTTTGCTTATCAAAATTAAATAAAAAATTTAAGTGCTGTCGAGACCTAGTAAGTACTAAAGGCTTGGGAGCGGGATTTGGCTTCTCTGTATTTCTTAACACATGTGCTAGCTAACTAAAAGGTTAACAAAATGTTACACTATTTGCTTGCTAGCTTAAGTGTTAGCTAGCCAAGTTAAACCGTGCAACAAAAACATTAAACCATGATTTAATCAGCCTTTAAATTAATCCTTGTTGGTGCAACATCAGCTTTTATGTGCAAAATGAATCCTGTGACCCCTTCAATTGAACCTGCACACCCTCGAGTCTCAACATAAAGTTATTTTTCTTCATTCATAAAAAGTTAGCTCTTTAGGTATGCAGCATGTGCACCCAAAGCAATGACTAACATCAATTCAAAGTGAGCGTGGGACGTTCATCGACAAAGAATGAGCTATAACTTGGAAATCCTGAACAGAATCCAAAACACTTTAGATTTTGGCTATAAATCTGGAGCTTAGTCAATAGCTCCCTCTCAAAGTGATGGCTGAGCTAAAGAAAACCTTTGCCGTATCCTCACCCCCTCCTCTCCCTCAACTCTTCCTCCTCTCCCCATCTTGCCATCCTTTAGCCCCACTCTTAAAACATAAATTCCTTGAAATCCTCCTACTTCTCCACCTCCGCAGCCCTCTCCTCGCCTCTCGGTGTCCTCTCCACCCCTCGATCCATCTCTGTCCTCCTGATCAATAATCAATCTGCAGGGGCCGAGGCCAGGGGCCCCGCGCCATCTGTCTCCATCGGCAAACCTGAGAGAGAGAGAGAAAGAGGGAGAGCGCGAGAAAACGGGAGGGGAGAGGGAGGAGATAGAGTTCAATCTATCTCCATCTATCTCCATCCGTGGTCAGGTCCACTCTGCCGGTATAGATCATAATTTGGAGAGGTGTAATTGCTGGTCAGAGACTGGGGGGGGACGCTCGAGGGGGGGAGGAGGGGGTGTCAATAATGTTTCTACAGTCCAGTCCTCCCCTCTGCCCCACCTCCCCACTCTCCTGACTGACCCAGTTTTCCTCTTCTTCTCCTCTTCATCTCTTCCTCTCCGTCTCTGTCTTCTTCTCACTTCTCCTGCTATCTTTACTTTTCTCAATTCAATTTACAAAGATCCACAGACCAAAACAACATAATTTATCACTCCTCTTCTTCTACTCTGTGTTGGTGTGTGCTGTATGTGTGTGTGTATGTGCGTGAAGTTTGTTTTCCACTCTAATCCTAGAGGACCAGCACCAACAACACCTACCTTCAGCGTCTGTGCTGCACTTGACATCCGTTTGAGCGTTTATGCGTCAGAGGAGGATGTCGCTGCTTTGATAATGATCTACCTAGTAACACCTGCCTCGGAAAAATAACTCTTGGCTCGATAAACGAATTCTCAAATACACTTGAGAATGTTGCACTGAGCCTGCCAAGACCCAGTGGAGATTTTTCCAACGGCCTAATTTGATCACACTATTACCTAAGCAAGTGCGTGACGTGTGATAGCAGCTCTGAGAGAAGCTCATCCAGCAATGTGTTTGTTTAAAGCCAGAGTAAAACTGTTTTTGTTTTCTTTGATCCCTGTGGTAATTATGAGAACAGATCCATACATTTTGTTTTATTTTTGCCAATTTGGCAGAAAACAAGTTACCTCATTTGTAACTCGAGGATATTTTCACTCAGTCAGGAGCAGGTTTTCTCTGATAAATGTTGTCATGATCCTCATACATCAACAAGACAAAGAGTCAGCAGCCGTGCTTGCAGCTCTGTGAGGGTGTAGTTTGGCACAGCAGTGAGCTAAATGCTAACATCAGTATGCTAACATGCTCACAAAGACGATTCTAACATGTTGATGTTAAACAGGTATCATGTTTACTATGATCACCATATAAAGATATAGTACAGCTGAGCATGAGGCAAAGTAATTTGGACTTGATGATTTCACAATATGGAAAGTGACAAGATCATCAAAATTATTACAGGCGGACAGCAATGTACATGGCAATCCATCCAATAGTTGTTTTTTTCAGTGAAATGTCTGTTTGAGACATTCCATTGAGAAACATAAATGTCAACCTCATGGTGGTGCTGGAGGAAAAGTCAGGGTCAAGTTTCAGTGTACCTCAGCATTCTACAAAGGTTTCTAAGGTATATCTCTTCAAAGGAACATTCTTACCTACGAGTGTTTCAGAGACTATCCCTTAGCGGGTGCGCTAAGGAGAAGCTGCTAAGATACATCCTAAGTTGTATCTGTCTTTCGCTCCAGCACTGAAAGTGTATCAATCAATGCTGCATGCATCTATTGATCACTAGTAAAGGCTAATAAATGACATTTAAATATATCAAGTGTTGCAATAATAATTTGACCTCAATCTAATATTACAGAAATGGAAGCTATGCCGACTAAACATTATCTGCTAATCTATTTAAGAGTCAAGATGAAACCTTGTGATACTTCCCATCAATACATAGCCTATAGCCCACAAAATATAAAACAGATTATGAATCATGTAAGCCACGGTCTGGGACTTCTTGAAAGGCAAAGAAAAATGATATAGCTAAATGGGTGAATGATTTTGTTCTCATACAAACAAAGGTCTAATGCAGATTTGTTGTTGTCACACAATGGGCACCTGTGGGCATGTATGTTTTTTTGTGTTGTTGTTTTTTTTTTGGCATTTTTGCCTTTACTGGACAGCACAGCCAGAAGCAGACAGGAAACGGGGCAGAGAGAGAGAGGGGACGACACGCAGCAAAGGGCCGAAGGCAGGAGTCGAACCAGCGGCCGCTGCAGAGGACCAACAGCCTCCACACATGGGTCGGACGCTCCACCAACCGAGCCAAACGTCCGCCCCTGCGGGCATGTATGTTTGTGTGTGTGTGTTGTAATTTATTGAACATCAATTTGCCAAATATCTGTCAAAATATACACTATATAGTGGTAGGGTACAGGCTATAGCCTAACTAGTCAGAAAAAACCATATCCTCAGTTTGCTCCATTACATTTTTTTTTTTCCACAAACTGGATTAGTATTACATTTTATTAGGCTATCATCATGATGAGAATAGACAAGTGAAATGAAAACATTTCTGTGTCATGCACAGAAACACTGTTTTTCAGAGTGGTTACATTAAACAGCCAACACAAATATGTAATGATTTGTGCCTTCTTGTAAATATGGTATTAAATGCACTATTACATGATATTTCTTTCCTTGCAAAAAACATGCTGTGAAGAGCAGACAGGAGAGATGCTCCATGGTGCGCTGGGGTGCACATTTTTTTTGTTTTCTCTGGCTTTGTCTGTATCAAACTGCATCCCCTCTGACAAGAATCTGTCAGGTTGTAAATAACGACTTGTAGAGAGCTTCTGGTTGCATGGCAACTAGTGGCACCTCATGAGCGTCGCAGGAATTACACCCCATCATGCTAGTGGTGTTAAATAGAGTCAGTGATTTTGGTGAAAAACTGCAGTACTGCATCAGTTTAATGTGAAAGTGAGATGAAAAAGCTGCCATGGAAAAAGTCTTAAGTGGGCACTCAAGGAACTGAACTCAACAATAATTAGACCAATCACAAATCGTACGACAAGTTCAGGGGTTTTAATCTGAGGCCCTCAATCACATCCTGGCTCCCTAAATTGGCACTCAGTCACTATAATTTTGAGAACCCCTCATCTAGATGAACAATTTAGGGTGTATTTCACTTTTGTATTTGCCTTGAAGAGCACCTTCCGTGTCTAAGACCTTTATCTCCACTATAAACCCATGTAAGTCCCCGGTGCAATCTTCAAAGTTCAGGCAGGTCCTACAGGTCTGACACTGAGTGGGTGTTTCAGGTAAAAGGTAATGCATGCTATCGCTTCTTGGTCCCCTCTGAGCTGTAAAACACTAATTCTTTCACCTAGCGGAGAACAAACCCCTCTCCTGCTCCACCAAGCTGCGCTAACAACGCTGTTAACCTATCCCATCTCCCATCTTCAATTAAAACACCAGTAAGAAGGGATGTGCTAATTTGAGACTCAATGACTCATCAGTGCAGTGTGTGTGTGTGTGTGTGTGTGTGTGTGTGTGTGTGTGTGTGTGACATTGTGAAATACAGGGACCATTTCAATGTGTGTCTGGGTTGTTTGGTGGGGGGCAAGAGAGAGAAAAGAGTCAGCAGAGCACTTGAGAGACAACATTTCTGTTGTTTTTCACAGCTCAACCGAGAAGGGTGTGTCATAAACACATATTCTCAACCTTAGCACACACACACACACACACACACACACACACACACACACACACACGCACACAGCTGCGTGGGCACTGACTGAGCTCCTGTGAGTGAGAGTACCTGGTCTGTGAAGGATAACCCAAAGGGGAAACAAAGAGCCAATGAAACTTTAATGAGCTGGTCACGTATGAGCTGAAGCCTGCTGCTGCAGCTGCACCTCCGCACCGCTCTCAGTCTCTGCTCTGCTCTCAAACCATAAACTTCTCTCCCCAATCAAACCAGTACGGAAACTCCAAACCTCTCAAACAAAACCAAACACAGAAACAAACAAGAACCAAAGATGAGGATATATTTAGCTTGTCTGTTTCAGGTTCTGCACCTTTCTTCCCTAACTGCTCCCAAGAGAGCTAGTATTTGTTGTGCAAAGCCAAGGACAGCTGAATGACAATATATACTTTAGAAAATATTCAAATTGCCACCAGGCCAGTACACTCAGCATGCCGAAGTAGACAAAGTAGTTTGGAGCTGCTTCTTCCTGATTTACATTAACCTACTTGGTGTGGATTTTTGGCTAAATCAGTACCAGAAAGTGTCAATAACTACATAAAGTTCTATGTCCCTACACTCTTAGAAATAAGGGTTCCAAAGGGGTTCTTCCTGAAGGTTCCTGAGGTTCTACCCACAATCATTTGCTTCTGAAGTACCCTTTTTTGTATTTTTTTTTGTTTGTTTATTTAAACAGCGGTAACAGTAATACACTGTAGATTATTAAACTGATGAATGACCACAATATACAATCTATCGGATTCAATTATTTTTTGCCTCATCTGTAGAATACAATATGGTTCTTCTTAGAACCCTCAGAAGAGAGAGTTATAGATGAAACCCTTATTTAAAAAGGGGTACTTTTAGATCCCTTTTGTGGGTTCTAGATGAAACCCTTGGAATATGAAAGGGTTCTCGGTAGAACCACCAGGGTGGGTTCTTGTTAGTATCCTTAAGGGTAAGACTTTGGATAGAACCCCCAGAAAGGGTTCTAGGTGGAACCATTACACTAAAGGATGGTTCTTTGTAGAACCGCTAGGCGGTTCTGTGTGAAACCTTTCACAAAGGCATAACCCTTTATGTTGGGTTATGGGTAGAACCCCCTGAAAGGATTCAAAGTGGAACTTTTATAAAAGGTTTTACCAGGAACCAAAAAGAGTTCTCCGATGGGGACAAGTCAAAGAGCCCTATAGGGTTCTAGTAGCACTTTTATTTCTAATAGTGTATATGTTGCTTTATTATATGCTGTATGTATTTGTATTTAAAAGGTTGTTTGGATTGTCCTAAAATACCAAACTGCCTACCCTCGGTCTCACACAGATTTTAAAAAGCTAAACAGCTGCAAATATTTGACCTGCAGCTCTTAAAACCATACAGTTACTGTAACCAAAAAAAGGCACCATTGTCATTCGTCCCCATCCCCTCCATATGTAACATACATACAGTGTACTATATGTGATATGGTAATAAATTCTGAACACACGTTAAAATGATGCCGGCCTCTCCCAGAGCCCCCGTTCTCGCTGTTCCTCATCAATGCTTTCTGCTGAAACGTACGATTTGCAATATGCAGTTAATGAGTTGTTGAAGGCTGAGAATGAATCCCATTCTAGCCGTAATTGTGTAAGGTTTCCCGAGGGGGGCCAGTGTGTGTGTGTGTGTGTGTGTGTGTGTGTGTGCATGAAAGTTGTTGCATGTGTACTTCAGCATGTATGTGTGTCTCTCTGTGTGTGTGCCTGCATGGTGCCTAACTGTGTGTGTTCTTATCTGTGTGTGTGTGTGTGTGTGCATATAAGTGTGTATGTGTCTGTGGAAGTAGAAGCATCTTTAATCTTCATTTGATGACTCTCACTCAGAGCAGGGAGGCTGAAAATACTGTAAGTGAAAAAAGAAAAAGAAAGAAAAAAAGGAAAGAAAGAAAGTGAGAAAGAAAGAGAGAATGAAAGAATTAATGGAAGAAAGAAAGAACTAATGGAAAAAGAACAATATATAACACTGCAGAGGGCAGAGTGAGAAGAAATATAAACAGAGGGAGAGGAAGATGAGTGAAAAAAAAACCTTTCCATGATTGTGAGGAAGATGTTGAGGAGGAGATCTCACCAGGAAAAGAGCCAGAGAGGGAAGAGCTGTTTCCTCACAGACCTACTTCTGTCAGTCAGTCGAATGTTGCTAAAAAACATGGCGCGAAGCTGCAGAGACACGCACACATGCTCGGCTAATACTTGGCAGACAACAACAAATATAAGAAGAAAGAAAAACATTAAAATGGTGCACTTTGTGTGTAGGAGTGGGGATCAAACAATTGCTGGAGAAAAGTGTCTAAATTTAGCATTTAACACTTTAACAATGATGCGTGGCATGACAGTTAGTGTGTGTGTTTGTGTTTGCAGGTTTACTATGACAGTGAAAGGTTGGGAGCTCATCATGCTTGACAAGACAGACATGCTACATGTCCTGTAGGATTTTATACACATACACACATATTGTATATGCAAACATATGCACACACTACACACAAACAGAAATCAACCCAATGCAAACACACACACATTCACATTCCAGCACACCTTATCTGCCCCAGCAGTGTTGACTGACACTCTCCACTTGAGGAGATTAAGTGTGCTCATGCTGTGTCGGCACAGCTTGACGTCCATTTATCCTCAAAACTCATATGAAGCGTCTCCGTGAGCTCTGTGTCAACCATGTGCCACACATACACACACACACACACACACACACACACACACCACGTGCACGTTCCCCAATTTCAATGTACACACCTGCTACTTTATTATCACTGCTGTCATTGGATGAAATGAAGTTGCGCTCTTAGAAATAAAGGTGCTAACTAGAGCCATATAGGGTTCTTCAGCTTTTCCCCATAGGAGAACCTTTTTTGGATCTTCATAGAACCCTTTATAAAGGTAACACCTGGAACCGTTTCAGTGGGTTCTACCTAGAAGCCAACACAAAGGGTTATACCTAGAACCATCCGTAAAAAGTTCTCCCCAGAGCCACCTATGAATCTGCTTTCCCACCAAATTAGCTCAGGTTCTTGAACTGGTTTTAGGTGGAACCACTGTAATCAAGGATGCAATGCACAACAACCTATAGAATATGACACGCCCACTTTGGTTCCCAAGGAAATCCTGCTATTTTTTGGTTCCCGCTGGGAACCAACTTTGGAAATGCTGAGAACTGTTCAAAATTAGGTGCTTGAACCAGAACAGGGCCAGTTCCATGTTGGTGGAAAAGGCCTATGAGAGGTTCCATCAAAAACTCTTCTATGGTGTAATGGTTTCACCCAGAACCCTCTCTGGAGGTTCTATCCAGAGTCTTTCCACCTTCTAAGGGCACCAACAAGAACCCACCCAGAGGATTCTACCCAAAAAATTTCATACTCCAAGGGTTTCATCTAGAACCCACGGTAAAAAATCCCTTTTTTAGGGTTTCACCTGTAACCCTCTTCTCTTCTGAGGGTTCTTCAAAGAACCGAATTGTAGTCTAAAGATTTGGCAAATACACAAGAACACAAGTAAAATTAATTAAAGGGATTCCAGTTACATCTATATTTAAAAATACCATTTGTAACATGGATAAAAATTTGAATATTTTAGGGTCATTTAACACTCATGCCTTCAACAATCCTTGAAGAACTCGTTCTCCCTAAAGGGGTTCTTTTCTTTGGATGAAACCCTTACCTGTGGCAAACCCTTTCTTCAAAAAAGGGTTCTTCAGAAGCAAATAGTTCTGGCTAGAACCTCAGCCCTTCAGGAAGAATGTGGTAGCTGCAGCTCGGCTTTTCTTCCCTCTCGAATCAGGTGTTTACATGGTCATTTGTGTGCTGACTTGATTTTGGGGACCATTAGGAGTGTGAAACTGGGTAAAAAACCCTCCCATTGTAGACTTTTCAGAAAATGAGGATTCTTTTCTTTGCTCTTGAAAACATTTTGTAGGTATGTGTTTTTCATCCAACATCAGCTGTGTGCTGTTTAATTGCCACACAGAAAAGAAGGAGCCTGTGGCGTTTGTGGTTCCAACAGCAGCAGATTTAACCAACACACACTATAAATACACACAGGCCATCTGGATACTTGCAGGGTACAGATAACTCGCTGGCAACTGCTGCTGGTCTTTCTTTATGCCTGTTAACATTAGTATATTATTAATTTTTACCATTTTACAGTCTGCTGAGCTAATAATGGGGCCGAGGTGGGCTACATGAGGAGCCCTCGTGGGACAAACTGAGCTTGTTGGGGCCCAGTTTGGTTTTATATAACAACCTGGTTTTCATTTCTGGTTTTAAAAGTGATATCCAAGGTAGCCAGCCAAGTTATGTTGATTGCAGCTGTGTTTTGGCTCTCGTGTGTCCTGGCATCAGTGGATTGAATGGGAACTGGTTCTGGCAAAGGCTGGATTACCAACCAGGCAAATAGGACAACTGTACCAGGTTCACTCTGTGTCATTCGGCTTTTGATAATTTGTTTGAGAATTTCCATGTACAATTTAATACAGGTGCCACATTATTATGTAATGTTCTAGAGATTCCTGTGTCAAAATATACTTAGAAAGCATTAAAGTCTTTAGTTTATGTTGTCTTCGATTTGTGCATAACCTTAAATAAAGTCATGTTTAATCAAATTACCCCAAACCTTAATAACCTGGGGCCTGGTAGTGTTTCAGTAGGAATACTGTTTGGTTTCTGTGTCTCTGCGTAAAAATAACTAACAAATGAGGATGCTTTGAGAATTGTTTATATACAAAATAAAAAGCATACAGTGATTCATGATTGCTTGGACTTGACTTATGAACTCTTGTAAACTCTCTGATGTTAAGTATGAAGCATCAAAACAAGGCAGTTTAACTTAAAGGGATAGTTCAGGTTTGTTGAAGTGGGGTTTGTATCAGGTACTTATCCCTCATACTACCTATAGTAGAAGGCTGAATATCGCTCTTTCCAAGGCCACCAGACTCCTTTGGCAAAAACGGTAATGTTACTTCATAGAAGAGTGGAGTAGCTGCGCTATGCTGCCTTGATAAGTTAGTTTATTTGTGTTATTGTGTGACTTTGGTTTATAACACCAGAGTCAAACAATCACACTAACTAACCGGATGTGGCAGTGATAGACCAGCAACTCCCATGTTTTGTGAGGTAAAATTACTGTTTTTGCCAAAGGAGCAAAAGCTATTGTTGTTAACGCTATTCCTTCAGCTGTTTCTATTTTCTCATATTTTAGAAAATGGATACTGGATATTTTTACTGCTGGGCCAACTGATATTCACTTGTTCTTTCTACAGTAGATCCATCAACATGTCGCAGCTGTGGATGTAATGGGTGGCTGTTATTTGTGCTGTTGATGTTGTCAAGCATTTTATTTTATGCAGATTATTTTCTTATTGTTGACTCTATAGTCACTTAGACTATGCCTTTTTAATGCACTTAAAACTTCACTTTTCATCACGAAGTAATGCCTTTCACTGTACATAATGGGAACCTGGAGGCAACAAGAGGCCCAGCAACACATTTACCCCAGGGCCTCCAGATAGGTTTATCCAGTCACAGTTCTAGCTAAGATGTGACCATCTGATTTGGCCAGAGTTTAGAGTTAGTGAGTAAGAATCAGATTCACATAGCAGCAGTGTGGGCCTGTTTTCCACCTGGGTCAATTTTTGGTTTCCCAGATTCTAAGCTGTCATTGATGGCACTAGGCGTGCCAGATTTAGGCCACTGCCGGGCTGAGCATATTTGCCTACCTGGAATTCATTTACAGTTGCCAACTGCATCTGTGTTAGCTTCAAAAATGTGGGCAGGTTTCCTTCCTCTGCTGTATCTCTGAAAGATCACACACTGTAGAGGACCACTGCATCGTCTCAGTGGTAGACTCTGAGGGAAAAACATAAAAATGTGTCTATTTTAAAGTCAACATGCATATTTTTACAACAACATAAAATATAATTCTGGAGTCGTTGCAATAAGGCATTTCTTTTGTAGATATGTGCTAAATACCCCTTTTCATCAAAGTTTTCCTTTGTATCAAAACCTGCAAAACCCACATCATATGCAAAGCTGTGCATCCAGGTCAGAAAAACCCGTGCTGATCCATTCACAACACAGGAAAACAAGGTTATTCCCACACAGTTGCTTTGATGTGAAAGGGATGTCACATATGATGGAAGGATGGCTTGAGAGAAAAGAAGGAGAAGGGGCAATGTGAGGAGGGGGTAAGGTTGGTGAAGGGCGCTTCTGGGGCAGAACGATGAAGGGACCCTTTGAAGGACAGATGGGAATGAGATTCCCGAATCAATACCATCCCAGGGTGTTTTGTTATTAACGCATACAGCGAGAAGCCCACGCTCGATACTCCTCACCTGACTGCTCACACACACACACACACACACCACACATCGCGGGCACACTCCCCCATACTCTCTCAGCCTTTTGCCTGTGCTTTTATCTCCCTTTCTTCCCTCAGTCACACTTCTTCACACTTTGTGACATTCTATCTGACGGTGGGAAGCACCACAGCTCTCAAAA
The DNA here is from genome assembly GCA_034769285.1 of Lutjanus argentimaculatus. Classification (NCBI taxonomy): domain Eukaryota; kingdom Metazoa; phylum Chordata; class Actinopteri; order Lutjaniformes; family Lutjanidae; genus Lutjanus; species Lutjanus argentimaculatus. The sequence continues at coordinate 25,622,384 of JAWZSL010000010.1, read as the reverse complement.
TTGCTCACTTACAGTGCAAAGTGGGAAACCGCCTGGTTCCCCAGACACTGAGGGGCTCCAAAGGCCACAGGTTCATTTGTCACTTTGCTTTAATTAAATAAGGAGAAATTTAGCTTTGAGTCTGCACTGTTTAATCACAACAGCAGCTATCTTATAATATGACTCAGTAGCTGTTAATGCAAATGAGTTCACCTCATGTCTACAGCAACAGTCTGTAGTTATTTTAACACTTCTAACTTTATTATTGAGACAAGATTATCGTTGGTGAACAAGAGAAGCTGTAAAATGTCTAAGTGCATACTGTAGCTAAACAGTATTTACTTATTTTGTTTATTTATTTATTTTACCGTGAGTGTGCTGGCCTGTGAGAGTCAGGACGCTAAATTCAATGCAGAATGTGCACAATTGTTTTTGTCTCAATGTTGGTTTGTTTTGCCGTTATCTATTTGTTATTCTGACAGTAAACCAAACAGCGGCTCTGAAAATGAAAATGGGTTTTATGTATGGAGTAATAACCTAAATGGATTTCTCTCTCTCTCTCACCGCTCAGGGAGCCTGTGGCCATTTATCTGCCAGTGTCTAATTATTCATTAGTGAACACAGAGAAAGAAGCATGGAAAACAGAGTTGTGCATTCACTGCAGCAGAGCAGCAGACCTCTCCAAACCGATGCTCCTTCCTCTTTTCTCGCACTTGACTACTTCAGCTGGACTGTCACACACTGGGGCTACAGAGGTCAAGGATCTAACATCTGTATTAATACAACATGTTGTAGATGTAGTGCACTGTGATTACATTTCAGGCAGTATATCCAAATAGAAAGGATAAAGTATATGCAATGTAAACCAGGGTGCTTACCTTTAGCTGCTGCTAAAGTTTGACCACAAATTAATGTTAGTCTCCAGTAACCAAACAGGAAAGACAATCACTGCTGTGTCTGACTTATTAGACCTACAAGGCTAATCTCGTTCAGGTTTGGCTGTGGGGCCACATCCTCTGACTCAGTGCACTGCATACAAGTGGCCAGCAGAGGTCAGTGTCTGAGTAGACATACTTTCAATCAAAAGTCAAAGCCAGCACCGCTAATGTGTACGTGTGTAATGTCTGTTTACACATAGAAAAAAAAATAAAATGTGGTTGTACATTTTATTATATCACATGTTTTAGTAATTATTCTTTATGTTGAGATGTTTAATAATACTGTTTATATACATATTTACCAAGCATCATAGACAACATAAGTCCTAAATGTCCTAAATGTTCATGCTGGGACTAATAAATGTCCATAGTTGCTGAAACAGGCTTTTGTTAAATTCATTCAACTGAAAAATAAATGTATCATATGAACACAGTGGATCTATTTTTTTTTTTTTTTAAAAGAACCTGTACAGATGATAGTAATTTACTGTAAGTTGTGTTTAACTCTCCAAAGTGTAGCAATGGCCCATTAATGCCTGCAGCTATAGCATTCCACTGTAAATTGTGTCTTATATTCATCTGTCATATTTTAATAGCAGCTCTGCAGAAGCTTATTTGTTAGACAAGGCTGTCATCTAGTGGTGCTGTCTGTGTCACCACAACCGTCTGAATGTGAAGGCAGTCAACATGTTCCACTTAAGCTGCAGTAACATTAGTGTGGCCTGTGATCATTTCATTTCCTGGGCTGTTTGATATGATGATTGTTCTGCTAGTAAAATTAGCACCTGACACAACCGAAAGACAAGCGGAAAAAAAAAAAGAATAAACTGCCTGTCTGGCGAAATTCAAGTCTTATAAAGCCCCAACATGCCACGTGGAGGTTAATGAGGAACAAACTTAATGTCAGACCCTGCCCAACACTATATCAGTGACATTATTTATAAAGAGTGAGGAAAACACAAGCTGGGCCCCTATTAAAGCCCCAAAATAACGTTTCAAGACTCATTTGTTTGAACTGGTCGCGCTAAGAGGAAGATGTTGGCTCAGGAAAACGTTTCAGGCGTGTTTGCATATTGATCTGCTGCGTGTCTAATAATTTTAATTGATTGGGTGGCAGTTATTACCATGAAAACAATATTTTGTGCTCTTTCGCGTACTGTGTCCTTGTGTTTCCAACCCCAGGTCTACAGCTGATTCAAGTAAGAGCTTTCAGGCTCAATGCTTACCTATTTCCGGCATATCTGCTTCTACCGCTCAACCAATCAGCGTTCAGCATTTAATTGGAGCTACGAGGCTGGAAAAATTTCATGGTACTGACATGCAATGACCAGCAGGTGGCGCCACCGCTCTTTGGAAACGCTCGACTTTATTCTGGAGGCAGTGAAATCCCTGAGTGGACAGAGAAAATGATGGCAGAAACTCAAACCAGTGGGTTGTCCGTGTACCAGTATAACCAGCGGTAGCAACTGTGGCGTCCAATCGGACATCGGTATTTACAGAATTAAGTTATTTTTAAGGTTTTTTGGAGGGAAGGATTTAGTTTGTTTAGATCCGTTTCTTCTCCAAGTTAACCCTGCATGGTCTGAATATTTCCTTATGATTATGCAAGTTTTCACATTATACATTTTAGTGAAAACAAATAAAACACCACATTTGTAAAGTAAAAACTGGCCTAACTTTGAATTCATTCACCAGTTTAATTTTGTTACACTGTTACAGATGAGCTTGAACCTTAAACCTTTGAACTTTAGGTTCTTTACGTGATTTTTTACACGATTGTCATCGCGCTTCAGTTATATTTGATTACTTCATAAGTAGGGTAGTTTAGCCCATCTAATCCAATTATTTTGATCTGATCTAATAGTCTAATTGGATTTCAACAAAAGCAAAATGGATGTGAAAACCAAAAAAGCCTTCGAATGTCGGAAACTGACCTGCCTGCTGCTTACAAAAGTGTACAAATATTTTATTATCCTTCTCTTCTAATCACAATATTTCTTTATATTACTTATATTTACTTAATATTCAAAACCAAATTTCACCGCGTTCAACATGCAGTGACAAAATGTATATATATTTACTGCAACATCAGGCATGTTACTGAAGCGGAAGAAGAAGAAGAAAAACACATATTGCCCCCCTCTGTCTGTCTGTCCAGCCTTTAAAGACATTACAAAAAACAGTCCATGTCGGAGCCAATTCATGACATGTTTTAGTGCCAAAACAAATACACTAAAATGTGTGCAATATGGTGCTTCACTCAGGTTCAAGTCATCCGTGTGCTGCTAACACTGTTACAAAAACTTAAAAATATATCAGTACGTTTTATGTTTGCCGGCTTTATTTAGATTTTGTGATATTAAGTTTATTATATTTTCCTAGGAAGAACATAAACTACGGCTGGTACGTACGGTGGATTAATATATATATATATATATATATATATAATATATAATATATATATATATATATATACACACACAACACATATAGTGTATATATATATATATATTATATAATATATTATATATATATATATATACTATATATCAATATATAGATTATCTATCTATCTATCTATCGATCTATCTATATTTTAGTCTCAAAATTATTTTCATTATCTGACACGCATGATGTCTTTTCCTTCATGAAGAATCAGTAAATACGTGGCAGCAGCAGCCTTTTAACTACTGGACAGATTGTTGCGTTGTTGTGTTTTTACAGAACAAAATAATTGTATCTGCAGACCTAAATATCTGGCTCACTTGGAAGGTTTACAGTTTCAGCATGGAGACACAACTTGAGTTTTTTAATGGGCCCTTTGCAAATTAAAATGTGTGCAATTAAAAATCAGTCTCAATGGTAAATAATTATACATTTCCACTTTCTTTAAAATAACATTTATTTCCAGCATATTCATACAATGTGACAGCACAGCTTGTAACATTTGAAGAGGAACTGACTTGGTCCAGCACTTTGTCACAAAATATTGGAGCTGACTAACGGATAAATGAAAAGTCAAATATACCATAGCATTTCATATTACCAAATGCAATATATATAATACAGGCAGTTGGAAACGAACTAAAAAAACAGAGGTGAGATAAGTGAAATAATACATAAGAAAAAGAGGGATGGCATTTACATATCATTAGTTCAACTTTTACATCAGGAAATAGTGTTAACATTCGTATAAGCTACATGTTATAATAACTTAATTTTTGCCTCGTTTAATAATCCATGAGTGTGAGAGAAAGGCATATTTAAAGTTTGATTTTTTAAAATTATATGCAGTTCAGTTTCATCAACCAGCTGAAAAAATTTGAGGGGCTATAACTCTGATAAATCATTTCTTCGTTACTTTGTTTTAAATCCTGCACAGTTGACATATAAATCAGTAATAAAAGCACATATATTTTAGCCTTTTGTGCAACTGGGTTTAATTTTTACTTTCTTTATTGTGATTTGTTTTGGAATCTATAAATATCTTTTAAGTTTAATGTTATTTTGTTGATGGAATAATCGGGGAATGTCATCCAAACGTTTGTACTCAAACATATAAAATTATTTTTGAAAATTACACATAAGTGAGTTAAGTTTTTTTCCTCTCAGACCATTTGACTACAAGCCAGATAATCCTATTATGTACAGCAGCCTGTAGCCAAAACACATCACAGATTTTCTCCAGAATATTCAACACTTGTGGCTACAAATACAACGGAATGTGTCTCTGTGTCTCAGTCCAGCAGCCTCACTGTTTCTCCGGCGTGTTGTTGACCAGAGGCCCGTACAGGCCGCTGGCGTAGCCCTGGTCCTTGTGTAACATTGTCCTGTCCCTTATCAGGTCGCTAAAGGCGTAGTCCATCGGGGGTCTGAAGCCCAGGGTGGGCATCAGCCCGGTGGTGGAGTAGGGCGTCATGAACGCCAGTCCCCGGCTGTGCGCGGAGTAGGCCAGCCGCAGCGGGTTCAGTCCCAGGTGGGTGCCCAGAGGATAGGTGCTGGGGTCGGCGCCGAAGTGCGGGGCGTTGGGCTGGAGAGGAGAGAAGGCGGAGCGATTACTGAGCGTCATGGCTCCGGGTAACATGGGCCTGGTCGGGGCGGTGGTGGATGCGGTGGAGGGCGGAGGCTGCTGCGCGTTTTGGAGCATCCTCTCGGCCGTCCACGTCTCCTCCGGCCCGGCCTTGTTGGGGCCCTGAGCGCCGCTGTTGTTGAGGATCTGCTCGATGGCCTGAACCACGTCCTTCCCGCAGCCCTGTAGCACCAGCTCCAGGACGCTCCGCTTGTGGCTGGGGAACACCCGGGTCAGGATGTCGATGGCGTTCATGTGCCGGGAGGCCGCGGAGGAAGGGGACGGCTCCTGCTCGTCTTTGTCGGTCTCAGAGCCGGAGTCAGAGCCGAGGGAGCTGACGGAGCCAGGGGTTTCCCCCCGTCTTTTAGAGGTTTGGACACCGGCGAGCTGATGAAGGACTCGCTGTCTCCGTTCTCTGAACCCGAGCCTCCGTGTCGGCCGTCCGGGGACGAGATGCCCGGGGCCGAGTCGCTCTCGGTGGACGCAGGTTTGCCCACGGTCTGCTGAGGGGTGGCGGAGCCGGACAGCTGGTTCTTTGGAAACAACTCGTACTTCTGAATACTTGAATCTGTGGACACAAACAGAACATCAAAGTGTGTGAGATGAGGGACGAATTAGAGTAAGCTTGACAGAGGAAGTCATAAGTGAATTAACACAGTGGTTTTCAAACTGAGGTCCAGGGACTAAGAAGGGGCCTTGAATGGGTCGTTGTGTATTTTATTTCATCATATCTTTTGGAAGATGGAGCAACAAGAAATAGGGTTGGCCATTTTGATTGATTGCAATTTATAATGATCCTAATCTGATTATTGATTGACCATTAAGACTATCTCATCGTAAAACCCCCAAAATTCAAACCTAAAAATAAATTTAAAATATACTCAGAGGGGATTCCCTAAGACACAATCCTCTCAGATTGGGGTTTGTAGTCTGTGCGTCTATTGTGACATGAAAAAGTTTGTGAGCCCCTGAATTAAACAGCAACCGAGGTCCAAAGTCAGGAAATAAAACCAAATCACGCAGGCCCTCTGTAAATTAAATGAAAAGCACATATCAATCACTGTGACACAAATCACTCACTGGCCAGTCTCAACGTAAATCACCTGATAGGCCTAAATGCATCAAATTGTATTAATGTGCCAACCGAAACTCATTATTCTGGGAAGACTCGCCGCATTACACACTCACCAAAATACGCACAGCCTATAACAGTCTAATACAGCCTAAATGGGAGCAATGATTTATAACATTTAGGCCAATAGTTATTAAGATAACCCATTTTAACTTAACCTAACTTCCTTTGATTACTGCTGCCTTGCGCCTGTGTTTGAAGCTGATTTTTACTGAAGCTTGACTTCTCTACCTGCTCTAAAATAACCGAGAACTACACTTATCAGGCTTTCGGGCCTATTAAAACTATAAAATAGATGTGGAAGTATAACTATGTGACTACAAGCATATGCTTCACTCACCTGAGTTACTCTCGCTGCTGACGGATCCAAACACCTCATAGTTGGGTCTCGGTGGGATGATGCCGTTGGCGGCGGCCAGGGCGAGTCCCTCCGCAGTGCCGTAGAGCAGCTGCAGCTCTCGGGCTTCGTTCTCCTCCTGCGCCTGCTGCCGCCGCAGCGCCACCTGCGCAGCCATCACCCGCTGCCTCTCGGCGATCAGGGTGCACTTGGCGCACATACAGTCCTTCCAGCGGCAGTAGCGCTTGTGGCCCTTCAGTGCGGACACCACGCCGTGGTTCCGGCAAGCGGGCACACTTCGGGGTGCGCGGATACTTGTCCGCGGCGCGCAGGAGCAGCGGAGGGCCACGCAGCAGGTTGCCCGCCATGGACACCGGGATGGAGGCTGCCGCGGCCGCTGCTGCCGCTCCCGGGTGGACTTGTGATGCGGAGGAGACTGTGGGGAGCTCTGGTCTCAGATCCATGCCCGTGTTCCTCACTGATGTGACTAAACTATAACAAGAAAACGACTTTGTGTTCGATCTGTTTTAGTTAAACTATCAATGAACCGCTCACATCTGCTCAGCGGGTCTCAACATCTCTGGGCAACAGGTGAAGTCAGTTGTCTGTCTACTGGCGAGGTTATCATGCAAAAAAAAAATCTACTCTGAAAGTGTTGAAGGAGTCTGTAGAAGAAGAAGCAAAAAAGTGAAGATACAGTCGAGTTTAAATCCGAGAGGAGCAGCAGGAGCGGAGAGGAGCGATCATTCCTCCCCGACAGAGAGTGAAAAGTGTCCAGGAGGAGCCGAGGTTGTTACTGCCGCAGCCTGAGACACTAACTTCCTCCAGAGATTGTCAGTGGATACAGATCCCTCTCTCCCCTCTCTATTGTTGCTCCTACGTTTTCATTAGACAAATTTGACAACAATGTGGCGTCTGTCATTGGCCAAAGGGGGAAGGAGCGATCTGATTGGCTTGCCTCTTTTTTCAACTGTGTCCACCTGAGTTCTTATTCCAAATATCAAGTGTTAAGAATCTGAAGGGAGTTCCCGGAAAGCTAAAATCGATGCTGTGTTATTTCCAAAAAAGAATTTTATAGATTTAAAACAATAGCCTATACGTTATTCAATCTATTCAGCTGTATCATAGGATGATATGCTGCCAGATAGGACAGTAAAATATTAAATGATAGCCCTAAAAGTAAGGATCGTTCTCATCTTTTCCAATAACTTTTCTATATATTTCTCAAGAAATGTTCTGTATCATTTGGCACCATGATCTCCAATTATCAAGTCTCTGTGTTTATAATTACAGGCTAGTTTATTTAAGACTTTTTTCCCCCCAAAATAAAGATGATGCGTGACTGTAATCTCATCATCCTGGAAGGTAAGTATCATTTATTTTATTGATTCAAGAAGAGTAAAGATACTTTGATCTGTCAAATAAAAGTCTATATTTGCAGAGGGTTGTTATTGACTGCAGAGAGTGAAGCTATCGATGATGCTAAATGGTTAAGTTGCACTCGGCTACAGGAAGACTGCACGGAGAGTTTAACCCTGTCCAAATTATAACCTCGTCTCGTATCGCTACATGTAACGAAATCTTTTTGAATTTTAATTTCTATAACAGCTTAAACATTTGTTTTATTACGTATTTAAAGGGGAAAGAAAACTCAACTAACAATACAACATTTTTCTTGATTTATATAGTAGGCTATATTCAAAATATTACATTGCTTATATTATTATTATATTATTATATAACTTATTATTTGAGTCCATTTTCGTTGTATGGAGTCATGGATTAAATGAGCATGCCAAACAAATGCAAGGTTTTCTGTGTCTTTATTTGTTTTTTCAAATGTAATGTGACATTATCTTAAATGAAACTCATCTGTAATAACGATTATTCGGCTTGACGTATTTTCAGTAATGTTAGTAAGTAGTAGTAGTAACAATTGTTGCTAATTTTTCGATTTTTCTCTGACCAGTCTGACACGCCGCCGTACCGCCCAAGAAATCACTTTTCAACAAATGAATTTGTCCGCTGTTGTGCTTTTAATTAGGCTTTTAAATCAGATACAGAAATGAAACAAAAACATTTCAAGTTTAATTGTTAAAATTATTGTTCTTTTACAAAATCTCTTTTTTATATGTAGCGCAGATTCCTGGAAATAATTATTTGTTATTGTTAATGTTATTATGTAGCTATAGTTAATACTAATACATTCTCAAATAACCATACACGTTATACAGCCTATACAATGATTAAAATAGAAAATTAGGAACCTTATTATTATTATTATTATTATTATCATTATTATT